>CM066031.1:867873170-869278235 GCA_033557465.1 Ichthyophis bannanicus
CCTTCATGTGTTCATTGACATAGAGATGAAAAATTCAAATATTTATATAATCTTAAATAACTGTGAATAGGAAATAGTTATTTTAAAGCAGCTGTTTGATAAAAGTTTACTGTTAATTGTATAGGTCTGCAATTTGTTAAGTGCCATTGAGTTGATGTGGTCTCCTGGTGACTCTTGTGGATAGATGTCCTATGTTGTGATTATCCCCTGGGTTTTCTTGGAAAGGTGTGACTGGAAATAGGTTGCCAAGCCTCTTTCTGTGTAGTAAGCCTACAGCACCTGGTATTCCAAGAGAGTGAGTTTCCAATCCAAGGACTAACCAAGCCCAACCCTGCTTAGCTTCTAAGGTCAGACAAGATGGGGCTTGCTCAAGATGGCATGATCATAGTCGGATATGCAAATTAGCACAGTGCATATTTAAAAGGAGGGAAATGTAAGACTAAAATCTCCAGGAACAAGCAGGAATGTAGTCTTCACATAAAGGTGACGTTGGTACCGATGGAGCCCACGCAGGAATGCTCCCCAGCATCCAATAGGAAAGCTTGTGGGAGCATCCCACTGCGCCTGCATAGCTGCCTTCCCACCTCCCCAACTCTCCCACCTCAGTTCTTCATTTTCCGCGGAACCAGCAGGAAGCAAATCCTGTCACCGCAGAAAATTATTTTATTCCTTTTTGTGGTCAGTGTCGGTCTTCCTGTCGATGACGGAACAGTCTCTCGTTGGTTCTCCAATTCTTTCTTTTCTGTAAAAAAAAAAAAAAAAAGAAACTTTTCTTTAGGCACATTGACGCCATTTTGGGTGTTAAGCCCACCATACTGTCTACTGGCAGTATGGAGAAGCCATCTAGTGATTTTCAAAAATGTCCTAATGTGATAGTACAGTACCATCTCGGCTACTGACTCTCACGACTGGTACGTATTATGTCTTGGGTACAACCACCAACCATTAGAATGTCCCCTTTGTAAGAAGATGACAAAGGGAGGTCTACAGAACCAGGCCACAAAGTTTGGAGCTCTCTTTTCCTCTGTTGCAGTTTCTTTAGCTTCAATGACATCGAGGGCATCATCTTCCTCTCAGGGATCTCTGGTATCAAAGCCCACGTCTTCCTCGAAGACAGGTCATCCCTTCAAGGGTAGATCTCTTTAAAAGCATCAAAATGCCCCAAGTGTTGCCCTGGAGGTAGATCGGCCAGCCAAACAGCTGTGGCGGGAGGACATGTCCTCCAAAGCAATTGAGGGCTCCAGGTTGCTCCCGAGGCCTCCACCTCAGGAGAGCTCCTGGTGTCATGCTCTGGGATGGTAGCGCAACTATCCGTTACAGATACCCAAGCATCGGCAGCTCCAAGGATCAGTGTATCCTGGCCATCGACCGGAGCTTGGCAATTCTATTGGCAGCTTCAGTTCTGATCAAATCGTTACCGATGGTACTGCAGACTCCGGTACCGCCAACAGTACTGATGCAAACTGCTTCGGGATACAATCCACTGGTTCACTGCCACCCATGCCTACCCTCGAGTCTATTTCCGGTACCTAGGCCGCATCCAAGCAGATCCCCCGCCCAGATACGGATATCAACAGTATCATACCTAGCAGAGCAGGAGCACCGGTTCCACTGGTACTTCGAATCCTCAAATCGGAGGCTTCCGATGACGAGTCACTCAATACCTGATGACTTGCAAAGTCTACTGGCGGAGCCCTCCTCCTTTTCTGGAACGGCGCATGTCCCCTCCTGAGGACATGTCTTTCCAAGAGTTTATTCGAGACCTAAATAGGCGGTCTCTCCATAACGGTAACATCTGAGAAAGAGCCTAGGGCTGAGGAATTGGAGATCCTCCAATACCCAACAGCTCTTATGGAGGCACCCACCCTTCCGGTTCACTGCATTCTCCATGATCTTAAGCTCCGGATGCGGGAGACTCCCCTCACGATCTCATACCATTCTCGATGCCTTGATACCATGTACCAAGTACCGGAATGTCCTGGCTTCCAAAAAACACAACTTCCCCACCATTCGATGGCTGTGGAATCGGCGATGCATCAGATTAAGAGATCTAAGACACATTCTTCTAACCCTATGGACAGAAAATCCAGAACTCTTGATGCGTTTGGACGCTGATGTTTCCAGGCTTCCATGCTTTCAGCCAGGATTAACTCCTATATATTCTACATGAGTATGTTCCTAAAGGAGGTCACCAGGGACCTTGAGGCCATGGCCCCTCTTCTCCCAGATGATAAGAGGAGTGATTATCTTGCTGTAGTTAAGCATGCCCAAAATGTCTCAAAGTTTAACAGAGCAACCTTCGATGCATTTGAGTGCACTAGCAAAGCCATGGCATTCTGCATCGGTTGTACGCCCAATTGCATGGCTGCAAGCCTCAGATCTTGAGCAGTGGGTTCAAGATAAACTGGGCAATATACCCTACACGGGCGAAAACCTTTTTGGCAAGGACTGGCAAGCAATGTTCCATCTAATTTTCTGTAGGCTGTGTGCGCATAAAATATCAGCTGTGCAGCTTTTGAAGGAAGGTTAAATTTTTGTGCACCACATTACACCACTCGGAGTTATATACTTTAAAATTTGACTACATGTCAGAATACAGTATGTACACCACATTGATTGCACTAGAAAATATTGTAGAACTTGTGAAAACCATAAATACACAACAACTTTTAAATTTTAAGACGTCTGTGTTGTTTTCTATCAGAATAAGAATCGTAATTTTTGTACGCTCTGTTATAAAGTATGTGCGCTCGCTCGGCGAGGTGTGTGTGCACGCGCACAGCTTAGAGGGAACAGTGCTGGCAAGGTAAGGCTTCTCAGTTGGAGTCAGAGAATACAACTCTGAATAGGCTATCTAGAGCTACAGCCATCCCTGCTAGGAAAAAGACAACTGCAAAGAAAACCTTCTTTAATATGAAAAAAGTTCTATACTACTTATATTCCTGCCACTCAATACCAGGCTTGGTCCTCAAAAGAGGCAACAGCCTCCCAAACAGAAGAAGCTACAGGTACCTAAGGATCAACCTGCTCCACAGCCACAGTCTGCGCCTGTTTTTTTACTTTTTCCTAGAGAACATAGCCACTCTGCCTCTGGAGGACTCCCACCACCTTCACATAGCAGGCAGACTCTGTCATTGTGCCCACTGGTGGCATCTCACCACCTCGGAGCAGTAGACACTAACCATAGTGAAGGAAGGGTACAGACTTCATTCCCAAATTCTGTCCCCTCCACCATAGTAGGGGATTCTCCAGGACCAAGCAGGAAGTCAGTCCTCACATATGGGTGACGTCGGCGCCGACGGAGCCCTCGCGGAGCAATTTTCCCCAGCTTTCAAAGAAAGCCTTTGGGAATTGCAGCGCGCATGCGCGGTCCTCTTCCCGCCCAAGGGTGCCATCTTGCTCTGTCTTCTTTTTTCCGCGGAGCCCTGCAGACGTTGTCTGTGAATCCCCGCTGAAAAGTTGATTTTTTTCTCTTTATTTCTCTTTTTTCTTCGGTTCGACGCCGGTTCTTTTCCCGCCCGGACTCGCGATGCCGGTTGCGAGTCCGTTCCTTATTTTTCGTTTTTTTGTCCTTCGTGACAGATTTTGCGCCTTTTTCCTTTTTCCCTGGCAGCCCGGTCTTTCGACCTCGCAGGGGCCCTTTTTCCCCCGATGGCTGCCAGCGGCTTTAAAAAGTGTGACCTCTGTAAGAAACTCATGTCTCTTACAGACACTCATGACTTCTGCCTCCGCTGCCTCGGACCCGATCATGACTCCATGATCTGTGGTCCGTGTGGCAAAATGTCCTCAAAAGCGTTGAGGAGTCGGCAGCATCAGCGGGAGCATATCTTCTCTGACTCCGGCCGGGCTCGGACCTCGTCAGAGGCTTCGACGTCTCGGGACTCTGGTCCTGAGCATCGTCGAAGTTCCTCTGAAAGGGGGTCTCCTACCCGGGAACATCATCGGAAGAAGAAACCCGCGAGGGCGGGATCGGTGGACGCTTCTGGTCCCTCGAGGGCCAGATCGCATAGCCCCGATTCCCGTCCCGGGTCCTCGGAGGTGGAGAGGCCGTCAAAACATCCTCGACTCGAGGTGGACTTTGCCCGCTCACGTGAGTACTGTTGTCCTCGTTGACTCGCCTCCGAAGGACCCGACGTCGGGCCCGACACCGTCGGGGCCCAAGTCGGGGGCTGCTGGGTCTCCTGAGCTCGGACTCAGGTTGACGGCCTTGGAGAGCAGTCCTGACTGCCTTCATGGACCAGCAGCGGGTATTGATCGCTGGCCTCGCCGGTGTTTCTGCCCTGACCGCCGGGACGTCGACCTCCAAGTCGACCCCGGAGACCGAGCCGATCCTCGAGTCCATGAGGGCTCGAGTCGATCCTCGGTCGAGGTCTCCTTCGGCCTCCCGTTCGGGACCGAGGTCGTCGACGCTGACTCCCTCGGCGTCGGAGCGGATAGCATCGGTGCCCGCCCGACCGGAGCCGCTCGACTCCTCCTCCGAGGAGTCGGCCTGGGAATCCGAGGACGAAGAGTCACCTGGTTCCTTTCGGACTCGGTGTGTCCCTTCGGACTCCCCCAAGTCTGAACCTCAGAGACGGTCCCCCCCCCGGAGGATACCCGGTTCTCGGACTTTGTGAGGGATATGGCCAAGGCTTTGGCCTTCCCCACGGATCCCGAGGAGGAACCTCGAGTCGAAGAACTCGATGCCCTCCAATATGACTCTCCCCCGAAAGGAGGCCTTTATTGTACCGGTTCCTCCGATGCTGGAACGACTTCTCTTCCGCATGTGGGAGAGCCCGACGTCGTCGCCGGTGTTAAGCAAGCGGGTCGATTCCATTTATCGAGTCCGCAAGAGCCCCGGCTTCCAAAAGGCACAACTACCGCACCATTCCATGGTGGTGGAATCGGCCATGCATAGACTTAAGAGTCAGAAAATGCACTCCTCGGTGCCCCCTGGTAGGGAGGCCCGAAGCCTGGATGCCCTCGGTAGGAAGTGCTTCCAGGGCTCTATGCTTGCTTGTCGAGTCCAGACCTACCAGCTCTACATGGGCATGTATCTCCGAGACCTGGCTAAAGAAATAGCCGGGTTCTCTGCTGGTCTCTCCGACGAACCTTTGCAGAGGTTCCAAACCTTGTCAACTGGTATTCGAGAGTGCTCCAAGTTTATATCTCGAGCAGCCTATGATGGTTTTGAGGCATCGGCTCGAGTAGCTGCGGCCGGCATCGGTGGACGCCGCCAGGCTTGGCTTCAGACGTCCGACCTCGAGCCCTGGGTGCAGGACAAGTTGGTCGATGTCCCCTGCCGAGGTGATAACCTCTTTGGCAAGCCCATGGATGAGAAGGCTGCACAAATCAAGACGGAGACTCTCACCAGGACTCGTCTCTCAAGGAAGACCTCTGCCCCTTCTCAAAAGAAGAAGGGCTCGGGGAAAAAGCCCTTTTACCCGAGGAAGGCGGCTGCCTATAAATACTACCCTCAGTATCAGGCCTCAGCAGCTCCCCCACAGGGAAAGCAGGCCAAGGGACGGGGTAATGGGTCCCGTAGGCAGCAAGCCCCCAAGCCTGCACCACCGGCCCCTGCTCAGCAGGGTGGGGGTTTTTGACTTCATCAGCATAGCCTCTCCCCCTCAGCTGGTTTCTCTCAGCACAGGAGGCCGGCTGGTCCACTTTGCCCACAGGTGGTCCAACATTACCACAGATACCTGGGTACTTCACATAGTTCAGAAGGGCTATCTTCTTCACTTTCACCAGGTGCCTCCCTCCTTCTTTCCAGGGGAGCCTCCCAGACTCCCTTTGCACAGGGATTTACTCCTTCAGGAGTTAGCAAGTCTCGTTCAGGAACAAGCCGTGGAACCGGTGCCCCACCACCTGAAGGGTCAAGGGTTTTACTCCAGGTACTTCCTGATGCCGAAAAGGACAGGAGGCCTCAGACCCATCCTGGACTTGCGAAACCTCAACAAGTTCCTTGCAAAGGAAAAGTTCAAGATGCTTACCCTTGGAATCCTGCTGCCCTACCTCCAGCAGGGAGACTGGCTATGCTCCTTGGATCTAAAGGATGCGTATACTCATATCCTCATTCATCCAGACCACAGACAATATCTCAGATTTGTTGTGGGAGGAAATCATTACCAGTACAGAGTACTGCCCTTTGGCCTATCCTCCGCCCCCAGGGTGTTCACCAAATGCCTAGCAGTGGTGGCGGCCTATCTAAGACTTCAAGGTCTTTTTGTGTTCCCATACCTGGACGACTGGCTAATCACAGCCCCATCTTCTCCAGAGGCCGCTCAGGCCACTCTTCGCACTGTGGCTCTGCTCCAGCACTTGGGTTTTGTCATAAACTTTGCAAAGTCCACTTTGCTCCCCTCTCAAAATCTCGAGTTCATAGGCGCCAGGTTGGACACACTTTAGGCGCGGGCCTTCCTCCCTCTGGACAGGGCCCAGCGGCTCATGGATCTTGCCAGCCACTTTCACAGCAATGCGCTGGTCTCCGCCAGGCACTTTCTGCGACTGCTCGGCCATATGGCTTCCACGGTCCATGTGACCCCCAATGCCCGACTGAATATGCGTCCTGTTCAGTGGTGCCTTCGCACTCAATGGCATCAGGCCACGGGGAGCCTTGCGGACTCAGTACAGATCTCCGACCAGCTGGTCTCATCTCTGCGATGGTGGCTTCATCTACCAAACCTAGTGCTAGGGGTGGCTTTTCAGCCCACTCCGCATTCTCAGGTCCTGACGACCGATGCTTCCCTCCTGGGTTGGGGAGCACATTGCCAAGGGTCATGTACTCAAGGCCTCTGGAATCCTTGGGAGTCTGCTCAACAGATAAACTTCCTGGAGCTCAGAGCCATCCGCCTAGCGCTCAGAGCCTTCTCTCACCTGGTGTCCCACCAGTCGCTGCTGATACAGACGGACAACCAGGTTGCCATGTACTACGTAAACAAACAAGGCGGAACAGGCTCCTTCCTCCTCTGTCAGGAGGCGCAACAGCTATGCTCTTGGGCAGTCCGCCACGGCATCCTCCTCAGGGCTGTCTATCTCCCAGGTCAAGAAAATTGCCTGGCCGACAAGCTCAGCAGGATCCTCCAGCCGCACGAGTGGAGGCTGGATCCGATGGTGGTTCAGCAAATCTTTCTCAAGTGGGGTCTCCCCACCATGGATCTGTTTGCCAGTCCTCTGAACCGGCAGCTGCCCAGATTCTGCTCTCGACAGCCGCATCCTCTCAGAGTAGCGGCAGATGCTTTTCTGATTCCATGGTCCACCGGCCTCTTGTATGCCTTTCCTCCCATGCCACTGGTGTCTCGGATGCTCTTCAAGGTTCTCAGAGACAAAGCATCGATGATCCTAGTGGCTCCCCGGTGGCCGAGATAACCTTGGTTCCCGCTTCTAATGCAGCTGGCGGTGGACACGCCTCTTCCTCTGGGGTTTCAGCCCGACCTCCTGTCGCAGGATCAGGGGACTCTCCTACACCTCAACCTCCGGTCCCTTCATCTGATGGCCTGGCTGCTGAAAGGGTAGTCCTTGCTCCTCTGCAGCTACCTCCAGATGTGGAGGAGGTCGTCTTGGCCTCCCGGAGGCCCTCCACCCGGAAGTCCTACGCTCTTAAGTGGCGTCGGTTCTCCGTCTGGTGTACTCAGCAGTCTCAAGATCCCTTCTCCTGTTCAGCATCAGTGGTCTTTCAGTACTTGCTCTCTCTCTCTAACCTTGGACTTAAGTCCAACTCGGTCAAGGTCCACCTCAGTGCTCTTTCTGCGCATCACATGCAGGTGGATGGTAGACCTCTTTCCAGCCACCCTCTGGTGGCTCATTTTCTCAGAGGCCTACTTCTCCTTAAGCCACCTTTGCGCCCGCCAGCCCCGGACTGGGATCTCAATGTGGTTTTGCAGCGGATTACCTGTCCGCCTTTTGAGCCTATGGCTACCTGTCCACTTCGTTTTCTTTTGTGGAAAACCTTGTTCTTGGTGGCCCTCACTTCTGCTAGACGCGTTAGTGAGTTGCAGGCCCTCGTATCTGATCCTCCTTACACTAGGTTCTACAAGAACCGGGTAGTCCTACGGACTCACCCTAAGTTTCTTCCCAAAGTGGTATCCCCTTTTCACATCAACCAGGAGGTGGTACTTCCGACCTACTTTCCCAGGCCACACTCCAGCCGAGCTGAAATGGTCCTGCATACCCTGGACTGTAGAAGGGCGTTGACCTTCTACCTTGACCGTACGCGGGAGCACCGAAGGACTGTTCAGCTCTTGTCTTATGACCCCAACAAGTTGGGGCTCCCTGTCTCCAAGCGTACTCTGTCCATCTGGATTGCTGACTGTATCGCTTGGGCTTACGAGGCAGCCGGCCTCTTGTTGGAAGATAGAGTCACGGCTCATCGTGTTCGGGCGAAGGCTACGTCGGTGGCTTACCTCCGCTCTATTCCATTGGCAGACATCTGCCGGGCCGCTACTTGGTCTTCAAGCCAGACTTTTGCAGCCCATTACTGCCTGGAGAGGGAGTCCTGCAGGGACAGTGCTTTCGGACAGGCAGTCCTCCGTAACCTCTTTGAGGTATAGGCAACTCCTACCCTCCATCCCGGATGTTGGGCTACCGGTTGGAGACATATTCAGAGAAGATTCCTTCCTTCTGTGCTACTGAGCTAGAGGGAGCTCATTTTGGGCTTAGGGTCTCCGGTAGCCTTAAGCTTGGGAGTCCCATATGTGAGGACTGACTTCCTGCTTGGTCCTGGAGAAAGCGTAGTTACTCACCTGTAACAGGTGTTCTCCAGGAGCAGCAGGAATCAGTCCTCACAACCCTCCCTCCTCCCCTTGGAGTTGCAGTTCTATGCTTTTCGTTTTTGCTAATTTTTTGCTGTCTTTTAGCTGTCATCTGACTGAGCAAGATGGCACCCTTGGGCGGGAAGAGGACCGCGCATGCGCGCTGCAATTCCCAAAGGCTTTCTTTGAAAGCTGGGGAAAATTGCTCCGCGAGGGCTCCATCGGCGCCGACGTCACCCATATGTGAGGACTGATTCCTGCTGCTCCTGGAGAACACCTGTTACAGGTGAGTAACTACGCTATATCATACTCGGTCCCCTCTCACTGCTCTCCTACTGCAGGAGGTGTCTTTTCTTCTGTCACAGGATGCCATAGAGGAGATCCCCACACTTATGCAGGGAATGGGTTTCTATTCTTTGTACTTTCTCTTACCAAAAAAGACCGGAGGGTACAGGCCCATCTTGGACCTCAGAAACCTAAACAAGTTTCTGGTCCATGAGAAGTTCAAGATGGTCTCTCTTGGGACCCTTCTTCCCTACCTCCAGAGTCAGGACTGGCTCTGTTCTGTAGATCAAAAGGAAGCGTACACACACATATTCTCATCCATCGAGGACACAGGAAATATCTACACTTCCTCTTTCAAGCAAAACATTATCATTACAGAATCCTTCCCTTCGGACTCGCCTCTGCCCCAAGAATCTTCACAAAGTGCATGTCGGTCATAGCCGCATATCTAAAGTCTCTAGGGATATTTGTCTTCCCTTACTTAAACTACTGGCTCATAAAGGCAGACACCTCCCAGGCGGTTTGGCTATCTCTGCTTTGTTCCATGCAGGTACTGCAGCACTTAGGATTTGTCATAAATCTTCCAAAGTCCCATCTCGTTCCAACTCATGAACTAGAATTCATTGGCGCTCTCCTGGACACACAATGGTCTTGGGCATTTTCTACCCCAGTCCCGTTGTTCTCATCTCATTCAGCTGGCATCTCAGGTGCAGCTCAAAGACCATCTGACTGCCCAGGAAATGCTGCAGCTTCTCGAGCATATGGCCTCAACAGTGCATGTCGTACCATATGCCCTTCTACATATGTGCACAGCCCAATGGACGCTTGACTCCCAATGGAAACAAGCCTCGGGCCATCTCAGGAACAAGATCCAAGTCACTGCTTCTCTCACCACAGCCCTCCAATGGTGGTGGTCCCTGGAAAATCTCCTCATCGGGTCACCTTTTCAGATGCCTTCACATCAGTGCACCCAATGACAGATGCTTCCAAGCTGGGGTAGGGGACTCATTTGGGCACACTCTCCACACAAGGCCTCTGGACAGAACAGGAGTTGCAGCTCCAGATCAATCTACTGAAGCTTTGTGCTATCTCTAAGACCCTCAGAGTGTTTCAACATCACCTAGGATCCCACAGGGTCCTGGTTAAGATGAACAATCAAGTGGCCGTGTTCTATGTGAACAAGCAGGGTGGAACAGGCTTTTGGCCCCTCTGCAAAGAGACCTTTCATCTCTGGTCCTTCACCATTGCTTATCAGATACACCTCCAAGTGGTGTATCTCCCAGAGGAACAAAATGTCTTGGCAGTCCAATTGAGTCTGATCCTTCTTCCCCACGAATGGTCTCTCCATCTGGACACAACGTCCTACATCTTTCAGACCTGGGGGACTCCAGATATAGATCCGTTTGCCACTCCACAGAATGCCAAGCTCCCATTTCTAGCAATCAGCAGATGGATGCTTTTCACCTTCACTGGGGTCAAGGTCTCCTGTATGCCTTTCCTCCCATTATCCTTATCCCCAAGACGCTTTTCAAGCTTCAAGCGGACAGGTGTTTCATATCCTTATAGCCCCTCTCTGGCCACATCAACCGTGGTTTCCTCTCCTGTTATGTCTGTCTCAGACACAACCTCTACATATCTTATCTGTGCTCGATCTTTCCCAGGACAAAGGGACGCTGCTCCATTCCAATCTGCAGTCATTCCATCTTACATCTTGGCTGCTGAAAGCATAGCTTTACAGGACCTTAACCTTACACATGAGGTAAAGGAGATCCTGTTAGCTTCTAGGAAACTGTCTACATTTTTAAGTGGCATTGGTTCTCTGTCTGGTATTCCCAAAGGGATCTCAATCCCTTCTCTGCTCCTCAACTCCTTCAATACCTCCTCCATCTCTGCTCAACTGGTCTCAAGACCAGCTCAGTGAGGATTCACCTAAGCACGATTGCTGCCTTCCATCATCCCTTGGAGAGGCAGCCCATTTCCTCACAACCGCTGGTAGCGCGCTTTACGAGAGGTCTTTTGTTAACCAAGCCTCCCATCAAACCACCTCTGGTGGCTTGGGATCTCAATGTAGTTCTAGTGCAGCTTTTAAAGCTGCCCTTTGAACCCTTGGTTATGACCCCACTAAAGTATCTTTTATGGAAAGTCATCTTCCTTATTGCCCTCCCTTCAGCTAGGTGCATCAGTGAGCTACAAGCTTTGGTGGCAGACCCACCTTACACCAGGTTCCAATATGACAAGGTCGTATTTTATGCCAAAGGTGGTCTCTCCTTTCCATTTGAACCAGTCGGTTTACCTTCATGTTTTCTTTCCTAGACCACATGCGTCTAGAGTGGAAGCAACCCTACATATGCTTGAATGCAAGTTTGCCTTGGTTTTTTATCTCTAGAGGATTCGAGATCATCGTAAAGCCTCACAGTTGTTTATCTCCTTTGATCCTAGTCACCTGGGACTGCCAGTATCAAAACATATCCTCTCCAAATGGATAGATTTCTTCTCATTTGCTTATGATAGAGCAGGACTCTCATTAGAGGGACACGTCACTGCTCATTTTGTTCGCGCCATGGCCACCTCAAAAGCAAATCTACGCTCGGTGGCTATTGACGAGATCTGCAAGGTAGCAACTTGGACTTCTTGTCTAAACAGTAATGAGCAGCAAAGGTATGAGCAGCAAAAGTATGGACTGAACTCCCGCTGCCATGTTTGTTCAAGCTGTTCTCCAGAGCCTCTTACAGACTTAGGGGCAACTCCTACCCTCCATCCCAGACATTAACAATACCAGACATCTATGGAGGACTCATGACCTCTTCAGGCCTACCCTGAGAGGAACTTTCATGGGTTCTGAGGTCATTTCTCTGGCATCTGAAAGCGGGGAGTCCCATAGTGAAGACTACATTCCTGCTTGTTCCTGGAGATAGCGTAGTTACTTACCTGTAACAGGTGATCTACAAAAACAGCAGGAATTTAGTCTTCACAACCCACCCTTCCCTCCTAGGAGTTGTAGGTTTTCTTTTACTCTCCTTTCAGCTACAAACTCAAATGAGGTGGGAGAGTTTTCCTATTGGATGCTGGGGAGCATTCCCATGCGGGCGGTCTTGATGTCACCCATATGTGAAGACTAAATTCTACGCTTTCACTGTGTTGGATCTTTGTATCTCCTTTCTGTTGCTGATTTCTGACCTTACAGGCTAGCAAGGGAACATGTACTCTACCTCTCCATTTGTTCCTGGCGAAGAAAAGAGCTCACTTTTTAAAACCCTTTTTTTTTGGGGGGGGGGGGGGTCAAAACTTTAGTGGTACACTCAAGCAGTATATATATGAGTATAACTGGAGTTTAATTCTGTTTTAAAAATGCTCATGAACTAGATTCAGTAACATCTTTTTTTCTATACAAACCTGTGTCTCCTCCATCTGGATTCTCTTAACTTTGTTATAGTTGACCATTTATGGTATCAGTCTTCTCCAAAAATAAGTATTTCAATGGAGATATCCAAATAGTAGCACATGATGTGGAAGCTGCTACAGTTAATACATTTTACATATCTTGTTTCATATTACTTGCTGACATGTATCTGCATCAAGACGTTTTAGGAATATTGGTTGGCAGGTTTTCTCTCCTTTTATTTGAAACATATTTTTAGTTCATAGCTTCCAGACAATGGGCAAATGGCATTTATCAGAGCCAGTCAGTAGCTTTCAGTTTGCAAACAATAAAAATATCTTTATTGTCATGATAGTTGATGTTAAAGGAGCCATAACTTAATGAATGCAAAGTTGCTTTTTAAGCTGGCTGGTTAAATAAATGAACAAGGGTATTTTGGGAATCTTATTAATAGTAAAGGACATTAGGATTTCTTTCTGCCACCAGCAGATGGTATCAATTTTTCCATGGATCAAAACAAAAAAAAAATCTCCTTCCCGCTTCCTTCCTTCAAGCACACAGTGCACCCAGTATCAGCAGCAATATCTCATACCAATAATACCCTACCATGTCAAACAAAGAGAAGCAGGGTACATCTTACCCATCTCCCTGCTTCCATTAGACTATCTCTGCTCATACCCATAAAACTGCAACTATGCCTATGCAACCTCAAGCAACACTGAAAAGAACATCCTGCACCTTTAAAATGGTACCTAATGGTTACAAACAAAAAATTAATAAAGCAATATGCACAAAAGGAAAAACTCTTGATCTCATTTTCTACCCTAAAACCTGGTCTCAAAACAAAAAACATATCTACCGTATTATAAATATTCAACCTGTACCATGGTCGTATCACTACCTCATATATTTCAGTACTGAGTCAGACCCCTATCCAACCAATAAAAATGAAATAATGTCATATAATCAATACATAAAATTTGCCAAAATGAATTCATGAACAAAATAAGACCAAATCTCTCAATCTACAGTGACGATATTAACACCCTCATCAAAACCTGGAACAGAACTCTAAGTATAGCATCAATAAACCATCAAAGCCACCAATCTAAAAACACAGAAACCTTGGGTATTCTCAAACCTTGAAACATTTGAAAAGAGACTTAAGGAAGGCCGAAAGGAAACGGAAAGTCACTGAATCTAAGACTAATAAAAGAAAATATTTTTTCACTCAACGTGTAATCAAACTCTGGAATTTGTTACCGGAGGATGTAGTAAAGGCTGTTAGTGTAGCTGGGTTTAAAAAAGGTTTGGACAAGTTCCTGGAGGAAAGGTCCATAAACCATTATTAAGAAGGGACCCAGGATATCAATGCTTTGAAACAATACAAGCATTGTGGAACCTGTGTCCCTTGGGGAAACTGCTAGGTTCATATGACCTAGATTGGCCACTGTTGGAAACAGAATACTGGGCTTGATGGACCTTGGTCTGACCCAGTATGGCATATCTTATGTTCTTAATCTGACAAAGATAGGCTCAAATACATGAACACTTTAAAAATCTACCGTCAGAGCCTCTTAGACACAAAAAAAGAATGCTACTCAAAACTTCTATCAAAATCTCTTAACTGCCCAAGGGAACTGTTCTTCATAATCCAAAACCTAACAAAAAAAACAAACTCAGAAAACCCGTCAATGTGCTCAGCATCTCATAAATCACTACATGGAACAATCCAAAATCAAGACAATGTGCAACACAACTTCCTCGGACCCCGAACCAACCACCCCTGCAACTTGGAACTCATTTTCAACAAGAAGCAAGAAACAGATAGAACACTGCATCAAATCATTGAATACTACCACTTTAATACTAGGCCCTTGTCCATTTTGCTGGTTTAAAACAACAAAATCAGAACTTACACCATACATCCAAAAAATTGTCAACCTCTCTCTATCCCAAGGACATCTACCAAACGACTTATAAAGAGCATCCATAAGCCCAGTCTTGAAACAAAACACACTAAATAAATCTTGCCCTAACGCTTTCAGACCAATATCAAGCCTACCCTTCTTATCCAAAATCATTGAAAAATCAGTGCAACTGCAACTCCAGAACTTCATTGACTCAAATGCTCCACTTGACCCTCATCAATTTGGATTTAGAGCACATCATGGAGTTGAAACGCTACTAATATCCCTCCTAGACTCGATTATACAAGGAATCAACAACATGAAAAACGCATTCATCCTCGTTTTTCTAGATATATCTTCAGCCTTTGATTCTGTAAACCACAATATTCTAATTAAGCGCCTAAAGCACCTTGGTATAGGTGGAATTACTCTACAATGGTTTAAAAACTACCTGTCCAACCGCACACAATAAGTGTGCTTCAATAACAACCTCTTCAACCTATTCACCCAGTCACAAGATGTTCCCCAGAGATCGGTATTACCCGCACTTCTATTCAATATATATCTACAACCTATCTGCAACATCATACAATCACATGATATAGACTACAGAATTTATGCAGCAGACATAATGTTATTCACATCCTTCGACATCACAAACCCCAACTACATGAAGATCACCAACTTCTTCAATGACGTCTCTGAATGGCTCAACTCAGTTAACTTCTCAGTTAAGTTGAAGAAAAGAGAAGTAATCATAATTACTAAGAACAAAGCATTTGACCCTCCCCGAATGCGTCACTTGAAATAAAAAATAAATAAAATATCTTGGGTTCTATCTTGACCAAAATCTCGATTTGACCAAACACATCCACATGACTACTCGCACAATTTACAACAAAACCAAAACTATACAACATCTGAGACCTCTGCTCTCCTACACTGACTTCCTCTCAGGAGCTAAGACACTGATATGCCCACATTTCGACTACAGAAACAGCATACTCCATGGACTCCCCAAGAAAACCCTAAAACCCTTACAACTTGCTCAAAATATGGGTGCATGTACAATAATGCGAGCCAAAAGATCCGATCACATAACACCCACCCTGTTTCACCTCCATTGGTTCACAATACTTCAAAGGATCAAATTCAAAGCATTAATGAATATTTTCAAAATAATAAACGATAGCACCAACATACCTCAGCACACTGATAAACATGCAGCAACACACAAGTACAAAGAGACAATTTGGAAAACATATTATCCACTCCAAAGAATGTCAGAAAAGTAAATCAATCAACAACCAAGAGCATTCTCATTCTACACCCCTGTCAATGGAATAACCTACCCTAATACTCGAAGAGAAATCAAAGACTTAACGCAATTCAGGAAATGTCTCAAAACTTTCATCTTTACAGACTATTATCAATGCAAGCAGCCACCATAGACCTCATATACATCACTGGTCAACAATCCAATAGCATTCTCCCATATTCTAACTGATGCTATACACATTCTTCACATAACTCTGTCATATCACCCCAGACCACTAATGATTATATCTTATGTAAATAGTTATTGCATTATCAGTTCATCATTAATTGTAACTGTTCTCTGTAATTGTTCCCTGCAAATTGCCTCATGCAATAGTTAAAATGTTCTCTGTAAACCACTAATTACCTATATAAAGTGGTATATTAAAACAAACAAATAATGATCCCGATTTTCTTTATTACCTACTACCAAAGAATAAAAAGAAAAAAAAATACAAAACCCAATACAATATACATAAAACCAAATGGCATAATACATAATACATCAAACATGCTACAGTTCGACATATTCTGAAAACTCCTGCTGCAGATCCCTTCCCTCTAATTATCCCCCAGTGTCAACCCTTCCTTTCTTATCAAAATTGCTTGAAAAGTTTGTTTTCTCTCAGCTTTCCTCAACCTAGCCTCAATTCATGCTTTCCATCTGCACCAATCCGGCTTCCGTTCAGGTCATAGCATCGAGCCTATTCTGCTTTCCCTCATCAGTGAACTTTATCAGCATCACAATCAGGGGTAGCATTTCGGTGGTGGTTTCCCTCGACCTTTCCACCGCTTTCGATTTGATGGATCATTCTGCGCTCATCACTTGCCTTCATGACGTTGGTATTCTTGGTACAGTTCTATCTTGGTTCCACTCCTTCCTTTCCCAGCATTCCTTTTCAATTTTGATTGTTTACACTTTGTCTTCCCCCACTCCTCTTCCCTGCGGTGTTTCTCGGGGCTCGGTGTTGGCCCCCCTGCTTTTAACATGTTCCTGTTCCCTCTGCTTCTTATTATCCAGAAGCACGGCATATCTTCACACTTATATGCATATGATATTCTTTTTATCCGTTGTACAAACCCTGTATCTCCCGATTTGTCTTCTCTAAACGCCTGTTTGTCTAGTTTCGCAATGGCATACACTTCCTCCATCTAAACCCCGTTAAATTAGCTGCACTTTGGGTAGCATTCAGTAGGTCCCCTCCTTCTTTCCCAGCCTGTCCTATTCCTGTGGTAGATACTATGCGCTACCTTGATGTTATATTAGACTCATCATTTTCGTTCAAAGCTCACATCTCCTCTGTTGTTCGTCGCTCCTTTTATTCACTCCATCAGATTTGCACCATTCGCCCCTTTCTTTCCCCTGCATCTCTGACCACTCTGCTTCTGTCGCTTGTAATATCTAAATTGGACTATTGTAATGCCATTTATTTATTTATTTTATTTATTTGTTTGTTTTTTATACAACTCTATCGTGGAATCAGGGTGGTTTATAATATAAACAACACTGTTACATTATAACATCAAAAACAACAACTAGCAACAAGTAAAGGTCAGTTGAAATCAGTAATATATACAAGATTAGTTTATAACTCAGTTTATAACTTACTTACATTTCTCATAAAAGATTCTGCATTTCTGGTGTATCTTCTACACTTTGTTCATGTTATATGGGGAATACTGTATTGGATATTTGAGACTTGCTGTGAGGGAGGGGGTCAGGGTGAAAGATGGAAGGGGAGAGAGGAAAGAGTGGGATTTATATTGGGTCAACATTATTTTCCTGAGTGTCACAGAAGTGCTCTATGAACAGTAGCGTTTTGAGGTGAGTCCGGAAAGTAGGTCTGTGTTAGATCTAATTATTTCTGGCAACATGTTCCATAATGAAGGGGATATAAATTCAAAAGCTCTACTGCTGGTGTGTTTTGTCTTGTGATATTCAGCTGGGATTACCAATGTATTCAACATACGGCCTCTGTGTTGGCAATCATAGGGTGATTCTTATTAGTTGGTATAGTGTTGTGGGAATGATAGTTCTGGTAATCCTTAAAAGTCATCATTATTATTTTGTATTTGATCCTGCTATGGACTGGTAACCAATGGAGAACATATAGGATTGGTGTTGTGTTCTGATTGAGGTGAATTATAAATAATGTGGGCAGCCATATTTTGGGCCATTTGGAGACTGTGTAGTGTTTGTTTGGGTAATCCATGCATGAGACTATTACAGTAGTCTATGTGGGGGAATATCATGGTTTGTAGAACCTTTCTGAATTTGTTGCTTTTCAACAATGGCTTGATGTGCTGTAGCATTCTGATTTTGTTATATATTGCCCTTGTAATGTTTTTAATATGTATTTTAAAGCTAAGGGTTTTGTCTATCGTCACACCCAGGTATTTCACTTCTTCCTTAACATCTAGTGTTGCTTCATTAACCACAACGGTGGAAGGTGATTTGAACTTTTGATTTCTGGTTACGAAGAGCACATCTGTTTTATTGTAGTTTATATTGAGGTTGTGAGATTTGAGCCATTGAGCGATTTCATTGAAGCAGTCTATTATTGGTTTCAGTGGGTGTAGTGGTATTAAATGGCAAGTATAACATGTCATCATCCGTATAGATGGCATATCCTACTTGGTATTTTTTTATTGTTTGGCACAATGGGTGTATATAAATGTTAAATAGGAGCACAGAAAGCTCTGAACCTTGAGGTAGACCTTTTGTTTGGGTAAAGATACTAGAGCATTGGTGGTTGATTCTAACCTGTTGTGAATGGTCAGTTAGATAAGAATTGAACCACTTTAGAGTGGTGCTACATAAGCCTATTTGCGTTAGCCTTTGTAGTAGTAATTTATGATTTACTGAATCAAATGCAACTGCTAGATCGAGAAAAATTAGTATGAAAGCCTGGTTCATGTTATCTATGCCTTTTATAATGTTGAATAATACCAGTAGCAGGGTTTCTACGCTGTAATATGGCCTGAAGCCATATTGATAGTCATCCAGTGGGGCGTATTGTTCAGTGTGGTCCTGAAGTTGCATCTGTACATTTTTTTCTATAATTTTAGCCAGGAATGGTAAACTAGAAATAAGTCTATATGATGAACGGGCTTTTTTATCTAGGGGTTTTTGCTTTAATATGGGGCAAATTATTGTTTTTTAAGATCTCTTGGCATATGGCCATTGGTGAGGGACACGTTTACCATAGTAAGAATATTGGATGCTAGTTCATCGCGGAAGCTTTGATCCATGCTACTGGGCAGGGATCAGTGCTGGAAGTCGTCGTGTTTGTTTACGATAATCTTTTTGAGTGAATCAGTGGAGGTTTGATGAAACTCTGACCACAGTTCTATGTGTGTGGTCATGTTCAGCAAAGATTGCAGCGTGGTGGTGTTAGGGGGATTTACTTTCATCAAATAATGATCTGCTAAGGTTGTGGGGAGATTAATTGAAACTCAGTATATTTTTGTTTTTCTGTTAGAGATTTTACTATGGCGAATAGTTCCTTAGGTTTGTTCAGAGATTTCATCAAGAGGTTTGTATCTTATTCTTTCTTTAAGCTGTTTATGTGTTGTTGGTATTTTTCCCTGTTTTCAGTTGTTTTTGCAGAAGGCCAGGTGTTTCAAGCTTTCTTAATTGTCTCTTCAGGAGGCAGATGCTTTGTGTGTACCATATTTTTGAGTTTGTTCTCCTTGGATTGTGTTGTGATTGCAGTTTAATTGCTATTTTAGAAATACTGGTGTTCCAATTACTTAATAGTTCATCCAGGTTTTTTGTGTTTGTATCAACTCTTTCTAGAAGATTTTTTGTGAATGCATCTTTTTCAAAATACCTATATTTTGGATATTGTTTCAATAGGTAGTTTATATGGTCATTAGAATTTTCAGCTTCTATAGAGAATTCAATTAGATGGTGGTCTGACCATGGAACAGGATTTATTTGAGGGGTGTTGTACTGGGTATATAGGTCTTCTGAGAGCAATATTAGATCGAGGATGTTCCCTTTATTATTTGTCTGAAGTAAAGATCTGCCATAGCATTTAGAAGAGCTTCAGTTTGTGTCTGCTGCATGGAGGATAGGTTAAAATCCCCCAGTAGGATTAACGTCTTTTTGCATGATATGGTACATGCAGTTTCTAGGATATTAGAAAATTAGGCTCAGCGGAGGGTGGTCTGTAAAGGAGATAAAATACCATGTGTCTATTTTCAATTATCAGTTAGTTTGTGCCTGATATTGTGTTAGAGAGTTTTTGCATCATGTCAAGGGTCTTCTTAATAATAGAACTCCATTACGTTTGTGGTGATGAGGTGTGTGTGGAACACCTCATAGTTGGTAACTCTTAGTTGATTCAAGAGTATATTATCTAATTCCGATAGCCAGGTTTCAGTAATAAATTATGTCTGGTTTATTATCTTGCAAATAATCCAGTATTATTGTAATTTTCTTCTTTATGGATCTTGCATGTATGTAAACACAGTTTAGGACTTTGTTTTTGGTTGTTTTTTAGTGATAGCGGTTTTGTGGTGGAGCTAATCGGGGAGACATGTATTATTAGCTTGCTGAGGTTAGTGTGGTTATGGACTCGGATTTGGTTTATGTGATGGCAATCTCAGTTCCATCATTTACAACTTGTGCAAAATACAGCAGTATGCATTCTATCATATCGTTCTATGGTGCAACCACACCTTGAATACTGTGTGCAATTCTGGTCGCCGTATCTTTAAAAAGATATAGCGTTATTAGAAAAGGTACAGAGAAGAGCCACCAAAATGGTAAAGGGGATGGAAGGATACTCCTATGAAGAGAGGCTAAAAAGGTTAGGGCTCTCAATCTGGAAAAGAGATGGCTGAAGGGAGATATGATAGAGGTTTATAAATTAATGAATGGAGTGGAACGGGTAAACGTAGATCAATTGTTTACGTCATCAGAATATAAAAAAACTAGGGGATGTGCAATGAAGCTGCAGGGTAACGTATTTAAGACTAATAAGAGAAATATTTTTTCACTCAATGTGTAATCAAACTCTGGAATTTGTTACCGGAGGATGTAGTAAAAGCTGTTAGTGTAGCTGGGTTTAAAAAAGGTTTGGACAAGTTCCTGGAGTAAAGGTCTATAAACCATTAAAAGGGACCCGGGATATCACTGCTTGATCCAATACAACCATTGAGGAACCTGTATCTTTTGGGGAAACTTCTAGGTACTTATGCCCTAGGTTGGCCACAGTTGGAAACAGAATACTGGGCTTAATGGATCTTGGTCTGACCCAGTATGGCATATCTTATTTTCTTATATGCAACCCAATTCGATCACATCACTCCTGATCCATCACCATTGGCTTCCTATTGCATCCCGGTTACAATATAAACTTTTGATTACAGTTTTCCATGCACTACATTCAGGTACTCACCAATACTTGTCTGACCTGCTGCTTCCTCATTCTACTCATTGCTCTTTTCATGATATCCATGCAAACAGACTCCATCTGCCCTATGCAAATCAGGCTCACCTCATGTCCACACACTCGACTGCTTTCTATTTTCTGGCTCCTGCATCATGGAACATGTTACCTCAAGCTCTCAGATTAGAATCATCATTTGCAATATTTAAGACCATGTTAGAGACCCATTTATTTAGCCAAACCTATAATATCCCAGCACCCTGATTCATCACCCCTCGACCTCTTATCTCCAGGAACAAGCAGGAATGTAGTCTTCACATATGGGTATCGTCGGTACCGACGGAGCCTGCATGGGATCGCTCCCTGGCGTTCAATAGGAAAGCTTTTGGGAGCATCCCACTGCGCCTGCTTTGCTGCCTTTCCAACTCTCCCTCTTCAGTTTTTCATTTTCCGTAGAGCCGACGGGCAGCAAACCGTGTCACCACAGAATACTTTCTTTTTGTGGTCGCGTCTGCCTTCACCGTCGATGCCTATACCGGTACCACCAGACTTTTCTTCATTTTCTTCCTTCTTAAAAAAAAAGAAAAAATAATTCTTTTTGGAGGGTCTGTTCCCTCTAGGTGCCAGGTGCCATTTTGGGCATTAGGCCCTCTTTTCTTCTAAAATGGAGAAACCAACTAGTGGTTTCAAAAAATGTTCAAAGTGTAGCGGTACCATTTCCGCTACTGACACCCATGACTGGTGTCTTAAATGTTTAGGTCCTGACCATTTACCATCGGAGTGTCTCCTCTGTAGAAAGATGACCAAGAGAGGCCTGCAGAACAGAACTGCAAAACTCGGCACCCATTACATCAACGTCTTCCAGGGCTTCATCTTCCTCCCATGGATCTCAGATAACTAAACCCAGGTCTTCCAAGACCAGCCAGTCCTCAAAGGGTAGATATCCTTTGAAGCATCAAGATGCTACTAGCGTTGCCCTTGAGGAAAACATACCGGCAAAACAGCCCCGGCAGGAGGCCCCAGCCTCCAAAGCACTAACGGGGCTCCAGGATGTTCCAGATGCTTCCACCTCGGGAGAACTCCTGGTGCCATGTTCTGGTGTCACAGCCGCTTCCTCCGGTACCGACTTCCAGGCATTGGCGGGGGCTATGGATCGACTAATCCTAGCCATCAAATGCAGTCTAGCGGCTCTCTTAGCAGGTTCGGTACCGCTAGGACGACTCCAGACAGTTCTGCAATCATCGGTACCAGTACCGACTGCACCTGCTTTAACTGATGTGCTTCCACCCCCATGCCGGCTCTCGAATCAATATCCGGTATCGAGGGCCCGGTATCGAGACAGTCTGACGCTGACTTCGATCGATACCGGCGCCAAGCAATGCAAGAACACCTGGCACGGAGATATTTCGAGTCCTTCGATTCCGATGACTGATGACTCTACCGGACCGGGGTGATTCTACCGGAGGATCTATCTCCTTCTCCTCAACGCAGGATGTCTCCTCCAGAGGACATGTCTCGTCAGGATTTCATACGTGATGTAGCCCGAGGACTTTCAATCACAGTGACTCCTGAGAAAGAACCGAGAGCAGAAGAATTAGAAATTCTTTGATATCCAGCAGCTCCTAAAGAAGCAGCTACCCTTCCCATTCACCAAATTTTGTATGATCTCATGCTAAGAATGTGGGAAGCTCTTTTAACGGTGTCTCCACATTCTCGGAGACACGATACCATGTACCGAGTTCCACAATGCCCTGGTTTTCAAAAGACACAATTACCACACCATTCAATGGTAGTGGAGTCGGCGATGCGTAGGATCAAGAGTACTAAAACACATTCTTCCAATCCTCCAGGCCGTGAAACAAGGACACTCGATGCCTTTGAGCGTTGATGCTTTCAATCCTTGATGTTATCAGCCAGGATTAGCTCTTACATTCTCTACATGGGAATGTTTCTCAAGGATGTTACAAGGAATCTAGACCTTATGACTCCACTTCTCCCTGATGATAAAAAGACAGACTTCCTCACCCTGGTCAAACATGCCCAGAATGTGTCTAAGTTCATGAATCGTGCAACCTTTGATTGCTTTGAGTGCATTAGCAGGACCTCTGCTAATTCCATCAGTGCACGTCGCATTGCCTGGCTCCAGGCATCAGACTTAGAACAATGGATGCAAGATAAGCTGGGGAACATTCCTTGCACAGGAGAAAATCTCTGGCAAGACAAGGCTAATCAGATTGAATCTGAAAATACAACCTTGAACAGATTGTCAAAGGTTACAGCCAACCCAGCAAAGAAAAAGACAACTAAGAAACCCTTTTTCAACAAAAAGAAGAAATTCTACCCATCTTACACCCAGCCTGTCCACTGTCCAATTCATGCTCCCCAGAAGGGGCAACAACAGCCCAGACAGCAAAGGAAGGCACAAGTCCCAAGAGCTCAACCAGCTCAGCAGACTCAGCCTCCTCAGGGGCTTTGACTCCTTCCTAGAGAACTTAGTCATCCTGCCCCTAAAAGGTTCAGAACCTCTCACCATCCCCGGCAGACTTTGTCATTTTGCCAGAAGATGGCAACAAATAACATCAGAAAACTGGACTCTTTCCATTGTATGAGAGGGGTACAAACTCCATTTTCACAGTATGCCCCCTCCCACCATCACAAGACAGTTCAATTATCAGGGCCCTACTACCACTCTCTTGTATCAGGAGGTCACCTCACTACTTGCTCAAGGGGCAATAGAAGAGGTACCCATATCCCAACAGGGCATGGGTTTCTATTCCCCCTACTTACTCATCCCAAAGAAAACAGGGGGATACAGGCCCATACTGGACCTCAGAGAGTTGAACAAGTATCTGTTCCGAGAAAAATTCAAGATGATCTCCCTCGGAACACTTCTTCCCTACATTCAGAGTCAGGATTAGCTATATTCTCTAGATCTAAAGGATGCATACACGCATATTCTCATCCATACAGATCACAGGAGGTTTCTTTGATTCCTTTTTCAAGGAAAACATTACCAGTACAGGGTTCTTCCCTTCGGACTGGCTACTGCCCCAAGAGTCTTCACAAAATGCATGGCAATAGTAGTAGCATTCCTGAGAACTCTGGGGATATTCGTCTTCCCCTACTTGGACGACTGGCTCATCCGTGCATCAACAGCTCCACAAGCCAGCTTTGCTCTCTCCAGCACGATGCAAATCCTGCAGTACTTGGGTGGGGAACTCCAGATATAGACCTCTTTGCAAGTCCTCAGAATGCCAAACTTCCCAAGTTCTGTTCCAGAATGCCGGCTCAGAACTGTCAGGCAAGGGATGCCTTCCACCTCCACTGGGGTCCGGACTTCCTGTATATCTTCCCACCCATTCCCCTCATTCTCAAAACTGTCTTCAAGCTTCTGAGAGACAGGGACCATATGATCCCTTGGTATCCTCTGCTTCTACGTCTCTCTCGAGCCAGACCTCTGGAGTTGGGATGTGCTCCAGATCTTCTTTCCCAGGAGAACGGGACGCTACTGCAACCGCATCCTCAGTATCTACACCTGAGATCCTAGAATTCCAGGATATCAACCTTTCTCAACAGGTAAAAGATATCCTTTTGACTTCAAGAAAACCTTCCACAAGGCGGACCTACGCCTTTAAGTGGAAAAAGTTCTCTATTTGGTGTTCAAAAAAGGAACTTAATCCCTTTTCAGTGCCAGTAGAGGCGTTACTAGAGTATCTCCTCCATTTTGTCGTCCTCTGGTCTTAAGACCAATTCAGTAAGAGTCCAACTTAGTGCCATTGCAGCTTTCCACAAGCCCGTAGATGGACAACCTGTTTCCTCTCAACCACTTGTAGCGAGATTTATGAAAGGTCTACTTTTAACAAAACCTCCCATTAAGCCACCACCCGTGGCATGGGATTTGAATCTTGTCCTTGGGCAGCTCATGAAACCGCCCTTCGAACCCTTAACCACTACATCCCTAAAGTTTCTGTCTTGGAAAGTGATCTTCCTAATTGCTCTTACTTCTGCAAGACGCATCAGTGAGCTACAGGCTTTAGTGGCTGATCCTCCTTATGCAAGGTTCCACCATGATAAAGTAATCCTTGGGACTCACCCTCACTTTATGCCATAGGTGGTTTTGCCTTTTAATTTAAACCAATCGGTTTACCTTCCCGTATTCTTTCCTAGACCTCATGCCTCCAGTGCAGAAAGGAATCTACACACTCTAGATTGTAAAAGAGCCTTGGCTTTTTACCTTCAGAGAACTAAGCAACATAGAAAGTTTTCCCAGCTTTTTGTAACTTTTGACTCTATTCATCTTGGACTACCAGTTTCCAAGCGAACTTTGTCTAAATGGATTGCTGATTGCATATCCTTTGCATATGAGAGTAAGGGACTTTCTCTCGAAGGTCATGTCACAGCTCACAATGTGAGTGCAATGGCAGCGTCTATGGCTAACCTTCGTTCTGTGTCCATTGATGACATTTGTAGAGCAGCCACTTGGGCTTTGGTACACACCTTTGCAGCCCACTACTGTTTGGACAAGGACTCCTGTCGGGATACCTCGTTTGGCCAAGCTGTTCTCCAGCATCTCTTTCAGATTTAGATCAACTCCTACCTGCTGTCCTGGGTTTCGATGCCAGAGATCTATGGGAGGAAGCATGACCCATCTCAACCTGGATTTCGCAGCTTTCTGGGGTCATCCCCCTGGCATCTCTCAGCTGGGGAGTCCCCATATGTGAAGACTACATTCCTGCTTGTTCCGGGAAATAGCATAGTTACTCACCTGTAACAAGTGATCTCTGGGAACAGCAGGAATTTAGTCTTCACAACCCACCCACCTCCCCTATGAGTTGTCTTTCTCTCTCTATCTATCTCTCCTTCTCTCCTTTTCTCAGCTATGAACTCAACTGAAGAAGGAGAGTTGGGAAAGCAGCGACGCAGGTGCAGTGGGATGCTCCCAAAAGCTTTCCTATTGGATGCTGGGGAGCGTTCCCGCGCAGGCTCCATCGGTACCGACAATACCCATATGTGAAGACTAAATTCCTGCTGTTCCCGGAGATCACCTGTTACAGGTAAGTAACTATGCTTTACTGTCTCAGTTTTTACTGACTCTGTCTACTACTTATCTCCCTTTGTGTGAATGAATGTGTATCTCCCCTGTGCAACCATTATAGTTCTTTTCTGAATTTCTATCTTTTAAAAAAAATTTGTTTTATATTGTAAGCCGCTTTGTTGTGTTTTTATCGAAGGGTGGTAGATTAAATTGAATAAACTATAAATACACAAAAGACCCCAAAAATCCCTCTATCCCCCTTTAAAAAAAGAAAATAATAAAATAAGAGAAGGAAAGTGCCTCCAACCATTTCTAGACACATCAAATCAAATCAACCCAAACCTCCACCCCCACCCAATTAGGCAAATAGGACTGTCTTCAGATCATTCCCTTTTCCTATGAGAGATCGGCCCATTTTATGACTAGTGTGTCTTCTGCCACTCCAGATATAGGGCCCAAACATTTTGAAAGTTGTTTCAACCTAATCACTGTTAGCTCATACATCCTACAAGCCCATCTCAATCTGCTTACTCTACCCCCTCCAAACCTGGTGCATTAACCCATTTTCATTGTTTAGCCACCTCCAATCTGGTTACTACTATACATATTACTTTCAATTACGCCAACCCTTTATCTAAGTCCTTCGGAGCCTTATTCAACAAATATAATTGCAGCTCCGGGGTTAAAGCCCTATGATTTCTTTGATCAAAGCATACACTTCCCCCAGAAATCTGCATATATGGACAAGTCCACCGCATATGATAAAAGTCCCCTAGGGACCACAGCGCTTCCAAGAGACGCATTCATTATCGGGACATTGTTATCCTCATTGGGTCCATGTAGGTCTGATAAAGAATCATATTTATTTATTTATTTTATTATTTATTTATTACAGGCTCTTATATACCGCTCTATTCAACATCAGCGCGGTTCACAATATAACAACAGACCAGAACAACAAACTGTTTGGTTTTACAGAGAACAGGTCAGAGAACTTGGATAAAACATGGGGAAGTCATTGCTGCAACTATTTACATGAGTATTTACATGTATATACACAACAGGATTTATTCTTTGGGTAGTGTTTGAGATTGGTTGGATGGTCTAGTAATATTGGGGGAAAAGGTGGGATTTGAGGGCCTTTCTGAAAAGAGATAGACCGGTGATAGATATATCATAGAGATAGATCATATATCTATTCTCCTTTAACTCCGCAGCCAAGGATAATTTAACTGTTGCCCCAAATACCTCCCCCAATCTTCCCTGGTCCACTCTACTCTCATGTACCTATAAATCTACATTTATCCTTTTCTCATGAGAGAAACAACTTATACAGCCGAGACAGCAGCCCCTTCGCAGGTGCATGAGAGCTAAATAGTTTTTCAAATGGGATTTCCTTTTATGTGAGTTTCTCCCATACTCCCCTCTCACATAACCTTGCAGCTGCAAGAAGAAGAAATGATCCTCTTCCCTCAAGGCAAATTCCTCTCTAACCTCATCAAATTCTCTCACCCCTCCTATCAAATCTAATATCTGCCCAAAGCTCACCAACCCCTTCACCTCCCATTCTGCCAGTTTATTATACATACCCCCTAGGGTAAAGTCTTTATTCTTGCTGATAGATGTTTTTCAAAAGACTTTCATACATACCAATAACCTCTCCTGGATACCCTGCCAGACTGTTATCATGTGTCTTATTAAAAGGTTAGCAATCTCCCTCAACTATCTCCTACTACTCCTAACCCACAACGAGGACTCCAAAGGCTCAGAACCCCAATCCAAGTGCTTCAAGGCTACCCATTGCTTCCTCTTTCTACCCCCTACCCAATCCATTACTGCCCGTAACTGAGCTGCTTTATAGTATTCCTTAACATTAGGAACACCCAGTCCACCCTCATGCTTTAATTGGTGGAGTACCCGCTTGGCAACTCATGGAGGTCTCTTCCTCCAGATAAAATTGAAAATTCTTCTCTGGAGCCCCACAAGAAGTTTTGTTGGGCTCTCAATCATCAAGGTCATAAACAAGAACAAGAACTGAGGCAACAGGTTAATCTTAACCACCATCTTCCATCCTATTCAAGATAAATTAGATCCTTGCCAGTCATTTAGATCCTGGCTAAGGTTTGAGTTTCAACAGGTCCAAGTTCATAGAGCACAGCTTTCTGTGATCCCCTCCAATTCATACTCGTAACTATCTCGTGATTCATCATTCCAGTGAAAGGGAAAACCCCCTTCAAATCCTCCTGCAAATCCCCCTCCAACCATATTTTCAGCACTTCCAACTTCCCCATATGCATCTTGTATCCAGATAGGTGACTATATTCAGTCATAATTTGCATAAGCACAGAGGGTAGTGAGTGGCTGCCCCACTTTATAAATGACATGATCCACAAATAACGCTATCTTAAACTTTTGTTCCCCCCTTTCAATCCCCTTAATATCCCTCTCTCTTATCCTGTCCGCCAAAGGTTCAATCACCAGCGCAAACAAAACTAGAGGGGACAACCTTGCCTCGTTCCCTTTTGCAGGTCAAATTTGTGGAAATAGCTCCCATTTACCCGAATCTGGGGAAACATAATCGATCCAATAAATTTTCCCTCAACCCAATCCTCTTCAGCACTTGAAACATAAATCCCTACTCAACTCTATCCAAATTTTCTCAGCATCCATTGCCACCAACAACGAAGGAATATATTGTTTCTGGGCCCTCTAGATGAAGTTCAGTAATTTTCTAATGTTGACCTCAGCCTGCGTACCTAGGACAAAACCTGCCTGATCCACATTTACTAACTTGGATATGGGAAGGCAAGATGGTGTTTTGAGTGAGCTGAACCGCGGAATGCTGGGTGCAGTCTTGGGTGAGCGACCTACCCTTGCACGAAATGCTGAAGTGCAAGGGCAAGCAGCTGCACTGTCCAGCTAGAGCGGCTGCGGGAGGAAGTGGCCAGCTTACCCTTGATGTCCTGGGTGTCTGATCGGTGAAAGGAGAGGTTGGTGCCTTGAACTGCTCCAGAGGAGCTTCTTTGGAGCGGAGCACAGAGGGGGTCTTGCTGAGTCCTGAAGAAAGGGCACTTCCTCGGCAACCCGGAAGCACTCCTGCAGGGGGGTTGGTTCCTCCGACTGCTGGAATCGCTAGGCCAGCGGTGGGAGGTGTGCCGGCCCTCCCCCTTGATCATTCCTCACCCGATGGCAAGGCTATACTTTGTGGAGGGGGAGCCTTGCCGGTTGACCATCTGGGGAGAAGGAATGGAGTGTTTCCTTTGGGGAAGGAGTCTGCTATTACCATGGAGGTGCTATGGAACTTCATTAAATCTCTGGATGGATCTCTCAATACAAATTTGGCACAACTTTCTTTGAATTTGGCTCAGAGGAACGAGGTGGCGCTGCATGATGGCAAACTCGAGCAACTGGAGGATCAAGCAGTGGAGTTTGGCACTTTCAAGGATGTCCAGGTGCAGGAGAGTTTTGGGCTTTGAAGGAAGTTGGAAATTTTGGAGAATCTGTCCAGGAGAAATAATCTGCGGTTCCTTGGGTTTCCTCAATCCCAGTTGCTTGGGCCTGTGGAGTTGGTGAAGAAATATTTGGTTGAGATCTTAGGCTGGGTGTCAGATAATCTACCACCTGTGGCTAGAGCATTTTATGAGCAGCTGGACTTGACTGGATTTTTGGAAGGTTCTATGGAATTTGTAACATCTCATTGTACTTTGCTAGTCACTTTTACCTTTGAGCTGGACAAAGTTTCTGTTTTACGTCTGTATTTTAGATATATGCAAGAGCAGTTTATGGGTTTGATTGTTCGTATATTTCCTGATGTATCTAAACAGACTCAGGCCTGGCGAAGGGAGTTCGTGGCCTTAAGGTCTAGAGTCCTTTCACTTCAGGGGACCTGGCTCTTGAAATTTCTTTTTGTTATGTAAATTTTGGGGGGCAGAATTATTACTTTAGCGAACCTAAGCAGCTCTTAGAGCGTATTGTTTCTAAAAAGAGAAGTCTGGGGCCTAATGGGGGGGGGGGGGGACATAGTGTGCTTTCTGCTGGTAACACTTCTCTACAGCTCTCTTTCTGTTATAGTGTATTTCCTCCTTTTTTTATTTTGATTTTTGCCTCCCTTATTATTGTGGGTGGATGAGATGGCATGATATCTCCTTTTTTGTTATATGTCTTATTGTTTGTTGATTCATGTTTATTGCCTATATTGTTGTGAAAGATTTAGAAAAAAAACACACTTGGATATGACTCTTTGCAATCTGGCAGCCAGAATTTATTAGGGATATGAGGCAATATGAACCACAAACACTTCCATCCTTCCCCGGTTTTGGAATAACTGTAATACCTGCTGTTTTCATTGAACTGGATAGACCCCTTCTTTCCAACTACTGAGAGAGGTCTGTTAACAGGCCCATCAGGCTCCCCTGAAAAACCTTATAAACCCTAAATGTGTACCCATCTAAACCTGGGGCTTTACCCTCTTTCAGCAGTTTAATAGCTATCAGTACCTCGTCCCTCATATCTTTATCCGTAGCTTATACTGCCACTAAATCCAACAGCGTCAGCCCACTATCTCTCAGATGGTCAGCCATCTCCCCCTCATTAGGCATAACCTCCATAAAGTATAACCCAATAGCGTTGTCAGCCCCCTTGTACAGTGTCATGCCGTGATGCACAAACCCCCACAAAATAAATTTAAAATTAATTTCCTGGCCTTCCCAGCCCTGGACACATCACTCCCATCCAGGCACCCCCTTCTCGATGCCCCACTGCAGCCCCGAACGTGCTCAAACAGCTCCTCCCCCACAGCTATTCCTGGCCGATAAAAGGACCTTTGGCTTCTTTAAGTCAAACTCCGCCTCTTCAACAGGCCTCAACCAGGCCATCACTATTTCCAGTGCCCATCTGGAGCCCCATCTTCCTCCAATCCAACACCCCCCCCCCCCCCTGCTGTTCCCGATGTTAGACAGCGCTGGTCAACCCAAAACAGCCTAAGAGCTCACTGACGACATCAGACCCATCTCTCCTGCCCCCAGCACAGACAGCTGCAAGTGCCAACCTCAATCTGCGGCTCCTGGCTGAACTCCAGCTGCCTGCTCGGACCACCCACTGACTGCACTGCCCTGGCCAGTCATGCTGCCTTCCTGATCGCAGTCATGATCGTGGAGTTGTTTTTTTAATTATTATTTATTTAAATTTAATTCTGGCCCTGCTCCAGTCGTGGGACTACTTTTATTTACTGTATTAAATTAATTTTACTGCTGCTAAACCAGCACTCTTTATAAAAATATGTATTTTTATATAGTAAGTTACAGTAAGTTTGCTGCGCTGCCTCTGTGGGCCAGGCCGCACCCACCTCCACACCCTTGATATGCCACTAGTATAACCACTTATAAAAGTCTCAGAAAATTTCTTGCATCTCTTCTCCTTTAAATCTCAACGTACCCTCCTTATCTCTTATTTTTAGTTTGTTGCTGCTTCATCCTGGTCTTCAATTTAAATGCCAGCAATTTACTAGTCTTGTTGCCAAATTCAAAATGGGTCTGCTTCAGCTGTTCCAATTTAAAGGCTAACTCTCTAATATTTTTGACCTTACCTCCTCCATTTCCCGTTTAACCTCCTTCCTCCCTCCCCCTTTATACCTGTCATCTAGCTTCTTCATCCTGCCCCAAAGTGCCTGTGCCTTAGCTTTCTTTTTTTCTTGCAAAAAAGCTGCACATGCTATAAAATGATCCCTCATCACAGCCTTCAGTCCATCCCATTTCACTCCATCCCCCTCCTGTACCGAATTTAGCTCCAAGTACTCCCCAATAACCCTTTGATCCGCTTACAAAACCCACCATCTTCCAATAGAGATTGAGCTTCCAGAACTGGAGTCCAGCCTCTCCTTTTACCAATCTTAAGCTCACTTGAACTGACGCATGATCAGATCATGTGATCTATGAAATTTCAGACCCACATACCAGACCCATCAGTTTGCAATCTACTCAGATCATGTCAGTGTGACTATAGCTCTCATGTTACCTGCAAATAAAAGGTATAGTTACACTGTCTCCCATGCTGCACTCTCCACACATCATACAAGGTTAACTTATTCATAACCTTAACCAACCTTTTCCTGTGCTTAGTGCTCTTGGCAACCCCTGGCTCATATTGTCTAAATTAAAATCACCTCCCATTACAACCCAATCGGAACTGAACCCCATAATTTGTTTTTTGAGCTCTTTAAAGCAATCTTCCTGGTCCACATTAAGTGCATAGAACAAAACAAAACCATGCCATATAATCCAATAGAACATTTAACAACAAATACCTCCCATTATGATCCCTTAGTATATTTTCAACTTGTACAGTATATTTATCAGAAATTAGCACACTCACCCCATCCCCTTCTTTGGGGTCTGGCTGTAAAGCCAATTACACATGTGGATACTGCTTACACTCCAGCAGATACCCCTGCTTCCTCTTCAAATGGGTTTCTTGTATAAATAAAACATCCGCCTTCAACCTCCCGCCCTCCCTCCATAACAGACTTTGCCTCTGCCAATTTTTGAGTCCCTTCACATTACATGATACCAATTCACACGCTTGAACAATACCACCTATCATGTTCTAAATTTTCCCCATCCTCCTAGAGCCCCCATCTCAGTTCCTTCCCCCCCCCCCCATAACCCACCCTTGCACCCTCCCAAACCCTCTCTCCCCACCTCTCTTTACCCTCTGCTGAGCCTTCTCAACCTACCTGCCTCCTTAAGGAGTAGTGACTCCACCCAGCCAGACCCTCCTTCCTGCCCAACCACTCAAAATCCCTTCCATCTCCATGTATTCCATACACTCCATCTCCTCACCCTTATCTTGCACTTATTCTCCCCCATATACTCACCATATGCTGCACTCATCCCAACACTACCCCCCTGCCTGCCCCCCTCAGCACACACAAAACATCACTCTCCACCACCTGATACCCCAGTCATTTGTACCCACTCACACAATATCCCCACTCATTATTTCCATCTGCACCTGTTAAAGAAAGTATGCATTAGAATAGTAGCTCATAAAACCAACAAACCCCTATGTTAGTCAAAACCAAGTCCAATTGGGAGCAGTTCAGGTCTCCACATTCTTCTTCTCACTCCTCCTCCTTCGTTTGTTATCAGTTTTTTCCACTAGCTGTCACTGCACTTTTTGCTTTCATTACTGATTTCACCTCAGGAAACTACATGCCTCATATACCCAGCTCCCATAGTGCAGCCACCGCCTCTGCCGGATCACCAGCCACCTTTGTGATCCCTTGCACCAGGAATGTCATACTGGCTGAATATAGCCAGCAATATCAGATCCCCTCTCTGTTCAGCCTCACCATGATCACTCAAGTCTCTTCGCCTCTGTAGCATTGCAAGTGACAAGTCTGCATATATATTTATTTATTTAACATTTCTTATATACCGCCTTTCATGATATCAAGGCGGTTTACATTGAACAAACTGAAATTACATTGAACAGGGCATTATAACTTGGAGATAAATATTTTACAGGGAACATGGGCAATGGAGGGTTAAGTGGCTTGCCCAAGACCACAAGGAGCACCTGTAGGACTAGAAACCCCAGTCCTTCCGGCCCAAGGTTGCTTTCCTCTAGTGGGATTTGAACCCCCAACCTTCCGGCCTGAGGTAACCTGCCCTAACCACTAGGCCACTTCTCACTTGATGGCCCTCCTACGCAAAAGACTGGATCGCTCTCATTTTCACCGCTGAGAGTGTAGTCGTGAACACAAATAAAAGTGTCCCTCAGCTTTGTGTCTAACACTGGGCTAAATGATCTGTGCACCTATCAAGCTTTATCTGGATCTGCTCCAGCTCTCCACCCCATTATTCAGTAGTGCTGCAGAGCTCTTGCTGCTACTTTCCTGCAGTCCAAATAGTCTGGATCCTCCAGCACACCCCGGATGCAGAGATTGTTCTGTCTCATTCGATTCTCCATATCTTCAATTTTTAGAGACATCTGCTCCTTTGCCTCTAACGATGACTGCATCTGCTTCCGCAGTGCCTCATGCTTCTCATTCCCTCCTTTCGTACGTGCCCCACAGTGCTCCAGTCTTAGGTCCAACCATCACTTCCTCATGGAGCTCTGCCACCAATGCTCTGATTTCAACCTTCACTGTTATGATTTCTTTCTTGAGGTCCATAAAACTCGCTTTTTTAATTTAATTAATTTATTTATTTAATGTCTTTTTTTTATACCGTGCCCTTTAGAATCAGTGCGGTTTACAGTTAACAACTTGTGCAGTGCAGGCAGGACCTACACTGGACTTACAATGAACAGGGGTTTCTAAACGGGACTGACAGGGTAACTATGTACAGGCAAGCTAACTCTCAAGACCGACCCAGCCCCAGAATCCTCTGCTTTTACTCATCACCCACTGTCTCATTCTTTCGTCAGGATCAAGCAAGAAGTCGGTCCTCACATATGGGTGAGGTCTGCACTGACGCATCCCCCACAGTAATCTCTCCCTAACTTTCAAAGACCGCCTTTGGGAGATGTACCACTCTTGCGTTGCCTCCTTCCTGCCTAAGGGTGCCATTTTGCCTCAGTCTCCTTTTTTCCATGGAGCCCATCTGACATGTGTCTGCTCCTCCTGGAAAAAGTTGCCTTTTTTGCTTTCTTTTTCGGTTTTCAGATCCATTCCCTTTTTCCGGTTTGTGTACCAGTACCTTTCTCGCCTCTTGGGTATGCTCATTTTGGCATCGCAGCTTTTTCTCAGGTTCTTCTTTTTTCCCTCAGGTTTTTCTCCGGTGTGCAGGTTTTCGCACCCTTTCTGGCCAGGCCAGTTGAGTTTGACCTCGTAGGGACTGTATTCCCCGCTATGGCCTCCATCAGTGGCTTCAAGCCCTATGACCGTTGTGCACATAACATGTCATGCACGGACCGCACGACTGTTGCCTCTGGGTGGACAATAACGCCTTGGCTTGTGGTCTCTGCCAGCAGATGACCCCCCAAGGCCCTCCAGGGCTGTAAAAAGCAGCATGAGTCATTTTTTTCCCAAGACTGATCCAGCCCCAGAATTCTCTGCATGACCAGCACCCTCGAGGGCCACCGCTGAGGCCTCGGACTCATGTGGCAACCATGCTTCCTTGGAGCCTCAAGGTCACAGGGCATCGAACCGTGGCTCCTCGAAGAGCCGGACATCGTTGATGGCTTTGTTGGCTATCAAGACAGGCCCATGGGTAAGTCCCAAGGCCACCAGCCTCAGAGTTCTCAATGTGAGGTAAAGGGCGATGGCCAGGAGCGGCCCTCAAAGCTTCCCCGGTGGGAGAAAACTCCATCGGCATCCAGGGATCAGCCTCGGTCCTCCGAGGCCATCCTCATCGAGGACACTCCCTCGATGGCCCCAGTGGCTGCAGTGCCTTCTGGCCTCGAGGCCAGGATGGCGGCCCTGGAACACAACTTTGTCTGCCTTCATGGCCCATCAGCAGGCTCTAATGCCTGTTTCCTCATCCTGGGGTAAGCAGTGGATTTCTAGAGTCCTCTTTAATAAAGGTTTATGGACCTTTCCTCCAGGAACTTGTCCAAACCTTTTTTAAACCCAGCTACACTAACAGCTTTTACTACATCCTCCAGTAAGAAATTCTAGAATGTTCTTGAAACCTTGTAAGATTAAAAGCTTTGTTTGTTAATGCCCTCGTAGTATTTTCTTATTTTTGATTATTATTGTGCAGTTGAGACTTTGATATCTGTCCCTTTTTAACATCTCTATACTTTGTGAACTACTGATAACGGAGATTGTGCATTTTATTTTACTGACTAATGTATGTGTATATTTCATTTTTTTTCTGTTCACCAGTATCTTATCTTTCCAAAATGATTCTTGAAATGTCTTTTGAAAAACACAAACATTTTTTTTAAAAAATCTATTGACACTTCTTGACTAGCTTTTGAAGTTTAAAACTTCTTCCTTGGGTCAGGAGAGATACTGCCCTGGCCTTAGGAACACTATTTTACTCTTCAAGAGCTAGATGCAAATGTATTAAGCTAGTCCAATATATTCTTTTTTTATTGTTGTTTTTTTTTATTTACAGGATTTTGTATAATTTATGCACTACTGGAGAGGTGGCAATATCAGGAATTACTCCCCAAATAACTTTCATTGGAAACCTTATTGCACATAATTGTCCATGTCGTGGAAGTAGTGACATGGAGGTTTAAAAGTTCAAACCAAGAACTTGAATGTTAAGCTCTAAAGTTTTACTGTGCTGGATGGGAAAATAAACTTAAGGCTTACAATTGTATAATTTTCAAGGAAAGCAATATAGCATTATGTTGCCATGCAAAATTCTCAGAATAAGCTTAAGAATAAATAAAAGATTGGTTAATTTTCATAGGTTGGAAATCCCTACGTTATCAGGATGGTAAAAGTGTTAAAAACTCTGAAAGAGAATTGATATAGGAAATGACTTTGTTGCTAGGGATCAGATGTTGAGAATTGGCTTGCTAGGAAATTCTCTTAAAACTTTCAGGGAAGAGAGATTGTGGATTAAATTGGTTTCTCCATGGGCAAGCGGGATAAGTACTCACATATGGGTGACATTGCAAATGGAGCCAGGTGTGGAAACCTCTCCCAACTTCTCCTAGAAACATTTGGCGTAGTTCTATAATGCATGTGTGCAAATTTTCATCTGCTGCCACACATGCCTCATCTTTTCAGTCTCTGTCTGCGCAGAGCCAAAGACAAGTCCTATGCACAGTCCACATACTGTTTGGTTATTGCATATTCTTCTCAGTATTATCACTCTTTGTGAGTTTTCTTTCTCTCTTGCTGCCACCATCTTGCCTTTTTAGTATATTTAGTTAGTATTTTCAGCTATTTGTAGGCATGTACTACATAAGCGATAGCACCTATTGTAGCAGGTTCGTTTGTTTTTTTTTGTTTTCTGGCATGTCTGTCTGTACACATCTGTTTGCTTGTGCATGCATAAACATGCACAAACAAATATATCTATGCCCCTTTGAGCAGCACTGCTCAAGAGTCACCGCCAACAGTGACCTCACACCCTCTCCCTCCACTGGTGGAAGAAGATCCGCAGGCCAGGATCACAGCCAAGTGGAGAGATGCAGCCGGGGGGAACCCATCCCTCAACAGCAGAAGAAAAGCTGCAGGCTGCATTTGCAGCCAAGAGAGGACTGCCACCAGCTGTGGCCCCATGCCACAGATGTATGTGAAGAAAGGGAAATATGCCATTTTGTCATACTATAAGTGTGCAATTTTTAACTTATCAAGTTTCCTTATTTTTGTTGAGTCTCTACCATAGGCTGCATTTAAGCCTCCAGCGTATTGGCTGCGTTTTTCCTAAGATCAAGTTGTTTGATTTTGCTGTAGCTATTTTCCGGATGACATGCTCCACAGGCTCGCCAACGGCTTTTAGAAGTGCACCTAGTGCAGCAAAGCCATGTCTGTAACAGAAGCTTACAAATAGTGTTTGCAGAGTTTGGGGCCTACCATAAATCTTCTCTTTGTCTTTTGTGTTCACAAATGACAGGAAGAGATATCAAAGTTCATGAAGAACAGTGTAAAATAATTTTTGGCATAGATAAGACCAGTCCATCGGCATTGGTGGCTTCAGTCTCCATGACCTCAGGAAATGCAACGAACACTAGCAGAGGACTGACATCAAGGAGCTCTTGAACTCACGCAGTGCTGAGCACAGTAGGACACTCCAATATGGGTCATCCACTGATAACCACCCCGAGGAAGAGGAAGAATTCATCTTCACCCTCTAAGACAGTGCTTCTCTACCCTCTTCTGGCCAGTCAGGTTTCAGGTTTTATATATATAGCATATTCATGGCTGTAATCTAGAAAACCTGACTGGTTAGGTGTGCCTCCAGGAGAGGAGTGTGAAGCACTGCTCTAAGACATCGTGAACCAAGAATGCATCAGTATCAAAGTTCATCAGAGCACGATGTCAAAAGGATCAAGATATCTGAGGAACTCTGGCCCTTGAAGCAGCCCCAATGTGAGGACTTCTCATCCTTCTCAGTGTTGGAGGGGCTGTGCCAGCCTCCTGATACTCTGTCAGATATGAAGGCATCAGATGATGGCTTCAGGCCCCACACTATTGTCGATGGTAGCCCTTGAGGAGAAAATAATAATATTCTTCGCTCTCTGTGAAGCTGCGCCATCGGTGATGGTGCATTGCCACATTGAGCCTATCCGCAAGACTCACCACCTGCCTGCTGGAAAGGAAATGATATTAGGATCTCAACACCAATTCTTGCCTGGATGATATGGGTCTCAAGTGCATCAGCAGAATATCAATCCTCTGGATATTGGAGGTCATTAGCTCACTGACTGTCCCAGAGGAGACAGGAGAATCGGCCAAGGCATAGGCTCCAGCATCATTTAACTACCTCTGTGAGTCAGCTCCTGAATGCTTCTGGGATTCTGAGTATTACTTAGGGTACTTCTTGATGGAGAGGTCCTCAGAGCTTCCCTCTGATCCCACACCACCTGATAAGTGACAAAAGACCCTGTTTGAGAAGCTTACATTCCATTGGTTTGTGATGAAAATAGCCAAATCCATTCCATAATAACATAATGTGTCGCAGATGAAGACCAGTATGGTCCATCTAGTCTGCCCAGTAAGGTAGCTAGAGTGATTGTAACCACCACTCCATACACCCCCCCCCCCCATGCCTTTGTTTAAGGTTGTACCCACCACTCCATGCAGGTCACCTCCCCCCACCCCCTTCTATTTATTGAAGTATAAAAGATATTTAAGTTTGCTTTGATTTCATCCTCTTGCTATAAAGGGATCCACTGTGTCTGTCCCATTCTATTTTGAATTCTGTCACTATATTAGCCCCCACCACCTCCATTGAAAGGGCATTCCAAGCACTCACCACTGTTTCAATGAAAACGTATTTTCTGATGTTAAGTTTACTGCCTTGCAACTTCATCATATGCCCTCTAGTTTTACAGCTTCCCCTTCTTAGAAAAAGGTTTGTTCATTAATACCCTTTAAGTATTTAAAGGTCTGTATCATATCTCCCCTGTCCCCTCCTCTCCTCTAGGGTATACATATTTAGCTCTTCAAATCTCTTCTCATATGTCTTCTGGTGCAGGCTCTAAATCATTTTGATCGCCTTCCTCTGATCCGTCTCAAGTCTTTTTAGATCCTTTGTGAGATATGGTCCACAAAACTGAACACAATACTCCAAGTGAGGCCACACCAACGACTTGTACAGGGGCATTAATACCTCTTCCTTTCTGCTGGTTGTTCCTCTCTGTATGCAGCCCAGCATCCTTCTGGCTTTGGCTATGGCCTTGTTGCATTGTTTTGCCACCTTGAGATCTTCAGACACTATCACTGAGGTCCCTCTCTTGGTCTGTGTACACCAACCTCTTGCCCCCTATTGCATACAGTTCCTTTGGATTTCTGCTTCCCAAGTGCATGACTCTGCACTTCATCACATTAAATCTTAACTGTCAAGCATTAGACCATTCTTCCAGTTTTTGTAGAGCTTTCCTCATAAGTGTCCACTCTGTTGCACATTTTTGTGTGATCTGCAAAAAGGCAGGCTTTTCCCTGCAATCCTTCCATAATATCACTCACAAATACATTGAACAGCATCAGTCCGAGGACCAATCCCTGAGGCATACCACTATGCACCTTCCTTTTGTCTGAATGAGTTCTGTTTTCCACCACCTGTCATCTGTCATTCAACCAATTTCTGATCCAGTTCAACACTTTGGGACCCCCATCCCCAGACTGCTCAGTTCTCCAGCACCAAGCAGGAAGTCAGTCCTCACATATGGGTGTCATCGGCGCCGATGAAGCCCCAGCGGAGCATTTCCCCAGCTTTCTAAGAAAGCCTTTGGGAATGCAGGCACGAATGCGTGGTTCCCTTCCCGCCTAAAGGTGCCATCTTACCTCAGTCTGTCTTTTTCCGAGAAGCCCACGGGACGTGTGTCCTGTCATACTGGATAAAAGTTTGATTTTTCGGCGATTCTCGCTATTTTTTCTTCCCGGTTCGACGCCGGTTCCCCTCCCGCCGGGTTCGGTACACCGGTATCGAGCCCGATTCTTCTTTTTCGGTTTTTGCCCTTCGTGGCTGGTGTTCGCGCCCTTTTTTGATTTTTCCCTAGAAGGCCGGTCCTTTGACCTCGCGGGGACTCTTTTTTCCCCGATGGCTTCCAGCGATTTCAAAAAGTGTGATCGGTGTAAGAGGTTGATGTCTCTCACCGACACACACGACTGCTGCCTTCGGTGCCTCAGTCCTGATCACGACCCTAAGACGTGTGGACCTTTTGGGAAGATGTCTTCCAAGGCACTCCGAAGTCGTCAGCAGCAGAAAGAAAGGCTTTTCTCGGACTCAGCCTCCGGCCGGGCCCGGACCTCGTCTGAGGCCTCGACATCTCGGGATTCGGATCCTGAGCGCCGTCGAAGCTCCTCAGACAGGGGGTCCCCCGACCGGGAACGCAAGAGGAAGAAGCGGCTCGTGAGGGCGGTGTAGGAGGAGGTCCCTGGCTCCTCGAGGGCCAGGTCTAAGACCCCCGACCGTCGCCCCGGGCCCGTGGAACAAGAGAAGCCTGCCAAAGTTCCTCGCGTGGAGCCGGAGTCTGCTGGACACATAAGCCCTGTGGTCCTCGAGGACTCTCCTCCCAGAGAGCCGACGTCGGGCCCGGCACCGCCGGGGCCCAAGTCGGTGGCTGCTGCATCTCCCGAGCTGAGTCTCAGGATGACAGCCTTGGAGAGCAGATTGTCTGCCTTCATGGAGCAGCTGCGGGCACTGATGGCCAGCCTGTCTGGCGCATCTGCCCCGACCACCGGGACATCGAAGTCGACCCCGGAGACCGAGCCGATACTCGAGTCCATCATGGCTCGAAGTCGACCTCGGTCGCAGTCTGCCTCGACCTCCCGTTCGGGACCAAGGGCGTCGACGCCGGTGCGGGTGCTCCAGGGCGCCGCGGGGTCGGACCCTGACTCCTCTTCGGACGAGTCCACCTGGGAGACGGAGGATGAGGAGTCCCCCGATACGTTCAAGACTCGGTGCGTCCTGTCGGACTCACCGCAGTCTGAGCCCCGGAGTAGATCCCCTCCGGAGGATACCCGGTTCTCGGAGTTTGTCCGGATTATGGCCACTGCCTTGGCTATTCCGGCGGACCCCGAGGAAGAGCCTCGAGCTGAAGAGCTCGAGGCCCTACAGTATGACTCTCCTCCGAAGGAGGCCTTTACTGTCCCGGTTCCTCCGATGTTGGAATGGCTCCTCTTCCGGATGTGGGAGGCACCGGCCTCGGCGCTGGTTCTAAGCAAGCGAGTCGATTCGATCTATCGACTCCGGAAGAGCCCTGGCTTTCAGAAGGCGCAGCTACCACACCATTCCATGGCTGTGGAATCGGCCATGCATCGCCTGAAGAGTCAGAAGATGCACTCTGCGGTGCCCCCCGGCAGGGAGGCCCGGAACCTCAATGGCGTCGGTAGAAAGTGCTTCCAGGGCTCGATGCTTGCTTGCTGTGTCCAGTCTTACCAGCTGTACATGGGCATGTACTTGCGGGACCTAGCCAAGGAGTTGGCCGGGTTCTCTGCTGGTCTCTCCGGGGAACCCTTGCAGAGATTCAAGTCCTTGTCCTCGGGGATTCGGGAGTGCTCGAAGTTTGTCCCGCGCCACCTACGATGGCTTCGAGGCTTCTGCCCGAGTTGCGGCAGCTGGCATCGCAGCTCGACGCCAGGCATGGCTGCAGTCATTGGACCTCGAGCCATGGGTTCAGGACAAGTTGGTCGATGTCCCTTGCCGAGGTGAGAACCTTTTTGGCAAGCCCATGGTCGAGAAGGCCGCTCAGCTCGAGACCGAGCATCTTACCAGGACAAGGCTGTCTCGGAAGACCTCTGCCCCTTCTCACAAGAAGAAGGCCTCGGGTAAGAAGCCCTTTTACCCGAGGAAGGGCACTGCCTACAAACAGTACCCTCAGTATCAGGCTGCCCAAGCTGCACCCCAGGGTCAGCAAGCCAAGGGGCAGGGTAATGGGCCCCGTAGGCAGAGGACCCCCAAGCCTCCGGCCCCTGCTCCCACTCAGCATGGTGGGGGTTTTTGACTCCTTGAGCATAGCCTCTCCGTCCCTGCTCTCCCAACCCTGCACAGGAGGTCACCTCGCCCTCTTTGCCCACCAGTGGCCCCTCATAACCGGGGACAGTTGGGTGTTGGACATAGTCCACAGGGGCTATGCACTACACTTTCACCAACTGCCTCCACCATACTTTCCAGGGGAGCCTCCAAGGCTTCCCCTGCACACAGGCCTTCTCCTTCAAGAGCTTCAAGGTCTGTTGGTTGACAGGGTGGTGGAACCTGTGCCTTCCCACTTGCAAGGTCACGGATTCTACTCCAGGTATTTCCTGGTGCCCAAAAGAACCGGTGGCCTTCGACCCATTCTGGACCTCGGGAACCTCAACAAGTTCGTAGAGAAAGAAAAGTTCAAGATGCTTACTCTTGGAACACTTCTGCCCTACCTCCAGCAGGGAGATTGGCTATGCTCCTTAGATCTGAAGGATGTGTACACTCACATCCTCATTCATCCAGACCACAGAAAGTACCTCAGGTTCCTTGTGGGAGGAAACCATTATCAGTACAGAGTACTGCCTTTTGGCCTCACCTCCGCTCCCAGGGTCTTTACCAAATGCCTGGCAGTGGTGGCGGCCTACCTGAGAAATCAGGGAATCTTTGTCTTCCCCTATCTGGACGACTGGCTCATCAGGGGTCAGATGTGCCAGGAGGCCAGACAAGCCATCCTCAGAACTATTGCTCTTCTTCAAAGCCTAGGGTTTGTAATAAACTTCGCAAAGTCCACTCTGCTCCCCTCCCAGAATTTGGAGTTCATAGGAGCAAGGCTGGACTCTCTCCTGGCAAAGGCTTTCTTGCCAGAAGACAGAGCACGACGATTGATAGCCTTGGCAAACCAGTTTCTCAACAGGTCACTAGTCTCCGCCAGACTCTGCCTGAGACTTCTAGGCCACATGGCTTCGACAGTACATGTGACCCCCAATGCCAGGCTCCATATGAGGCCTGCACAGTGGTGCCTTCGGACTCAGTGGTCACAGGCCACAGGCAGCCTCAGGGACAGGATAAGGGTGTCCAGACAATTTCTGAACTCCCTCAGCTGATGGCTGCACCCACCCAATCTACTAAAAGGAGTGCCCTTTCAGATTCCTGGGTACACGGTGGTGCTGACCACCGACGCCTCCCTGCAGGGCTGGGGAGCTCATTGTCTAGTCAAGTGCACCCAGAGCCTGTGGTCTCCTTGGGAGGCGGCACAGCAGATCCATCTCCTGGAACTCAGGGCTATTCGCCTAGCTCTCAAAGCTTTCTCTCCTGCCCTGGCTCATCAATCTGTCCTGGTTCAGACAGACAACCAGGTGGCCATGTTTTATGTGAACAAACAGGGCGGGACTGGGTCCAGGCTCCTTTGTCGGGAAGCTCAAGACCTTTGTTCATTTGCCCTTGGTTTCCACTTCTACTTCAGCTGGCGGTGGATCCCCTACTGACTCTGGGGTTGCAACCCGACCTTCTCTCTCAGGATCAGGGTTCCCTTCTGCACCCCAATCTCAAAACTCTCAATTTGATGGCCTGGAAGCTGCAAGGGTAGTTTTGGCTCCCTGGGGCCTACCTCAGGAAGTTGAGGAGGTTGTCCTAGCCTCCAGGAAACAATCCACTAGGAAAACCTATGCTCTCAAATGGAAAAGGTTTTCTGTGTGGTGTCAGCTACGTACAGAGGATCCTTTCTCCTGTACTGTACCAGTAGTGCTTCAGTACTTACTGCACTTGTCCAATCAGGGACTTAAGTCCAATTCTGTTCAGGTCCACCTCTCAGCTCTAGCAGCTCACCACTCGCTGGTGGAAGGACATTCTCTGTCGGTTCATCCCTTGGTGTCCTGGTTTCTTAGAAGCTTACTCTTGCTCAAGCCTCCAATCCGTCCTCCTGCTCTTGAGTGGGAGTTGAATGTGGTCTTGCAGCAGCTGACTCGCCCACCTTTTGAGCCAATGGCTACTTGCCCTCTGCACTTCCTGTCCTGGAAGACACTCTTCCTAGTAGCCCTTACCTCGGCCAGGCAAGTGAGTGAGCTACAGGCCCTGGTCTGTGATAGGCTTTACACTCGCTTCTATGGGAACAGGGTAGTCCTTAGGACTCATCCAAAGTTCCTCCCAAAGATTGTCTCCTCTTTCCACCTCAACCAGGAGGTGGTTCTTCCAGCATTCTTCCCTAGGCCTCATGCCAGCCAGGCTGAAGCAGTTCTGCATACCCTGGACTGTAGGAAGGCTTTATCCTTCTACCTTGACCATACGCAGGGGCATAGAAGGGCTACTCAGCTCTTCGTCTCCTTTGACCCCAATAAGTTGGGGTTGGCTGTGTCCAAGCGTACCTTGTCCATCTGGGTGGCTGACTGTATCACCTGGGCTTACAAGGCGGCTGACCTTCCTTTGCAGGGTCAGGTCATGGCCCACCGTGTCAGGGCAATGGCTGCCTCAGTGGCTCATCTCCGCTCTGTGCCCTTGGTAGACATCTGCAGGGCTGCAACTTGGTCTTCAAGCCAGACTTTTGCGGCCCATTACTGTCTGGAGAGGGAGTCCTGGAGAGACAGTGCTTTTGGCCAAGCAGTACCCCGGAATCTCTTTGAGGTTTAGGGAACTCCTGCCCTTCTGCCCTCTGTTGGGCTACCGGTGGAGGTTGTGTCATTGAAAAGTCTTTCTTTGCTGTTGAGACTAGAGGGAGTTCTCTTGTTCAGCCTGGGTTCCTCGGTAGCCCAGAGCTGGGGAGTCACCCATATGTGAGGACTGACTTCCTGCTTGGTCCTGGAGAAAGAGTAGTTACTCACCTGTAACAGGTGTTAGGAGCAGCAGGAATCAGTCCTCACAACCCTCCCTCCTCCCCTTGGAGTTGCAGTTGTACATGGTTTAATTTTTTCATTTTTGTGTGCTGTTCTTAGCTATGTCATTTGACTGAGGTAAGATGGCACCTTTAGGCGGGAAGGGAACTGCGCATTCGTGCCTGCATTCCCAAAGGCTTTCTTAGAAAGCTGGGGAAATGCTCCGCTGGGGCTTCATCAGCGCCAATGACACCCATATGTGAGGACTGATTCCTGCTGCTCCTGGAGAACACCTGTTACAGGTGAGTAACTACTCTTTTTTTGATAATCCTCCTAAGAGGAACAGTATCAAAGGCTTTGCTGAAATCTAGGTATATCATATCCATCGCATGCCCTTGATCTAGTTCTCTGGCCACCCAGTCAAAGAACTCAATTAAATGTGTTTGACATGATCTTCCTTTGGTAAATCCATGTTGCCTTGGATCATGCAATCCATTGGTTTCTAGAAAGTCCACTATTCATTCTTTCAAGAGTGCCTCCATTACATTTCCCACTAAAGAGGTAAGTCTTACTGCCTATAGTTTGTCACCTCTTCCCTATTACCAATTTTGTGAAGAGGTACCACATCAGCTCTTCTCCAGTCCTGCGGGAACCTCTCCCATCTCCAAGTATATATCAAAAGCATCCTTTAAAGGCCCTGCCAGAACCTCTCTGAGCTCTTTCAGTATCCTGGGATCTATCCCATCTGATCCCATGGCCTTGTCTGTTTTCTGTTTTGCAAGCTGTTTTCACAAACATCTTCTGTGAATGCTGTGGTATCTACTGCATTCCCATTTGTATAATTGCCAATCATATGTGGTCTTTCTCCAGGATTTTCTTTATTTTCCACAAATCTGTCCTTGGCACTTTTGAGTCTTACAATTCCACCTCTGATATTCCTCTTTTCCTGAGTATCCCTGAAAAGGCTTTGACTCCAAGTTTCACATCTTTAGCCATCTCTTCTGCCTTTATTTTTGCCATCCTTATTTTTCTCATCCTTATTTTTCTCTTAATTTTATCCTGTATTCTTTTCTGTGTACCTCTGTTTGTGTTTTAATGAATTTTATGAAAGCTGTGTTTCTTGCCTTTATTTGTGCATATAGGTTTTTTTTCCTCTTGTTTTTGTTTACTTTCCTTACATATATATCCATTGCTCCCTTTACTTTAGCCCACTGCAATTCTACTTAGCTTATCTCCTGGCAACTTCTCCTTCAAGTACTTTCCCATTTTACTGAAGTCAGCTTTTTTGACATCTAGGACTTTTGAGTTTGCTGTGATTGGACTCTGCCTTGGCTTTTACCTCAGGCTACAATGTGTGGTGATCACTGCTATTCGCATGGGCACCTACCAGGATATTTGACACACTATCTCAATTGGCGAGTACTAAATCCAACATCAAAATTTCCCTGATTGGTTCCATCACCATTTGTCTGAGCAATGCTTTTTGGAAGGCATCCATGATCTTTTTACTTCTTTACAGATTTTCAGAAGGAATACTCCAATCCACATCTGGTAGATTAAAGTTACCCAAAATGATCACTTCTCCCTTCATTGCTATCTTTGCATTATCAATGGTCATGTCTCTATCCATTTCCTCAGTTTGAGTTGGAGGCCTGTAGTGTACACCAGTGACTATAAGCCTCCAACTTCTTCTTTTCCCCATACTTCCCTACATTTCAGTGGCTTTAATATTGCTTTTAACATATAGGGCGGCTACTCCTTTCCTGCTTTCTCTTTCTCTTTCTCTTGTAAATAAATTATAGCCAGCCATGGATTGAAATTCCATGTAAAAAGGGGAAGGCGATGGCAGTGGGGGTGTACTATCGACCACCTGGCCAGAATGAACAAATGGATGATGAAATACTCAAAGAAATCAAGGAAGCTAACAAAAGTTAGAGCGCAGTAATAATAATGAATGATTTCAATTACCCCGGTATCGACTGGGTCAGTGTCACGGCAGGACATGCTAGGGAGATAAAGTTTCTAGATGAAATAAATGACTGCTTCTTGGACCAACCAGAGGGGAAGCCATATTAGACCTAGTCCTTAGTGGAACACCAGATCTAGTGCAAGAGATAAGGGTGTTGGGGCCACTTGGCAATAGTGATCATAGCATGATCGCCTTTGATTTAATTAGTGGAGGAGGGATAGTAAGGAAATCCACAGTACTACCTTTTAACTTTAGAAAGGGAGACTATGATAAAATGAGGAAAATAGTTAAAAAAAATAACTAAAAGGAGCAGTTGCAAAGGTTAAAGACTTACATCAAGCTTGGGTGTTGTTGAAAAATACTATCTTGGAAGCCCAGACCAGCTGTATTCCATGCTTTAAGAAAAGTGGAAGGAAGTCCAAAAAACTACCAGCATGGTTTAAAGGTGAGGTCAGAGAGGCTGTTGCCAAAAAAGCATCTTTCAGGACATGGGAAAAAGAGCCAAACAACGAAACTTGGAAATAGCACAAGCACTAGCAAGTCAAATGCAAGGCATTGATAAAGCAGGCAAAGGGAGAATTTGAGAAGAAGCTTGCTACGGAAGCAAAAATGCGAAATAAAGACTTTTTCAAGTACATTTGTAGCAAAAAATCTGTGAGAGAGTCAGTTGGTCCATTAGATGATAGAGGGGTTAAAGGGGCACTAAGAGGCGACAAGGCGATAGCGGAGAGACTGAATGAATTCTTTGCTTCGGTCTTTACTGAGGAAGATGTAGGGATGTTAGATGTTACCAATGACTGAAGTGGTATTTAAAGGTGCAGAAGAATTGAAGGAAATATCGATGCATCGGGAAGATGTATTACAACTATTAGATAAACTGAAGAGTAGCAAATCACCTGGGCCGGGTGGTATACATCCAAGGGTGTTGAAAGAAGTGAAATATGAGATTGCAGACCTGCTATTAGTAATCTGTGAACTATCATTAAAATCATCTCTAATACCTGAAGATTGGAGGATCACCAATGTAACACCAATTTTTAAAAAGGGTTCCAGGGGTCATCCGGGAAACTGCAGACCGGTGAGCCTGATATCAGTACCGGGAAAAATGGTGGAAACCATCATAAAGAATAAAATTACTCAGCATGTAGATAGTCATGGCCTAATGGGAGACAGCCAACATGGCTTTAGACAAGGAAGATCTTGCTTACTAATCTGTTATGGGTTTTTTTTGAAGGTGTGAATAAACAGGTGGACAAAGGTGAGTCGGTTGATATAGTGTATCTGGACTTTCAGAAAGCCTTTGACAAGGTCCCTCATCAGAGACTTTTGGCAAAACTAAAGAGTCATGGGATAGGAAGCAGTGTACTACTGTGGATCAGGAACTGGTTAAAAGATAGAAAGCAGAGGGTAGGGCTAAATGGCCAATTTTCCCAATGGAGAAAGGTGAATAGTGGTGTACCCCAGGGATCTGTGCTGGGTCTGCTGCTTTTTGACATATTCATAAATGACCTGGAAAGTGGAATAACGAGTGAGGTTATCAAATTTGCAGATGACACAAAACTATTTAAAGTTGTTAAAAACCCAAGAGGATTGTGGAAAATTGCAAGAGGATCTTGATAAATTGGAAAACTGGGCATCAAAATGGCAGATGAAATTTAATGTGGACAAGTGCAAAGTTATGCACCTAGGGAAGAACAACCCAAACTATGGTTACACGATGCAAGGTTCCACATTAGGAACCACCAACCAGGAAAATGATTTAGGCGCCATTGTGGATAACATGTTAAAACCCTCGGCCGAGTGTGCAGCAGTGGCCAAGAGAGCAAATAGAATGGTAGGTATCATAAGGAAAGGAATGGAAAATAAAACAAAAGATATTATAATGCCTCTGTATCGTTCCATGGTGATACCGCACCTTGAATATTGTGTGCAATTCTGGTTGCCGTATCTTAAAAAGGATATAGCTTTATTAGAAAAGAGAAGAGAAGAGCCACCAAAATGGTAAAGGGGGTGGAAGGATACCCCTATGAAGAAAGGCTAAAAAGGTTAGGGCTCTTTAACCTGGAAAAGAGACGGCTGAGGGGGGAGGTATGTTAGAAGTCTATAAATTAATGAATGGAGTGGAACGGGTAACTGTAGATCGATTGTTTACGTTATCAGAATATAGAAAGACTAGGGGACATGCAATGAAGCTACAGGATAATTAAGACTAATAAAAGAAAATATTTTTTCACTCAACATGTAATCAAACTCTGGAATTTGTTACCGGAGGATGTAGTAAAGGCTGTTAGTGTAGCTGGGTTTAAAAAAGGTTTGGACAAGTTCCTGGAGGAAAGGTCCATAAACCATTATTAAGAAGGGACCCAGGATATCAATGCTTGATCCAGTACAAGCATTGTGGAACCTGTGTCTTTTGGGGAAACTGCTAGGTACGTATGACCTAGATTGGCTACTGTTGGAAACAGGATACTGGGCTTGATGGACCTTGGTCTGACCCAGTATGGCATATCTTATGTTCTTATCCCATTCATGTGACTCATTAAGCCATGTTTCTGTTATGGATACAATGTCCAAGTCTTTTTCTACCATCAAGACTTCCAGGTCAGGAACTTTGTTGGCTAGACTTTGAGCATTTGTGCACATTGACTTCTAGGACTGTGAGAAGTTAGATATCCTCCAGTATTCCACCCCACATCCATGAGAGGCTACAGATGAGAATGTGCCTCCAGTCAATAGGAAGGTGGACTCTCTTTCTCATATCTATTTATCTATCTGAATGCTGCAAGCACTGCTCAAATCCAGGAGCAGTATATATATATACTGCTCCTGGATTTGAGCAGTTTCAGCTGCTGCTACAGCATTGCATGGTCATTGAATCTTCTGTCAAAAGAGCTAGAAGTTCCAAATCTCACTCTTTGGTGCTTCCAGGGAGAGAAGCTAGGACATTGGATTCTTTTGGGAGAAATGTTTTTCAGAACACCATGCTCATGTCCCACATTGCATCCTACCAGCTCTTCATAGGCATGCACTTGCAGAATATAATGTGCAATCTGGATGAATTTGTATTCTTTCTCCCTCCAGCAAAAGTTGTGTAATACTAATACCTGGTGATGCAAGGGAGGAGTGAAAGTGACATATATTTTTGATACAGCATCAAGAGCCTTTTCTATGAGTATTGGTATCTGGAGATTGTTACAGCTATGGATCTTAGACATACAACCCAGTGTCCAGGAGCAGATTGCTGATGTGTCTTGTCATACCATAGAGAACATCTCTTCAAAAATAAGGTGCAAGAAACTATCCATGATCAGGCAACAAAGTGACACCCTCAAAACCCTCTCTAGGCCCACTTTCAACTTGGCATCCACATTATCTTGGAGATTCCACAGTGAAGGGCAACAGAGATCCTATTACTCTGTCACGCATAGCTACATATATGTCTTCCACCCAAAGCAGACAGCTGCCTTGCTCCAACTCTTCAAAAACCAAAATAACAAAGTTCTATAAATAAATAGCCTAAGAACAAAAATAGAGCAAAAAAACTTTCTGAGCAAAAGAAAATTTAAATGTATATGTTAGAAGACCGGCCTTGAGGGGTGTCCCCCTCTCGCGTCTCTTCTTTCATTTTAATCAGTGAATTGGCTCTTATTTCATAGAACCATTATTTTAATTGTGTGAAAAAAGCACACCAATTTGTGCCCATACACAACCAAAACTAGTGAAAACCCTCTGTGGAGCAGAGTGTACAATATTTATAGTTAAATGTTTTTGCAACAAACTCTCCACAGTCCTAAATGGGACAATTCAAATATTTCTATGTACTTATCTCGAGGTAGTCTCCATGAACCAGCTCCCATGAAGAGACATTTCCATACGAGATCCTCACAATATACACCACGTCTTCAATAGCATCGTGGTGATAACAGCGAAATTCGCAGCAGTAATGACGAACACAGCACTACATGTAGGACAGCCAAATCTGCATGTCCTGTTTCAACGCTCCATTATCCACAGTAGTAAATGGCACCCAAAACTTTTTCGGACGCCAAAATGAGCTCAGTTAAAATCTGTACCACATGATCTAAGGAATCAATGAATGATTATCTGAAAAACCAATCCTCATGTGCCACGTCATAGAAGGCTTGCCCAATCTAGTTCGTGATTTAGTCCATTCAGAACTACAGATGACAAACGGAAAATCCATGATTCTCCAGGACCAAGCAGGAAGTCAGTCCTCACATATGGGTGACGTCGGCGCCGACGGAGCCCTCGCGGAGCAATTTTCCCCAGCTTTCAAAGAAAGCCTTTGGGAATTGCAGCGCGCATGCGCGGTCCCCTTCCCGCCCAAAGGTGCCATCTTGGCCAGTCTTCTTTTTTCCGCGGAGCCCTACAGACGCTGTCTACAAGTCACCGCTGAAAAGTTGATTTTCTTTCTTTATTTTAGTATTTTCTTCGGTTCGACGCCGGTCCTTTTTCCGTCCGGCCTCGCGACGCCGGTTGCGAGGCCTCCCCTTCTTTTCGGTTTTTCTGTCCTTCGTGACAAATTCGCGCTTTTTTCACTTTTCCCTGGCGGCACGAACGTTTGACCTCGCAGGGGCCCTTTTTTTCCCCCGATGGCCGCCAGTGGTTTTAAAAAGTGTGTTCAGTGTAAGAAACTTATGTCTCTTACTGACACACATGATTGCTGCCTCCGTTGCCTGGGCCCAGATCATGAAGAAATGATCTGTGGAGCCTGTAGCAAGATGTCCGCGAAATCTTTGTGGAGTCGGCAGCATCAGCGGGAGAGAATCTTCTCTGACCCCAGCCGTACCCGGACCTCGTCAGAAGCTTGGGTGTCCAGGGAATCTGGCTCTGAACACCGTCGGAGCTCCTCTGAGAGGGGGTCTCCTTCCCGGGAACATCATCGGAGGAAGAAACCTGCGAGGACGGCGTCGGTGGACGCTCCTGGCTCCGCGAGGGCCAGGTCGCATAGCCCCGATAGCCGTCCCGGGTCTTTGGAGCTGGAGCGGCCGTCCAAACAGCCTCGTCTGGAGATGGACTTGTCTGCTCACGTAAGTCCTGTTGTCCTCGTGGACTCGCCTCCGAGGGGTCAGACGTCGGGCCCGACGCCGTCGGGGCCCGAGTCAGGGGCTGCTGGGTCTCCTGAGTTTGGACTCAGGTTGACGGCCTTGGAGAGCAGCCTGGCTGCCTTCATGGACCAGCAGCGGGCATTGATCGCTGGCCTCGCTGGCGCTTCTGCCCTGACCGCCGGGACGTCGACGTCTAAGTCGACCCCGGAGACCGAGCCGATCCTCGAGTCCATGCGGGCTCGAGTCGATCCTCGGTCGAGGTCCCCTTCGGCCTCCCGTTCGGGGCCGCGGTCGTCGACGCCGACTCCCTCGGCGTCGGGGCGGACGGCGTCTGTGCCCGCCCGGCCAGAGCCGCTCGACTCCTCCTCCGAGGAGTCCGCCTGGGAATCCGAGGTGGATGAGTCACCTGATTCTTTTCGGACTCGGTGTATCCCGTCGGACTCCCCCGAGTCCGAACCTCAGAGACAGTCCCCTCCGGAGGATGCACGGTTCTCGGACTTCGTGAGGGATATGGCCAAGGCCTTGGCCTTCCCTGCAGATCCCGAGGAGGAGCCTCGAGCCGAAGAGCTCGATGCCCTCCAGTATGACTCTCCTGCAAAGGAGCATTTTACTGTACCGGTTCCTCCGATGCTGGAACGACTTCTCTTCCGCATGTGGGAGAGCCCGGCGTCGTCGCCGGTATTAAGCAAGCGGGTCGATGCCATATATCGAGTCCGCAAGAGCCCTGGCTTCCAAAAAGCACAGCTGCCGCACCATTCCATGGTGGTGGAATCGGCCATGCATAGGCTCAAGAGCCAGAAGATGCACTCCTCGGTGCCTCCCGGCAGGGAAGCCCGCAGCCTGGATGGCATCGGTAAGAAATGTTTCCAGGGCTCTATGCTTGCTTGTCGGGTCCAGACTTACCAGCTCTACATGGGCATGTATCTCAGGGACCTGGCTAAAGAAATAGCTGGATTCTCTGCTGGTCTCTCCGAGGAACCTTTGCGGAGGTTCCTGGCCTTGTCCACTGGTATTCGAGAGTGCTCAAAGTTTATCTCTCGAGCAGCCTATGATGGTTTGAGGCATCGGCTCGAGTAGCCGCAGCCGGCATCGGGGCCCGCCGACAGGCTTGGCTTCAGTCATCCGACCTCGAGCCCTGGGTGCAGGACAAGTTGGTCGATGTCCCCTGCAGAGGTGAAAACCTCTTTGGCAAACCTATGGACGAGAAGGCTGCACAACTCGAGATAGAGACTCTCACCAGGACTCGGCTCTCCAGGAAAACCTCTGCCCCTTCCCAGAAGAAGAAGGGCTCGGGGGAAAAAGCCCTTTTACCCGAGGAAGACGGCTGCCTATAAACACTACCCTCATTATCAGGCCTCCGCAGCTCCCCAACAGGGTCAGCAGGCCAAGGGACGGGGTAACGGGTCCCGTAGGCAGCAAGCCCCCAAGCCTGCGCCACCGGCCCCTGCTCCGCAGGGTGAGGGTTTTTGACTCTCAGCATAGCCTCTCCCCCTCCGCTGGTTTCTCTCAGCACGGGAGGCCGGCTGGTCCACTTTGCCCACAGGTGGTCCAACATCACGTCAGATACCTGGGCGCTCCACATAGTCCGAGAGGGCTATCTTCTACACTTCCACCAGGTACCTCCCCCCTACTTTCCAGGGGAGCCTCTGCGACCCCCTCTTCACCGGGACTTACTCCTTCAAGAGTTGGCAAGTCTTCTTCAGGAACAGGCGGTGGAGCCGGTGCCCCACCACCTGAGAGGTCAAGGCTTTTATTCCAGGTACTTCCTGATACCAAAGCGAACTGGAGGCCTCAGACCCATCCTGGACTTGCGGAACCTCAACAAGTTCCTGGAGAGGGAAAAGTTCAAGATGCTTACCCTTGGAATCCTGCTGCCCTACCTCCGGCAGGGAGATTGGCTATGCTCCTTGGATCTAAAGGATGCCTACACTCACATCCTCATCCACCCAAGCCACCGACAATACCTAAGGTTTGTGGTGGCAGGCAATCATTACCAGTACAGGGTACTGCCCTTTGGCCTATCCTCCGCACCACGAGTCTTCACAAAATGTCTCGCAGTGGTGGCGGCTTATCTCCGGCTTCAAGGCCTCTTTGTCTTCCCTTACCTAGACGACTGGCTCATCAGAGCACCGTCCTCCACGGAGGCCACTCACGCCACGCAACGTACTGTGACTCTGCTCCAGTACTTGGGCTTTGTCGTCAACTTCGCAAAGTCCACTTTGCTCCCCTCTCAGGATCTCGAGTTTATCGGCACCAGGTTAGACACGCTTCAAGCGCGAGCCTTTCTGCCGCTCGACAGGGCACAACGGCTCATGGGTCTCGCCAGCCGCTTTCGCAGCCATTCCCGGGTCTCGGCCAGGCACTTTCTGAAACTGCTCGGCCATATGGCTTCCACGGTCCATGTGACCCCCAATGCCCGCCTGAATATGCGACCTGCTCAATGGTGCCTTCGCTCACAATGGCGTCAGGCCTCGGGGAGACTAGCAGACTCAGTACGAATCTCCAGCCCGCTGGTCTCTTCTCTACGGTGGTGGCTTCATCTGCCCAACCTAGTGCTCAGAATGCCCTTTCAGTCTCCTCCGCCTGTTCAGGTGCTGACGACCGACGCTTCTCTCCTGGGTTGGGGAGCACATTGCCAAGGGACATGTACTCAGGGTCTCTGGACCCCGTGGGAATCTGCCCAGCAGATCAACTTCCTGGAGCTCAGAGCAATCCGCCTGGCTCTCCGGGCCTTCTCCCACCTTACTGCTCGCCAATCCGTCCTCGTCCAGACGGACAATCAAGTGGCCATGTTCTACGTGAACAAACAGGGGGGCACGGGCTCCTTCCTTCTCTGTCGGGAAGCACAAAAGCTCTGTGCTTGGGCCGTCGGCCGAGGGATCCTCCTCATAGCCGTCTATCTCCCAGGTCAAGAAAATTACCTGGCAGACAAACTGAGCAGAATCCTCCAACCACACGAGTGGAGATTGGACCCGTTGGTGGTTCAAAGGATCTTTCTCCAGTGGGGCCTCCCCACGCTGGATCTCTTTGCCAGTCCTCTGAACAGGCAACTTCCTCGGTTCTGCTCTCGGGAACCGCATCCCCTCCGAGTAGCGGCGGATGCTTTTCTGCTCTCATGGTCCACGGGCCTTCTGTATGCCTTTCCTCCCATGCCGCTGGTGTCTCGAACACTTTTCAAGGTTCTCCAGGACAAGGCTTCGATGATCCTGATAGCTCCCCGGTGGCCCAGGCAACCGTGGTTCCCGCTTCTGATGCAACTGGCGGTAGATACTCCGTTGCCTCTGGGGTTTGAACCCGATCTCCTGACCCAGGATCAGGGGTCTCTCCTACACCCCAACCTCAGATCTCTTCATCTGATGGCCTGGCTGCTGAAAGGGTAGTCCTTGCTCCCCTCCTGCTGCCTCCAGAGGTGGAAGAGGTCGTGCTAGCTTCCAGGCGACCCTCTACCCGGAAATCCTACGCCCTTAAATGGCGTCGCTTCTCCACCTGGTGTACTCCACAGTCTCAAGACCCCTTCTCCTGCCCGGTGTCGGTGGTCTTGCAGTACTTGCTTTCCCTCTCCAATCTTGGACTAAAGTCCAACTCGGTCAAAGTTCACCTCAGTGCTATTTCTGCACATCATGTACCGGTGGAAGGCAGGCCTCTTTCCGGCCATCCTCTCGTGGCACGGTTCTCCCGAGGTCTCCTTCTCCTTAAACCACCTTTGCGCCCCCCAGCCCCCGACTGGGACCTGAACGTGGTTTTGCAGCGGATCACCTGTCCGCCTTTTGAACCCATGGCTACCTGTCCTCTCCGTTTTCTTTCTTGGAAAACCTTATTCCTGGTAGCCCTCACTTCCGCTAGATGCGTTAGTGAACTGCAGGCCCTAGTGTCTAATCCCCCTTACACTAGGTTCTACAAGAACAGGGTAGTCCTGCGGACTCACCCTAAGTTTCTTCCAAAAGTGGTCTCCCCTTTTCACATCAATCAGGAGGTGGTGCTTCCGACCTTCTTTCCCAGGCCACACTCCAGCCGAGCTGAAATGGTCTTGCATACCCTGGACTGTCGGAGGGCGTTAACCTTCTACCTTGATCGTACGCGGGAGCACCGTAAGACTGTTCAGCTCTTCCTGTCTTACGACCCTAATAAATTAGGGCTCCCTGTCTCCAAGCGTACTCTGTCCATCTGGGTAGCTGACTGTATCGCTTGGACTTATGGGGCGGCAGGCCTCTCGTTGGAAAGTCGAGTCACGGCTCATCGGGTTAGGGCGAAGGCTGCGTCAGTGGCTTACCTCCGCTCTGTTCCGTTGGCAGACATCTGCCGGGCCGCTACTTGGCTTCGAGCCAGACTTTTGCAACCCATTACTGCCTCGAGAGGGAGTCCCGCAGGGACAGTGCTTTCGGACAGGCAGTCCTCCGTAATCTCTTCGAGGTTTAAGCAACTCCTACCCTCCATCCCGGATGTTGGGCTACCGGTTGGAGATTAGTCAGAGAAGATTCCTTCCTTCTGTGCTGCTGAGCTAGAGGGAGCTCATTTTTGTGCTTAGGGTCTTCGGTAGCCTTAAGCTTGGGAGTCCCATATGTGAGGACTGACTTCCTGCTTGGTCCTGGAGAAAGTGTAGTTACTCACCTGTAACAGGTGTTCTCCAGGAGCAGCAGGAATCAGTCCTCACAACCCTCCCTCCTCCCCGTGGAGTTGCAGTCATATGATTTAGTTTTTGCAAATGTTTTGCTGTCTTTTCGCTATGTCATCAGACTGGCCAAGATGGCACCTTTGGGCGGGAAGGGGACCGCGCATGCGCGCTGCAATTCCCAAAGGCTTTCTTTGAAAGCTGGGGAAAATTGCTCCGCGAGGGCTCCGTCGGCGCCGACGTCACCCATATGTGAGGACTGATTCCTGCTGCTCCTGGAGAACACCTGTTACAGGTGAGTAACTACGCTTTGTTCGCAAAATTGAAGACGTTGTACTCTGCTGCCTCCCTGAGGATTTGCAGGTATAAAATTCAAAACGCTCCATTTTATATCCAAAAAAAGATGTTCATTATCTAAACAATGTTGAACTATTGGAGCACTAAGAGTCCATTTTTTTATATGAGAGGCATGTTCATGTAAACGCACATGGATCAGACGTATAGTACGCCCAATGTAAAGCAATAAACACGGGCACATTAACATTTATACTACAAAAGCAGTAGAGCAAGTAGTATACCACCTAGCAGAATGTTTTTTAGCTGAATTTGGAAAACACCATTCATTGCCATTAATAGATTGTGCACAACAATCACAATTACCACATGCAAAATGTCCCAAAGAAACATTGGTCCACTGCTGGAGATGATCTATCCAAGTGAGATGATGTGATTCAAATAAGATTTCGGAGATTAGAACTCCTAGTATATACTATTTGTAATGATTTCTGAAAACATGAATGCAGTGACAAAACATGCCAATGTTTCCTCAAAGTATTACTAATTTTGTTGGAATGAGTCATGTATGGCAATATGCCAACAAATTTCTCAAGTTGTTTTGGAGAAACCAAATCAGATGAAGAATCCTCTGCTGAATCTGTAGGTGGCAAAAGCCATTCACGATAAGTAAAACACACTCTTGTAAATGCTTGCTTCACAACAGTAATTGGATATCCTCTTTGTAGTAACCATTTAGACAAAGCATTGGCATGATATAGATAATCATCTGTACTTGTGCAAATCCATCTAAGATGGAGGAACTGGCCATATGGAAGACCTTTCTTTAGGGGGACAGGATGGAAACTGGAGAAATTAAGCAAAGTATTTCTTTGGATTTCTTTTCTAATCAAAATGGTGTGAAGCATTCCCTCTTGTTTGACCACTAGTACCTCTAAAAACTCCAATTGCTGAAAATGATAATGCATAGTAAACTTGCTCCAGCTCTTGGCAGCAGAAGGCTCAGAAGCCCCAGCCAGCCTTCCAGTCAAATAATAGGGATGTGGTTTTGACTGGCTCCTAGAAGACATAGTTAATATCCCTGTCTTGTTCACAGACAGCTTTCCTGTTAGAGGAAGACTCACTCTCTTTGCAGTTCATTGACCCCTTATAACTTCCTACTCTTGAGCTATCAGAATAGGATGGGTATAGATTTTGCCTATTCAAAAACCTTCCAAATTGCCCACCAATAGTGTATTCATACCCTCCCAGCACCAGGACATAATTCTTTAGAAACTCTCTGCCCTTCAGGCCGCAAATGTGGTACAGCCCATTCCACCAGGACAGGAAGGGCTGGGATTTTACTCAAGGTATTTCCTGGTACCCAAAAAAGAGGGGAATACCATCCCATCAAGAGACCAGAGGATGGTTTGCAAAACATTCAGAATGGTTTCTCTCAGTATCTTACCTCCTATTTTTCACAAAGGGAATTGCTTGTGTTCTCTGGACCTAAAAAGATGCCTATATCCATATACAGACACATGCCAATTATAGGAAGTATCTGCGATTTCTCCGGGAACAAGCAGGAAGTCAGTCCTCACATATGGGTGACGTCGACGCCGACAGAGCCTGCACAGAGCAAATCCCCAGCTTTCAAAGAAAGCTTTTGGAAATTGCTACCACGCATGCATGGTTCCCTTCCCGCCCAAGGATGCCATCTTGCTCGGTCTCCTTTTTTCTGCGGAGCCCATTGGACGTTGTCCGCCGTGTCCCGGATAAAGTTGTTTTTTTTCCTCTGCCTTTTTGGCCCGACCGGTCGACACCGGTATCCTTCTCGCCTCGGTACTCTGGTATTGGGTCGGTCCTGTTGTAGTTTTGTTCTTATTTTTACCTTTGAGGCGTCTTCGCACCTTTTTTTCTCTTTTCCTTCGCTGGCAGCCTGTAGGGTCTTTGACCTAGCTGGGGTCCTTTTGCCCCCAATAGCCACCAGCGGTTTTAAGAAATGCGATCGGTGTAGGAAAATAATGTCCCTCATCGATATGCACGACTGCTGTCTCTAGTGCCTTGGGCCTGACCACGACCCGGCAGTCTGCCCAACATGTAAAAAGATGTCGTCCAAGGCCCCGCGGAGCCGCCAGCAGCAGCATGACAAGATTTTCCCGAATCCCCTGTACCTCCGAGAGCCAGGACCTCGTCTGAGGCCTCGATGTCTCGGGGGGAACATTCCAAGCCTGAGCATCATCGGGGCTCCTCAGAGAGGGGGTCTCCCATGAGGGAGCACAAGAGGAAGAAGAAATCCTCAAAGGCGGCATCTCTGGATGGCTCCGAATGGCTAGGCTGTTAGCGAGATTGGCCATGGAGCCCCGAGCGCTGGCCAGGATCGTCGGAGAAGGAGTGGCCGGCCAAAGTTCCTTGCCGAGTACCGGACCAACCAAGGCAAGTACCGACTGTTCTGGTCGAAGACTCCCATCCGGGGGAACTGGTGTCGGAGCCTCCGAAACTCGTGTCCAGGATAGCGGCTTTGGAGCGCACTTTTACTGCCTTCATTGAACAGCAGCGGACCCTTGACATCAAAGTCGACCCCGGAGGAAGAGCCGATCCTTGAGACCTTTCGGACTTGAGTCGATCCTCGGCCGAGGTCGCACTCTGCCTCCCATTCGGGACCGAGGGCATCGCCGCTGAGTCTTCCGGTGTCGGGACGGACGGCGCTGGGGCCCTCGATGCCCGAGGAGCCCCTCGAGTCCTCATCAGAGGCCTCGGCCTGGGAGATGGAGGACGAGAATTCCCTGGATACCCAGAGGCATAGGGACGTCCCCTCAGATTCCCCCGTGTCTGAACCTCAGAGAAGGTCCCCACCGGATTATATGGGTTTCCTGGACTTCATGTGGGATATGTCCAAGGCGTTGGTTTCCCCACGGAGTCCGAGGAGCTGCCTCAAGCCAACGAGCTTGAGATCCTCCAATATGAGGCAGCTCCTCGGGAGACCCTCACAGTACCCATTCCTCCGATCCTGGAACGACTCATGCTCCGCATGTGGGAGACACCAGCATCGGCGCCGGTGATCAGCAGACAGATCTACTCGATGTATCGAGTTTGCCGGAGCCCTGGATTCCAGAAATTGCAGCTGCCGCACAATTCCATGGTTATGGAATCGGCCGTGCATTGGCTTAAGAGCCAGAAGATGCATTCCTCGGTGCCACCCGGCAGGGAGGCCCGCAACTTGGATGCCCTCAGCAGAAAGTGTTTCCAGGGTGCAATGCTGAATTGTTGAATCCAGATGTACCAGTTGTACATGGGCATGTACCTGAGGAACCTGGTGAAGGAAATTGCCGGGTTCTCGGCTGGTCTCTCTGAGGAACCTTTGCAGCGCTTCAAAGGCCTGTCCAAAGCTGTCTGTGAATGCTCCAAGTTTGTCTCAGGCAGCCTGTGACAGGTTCAAGTCGGCATCCTGAGTAGCCTTGGTGGACATCTGTGCGTGCCGCCAGGCCTGGCTGCAGTCATCCAACCTCAAGCAATGGATTGAGGACAAGTTGGTCAATGTCCCATGCCAAGGGAGAATCTTTGGCAACCCATGACTGACAAGGCTGCAGAGCTGGAGACCGAGTTCATGACGAGGACACGGCTCTCTAAGAAAACCTCTGCCCCTCCTCCTAAGAAGGACTTTGGTAAAAAGTCCTTTTACCCGAGAAAGGGAGCTGCTTATCAAAACTACCCCCCTTACCAGGCCTCCCCAGCTCCCTGACAGGGGCTGCAGGCCAATGGACAGGGGCATCGCCTGCTTAAGCAGAAAGCACCCAAACCCCAGGCTCTGGTTCCAGCCCAGTCTGGTGGGGGTTTTTGACTCCTTCAGCATGGCCCCTCTCCCAGCCGGAGTTGGACAGCCCACAGGAGGTCGGCTCGCCTTGTATGCCCACAGGTGCGAAACCATCACCACTGATTCCTGGGCATTACATGTGATCAGGGAGGGATACCTCCTCCATCTAGCCCAAGTGCCTCCATACTACTTCCCAGGAGAGTCTCCAAGGTCTCCCATTAACCGTGATCATCTTCTGAAGGAGTTGACAGGTCTTCTCGAGGACCAGGCAGTGGAACCGGTGCCCCACCACCTCAAGGGCAAGGGGTTCTACTCCAGGCACTTCCTCATCCCAAAGAGGACAGGGGGGCCTAAGGCCAATCCTTGACTTGCGCAACCTCAACAAATTCCTGGTGAGGGAGACGTTCAAGATGCTCTCTTTTGTAATATTGCTGCCCTACCTCCACCAGGGAGACTGGCTATGCTCCTTAGACCTAAAGGATGCCTACACACATATCATGATCCACCCAAGCCACAGGCAATACCTACACTTTGTGGTGGGGGAGAACTACTACCAGTATAGAGTACTCCCTTTTGGCCTTGCCTCGGCCCCCAGGTTGTTCACAAAGTGCCTGTCGGTGGTCGCCGCCTTCCTCAGGCTTCAAGGGATCTTCATCTTCCCCTATCTCAATGACTGGCTCATCAGGGGCACTTCGGCCGCAGAGGTGCAGCAGGCCACAGCCCACACCATCCAGGTCCTGCAGCACTTAGGGTTTCTAATCAACTACCCCAAATCCAGCCTCTGTCCATCTCAAGAGTTAGACTTCATTGGGGCAAGGCTCAATACCCTGCAGTTGAAGGCCTTCCTGCCAGCAGACAGGGCAAGCAGACTTATAGCCCTTGCAAGGAAAGTGAGCCGCAGCTCTTCAGTGACAGCGAGGCAACTGCTGCACCTCCTCGGGCACATGGCCTCCACAGTCCATGTCACTCCAGATGCTCGCCTCCACATGAGAACTGTGCAGTGATGCCTCAGAGACCAATGGTCCCAGGCCACGGGACACCTCCAGGATAGGATCAAAGTGACCAGGCACCTGGGACAGTCCCTGGTCTGGTGGCTCTCGTCACAGCACTTGAAGGCAGGAATGCCTTTTCAGGCCCTTCCACACTTGAGGGTCCTCACCACAGATGCCTCTTTGCTAGGCTGGGGGGCCCATTGCCAGGGGTTCCGCATACAGGGGGTGTGGTCCCCAGAGGAGAGTGTCCAACAGATCAACTTGTTGGAGCTCCGGGCCATCCGTCTAGCCTTAAGGGTTTTCAGATAGTATCTGGACCACAAATCAGTCCTGGTCCAAACGGACAACCAAGTGGCTATGTTCTACATGAACAAACAGGGGGGTACGGGATCACGCACCCTCTGTCAGGAGGCCCTGGGCCTATGTTCTTTTGCAACCAGGCAGGGGATTCTCCTCAAAGCAGTATACCTGCTGGGCCAGGACAACTGGTTGGCTGACAGGCTCAGCAGGATCCTCCAGCCGTACGAGTGGCAGCTGGACCGGATGGTAGCCAACAGGCTTTTCCAGACCTGGGGGGAACCGGTGATGGACTTGTTTGCAAGCCTGGAAGGTCACCTGCTTCCCCATTTTTGCTCAAGGAAGCCGCACCCGGCCAGGGTGGCCGCCGATGCCTTCCTAGTCTCATGGTCGGTGGGTCTTCTGTATGCTTTTCCACCAACACCTCTGGTCACCAAGACTGTTCAAGATCCTTCGGGACAGAGCTTTTGTCATCCTCATAGCTCCACGGTGGCCCTGGCAACCATGGTCCCCGCTTCTCCTGCAGCTAGCGGTGGAGACCCCCATTCCCCTGGGCTCATCTCCATGACTCCTCTCCCAGGAGGGGGGCTCTCTCCTGCATCCCAACCTCAGCTCCCTTTCGCTGATGGCGTGGCTGCTGAGAGGGTAACTCTCGCCCCACTCCTCCTTCCAGAAGATGTTGAGGAGGTCTTGCTGGCCTCACATAGACCAACTACTAGACAGACGTACATCTTTAAGTGGCGCCGATTTGCTTTCTGGTGTGCTGGGAAAAAGGTGGACCCCTTTTCTTGCTCGGTGGTTGCGGTGTTGCAATACCTTCTCCACCTTTCCGAGAGGGGACCTAAGTCCAACTCCGTCAGAGTGCACCTCAGTGCCCTAGCGGCGAACCACTTTCCCATGGATGAGAAGCCTCTCTCTGTTCACCCAGTGGTATCCCAGTTTCTAAAGGGCCTGCTCCTGTTGAAACCTCCGGTCCATCCTCCAGCTACCGAATGGGATCTTAATGTCATTTTGGGACAGCTTACCCGGCTGCCCTTTGAGCCAATGGCCACGTGCCACCTCTGGTATCTCACCTGGAAAGTGGTATTCTTGGTTGCGCTTACTTCTGCCCAGAGAGTGAGTGAGCTCCAGGCTCTCGTAGTGGAGAGGCCTTATACCAGGTTCTACAAGAACAGGGTGGTGCTTCGCACACACCCCAAGTTCCTCCTGAAGGTGGTCTTATCGTTTCACCTCAACCAGGAGGTGGTTCTTTCTACCTTCTTTCCCAGACTGCATGCCAGTCGGGCAGAGGCAGTCCTCCATACCCTGGAATGTAAGAGTTCCCTATCCTTCTACATCCAGTGTACACAAACTCACCGGAAAGCCTCTCAGCTTTTCATTTCTTACGACCCCAGTAAACTGGGGTGGGCGGTGACAAAGCGTACGTTGTCCACTTAGGTGGCAGACTGTATTGCCCAGTCTTTTGAGGCAGCGGGACTTCTGCTGGAGGGCCGTGTTACGGCTCACAGGGTCAGGGCCATGGCCGCATCGGTAGCCCATCTGTGTTCTGTTCCTTTGGTGGACATCTGCCGGGCTGCCACCTGGTCTTTGGGTCAGACCTTCACTGCTCATTACTGCCTGGATAGGGAATCCTGATGGTACAGTGCCTTCGGCCAGGCTGTGCTCCGTAACCTGTTTGAGGTCTAGGCAACTCCTGTGCTCCAACCCCTCTGTGTTCAGGCTACCTGAATGTTACTTCCCTGGTTAGGGTTTTATTGTGGCTGCTTGCGGCTCTCACTGAGGGAGCCTTTTTGTTTTTGGCTATACGTTCAAATTAGCCTGTAGCTAGGGAGTCCCATATGTGAGGACTGACTTCCTGCTTGTTCCCGGAGAAAGCGTAGTTACTCATCTGTAACAGGTGTTCACCAGGGACAGCAGGAATCAGTCCTCACAACCCTCCCTCCTCCCCTTGGAGTTGCAGTCCTATTATTTTTTCTTTCATTTGTTTTGCTGTCTTTTAGCTAGGTCATTTGACTCAGCAAGATGGCACCCTTGGGCGGGAAGGGGACCACGCATGCATGGTAGCAATTCCCAAAGGCTTTCTTTGAAAGCTGGGGATTTGCTCCGCATGGACTCCATCGGCGTCGATGTCACCCATATGTGAGGACTGATTCCTGCTGTCCCTGGAGAACACCTGTTACATGTGAGTAACTATGCTTTGTCATAGGGAAACACTACTTCCAATGTTATGTGCTGCCTTGCGGCCTCACGTCCACTCCTTGTATATTTACAAAATGCCTCACTGTAGTGGCAGCATTTCTATGCAGACTGGGCATGCATGAGTTTCCCTACTTGGTTGATTGGCTGACTAAGAACACCACAAAGGAAGGGCTCAAGAATTCATATGCATTGCTAGAGCTACTAGGGTTTGTCATCAATTATTCCAAGTTAAACTTGAGTACTTCACATCAATTTGGAATTCATTGGAGCACTGCTAGACACAACTTAGGTGAAATCTTTCTTCCATAAGACAGGCTCACTTGCTGGCGATCATGGAGGAAATATAACAGAGTCAGCAGCTGTCCGCAAGGAACATGTTGAGAATGGCCTCAACAGTTCATGTTACTCCCTGGTCACACAGTCAAAGAACTAAATCCAAGAGCATGCGAGGGATGGTCTATTTAGATTTCAGCAAAGCCTTTGATGCTGTTCTTCATAGAAGGCATGTGAATAAACTGAGTAGCCTGAGGATGGGTCCTCCAGATGGCAAACTGGATCAAGAATAGGTAGGCTGATCCAGCAGTATTCCTGCTTCTAAAATTTCAGACTACTGAGAAGCACTATTACTGCATGTTGCAATATGACCCCCATTCACATACTTTACTGTCCATCTACTTTATCCGCTTCCATCTGGGATCTACTCCTTAAATTTGTCACTGAGACATTGACTCATTATCCTAATCTCTTCATGCTGAGAGACTTAATGTCCATTCTGACAACCTTTCAAGGAACGAAGATAAATCTTTCCTTGAATTAATGGATAGGCTCCATTTATCTCCATTCATTCTCCAACACGTATAGCAGGTCACACCATAGATGCAAATTCTCACAACCTCACCACCCTCTCTTTCTAATTTCTTAACTCTACTCAGCTGGACTGACCACTTTCTAATCTGTTTCACCATCCAAAGCTTTACATTCAATCCCAGTCACCATATAACCAGACCATCAAATAACACTGACCTAAAAACATTTATCTTCCACCTTTCTCCCTTTCCTACCAATTTTACCTCTCCCTTAGCAAATTTTCACCTGGAATTCCACTGAGTGGCAGAGAGAGCTATGAAGTCTTTGAAACTCTCACATTTCCTCCAGTAAAAAATATTTTGAGGGAGTGGATAACATGAGGAAAGATCTACAAAAGCTGGGAGAATGGCCTAATGCTTGGCAGTTAAGATTTAATGTGAAGAAGTGTAGGGTCATGTACTTGGGAAGCAGAAGTCCAAGGGAATTGCAAGCAATAGAGGGCGAGAGGTTGGTGTGCACGGACCAGGAGAAGGACCTCTGAGTGATTGTTTCTGAGGATCTCAAGGTGGCGAAATAATGTGACAAGGCAGTGGCAAAAGCCAGAAGGATGCTGGGTTGCATACAGAGAGGAATTACCAGCAGAAAGGAAGAGGTACTAATGCCACTGTACAAGTCGATGGTGAGGCCTGACTTGGAATATTGTCTTCAGTTTTGGAGACCATATCTCACAAAGGACATAAAAAGGCTGGAAATGGTTCAGAGAAAGGTGACCAAAATGATTTGGAGCCTGTGTCAGAAGACTTATGAGAAGAGACTTGAAGACATAACTATGTACACGCTGAAGGAGAGGAGGGACAGGGGAGCTATGACTCAGACTTTTAAATACTTAGAGTATTAATGAACAAACAAACCTCTTCCAAATATGGGGAAGCTGTAAAACTAGAGGGCATAATATAAAGCTGCAAGGGGGTAAACTGAAAGGCAACATCAGGAAATATTTTTTTACTGAAAGGATGGTAAATGCTTGGAATGCCCTCCCAATGGAAGTGGTGAGGGCAAATACAGTGACAGAATTCAAAATGGCATGGGACAGACACAGTGGATCCCTTTATAGCAACAGGATAAAATCAAAATAATCATAACTATCTCTTATATCTCAGCAAAAGGGGTGACCTACACTGAGCGGTGGGTACATGCCTAAACAAAGGCATGGGGAGGGGTGACCTGCATGGAGCGGCAGGTGTACCTTCTCTTGCCGCCTTGCTGGGCAGACTAGATAGACTATACTGGTCTTTATCTGCCATCATATCAGGAGTGGAGGAGTGGCCTAGTGGTTGGGGCAAGGTACTTCAGGCCGGAAGGTTGGGGGTTTAAATCCCACTAGAGGACAGCAACCTTGGGCCAGAAGGACTGGGGTTTCTAGTCCCACAGGTGTTCCTTGTGGTCTTGGGCAAGCCACTTAACCCTCCATAGCCCATGTTCCCTGTAAAATAGTTTTCTCCAGGACCAAGCAGGAAGTCAGTCCTCACTTATGGGTGACGTTGGCGCCGACGGAGCACTCGCGGAGCAATTTTCCCCAGCTTTCGAAGAAAGCCTTTGGGAATTGCAGCGCGCATGCGTGGTCCCCTTCCCGCCCAAGGGTGCCATCTTGCTCAGTCTTCTTTTTTCCGCGGAGCCCTACAGACGTAGTTTGTTATCACCGCTGAAAAAGTTGCTCTCTTTTGTCATTTTTCTCAGTTTGTGTGTCCTCTATCCGCCCGGCCTCGATATCCCTATCGAGTCCGTTCACATAATTTCTTTTTTTCTCTTTTTTTCTCTCCAACTGGCGTTCCCGCCGGTTTTTCCTTCTTCCCTGGCAGCGCGGTCCTTCGACCTTGCAGGGGCCCTTTTTCCCCCGATGGCTGCCAGTGGGTTTAAGAAGTGTGATCGTTGTGTCAAACTTATGTCTCTTACCGACACGCATGACTGCTGCCTCCGTTGCCTCGGACCCCAGCATGACTCAATGAATTGTGGTCCGTGCAACAAGATGTCCTCAAAGGCGTTGACGAGTCGGCAGTCACAAAAGGAGCGAATCTTCTCTGACCCCGCATCCGGTCGGGCCCGGACCTCGTCAGAGGCCTCGACGTCTCATGGCTCCGGCTCCGAGCACTGTCGGAGTTCCTCTGAACGGGGGTCCCCCGGCCGGGAACACCGTTGGAAGAAGAAGCCCGCGAGGGTGGCGTCGGAGGACGCTCCTGGTCCCTCGAGGGCCAGGTCGCATAGCCCCGTCGGCCGCCCCGGGTCCTCGGAGGCGGAGAGGCCTTTGAAGCTTTCTCGTCTCGACGTGGAGTCGCCTGGACACGTGAGTACTGTAGTCCTCCTGGACTCTCCTCCGGTAGAACCGACGTCAGGCCCGACGCCGTCGGGGGCTGCTGGGTCCTCTGAGTTTGGCCTCAGATTGACGACCTTGGAGCGCAGTATTGCTGCCTTCATGGACCAGCAGCGGGCACTGATCACCGGCCTCGCCAGTGCATCTGCCCCGACCACCGGGACGTCGACGCCCAGGTCGACCCCAGAGGTTGGGTCGATCCTCGAGTCCATGAAAGCTCGAGTCGATCCTCGACCTAGGTCTTCCTCGGCCTCCCGTTCGAGACCGAGGTCCTCGACGCTGGCCTCGGCGTTGGGGCAGAGATCCCCGGCTCTCGCTCACACGGAGCCACTCGATTCCTCCTCGGAGGAGTCGGGCTGGGACACGGAGGAGGACGAGTCACCCGGTTCTTTTCAGACTCGATGCGTCCCCTCCGACTCGCCCGAGTCGGAGCCTCGGAGACGGTCCCCCCTGGAGGATACCCAGTTCTCCGACTTCGTGAGGGACATGGCCAAGGCTTTGGCCTTCCCCACGGATCCGGAGGGGGAGCCTCGAGCCGAAGAGCTCGAGGCCCTCCAATACGACTCCCCTCCGAAGGAGGCCTTTACTGTGCCGGTTCCCCCGATGCTGGAGCGGCTACTCTTCCGCATGTGGGAGAGCCCGGCCTCGACGCCAGTGCTGAGTAAGCGGGTCGATTCTATGTATCGAGTTCGCAAGAGCCCCGGGTTCCAGAAGGTGCAACTGCCACACCATTCCATGGTGGTGGAATCGGCCATGCATCGGCTTAAGAGTCAAAAGATGCACTCCTCGGTGCCGCGCCGGGTAAGGAGGCACGGAACCTGGATGCCCTCGGTAGAAAGTGCTTCCAGGGCTCTATGCTTGCTTGTCGAGTCCAGACATACCAACTATATATGGGCATGTATCTTCGAGACCTGGCAAAGGAAATTGCCGGGTTCTCTGCTGGCCTCTCTGAGGAACCATTGCAGCGGTTCCAGGCCTTGTCCACAGGGATTCGAGAGTGTTCGAAGTTCATTTCTCGAGCAGCCTACGATGGCTTCGAAGCATCGGCTCGAGTGGCCGGAGCCGGCATCGGGGCTCGCCGTCAGGCTTGGCTTCAGTCGTCCGACCTCGAGCCATGGGTGCAGGACAAGTTGGTCGATGTCCCTTGCAGAGGTGAAAACCTCTTTGGCAAGCCCATGGCTGAAAAGGCAGCGGAGCTCGAGTCCGAGACTCTCACCAGGACTCGCCTATCCAGAAAGACCTCTGCCCCTTCACAGAAGAGGAAGAGCTCGGGGAAAAAGCCTTTTTACCCGAGGAAGGTGTTGACTTATAAGCAACACCACCCACAATATCAGGCCTCAGCCGCTCCCCGTCAGGGACAGCAGCCTAAGGGGCAAGGGAACGGATCCCATAGGCAGAAGGCTCCCAAGCCCACTACGCAGGCCCCGGCCCAGCAGGGTGGGGGTTTTTGACTATGCCAGCATAGCCTCTCACCCTCAGGGGCCTTCGCTCAGCACGGGGGGCCGGCTGACCCACTTTGCCCACCAGTGGTCTGCCATAACGTCCGATTCCTGGGTGCTGCGGGTGGTTCAAAAGGGCTACCTCTTGCATTTTCACCTGGTGCCCCCCCCCCCCTTCTTTCCAGGGGAGCCTCCAAGACCCCCCCTACACAGGAACTTACTCATTCAGGAGCTGCAAAGTCTGCTTCACGAACAGGCTGTGGAGCCAGTGCCTCAGCACCTATGGGGTCACGGGTTTTACTCAAGGTACTTCCTGGTTCCAAAGAGAACAGGAGGCCTCAGACCCATTCTGGACTTACGCAACCTCAACAAGTTCCTGCAGCGGGAAAAGTTCAAGATGCTTACCCTTGGAATCCTACTGCCCTACCTCCAGCAGGGAGATTGGCTATGCTCCTTGGATCTAAAGGATGCTTATACCCACATCCTTATTCATCCGGACCACCGGCAATATCTAAGATTTGTGGTGGCAGGGAATCATTATCAGTACCACGTACTGCCCTTTGGCCTATCCTCCGCTCCCAGGGTGTTCACGAAATGCCTGGCAGTGGTTGCAGCCTTCCTGAGGCTTCAAGGCCTCTTCGTCTTCCCCTACCTGGACGACTGGCTCATCCGGGCACGGTCTTCACTAGAGGTCACTCAGGCCACTCAACACACAGTGGCTCTGCTTCAGCACTTGGGCTTCATCATAAACTTCGAAAAGTCCACTTTGCGCCCCTCTCAGGATCTCGAATTCATAGGAGCACGGCTGGACACTCTGCAGGCTCGGGCCTTCTTGCCTCTGGAACGGGCCAACAGGCTCATAGCTCTGGCCGACAGGTTCCACAGCGCGTCACCGGCCTCTGCCAGACAATTCCTGCAACTGCTCGGTCACATGGCCTCCAGGTCCATGTTGCTCCGAATGCCCGCCTGCATATGCGACCTGCTCAGTGGAACCTCCGCACTCAATGGCATCAGGCCACGGGGAGGCTGACGGACTCAATGCAGGTTTCCGACCGCCTGGTCTCCTCTCTGCAATGGTGGCTTCACCTGCCCAATCTGGTACTCGGCATGACTTTTCAGCCTCCTCCGCCGTCCCAGGTGTTCACGACAGATGCATCTCTCCTGGGATGGGGAGCGCATTGTCAAGGGATGTGCACTCAAGGCCTTTGGACACCTTGGGAAGCCGCCCAGCAGATCAACTTCCTGGAGCTGCGGGCGATCCGCCTGGCTCTGCGGGCCTTCTCTCACCTTACGTCTTGTCAGTCTGTGCTGGTGCAGACGGACAATCAGGTTGCCATGTTCTACGTGAACAAACAGGGGGGCACGGGCTCCCTCCTTCTATGTTGGGAGGCTCAGAGGCTGTGCTCTTGGGCAGTCGGTCACAACATCCTCCTCAAGGCTGTTTACCTGCCTGGGCAGGACAATGGCCTGGCAGACAAACTGAGCCGCATTGTGCAGCCGCACGAATGGAGGCTGAACCCCGCAGTGGCCAAGCAGATTTTCCGCCGGTGGGTATCCCCCACCATGGATCTCTTTGCCAGTCCCCTGAACCGGCAGCTTCCCAGGTTCTGCTCACGGCACCCGCATCCTCTCAGAGTAGCGCCGGATGCTTTCCTCATCTCGTGGTCCACGGGCCTACTGTATGCCTTTCCTCCCACGCCACTGGTGTCCCGGACACTGTTCAAAGTTGTCCAGGACAGGGCCTCCGTGATCCTGGTAGCGCCCAGGTGGCCGAGACAACCCTGGTTCCCTCTACTCCTACAACTAGCGGTGGACGCCCCTCTTCCTCTGGGGTTTCAGCCCGATCTCCTGACCCAGGATCAGGGTACTCTTCTGCACCCCAACCTCCGGGCCCTGCACCTGATGGCCTGGCTGCTGAAAGGGTAGTCCTAGCTCCGCTTCTGCTACCTCCGGAGGTGGAAGCCGTCGTCCTAGCATCTCGGCGTCCTTCTACCCGGAAATCTTACGCCCTTAAATGGCGTCGCTTTTCGGTCTGGTGCTCTCAGCGCTCTGAGGACCCCTTCGCCTGTTTAGTATCGGTGGTACTGCAATACTTGCTTCACCTCTCCGATCTGGGCCTCAAATCCAACTCTGTCAGAGTCCACCTCAGTGCCCTCTCCGCACATCATTCGCCGGTGGAAGGCCGGCCTCTTTCCTCGCACCCCTTGGTGGCGCGTTTTCTCAGAGGCCTTCTTCTGCTTAAGCCTCCGTTGCACCCTCCAGCGCCTGACTGGGACCTCAACGTGGTTCTGCAAAGGCTTAACAGTCCGCCTTTTGAACCAATGGCTTCCTGTCCTCTTCGTTTCCTCTCCTGGAAAACTCTTTTCTTGGTAGCCCTCACCTCCGCTAGACGCGTCAGTGAACTACAGGCCCTAGTGTCGGAGCCCCCCTACACTAGATTCTACAAGAATAGGGTTGTCCTACGGACTCACCCTAAGTTTCTTCCAAAGGTGGTCTCCCATTTTCACATCAACCAGGAGGTGGTCCTGCCGACCATCTTTCCCAGGCCACATACCAGCCGAGCTGAAACTGTGCTGCACACCCTGGACTGTAGAAGAGCCTTATCCTTCTACCTTGATTGTACGCGAGAGCATAGAAAAGCTGTCCAGCTTTTCGTATCCTTTGACCCCAATCGGTTGGGGGTGCCCGTCTCTAAGCGTACTTTGTCCATCTGGGTAGCTGATTGTATTGCCTGGGCTTATGGGGCAGCCGGCCTCTCTTTAGAGAGTCGAGTCACGGCTCACCGTGTCAGGGCGAAGGCTGCGTCGGTGGCTTATCTCCGCTCTATTCCGTTAGCAGACATCTGCCGGGCCGCTACTTGGTCTTCCAGCCAGACTTTTGCGGCTCATTACTGCCTGGAGAGGGAGTCCTGCAGGGACAGTGCTTTCGGACAGGCAGTCCTCCACAATCTCTTTGAGGTCTAAGCAACTCCTACCCTCCGGCCCTGGTGTTGGGCTACCGGCCGGATTCGTATTCAGAGAAGATTCCTTCCTTCTGTACTGTTGAGCTTGAGGGGGCTCTTTTAGGCTTGAGGTCTCCGGTAGCCTTAAGCTTGGGAGTCCCATAAGTGAGGACTGACTTTCTGCTTGGTCCTGGAGAAAGAGTGGTTACTCACCTGTAACAGGTGTTCTCCAGGAGCAGCAGGAATCAGTCCTCACTACCCTCCCTCCTCCCCTTGGAGTTGCAGTCATTCTTAGTATATGGTTTCGCTAACCTTTTTTTTCGCTGTCTTTTCGCTATGTCATCAGACTGAGCAAGATGGCACCCTTGGGCGGGAAGGGGACCGCGCATGCGCGCTGCAATTCCCAAAGGCTTTCTTCGAAAGCTGGGGAAAATTGCTCCGCGAGGGCTCCGTCGGCGCCGACGTCACCCATAAGTGAGGACTGATTCCTGCTGCTCCTGGAGAACACCTGTTACAGGTGAGTAACCACTCTATCTCCAAGTTATAATGCCCTATTCAATGTAATTTCAGTTTGTTCAATGTAAACCGCACTGATGCAGAATAGAGCAGTATATAAGAGAATGTAAATAAATAAATAAATATACTATGTTACTATGTAATCTATACATTCCTGCTACCATCCAGGTCTCAGCTTATTTAAACACCTGCTACACAAAGCTGATAATGGTGATGCCATAAAACTGATCATCTGGCTTGTAAAGAACAACAGAAATTTTATAAAGAAAAATGGAAGAGGCTAAAAGAAATTACTATTCTAATATAATAAATAATGCACAGAAACAAAAAAAGAAACTTTTCTCCCTGGTTTCTTCATTAACATCTACTCAGCAACAAGAAACTACTCTCAGATTCATCTTTTTATCAGCCCTGACTGCATCTTATTCATCAAGAAAATATGTTTATGTTTATGTTAACTTGATATACCGCTAAACGAAAAACATCAGAGCGGTTTACATAATACAAAATAAAGAAAACCATAAGGTAAGGGAAGAAGAAAGGAAATTACAATAGTGGATAGGAAAGCATACCTAACAGATTCATACAACAGGACAATGAGGAGGAGAGAGAGAGGGGGGACAAGGTTAAGGTAAGGTCACATAGAGGGATCAGGGAGGTCAAAGGCAAGGGCAAAGAGATGGGTTTTGAGGCTGTTCTTGAAGGTAGAGTGTTCCTGCTCAAGCTGGATAGAAGAGGGCAGGGAGTTCCACAGAGCGGAGGCGAGGAAGAAGAATGCAGAGGAGCGAGTGGACTGGAGGTGAGCACAAGCGGGTGAGGGGAGATGTAAGTGGTTGAGATGGAAGGATCGCAGAGAGCGAGCTGGGGTATGCAAGTGAATGAGATCAGCCAGATACTGGGGGGAGTGGGTGTGGATTTTGAATGCAGAATTTGATGGGAAGCCAGTGAAGACGGATGAGAAGAGGTGTAATATGATCATGTGTGGAGGAGTGAAAAATAAGTCGAGCAGCGGTATTTTGGATACGTTGGAGACGGTGAAGTTGCACGATAGGGAGACCAGCTAAAACCAAGTTACAGAAGTCGATGCGAGATATGACCAGTGACAAAAGAAGGGTAGTAAGTGCCTGTGCAGAAAGAAAAGGCCTGATAGCACGAATCTGACGAAGGAAGAAAAAGGAAGTCTTTGAAACATGAACAACGTGATCCCAAAAGGTCAGGGTAGGGTCAAAGAGGACTCCCAGGTAGCGAAAGGAGGAGACTAGGTGAACGGGCAAACCGGAGAAGGAAGGGGAAAGGGGTGGGGGGGGGTAGTATCACGAGAGAACCAGATGGCAAGGGTTTTTGTGAGATTGAGGTGCAGACAGTGGGTAGTGAGCCAATCGGCAATGGCTGTGAGGCAAGAATTCAGAGGGGAAAAATTGAGGGAAAGGGGGGAGGTGTGATGAAGAAGGATCAGGTCGTCAGCATAGTAAAAGGCAGATATCCCGTGTTGCTGAACCAATAGAGCGAGAGGTGTGAGAAAGATGTTGAAGAGAAGAGGGGCCAGAACTGAACCTTGGGGAATGCCGCAAAGGAGGGTAGTGGGCTCAGAGGCAGTTGAGGGAGTAGAAGTGGAGAGAATGGAATAAGACCTAGAGGAGAGAAAAGAATGGAACCAGTGAAGGACTGTGCTACAGAGACCCGCCTCCCGCAACCGGGCTAGAAGAAGGGGGTGGTCAACAAGATCGAAGGCGGTAGAAAGATCGAGGGAAACCGCCACTGAAAGATCACCACGGTCGTGAGCAGTGTGAATTTCGTTTAGAAAGCCAAGTGGAACAGTTTCAATGCTGTGGCTGGGCCAGGCCGGAAGCCAGACTGACAGGAATGGAGAAAGTGGGTGGAGTCGAGAAAAGAAGACAGTTGGGAGAATACAACCTTTTCAAGAATTTTAGATAGAAAAGGGAGGTTAGAGACATGGCGATAATATGCAGGAATTAAGGGATCAAGTGAGGACTTTTTAAGGATAGGGCGGACCAAAGTGTTTCCAGGGCTGGGGAAAAACACCTGAGGAAAGACTAGAATTGATTATAGTGAGAACTGGAGGAAGAGCTAGGGAGGAGGTGAGCAGCCAGGAGGATGGAATAGGATCCAGTGCACAGAATGTTTTCTTAGAGGAAGAGATTGTTGCAATAAGCTCGGAAGAAGTAAGTGGGTGGAACGAATGCCAGACATGGGACAGTTGAGGGGTGGGAGGAGGGGAACAAGGAGGGGGGGGGCTGGAGAAGGGAGGAGGACAGTAGGGCAGGGACTGTCAGAGGTCAGATATCTTAGTACTGAAGTAAGTTGCCAGCTCTGAGGGAGAGGGTGAGGGAGCAGGAGGAGGAGGAGTGGTATGAGACTGGAGGGAGGTGAGCGAATGGAGGACAGAGTAAAGGTGACGCGTCTGATTAGGTGCAGAAGAAATAGTAGCGGAGAAGTAGGCCTGCTTAGCTTTGTGAACGAGGGTTCTGTAATGAGAATGTTCGGACTTAAAATGAGAGAGAGTAGTGGGAGAGGGGGCTTTGCGCCACATATGTTCAGCTTGGCAGAGCTGTGCACAAAGGAGAAGGAGGCCGGAATGGAACCATGGCTGTGAGGGACGGCGAGAGAGAGACCGGGGAGAAGAGGGGCAACACAATCTAAGGCAGTGGAGAGGGAGGAAAACCAGGTGGAAGCTTGGGAAGAGAGAGAGAGAGAAGGGAGAAGTTAGATGGAAAAAGATCAGATACAGGAGGGAATTGTTGAAGGATCTCGGAGGATATTTGACGAATATAAGATGTAGATGTAGAGGTAGGGGGAGAAGTGCAAAGAGAAGGAGAGGGGGCCAAGGAGGTAAAGGGGGAAGGAAGACAGTGAAAAATGATACAATAATGATCGGCCCAGGGTACGGGGAAGGCATGAGGAGACTGTAGGAGATAAGTCGGGGCTGAGGGGGAAAGAAGCAGATCAAGGGTATACCCAGCAGAATGGGTTGGGAAAGAAATAAGTTGGAGAAGGGACAAATCATGGAGAAGGGTGTTAAAGGAATGGTCTCTGGCAGAGACAGGAGGGTCAAGGTGCAGATTGAAGTCGCCTGCGATGAGCAGGTAAGGGAAGGCCAGCGACAGATCAGTGATAGAGGAGAGAAGGGAATCCCAGAGGTCGGGGCGTAAGGCTGGAGGGGAGTAGATAAGAAGTAAGTGCATGGGAGAGGCAAACTGGAGTTTAAGAAGCAAAGCTTCTGGGTAGCGCAATAAGAGGGAAGCGATAGGAGTAAAGGAGATGGAAGAATGGAGAAGGGCGGCCACGCCTCCACCAGTGCGGCCAATGCGAGGGACAGAAATACCGGTGAAATCAGGAGGTAGACAGCGAGCTAAGAGCGCATCTTCACCTTCATTTAGCCAGGTTTCGGTAAGCAGGAGGACATCAAGGGACTTCTGGGAGATGAGGTATGATACGAGCAGGGTTTTGGAGTGAAGGGAGTGGCAGTTAAAGAGACCAAAACGGAAGGTAGCAGGGCCGAGGGGGGAGGAGGGGGGCAGGAGGTAAGAGCGAGCAGAAGACGAGTAGGACAGACAGGGGAGAAGATTCGTAAGGGGACGGTAGGAGGAGCTGTGATGTCGACGCTGCTGGGGGGAAAAGGCAGGGCGATTCCCCCAGAATACGGGAGTGGTAGTCATTAGAAGACAAGGATCGTGAACTACAGTGAATGAGGGCAGAGTGATGGAAGGCAATGGCAGACTCACCAGAGTAAAGGAGGACTGTGTGGAGCAAATCTGCAAGGGTTGTGAGGGACCAAAGAGACCCCCAATTTGAAGAGTAAGGGTTGCTAGAAGGACAAAGAGGAGCACCCTGCAGGAGCCGCCCCAAGGAGCACATCCTTCGGTGCGTGCCCCTGCCTCACACTGCAGCGGCGAGCGCTGCGGCACACTGGTTAAATAGCTGGGGGCTACCTCTGAGAACGTGACCGCGCACCCGCGGTCACGTCACTTCCGGGGAGGGCAGGAACACCAGAGAAGTCAGCAGTTGAGCAAGATGGTAAAGCCTGTGGAGACACAAGGGGAGCACAAGGGATAATATGGCATACATCCAATAATACAGGTACAAAGCAGTTAAGCAGTAGGAGGTCTGAGCGCCGCCGGCACACTGGTTAAATAGCTGGAGCTACCTCTGAGAGCGCGACCACGCACCCGCGGTCGCGTCACTTCCGGGGAGGGCGGGAACACCAGAGAAGTCAGCAGTTGAGCAAGATGGTAAAGCCTGTGGAGACACAAGGGGAGCACAAGGGATAATTATGGCATACATCCAATATACAGGTATAAAGCAGTTAAGCTACTCTCCCTAACTGGATACCTTCCTCGCCACTATCCACTCCACATTTCCATCCCCCTGTTCTTATTAGTTCATGGTCCCCAGTTCAATCCTGTTTCAACTTTCTAGCTTCAGAAAATACTGCCAACAATAAATTCCACCACATGCCCATTTGACCCCTTCCACTCCAAATAGATAAAGGCCCCTCAATTAGATTTACTACCTTACATCCATTCCATGATAAACAGCCTACAAATTGGAAACAGATCACAATTTTCGCTATACTTAGAAAGCCTCCTTAGATCAGCCCTTGCTTGATTTGCAGTTTGTCATGCCATGAAGGCTTGCATGCATTGGTGATGCTGAGAGCTATGCTGTCAATAGCTTAACTACTGACAGGGTCTCCCAAGATGGACAGGTCTCAACTGAGGTGCCAAGCTAAGACAAATCACTCATCTGAGCAGCAGCAGTATGGTATTGGTGTGGAGTATCACATTTCTGTGACGATGGCAATAACACTGATATTACCTGCATGGAAGAAAGGCCTGGCAATTGACTTTCATATCTTGCCATGAAAACCTAATGGATAATTGCAACAAAACAAAATGTGTTATACAGTATTGTTGGAAGATGAGCCCCCCCTCCCCCCGATCAGAAGCCACTCAGTGGGATACTGGGGAAGAGCTGAAGACTCTTCAGAGTAAAACCAACATTTATGATGTAGTTGGAACAAAGCCCTCAGGACCTTTGACTGCTGATGTAGCATGGAATGAGAGTGAGAAGTTGCAAAGATGTCTTATATATTGTGATATGGAAAATACGAAGTATGAACCAAGGGTAGCTGGAGATGGTCAAGAATGAAATGGAATGTACATGACTCGATCTGTTGGATGTCAACAAACTGAAATGAACTGGCATCAAACAATCTGATAATCACATGGTATACTGTGTCAGCAAGGAAAGACAAAGAAGAAATGATGATGCATTTATAATTAAGAAAAAATGTACAAAAAGAACTGTTATGAAATACAATGCAGACAGTGAACACTTAATTTCTATTTGTTTACTAGGAATGCCCAACAATACAGCTATTCTTCAGGTATATGTACTACAACTGATGCAGAAGAGAATGCAATTGATCAGTTCTATGAACAAATACAAGCTGAAGTCAATAGAACATGCAAACAAAATATACTGATAATCATAAGTGACTGGAACTCAAACGTTGGCAGCAAAAAAGAAGGCAAGGTGGTTTAAGGGCTTAGCAATAGAAACAAATGCAGAAAAACTGATAGAATTCTGCAAGACCAACAATCTATTCATCTTAAACACTTTCTTCCAGCAACATAAGCAGCAACTGTACACATGGACTTCACTCAGCTGATTGTACAAAAATCTAATTAACTACATCTGTGGAAGTCAACAATGGAAAAGCTTAATAACATCATCAAAGACAAAACCTGGAACTGACTGGTATGGATCACAAGCTACTAGTATGCAAGCTACAACTGAAAAACAGCAAGCCAACCATTAATACAGCAAAGTATTATCTTGAAAATGAACCACCAGAATTTAAAGACTGCCTGCAAAATCAATTCACTGCTTTGACTCGAAATGACAGAGCTTGAAGTCTCTGCAAAAGATGAAAAAGCAAAAGCAGCCAAAATGAATGATCAAAGAAATTCTGAAGATTGCTCAGAAGTGCAGAGAAGCTAAAACTAAACAGAAATTTCCAACATGCAGCAAGATGAGACAAAGAAACGTTTCACAATGACACATGCAAGGAAATAGAATCAAAAACTGTTAGAGGAAGAACAAGATCAGCTTTCCTAAAGCTACAAAAGTTATAAAGAAAGGATTCACTTGGAATGCTAGAAGACACTCAAGGATCCATGTTGAATGATGCTAAGAAGATCAAGAAGAGGTTGAAAGAACACAGAGAGTCATTATACCATAAAAATCAAGTGGATCAACAGCCATTTCAACCTGTACCTTACAATCAGAAACTATTGCTGATGAACGACGTCAAAGCAGCATTGAAAATATCAGCATTGAACAAAGAACTGAGCACTGACATCCCACTGAAGTATTACAGCAATCAGACGCAGATGTTACAATACTTAAAAGACTCTGCCAGGAGATTTGGAAGATTATATCATGGCCAACTGATTGGAAAAAGATCTGTGTTCATACCAATACTGAAGAAAGGTGATCCAAGTGACTCTGGAAATTATTGCACAATCACTCTGATCTCACATGCCAGTAAGATTCTACTCAAGATCATTCAGTAGAGACTACAACCATACCTGGAACAAAAACTGTCTGAAGTGCAGGTAGGATTCTGGAAAGAGTGAAGAAAAAGATCTGAGATGGATCCTTGAAAAGACAAAAGAATATCCAAAAGTATATCTAAGTGTTTTTCAATGACTACACGCTAGCCATTCCACAAAGAGCATCCAGCAAGCATTCACCAGCTCTACACCCCCACATCCTGGAACTCCCTTCTTAAGAAAGACTTCCACACCTTCCACAAACTCCTCAAAACCTGCCTGTTCACCCTCCATTTCAGAACCACCTCTAGGTAACCCCTCCCCCAAGCACTTCCCTCTCTATGTAAAACGCACTGTATATAGTTAAAAGCAGCAAGCCCCTGACTAAACTTATGACAAGTTTCATTTCTTTACTCCTTATTGTACAAAGTTTCTGTTCCATGTAAACGTTGTTTGACCTGCTTGAAGTTCCATGTAAACATTGCTTGAGCTGTTTGAAGTTCTATGTACACCGCTTTGACTTCCACTAAAAGCAGTATAAAAATTCAGTCAAATAAATAAATACAGCAAGGCCTTTGATTGCATAAATCCTAAAAAAAAAAATGTGAGCCGCATTAAGAAAAATGTGTATACCCTTACATCTGATAGTTCATATGCACATTCTTTACATTGATCAAGAAGCAACCTTATTCTGACTTTAGTCGTATCGTGCGTTGACTATTGTAATACTGTTTGCAATGGCATCAACAATATCAATCTTATCAAATTTCAAAGGATACAAAATGAAACTATTAAACGTCTCAACGCCGGCTCCAAATTTGACCACATTACCCAACTTCTAATGGAGAAACACTGGCTTCCTATCTCATAAAGAATAAAGTTTAACAATCTAACGCTAAATCTCAAAATCACTCTGGAACACCACATTAATGTGCATTCCACCTTATTCCATATATTCCCTATAGAATTCTCTGATCCCAGACTGCATTTTAGTCACTCCCATTAAATTCCAAGCACATCTAGAATCAATTCATACTTCAACATTCTTTTTCCTAACCACCAACATTTAGAGCTCCCCTATCCCTTTATCTCAAGGGAAAAATTATCAATAGAGAAATTTTAAAAAGATCTCAAAATTTAGTACTTCAAATTAGCTTTAAACACAGAAGGATGACTGGGTTAGACCAGGGCTGGCCCATCCATTAGACAAGACTGGGCTGTCACCTGGGGCAATAGCTTCTGGGGGCAACAAAAGCAGCATCATTCAAAGCAAAACAATAAATTCTGACAGCCAAACTCAGAGCCATTAGCACATTCATTTACCTGCAGGAAGAGCAGGAACACGTGTGTATATATATATATATATATATATATATATATATATAAATCAAAATGTAATATTTAAAAGTATGTTGTCCAATTATGCTTTCTTTTACAAAATTGTTGGAAAGATGCTGTTCAGATGATTGATTGTTGAGTTTAATTATCAAAATCTTGAGGGTTGGGAGCGTAAGGCTGAATGTTTGCCTGGGGTGCCCAATACCTTGCACCAGGGATGGCCCAAGGGGGGTGTGGGGCTATGTGTGGAGATTCATTATGGGAGCCTCATTTGCATGCATATTTGCATAATGTTAACATGCACTAATGTTTAGTAAATATGCCTCTTAATGAGTGTCTGGATAAAGAAAGACTACTAGTGCCAACTGCCAGGCACATTAGGAAGTACTGTAAATGCTGCCCATTTAGAACCCAAAGTAAACCCGCCATATCATAACAGTGAGTGGAGGAGTAGCCTAGTGGTTAGAGCAACTGCCTAGTACCCAGAATATCAAGGGTTCAATTCCCACTGGAACTCCTTGCAAACTTGGGCAAGTCACTTTGCCCTCCATTGCCTCAGAAGAAAAGGCTGGCAATCAACTTCCAGTGATACATTGCCAAGAATACCCAGAGGTAGCTGGGTCACTGTGAGTCAACACTGACTTGATGGCACAAAAAAAAAATAATAACAGTACTACTAGGACTCACAAAGCACCAAAACCTACCTGTCAAAAGGCAACATTGCAAATATTAAACCAATACATCTCAGAGAATACCAATACATCTCTTACTGAGGAAAGAGGAAGTGGCACTGTCAAATAGAAACTACATGAACAGAAACCTCAGCTCAGTTACACATGCAGAGTAGAAACAGTCACCAAACAAAGAACAAGGGATCATAATTTAGAAATAGAAAGATAATAATTAAACTGGGAACCCCAAAAGCTAAACTTGGAATGTACAACTACACTGGAGAAATAAAACTATAAATTAAAGACATTAGCGATGCAGAGCTGACATATTCCAGCTAATAAATTCAAAATAGAAAAGTATTTTTCTACGTTTTGTTATTTGGGCATTTTATTTTTCAGTTGCAATTGCTCCAGTCACTTTCTTCTGGTTTCTTTGTATCTTCTACTAACTCTCCATTGCTGTCCATTTGTCCTTTCTTCTCTCTTCTAGTTTTTTTCCATTCTTTTTTTTACATCTGCTTCAACATACTGATCTTTCCCCTTTTGATCTTTCTTCCATTTCTTTCTTTCTTCCTTTTTCATCCACTCAAATTTCACCCTTCCATCCTCAATTCCCACTTACTCTCCCAATACCCGGACAGTCGTAGATTTTTTTTCCCTCCCACACAGAATATATTTTCCCCTCTCCATCCTCTCTCCCCCAGTCCCATCTCCTTCTAATCCTCCCCAACATCAGCTCCCCTTCTAGTTCCTCCCCCAACATCAGCTCCCTTTAGTCCCATTCTCCCATCCCCTGCATCAGCCTATTTCCAGTCCTAGCCCTCATCAACCATTTCTAGTCCTATCCTAGCCCCCCATCAGCCATTTCCAGTCCAAGCCCCCTTATCAGCCCATTTCCAGTCCAAGCCCCCTTATCAGACCATTTCGTCCAAGCCCCCCTCATCAGACCATTTCCAATCCTAGCCCCCCATCAGCCATTTCCAGTCCTATCTTAGCCCCCCATCAGCTCATTTCCAGTTCAAGCCCCCTCATCAGCCCATTTCCAGTCCATGCCTCCCATCAGCCCATTTCCAGTCATATCCTAGTCCCCCATCTTCCCATTTCCAGTCCAACCCTAACCCTCCATCAACCCATTTACAATCCAAGCCCCTCATCAGCCATTTGCAGTCCTATCCTAGCCTCCCATCAGCCCATTTCCAGTCCAACCCCCCCCCCCATCAGCCCATTTCCAGTCCTTGCCCCCATCAACCATTTCCAGTCCTTTCGCCCATCAGCCCATTTCCAGTCCTATTCCCCATCAGCCATTTCCAGTCCTACCCTAGCCTCCCCATCAGCCCATTTCCATACCAAGCCCCCCCAATCAGCCCATTTCAAGTTCTACCCCCCCCCATACGCCATTTCCAGTCCTATCCTAGCCCCCCCCCCCCCCGATGAGCCTTGTGCCTGTCTGTCCATCTTCAGAGGCCCGAAGCCGTGGCTTACCTCTGCACAGCTGCCAGAGTGAAGAGCAGCATGTTCCTTCCCTCCGGCAGCTGTATTCTTGTGAAGCCTGCTGGCACTGGAGGTTAAAGGGCATTTCTTGTTTCCTGGCACCCAGTGCACTTCACGAGAACACAGCTGCCAGAGTGAAGGAACATGCCTCTCTTGACTCGAGCATCTGTACAGAGGTGAGCAGGGGCTTGGGGCCTCGGGTCTCCCCAGCTTCCTCTGAAGCTGGCCCTGCATATTGATCATGTGTGGGATGAAGATGGCACAATGCCCCCTGAAGCGCGGGGCCCTATGCGAACAACATTCTCGCACAATGGACGGGCCAGCCCTGCCTTGCACTAGCTTTGGGGCTGGCTTAGGGTGAGACTACCACCGGGGTAGAGTTTCTTCCCCTGCCCTCTCTACTCACCACCTTCTTTAAAGTAAATATTCCTTTTATTTCTATTTTTATCCTTATTTATTTTGATTATTGTAAATTGCTTTAACTCCTTCAAAAGGCAATATATCAAATCTACAATTCCTTATCATTCTAGACCAGTCCAGATGAGTGGGTTATGCTCTCCAGCTAGCAGGTGGAGGCAATCTTGAGTAACTTTCAGTGATGATATCACTTGGTATATCTTCTGGTACAGCACTGAGAGAAGGCGGTTTTGTCTGCCTCCAGCAGGTGGCAAGGTGTGTGGACTGGTGTAGCAGTGCAGATACGAGGGTTGCTATTTATATTTCTGGCCTTAACAACAGTAAGTGTTGCCAGGCGCCATCCAATGGTTCCATTGGAACACTGACATTGTTGAACATAACCTTATTCATAACATTTTATCATTTGAGCACGATTTGTTGTTTACAGTAACTTGAAAAATTCATCTCGGGCGAAAAATGGAATTAACTCGTGAACGTTTTCGTGCGATTATTTTTCATAACTTTCGATGTGGATTATCAAGACAAGAGTGCATCGATGAACCTAATTTTTTATACGGCGATAAAGCGCCATCCTACAGCACTGTAAAAAACTGGTATAATGAATTCAATCGTGGCCGACGTTCGCTCTAGGACGAATTCCGTCAGGGTCGTCCAAAATCGGTTGTTGTGCCAGAAAATATCGATGCTGTGTGTGAACTGATAAAGCAAGATCGTCATGTGACATACCGTGAGATTGAGGCATCTTTGGGCATTAGTATGACAGCATCAATAAGATATTGCATGATCATTTGGCCGTAAAAAAGATTTGTTCGCGTTGGATCCCGCATAATCTGACAAACGCTCAAAAGAAGGCTTGTGTCGATTGGTGCAAGGAAATGTTGAAAAAATACATTCAAGGTGCATCAAAGACTATGTATAACATCTACACAGGTGACGAATCATGGATCTATGCATATGAGCCCGAAACAAAACAGCACTCGACTGTATGGGTCTTCCAAGAGGAGTCAAATCCAACAAAAGTTGTTCGCGGAAGAAGCACATTGAAGCAAATGGTTGCCTGCCTGTTCGGCATTACCGGTCACATGGCGACAGTGCCATTAGAGCAACGTAAGACGGTCAATTCTGAATGGTACATGACCATTTGTTTACCAGAAGTCTTCAGAAAAATTCGGAAAAAGTCGAAGAAGAGGCGAATAATTCTTCATCATGACAATGCAAGCTCTCACACATAGGCTCAAACAAAGGAATTTTTGACCGGCCAAAACATCAAATTGATGGGTCATCCACCGTACAGCCCTGATTTGGCACCGAATGACTTCTTTTTATTCCCGCACATCAAAAACAAATTACTTGGTCAATGATTTTCAACACCCGAAGATGCGGTTGATGCATTCAAAACGCAAGTTTTGGAGTTACCTCAATCGGAGTGGAAAAAGTGCTTCGAAAATTGGTTCAAACGCATGCAAAAGTGTATTGATCTTCATGGAGAATATTTTGAAAAACAATAAAACCAATTTCGATCATAAATATTTGTTTTTTCATTATTAGGCCAGAAATATAAATAGCAACCCTCGTATGTCTGTCTCCCCCTGGTATAGACTACAGTCCTGTGGCCTGTGTGCAGAGACCAGTAAACCCAATGTTTTCTCCTTGAGCCAACAGCATGCCGTCTGTCCAGGGCTGCTACCCATGGATTCTTAGCACTTAGTGGGTCGAAGAGCAGACAGGACTCCACGTGGCCTCTGGGGAGAGAAGAGGGAAGGGTTGGTAAGTTAGATCAAACTCCCTACCTCGTTGCTGTCCTCTACTTACCTACCTTTATGTCTGATATTTTTTTCTTTTCCTCACTGACTTCAATGGCTGTACTGTATTTGGCTGTCTTGTTGCTTGCAATAAAGCAGCTCTAAATTTCTTTTTTTTTTTTCAAAGCCTTTCTTCAGCACCTGTGCCTCTTAAGCCTGCTTTTTAGGGTGGAGGAATAGCCTAGTGTTAGAGCAACAGCCTTAGTACCAAAGAGATCAGGGTACAATTTCTTTCTTTTTTTTTTTCCAAAGTCTTTCTTCAGCACCTGGGCCTCTCAAGCCTGCTTTTTAGGGTGGAGGAATAGCCTAGTGTTAGAGCAACAGCCTTAGTACCAAAGAGATCAGGGTACAATTCCCACCACTACTCCTTGTGACATTGAGCAAGTCACTTTACCATCCATTGCCTTGGGAAGAAAAGGCCTGGCAATCTACTTCTGATCACAACTTGCCAAGAAAATCCAGGGGCTGCTGAGTCACAAGGAGTCAGCATTTATTTATTATAAATGTATATATTGCATTTTCCAGCATATCAAATGCGGTTTACAATGAAACAACAGTTGAATTGTACAGTAAGGTACTGTGATGAAGCAAAGACCAGTGAACATATGGAGATAGGAAAAATCACTGATCCCTTTAAAGAAAGTGACAGACCTAAAGTGCAGTTACTGCAAAGCGTGGCCAGAGGGAGCAAGCACAAAGAATCAGAGGGTAGACTGACACACCCAAGCTTGGATGATGCAATAACTAACTCAAGGGATAATCAGAAACACCTGGTCAGGGTGAGAGAAACCCTAACTGAGAAGCAGCTTTATAAGCCTGGCTTAGACAGGACAGAAGAGGCGGCAGCGGCAGCAGCAGCAGCAGACGACGATGCAGACGCAGAAGAGAGGGGAAGGAGATGGCTCCGAGGAGAGAAGGAGAGGCAGTTGGATTTGCAGTCCTTACAGAGAAGGAACAAGTTCCAAGAGAATCAGTTCCACGCTGAAAAGCTCCAGGGAGAAGTCTTCAAGAGAAAGGAGAGGGACCTGGAAAGTGCCTGGTAAAGAGAGTACCAGAGAAGCACAGCTCAGAGAGCAGAGGTACCTGCATACTTCCTTTCCTGACCGTGAGCTACAAGGAGTTCAGAGGTGGGTGCACAAGACTCAGCCCAGGAGTCTGAGAAACACAACACTGAACCAGGAACAGAAAGGCATGGAAGCCAGAGAGCCGTAGATGCAATAAACACAGCTGGAGAGAGGTTTGGGAACCTGTACAAAAAGTGCTAACTAAAAGTCCTGTTACCTGTTTTCCAGACCAGGTAGAGCAAGGCTGGAGAGTTTTAGAGAGAAACTCTGAAGTGAAGCCAGAATTACATGAGGGAAGCTCAGGGCCAGCAGATATATCGTCAGAACAGGAGGAGATGCAAATAGACCCTGCTGAACCCAATTTATCGCTACCTGACTGTCTCATGGATTGTACAGTTTGGAATCCTTGGCAGAAGTATAGCTCGCAGGGTATACGTTAAAATACAGTTTTGATAAGCTAAAAGAAGAAGCTTGCTTTTGTTTCCATGAACTGGTTTGTTCTAACACCTGCATAGCTAATAAGACTGTGAAGCACGTCTAACTTTTGAATTCTGTAAATACCTTTTTGAAAATCCTGAATGAGGTGAGAATCCTGTTTTCCTTCGTTGAACTTTTGTTTGTGCATTATGGGAATAAACCTTACCCGTTACCTTACACATGGCTTTCACAACTAATTATTTCAAGAAAGGGACTACTAGTACCAGCATGCATCTGGTCTAAGAAAAGTTTCACCCTTGGATGAAAACAATAATGCCCACCCTGACCCTTTAAGCACGTGACTCGGGGACTGGGGTTGCGACAGTATATATTTACAGAGAACATGTTATGACTATATACATTAACATTGTTTTAACAGAAAACAGTCATAATCATGAACTATATACAAAATTTGGCTGCTCAGATGGGAAAGGATATTGGATTGAGTAGATCAGCTAGAGGTGGGATGCATTTTAGCAGCGAGATCAATCAGTGGAGGAGGTGGGGTTGTTACTGTTAGGTTCATTTCCAAAGTGCTGGATAAACAGATGGGGTTTTAATTTTTTTTTGGAAGGTTAACAGGTCATTTATTTCTCTTAGTTAGTCTGGGAGGGAATTCCAGAGATTAGGGGCTACGTGTGAGAATGCTTTATTGTCATTTTTCTTGATTTTCTGAAATCTAATGGGATTGCGAGTTTGTTTTTGTTGCAATCTCTTTTTATGTGAGTGTGGGTTTCTTTGGTAATGAGGGTGGAAATCACCCCTGGAACCCTTTTTAAAAATTGGGGTTCTCCAATCTTCAGGTATTACAGATGATTTTAATGATAGTTCACAGATTATTAATAGTAGGTCTGTGCAGGGCTGGACCGTCCATTATGCGAGAATGTTGTTCGCACAGGGCCCCGTGCTTCAGGGGGCCCCACACCAACATCTCGCATTCAGCATCGGCAGGCAGGGTGGCTTTAGTGGAAGCTGAAGAGGCCCTGGCTCACCTCTGACAGCCGCCAAAGTGGAGTGCCTTTTTTCTTCACTTGGGCAGCTGTATTATAGATGGGGAGGGGGGCTTGGACTGGAAATTGGCTGAGTGTGGGGAGGAGCTAGGACTGGAAATGGGCTGATTGAGGGGCTTGGATTGGAAATGGACTGATGGAGGGGCTAGGATAGGATTGGAAATGGGCTGATGGGGGGCTAAGATTGGAAATGGACTGATGGAGGGGCTAGGATAGAACTGAAAAGGGCTGATGGGGAGCTAGGACTGGAAATGGGCTAATGGGGGCCTAGGATAAGACTAGAAAGGGCTGATGGGGGGCTAGGATTGGAAATGGGCTGATGGGGGGCTAGGATTGGAAATGGGCTGATGGGGGGGCTAGGACTGGAAATGGGCTGATGAGGGAGGATGAGAGAATGGGACTAGAAGGGAGCGGATGCTAGGTGGGGCTGGAACTAGAAGGGAGCTGATTTTGGGGAGGACTAGAATTGGATGGGGTTGGGGGAGTGAGGATGGAGAGGGGAAAATATTTTGTGTGGGAAGGAAGAAAAATGTACGATTGATTGGGTATTGGGAGAATAAGTGGGGATTGAAGATGAAGGGTTAAAATTTGAGTGGATGAAAAAGAAATAAAGAAAAGGAGGAAAGAGCAAAAGGAGAAAGTTCAGTATGTTAAAGCAGATGTAGAGAGAGAATGGAAAAAAAACTAGGAGAGAGGACAAATGGACAGCAGACAATGGAGAGTTAGCAGAAAACACAAAGAAACCAGAAGAAAGTGACTGGAGCAATTGCAACTGAAAAATAAAATGCAAAAACAACAAAAGGTAGAAAAATGTTTTTTTATTTTGAATTTATTAACTGGAATATGTCGGCTCTGGGAAATGTGTATCGTTATCATCTACGTTTTGTTTAGTACAAGAGGAAATTAATTTCATACCCTCGGCCTAACTTGTGTATCCTGGACTTATTATCACAACAGTCCTCTGACAGCATGTTGGAAAATAAGCAGAGTTACAGTTGTGCTCAACATTATTGGCAGCCTTGCAGTTCATCCCCTGAATGTCTAATACTGTATCTTCTAAAACAAAAGTGGCCATATATGCACACATATTTGACACATAAAAGAATCAAATAAAACAAGGTCAATTAAAATAGGAAATAGCAGGCAATAGTATAAAAACCGGGACATTGCCAGGACATGTTATTGGCACTGTTGTAAACAATTCGAATCAGTTTGAACAGAAGAACCATATTTCCACTGCAGTAAAATTAGATGCACCTCTGTACTCAATTATCAGTACTCACATGACTTGAATCAACCAATGAATGATGGCTCTGATGTTTAAAATGGCCATATTCACTCCCTGTTGTATTTTCACAATGGTGAAGACAAGCAAGCTACCTGAGATCATCAGAAAAGCCATTATCACCAAACATCAAACTTCAAAGGGATACAAGGCCATCTCCAAGGACCTTGGGATTCATATGTCTACAGTTCGCAATGTTATTAAGAATTTTTTGGCTCATGGAATTTCAAGAACCTCCCAGGATGTGGTGGGAAGTGGAAAATTAGTCCAAGAAGTCTTTGAAGGTTAGTGTGAACTGTTGGAGAAACACCACGTACAACCTCCAAAGAGCTTAAGATTGACCTGGAGCAACCTGGAGTGGTGGTTTCTCTGTGAACAAGCAGGAAATAAGTTCTCATATATGGGTGATGCTCCCAACGCAGCCTGCAAGGGAACACTACCCAGCTTCCATAGGAAGCTTTTGGTAGCTCCATTGCACATCTGTGCCTGCCTTCCTGCCCACTGGAGCCATCTTACCACTGCAGAGCCCGATTGACGTGTGTCCTCTTGCAGTCGGAAAAGGCTTGCTTCGTTGTGCCCCATCATGGGTTTCTTCATTTGTTTTTCAATAGTTCTTTTCTTTTGCCTTCCTGCCTGATCAGATCAATGTCGTTTTGTTTTTCTTTTCTTTAATTTTCTGTGTGGAGTCTTTTTCCCATGCGTTTTCTTGGCTGGCTGAGACATTGGAGCCATTTGATTTAGCAGCAGCCATCTTTCCTGATATGTCTAAGCTGGCCAGTGGATTAAAAAAATGCACCAGGTGTGCTTGCACCATTTCGGTGATGGACTGCCATAATTGGTGCATTCAATGTCTCGGGCCTAACCATGAGCCTTCAACTTGAAGAACCCCGAGAAACAGCCTGAGTCTCTTTTCGAGCTGTCAGATTTGGTGTCCTCTGCACTGGCATCAGCGCCCTTAAGGGACTCCACCCAGGCTTAGCCATTGTGCGGTGCCCATGCATACTCCAAGCTGTGGGGCCACAGTGCTATGGACTCTGGAGGTTGTCATTTGACCTTGGGTTGGACTTCTGCCCATCGATACTGAGGGCCAATGCCAAAGGTGGAGGAAGAAACCCCATGGGCATCAGCATTGCAGTCCCTCCTTATATGACTCCGAGATCTATGGCCAGGAGCGGCCGGCTAAGCTGCCCCGGTGAGAGGAGTCAACTCCCAAAGCCCCAGAGGGCTACTGGCAGTCTCCTGATGTCCTGACCATCGAGGAGTCCCCAATGTGGGTGCCAGAGTCAGTAGCCAAGCTGTTGCCTTGGCCCCAGTGAGTTCAGAGATGGCGGTGCTGGCCGAGCGCTTGAAGGCCCTCGAGAGGATCATGGCAGCATTCTTGGCAGTCCAGACCATGGTGGCCTCGATGCCCTTGGGTGCCCTGATGCTGGCGGTGGCACCACCACCTGAGGTCCAGTCATTCCACCGTCCAATTACAATTACAAGACCATATTGATGAGCACAAACCCCTAGACACACACCAGTTTGGTTTCCGCCCCTTCCATGGTGTAGAAACCCTCCTAATTACACTGATAGACTTCCTCATCAAAGGCACTGATGACAACAGTCAAGGCTTCCTACTCCTTTTCATAGACATTTCTGCCACCTTTGACAACATCAACCACCTTACTCTGATCAATAGACTAGAAAACCTAGGAATAGGTGGGACTGTCCTCAAATGGTTTAAGTCTTACATCACACACAGACTAATACGTGTTCAAATAGACCAGGAAGTATCAGAAACCTTCCCCCAAGGACAAGGAATACCCCAGGGATCTGCCCTTTCTGCCCTCCTTTTCAACCTGTACCTCCAACCCATTACAAAAATATTCAGAAAACACAGGATTAGTCACTTTATCTATGCTGACGACATCATGCTTGCTCTCCCCATAACCACCAAAAACCCTACCTACGATACCCTATCCGAATGCATGGCTGAGACCACCTCTTGGATGGAAACTAACTACCTCAGCATCAACCTCAAAAAAACCGAAGCAATGTTCGTAACAAGATCACCCGTGACTGAGGACACTTACCCAACATCAATCTCAATCAACAATACGACTATACCTGTCAAAAAAGAGGTAAAATACCTAGGTGTAATAATCGACCATACACTCACCATGCTACCACACATAAAACAGACAGTCAAAACCATATTCTACAAACTCAAAACCATACAACACCTAAGGCCCCTTCTTGACACCCATGACTTTAGATCAGTTGTTAACACACTCATCACCCCCCACTTTGACTATTGTAATAGTCTCCTAATTGGCCTACCACAAAAGAGTACATACCTACTTCAAAGAGCCCAGAACATCTGTGCAAAAGTAGTCACTAAAGCCCACCTAGCAGACCATGTAACCCCTATAATGCTAGAACTGCATTGGCTCCCTATAAACAGCAGAATCAGATACAAAATTCTCCTAACCACATTCAAGCTCCTGAACGACATCGCCCCCTCATATCTAACCACACTATTACACGCACCATCTGAATCAAGAGCTCGCAGACTAAATGCAGCACACTCACTTGAAATACCAAAATCATTCAAGAAAACTAAAAAATCCACCAGCACCAGGGCCTTCACATTCACTGCCCCCATACTCTGGAATGACCTCCCAATAGACCTTCGTATCATAAAAGACCTCACCCAGTTTAGGAAGGAACTCAAAACATACCTATTCTCCAAACACTTTGAAATCCCCTACCCCCAACTCCATCCACACAGCATCCCCAGACCCACAAACACAAAGCCCTAAAATCTCACTCAACCAACCACACACAGACACCCACCACAGACACCCCAAAAAACACACGAATAAAAAAAAAAAAAAAAAAAAAAAGGAAATAAATTCCACCACTCACACATGACTAACGAATGCTTCACCCTGTAATTCATTGTATATAACCTTTTGGTAAATAATCATTGTAATAGTTTCGGTAGTTCCTCGCCTCACTACCTGTAAAAAATTAGAAAATTCTGCTCAATATTATAACACAGGAATTTATAAAAGTATACAAAATGTAAATAGTTCCGACAGTTTAATGCACTGTTACTCTGTATAAAGTTAGAAATCTCTGTTCCATGTAATATAGTATCTATTATCTGTATAAAGTTAAAAATCTCTGTTCCATGTAATGTATACAGCAGTATACAAATGTTTACTTGTTCCATGTAAACCACCCCTGATCTCTGGAAGGGGCGGTATAGAAGAAATAGATAAATAAATAAATAAATAAATAAATTCCTGGAGACCCATACCCTGCCCAGTCTCGGAGGGTAGTTGGGTTGGAGATCGGATTTCATGTCATTGCTGATCACCATATCTCCCTCCAGCATTTCCGGCACTGATGCCATGATACACCAGCATCAGGCTCCCCGGACACCACCATCCAATGGGTGGGAGATGGAAGAGGAGTCCCCTGCCTCGGACAAGCACCGAGACATTACCTGGGCCCCATCACCTCTATACGAGAGAGGACATTTCCTTTCAGGAGTTTGTCTGCCACATGACCAACGCCCTCCCATTCCCTCTGGAGGCCAAAGAAGAACCAAGAGTGAAGGAGCTTGAGGTACAACAATACCCCTTGTCACCCAAGGAGGCTGTCATGTTGCCTGTGCACCCCATCCTTCAACATTTCCTGTTCCGTATGTGGGAAAGCCTCCTGAAGGTGCCTGCCATCAGCAGGAGATTAGACTCCATGTACAGGGTGCAGAAAAGCCCCAGCTTCGAGAAATCTCAATTGCCCCATAACTCCATGGTAGTGTAGTCTGCCATGCACCGGGTGAAGAGTTCCAAGACTCACTCCTCAGTTTCACCGGGGATAGAGACTCACCCTCAAGGGCTTTGGGAGGCGATGCTATCAGGGGTCCATGTTGGTGGCTCGTATACTATCTTACCAGCTGTACATGGCCATGTTCCTCAAAGACATCATGGGGGACATCAATGAGTTCTCTGCTCTTATACCTCTGGAAAGCCTTGAGGCCTTCAGGACCCTGGTAGGGCATGGCAAAAACTGCTCCAAATAAATGAGCAGAGTGACATATGATGCCTTCAAATCGGTCAGCTGGATAACAGCAATGGGCATCGGTACCCACCGCCTGGCTTGGCTCCAGTCTTTGGACCTGGAGCAGTGGGTCCAAGACAAATTGGCTGATGTGCCCTTCCGGGGTGAAAACCTGTTTAGTAAACCAATGGAGGAGAAGGCCGGTGAGATAGAGCCACTTACCATGATGGGCTCTCATGAAAGACCATGGATCCAAGAAGAAATCTGCGGGTAAAAAGGCCTTCTACCCACACAAGTGCAGGTACTTTCTGTGCTACCAGAGCTATCAAGGCTACCAGAGCTCTCAGCCTGCCCAGCAAGAAGGTGCAAGGCCCATGCCACCAACATCGCCCAAAGCCTCCGAAAGCCCAACTCGCTCCACAACTGCAGCTGGAGATGGGTTTTTGACTGGTTCCTGAGAAATATGACCGATCTCCCCTTATCATTCGGGATGCCCCCTCAGGTGGGGGATCAGTTGGTCCATTCTGCACAGAGGTGGCCCCTCATGACCATGGACACCAGGGCTTTACAAATCATCCAAAATGAGTACCTGTTGCATTTTGCCCAGCTACCTTCTCTGTTCTTTTCTGGGGAGTACCCTCTCGGCTCAAACCATCGCAGTCTTCTCCTACAGGAGGCCATTGCCCTATTGACTGACCTGGCCATAGAACTGGTACCACGTGCACAAGCAGGGCTAGGGTTCTACTCTTGGTATTTCCTGGTTCCCAAGAAGACCAAGGGCTTTTGGCCCATTTTGGATCTCAGAAACCTTAACCGCTTCCTGGTATGAGAGAAGTTCAAAATGGTGTCCCTGGGGATGCTTCTCCCCTACCCCAGCAGGATGATTGACTATGCTCCCTGGATCTAAAGGATGCGTGTACACACATCCCAATCCATTCTCTCCATAGGCAGTACCTCCACTTCATGCTGAATGGACAGCACTTCCAGTACCTTTGGGCTGGTGTCTGCCCCCAGAGTCTTCACAAAGTGCTTGGTGGTAGTGGCCACCTACCTCTGGACTCTGAGGGTCTTTGTCTTTCCTTACTTAGACAACAGGCTCATAAAGGGATCCACTCCAGATGAAGTCTGGTGATCAGCCCACCTTAAAATCCAGGTACTTGAGCATCTGGGCTTCATCATCAACTACCCAAAGTTGCACCTCCAACCTTCTCAACAGCTGGAATTCATCAGGGGTCTTCTTGATACCACTTGAGTCTGGGTCTTCTTACCAATGGACCACTTGCAGCGGCTCACCGAGGTAGTCAAGGCCATTTAGTGCAGTCATTTCACTACGGCTCAAGGGATGCTGTGGTTGTTAGGCCACATGGCCTCCATGGTACATGTGATGCCGTTAGCCCATCTCCATATGCGCCAAGCACAATGGACCCAGTGCAATAAATGACAACAGGTCACAGGCCACTTCAGGGACAGAGATGAAGGTAAAGGCCAGGGCACAGAAGCTTGCATCATGGAAATAAATGCATGGTTGCGTGGATGGTGTCATCAAGAGCATTTTGGTTTCCTGGACCATGGGATGATGTTCCAAGGGCTGCAGAGCAGAGATGGCGTCCATCTGTCCAAGAAGGGTCGACATGTCTTCAGTAGCAGACTGGCTAACCTATTAAAGAGAGCTTTAAACTAGATTCATTGGGGATGGGTGAAGAAAGCCCCCAGGTAAGTAAAACATTAAATACCTTTATAGAAATAGGTAAAAGGGGCAACATCTAGAAAGCAGTGTCTATAAATTCCCGTAGCATGGGAAATAAGATCCCAAAGTTGAGGCTTTAACGGGAGAGGCTGACTTTGATTTAGTGGCAGTTACAGATACATGATTCACGGACAGCCATGACTGGGATCAGGACAGTACTGAGCCAGAATCGCGCCCTGTGCAACTTGCACATTGAACACACGCCCCCCCCCCTCCTCCTCATATCTCCATCCAATCACTACCGGCCCCTGCCTTGCTGCTGCCGCCCTCTCTTTTCTCCATGGCGGTGCTGGCAACAGGGCAAGAGCAGGCAGATGCTGGATGGAAGTATGAGGAAGGGGGGGGGGCGCACCCGATGAGCAAGTCATCGACAGCAGATCTGATCCATCCCTGCGCTGACATCGCGTCAGAGGAGGGAGGTTCCAGGCCTGCATAAAGACCTGCAAAAAGGCTTAGGGGGCACATTTTGGCTGCCTGCTGTTGCCCTGTTGCTGCTCAGCGAATAAAAAGTGGGGGCGGAAGGGCAACAGCAGGCAGCCAAAATATACCCCCTAAGCCTTTGCGCCCTGTGCGGCTGCACCACTCGCACAGGGCTAGGTATGGTACTGGCTAGGATATAACTATACCAGGCTATACGTTATTCAGAAAGGACAGGGTAGGAAGAAGGGGAGGAGGAGTGGCACTATATGTAAAAAATAATACTAAAGCTATGGAAATACAGGGCTTAAAAGGGAGAAAGGAGGCAGGTGGAAAACACCACCTTCAGCCCCGATCAGCGTCGGAGCAGAGAGTGGGAAGCCCTAACTCCTCCCGTTCTCCGCAGCAAGGCCAATCAGGGCCCACCGGGACATTTAAAATCAGCAGCTCCAGCAGGCGTGCCTGCGTCTGAGGGCCTTGCCAGAGGGCCTTTGGTGGGGCACGGAGGCGGGAGGAAGTACTCCTCTCCAAAGGGGACTAACAAGAACAGAGCCCTCCAGCAAACTGCAAGCACCAACAAAGACCCAACCCCGCGACAGAAACTAACAATCACAACGAGGGTGACATTCTGGCAACGAAGCAACAAAACGCAGCCTCCCTCAGCAATAGAATATCCAACTTCAGCCAACAACGCACAAGGTATTCACTGATACTGACACAATGCATGCCATATACTACCTCCCCATAGCTCTCCTCATCACACAGCTGCTTCCCCCCCACACAATCTGCACAGACACTATGCAGGCACCTTCTTGGATCTACACACATGTACCGCAGTACCAGGAAACCCTGCAACCCACACACACAAAACCCTGCCAAAGGAAACTCACCAATGCAAACATAGGGTCCTGCACACTATCCAGGCGGGCACCTAAACCCCAAAAAGATTTGCTACCAATCACCATAGAGCTCATTAATGCCAGGTCAATAAGGAACAAGATCAACACCCTAGCAGACCACCTAGAAAAACAGCAGACTGACATATTATGTATCACAGAGACATGGCTCACACCCTCTGACACTGTACTCCTCAACCAGCTAGTACCCCCAATGCACACCGCCTTCAAAAAAGGAGGAGGAGTCCTGATCCTAGCCAGAAACAACCTGAGGCTCAAGACCCGGACAACTACAAATACACCGAAATACGAGATAATCATCATAGAGAACAAGCACCTAACCCTATGCCTCACCTATAGAGCTCCAAATGCCCCCTCTGAAGAACTATCCTCAATACTGGAAGTGGTCTGCGCAGTCAATACCCTCCACAAACCTATGATAGTACTGGGAGATTTCAACCTCAAATCAGCCTCTAGCAAGGATGCAGAATCATTCATTACGGCTATGAGTTCACTGAAATACTCACAGATCATCTCAGCCCCGACCCACAGGCACGGATCCTCACCAGATCTCATCTTTGCACCTGACCACCTCATAGAAAAGGACAGCATCACAAGCCCATTGATCACACCTGTACCTTGGTCAGACCACCACATAATAAAGTTCAAAATACTGTCAACTAACCCAATCATCACGATAGGCCTCATGCAGACAGGAGATTTGAAAGCTTCAACATTCCTCCAGGAAATACCCAACCTATGCACAATAGAAAATGACTCAAACAGCCAAATAAAAAATCTGGAATGACATCATATCTTCCGCTGCCAAAGCCCCAGAAACCAAGACCTCAAGAACTCACCGATCGTAAACCAAAAATGCCCCCTGGTATTCACAAGAGATAGGGAAAGCAAAGAGAACCCTACAGAGACTGGAATGACGCTGGAGACACACCAGATCAGACAACACCCAGAAGCTCTACCAGACAAAACAGAAGGAATACAACGAACTCATCAACCGGCAGAAAAAGGAATATTACACAAACCTCATTCTCAAGTCTTCAAACAAATCCAGAGAACTATTTAAGATAGTGAGAACCCTCTCAAATGAACCAAAACCTGAAAAAGACGAGATGATACATCCTCAGACCTTCGCTGATTACTTCCAAGTCAAATTCTCTACCCCCACAAGACCAACCCCGAACATCCCCTCTGAACCCTTAGCAGCCCACCAAAGCTGGGACAAGTTCAACATCCCATCGATGAAACAGATCTCCCAAATAATCACCAAACTCAACACCAGCACCGCCCCGACAGACCCATGTCCAATAGCATGGATCAAATCAGCAAAGGACGAGCTTACCCACATCATCCACAACATAGTGTAAATAAATAAACTAGAAAGAGGGAAAGAGAAATCTATTTGTATTGGCGTGATTTACAGACCTCCATCACAGGGAGAAGACGTGGATGGAGATTTAATAGAAGACATTGCCAGGAAAGGGGAAGTGCTACTGATGAGGGATTTCAATATCCCGGATTTTGATTGGCACATCCCTGCTGCGGTGTCTTGTAGAAGCAAGGAGATTCTGGATTCTTTACAGGAAGAAGTATTCAGGCAACTAGTAACAGAACTCACACGTGAAGGGGCCATACTGGTCTTGGTGCTCTTCAATGGGGAAAGTGTTTCTGATGTTATAGTGGGAGATCATCTCGCATCCAGTGATCAGTATCTTTATCTTTATTATAAAACTTTTTATACCGCCTGAACCAAAAAGGCATACAGCGGTGTACAATAAAACGGGCTACTGAGGAAACAGAAAGGAACACCAATTATTCATAAAAGAGACAGCAAAGGATAGAATAAGGAAATCAGAGATATAGACCAATCAGCTATGGGCAGGGAGGGAAGGGAGATCAAAAGCGATACAAAAAAGGTGCCTTTTGTGGGAAGCCTTGAAAGTACTAAAGGATGACTCCAGACGTAGAGCAAGGGGGAGAGAATTCCAAAGGCGGGGGCCGAGGAAGAAAAAGGCAGAAGAACGCGTTGATTCAAGATGAGCCCTGGAAGGGGGTGGAAGAAAAAGACGGTTAATGTGAATCGACCAAAGTGCTCTGGAGGGACAGTGGAAGTGCACCAAATCAGAAAGATAGAGAGGAACACCGGTGTACAAAGCCCTGTGAACGAAAATCAGAACCTTATATTGAATACGGAAAGGGATAGGCAGCCAGTGTAAACGGATAAGGAGAGGAGTGATATGAGCAGAACGGGAAGAGTTGGTCAAAAGACGAGCAGCAGTATGGTGGACCAGTTGAAGACGACGAAGCTGTGAAAGAGGAAGGCCAGCCAGGGAAGCATTACAATAGTCTAAGCGAGAAACCACAAGAGAAAGAAGAAGTGTGGTCAAGGAAGAGAAAGAAAGAAAAGGCTGGATAGCACGAAGTCGACGCAGTGTATAAAAGGAACGCTGGACAACAGAGGAAACGTGCTCTTGGAAAGTTAAAGCCGAGTCCAGGGTGACACCAAGATATCGCATAGAGGAAACAAGAGGGATAGGCCCAACGGACAGAGAGGGAGCAAGAGAGGGAAGAGGAGCACCAGCAGTGAACCAGATGGCAGAGGTTTTAGACAAATTAACATGCAAAAAGTTCTCAGAAAACCAGGAAGAAACAGCAGAAAGACAGACATTGAGGGGACCATCATCGGGAGAGAGAGGGCAAGTGTGATAGAGAAGAATGATATCATCTGCGTAATAATACGCAGAGATACCGTGCTGTTGGATAAGTAAAGCAAGAGGGGCCAAAAAAATGTTAAACAACAGAGGGGCCAATACAGAACCCTGAGGGACACCACAGGGCAGAGGTGAAGGAGAGGATGAAGTAGTACCTGATAGGACTGAGAAAGACCGATCAAAAAGAAAAGAGTGAAACCAGCGAAGGACTGAACCAGAAAGACCAATAGAGCGAAGCCTTGAGAGGAGAGTACGGTGATCAACGACATCAAAAGCAGCAGAGAGATCAAGTGAGACAGCCAAAGAGATAGAACCGCGATCATGAGCAACGTGCAACTCATTAAGAAAAGAGATGAGAATAGATTCAGTACTGTGCCCAGGACGAAAACCAGATTGACGGGGGTAGATGGTGTGGTTCAGTATTAGGACTAGGGCAGATAAAATCCATTCAAAAGTGAGGGTCTTAGACTTTAGGAAAACTAACTTTGCCAAGATGGGCCAATACCTTAAGGAGTCGTTAGCAGGATGGTAACAGCTGGGGAATGTATAAAAACAGTGGGCAAAACTGAAAGGGGATATTGTAAGGGCAACAAACCGTTTTGTTAGAACGGTAAATAAAAGGAAAAGGAGGCCGCTATGATTCTCAGAAGAGGTAGCTGAAAAGGTGAAAAAAAAAGAGGGAGGCCTTCATGAAATACAAGAGATCACAGAGAGAGAAAGACAGGCATCTATATTTGGAAAAACTTAGAGAGGCTGGTAAAGTAGTCAAGAAAGCAAAAATAACAAAAGAAGAAGAAATAGCCAATACAATAAAATGGGGGATAAGACATTTTTCAGATATGTTAGTGAGAGGAGGAAGGGCAAAAGTGGTACTGTCGGACTCAAGGGTGAAGAGGAGGAATATGTAGAAGCTGATGAGGATAAAGCGGAATTGTTTAACAAATATTTCTGTTCTGTGTTCACAGATGAAGGGCCAGGAGCAGGACCTCAGACAACACCCAGAAACAGGAACAAAAGTGAGGGGAATCTCAAATGATTTTCAGAAGACTGTGTTCATGAGGAACTAGCTAAACTAAAAGTAGACAAAGCGATGGGATACATCCAAGAATACTGAAGGAACTTGGGGACGTTATAGCAGCTCCACTGACTGACCTGTTCACAGCCTATTTGGAGTTGGGGGTGCTGCCAGAGGACTGGAGAGAGGCACATGTGGTCCCTTTACACAAAAGTGGAAGTAAGGATGTGGTTGAAAACTACAGGCCGGTTAGTTTAACCTCGATGGTGAGTAAATTATTGGAAACACTGCTGAAAAAGAAAACAGCGAGGTTTCTGGAGTCCAATGGATTGCAGGATCCAAGTCAGGGCAGGTCTTGTCAGACAAATCTGATTGATTTTTTTGAATGGGTGACCAGGGAGTTGGGCCAAGGGAGAGCACTTCAGATTTCAGTGAAGCATTTGACACTGTTTTATTTATTTATTTATTTATTTATTTACAGTCTCTTATATACCGCACTATTCAGCATCAGCGCGGTTCACATGGAACAAAAAATGCTCAGTACAATTAACATGTAAGAGTTTACAGATAACAGGGCAAGTAAATTGGATAACAGGGGTAAACTATTTACAGCATTTCCACACAGGAGACTTATAATCAAACTGAGCACCCTAAGGATGGACTCTAAAGTTACATCTTGGGTTAGAAATTGGTTGAGTGGCAGATGACAAAGGGTACAGGTAAATGGAGTTCACTCTGAGGAGACGGTGGTTACCAGTGATGTGCCGCAGGGATCCGTCCTTGGTCCGATTCTTTTTAACATCTTTGTAAGTGATATTACGGAAGGGCTGTTGGGTAAGATCTGCCTCTTTGCGGATGATACCAAAATCTGCAACAGAGTAGACACCCAGGAAGGTGTAGACAACATGAGGAAGGATATAGCTAAGCTTGAAGAATGGTCTAGAATTTGGCAGCTGAGATTTAATGCTAAAAAATGTAGGGTCATGCATTTGAGCTGCAACAATTCAAGGGAGTGGTACAGTAAAGGGGATGATGTACTTCTGTCCACGAAAGAAGAATGGGACCTAGCAATGATTGTGTCTGATGATCTCAAAGTAGCTAAACAGGTAGAAAAGGCGATTGTGAAAGCTAGACGGATGCTAGGGTGCATAGGGAGAAGAATGACCAGCAGAAGAAAGGGGGTGATAGTGCCTCTGTATAAGTCTTTGGTGCGACCTCATGTGAGTATTGTGTGCAATTCTGGAGACCACAACTTCAAAAGGATGCAGAGGGTGGTTACTAAAATGGTTAACGGTCTTCGTTATAAGGCATATTAGGACAGACTTAAAGACCTTAATATGTATACTTTAGAGAAAAGATGGAACAGAGGTGATATGATTGAGATGTTTAAATACCTCTGTGGCATAAATGCATAGGAGGAAAGCCTCTTTCGATTAAAAGCTAGCTCTGCTACAAGGGGACATAGGATGAAGGTGAAAGGGGATAGACTCAGGAGTAATATGCGGAAATATTTCTTTATGGAAAGAGTGATAGATGCATGGAATAGTCTCCCAGTGGAGGTGATAGAGATGAGGACAGTATCTAAATTAACAAATCATGGGACAAACACAAAGGCTCTCTAAAGGAAAAAAGGGGACCCTTGTAGTGGGTAATATGGAAGGGCAGACTAGATAAGTCATGTGGTCTTTTTCTGCCATCATGTTTCTATGTTTCTTTTCACCTCAATCAGGCGGTGGTTTTGTCCACCTTCTTTCCTAGCAGGGTGGAAGCCACAGTGCACACTGACTGTAAAAGAGCCTTGACTTTCTACCTGGAGAGGTCAAAAACCCATTGACATTTATCCAGCTATTTGTCTACTTTGACCCAAACAGGCTGGGCGCAGCTATCTACAAATGCATGCTGTCCATTTGAGTGGTGGACTGCATTTCCTTCATTAACGCACAAGGTAGTTTGAGACTTGGAGGTCATGTCATGGCCCATAATGTCCGAGCTATGGCCACTTCTGTGGCGAACTTGTGCTTGTTCTCCATGGTGGAGATGTGCAGGGCTGCTATGTGGTCCTCAGTCCACACCTTTACAGCCCACTACTGTCTTGATGGGAGTTCTCAGTGCGACAGTACTTTTGGCCAAGCTATACTCTGGCATCTCTTTGGGACTTAGGTTTAACTTCTTCCCATCGGCCCTTCAGGCTATTGTAAAGAGTCTTCTTGATGTTGATGTCTGCTAAGAATGCTGAATCAGATGCATTCTTCGGGTTCTCATGTTTGGTTGCCCTGTTGGGCTTGTTTTTACAGTTTTTTGGTAGCCTGTAGCTGGGGAGTCCCCATATGTGAGGACTTACTTCCTGCTTGTTCACGGAGAAAGCAAAGTTACTCACCTGTAGCAGGTGTTTATTTATTTATTTAAAAGTTTTTATATACCGTCTTTCTGCGATTCAAGACGGTTTACAGAGAACACAACATGGCAGTATATTTCAACTGTTTACAATGAATATAGAAATGTATATAGATATAACAATGAACTTTTTACAATAACCAATTTTTTAAATGGGTTTGTATATTTACAAAATCCAACTATTTACATAGGTTCGTACATGTTCACAGAGAACACCTGTAGCAGGTGTTCTCTGTGAACAGCAGGAATAAGTCCTCACAACCATCCCACCTTCCCGTGGAGTTGTTGATTTTTAAGCTTTATCATTATACTGAGGTAAGATGGTTCTGGTGGGCAGGAAGGCAGGCACACATACACAATGGAGCTCCCTAAAACGTTTTATGGAAGCTGAGGAGTGCTCCCACGCGGGCTTTGTTAGGGATGTCACCCGTATGTGAGAACTTATTCCTGCTGTTCACAGAGAACACCTGCTACAGGTGAGTAACTTTGCTTTCTACTCACACTATATGTCGCACACTAAACAAAGAAGGACTTTATAGGCGAAGAGCAAGGAGGACCCCACTGCTCAAAGACAGACATGAAGAGGCATGCCTGATCTTTGCTCAAACCCACCTTGAGAAACCACAATCCTTCTGGGAAAATGTTCTGTGGACAGATGAAACCAAACTGGAGTTCTTTGGCAATGCAGACCACCGATACAGTAGATTTGCAGGCGAAGAAATGAAGCTTATAAGGAAAAAAACACCCTTCCTATAGTTAAATATGGTGAAGATTCCATAATGCTGCAGGGCTGTTTTATTGCCTCAGGAACCAGAGGCCTGGAACGTATTAAAGGAATCATGAAGTCAGAGGATTATCAACATATTTTGGAGCGAAATGTGCTACCTAGTGTCAGAAAGCTAGGTCTGGGTTGAAGGTCATGGGTCCTTCAAGGGGACAATGACCCAAAACATACATCCAGAAGTACAAAAGAATGGTTAAAAAGGAAAAAATGGACTGTTTTAAATTGGCTGCAATGAGTCCAGATCTCAATCTAATCAAGAACCTTTGGAAAGAGCTGAAATCTGCCACTGGTAAAAGGAATCCTGAAGACGTTTATCAGCTGGAATAAATTGCAGTTGAAGAGTGGGAGAAACTACCAGCAGACAGATATTCAAAACTTATAGATGGATACAAGAAATGTTTGGAGGCTGTCATCACCTCCAAGAGATGTGCAACCAAATTTTGGGGAAGGGTGTCAATAATCCTGCCCAGATAATATTTTGTTTTATTCTCAGAAATTACTATGTCTAAGTTTCATAGATATTGGGGTTTTTTGTTGTATACCTTTGAACATTTTATTAAAATATTATGATAGCACACAGTTGGAACATTTTCAATTATTTCTCAAGATATTGTACACTAGATATCTAAAATGCAAGGATGCCAATAATGTTGACCACTACTGTACTTTGTTCATAAAGCTTTTTTTCAAATGTAGGCAATCAGCTAATGAAAAATGCTTCTTGGGCCAGGGGAGGGAGTAGCAGGAGATTGGTTGTGGATGGAGGTAGGTTGTGGAGGTTAAGGTGTGTTCAATTCATTTGTTATCTTCAAAATAATGAATCCTCTTTCATGCCCATAGCTAGGTATTTTTTGGTCATTTTTAGGTTTCCTTGTTTGCATTCTTCTACTTTTTTCATTTTGGATGCTTGGCATCCTGGCCAGGCCTGTTTTTCAAAATAGAGTTCTATTTCAAAGTGGCTGCCTTTTTTAGTGAAATGTACCAAAAAAAGGCCCCCAGCGACTTGAAAAAGTGCAGGCTGTCTAGCAAGACTATATTCAATCCATTTATGCCACAGAGGAATCTAAATGTCTGTGTCATATTGCTCCTCTCCCATCTTTCTTCCAAAATATACATATTGAGAAATTTAAGTCTGTCCCCATATGCCTCAGACGAAGGTTACTGACCATTTTGGTAGCCACTTGCTGCACCAACTCCATCCTCTTCTGGCTTTTGCAGTCTCCTTTTCGGCCTATTTAGCCATCTTAAGATCATCAGAAATAATCACCTCAGGTCCCGTTCTTCTTTGCAAAATGGAAGTCAATAATGGGCCTCTGCAGGGGAAAGACTCAGCCTTGTAGCACTGGAGGTTTGAGGTTAGCACTGTGGGGCTCTTAGACCATTGCCATCATTGCAGGTCTTGGAGAGGGGTGGCAGTAAAGGCAGAAGGGCACCCCTGGTGCTCTATGCAGACACTTAATTCACCTAATGGTTGCACTGGGGCTGACCAGAAGAAGTGAAGTTAGGGCCAAATAGGCAGGATTTTTTTTCTAGTTTGGTATAGCACCACAGTTCTACAGATGCAAAGTGGGACAGCAAACACTAACTCAACTGGACAATATGGGCCTGATATTGAGCTAGGCTCATTTTCGAAGGGTTATGTTCCAATAGGTGCATAGCCCTCCCTGCAGACCTCTAACCCAAATATTCAATGCTGTGGTGACGACATTGAATATCCGGGGATTGCCACACACATCGGAAACCGTCGAAGCTAAACATGCAGCAGTGATATTGCATGCTGCCCGGTTAGCTCCTGCACCGTAAAGATAGGCAAGGGTTTTCTGGATAGCATCCTGTTCCATAGGGGAGTTAGAAGGGGATAGTCAACGGCACTAACCATGTAAGTGCCATTGAATATCCCCATTTAAGGCATTACATGGTTTACTGGGCTGCAATCCATATGTATGCCTTTCGAAAATCAGGCCCTATAACATTATGGAAAGGACCCAGAGGAATCCCAAGCCAGAATCTGGGCTATACTACATGCTTCTGAAAAAAAAGCCAGAGAGGCCATTAGGCTGTGTGGGAAGAAGTTCAAGCAAACAAGCCTTTGAATATAAGCAATCCACAGTCCGGTGGATCTTCAGACCAGAAGACTGAATGCTGCTGCTGCTGCCATTATCACATAGCCTCCTCCTATGTCAGTGGCAGAGCCCATGTGAGGTCACTGAGGGAGTGGGCCCAGATGAATTATAGGTATCTCAACTGGACGAGCAGAAAAAGTCCCATGTAAATCACAGATAGAAGTGGATTTATGCAACTTCTGCTCTACTAGAGGGGTTAGAGTTGAGCTGGAGCTACCATTGAACCCAGAGCCATTACATGTCCTGTTTGAACACCAGCTGTTAGTTACCCATAAGGCCAATTGAGAATACCTAGTAATGAGAATGTAAAAATTGCTATAGAATGTTGCAGGCTCTTCAGCGATCACTGGAACTGGGAGGTTCCTTAGAGTGTTTGAATGTTAATGAACAGAAAGTCATGATCTTGAAAGAATGTGTTGGGTGCACAACCCCTTCATGGAGAAGTAGTGAGCCCCTTACTTCAAGAGTCAGAGCTCCAGCCTAAAAACACCAAGCACCTTGTTGAAAAGCTACCAATAACATAACCATCAGTGAAGGTGATCCAGCATGTGCTGAAGAATGTGCTGGGCTTTTGAAGAGGCAAGGGCGACTGGTGGAGCAATTGTTAAGAATACCTGATCAAGCTTTAAAAACAAAGGACTTTGCATTAAGCCAGTTTCAGGACAGGATTATAATGAGCAATTGCTAGCAGACCAGCTGCAGAATAAAGAACTGCAGGCTTACCTTGAAGAAGTTGAGGAGGAAATTGAAGCTGAATGTGCTGCTAATGCTAAAGTTGAGACTTCAATCCTCGATCAGCCCAAACCTCCTCCACAGCACAGCTCAATCATGCACATAGCCAATCGTGGTGGGGGAAGTATGAAAGTTTCTGGAGCTGCAGCCAGGCAGAAGAATTGGTGAGAGAGTGACTAGATGAAGGGGTTGGTATGAGAAAGACAAAGAGATTGGGTGATGCCTGAAGGGGGGCTATCAGAGAGAGAGAAAGAGACGGACTGAATGAAGCCTTGGAGGTTATGGGAGAGAAAGAGAGGGAGAGACAGGGCGAAGCCTGAAGCCTGGGGAAGGAGGTGGAGGATTTATGAGAGAAAGAGAGAGAGAGACTGGAGGAAGGTTGGTGGGGAGGTTATGAGAGAGAGAGAGACACACACACACAGATATGCAGCCCCCTGACACTCTGCATGACACGTACAGATGTACGCAGCCCCTCACACCTCTCATGAAATACACACACATACATAAACAAACACATGCACACATCCCCTGACACTCCCCATAGCACGCATCCACATGCATACAGTCCCTGGCTGCCCCATGATACACACTCACACAGATGCATTCACCCCTGACACATACACATATGCATGCACCCACTCCCTGATACACACTCTCTCTCTCTCTCTGACACTCCCTATGACACACACAGATATACACACGCAGCCCCCGACAGTCTCCATGACACACACATGCACACATGCAGTCTTCAACACTGAACATGACACACACAGCCCCTGAAACTATCCATGATGCACGTACATGCATGCATGCCCCCCAACACATACACACATGTACAATTCCAAACACATATATGCATTCAGCCCCCTACACATACACAAATGCATGCACCCACTGACACTTCTATGAGACATGCATGTCAGAACCCTACATGCCTGATTCTGTTAATGGGGGAACGCGCCATTGTCTCACACTGCAAGTGTGCACTTTTTAACTTGTTCAGTCATATCAAGAAGTTGTAAATGGTGCTACTTGGACTAATTGATCCATTGAGTGATGTGAAAAGTGAACACAGGGCATATCATAACTTGAAATGGAAGCAGTTATGAAATTAAGACAGAATTCTGACATTATTATCAAACTCATCAATAAAAGCAGAGGGACAGTGGTGCTTAATCATATTGATTACATTAATGAGTTTGAAAGACAATTAAAAGATCATACTTATTACTTGCCTTTACCTTCAGATCCTACCAAAGATGTCTAAAAGATATTTATGGTCTCCTGGAAATCAGCAGCAATGCTGGTGTTTGAACTGCTAAAGAAAGATTTTTTTTCTTGAGATCAAAAATCCTGTGATGCCTACTTTCTATGTCCTTCCCAAGGTGCATAAAGTGTAGTTAGACATCAGTGCCGATGGAGTCCGCACAGAGCATTTCCCCAGGTTTCAAAGAAAGCCTTTGGGAATGCTGCCATGAATGTGTGGTCTCCTTCCCGCTCAAGGGTGCCACCTTGCTCAGTCAGTGACATAGTTAATATGGCAGTAGAAAATTAAGCAAGGTAGGGAAGGCAACTCCTAGGGGAGGAGGGAGGGTTGTGAGGACTGATTCCTGCTGTTCCCACAGAACACCTGTTACTGGTGAGTAACTACACTTTCTCCAGTAACGAGCAGGAAGTCAGTCCTCACATATGGGACTCCCTAGCTCCAGGCTGCCGAGGTAGCTGTGAGTTGCAGAAGGTAAGTCCCCGCTGAGAGACTCTACAAGACTCTAGCATCTAGTGGCACTATCGCTCCCCTAGCCTGAACACAGAAGGGTCGGAAGGCAGGAGTTGCCTACACCCGAAAATATTACGGAGTACTGCCTGGCCAAAGGCACTGTCCCTGCAGGACTCGCTTTCCAGGCAGTAATGAGCTGCAAACATGTGAATTGAAGACCATGTGGTGGCTTTGCAGATCTCCGTCACCGGCATAGATTGGAGGTTGACTGTGATCCAGTGCTCCAGGGAGAGGCCTGCTCGCTCATAGGCGAGGGCGATACAGTCCTCCACCCAAATGGACAAAGTATGCTTGGTCACAGGAAGCCCCAGTCTGTTGGGGTCATAGAACACGAAAAGCTGAGGTGCTTTACAGTGGCCCTGGATCCTCTGCAAATAGAAGGACAGGGCCCGTTTGCAGTCCAGTGTATGCATTATGACTCCTCTTTGCTGGCGTGAGGCTGCAGAAAGAAGGTGGGAAGTACAACCTCTTGGTTGAAGTGGAACGGGGATACCACCTTCAGGATGATCTTGGGGTGGGTACAGAGCACCTCTGTGTTCTTGAAGAACCTGATGTATGGAGGGTCCGCCACCAGGGCTTGGAGTTCACTCACCCTATGAGCTCAGGGTAAGGCTACTAAGAAGGCCACCTTCCAGGATAGCTAGCACACATGGCCAGAGGCTCGAATGGTGGTCTGCTAAGCTGGGAAAGCACCACATTGAGGTCCTATTTGACTGCCGGAGGGGGGGTGGGTGGGGCGGAGAGGGGGTTTCGACAGTAGAAGGCCACATAGAAATCGTGAGACTAGGGGCTGGCTTGAGAGGGGTTTGCCCTCGATCGGGTGGTGGTGAGCATCTATAGCGCTCAAGTGCACCCTGACGGAGTTAGATTTCAGCCCAGCATGGGACAGGTGCACCAGGTACAGGAGTACGAGCTGTACAGGGCAGGAGAAGGGATTCTTCTTCCTGTCCCCACAACAGAGGACAAACCTGTGCCACTTAAAAGCGTAGGCCCTTCTGGTAGAGAGGCCAGCAGGATCTCTTCAACCTCTGCTGGCAGGTTGAGAGGGGCCAGAACTCTCAACAGCCAGGCCATTAGTATCAGCGACTCCACATTGGGGTGCAAGAAAAAGCCCTCCTCCTGGATCAGGAGGTCTGGGGCTCGACCCAGGGGGACTGGAAGTGTCACCAACAGCGAGATCAGCAGAGGGAACCAGGGTTGCCTGGGCCACCTGGGGGCAATCAGTATCACCAATGCCCTCTCACTCTGGATTTTGAACAGAATCCTGGCAACCAGAGGAATCAGGGGAAATGCATAGAGGAGTCCCTCTGACCATGAGATCAGGAAGGCGTCTGCTGCTATCCTCTCTGGGTGCGACTGATGGGAGCAGAAGCAAGTGAGCTCCCCACCCCCAGAGGGAGGCATCCGTGGTCAGGGTCCTCTGTGGTGAGGGCACCCGGAAGGGCATTCTGGCCTGGAGGTGGCACAGGTTCTTCCACCAGAAGAGGGACCTCGTCATCTGGTGAGTGATCCTGAAGCTGTCCCAGAGCCTGCCGTGTCCTGGGTCCACTGAGAACGCAGGCAACACTGGGCTTTCTGCATGTGATATGGACTGTGGAGGCCATGTGGCCCAGCAGACGGAGAAGGAGGCGGACTGGCACCGTCTTCCGGCGTTGGACCTCTCCTGCCAGCTGTCTGAGGCATTCTCCCATGTTCTGAGGGAGGGAGGGAGGCACTGGCCCGCACCGTTTCCAGCTGAGCACCTATGAATTCTAGCTTTTGGGCTGGAGAGAGCTGTGATTTGGGGTAATTGATGACAAACCCCAGGTGCTGTAGGAAGAGAATGGTACACTCTGCGGCCTGGTTGGTTTATGTGGCTTGTTACTGCATCTGAAGAGCCAGTCATCCAGGCAGAGAAAGACAAACATTGCTTGTAGGTGCAGATGAGCGGCTACTACTGCTAGGCACTTTGGGAAGACTCTTGGCGAGGAGGCCAGACCGAAGGGAAATATTCTGTACTGGTAGTGGCCCCCTCCGATCGCGAACCTTAGGAATTGCCTGTGAGAGGGGTGGATCAGGATGTGAGTGTATGCATCCTTTAGGTCTAAGGAGCACATCCAGTCTCTCTGGTGGAGGTAGGGCAGCAGTGTTCCAAGGGAGAGCATCTTGAACTTCTCCCTCACCAGAAACTTGTTCATGTTTCAGAGGTCCAGAATGGGCCCAAGGCCCCCAGTTCTTTTGGGAACAAGGAAATATCTGGAGTAGAAGCCCTTTCCCCAAAGGTGTTAGGGTACGGACTGTATTATCTTGTCACTGAGTAAACCTACTAGCTCTGAGAGCAAGAGAGTCTGGTAAAGAAGAGGTCACACTGGCTCTCCTGGAAAATACCTCAGTGGGGTCTGCTGGAAGCGGAGGTGGTAACCTTCCTTTACCACCTGGAGTACCCACTGGTCGGAAGTTACCTCGGCCCACTTGTGGGCGAAGAGTGCCAGGTGGCCCCCTGTGGGCCGGTGAGGATCTCCTGGGGGGAGGGAGGCTCTGCCCTGAGAGTCAAAAGTTCCCTCCAGGCTGAACAGGGGCCAGAGCCTGCAGCTTAGGGGCTTTTGGCCTCCTGCATCCATAATCCTGGCCTTTAGACTGGGGTCCCTGCTGCTGTTGTGCCATCTTGCCTCAGTAGGATGATATAGCTCAAAGGCAAAAAATGACACAGAAAGCAACTCCATGGGGAGGAGGGAAGGTCATGAGGACTGCTTCCTGCTGTCCATGGAGAACACCTGTTACAGGTGAGTAACTATGCTTTCTCAGTTCTCACATATGGGACTCCCTAGCTACAAGCTACCAAAAACCTGTAAAAGCCATGGGTGACCAGGAAAAGGTGTGCCGTGAGCAGCAGCAATGAGTCCTTGAGAAGACAGATTCCCGAGCGGCCCAAGTGTCCAGCAAGAAAACCAGCACTGCGGTAGCCTGAACACACAAGGGCCAGAGTGCAGGAGTTGCCTACACCCTGAATAGATGAGGGAGTGTCACCTGGCCAAAGGCGCTGTCCCTATGGGACTCCCTCTCCAGGGAATAATGAGTTGCTGAGGTATGGACCGAGGGCCAGTGGTGGCATGGCAGTTTTACGACAGAAGAACAGAACACAGGTTTGCCACGGATGCCACCGTGGCCCTGACACAGTGCACTGTGACCTGGCACTCCAGTGAGAGTCCAGTCTGCTCATAGGCGAGGGCAATGCAGTCCACCACCCAGGTGGAGAGAGTCCACTTGGTCACTGCTGCCCCAACCGTTTGAGATCATAGGAGACAAAAAGCTGTGAGGCTTTGCGGTGGCCCTGGTTACATTGGGGGTAGAAGGACAGGGCTCTCTTACAGTCCAGAGTGTGAAGGACGGTTTCCGCCCTGCTGGCGTGAGGCTGTGGAAAAAAGGTGGTGAGCAACACCACCTGATTGAGGTGGAAAGTGGACACCACCTTGGGAAGGAACATAGGGTGCATGCAGAGCACGACTCCATTCTTATAGAACCTCGTCTAGGGTGGATCTGCCGCCAGTGCCTGGAGCTCGCTGACCCTGTGAGTTGACGTGAATGCCACCAGGAACACAACCTTCTAGGAAAGATATCACAGGTGGCAGGTAGCCAAGGACTTAAATGATGGGCCAGTGAGCTGCAACGGCACCATGTTGAGGTCCCACTCTGCCGCCGGCGGGCGGATAGGAGGCTTGGACTGCAAGAGATCCCGCAGAAAGCAGGTCATGAGAGTTTGGACAGAGAGAGTCCTCAATAAGGTGGTGGTACGCAGCAAGCACACTTAGGTGGATCCTGACAGAGTTGAACTTCAGTCCTGCCTGCAACAGATGAAGAAAATATTGCAGCACATGCTGCACAGAGCATGAAAATGGGTTGACCCGTCACTCTGCACACCACACCGAGAATCTGCGCCATTTGAAGGTATAAGCCTGTCTTGTGGAGATCCTATGTGAGGCCAAGAGGACCTTCTCTACCTCCCCTGAAAGGTTGAACAGGACCAAGGCTACCCATTCAGTAGCCAAGGCCATTAGTGTCAGATACCCGAAGTTGGAGTGTAGGAGGCAGCCCTCCTTCTGCAACAGCAGCCCTGGGGCACTCCCCAGGGGGACCAGGGGTGCCATGTATAAAGGAGTATGGTCCAATGTTCCCCTGCTAGTTGACATAGAACATCACCACTTGATTGTCAGTCTGGACCAGCACTGAGTGGTGTTGCAGGTGGTGATGGAAGGCTTGGAGGGACAGGGATATGGCCTGAAGCTCCAAGAGGTTGATCTGCTGCAGACTGTCCGACTGCGACCAACTTACCTGAGTGCAGAGGTTGGCGCAGTGGGCTCCCCAGTCTAAGAGGGAAATGTCTGTGATTAGGACCTCTGAGGGGCAGGGGCTTGGAAGATCATCCCGGCCAGGAGGTGCTGGGGGACTTGCCACCAGGTGAAAGATCCGGCCAGTTGGTGGGTCACCACCACCTGTCCTGCAGCCAACCCGTGGCCTGGGTCCACTGGTAGTGGAGGCCCCATGGAGCCACTCTCATGTGAAGGCGGGTATCAGGGGTAACATGAACTGTGGACACCATGTGACCCAACAGGTGGAGCAGGAGGTGGGCAGGTACCAAGTGTTGGCATTGCATGGCCACAGCCAACGTCTTGAGGCAGTCGGCCTTGGCCTGAACTGTATCCAGCTTGCTCCTATAAACTCCAGACACTGTGTCGGGGGGAGATGGGACTTTGGGTAGTTTATTATGAACCCCAAGTGCTGCAGGATGAGGATGATGCGCGCTGTTGTGTGTTCCACCTCTGTGACAGTGCGGCCTCTTAAGAGCCAGTTGTTCAGGTAGGGAAAGACGAAGACTCCCTGGAGACAAAAGTAGGCTGCGACTACCATCAGGCACTTGGTGAATACCTTTGGTGCAGAGACCAGCCAAATGGTAGTAATCTATACTGGTAGTGGCTGCCTCCCACCATGAACCTAAACTATTTCTTGTGGTTGGGATGGATGAGGAAGTGAATATACACATCCTTTAGGTCAAAGGAACATAGCCAGTCTCCCAGCTGGAGGTATGGCAGCAGTGTTCCAAGGGACAGCATCTTGAACTTCTCCTTCACCAGGAACCTGTTTAGATCCTGCAGGTCCAGAATGGACCGGAAGCCTCCGGTCCTTTTGGATATGAGGAAGTACCGGGAGTAGAACCCCTTTTCCTTTGAGGTGTGCGGGCACCAGTTCAACTGCCTTGTCCGTGATAAGGCCTGCAAGCTCCTACAGTAGTAAACCTCCATCACCACCTGCAGTGCCCAGGATTCGGTGATGATGGATGGCCATCGGTGGGCATAGAGAACCAGACTCCCCCCTGTGGGCTGCTGGGCTGGGCCTAGTCGGGGAAGAGAGGCTATGCCCAAGGAGTCAAAAACCCCTGCCAGGCTGGGCCGGAGCTGGTGCCTGGGGTTTGGGAGCCTTAGGCTTACGAGGACCATGCTACCATGGGCTCTTCCTCCGGGGTCTGGCTGCAGGACCCACGGCCTCTGGATTCCAAGGTAACATAGTCTCCCCAGTGTTCTGTGGTTCCGGAGGGGGCCCTGGAGCGTGATGTCACTGGAGACTCTGATGCAGAATCCGTTTTATGGAAGGACTCCTGCTGCTGCTGATGGCCTTGGGGGTCATGTTTTTACAGAGAGCACAGTCCAAGGGGTCATGGTCCAGCCCTAGGCATCAGAAGCAGCAGTCATGTTGGTCAGTGCTTGACATGGTTTTGGCGCATCAGTCACAATTTTTGTTTAACTCTGTTTTATTCCAAGCAACTGCCAACAGTTCCAACATTCCTTCCATTGCCATGACAATACAGCGTTAGTAATCAACTTACATCATCTACTCTGTTTCAATCATTTTATAATTACTCCCCTTACCCCCTCCCCTTTCCCCCCACCCAACCCCAACTTTGTCATCTCATAACAAATACAGTGTCCATTTATTATCCCCAGTGGGTGGCGACTCTTACACTCCACCCGGGGACATGAGCTGGAACAAAACATATTATATCTTAACACTTAGAAAAACCTTAACAGTTTGATACAATTCAATGCAATCAGATTCCCTGTAACAGCTTTCCCACCCCACCTCCTTTCTTCTACATATCGACTATATTCCTTCCCCCCCACCCTCTCCTAACTCTCACCTCCCTCCCTCCCTCTACTCTCCCCTCCTGGAGTCCACCCCTGGGATCCACCTAAAGGTCCAGCCTCTCCCTCTGTGTTCAAAGACCTAATCCAGAATATTTATGATTCAACTTCTCTCTCATGCAGATAATGTCTGAACATAGGGTTCCCACTCTTCCAAAAATCTATCTTTCAAGGTTTCATTTCTCTGTGCTCCAGCATGTTCCAGCAACATAAGTTCATACATCGCTTTCCACCAACCCTACAACCCAGGGCCACCTCCCAGTCATAATTTTTAAAGCCACTAGTGAAGGCCATGGTGGGGAAGATGGCCCCCACGAGGTCAGAAACCTTAGGTCCAGCCAGGGACAAAAAAAGGTGCAAAGCCATTCAAGAAGCTCTTGAAAAAAGAAGGAAAAAAGAACAGACCCGAGACGTGATGCTGAGGTAAGCAAACTCGGGGGCAGGAAAGGGAACTGGTACACAGCCGGAGAAAAAAAATGTAAGAAAAAAAGTCAACACTTTTTTTCGGGGAAAACAGACACGTCTGGTGGGCTCCATGGAAAAGAGGAGACTGAGGCAAGATGGCATCCTTGGATGGGAAGGGGACCATGCATTCGTGGTGCATCTCACAAAGGCTTTCTTTGAAAGCTGGGGAGAAGCTACCGCATGGGTTCTATCGGCGCCGATGTCACCCATATGTGAGGACTGACTTCCTGCTTGTTCCCGGAGAAATGATTAACCGCTCCACCTGGCAGACCCATTGTGTCTACTCCTAGAGCCACATTCCTAAGACCCTTTGTTCGTGAAGTACCTTCTTTCACTAGATTCTCAGTGGTTGTGATTCTAGTGACCTTTGATATAGAATCGCTATAAACCAATGTACCGCCTGCATAATGAAGCTGTTTTTATTATAAAAGATGTTCTGTCCCATAGAAAGACTCATCTCAGAATCTCAACAGAATTTATTTACAAAATTGCTGGCATTGCCTTAAAGAGGCATTTTGAAATGTTTATCATATACAGGTTAAAAGCACTGCTGTGGGGGTCACTATAACCCTGATGTTGCATGTCAACAGGTTACAAATTAAAAAAGCAGATTTTAACTGATCATCCTTTCAAATGCAACATTAACTTATGGAAGAGAGCCATTAATGATATACTTATGATATGGAATGGCAGCACTGAGCATTTTAGGATGTTTCATGTGTGGCTCGACACTAGAGGTGAGAATTTGAAATTCAGTATGCATAGTCGTTGAAAAGAAATCCTATTTTTGAATATAATGATAAGACTAAAGGAAGGTAATTTTCAAACCACAATGTATAGAAAACCAACTGCCAAAAATAGACTTCTGCACTTAATATGTACACCTTAGAGGAAAGGCGGGACAGAGGTGATATGATTGAAATGTTTAAATACCTCCATGGCATAAATGCACAGGGGGAGAGCCTCTTTCGATTGAAAGAAAGCTCTGCTATGTGAGGACATAGGATGAGGGTGAAGGGGGATAGATTCAGGAGTGATATGCGGAAATATTTCTTTACGGAAAGAGTGGTGGATCTGTGGAATAGTCTCCCAGTGGAGGTGGTAGAGATAAGGACAGTTTATGAATTCAAAAAAGCATGGGACAAACACAGAGGATCTCTAAAGGAAAAAAGGGGACTGTTGTAGTGGTTGATATGGAAGGACCGACTAGATAGGCCATGTGGTCTTTTTCTGTCATCATATTTCTATGTTTCTATGATAGCCAGCTAGATATATTGCCTATCAGCCTGTTTCTAAGGCGCCTATGTTCTGAAAGTGTTGATTCTGAGAAGCAAGCAATAGATATGAAAAAAAGATTCACCCATACAGGATATACAAGTGATTGCATCACAAAAAAGGTTATTTAAGAACAAGAAATACCAAAAAAATTTTGATTTACTTGAAAGGACATAAGGACAGAGAGAAACCCGAATTGGTTTGCTCTCAGCAGTATCCACATCTTGCTGGCACTTTTAAATGTATAATAAAAACACATTGGCCTATTTTACAAAGAGATGAGGTTTTTAGGGTCATAAATCCAGTAATTGCCTTTTCTAGGGATCCTAACCTAAGAGAGAGGCTAATGTCATCAGTTTTAGATTCTTTCAGTTCAGATGATAAGATAAAGTGAACTGGTCGCTTCAAATGTGGAATATGCTGTGTATGCCCACAGTGCTTCAATACAGAAATTTTCATCCATTCAACAACATGTTTCAAATACATTCTTAGGCATTACTCAAACTGTGATTCAGCAAATGTTATCTAAATGTTATCTTCTGGATAATTTCTATATATATAGGCAAAACTAAAAGAAGGTTAAAAGTAAGACTGCTTGAACACAAAAGCTGTACTAAGGTATATGCCGACTAAATTGTGTTACTTTTGGGGCAAAGCTCTGTGGTATTTGCAGGGGGCGTTCCCAGAGTAGGTCCTGCAGATATTGTGGAGGGTTGGATTTCCCACAGGGACACTGCATTACCTTCCATGGCAGATACGGTGGGAAAAGTCACACAGTGCCTGCTGAGGAAAGTACCGCGGGTCCCCACAGTAAATCCATGGGGAGGAATGGTAGCAACTGAGCAGCAGCTCTATGCCTCGATCACTGCTATGTCCCCCAAACTGCTGCGTTCGAGCCTGCCCGCCCCGCACAATATTGTTGGTGCCACAGTGCAGCAATCTGCAGCACCGACAGTATCAAAAAGTGAAATGTTTGCCCCCCTTCAGCACTGATTCTCTTGGACAGCTCCTGATCCCTATTAGGAGCTGCCCATGGGGGATTAATGCAACCCTTGATTTAGAAAACATTGTGGCTAGCCAGTCAGCTAAGCTCTCGCCTCTCTCTTGATGCAGATGTAAAAGGGTGGGGAGCCAAGTGAATCCCGGCTAGTCAGTGGGCAAAGGGGGGCCCCATGGCCCTCTTACACATACCTGGTAATCCGTGGTAGACTAGTGGAGAACAAGACATGGCCACCTTCACAAGGCACTGCGATCTAGCCTCTTGCTAGGGGGCAACTCCATGAGATAGTGGCCATCTTTGATTGGACCAATGAGAAGGGCAGGAGGACAGCAGGGCCCCACCTTGCCATTGTGTAACGGGAGGGGGGTGGGGGAAGAAGGGGGAGGCTTATCCTGACTGGCTAGGAAGGAATCTTATCCAGTTAAGGGGTCTACCGATCACCCCTGGGCAAGTCCTGATGGGGATCAGGAGCTGATTGATGATTTGGGGGGGTCATCAGAGTATTTTGTAAGATTGCATTGTCGGTGCTGTGGATTGCAACCCTGTAGCACCGACAATATTGTATGTGGGGAGGCCTGATTGTCGGCAGGAAAGAGCCCGCATTACCAGGCCTCCAGGCAGATAATGCCACCTCTTGATGATGGGAAAGACTGGGACTGGAAGAGGACCGATGTTGGAAGGTGGCTAGACCTAGAAGAGGACTACTGCAGGAAGGCTAGGACTGGAATTGTGCTGATGCTGGGGGATTGGGGGACAGTAACTAGAAATGAGATGATGCCAGGAGGGGCTGGAACTAGAAGGGTGCTGAAACTGGGGGAGGCAATATCTGCTACCATGATTGTGGCCGATTTTGGCAGTCACCGCATGAAATCTTTTTCACATGGTGGCTGCCAACCATGGTCACCCTTACTCCCCAGCCTGATCCTGCCCCTAGGGAGCTGCACCACAGGAAAAGCAGATTCCATGGGAAATTACCTGCGATATCTGCTTTTTTCATGGGATAGCTGTTGCTGCAGGACAGTAGCAGTTAAAGCAGTTTAGTAAACATACCCCTAAGTGTAAATAGGAAGATAAAGCTATTTTTCCTCATTGTCTTGAAAAAAAAATAATTTATTTTCTGAGTTAAAATTTTTACTTGTTCATATGATTCAGATCTCATTGCATGGTGGAAATTTAGAGAAGACTTTATTAGGAGAAGGGTAGAGAGTCATCTTTTTATGGATTTTACAAGAATACTTACAAAAGCAAATACAAAGAAAAAGAAAAAATAAAACATCAAAAGCATATCAATCAAAAATAAGAAAAACTACAAATCAAATTTAGCCCACATCATGATGAGAATAAATAAACATAGAAACTGGGGAACACCCCCGCAAAAAAGAAATAAGGAAAACAATTTCCAAACTTACTGGTCTAATACATTAATCCCACTATCCAAATACTAATCCCCTGAACTAACCCAGCTCTCCTTATTCAGCAGAAAAGTCTCCAACTGTCCAGAATCCTGAAAAACATATCGGGTACCCCGAAACATAATTAAACATTTACAGGGATAACACAGAAAAAAGGAAACTCCCGGAGCCACAACCCTGGGTTTCAGAGCTAGAAAGGCCCTTCTTCTCAGCTGTGTGGCTCTGGATACATTAGGAAAAAGTTGAACTGTAGCACCACAAAACATTTTGGGCCTGATTTTCATATGGGCGGTGCTATGCACTGCGTCGGCACATAGCCCTCCCGCCATCCGTCTAACCTGGATTTTCAATGCCGGGGTCATATGCGGCCCTGGCATTGAAAATCGGAGTCTCGCTGCACAACCCAGAAGCCGCAGGAGCTAGCTGGGTAGCACCAGTTTTCGATGCTACCTGCTTAGCCCCTGCACCTGAAAGATAGGCAAGGAAAAATCTCGCCTATATTTAAGACGCAGAGGAATAAGCGGGTAGCAGTGAACATTGGTGCTACCTGTTTAGCCCTTTCCTCCACCCCTGCTCTGCCTCAGAACATCCCTAACACACTCTGATGCTAACCGCATAGCATTTGGGCACGTTAGGGACATATCTGGGATTTTCGAAGGGCACTACTTGTGTTGGTTCCTCTTGAAAATCCCGCATAAGGCATTTACATGGATAACTAGGGCAGTTACTCGTGTAAATGCCTTCGAAAATCGGGCCCTTTGTCTTTATTTTTAAAGTAATTTTTAAATATTAATGTTTTATCCTGATCACTAACTAGAGTGGAGATACTGTCCTGTGTGTCCTCAAGAAACTTAGTTAAGTCAAAATCAGGCTGGGATTGTAACACATCTTAATCATCTGAGGACACAACCGACAGACTCCTTCAAGTAAGGTAATAAGATTTAGCAACGCTATTGAATCACTATTAGACAAAAGCAGAATTTCCTTGAAGTATTTACGTAATAACACATCCGCCGAAAGCAACCTGTTTCAGGGAAAAGTTAACAAGCGAACGTTTTTTGCCCTCATCATATTCTCAAAGGATTCTAACTTATGATGTATCACAATACTGTCCTTAACAGTGGAGGTATTTACTGCTTGCAAGGCAGAGTATGGGGTCTCACACCTAAGAACTGAACTAGCTAAAGAGTCCATCCATTAGTCCATGGCCCCCAACCTACCCACAGTCTGCTGTGAGAATTGGCAGACCCGTGGAATGGTAGACACAAGAGACTTCTCTATCTGCGTTACTATTCTCCAAACATCAGCCAAAGAAACCTGAGACTCCCCCTTTTCTTCTTCAAGAAAGATCTGCATTGGCTACCTTTACAGGCCAGACTCCAATATAAGTCATTAGTCCTTACCTTCAAAGCCCTGAATAACTACCCACCTACACCAATCAGCAAGCTAATTCACAGCACCCTGGAAAATAGAAACAGGAGGCCTACCGCAACGAACACCTTAATAGTCCCCAAGATGATGACATCATGTACTAAGGCTACTTCCAACAGGGCCTTCTCTATATTCGCTCCTTTAAACTGGAATGCCCTTCCCCATGAAATCCGTGGCATCAAAAGCCTAATCCTATTGGATCAACTATCAATAAAGAAGCAACAAGCAGTCAAGAAATCAGACGACGCATTGCTCTTGGCAGAATGGCTATGAAAGACCTAGATAAGATTCTCAAGAGCAGAGATGTCTCTCTCCATACAAAGATTCGACTTGTTCAAGCCATGGTATTTTCAATAACATCATATGGATGTGAAAGCTGGACAGTGAAAAAGATAGACAGGAAGAAAATTGATGCCTTTGAATTATGGTGCTGGCGGCGAATACTGTGTATACCATGGACTGCCCGAAGAACAAACCAGTCGGTACTAGAGGAGATCAAACCTAAGCTTTCTTTAGAAGCTCAGATGACCAGACTTCGACTGTCATACTTTGGACACATCATGCGAAGAGAGAGATCATTAGAGAAAGACATTATGCTTGGCAAGATAGAAGGTCAACGCAAAAGAGGAAGGCCAGCAATGAGATGGATCAATACAATAAAAGCAGCAATGGGTACCAGTCTGTCAACAATGAGCCGCCTGACTGAAGACCGAACACAATTTAGGATAGCTATCCAGAGGGTCACCATGAGTCGACTCCGACTCGACGGCACTTAACAACAACACATTCAGAAAAGCTTTGAAACACCATCTGTTCACAAAATGCTACCCAGAAGCCATCCCAGGCAATCACACAACTGGCAAGCTTCCCACATGCCCCAGATGCCTTAGCACCTTAATACAACCAGAAAATGGTTAGCCTACACACTAGCCCTGCTAACCATCATACCTGTACTATCCACACGAAAAGCACATGCAATATCCAAATGAGTTTAGAGTATTGTATATAGTTTCAAGTTAACCTGTACATAGTTCTCCCGGTTATCCCCTGTTTTATTTTCCTGTTCATTGTAAACTCAATGTTGCCTGTATGCATTGTAGTATGTTTTGTTCGATGTACACCGCGCTGATTATAATAGCGCGGTATAGAAGAAATGTTAAATAAATAAATAAATAAAATAAATAAATAAGAACAGGAGGAGATCAAGTAACTGGCCTATAGATGGACCGTACCAACTGCGGAGTGCTCTACTGTAGTAGTGCCTCACTATTTGTGGACACAGGCAGAGCCACTATAATGGGGGGGAAAAGGTAGGGTACGATCCAGGGAGCTTAAAGAAGCTCCTGTAAGAGATGAAGCCTGTGCAGCAGTACCTGGTATAGATGCGCTTGCCTCTTTAGGTTGAAGACGTTTACCCATTGGGCCTTGCACTGATCCAGCAACTGGAAACTCCTCCTTCTTTACATTTCCCCATAAATGGGACTGAATATAACAAGCCACTTGCCCCTAAGCTCCCAACGTGCTCCAAAGGGGCATTACATGCCCCTTGTAGCACGCCTCTTTGGGCACGCCATGGACATGTGCCTAAAGCCACGTGCCTTACCAGGGACCAAGATTTAAATGGTCTGCAACTGATGTTCACAGATGTCCCTTGATGTGTCTGCTTCTGTGCTCCATTCTCAACGTGCAGGCAAGTAGGAAAAGCTCTCATATGATGCAGATCTCATGGCATAGTGGAAATTTAGAAAGTACTTTATGAGGAGAAGGGCACAGAGTCATCTTTAAATTGAAAACTGCATCTCCATAGGTTGAACCATGAGATTGATTTTAAGCTGTTCCTTTAATTTTTGGCCTCTGCCTCTTGTCCCTTTCCCTTGGTCCTTCTTAGGCTGTTTCCCCTGTCCCTCTGTTTCTTTTTTTTCTCCCCTCCCCTTCTCTCCTGTTCTTCCTTTCCCCCCTTTTTCTCCCTTCCCTCCTTCTCTTTTTCAGTTTTCCTTTTCTTTTTCCCCATTTCCTTTTGTTTCTCCTTTGCCTTTATTCCTCCTTTTTCTTTTTCCTTCTCCCTTATAAGATCATAACATATGCCATACTGGGTCAGAGCAAGGTCCATCAAGCCCAGTATCCTGTTTCCAACAATGGTCAATCTAGGTCACAAGTAACTAGCAGTTTCCCCGAAAGACACAGGTTCCACATGCTTGTACGTGGGACAAGCAGTGGATTTCCTGAGTCCTCTTTAATAATGGTTTATGGGCCTTTCCTCCAGGTACTCCAGCAACACTAACAGCTTTTACTACATTCTCCAGTAACAAATTCCAGAATCTGATTATGCGTTGAGTGAAAAAAATATTTTCTCTTATTAGTCTGAAACGGGTTACCCTGTAGCTTCATTATGTGCCCCCTAGTCTTTCTGTATTTGATGGTGTAAACAATCGATCTACGTTTACCCGTTCCACATCATTCATTAATTTATAGACCTCTATCATATCTCCCCTCAGCCGTCTCTTTTCCATGTTGAAGAGCCCTCCTATTTTAAACCTCTACTCATAGGGGTATCCTTCCATCCCCTTTACCATTTGGGTGGCCCTTCTCTGTACCTTTTCTAACAATGCTATATTATTTATTTATTTTTATTAATTTACATTCTCTTATATACCATGCTATTCTGCATCAATGCGGTTACATTGAACAAACTGAAATTACATTGAACAGGGCATTATAACTTGGAGATAACTATTTTACAGGGAACATGGGCTGTGGAGGGTTAAGTGGCTTGCCCAAGACCACAAGGAACACCTGTGGGACTAGAAACCCCAGTCCTTCCGGCCCAAGGTTGCTGTCTTCTAGTGGGATTTGAACCCCCCCAACCTGAAGTACCTTGCCCCAACCACTAGGCCACTCCTCCACTCCACTTTTTAAGATATGGTGACCAGAATTGCACACAATATTCACAGTGCGGTCGTATCATGGTTTGATTATAGAGGCATTATAAAATCTTTTGTTTTATTCTCCATTCCTTTCCTTATGATTCCTAGCATTCTATTTACTTTCTTGGCTGCTGCTGCACCCTGGGTGGAAGGTTTCAACGTTTTATCCATGATGACACCTAAATCTTTTTCCTGGGTGGTGGTTCCTAATGTGGAACTTTGTATAGTGTAATCATAGTAATGAGAAACTCTGGGCCACATTAAGAAGCATGGGTATACCAGAACACCTGATCTTTCTCTTGCGCAATCTGTACATTGATCAAGAAGCAACAGTTCGAACGGAACAAGGAGAAACAGAATGGTTTAAAATAAGCAAAGGTGTAAGACAAGGCTGCATACTTTCCCCCTACCTGTTTAATTTATATGCAGAACAAATCATCAGAGAAGCAGGATTGTATGAAGACAACAGAGGTGTGAAGATTGGTGGAAGACTCATCAACAACCTTCGCTATGCTGATGATACCACATTACTGGCTGAAAGTGAAGATGATCTGAAACATTTGCTTCTCACAATCAAAGAACGTAGTCTCAAAATGGGCCTGCACCTTAATGTAAAGAAGACAAAGATCATGACAACTGGCATAATCAACAGGTTCATCGTTGAAGGAGAAGAAATTGAAATTGTGAACAACTTTAACCTACTTGGATCAACTATCAATAAAGAAGCAACAAGCAGTCAAGAAATCAGACGACGCATTGCTCTTGGCAGAATGGCTATGAAAGACCTAGATAAGATTCTCAAGAGCAGAGATGTCTCTCTCCATACAAAGATTCGACTTGTTCAAGCCATGGTATTATCAATAACATCATATGGATGTGAAAGCTGGACAGTGAAAAAGATAGACAGGAAGAAAATTGATGCCTTTGAATTATGGTGCTGGCGGCGAATACTGTGTATACCATGGACTGCCCGAAGAACAAACCAGTCGGTACTAGAGGAGATCAAACCTAAGCTTTCTTTAGAAGCTCAGATGACAAGACTTCGACTTTCATACTTTGGACACATCATGCGAAGAGAGAGATCATTAGAGAAAGACATTATGCTTGGCAAGATAGAAGGTCAACGCAAAAGAGGAAGGCCAGCAATGAGATGGATCAATACAATAAAAGCAGCAATGGGTACCAGTCTGTCAACAATGAGCCGCCTGACTGAAGACCGAACACAATTTAGGATAGCTATCCAGAGGGTCGCCATGAGTCCACTCCAACTCGACGGCACTTAACAACAACAATCATAGTTTGGGATGTTTTTTCCTAGGTGCATAATTTTGCACTTGTTCACATTAAATTTAATCTGTCATTTGGATGCCCAGTCTTCCAATTTATTAAGGTCCTCTTGCAATTTTCATAATCCTCATGGGTTTTAACAGCTTTGAATAATTTTGTGTCATCTGCAAATTTGATCACCTCACTCATTATTCACATTTCCAGATCATTTACAAATATGCAAAAAAGCAGCGGACCCAGCACAGATCCCTGGTGTACTCCACTATTCACCTTTTTCCTTTGGGAAAATTGGCCATTTAGCCCTACCCTCTGCTTTCTATCTTTTAACCAGTTCCTGATCCACAATAGTACACTGCCTCCTATCCCATGACTTCTTCATTTTGCCAAGAGTCTCTCATGAGGGACCTTGTCAAAGGTTTTCTGAAAATCCAGATACGCTATATCAACCGGCTCACCTTTGTCTACCTGTTTATTCACACCTTCAAAAAAATATAACAGATTAGTAAGACAAGACCTTCCTTGGCTAAAGCCATGTTGGCTTTCTCCCATTAAACCATGACTATCTACATGTTCAGTAATTTTGTTCTTTATAATGGTTTCTATCATTTTGCTCAGTCTCACTGGTCTGTAGTTTCCTGGATCACCCTTTTTAAAAATTGCCATTACATTGGCCATTCGCCAATCTTCAATTATTACAGATGATTTTAATGATACTTTACAGATTACTAATAGAAGGTCTACAGTCTCATATTTCAGTTCTTTCAACATCCTTGGATGTGTACCATCCAGTCCAGGTGATTTGCTGCTCTTTAGTTTATCAAATAATTGTAATACATCTTCCCAGTTTATTGATATTTCTTACAATTCTTCCAATGCATCACCTTTAAATACTATTTCAATCATGGGTAACTTCCATACATCTTCTCCAGTAAAGACCGAAGCAAAGAATTCATTCAGTGTCTCTGCTATGGCCTTGTCCCCTCCTAGTGCCCCTTTTACTCCTCTATCATGTAATGGTCCAACTGACCCTCTCACAGGTTATTTGCTATGAATGTACTTGAAAAGGTTTTTATTATTTTATTTATTTGAAACATTTTTCTATATCGCCCCCTCCATAGATCAGCGGCCGTTTACATTGGAACTAAGAATTTACATAGAACAGTGTAAGAAATGGTTATATATTTAACTAATGCAGAGTAACTATTAACATATATACATATCCTTAGGATTATTAGCCAGAATACTTGCTAAAATGCCAGCTAGGAGTTAGTAACTGATTCTGGAAGGGAGGATGGTGGTGGTGGGGAGGGGGGGGGGGGATGCATTGGTGGGCAGGTGTGTTGGTAATGCCCTGTTCAATGTAATTTCAGTTTGTTCAATGTAAACCACACTGATGCAGAATAGCGCGGTATATAAGAGAATGTAAATAAATAAAATAAAATAAATAATAGTGTACTGGCTATTGCTGCAGTTGGGATTATTGTAGTATTCGGTGAAGAGCAGAGTCTTTAATTCTTTGCTAAAGGTTTGGAGGTCATTGATTGATCTGAGTGGGTCTGGCAATGTATTACATAATATGGTGGCTGTGTATGTGAATGCTCTATTGCTTGTTTGTTTAGTCTTGCAGATTGGATGTAGGTACTAAGAGGAGGTTCTGGTTGCTTTTTCTTCTGTTTCTGGAGTCCGTTTGATTATGTATCAGTGGTGCAAGAAAGGAGGGAGCAATGTTATTGAATAACTTGAATGTGGTAATTATTTTATATTTTATTTTGCTTGCTATTGGGAGCCAGTGAAGATTATGGAAGATGGGGGTGATATGGTCAGGCGTGCTTTGAATATGATTTTTGCAGTGACATTTTGAGCCATCTGAAGAATGTTTAGATTCTTTTTGGATGGTCCCTCAACAGAGTGTTGCAGTAGTCGAAATGAGGTGTGATTAGTGCTTGGACTACAGATCTAAAATCATGGGTGTCTAAGAGGGGCTGAGATGCTGTATGGTTCTTAACTTGAAGAATATGGTTCTGTTTGTTTTATGTGGGATGACATGCTGAGGGATTTATCTAGTATAATTCCTAGATATGTCACTTCTTGTTTTACTGGGAGGGTGAAATTATATATGTGGATAGTTTGAGGGGGGAAAAAGCTTTGGTTTCTAGATGTGAACAATATTTCTGTTTTACTGAAGTTAATATTGTCTGTGTTACTATGCGGTTTTATTTTAATAATTAACTTTTTTTCAAATTCTCTCTTTGCCCACTTGTGAGAACCAGAGGAGAAGGGGTTAACACAGTAGCACAAAGAAATCACTGAAATGTCTGAATGCTGGAATTGTACTGAGGTGCGTACGTGAAGCTTTCAGAGGTATGTGACATCATATGGAAAAGATGTGAAAACACACTTATCAGTAAATGGTGGAAATTGAGAGAGGGTAGAAAGGCAATCATGAGAGATAAACATGCCAACTTAGCATGAAGAAGAACATATGGCCCCCAGTATAGTTGTCAGAACACAGGGAGTTGAAGAGAGATATTTCTTGGGAACTGAGGGGTGGGAGAGAACCAAGCAAGAGAACCAGGTAAAGAACCAAGTAAGTGGGGAGCAGTGGTCAGTTTACAATATAAATCTGACAAGGCCCAAGGCCTCATAAGATGGTCAACAGAGAGGGTGCAGATATGAGTATAATAACATGGCAAATCACACAACTGGGGGCCCTAGACAGCTGGAACAAGAATTAGCTAATTAGAGAAGAATGCCCCGAATAGTAAGTATGGTCCTGAGCAAGGGTATATAATATGACAGAGTCAGATAGGCGAGGAGTTTGTCTTCTGCGCAATGAAGGCTGTGTGGGGTATGGATTCCCTGGGTTCCCTAGAGCCCCAGTATCCCTGTTGTCCTGTCTGAGAGTTTTGTGTGCATGCTAGTTTGTCTTGTGTATGTCTGTTACACTGATCTCTTGTGTCCAGGAAAGTCTGTCGTACATTGTTTCACTGGCTGTTGAGCCAGGAAGTAAGACAGAATCATGCAGTCAGGACCAGCCATTCTGTCTTGTAGTTGTTTAGAGATCTGCATTTGAGATAAGTACAGAATGACTCTGCCTGCTGTGAGAGTTGGCAAGATCTGTAATTCTACTGGACTGCCTTTTTCCTTTTCTTAGCTTTCTGTTTCTGGAAGATAGGGAATAATAAAAGGATCCTTTTGGAAGATAAATCTGTGAGATAGTTATTACCATGTACGAGCGTGTTGTCTTGCATAAGGTGAGATTTTATTGGGAAGTGTAAGTACTCTCTGTGATGTTTCTTTTATTGGGAAGTGATATGCTCTCCCTGAGTGATTCCCCTTTTGGACGGAGCAAGGTGTCTGCTTGGGAACTGTCTGGCCCACAGTCTAGCTGATCCTTCGCCCTGTACATTGGTTCCCTGACCAGGAACCTGCCCCCTTAGTTCTGAGTGCAGGTACAAAGTACGTCGTCGTAAGGGTATGAGAGGAATCCTTTCTGGCCAGGGTAAGTCCCAGATTTTTCATGTAGCTTAGTTTGTGCTTTACGGTAGGGCTGGAGAGCGACCCTTAGTAGCAGTCGTGAACGTGAAGTGCACATCATGGGTGTTCGAGGGATCCTCTACAGGATAATGTAAGCTTCAAATTTTCTTGTACTCATTTGGTGTGTGTTTTGTTATATTGTTATTAATGTCAGATAGGGATAACCAGAGAAAAATATTTTAATGAATACCTGGGGTTCTATGGATGATAGAGGTATGGTGCAGGCTTTTAAAACTAGTGAGAATGACATTAAAAAGTTGCAGGGAACAGGCAGAAGCAGCCACATAAATTTATTTTGTAAATGAAATCAAAGCTCAAACGGAGTTTTCTCTCTCTGCCCTGTGGCTTCGAGGGTGCTCTGAGGGGAGGGGTATAGGCTTCTGAAAGGTATACTTGTAGGAGAAATTGGTGTGCAAGTATGGTTTTAGAGCTGTCCCTGATTTAGTTATGGGGCTGTTTTGAGCTGACTGCCTGATTTTTGTATCTCCCCGGGAGCTCTGCAGGCTTTTGTTGGAAGCCAGCCTTAAGGAGACAGTGCATGTTTAAAGTGGGAAAAAATCCTGGTGATTTTAAAAGTTAAAATTTCAAAGTTTCAAGTATAAGAAAGTGTTGAGTGGATGTTGGGGAACCCAAATATGTAATTTTATTGATGAAAGTTGTTTAGTTTGGTTTAAATTTGACCCATTTTGTTGAGGGGGGGTTTAACTCCATCGAAATTAAAAGTTGATGATTTTGCACTTTGATGGTTGCGTTCAAGTGCAGGAGGCCTAGGGACTTGAAAAATGTATTTTTATATTTTTTGGAAGTATAATTTAGCTGTAATTTGATCTGTTTCCCCTGGAGAAAGAATTGTGCAGTCGTGATTTTAAAAGTGTCACTGAAGTGTGGGGAATAAGTATAAATGTTAGTATACCACTTTTGACCTTTGTGCAAATTTACTTTGATGCTTAAAACTATAGTTTTCATATGTTCAGTTACTAGGATGTAAAGTGGGTGAAGAGGGATTTCCCTAGGGGATTATGGTAATAAAGTCCAGGCATAATGACAGTTAAGTATGATGCAGATAACTATTTTAGTGCTGCGCTGCTTTATTTTTAAAGAAACAGCTTAAAATGTTTTTTTTACTACGGAGTTGGGGATACAACATTCTTTTGTTTGTGCTTGCAGACTTCAGGCAAGTGGTTTGGTGGAGCGGGTGAATGACATTCTGAATAAGAAGTTATGTAAGATCTGGTGCAGCACAAAATTGAACTGGCACTTCAGTGATTTTAGCTGGTTCTGTGGACAACAGTGACCCCTACTGGACAGCTCTCCAGGGGGATATATGTACTAACAGAACTGTAACTGGTCTCACTGAATTGAGCCGTTCTTTGTCAGCCCTTACAGAGTGACACAGGTTAACCCCTTGATGTTCCAGGTGGAAGAATCTCAGCAGTGGCATCACATCACCAGAGTGCGTCCAGCTCCTTACATTGAAACAGCATAATGTGGACTTTTGTGTGACTTTATGGACTGGTTCAAGCGTGTTGCAATCTAATTGGTGGTGGTACAAAACTAAGGGGTATGTTTACTAAACCGTGATAACGTTACCAGCGAAAAGTGCAGTGCTAACGTGAGCAATGCCATATAAGGAAGTGGGTGTATCGGCGTTGAGGTAGCAATGGCTGTGTAATGCGTGGTAAAGGGCCCTTGCCAGGTATCGCGCGTTAAACAGACAATACATATTGAAGCTGACAGCACATTACAAGGCTGAAGGCGCTGTATAAAGTACCCTGTAGGGCGCCTTATAAGGTGCCTCAGGTTAAGATGCCTTAACCTAAGGTGCCATACAAGGTGCCCTAAGGATGTTAAGGTGACCCAACATATGGTGCCCGAGGGCAGTAAGGTGCCCCAAGTTTATTTATTTTTATTTATTTATTTAACATTTTTTATATACCGTCTTTCTACGAATCAAAAAAAGTTGACAAGCATGAAATGTAAGGGCAAAAAACTGATGTAACCCTAACACTGCACAGAGCACCAAGGAAAGGCAATGGACAAGTGATGGAAGGAAGTAGAGGTGGGAGCTGATGGACCTGCCAAATCTGCATGCAACCGATGTGGCAGCGGGTAAAATGGACAAACATATTGGAGGCAGTTGTACCGATGCACAGGATGTTGGCAGTGTAAAGTGCTACAATGACAGTGGGTGGAAGAGGATGGGAATACGTGTCCGCCAGTGGAGGTAGAGGTGGCAAGATATTTGCAATGATAGGAGGACAGAGGAGTAGTACCGCCATGCAGAGCAGACACAGGAGAGACAAGCATGGAGAGCCGCAATGCAGAAAAGGGTACCAGTGCAGGACATGGGGTAGCAGCCAGCATATAAAGACAGGACGCTACACAGTTGACAGACGCAGATAGAGGGACAGAAGGATGGCTGGCAACTGTGATGAGGGCATTATGTGCTGGCAGCACAGATCTGCAGAGATATGACTGTCACAGGAATGAAAAGGACTTGCCTTGGACAAGCCTACTAAAAATGAGACTATGGAGGGATTGAACCCATGACCTCTGCCTAGGATGTCATTGTATTAACCAGTGGGCTATACCTCTATGGCATCTGTCTCAGTAATGGCTGGCTACAGAAAGACTGCAGGTCACCGCACAAACTGTCTGCTGTGTCCACCAGGATAGGTTAAACCCACCAGTACCCATGATGCCCTGCACATGCAGAACAGCAGTCTACATCTGATCACCAGATGGGGTATGCAGCTCTCCAGCACCTCAGCGTGGTAGGAGGAACTGACCTGCGTGATACTGGCACAGAGTAGCCACACACCATGCCATTGTGCCGGTACTGTGTTCACCCTGAGGGTGAGGTGGGGCGGCCAGCACCAGTTCCGCAGTATCCGGGTTGCTTGAGATAGGCATTGCTGCAGGGCCCTATCATTGCCAGTGTGTGACAGGTATTCCTTACAGCCACACCTAAGATACTCCTGTGTCCATCTGTATTCCCCAGTCACATCTAGCCCTTGGAGACCAGGAGCCACCCGAGTTAAGCATATCCAGTGTGATTGCCATGGTCAATTGTTATAAGAGCAGGGGGGTGTCTGGACCCACATGCGATTATGTAGCACCACCTACCAACCAGCCCTGTCTGGGTCAAGGTGGTGGACAGGATCTGCCCCCAACAGACCAACACTCTACATCTTTGCAATGGAGGCAGTAGAGGGGCATGATGAAGGGCTGTGGGACTATCCACCCCAGTCCTGCTGGCGAAAGGGCACCATCCAGGGCAGTTGATGCAGATCTATAAGTATCACACACGCACTGGCAGACAGGCAGTAGTACTGGAAAAACTCAGCTGCCCCCCCACCATGATCTGACATTCACCAGCAGAGGGCACAGTCAGTCTGCACACCCCACCACAATCTGACATTCACCTGCAGAGGGCACAGTCAGTCTGCACCTGCAAGGCATTCCAGCCATACACAGGCTGACTGCGGACAGTCCACTAGCCAGTCCATAGTGTATGTCCCCAGAGGAACTATCTGCACCTATAGGTGGGATGTAAGCACAGACACTAAGCAGGTAGCTCAGTGATTAGGCAGCTGAACAGGGAACACACAGATATCACCTGAGAGAAACACTGTATAGCACTCTGTGGGAACCTAGCAATGCCATGGTCACTGCCCAGTCAGGGTGAGAGTGCCCTCCCAGCATGACATGCTGTGGCCACCTTGTCCATGCAGGTAGTGGTTGGGCACTACAATGTCCCAGTGATTGTCCCACACCTTGCGCAGATGCATCCTGCCCAGTCCGCCCTGTCTGGACCATACCTACAATACCTTGCTCCTCATTATGCACATTGACAGGCTAACGCTAGAAACAGTGTAAGCATTGTGGGCCCAGTGAGGAGTAGGCAGCCACAAAACAATGGATAGACAAACACACACTCCCACTCCTATTTCAGCATTGTGCAAAGATAGAGGTGGTTGGCAGCCCTGCCTGCCACACTAGTCCTGAGCACAGTGCAGGCATTGCCAATGTATGGAGGTACTAGTAGTAGTGCTTTGGTGGTAAGTGCTGCTCTGTGCCGGGCCCAGGAGCCTGACTGTCCATGAGACTTTGGATAGTGGAGCCTGTGGGTATGGGTGTTTGTGCCTCTGTTGGCCAATGCTCTAGGGCAGGGATTTTCAACCCAGTCCTCAGGGAACCCTAGGCCAGTCAGGTTTTCAGGATTCCCAGAATGAATATGCATGAGAAAGATTTGCATGTTCTGCCTTCATTGTATGTAAATATATCTTATGCATATTCATTGTGGGAATACTGAATACCTGACTGGCCTAAGGTTCCCTGAGGACTGGGTTGAAAACCTATGCTAGGGAGTGCACATGTTTATGTTGTATGTGCTATGTAGGGTAAAATGTAGGGTTATGGTCTGCAGGGGGCCACAGCTGAGACTTGAACCTGTGACCTTCTGCCCCAGGACAGGCTGTATATACTACACCATACTGTTGCCACAGAGGTAGGTCAGTCCCTGGGGATCCCATGACTGTTCTTCAGACAGACCTTGTCTGTTGCACAGCACACCACCCACCTGAACAGGGCTTGGCCTTGGTCTGCTGTGGGCAGCTGCCATTGCCCCCTCCACCACCAGCACCCCTCCCATGCCATGCTGACATGCCCATATGCTGGTGGTGCTAGTGGTGCGCTGTCCCAGGCCATCCAGTGTGCAGGTAGGCGGCTGCCTAGGGTGTGGGTTTTGGGGTAGGGGTGCCTACATAGGCATCCACGCTTCCCCCTGGCACTGCCTGCCAATGTCATGTGCCCTTTGGGGTACCTGCTGGGTAATGTCCCCTGGATGGGACATTGTGGGATACGGACTCATGGGTATGTTTGACCTTGGTCAGTTGCTGTCTTGCTGATTTCCAGTTTCTGTGTTCCCATGTGCCACCTAGGCATCTGCCTAGCCCACCTCGTGCCCCAGCTGCCCCACTGCATGTCCCGCCTGCAGCCCCCATGCCCCATTTGCAGCCTCACCATAGTGCCCTTTCATACCTGAGCACTATGCTGTTGCTGCACATGTAGCACTACTATCACTGCTTTTGGGCTCCCTGCCTATGCTGAACATTGCTGACACTGAAATGGTTTCTCTCTTCTGCAAATATGCATCTAACGCCAGGTTTTCACTTGCGGTAATTTTCTGTCCTTCAGTTCACAGCGATAATGCCGCGGTAGCGTCTCCCCACCCACTCCCCACCCATTGACCCCTTCTCTCTGCCCTCTGTCCACCCTCTGCGGGACATAGCGCCACCAGAGACGTTAACACACGCTAATGTTGCATCTGGTTTACGTTAGTGCGTGTTAAGGTCACCTATCATGCGATAACATCGCCACGGCGACGTTATCGCCATTTAGTAAACATACCCTAAGGGGTATGTTTACTAAACGGCGATAACGTCCCCGGCAGCGTTAAGGCATGCAGAGGGTGGAGAGAGGGCGGAGAGAAGGGGGTCAATGGGCAGGGAGTGGGCGGGGAGAGGCTCCTGCTACACTAAAGCTGTGGAATGAAGGGCCGAAGATTACCGCGAGTGAAAACCTTGCGTTAGAAGCACAATTGCAGGAGAGAGAAACCATTTAAGTCAGCAATGTACAGCAAAGGCAGGGAGACCAAGAAAAGTGATAGTAGTGCTACATGTGCAGCAACAGCATAGTGCCCAAGTATGAAAGAGTACTATGGTGATGCTGCAAATGAGGTACAGGAGGCTGCAGGCGGGACATGTAGTGGGGCAGCTGGGGCACAGGGTGGACTAGGCAGATGCCTAGGTTGCACATAGGAACGCAGAAACTGAAAATAAGCAAGTCAGCAACTGACCAACGTCAAACATGCCCATGAGTGTGTGTGCCACAGTGTCCCATCCAGGGGACAGTACCCAGCAGGTACCCCAAAGGGCAGATAACATTGGCAGGTGCTGCCAGGGGCAAGCGTGAATATCTATGTAGGCACCCCTACCCCAGACCCCACACCATAGGCAGCCGCCTATCGGCACACTGGATGTCCTGGGACTGCGCACCACTAGCACCACCGGCATAAGGGCATGTCACCTGTGGGGTTTCTAGTCCCACAGGTGCTCCTTGTGGTCTTGGGCAAGCCACTTAACCCTCCATAGCCCATGTTCCCTGTAAAATAGTTATCTCCAAGTTATAATGCCCTGTTCAATGTAATTTCAGTTTGTTCAATGTAAACCGCACTGATGCAGAATAGCGCGGTATATAAGAGAATGTAAATAAATAAATAAATAAATAAATGGTGGCAGAGGGGTGCTGGTGGCGGAGGGGGCAGTGGCATCTGCCCACAGCAGTCCAAGGCCAAGCCCTGTTTAGGTGGGTGGCATGCAGTGCAACAGACAAGGTCTGTCTGAAGAACAGTCATGGGATCCCCAGGGAATGACCTGCATATGTGGCAACAGTTTGGTGCAGTACACACAGTCAGTGTGTTCAGGGGCAGAAGATCACAGGTTCAAGTCCCAGCTGTGGCTCCTGCAGACCATGTCCCTATATTATACCCTACAGAGTACATACACCATAAACATGTGCACTCCCTAGAGCAGAGGTTCCCAACTGCAGTCCTGGAGGGCCAAACACCATTCAGGTTTTCATGCTGTCCCTAATAAATATGCATGAGATACATTTGTATGCACTGCCCTCATTGTATGCAAATGTATCTCATGCATATTCATTAGGGACAACCTGAAAACCTGAATGGTGTTTGGCCCCCCAGGACTGGAGTTGGGAACCTCTGCCCTAGAGCATCGGCCAACAGGGGCACAAACACCCACACCCACAGGCTCCACTATCCAAAGCCTCATGGACAGTCAGGCTGTTGGGCCCTGCGAGGAGCAGCAGCTACCACGACTAGCACCTGCATACCTTAGCAATGCCGTCATAAACATGGAAACACACTCCATATATATCAAAAGGTTGCTATGATTAATCTCAGATAACAAATCCTAAATTAAGCACAATTTGTTAACAGAGATTCATCATAGCAACCTTTCTGATATATGTGGAGTGTGTTTCCTCTTTTCTGTTCGCTGACATTGTTTACCACCCTGGAGAGTGACCCTAACAGTATTGAGTATCTTAGCAATGCCTGCACTTTGCCCAGGACTGGTGTTGCGGCCAGGGCTGCCAACCACCTCTATCTTTGTACAATGCTGAAATAGGTGTGGGAGGGTGTTTATGTTTATTAAAACATTTGATATACCGCCCCCCGTTACATTGGGGTGGTTTACAATACAATTAAAAAATAAATCAGAAAGGAAAAGGAAATTACAGTCAATATAAAGAAAAGTGAGAGAGGAAAAAAAGAAAAATAAACAATAAAATTCAGTAGAGATAGGGAGTGGGGAATCAAGAAATTAGGGGGGGAAGGTTAAAGGCAGAGGGGAAGAGGTGGGTTTTCAGGAGAGAGCGAAACTTGGGGTAAGACTCTTCTAGTCGAAGGGCAGTGTGTATGTCTATCCAGTGTTTTGTGGCTGCCTACACCCTACAGCAGAGCTACTCACATCCAGTCCTGACTGATAGAATGTGTCACATTCCTCCTCGATTCTCACCACCACCAAAAAGTTGTCTAATAGACAATATTTTAGTGGTGGTGAGAAGCGAGGAGGAATGTGACACATTCTATCTACCCTTTTGATGTCTAGGACATCTGTACCTTGCCCACTCACAATCTTAAATGACAGAGGTGTAAGGCAGGGGTCTCCAAATCCAGCCCTGGAGGGCCACAAACCAGTCAGATTGGCAGGATATCTCTAATGCATATATATCTCATGTATATTCATTAGGGATATCCCGAAAACCTGCAGGGTTGTGGACCTCCGGGACTGGATTTGAGTAGCTCTGCTCTGCAGAGCTCACAATGCTTGCACAGTTTCCAGTGTTAGCCTGCCAATGTGCATAATGAGGAGCAAAGTATTGTGGGTATGGACTGGACAGGGCAGTCTGGGCAGGATGCATCTGCACACGGCATAGGGGAATGGCTGGGATATTGTAGTGGCCAACCACCACCTGCATGGACAGGGTGGCCACAGCATGTCATGCTGGGAGGTCACTCACTCTGACTGAGCAGTGACCATGGCATGTCTAGGTTCCCACATAGTGCTATTCAGTGTTTTTCTCTAGTGATAACTGAGTTTATTTTTCTGGGGCCCAATCACTGGCATACCTGCTTGGTGTTTGTCCTTATATCCCACATCTTGGTGCACATAGCTCCTCTGGGAGCAAGTATTGGCTAGCAGACTGTCTGCAGTTAGCATGTGTATGGCTGGAACACCTTGCAGGGTGCAGACTGACTGTGCCCTCTGCTGGTGAATGTCAGATTGTGATGGTGGGGGCAGCTGACCTTTGCCAGGCCTACTGCCTGTCTTCCAGTGCCCAGGTGGTATGTACAGTTCTGCATCACCTGCCATGGACGGTGTCCCTTCACCAACGGACTGGGGTTGCTGGTCCCACAACCCTTCATCATGTCCCTCTACTGCTTCCATTGCAAAGATGTAGAGTGTAGGTCTGTCGGGGGCAGATCCTGTCCACCACTTTGACCCAGAGAATATGATATGTGGTGCTACATAATCCACATGTGAGTCCAGACACACCCCCTGCTCTTACAACACATGACCATGGCAACCATACTGGATATGCACTACTCCAGGTGCGTCATGGTCCACAAGGGCTAGACGTGACTGGTGAATGCAGATGGACACAGGATTATCCTAGGTTTGTCTGCAAGGAATACCTGCCACACACTGGCACTGATGGGAACCTGCAGCAAAGGCTATCACAGCCAACCCAGGTACTGCGGACCTGGTGCTGGGCGACCCACCTCTCCCTCAGGGTGAGTACAGGACCCGCACAATGTCACGGTCTGTAGCTACTCTGTGCCAGTAACACACACAGTCAGTTCCCCCTACCAGGTTCAGGTGCTGTGGAGACGCATACTCCATCCTGTGATCAGATGTAGACTGCTGTTCTGCATGTGCAGTGCATCATGGGTACTGGTAGGTTTACCCTATCCCGGTAACCACAGCAGACAGTTTGTGTGGTGACCTGCAGCCTTTCTGTAGCCAGCCAGCGCTTTGATAAAAGCTATAGAGTGTAGCCCACTGGTTAATACAATGACTGCTGAGGTAGAGGTCATGAGTTCAATCCTGCAGTGGTGTTATTTAATAAGGCTGTCCAAGGCATTTTCTTTTAATTCCAGCTGCATGGGAAGGCTCCGCACCGGTTTGGCTTTATGTTTAAGCTGATCTCGCTAGCACAGCCGCGGTTGCTATAGAAAGGAAAGGTGAGTCTTTTGGGGGTTTTTTAAATTTTTTTTATTTTTAACTTTTGAAGGTGAAGTGAGGCGGCTGTTTTGGGGGCATTTTTTGCCGCCTTCAATACTTTGCCGCCTGAGGCAACCGCCTCACTTCGCCTCATCATAGAGCCGCCCCTGCTCTCTAACAACAGAATGCAACCCCTCCACCAATTTGATCTACTCTATCATTGCGATATAATTTGTACCCAGGTATCTCTGTGTCCCACTGGCTGTCCTCCTTTCACCAGGTCTCTGAGATACCAATCATAGCTAACCTCTCATTTAGTGCTATATTTTCTAATTCTCCCATTTTATTTTTTAGGCTTCTGGCATTTGCATACAAGCATTTTAGAGGTTGTATTTTATTCATATTAATCTAGTTATTGATAGGCAGGGGTCATTTACATAGTAATATAGTAAATGACCCCTCTCACTTGGTTTGCAGCTTGTCGTGCTGGGAGGGCTTGCGTGCATCAGTGATGCTGAGAGCTAAACTATCGGTAGTTTAACTACTGGCAGGGTCTCCCAAGATGGACAGGTCTCAGCTGAGGTGCCAGACCAAGACAAACCACCCATCTGGGCAGCAGCAGAATGGGACAGTGTTGACGGCGGAGGATCACATTTTTGTGACAACGGCAACAACACCAAACTTAAACTGCGCGGAAGAAAGGCCCGGCAATCTACTTCTGTATCTTGCCATGAAAACCCAATGGATAGTTACAACAAAACAAATTGTGCTATGGTGCTGGAAGATGAGACCCCCAGGTCAGAAAGCACTCAACTAGCTACTGGGGAAGAGCTGAAGACTTTTCAGAGTAAAGCCAGCATTTATGATGTGGTTGGATCAAAGCCCTCGGGAAGTCTGACTGCTGATGTAGCTGCGCATGAAATGAGAGTCAGAAGCTGTAAAGATGTCTTACACATTGGAACATGGAACATACGAAGCATGAACCAAGGGAAGTTGGAGGTGGTCAAGAATGAAATGGAACGTGTACAACTTGATCTGTTGGGTGTCAGCGAACTGAAATGGACTGGCATCGGGCACTTTGCATCAGATGATCACATGGTCTACTATGCTGGAAATGAAAGACAAAGAAGAAATGGTGTTGCATTTATAATAAAGAAGAAACTTGCAAGAACTGTAATGAAATACAATGCAATCAGCGAACGCTTAATCTCTATTCGTCTACGAGGATTGCCTATCAACACAACTATAATTCAAGTATATGCCCCAACAACAGCTGCAGAAGAGAATGAAATTGAAGAGTTCTATGAACAAGTACAAGCTGAAATTGACAGAACATGCAAACAGGATATCCTTATAGTCATGGGTGACTGGAACGCAAAAGTTGGCAACAAAGAAGAAGGCAAAGTAGTTGGAAAATATGGACTTGGCAACAGAAATGAAGCTGGAGAAAGACTAATAGAATTCTGCAAGACCAATGATCTATTCATCTCAAACACCTTTTTCCAGCAACACAAGCGGCGACTGCACACATGGACTTCACCGAATGGATTATATAAAAATCAAATTGACTACATATGCGGAAGTCAACGATGGAAAAGCTCTGTAACATCAACAAAGACAAAACCTGGAGCTGACTGTGGTACAGATCATCAACTACTAGTATGCAAACTCAAGCTAAAGTTGAAAAAGAGCAAACCACTCATGAATCAAGCAAAATATGACCTTGAGAATATACCACTGGAATTTAAAGACTGCCTGCAAAATCGATTTGCTGCTTTAGATATAAATGACAGAGCTCCGGAAGAGTTATGGAATGATATCAAGAAGGTTGTTTTGGAAGAAAGCAAGAAGTCTCTACAAAAGGTGAAAGAGCAAAAACGGCCAAAATGGATGACGGAAGAAACTCTGAAAATTGCCCAGAAACGCCGAGAAGCTAAAGCCAGAGGAGAAAGAAAGATAATCGCAGAACTCAACAGAGATTTCCAACATGCAGCAAGACAGGACAAGGAAAAGTACTACAATGACACTTGCAAGGAAATAGAAGCAGAAACTATTAGAGGAAGAACAAGATCGGCTTTCCTAAAGCTACGAGAGTTAAAGAAAAAGTTCCAGCCTCGAATTGGAATGTTACAAGATGCTCAAGGTTCTATGTTGAATGATGCTGAGAAGATCAAGAAAAGGTGGAAGGAATATACAGAGTTTTTATATGATAAAGATCAAGAGGACCAACAGCCGTTTCAACCTGTACCTTATGATCGGGAACCATTGGTGATGAAAGAAGAAGTTGAAGCAGCATTGAAAGCCTTATCAAAGAACAAAGCACCAGGCATTGATAGCATTCCCATAGAAGTATTGCAGCAATCTGATGCAGCTGTTACCGTACTCACAAGGCTCTGCCAAGAAATATGGAAGACAACATCATGGCCAACTGATTGGAAACGATCTGTGTTTATACCAATACTAAAGAAAGGTGATCCAACTGACTGTGGAAATTATCGCACAATCGCTCTGATCCCACATACCAGCAAGATTCTACTGAAGATTATTCAAAAGAGACTACAACCATACCTGAAACAAGAACTACCTGAGGTGCAAGCAGGGTTCAGGAAAGGGCGAGGAACGAGAGACATCATTGCGGATGTGAGATGGATCCTTGAAAAGACTACAGAATACCAAAAGGATATCTATTTGTGCTTTATCGACTATAGCAAGGCTTTTGACTGTGTAAACCATGAGAAACTCTGGGCCACATTAAGAAGCATGGGTATACCAGAGCACCTGATCGTCCTCTTGCACAATCTGTATATTGATCAAGAAGCAACAGTTCGAACGGAACAAGGAGAAACAGAATGGTTTAAAATAAGCAAAGGTGTAAGACAAGGCTGCATACTTTCCCCCTACCTGTTTAATTTATATGCAGAACAAATCATCAGAGAAGCAGGATTGTATGAAGACAACAGAGGTGTGAAGATTGGTGGAAGACTCATCAACAACCTTCGCTATGCTGATGATACCACATTACTGGCTGAAAGTGAAGATGATCTGAAACATTTGCTTCTCACAATCAAAGAACATAGTCTCAAAATGGGCCTGCACCTTAATGTAAAGAAGACAAAGATCATGACAACTGGCATAATCAACAGGTTCATCGTTGAAGGAGAAGAAATTGAAATTGTGAACAACTTTAACCTACTTGGATCAACTATCAATAAAGAAGCAACAAGCAGTCAAGAAATCAGACGACGCATTGCTCTTGGCAGAATGGCTATGAAAGACCTAGATAAGATTCTCAAGAGCAGAGATGTCTCTCTCCATACAAAGATTCGACTTGTTCAAGCCATGGTATTTTCAATAACATCATATGGATGTGAAAGCTGGACAGTGAAAAAGATAGACAGGAAGAAAATTGATGCCTTTGAATTATGGTGCTGGCGGCGAATACTGTGTATACCATGGACTGCCCGAAGAACAAACCAGTCGGTACTAGAGGAGATCAAACCTAAGCTTTCTTTAGAAGCTCAGATGACAAGACTTCGACTTTCATACTTTGGACACATCATGCGAAGAGAGAGATCATTAGAGAAAGACATTATGCTTGGCAAGATAGAAGGTCAACGCAAAAGAGGAAGGCCAGCAATGAGATGGATCGATACAATAACAGCATTCACGGGTACCAGTCTGTCAACAATGAGCCGCCTGACTAAAGACCGTACACAATTTAGGTTAGCTATCCAGAGGGTCGCCATGAGTCGACTCCGACTCGACGGCACTTAACAACAACATAGTAAATGACGGCAGATAAAGACCAGTATGGTCCATCTAGTCTGCCCAGTAAAATGGCAGGTGCACCTGCTGCTCTGTGCAGGCCACCCCTCCACATGTTTTTGTTTAGGGGTGAACCCATCGCTCTGTGTAGGACACCCCTGTTTGTTGAGAATTTAGATAGTTAAGTTTATTTTGATTTTATCCTGTTGCTGTAAAGGGATCCACTGTGTCTGTCCCATGTCATTTTGAATTCTGTCACTGTATTTGCCCCCACCACTTCCATCAGGAGGGCATTCCAAGCATCCACCACCCTTTCAGTGAAAAAGTATTTCCTGACATTGCCTTTCAATTTACCCTCTTGCAGCTTCATGTTATGCCTTCTAGTTTTACAGCTTCCCCGTCTTTGGAAGAGGTTTGTTTGTTCATTATTTCTCTTTAAGTATTTAAAGGTCTGAATCATATCCCCCCCATCCCTCCTCTCCTCCAGAGTGTACATATTTAGGTCTTCAAGTCTCTTCTCATAAGGCTTCTGACGTAGGCTACAAATCATTTTGGTCGCCTTCCTCTAAACAGTTTCCAGTCTTTTTACATTCTTTGCAAGATATGGTCTCCAAAACGAGGAATCTTTAAGTTCTGTCTTCTCTGTACTTAAGGCATTTGGGTTACTTTTGTCTTTAATGGAATCTTCCTATCGATATGCCCTTTCTTCAGTCTTTTCCTAGTATCCTTCAAGAATACGTTGTTCCGAACCATGTGCTCTTGAGTGACTGTTGGTTTTCTCGTAGTATCTAGTTTAAAAGCTGCTCTATCTCCTTTTCAAAGGTTAATGCCAGCAGCCTGGTTCCATCCTGGTTAAAGTGTAGGCCATCCGTTCAGAAAAGCCCCTCCTTTCCCGAGAATGCTGCCCATTTCCTAACAAATCCAAAACCCTCTTCCTTGCACCATTGTCTCATCCACACATTGAGACTCCACAACTCTGCTTGTCTTTTGGGTCCTGCGTGTGGAAAGGGAAGCAGTTCTGAGAATGCTACCCTGGAAGTTCTGGATTTTAATTTCCTACCGAAAAGTCTAAATTTGGCATCCAGAACCTCCCTACTACACTTTCCTATGTCATTGGTACCGACATGTACCAAGACAGCAGACTCCTTCTCAGCACTATCTAAAACCTTGTCTAGGTAACGTGTGAGGTCCACTACCTTCGCACCAGGGAAGCATGTTACCAGGCAATCCTCACATCCACCAGCTACCCAGCTATCTACAAGCCTAATGATCGAATCACCAACTATAATGGCTGTCCTAACCCTTTCCTCATGCGCACATGACCCTGGAGAAACCTCCTCAGTGCAAGAGAGTTTTACATCACTTGGAGGACAGGTCCTAGCTACAGGATCATTTCCTTCCACACCAGGGTGATGCTCTCCTGTCACGTGACCTTTCTCCTCCATGGCAATAGGGAGGCTGACAGGCTGGAGGTGGGACTTCAGTACTACATCCCTGTAGGTCTCATCTATAGACCTCTCTGTCTTCCTTATGTCCTCCAAGTCTGCTACTCTAGCCTCCAGAGATCAGACTCATTCCCTGAGAGCAAAGAGCTCCTTGCACCTAGTGCAAACTTAAGACCCTTCACCAACTGGGAGAAAATCATATATGTGACATTCAATGCAAAAGACTGGAGAGCCCCATTTTGCTGCTGGACTGCTGTCCGCATCTTAGTTTTAAGATTTTGTTTAGGTATTTAAATTGTTAACTTATTTAGGTTTGCTGGGGATACTAATACAACTATTATTTATTTATTTATTTATTTAACATCTCTTCTATACCGCGCTATTAAAATCAGCGCGGTGTACATTGAACAAAATATACTGCAATGCATACAGGCAACATTGAGTTTACAGAGAACAGGGGAATATATAACATGGAGTAACAGGGATAACTATGTACAGTCAACATTACACTATATATAAACTTTAACTATATACAATATTCAAGCTCGAGTGGATATTGTGCGTGTATTCATGTGGGTGGTACGGGTAAATAGTAGTCATGTGGGCTATCGTGTAGTCTAACCATTTTCTGGTTGTATTAGGGTGCTATGGCGTCTGGTGTATGTGGGAGGCCTGTTGGTTGTGTGAGTGTCCATGATCACTTCTGGGTAGTATTTTGTGAATAGGTAATGCTTCACGGCTTTTCGGAATTGTAATAGACTTTTGATGCCACGGATTTCATGGGGAAGTGTATTCCAATTTAGGGGTGCGAATATTGAGAAAGCTCTGTTCGATGTAGCTTTAGTACATGATGTCATCATCTTAGGAACTATTAAGGTGTTCATAGCAGTAGTCCTTCTGTTTCTATTTTCGAGGGTGTTATGAATTAGTTTGCTGATTGGTGTCGGTGGGTAATTATTCATGGCTTTGAAGGTCAGGACTAGTGACTTATATAGGAGTCTGGCTTGTAGAGGTAGCCAGTGTAGGTCTTTCATGATAGGCGTTATGTGAGCAGATCTTGGTGACCCAGAGTCGACTCTTGCAGCTGCATTCATAGCCAGACGAAGTGGATTTAAAGTTGATTGAGAAAGCCCGTGGAGGATGATGTTCGCAAAATCAAGATGTGGGAGGACTAATGCCTGGAAGGTTGATCGGTAGTCAGTATAATCAAGTAGGGGGCGGAGGTGGCGTAGTGTTCTGATCTTATGATATATACTCTTTGTCACATTCTTCACATGCATTGACATATCCAGGTGTTGGTCCAATGTAGCCGAGATATCAGATTGTGGTTTTGGACGTCAGTTCTATGTTGTTGACCAGTAGCGACGGAGGAGGTACGGACTTACGATTCCTTGTAACAAAAAGAACATCAGTTTTGCTATGATTTATTCTTAAGTTTTGAGTCAGCAGCCATTCAGCTACTGCTCCGAAACAATTGATTATTGGTGAAAACACTGGATGGTCAGTTTTGAACGGCGTGTATATGAGGATGTCATCTGCGTATGCCAGGCATTGCACGTTGAAGGATCGGACCAATTCACATATCGGCTGCATATATATATTGAACATTAGTGCCGATAGGGAAGATCCTTGTGGTACACCTTGAGACTGTAGGAATGGTTCAGAGGATTCCTGGCCTGTTTTAACTTGTTGCCACCTATTGGAAAGGTAGGATTTACACCATTCCAGTGCTGTGCTACGAATCCCCTTCTCTATCAGACGTTGCAGAAGAATATCGTGGTTCACAGAGTCGAAGGCGGCGGAAATGTCTAGAAAGATGAGGACTATACCTAATGGGCCCGATTCCATCCGGGATGTACAGGCCCTCTGTGTGCTTGGTTGGAACTGGACGTACAGAGGAAATCGCGATTCTGATCCCATAGGGCATGTCTAGCCCCATGGGATCAGAATTGCGAACAGGCCTGTACATGTGTACATGCAGGCTGGGTCCGTGATTCAGCCTGGCCTGCACATACAGACCTTGCCTGGCTAACTCAGTCAGGGCTTTTAAATGGAGCCACGGTGCCATGGCTTCTGGTTTGTATGGCACCATTGCTCTATTTAAAAGCCGTGATTACCAGCCGCCGGCTCCAAAAGTGCTTTCCCTACAGCCTGACCCCCAATCTGGCCTCCCAGGACCAGGATTGGGCTGCGGGGAATGCTCTCTGCCCCCTGCCGCCCCATCCCAGCTCTGCCCTCTGCCGCCCCATCCCAGCTCTGCCCCCTGCCGCCCCATTCCAGCTCTGCCCCCTGCCGCCCCATCCCATCTCTGCCCCCTGCCGTCCCATCCCATCTCTGCCCCCTGCCGTCCCTGCCGCATCAGGGAAGTTATTCCACCTCGGAGGAAAGGGCACGAATAGCGGGGATGGATGTCCCAATGGGATGTCCATCCCCGCTATTCATTGCTCAGAATGACCCCCAATACGTTTAATGGACTTTGTTCACCACAAGATTATTTAATCTCAGATTTTTAATTAATGTATTCCTCTGGTGGATAACCAACCGCACCTGAAAGTGAATATGGGCACCTCCTTCCCTTTAATAAGTTTAAGAGCTTATAAAGCTAAGATTATCCCTGGGGTGGGAAGCAAAAATTATCCTTTCCATATCTTCGTTTCTGAAGTTTTTTGAAATCTCTTTTGTTGGACAGGTTGGCTTTTTAAATTCCACTCTCGTGAACATGTCATTTTTTAGAAAGCAGTTTTGATGCAAGATTCTTTAGTTTTCAAGTTGTTATTAGCAGAAGGTGAGCTTTTAATATATCTATTTTTTTATCTCAATTTCATTTTCTTTTTTTAGCTTTAACTAATGAGCAGTTTTAAAGACAGTGACCTAAAAGAAGCTGGTTTTAAAGAAAAGAAAATTTGATTTTATAAATAAAGAAAATTAGGCTTTTAGAGAATGATGACAATGTAAGTACTTGTGGGGGGAGGGGGTATTCAGCACCAGCGGCTAGCACTTGTAAAGTGACTAGCCATCGCTGCTGAATTCTAACTCCTTATATTGAATGCTGGGCCACCAGCATTGAATATCCAGGTTCACTGCAGAACCCAGAAACTAACTGGGCATTGGCAATATTGAGCTGCTTCCCAATTAGCTTCCATGGGTAAAGTAAGGTCAGCATTTGTCACATATGGCTGTATGTGGAGTTTTCAACAGATGACAACAGGAACACTCCCAAAAGTATTCTAAACAGTACCAAGTAAGTCATTGAAAAATTAATAAAACATTACTCAAATGTATATATGAAAGTATATATAAAATATAATGTATTGAATACTGAGTCAGATCATGGTGCATGTGGATCCCCACCACCTGATCAGGGCACGGGTGGCGGGGAATCGGGATCATGGGGTGCGCCGCACATGTGCTGCCGCAGGGAGAACATCCCCATGGCAATGGAAGGGGCACTCCAGGCTATCCTCGGGCCCGATTCTGACTGCCATGGGAATGTTTTGCTCCTGCGGTTCAGAATCGGGTCCAAATGGGCCTGCCCTGCTCAGGGCCGTCCGGATGACCCTGAATTTCCCCTTAGGGAATCGAGCTCTATGGCTATATGAATAACTCGTGTTACTCTGAAACCTTGACTGTACATAAATAAGAAGGAATTGTTTTGAAATACTAGTACTGAAATACATGATCTAATGCATATGATACTGCCTGTAATATATCTATATTACTAACCAACTAGACCATATAGAAGCAGGTATAACAATAAGATCTACATTTGCAAGCTATAAATTATATATTACATTATGTTATATTTTATATATTTTTACATATATACATTTGAGCAATCTGAGAACTCTACATACAGCCATATGTGGTTTTTCTTTATCCCGATTCCTTATATCAATTAGTAAGTCTTTATGCACATCACATGTTTTCAATATGGTCTATCAATCTAAAGTTTTGCCACAATCAGTGCACAATTGTCCACTATGGTTGGAATTTTAGAAACCCTATTCCTGCTTTGGATGTCTGAAAACAAGCATTGGAAAAGTAGTTGTTTTGCCTGAAAAGCATCCAGAGCATGTAGAGAAGATAGCATTCTATCATCCCCAGTAGTCAGCACAATTTCAGTGGTGGCAGCAGTGAGATTTGAACCCTTGCTTTCTTGTTCCTAACCCACTACTCTGCCCATTAGACAATCCTAGATGTTTGGGTTTCGACATACAGTTCTGGGGATGATTATGTAGATGCCCCCAGAGACATTCGTATTAGGCAAAGTCATGTTTGTTAAGTCATGTCTGCACCTGGACGTGCTTTTATTTTTTTCAGTCTTTCTGGTTTAAGATGTCTCAGATTCCTCTTGGACTTCCCTTCTAAAATTCCCTTTGTGGAGGCATATTCCATAGTGTTCATCCATGCCCCTGTGCATCTGGTCAGAATGGGACGCACAGAGGCAGACCCAGTTCTGATCGCGCAGGGACTAGATGTGCCCCAGGGGATCAGAATCGGGTCTAGGGTCTGTACGTGCAGGCCGATCCCTATTCTGATCGGCTTGCACATACTGAGCCAAGCCCAGCTAACTCAGTCAGGCTCCTGAATGGAGCCGTGATTCCCGGCCACCGACCATTCTGTCCTTTCCCCGCAGCCCAGATCTGGCCTCCCAAAAGTCACAGCAGAGTAGTAATAATGGGTGATTTCAATTACCCTGTTATTGACTGGGTCAGTGTTACGGCAGGACAAGCTAGGGAGATAAAGTTTCTAGATGAAATAAATGACTGCTTCTTGGAGCAGCTGGTTCATGAACCGACCAGAGGGGAAGCCATACTGGACCTAGTCCTTAGTGGAACGCCAGATCTGGTGCAAGAAATAAGGGTGTTGGGACCACTTGGCAATAGTGATCATAGCATGATCATGTTTGATTTAATTAGTGGAGGAGGGATAGTAAAGAAATCCACAGTACTACCTTTTAACTTTCAAAAGGGAGACTATGATAAAATGAGGAATATAGTTAAGAAAAAACTAAAAGGAGCGGTTGCAAAGGTTAAAGACTTACAGCAAGCTTGGGTGTTATTTAAAAATACTATCCTCGAAGCCCAGACCAGCTGTATTCCACGCATTAAGAAAAGTGGAAGAAAGTCCAAAATACTGCCAGCATGGTTTAAAGGTGAGGTCAGAGAGGCTGTTGCTGCCAAAAAAGCATCCTTCAGGAAATGGAAAAAAGAGTCAAACGAAGAAAACTGGAAACAGCACAAGCACTGGCAAGTTAAATGCAAAGCATTGATAAGGCACGCAAAGCGAGAATTTGAGAAGGAACTTGCTACGGAAGCAAAAACACGAAATAAAGACTTTTTCAAGTACATTCGTAGCAAAAGGCCTGTGAGAGAGTCAGTTGGGCCAATAGATGATAGAGGGGTAAAAGGGGCAGTAAGAGGAGACAAGGCTATAGCAGAGAGACTGAATGAATTCTTTGCTTCGGTCTTTACTGAGGAAGATGTAGGGATGTTACCCAAGACTGAAGTGGTATTTAAAGGTGATACTGCAGAGGAATTGAGAGAAATATCGCTACACCGGGAAGATATATTACAACTATTTGATAAACTGAATAGTAGCAAATCACCTGGACCGGATGGTATACATCCAAGAGTGTTGAAAGAACTGAAATATGAGATTGCAGACCTGCTATTGGTAATCTCTGAACTTTCATTAAAATCATCTGTAATACCTGAAGATTGGAGGGTTGCCAACGTAACACCAATCTTGAAAAAGGGTTCCAGGGGTGACCCGGGAAATTACAGACCAGTGAGCCTAACGTCAGTACCGGGGAAAATGGTAGAAACCATCATAAAGAACAAAATTACACAGCATGTAGATAGTCATGGCCTAATGGGAGACAGTCAACATGGCTTTAGACAAGAAAGATCTTGTCTTACTTATCTGATATGTTTTTTTGAAGGTGTGCATAAACAGGTAGACAAAGGTGAGTTGGTTGATATAGTGTATCTGGACTTTCAGAAAGCTTTTGATAAGGTCCCTCATCAGAGACTTTTGGCGAAACTAAAAAGTCATGGGATAGGAGGCAGTGTACTATTGTGGATCGGGAACTGGTTAAAAGATAGAAAGCAGAGGGTAGGGCTAAATCGCCAATATTCCCAATGGAAAAAGGTGAATAGTGGAGTACCCCAGGGATCTGTGCTGGGTCCGCTACTTTTTGACATATTCATAAATGACCTGGAAAAGGGAATAACAAGTGAGGTTATCAAATTTGCAGATGATACAAAACTGTTTAAAGTTGTCAAAACCCAAGAGGATTGTGGAAAACTGCAGGAGGATCTGGATAAACTGGAAGACTGGGCATCCAAATGGCAGATGAAATTTAAAGTGGACAAGTGCAAAGTTATGCACCTAGGGAAGAACAACCCACACTATAGTTACACAATGCAAGGTTCCACATTGGGAACCACCACCCAGGAAAAAGATTTAGGAGTCATCGTGGATAACATGTTAAAATCCTCTGCCCAGTGTGCAGCGGCAGCCAAGAAAGCAAATAGAATGCTAGGTATCAGAAAGAAAGGGATGGAAAATAAAACCAAGGATATTATAATGCCTCTGTATCGTTCCATGGTACGACCGCACCTTGAATATTGTGTGCAGTTCTGGTCACCGTATCTTAAAAAGGACATAGCATTAGTAGAAAAAGTACAGAGAAGAGCCACCAAAATGGTGAAGGGGATGGAAGGCTACTCCTATGAAGAGAGGCTACAAAGGTTGGGGCTCTTCAACCTGGAAAAGAGACGGCTGAGGGGAGATATGATAGAGGTCTATAAATTAATGAATGGAGTGGAGCAGGTAAACGTGGATCAATTGTTTACGCTATCAGAATATAGAAAGACTAGGGGACATGCAATGAAGCTACAGGGTAAACTATTTTAGACAAATAAAAAATATTTTTTCACTCAACGTGTAATCAAACTCTGGAATTTGTTACCGGAGGATGTAGTAAGGGCTGTTAGTGTAGCTGGGTTTAAAAAAGGTTTGGACAAGTTCCTGGAGGACAGGTCCATAAACCACTATTAAAAAGGGACCCAGGATAATCAATGCTTGACCCAGTACAAGCATTGTGGAACCTGTGTCTTTTGGGGATATTGCTAGGTACGTATGACCTCCTAGATTGGCCACTGTTGGAAACAGGATACTGGGCTTGATGGACCTCGGTCTGACCCAGTATGGCATATCTTATGTTCTTATGGCCAGGGTTGGGATGTGGGGAATCTCCTGCACTCCCTCACCTGTTTGATGCTGGCCAGGCATCCCGTCCCCAGAGGTCTAAGGGGACTTATTCCACCTCCAGATGGAATAAATCCCCCATTCAGTCTGCAGACCGTGGACGTACAGGGCCAACCTCAGAATCGTCCCTGTACATCTGGGACTGCGGACTTCCCACTGCCCGCCCTAACTTCTACTCCACAATGCCCCCTGCCAGCCCCATCTAAGCCTCCCCGTACAAACTCCTTGTTCATATGGGGAGGCTTTATACAGGGCCGGCAGGGGGGCATATTCGTGGGACAGAATAGACCCCATATTGTTTTGAAGTCATCCTTATTTATGTAATGAGGACAACTGATACAGTTGTGGTCAAAATTATTGGAACCTGGGAGGCCAAGATGGTGGACACGTGTTCATTGCTGCTCCATGTTTTCTACTTTTACCTTCCTTTTCCTTTTTATTGTTTCTGAAAATGCCCCGTAAGCAGAAGACTAAAGGTTTGGAAGTGCCAAAGAGCATGATTGTGGTTAAGGGTCCTCTCAATGTTTTTGTGAGGCCCGCTAGTGCAGAGCATATTCCAGAGCAAAGCTTGCTTGGGGCATTAGAAGTGGAAAGAGGCTTGCTGCGCCCCTCAGAGCTACAGGTCACTCTCAGCCCGGAAGCATGAACCCCTCCAGCTCAGCCCGCACTTCACAGCTTGGAAACAGCAGAAGCAAAATCTCTTGGTTAAGAGAGAATCAAGACCGGCACGCCAAGATCTGTGGAGAGTTCCACGGCAGAGTTTCTCATGGCTTCGGTTCTGGCTGGAGTGGTGGAGAGCTTAGCTGCTGTTGGAGGACCCTTATTGCCTGCAGAATCTGAGGATGGGTTGCTCGTCCGTTCTTTGCTTGTCACGGGTACACAGGAGGTAAAGCCAGTCAAGTCTTTACTTGTTCGTCCTGCAGTCGTTACTTTGGATTCTCTCTGGGAGGGTTTACAGGCTTTGGAACTTTCCTTCTCTTCTCAATTTGCTGCCCTTCAGAGTGCTCTAGTTTCCATGGTTCAGTCTGTAGACCAGCAGAAGCAGGAGGTGGCCCAATTAAGTTCTAAGGTGGCCCAGCTAGAAGTTAAAATAGAGGACACTGTAACCTTTTCAGGTTCTGTTACTAAGGATCTATCTGGTATCCATTGGGATGACTGAAATGTTAAGAGAACTCTATTAGGAAGAATAATTTACGCTTGTTGAACTTTCCTCATCTCCCTGCTGTTTCGCCGAAGGATTTGTTTATTTGTTATGCTACATCTGTATTAAAAATTCTTCTGGAGTTGGTTCCTCCTTTGGCTAGGATTTTCTATTTGCCAACTGCCAAGCGTAAAGTTTCTTCACCTGCACATTCTCCACCAATGGACTCTAGATCTAACTGGGTTTCTAGAGACTACAGATTCAGAATTTATCCCGAGGACTACTTTGCTGTTGACTCTGGTTCTTGAGCCTCATCGAGATTTACTTCTCAAATTATATTTTAAGGCTAGGAATGAGCCCTTTATGGGGAAGATAATTAGGATGTTTCCTGATGTTTCTAAAACAAACCCAGAAACGCAGGCAACAGTTTCTTTTGCTGCATCCTCAGGTTTTGCAGTTGGGTGGGCTAGTCTTCCTGCGTTACCTGTGTACATGTCTAATTAAATATCAGGGAGTTAGTTATACTTTTTTGGAGCCAGCACACTTTACTCAGTTTGTCGCAGGTAAGAGTGTGGCTCCATCTCAGCAGCTTTTGGCTCTTTCAACCAACCCCTTTATTAGAGGTGGGGGGTTTTGGTTCGTGAATAGTAATATTCTGCATTAGTTTCATGTTTTATTCCTGGAATTTTTTCCTTTGATTTGTGTCTTGGCTTCTTTCTTTATTTGTGAGCTAGGGAATGCAGTTCTTTATGTTTTGTGCAAGATTAGGAAGGTTGTCCTTCTTTTTTCCTTATTGCATTCTTTTATGTAACAAGTTGTATCTTGTGTAAACTTGAAATTGCATAAATAAATAATTAAAAAAAATTATTGGAACCCTTGCATTTTAAGTATGATGTTTATTTTTTTATTTATTTAAACTTATTTATATACTGTCTTTCTACCAATTCAAAGCAGTTTGCATATAACTTGCCAGATTCTGAGAAAAAAGAATATTACCTGGACAGGATTAATGGCACCCTTCAAGTTATGAAGATTAGGTGACCTTGAATGTCTGCTCTGTGAGATTGAAGATTTTGTTGGAAACAAAAAGCAAAATATATTTTGAAATATATAAACTTCATTTTGATAAATTTTGGTATATAAAAAAAAGAGGAGTTTTTTAGGATCATTGCGGTACTGAGCAAAAGTCAAGGGCCAGAACATTCATTGCCTATGAAGTCTAGCTCATGGGTATCTGAAATCCTTTTCTCCTCTTGATTTACCCTTAAGCTTGAATTTAGTGAGCTCTTGAAGAAGTTTTCGAATGAAGTTTAATGTGGTGATGTAAGTCTTGATTCATTCCTAGAATTGCTATTTTTGTAGTTGTGAAATAATCATGTCCTGGCAAGGTCCCAATTTTTATATTATTTCCTATGATTTCCTTTTTTAATCGGTGTTGTTTTATTTGATTCTTTTATGTGTCAAATATGTTTGCATATATAGTCTAAAGCCATTTCATTGACCACATTTTTTTAGGAGATAATGGACATGTGGAGCCCGATTCCCATAGGGGCACGTCTGGGCTGTCCGGACAGTCTCAGGCAAGGTGGGCCTGTTTAGACCCGATACTGGACCACAGGAACAAAACATTCCCATGGTAGCCAGAAATGGGCCCGAGGACAGCCTGGCATGCCCATGGATGGTCCAGCATGTCCCTGCCTGCCTGTGGGGGCATCTTCCCCATAAGCTCGCTTGGCCGCCGCAGCTCGGCCCCCCCCTCTTCCCTACTGTCCGACTCATGGCTTGCCAGCCGTGGCCTGGATCGGGTGGCGGGGACCCCCCCCGCATCCAGCTCCAGCCTGGGAGGGTGGGTCCCCAGCCCTGATTGCCCCAAAAGTACTCCTTATACCACCTTTGCGGTGTCCCCACGGGCCCGGCAGGACATACAGGGCTGTGACCTGAATCGGCCCTGTATGTGCTGCCAGGCTGGCCTGCCTCCGCTCCACCCAGACCCCGCCCCCTCCTGTCCCCCACCGGCTCTCCCCATTTTAAAGCATGAGACGTGCAGGGAGGGCATAAGGGGGACTAGGGTCCAGGCGGGTTGCGGGGCTGCACTTCATCTTTTGAAGGACCCAGAATTCCTGAGAAAAATGAAAGATTTTACGGAAGATTTTTTTGCAAGGAACGAAGGGGGTGATTTAAATTACCATAGAATTTGGGAGGTTTTCCAAGTTACCTTGCATTATAAAATTAGAAGCTATGCTTCTTGGTGTAAGAGGAAGGATCTAGAAGCAATCCAGTGGCTGGAATTTATGATCTCTGGCCTTGAGCAATAGCATACTCATTTTGGTAGATTATTTAGACAACAGATGCTAAAAAAAAAAGAGTATAATACCTTGATGTGTAGACAAGCTGGGCAAGACATTTTCAAGAAAGGAATGGTGTATTATGTGGGTGGCAACAAGTCAGGCCACCTTTTGGTGCAGCTTCTAAAACCTAAGAAATGATGGCAGCGCATAGCTTCATTGCAGGATGCACAAGGGAAAGTATTAATCAAAGCAGGTGAGGTATCTTATCTGTTGGTTTCTTACTATACAGAACTGTTCCAGTCTTCCAGTAATGGTATGGAGGATTCATGCTGAGATTTTCTTGCTGGACTCCACTATCCAATGTTGTCTGAGGATTACAGAGCACAGTTGAGAGCACCTATTAACGTTGCAGAAGTACGCTCAGCTATACTCTCCCTTCCATATGATAAGGTGCCAGATCCAACAGGATTACCTGTTGAATTCTACACTCAATTTTCCACTATACTTTCATCTAAACTTTGGCAGCTCTTTCATACCTTTCATGTAAATACAACACATTTTAATCTTCCCAAAGCACTTGTTATACTCTTATCCAAGCCCTACTGTGGCAGCGAGCTATCGCCCCATATGATCTTAAAAACCTACAGTAGATTGTTAGGTTCTGACAAAGGTTTTGACAGTGAATTGTTGCATGATCTTATCAATGAAGATCATGTCTATTTCATGCATAGCAGATACACTGGTAGCAATGCATGCATTTTCCATGATGTTACAGCAATCACCAGGCATAAAAAGCACCCTGCAATTCTGTGTCTCTTGATGCAGAGAAAACATTTGACGGTATAGAATGATCCTATATGTTTCAGGTTCTTGAATGGTTTAGGTGTGGCCAGGACTTTACTCGCTGGGTAAAGATTTTGTATGCATGCCCCAAATCCAGGATAATCATGAATGGAGTTTGCTCTGAACCTATCTTGCAAGCTTGGGGGTAGTGGACATGGGTGCCCACTTTCCCCACTGCTGTTTAACCTGGCTTTGGAGCCCCTGCTGATCACTGTTCGGACTACACCAAATATTCATGGTATAGGGCATGCATCCTATGTTAGTAAATTAGCAGCTGGTTAGCATTAGGGTGTGCTGGGGGCATACTGGGGCAGCACCTGTTGATAACCAGGCAAGGACGATATTGAGCCGCTGCCCAGTTAGCTTCTGTGGCAAAAATTAGTCCAGTGTTTACCTTGCCTGACTTTTGCCGTGTGTCGCTAACCGGGCAGCAGCTCAATATTTCTGCTGCCCGTTTAGTGATGGGTGCCACCTTAGAATGCCCCAGCAGTCCCCGATGCTAACTGGTTAATATCAGGGTGTGCAGCAGCGACACTCTCAGATAGTCAGTGGTGCTGTATTAGTGTCGCTGAATATCCCGCTGAGTGGCATTTACATGGTCTGCAAACAATGTAAATACCTTTGAATATCCCCCCTAAGTGTCATCTTTTAGGAAGGACCCCTGAACATACAATTTCATTAAACATGCAGAGCATGCTGACCGAGTTGAAGGACACACTGCAGCACTGGTCACTGCTAAATTTATCCTGGTGGGGGAGGCTAGATATCATTAAGAAGATCCTGCCATGAATTGTCTATAAGCTAATCATGTTACCTGACCTGTGCCCTAAAAGTTTCTATTCCCAAATAGACAAAATTCTGTCTAAATATTTATGGAAGGCCAAGCTTTGACTAAGCTCACATTGTGGAAAGGAATGGGTTCCCAGATTTTTACAAGTATCATTTTGCATCCCTGATATGATATGGTGCAATTACCAGGGATATCCCAAGGATCAGCACCATCATCCATCTTATTTAATATATACATCCAACCCATCTGTAGCATTATCCAACGCCACGGACTACATTATCACCTATATGCTGACGACATCATGGTGTACGCCCCAATAGACACACCGGTACCTGATACGATCCGTATGACCCAGTGCCTTGAGGACATGAACAACTGGCTTTCTGACAATAATCTCAAAATTAACTTTGACAAAACAGAGGCATTGTTCATTTCCAGGAACCCCAACTTCAACCCACCTCAAGCCATCAATGTCTTAAACAAAACAATATCTACAAGGGCCGAGGTGAAATGCCTAGGCATCATCCTGGACAAGAATTTGAAATTACAATCGCATATAAATAAAACCACAGCGAAGGCATATCACCATTTAAAAATCATCAGGAGGCTCTGACCAATCCTCAATCAGGACAACTTCCGCACCGTGTGTCAGGCAGTAATCACCCCTATACTGGCCTATGGAAACTCATTATATCAAGGACTGCCCATGCAATCCACCCACCCACTTCAAATGGTGCAAAACACTGCAGCACGCATCATCATGGGCACAGCAAAACATGAACATATCACACCTGTACTGCAGCAACTCCATTGGTTACCTATAACAGAACGGGCAAGATTCTAAATAAATCTAAACATTTTCATAATCATGCATCAATGCTCAGCGAATGTCCTGCACAACACATTGATCAGAGAAACAACCAGCAGACCTAGACGAGCCAACGGCATCAACAGACTCCGCACACCCACAAGATACAAGAAGTCAAAGCAAACTACCTCCAACAGAGCTTTTTCTTTCTCGGCACCAGCTCTTTGGAACTCCCTCCCAGATGAACTAAGAGCCCTAAACAACATCAAGGACTTCCGCAAATCACTCAAAACCCTCCTGTTCAAAGAACACTTTTTACATGTAATGTAGTATACTTATGCCCCACTGATGTGCATAGAGGAGAATAAGAAATAATTGACAGAAGTCTATATGTACGTCTCGTCGCTCCTCCCCTCTCGTTTAATGTAGACCCATTGTATTTTCAACCACTTTGACTGAAGGATAAAATGGTATACAAAACTGGTTAAATAAATAAATTGCAATCACAAGCGACCGGACGCCTTCATCCACGCTGCCTTGGATGAAAGTTGAGAAGGAAATGATTTACCCATTTCCTTCATCATCTTTACCTACCATGGACCCTCCCAGGCAATGGTTTGATGCACTCCCTCTTCTGGGTTCTATTAAAGCCCTAAAGGAGCTGGAAAAAGGGTGTGACAACCTCTGTTGGAACTCTCTTGGGTAGTCCCTTTGGTACAACCTTAGAATTTGAGTAAATAAATGACGAAGTTCTTGGAAGTCTTGGCAGTACCACGGTATCTAGTCAGTGGGTCAGTTAATTGAAAACAATAGGATTATTATTCCTCCCATTTAATATCAAAACTTGGCTTAACACAGGCACAAACATCTAAGTTGCGCCAACTAATCCAGTCTTTATGTCACAGTAGAATGCTGGTAGAGAAGCTCTCTCCAACTTCTGAATTGACTCAGTATTGTTGACGAGTGCTTGCAAAGGGTCACTTGGGGGTATGTTTACTAAACTGCGGTAATGTCATTCGCATTAGGTTCTGCGGTAAAGGTACAGATGCCCATATAAAGGCGTGGGCGGTGCATCGTTACAGCAAGCCATATTAGCTAACGCATGTTACAAGGTGCCTTAGACTAACGTGCCTTGTAAGGTGCCTCATCAGGCGCCCTATAGGGCTCCTTAGGCTAAGGGCCGTATTAGGCACCCCTGGACATGGCACTGTAGAAGGCACCCTGGGCTATGGAACTATAGGTTAAGGTGGCCTAACAAGGCTACGGTGCCCTAGGTTAGTGTTCTCTAAGGGCTGCAAGGTGTCTCAGGATGAAATGCATGACCTGTGAGGAACAGAGACAGATGTAGCCCTAACACTAGATAGAGCACCCAGGAAAGGCAATGAACAGGTGAGTGAAGGAGGGAGAGCTGGGAGCTGCTGGACCTGCCATATCTGCGGGCATCCCATGTGGCTGCCAGTACTGATGACAAACATGGTGGGGGCAACTGTACCACAGCACAGGGTGTTGGCAATGTAAAGTACTGGGAAGACAGTTGGTGACAAGACGATGGGTATACGTGTCCCCCAGTGGAGGCAGAGGTGGCAGGATAGTTACAATGATGGGTGGACAGAAGAGTGGCGATGCCATGCAGATCAGGCACAGGCGAGGCAAGCATGAAGAGGTGCAATGCAGGAAAGGGTAGCAGTGCAGGACATGGGGTGACAGCCTGCACAGGCAAACAGGACTCTACACAGCTGACAGACGCAGAGAGACAGACTGAGGGAATGTTGGCAATTGTGGCGAGGGTATTATGGGCTGGCAGCACAAATCTGCAAAAATATGACTGTTACAGGCATGCACACTATTTGAATAGGACAGGCATGAGAGGAGGGAACAATGAGGAATTGAATCCTTGAGCACTGCTGAGAATGGCATTGTATTAACCAGTAGGCTATACCTCCGTGGTGTATGTCACAGCAATGGCTGGGTACAGAAGGACTGCAGGTCACTGCACAAACTGTCTGCTCTGAGTGCCAGGATAGGGTAACTCCACCAGTACCCATGATGCAATGCACTTACTGAATAGCTGTCTACAGCTGATCACCAAATGGGGTCTGCACCTCTCCAGTACCTCAGCTTGGAAAGACGAACTGACAGTGCATGATACTGGCACAGAGTAGCTACAGACCATGCCATTGTGCAGGTTCTGTGTTCCTCCTGAGGGATAGGATGGGTGCCCAGCACTAGGTCTGCAGTACATGTGGTGCTAGAGATAGGCCCTGCTGTACATCCCCATCACTACCAGTGTGTGACAGGTGTTCCTTGCAGTGCAGCTGAAGGTAATTCGGTGTCCATCTGTATTCTGCAGTCACATGTGGCCCTCTGGGACCAGACACCACCCAGATTAGTGTGTACCCCGTGTTAGGGTCTGGCTGACATGGGCACCAGTTATCAGGGCAGAGGGGTTTCCAGACTTGCATGAGGTTTGTGTAGCAGTGCCTTTATAGGTCAAAGTGGTATACACTACATACCCCAAAGGGCTCATATCGCCCTTTTTGTACGTAAGGGACAGGTGCTCCAGCCCCGTGAATCAACCTCCATCCTGCTGATATAAGACAGCCCTCCAGGGTTGGTGGGTCAGGACCATACCTGTGACTGGGGCAGTGGTAGACCAGCAGCAATCCTGGGGTTAGGTCTGGAAAACCCCAACTGTCTCACACCACTGTCTGCTAGTCACCAGCAGACAGCACAGTCAGACTGCACCTTATAGGTGTTCCAACCATGCACAGTCTAACTGCAGACTGTCCACTAGCCAGTTCATAGTACATGCTCACAGAAGAACTATGTACACCAAGCAGGCATCTCAGTGATTGGGGCCCCAGCACTGGGATCACAAAAGTATCACTGGAGGCAGATAGTGTGGCGCGCTATGTGGGAACCTAGACATGCCATGGTCACTGCTCGGTTAGAGTGAGTGCCCTCCCAACATGACATGCTGTGGCCACCCTGTCCATGCAGGCAGTGGTTGGGCACTAGAGTGTCCCAGCCATTGCCCCACACCCTGTGGAGATGCATCCTGGCCAATCCGCCCTGTCCGGGCCATACCCACAACACCTTGCTCCTCATTATGCACATATTCAGGCTAACGCTGGTAACAGTGGGACATTTTGGGCCCAGAGAGGGGTGGGCAGCCACAGAACAATGGATAGACATACACACACACACACACACACTCTCCTATTGCAGCATTGTGCAAAGATAGGGGTGGTTGGCAACCCTGCCCGCCACATTGGTCCTGATCACAGTGCCGACATTGCTACACTGTGCAGGAGGTAGTAGTAGTGTTCTGGTGATAACTGCCGCTCAATGCTGGGGCCAACAGACTGACTCTCCATGCATCTTTGGATTGTGGAGCCTGTGTGAGTGGGTGTTTGTACCCCTGTTCGCCACTGCTTTGGGCTTTGCACATGTTGCTGTTGTATCTGCATTGTAGGGAAAAAATATAGGGACATGCTCTGCAGGAACCACAGCTGGGATTTGAACCTGTGACCCTCTGCTTCTGGACACATTGGCTGGGTGTACTGCACCACACTGTTGCCACAGATGCATGGTAGTCCCTGGGGCTACCTGTACTTTTCCTCAGACAGACCTTTTATGTTGCACTGCACACCATGTACTGGTACAGGGCATGGCCTAGGTCCACTGGAGGCAGGTGCCACTGCCCCCTCCAGCACGGGCACCCCCCCTGCCATGCTGACATGACCTTATGCTGTCGGTGCTGGTAGTGCACAGTCCCAGGCCATCCACTGTGTGGGTAGGTGGTCGCTTAGGGAGGGGGGTCTGGGGCAGGGGGCATACATGAGCATCCTCACATCCCCCCATCACTGCCTACCAATAGTATGTCCCTTCCCCCTGGAGGAGGGTTGACTGGGGGGATGTTAGGTCAGTGCCCTGGCAACTGTTAGCTCGGGTGGACCAGGTAGATGTAGGTGAATTGTGTTAGGCCTTTGTCAGCTGCTGTCATGCTGATTTCTGGTTTCTATGTTCCTAGGCGCCCGCCTAGTCCACCCTATGCCCCAGCTGCCCCCGCTACATGTCCCGCCTGCAGCCCCCTATACCCCATTTGCACCATCGCCATAGTGGCCTTTCATACTTGGGCACTATGCTATTGCTGAAAATGGAGCACTACTATCACATTTCTTGGGCTCCCTGCCTATGCTGTACATTGCTGACACTGAAATGGTTTCTCTCTCCTGCAAATGTGCATCTAACAGTAGGTTTTCGTTCGTGGTAGGATTCAGCCCTTCAATTCAGCACGTTAGTGTGCAGGGAGCCTCTCCCCGCCCACTCCCCGCCCTCTGACCCCTTCTCTCCGCCCTCTCTCCACCCGGTGTTTACCACGGCTGGGAACGCTAACGCTCGTTAGGTAACGTTAATGCACGTTAACGTTACATACCGCACGTTAGCGTTACCTAACGATCGTTAATGTTACCTAAGGCGCGGTCTGTAACGTTACCACAGTTTAGTAAACATACCCCTTGATGTCTGGCTTCTATGTGCTTTTAAAATCTTTGAAGCAATTTAGGCTGATAAGCCTGCATTGGGTCTGGGGAGAAGATGTAGGCCTAATGGAGGATGAAATACATTAGTCTATATTTTGGAACTTTACTATATTTATTTAACATTTCTTATATACCGCCTTTCATGATATCAAGGCGATTTACATTGAACAAACTGAAATTACATTGAACAGGGCATTATAACTTGGAGATAACTATTTTACAGGGAACATGGGCTATGGAGGGTTAAGTGGCTTGCCCCAGACCACAAGGAGCACCTGTGGGACGAGAAACCCCAGTCCTTCCGGCCCAAGGTTGCTGTCCTCTAGTGGGATTTGAACCCCCGACCCTCTGACCTGAAGTACCTTGCCCCAACCACTAGGCCACTCCTCCACTCCAATACTATCTGATTGTGCAGTATAGATGCCTCAGTGGCTGCATGGAGCGGGCCTGGTGGATGCCAACTTATGCTGGCATTGTTCCAGGTCTGCCGGATCATTGACACATATGCTTCTTTACGAATGTGACAATTTGAGAGGTTTTTGGTCTGATGTTTGGGCATATGTCAAGGCAATCCTTAAGTTAGATTTTGACCTGTTTTTAAAGTTGATTTTTTAAAGGTCCCCTATATTATCAAAGGGCCTAGATAGTTATGGGAAAACCTTACTGTACCTTTTGCTGTCATTAGCTGTGCAAAGCTGTCTTAACTATCATTCTAGTAGGCTAGAGTGTACATTTGAAGGAACTGAGGCAGACAGAGAGGTATACAGAGGAGACCTTCAGGGACATAATAGAGAGGTCCCACTTCCAGTCTGACAGCCTCTGTGCTGCCATAGAGGAGAAAGGTCACCTGAAAGAATATTAACCTTTATATGGCAGGAAATGATTCTATAGCCAGGACGCATCCTCTGGGTGATGCAATATCTTCTCATGCTGAGGATGTGTTTCCAGGGCCATTTGCCCAGATGGGAAGGGTTAGGATGGCCATTGTGGTTGGCAATTCAGTCATTAGGCATGTAGATAGCTTGGTGAATGGGGGAGATAACGATTGTTTGGTAACTTTCCTGCCTGCTGGAAAAATAGTGGACTTCCAGTGTCACCTAGATAGAATTTTAGACAGTGCTGGGGAGGTACCAATGACATAGGAAAGTGCTGGAGGGAGGTACTGGAAGTCAAATTTAGGCTTTTAGTTAAAAGTTTAAATCCAGAACTTCTAGGGTAGCATTCTCAGAATTACTCACTGCTTCATGTGCAGGACCCAAGAAGCTGGAAGAGCTCTTTGAATCTCAATGATGGTAATTCTATAAGGAGCTGTGTAGATTTACATGCTTCAGTGATTAAAATGGCATGTAAATGAACACTTAAGGGGTCATTCCAAGGCATGATCTCTGGCTTCTATGTGCTTTTAAAATCTTTGAAGCAATTTAGGCTGATAGGCCTGCATTGGGTCTGGGGAAAAGATGTAGGCCTAATGGAGGATGAAATACATTAGTCTATTGTTTGGAACTTTACTATATGCCCAACACTATCTGATTGTGCAGTATAGATGCCTCAGTGGCTGCATGGAGCGGGCCTGGTGAATGCCAACTTATGTTGGCATTGTTCCAGGTCTGCGGGATCACTAACACATATGCTTTACGAATGTGACAATTTGAGAGGTTTTTGGTCTGATGTTTGGGCATATGTCAAGGTAATCCTTAAGTTAGATTTTGACCCGTTGGGACGTCTATCCCCGCTATTCATGCCCTCTCCCGATCCTGTCTAACCTCTCTGCGCGTTGTACAGGGGAGGACGGGAAAGGGACGGATTGGGGGCAGCATTAGGGCGAGCAGTGGGCAGTCATTGACCCCGGATGTACAGGGCCGATTCCAATGTCGGCCCTGTACGCCTGGGGGCAGAAACATGAAACGGGAATAAGTTCCCCTTGTCAACGGGGGATGATGTGCCTGGTGCTCAGAAAGGGCAGGAGGGGGCAGAGGAGGATCCCTGCAGCCCAACTCTGGCCTTGGCTGTATGTGCAGGCCGGACTGAATCAGGATCCCAGCTTGCAAAAACAGACCTGGATGTGATTCTGATCCAGCGGGGCTAGTTGTGCCCCGTGGAATCAGAATCTCGGCTAATTCTGTGTGTCTGGTTCCAACCGGGCGCACAGAGGGCCGGGATGTCCATGTCTGAATCGGACCCTTATTGAATAAATTATAAGGTCACAATTCTATAAGTACATGTGCGGAGCCCATTCTGCACATTTTCAATGTAAATATGCACATGGGTGGATCTTGGATGGAGTGTGGGCAGAGTATGCACTTAATGTGTGTAATTTATAAAATATGGGTGAATGTGTGTAAGATATGCACCACCATTTATACCAGCTCTAGAGTGACCATGGCTTAAATTTATGCATGTTAGTGGCCACCTACTCTACTATTCTATAAAGTTGAATCTGTATGGATCTGATTTTTTAAAATAGGCATGATTTTAAAATGTGTTTACTACATGACAACTTATAGAATTATTCTCAATGCATGGATGAGACAATGCTGCAAGGAAGAGGGATTTAGATTTGTAAGGAACTGGCCTGAGCCAAATTTTCTTTTGCGCCACCTCCCCTTCACCTTGGGTCCGATCTTGCAGTGCAAGTTGTGCAAACGGGTAAATTTTCAGTGCACTGACTTGCTAAATACCACCCTCCCATTTAACTTAATCTGTGTATTCTGTGTCACTATCCATATACGTCAGGTCTTAGTACCACCATTTAAATCAAATCAGAGTATAGCTTAGCATAGAAAGTAAAATAGAGTAAATAGTCGCTGAAATAAATTTGTTTCTAGAGAGCTTTTTAATTAAATTAAATCAGAGTATAGCTTAGCATACAAGAAGAATAAATAGTCTCTGAGGAATACATTAATTAAGAATCTGAGTTGTTGGAATAGGACATTGCTATAAGGGCGACCCAACAGGAAAGTGAAGGAGTGCTGGACACTGCAGTAGGAGCTGGTGGATTTGGTCTGGTAACCATGGGTAAAATGAGTGAGTATGATGACTCTGATCCTTTCATAACAGCGTTTGAAAGGGTGGCTCACTCGGTAAAATAGCCCAAGGAGCAGTGGGCATTCAGACTGGCTACATCCCTTACAAGACTTGCCTTGGATGCCTATTGAGCCTTGCCTCCCAAACAAGACCAAGACTATGATCTAGTGAAACAAGCCATCAAAGATAGAGTGGGTCTCACAAGGGAACATTATAGGAGGAAAAGCCCAACGATTAAGGGATATGGCATGGAAATGGTTAGAACCAGGGGAAAAGACAGCAGACCAGATTATAGAGGAGGTAATTCTACAGCATTTTTTAATGTCAGTACCCTGGATATGAGAGAATGGCTAGTTAGGTAGGGTGTTAAATCTATAGATGAAGCCACATTCATTGCTGAATATTACCTAGAAGCCCAAGCTATTCCCAATCCCAAAATAGGGCAAGCTATTTAGAAACCCACCGGGGATGAAAGTAAAGTGGAGGGAGCCCAAGGGGGAGTAGGAAGGCCGTTGTGGGGTCAGAAAAAGGTGACAGGCCAGAATTGTTTCTGATGTAGGCAGCAGGGGCATGTTATGAGAAACTGTATGCAAAGAATGGGTCTGATAGGCCAAATTGACTGTTCAGAAGAAGAGCCCTCTTTCCCCTTTCTGATAAATGTCGAAGTGGAAGGTACACCAGTACAGGCTCTTCTAGATTCAGGTACTAACCAGTCAATGATGGCAAAATCCTTGTGGGAAAAGCTGGGCCTAGCCAGGGCTGGGGGGTCAGAGAGCCATAAAGGCCACATTAGGATTAAATGCCTTCATGGATCTACAACACCTATTCCCTTCACCAGATACATGTAAAATACCAAAGGCGCTGGCACCGGTTGGATGTAGCTATTTTACCACACAATCCTTACCCTTCATTCTAGATAGGGATTGGGCTTATTTTTATCAATGTCTGCAAGGGAAGGAAGGTTGGGTAAGCACACAGGCACAGGTTCTAAAGGAAAGGCAGGAAGATAAGGGACAAAAAGCTCTGGAGCAAGAGTTTCCTTATACAAAGGAGGTTGTAGAAGCCCCAGGAAATACTTGGAAAAGCCATAGGGACAGAAGAAGAGAAAGACAAGAAAGGGCTGAGAACCTGGATAAGGTGTTTCTAGAGGGACAAATGCTTTGGATTCCATGGGACGTGCTGGATAAATGTCCATCTTTTGCCCAAGAGCAGAGGGCAAACCCTACTCTGGTGTATGCATTTGGTCATGCTATGAATCCAAAGCAAGAAGAAAGGCCTAGGCTTGAGCTAAAAGAGTGACTACTGTATAAAATTGCTGAAAATAAGCTTAGTGCAGAAATCCAACAGCAATTAGTGTTGCCTCCAGCATTCAGACCCATCCTTATCAGATTAGCCCATGACCATCCGTTATCAGGGCATAAAGGGTTCAACAGTACTTTACAGCATACGAGTATATTAAATAGATTCTATTGGCCCGGAGTGTATAAGGAGGCAAAAGAATATTGCACAAGTTGCCCTCAGTGTCAAAGGGTCTCCCCTACTTTTCCTTCCAAAGCCCCATTGAAACCGCTACCCATTACAGAAGAACCCATGGCCCATTTAGGTATGGATATAGTGGGACCCCTAGAGAAGAGTAGGTGAGGTTTTGTCTACATCTTGGTGATTGTAGATCACGCTTCACGGTTTCCTTGAGCTATCCCTTTGTGAACTGCCTCAGCCAGAGCCATCGCGTGGGAGTTAGTAAACATGTTTTGCCAGATTGGATTTCCCCGGGAAGTTTTCACAGCTCAGGGCACAAATTTCAAGTCCCACACTCTTAAGCAGCTATGGGATGCTTTTGGAATCTACCACATTACTATATCTGCTTATCACCCCCAAACCAATGGATTGGTAGAAAGGTATAATCCGACCCTAAAAAGCATGCTCAGGAGGGGTTTGGAAGGGGTGTGGACAGATTGGGATCAATTATTATTATTATTATTATTACAAATTCTTATATACCGCGCTATTTAGAATCAGTGCGGTTTACATTGTAACAACATTTGCATTAGAACAAGATCTTTTGCTTACATTATAACAGGGATTGTAACTTGGAAATAACAGGGTAACTATATACAGCTCAAACAAAGGAGTTTATAGATTATTTAAGATATATTATGTAATAGAATCGTAATGTAGTGATTGTAATGTTCTTGATGGTGTATTCTTTGTAAGTTACTGGGGGTTATGTTGTTGGTTTGTCAGATGCTGTGTGGGTGAGAAGAGGTGTTGGATGTGAATGTACTAGGTTAGTGTGGGTAAAATAAAGGCAGAATAGGTGATTAATCGCTTTTCTGAATTGCGAGAGGTCAGTAATTGATCTTATATGAGGTGGGAGATTGTTCCAGCACTTAGGAGCATATAATGTAAATGCTCTGTTTCTAGTTGTTTGGGTACATTTGATGGACTCAGGTGATATAGACAGCGTATTGTTGGTTGTTGATCTTCTTAGTCTGTTAGTGGGGATACTGGTCAGGAGTGATGAGAGGGATGTGGAAGATGTCCAGTTAATTGCTTTAAATGACAGGATTAATGCCTTGTAGGTGACTCTGCATTGTACTGGTAGCCAGTGTAGGTCCATAAGTATGGGAGTTATGTGTTTTTTTCTAGAGATGCCGGAGAGAACGTGGGCTGCTGTGTTCATTGCCATTTGAAGAGGATTGAGAGAGTTCTTAAGGAGTCCATGTAGGATGATGTTGGCATAATCAAAGTGTGGCATTACTAGTGTCTGGAATACTGTTCTGAAATCGTCCGGTGCTAGTAGAGGTTTTAGATGTCTCAGTGTCCGTATTTTGTTGTAAATGGACTTAGTGGTATTCTTTATATGTTCTTAAGCTGCTGGTCTATTGTAATCCCCAGATATCGTATTACAGACTTGCATGGGAGCTCAGCGTCACGGACTTTCAATGAAGCAGGAGGAGAGAAGTCTTTGTTTCTGGTTATGAAAAGGACTTCAGTTTTTTTTAAATTTATGCAAAGATTTTGGGACAGGAGCCAATCAGTAATTGTATTGAAGCATTCAATAAGTGGGGTAAGGTTTGGCTGCTTGATTTTAATTGGAGCAAAAATCAGAACATCATCCGCATATATAAGACTGGAGATGTTAAAAGAACGGATGATATCACAAATGGGTTGCATATAAATGTTAAAGAGTAGAGCCGAAAGGGATGATCCTTGGGGTACTCCTTGTTGCTGATGGAATGGTTCCGATGTTGAGGGACCTATCCGTACTTGTTGCCAGCAGTTCATGAGATAGGATTTGCACCATTCCCAGGCAAGGCCATGAATTCCCTTTTCCTGGAGGCGGGAGAGGAGTTGTACATGGTTAACAGAATCAAATGCAGCCGCTATATCAAGAAATATGAGCGCAAACCCATTCTCAATTTTGTCAATTCCTCTGGATAATGTATTGATGAGTATAGTGAGTAGAGTCTCTACACCATGTGACTCACGGAATCCATGCTGAGAAGGGTCAAGAGGGGCTGATATGTCAATATGTTGTTGCAGTTGCATTTGAACCACCTTTTCTATGAGTTTGGCTAGATAGGGTATACTTGAAATCGGGCGGTATGAGTCTGTCTTTGCTGGGTCAAGTTTGTTGCTTTTCAAGAGAGGTCATATGGAGGTTTGTTTCAGTATTTCTGGGAATGTTCCTGTTGAGAAGGAGAGTTCCATGATGTAGACTAGAGTTGAGCTAAGTTCTACATGCATCGATCTTATCCAATGGGCAGGACAAGGATCATTTGGCGCCGTAGTGGTGTTGAAGTTGGTGATAAGGTCAGCAATGTACTTCTCTGTCGGAGAGGTGAATTTTGTCAATGGCTGAAGTATCTGGGGGAGGAGGCATGATGTGGAGCTTTGCTTAAAATTTGTTTTTATAATTTTAGATTGTAAGTACTCAGCGAATGACTGGGGTTGGATAGACACTGTTTGGTTGGAGGAAGGTGTCTTGGTCAGTGCTTTAGCAATGCTAAAGAGGTCTCGTGGTTTATTTAATGATCTAAGGAGGGTCTCCGTGTGGTGCTCTCTAATTTTTTGTAGACTTTTTCACGGCGGTGTTTCAGGGTGTTCTCATACTCTGATTTGTCAGATGTGGATTGAGATTTGCACCATTTTCTTTCTTGCCTTCTTAGAAGCTGAAGCGAGGTACGTAGTTCAGCAGAGAACCAAGGGGCTGGTTTTCTGTTTTGTGGTTGTTTGTTGGATGCTGATGATTTTTTGGATGAAGGTAGATGTGAACAAGAGGTAAGGGTGGAGTTCCATCTATGGATCATTTCATCGAGGTTCTGCGCTGGTTGACGTAGTGTTGGGAGAGTGTTGTTGAGGAAATCATCTCTGTCCAAGGATTTGAAACTAGTTTTTTCTCCTGAGGAGATTGCTTGGTTGGTTGAAGTTTGGGTATGCTGGCATGGGATTTGGAAGGAGATCACATTGTGGTCTGACCATGGAACTGGTGTGGATGATAGGCAAATATTCTCGATTAATTCAGATTGAGGGGCAAAGATGAGATCAAGGGCGTTTCCCTTAAGATGTGTTGGAGAGTTCTCCAGCTGGGTATACTGCCCGTTGTAGTATATGCCTCTCGGGAAAGCATACAGGCTTCCTTAAGGGTGTCCCCTTTTGAACTGATATACTATCGTTATCTCAGAGGCATGCTAGATATAATCCGGGACCAATGGATGAACCCAAATTGGGAACCTTTGGATACCCTGACTTACCTCTGTAAGCTAACAAACAAGCTAAGGAAGGTAAGTGAGGTAGCTCACAATAAATTACAAAAAGGTCAGGAGCAGCAAAAGCAGCGTTATGACTTGAACACAAAACCTAGAGAGCTATAAGTAAGAGAAACAGTATTAGCTCTTATTCCATCCTACCCCCTCCCATAAATGTACAGCAAGTTGGAAGGGGCCCATAGTTATTGAGCAGCAAGTGGGACCTTTAGATTATGAAGTAGTATAGGGAAACCACAAATTTATCACATAAATGTATTAAAGCCTTGGAAAGAATGAGAGACGTGGATAGCTGAGGTGCACGCAGATCGAGGGGAGGATTTAGGACCACAAATTGCAGAGATAAAGAAAGTAGTGGCTCTCAAGATAAACCCAAATTTGACGCCCGGTCAAGAAGTAGAAATTAAGGAGATCCTACGCCAGTTTGAGGATGTATTGTCACCCATTCCAAGGTGTACTCAATGGATCTCTCTTGAGATTATTACACTCCCAGAGAAAGTGATCAGAAAACATCCCTATGGATTGCCGGAAAATAAGAGACAAGAGGTAATTAGGCAGGTTCGGGAGATGGAACAATTGGACATTACTGAATAATCAAAAAGTCCCTGGAGTAGTCCTATATTTTCTGGTTCCAAAACCGGATAGGATGTAGCAGCGAAGTGCATGCAATGAATAAAACCAGGAGTCAGTGCAGGGTCCAAGCCAATTTATTGTGCACAGGCTCATACAGGAGCGTGTCCAGAAGTGACTGAGCAATGGAGTACAGGAGCAAATTCCTTATATACAATTTTTACAGTTTGATACAGGCAAACTTTCTATTGGTCCCAACGCCCCTTGCACCTGTCCAATCGGGGACCCTTTCTGGGTCTAGCTCCTTGTTCCCCCTTCTCAGGCTATTCTAACAAAGGCATAGTCTTAGACATTGATACATTTCTACTTCAAGGCCATTTCTAGCTCAGGGAATGCAGGAACATGTTTATCATCAGCATAAAGGAATTATACAAACTTTTCAAAAGCAGTTTAAAGCAATTTCTCAAACTCTGGTTCTCTTCAACACTAGTCTCAGGTGGGGGTTGGGGTCTAGGCCTAGTTTATAGGCCATAGCCTACCACATTCCCCCCTTTGATTATTCTCAGCCCGAATAAAAGAGGGTGAGAAAATAATCATATAACAAACCCTGTGCAAACTGATGCTTCTTCTCGGGGTATAGCTTGATACTTCCACATGGCTAGTACCCGTGCTGCTGTCTTACGTTCAACGGTACTGTCAACGATGGAGGTAACCATACGTAAACAAAGAGGCAAAAAACATGGAAGGAGTAAACACATGGCTGCCATTAGTAAAACTGCAAACACAATAGTCTTCAAACCTAAACAGGAGTGCGGTATCCCCAGGACCCATCATTCGCCCATGTGGCTGGTCTATAACATGTGATACAAGGAGGTATCAGTGGGCATTCTAAGGGGCCCCAGGGCTACCGTAAGTGCAACATAAATACATAGATATATCATGATTACAATATCTCAATGAATTCGTCTAGAAATTTGCAAATTCTTTACTGAAGTTCTCTTTTTCCACAGCTTCCACCGTACATAGATCTGTCAGCTTCCGGTTGGTGACAGGAGTAGGGTTGCAGATTCCTCAAGCTTCTGCCATACGTAGACCTGCCAGCGTCTGGTAGGTGGCAGGAGTAGGGCTGTAGACTCTCACAGCAGTGGTTGTCGTTGCAGCGTGAGTCGCAATGGTGATGCTGGATTGGTGGTTGAAGTCCAGGGATGAAGTTCGGTAGTCGCCGCTGGCTTTACCAGACTGTGATGGATCCAAGGTTCTAATTCCGCAACTTTAACTGCTGTAGGGGTCGACAATATGACGACATAGGGTCCTTTCCAGTGAGGTGCTAACGGTGTTTTCCTCCACTCCTTGACCCACACTGAGGCTCCAGGCTTGTAGGGATGCAGTGGTTCGGTCAGATTAATGGACAACTGGTCTTGTACCCATGCATGGAGACTCTGCAAGACAAAACCTAGAGCCAATAGTTCTTATCTAGTGATTTCGGACCCAATCTGACTCATATCCCCTTTTATCCCTTGGACAATGGGCGGAGGTCGCCCATACAAGAACTTAAAAGGGGAAACTCCCAATGACTTGGTGGGGGCTGAACGTATCCTGAGGAGGGCTATAGGAAGAGCCTGGGGCCACTTCAGGTGAGCTTTCTGACAGAGTTTGGATAGCTGGGACTTTAGGGTCCGATTCATATGCTCTACTTTTCCTGAACTTTGGGGTCTGTAAGCTGTATGTAACTTCCACTGCACCTGTAGGGCCTGGGCCAACTGCTGAGTTACTTGAGATACAAACGAGGGCCCATTATCTGATCCTATAACTAATGGTATTCCAAACCGGGGAATGATCTCATGGAGCACAGTTTTGGTAACTTCCCTGGCTTTCTCAGTTCTGGTGGGGAAAGCCTCCACCCACCAAGAGAATGTACAAACCAAGACCAACAGGTAATGATATCCATTAGCACGTGGCTTTTCTGCGAAGTCCACCTGAATATTTCCCATGGGGGTAACTCCTACTGATTGAGCCCTTGGGGGCAGGTTAGGACCCTGCCGGGCATTGTTCTTTGCACAGGTTACACATTTGCGGGCTACTGAGGCTGACAGGGGTCCTAATAATGAGATAGAGAAATGGGGTCTGAGAGCTTTTTCCATTGCAGTTTTCCCATAATGTGTGGCTTGGTGGAAAGCTTGGACAAATGCTGGACCTAATGCTTCAGGGATCACAGTTGGACCTGGAGGAAGACCACCCGCTGGCGGCGGTAGCACTATCCATCAGGTTTCTGATAACACTCCCCTTTCCTCTAGACAATAATAGTCTAACTCTTTGGAAGTATATTGAGGAGCCCATGCACTGAGAGGTACCGGAAATAATGCTGCCTGGACTGGGGTATTGGGGGCAGGAGCTTGTCCAGTTATGGCCACTTCTCGAGCAGAAGCGTCAGCAAACCTATTTCCTCGTGAAACTTCTCCTTCCCCTGCCTGATGACATCGGCAGTGCATTACTGCTACTTGTTTGGGGGCCCATACAGCATCTAGTAGGGTCAATATTTCGGGACCATATTTAATAGACTTGCCTCCTGAGGTTATTAATCCACGTTCCTTGTACAGGGCTCCATGGGCGTGTAATGTGGTGAAGGCATACTTGGAGTCTGTGTACGCATTCAAGCGGAGCCCTGTCCCTATTATCAGTGCCCTAGTGAGGGCTATCAGTTCAGCTTTCTGTGCTGAAGTCCCCGGGGCCAAAGCTGATGATTCTATTACCATGTCCAGGGTCACCACTGCATAACCAGCACATCGTCGTCCGTTGATGGCAAGACTACTTCCATCCACGAAGAAAGTTCATTCAGGGTCATTTAATGGGACATCAGTTAGATCAGGGCGAATGGAGAATACAGTGTCCATTTTTCCAAGCAATCATGATCGGGGGGGGGGGGGGAGCCTGGACCAATTGGCAACAGCGTAGCTAGGTTCAAAGCTTGACTGACGATCAACTGCAATCGGGGGTTTTCACACAACATGCTTTGGTACTTCAGCATTCGTGATTTTGTGAACCAGTAATTCCCTTTGTGTTCCATAAGAGTCAGGACAGAATGTGGTACCGTTACTTGGAGACTCTGACCCAAAGTGAGCTTGTCGGCTTCACTCACCAAGAGAGCTGTAGCTGCCACGGTTCTCAGGCAAGGTGGCCATCCTTTTGCTACAGTGTCCAGTTGTCTGGATAGATACGCTACAGGTCGCTGCCAAGATCCGAGGGATTGGGTCAAAATGCCCAGAGCATTCGCTTTTAGAGTTGGTGGCTATCAATAGGTCATCTACATATTGGAGGAGGACTCTTTTTCCCAGAGTAACAGAGTAACTTGAAAGATCTTGGTTGAGAGCAGCACTGAAGAGAGTAGGTGAGTTCTTAAATCCTTGGGGTAGTCGAGTCCAGGTGAGTTGACCCTGTCTTCCTGTAGTAGGGTCTTCCCATTCAAAGGCAAACAAAAGTTGGCTGGTTGATGCTAGCTGTGTACAGAAGAAAGCATCCTTCAAATCCAAGACAGTGAAATGAGTAGCCTTAGCTGGAATCAGTCCCAGGAGAGTGTAGGGGTTTGGTACCACTGGATGTATGGTTACAACTGCATCATTCACTCGTCTCAAATCCTGCACTGGGCGGTAGTCAGCTGTCCCAGGCTTCTTGACTGGGAGGAGGGGGGTATTCCAGGGTGATTGGTACTTCCTGAGAAGTCCATACTTCAATAGTTTCATTAGATGACAGTGAATGCCTTCAATCGCTGGTCGCAGAAGAGGGTATTGTCTCACATGCACTGGTTCCGCTCCTGGTTTGAGGGTGACGAGAACAGGGGCTACATTCTTCGCTAGGCCCGGAGGATGATCCTCCGCCCACACCTCGGGCGGAGCTAAAACACTGGTGGGTATACGGGATCTGGCTGCCTTTGTCGGAGATGTACTATAGAACCGCCATTCTTCTTCACGGGGTCAGTCAACACCATTAGGCCAGCAGATTTTGAGTTCAGAGTCATTTCCATTTCTCCCCCTTCAGCAAAGGATATCTGCGCCTGGAGCTTAGCGAGCATATCTCGGCCCAAGAGGGGGATTGGGCATTCAGGCATATACAGGAACTGGTGTGCTATCTTCCGTCCCCCTAATTCACAGGTGCGGTTCTGCAAGAAAGGTTAAGTGGCTCTGGTTCCAGTAGCCCCGACAATGGTGATAGTTCAGAAGACAAAGGGGCCACTGGTTTAGCCGCCACTGAATGTTCGCCCCCCGTATCCACCATAAAGTCCCCAATTTTTAAACTGGCCATAGGCTCCTGGGGACCCAGGGGAAACTTGGAGCCCGGTCTGGCCTAGTCTTCATACATGCTGTAGCCCCCTTCGGCTGCCATTCCCTCCATAGCTGTTTCATCTTGTCGGAACTATGTGCAGTACATTCCTCCCCGATTCTGGAATCGCCCCCCTGCTCTCCGTGTGCTCCCTCCTCCCCTCCAGGAGGCGGAGTGAAAGTTCGGGCATTCGTTCTTCCAATATCCTTCTTCTCTACAGTGGGCGCACTGATTTGTGCCCACTGGGGGCCGACCATCTCCTCGGCCCCTTCCACGTCCTCGAGTCCTTCGGTTAGAGAAACTTCCTCCTCGTCGTTCAACTAAAGCTGCAGCAAGGAAATCAGCTTTCTTCTTCATTTTACTTTCACTTTTCTTCTGACGTTCTTGATCACGATTCACAAACACTTTCTGAGCAACTTCCATTAACTGGGCCGCATTCATGCCCGCAAATCCTTCCAACTTTTGCAGTTTCTGTCTTATGTCTCCCTGGGACTGACTCACAAAGGTCGCATTTACCATGCGCAAATTTTCCTGGGCTGCCGGATCATATGGGGTATATAGTCTATAGGCTTCAGATAAGCGTTCATAAAAGGCCGCTGGGCTCTCGTCTGGACGCTGGATGACTTCCGCTACCTTTCCGATATTCATAGCCTTCTGGCTTCCTTTCTTCAGGCCTTGCAGTAGGGCCTGGTGGAACCGAGTGAGGGCCGCCGCCCCATCGGCACTGTTCGGATCCCATCTAGGATCGTCATTTGGAAAATCCACGGCAGCTGCTTGCTGGGGATCTAGGCCTGCTTCTCCTACCAGATTTTCTTCTAACCATCGAGTAGACGCTTGCACAATCCGTGCTCGTTCTTCAGTAGTGAAGAGAGTAGACAGGAGCTGGAGACAATCAGCCCAGGTAGGCTGATGGGTTTGCATAATACTGGACATTAATTCAATCAAATCTTGGGGCTTCTCAGTATAGGATGCATAATGTGTCTTCCAGTTCAATAAATCAGTGGTGGAAAAGGGCATATAAACAAGACTAGTTGGTCCCACCACCACCTGGTCCTGGTCATTAAGAGTAGGTAGACCTGGGACCTGGCGTAATGGCATAACGTGACCATCCCTCTGACTTGCTGTTGTACTTCTGAAAGTATAAGGTGGTCTGGATTGTTGGAATTCTGCTCCCGGGCCTTGGCTGTCAGCAGTAAGTGACCCCGAACTGGCAAATGAATCCCTGCTGGCAGTGTCATCAGTGGACGATGGTCCTCCCGAGGCACTCTGAACTGAGCCGGGGCTTCCGGTCAAGAGGGGGTGCGCGTCCTCCTGCTGCGGAGGTGGCTGGTGGACTACTTGGGGTAAATCTGCAGGGAGGTGTCCCCCTGCGCCAGGCTCTGCCCGGGGTGGTGGCGGAGCTGAGGGGACTGGCCTATAAAGGTACTGGGGTGGACGGGTTAAAATATCTGGAGATTCTGGGGTAGAATAGACAGGCAGTTTCTTTTCCCCAGCCTTCCAAACCCCCCTTGTGGTTGCTACAAGTATCCTGCACTGTTCCTCATAACAACGCTTCATCCAGGAGGGCTCTTTTTCACAAACACTTAACCAGGAATCTATATAGGGGAACTGGTCAGGGTGTTCTTTTCGTACAATCTGGTGAACTAAAGATATGATACTAACATCAAAAGTACCCCCAGGGGGCCACGAAATGACCAGTGCAGGCCACTCCCTCTCACAAAGCATTTCTAATCGGGATGGAGACATTTTTATTCCATAGTCTCCGGCAAATCCCTTGCTAAAATTCTTGATCATACATTTCAACGGAGTTTGCATGAACTCCGACCCTCCCATAATGACATACACAACAGACAGTAGGGGCGGGTAGTCGGGCTGCAGGTAAGGGGAACAAATAGGTAGACAAACACCAAACGCTTCCTCCTTTTCGCGACCTGGGCACAGTCGCCCGGCCAGGAACTGCGCTAATCAGGAGTCCGCACTCGCTTGGTCTGTGTTTCAAGACCTCTCATTCACACACACACAAAAACAGACATGCCAGCAAAATCCAACATTTCCAGTGTGACAGAACTATATCGCAGTGTTCCTCTGGGTGCACTCTATAAAGACAGGGGGGGGGGCCATTCCCATTCACATAAAACTTCCCATCGACCTGGGGTCATTACAATTACATAATCACCAGAGAAACCCCTCTTAAAGTTTGTCACGCTCTTAGCCCCTTACAGACAGTATGGAGGGGCGTGCTTGTCATAGGAGAGATTCACCATTTAGCCTTTACCTGACTGGCTGCCTTGTAATGCCTCATGGGAAAGGTAGTTCAGTCAGGAGGTACTTGGCTTCAGGTAAAAAAAAAAAACACATTTGTAGTTGGCTTGAGTGGTAAGGCTTTGACAGATATTTATTTATGGGGTAACGCAAAGTTCACAAAATAACACCTTTGGATTGCTTCTCCAGGATTCTTTCAGAAATACATCAGGATATAACTGAACTCAAAACAAAACAGCTTATAATGTTCTTCAGCATAAAGAAAAGTCCTTTCAACAGTCAATGCTATCAGATATGGCTAGCAGTGCTGTTTTAAAACAAACAGAAACAGCTTTTCCTAAAGCAGGTTTCTTTTCTCACAGTCCAGAACACTTCCTGGCTGTTTGTCTCCTTAAGCACAGTAACAACTTCCAACAAGAAGTTAAACTCTTCATAGGCAAACAATTCTCTATGCAAGGCTTTCAGGAATAGTGAAAACAAAATCAAAGCTTTTCATACTTTCACCGTCAGCACGGCTTCAGGCTGTGCACTGCACTGACTAGCAGTTGTTTAGCAAATTTTAATTAGACAGCTGCAGTTTGCTCAGCAAAGGTATTTCTCCTTTAATACAGGACCTTCACAAGTTATCTACAGGCTCTCAGGGTTACCGGACTCTGGAGGTTTTCCTTACGGTTGACTCCCTTCCAAACCCTCCGTATTTGAAGACTGGCATAAAGAGCAATCCATGTATGAGTCGTCTTCTTCTACAGCTAGGTCTTGTTCACCCAGTTGCATAGGCTCTACCTTCATGTCTGGCTCAGAGGGCTTGGCTGACTGCCTCCCGTTAGGGCAAAAGCTGTCTCTTGCAACTCTGTAGTGCTCCAAATTAGACAAGCTTCTAATGCTCCTACCTGGGTCAAGGCTTGTATCAGCTTCTCCTCTCTCATGCTCTGACCACCATTCACCCGAGCTTCCTCGTCCTGTCCTCTAACTTGTGTTCCTGGTTCCTGCTGTTCTTACTGTTCCAGCTCCATTCCTCTTCCAGTAAGCATTCCTACTCCTCCCTCTCTCTGGATAATCTGACCTAGTCTTAAACCTCTCAGACTCCAGCCCCACCCCTTCTCCTCTCAGGTGTTGGAGATCAAACTGCCTCGTGGCAGCTGAGCACTTGGGGAATTCAGTGACGTAAGGGTTCCTTACCCTGGGCCTGCATTCCCTCTCCTTTTCTCCACTAGGGGCATTCTGCAACCTATTGCAGCTAGGAATTAGACATACCCTCCAGGAATTGACCCAATTTAGTTAGAAAAGACCTACATGCATTATCTGACTTTTATCTATCCTTCCAATGTAAATAGATTATGTATATAGTTAACCCTGTTTTCCAAGTTTATACTCCTGTTCGATGTAAACCTGACAGCTTGTTGTTATGGTCGTTAAGTTATAATGTAAACCGCACTGATGCTAAATAGCGCGGTATATAAGAAATTGTAATAAATAAATAAAAATAAATAAATTACCTGCTTTCTAGGTGTAAATGGAGTTTTGTGTCTCTGACCTTGTAAAATAGGTCCTTTGATAAGGATGAATTCCTTCTCTTTATCCCTGTCTCCTGGGTCCTGATAAGCTTCCTTATCACAAGTTCTTAAGGAAACACTGCAGAAGGCTCAGTATAGATACACCCCCGCCCATGCTGTTCAAAAATGCTGTTCAAAACCTTTGTCTCTCTCTCACTCATTCAGGTTTCTCTCTATCAAATCCCACAGAAATCACTCTCTCACTGTCCAGCAACTGGAAAATTAACACATTCCTCCTCCCTTGGTCCGTACTCGGACCTCTAAGCCATTCAGGTTTCCCCCATAAATCAGAGAATAAACAAATAAATAAATAAAAATAATAAGATAACAGGAACAGTTGACGTAGAAATACAGGCAGGGCTGAGATATAACCAGCAAACTAATATTACAGATACAGGTGAAGTAACAATACAGGCAGGGCAGAGATATAACTAAAACAGTTGAGGAGATCCGAAGGGGTTAATAGGAACTGAAACATTCCTTTCTGCAGGCTGTGTGAAAGACACACCCCTTCTCCCTCTGCTTGCTAGAGATACTGTCTCTCACGCTGTGCGGAAAAATAAATAGACTCGATTCCTTAAAGTGACTCCGGAGTAGGTTTTTTTTTCCCTTTTCTCAGTACTGTTCCTTAATTAATAACCTTACATTATACCAGAAGTGAAACCCGCAGTTAGACAACAGACAGAGGGTGCGGGTGATCGGACTGCCGGTAAGGGGTCCGGGCAGCCCTAGAAACAGAGGGAGACACAAACAGACATGCTAGCAACGTTTTCCCAAATTCCCAGGCCTACCTTACTAACCAAGGGCAGTAGTTTCGGCCTCTCGCATTCTCATGCAAGGCTTACTTGAACATGCCCTGAGAGATGATCAGGCTCTCGGTACCGTATTCCCATACCAATTCAGTCTCGCGTATACTCATGCAAGACATACCCAAAACTAACTGACTGAGGAGCAAGGAGATTGCTACTCACCGGATCCGGTACCCGATGCAAAACCAGTTCTTGGGTTGAATCCTGGACTCCCCTCGGGTTTGGAGGTGTTGGCTGGCCGGATCCAGTAATCCGCCGAGGCAAGGAGGAATCCTCTCTGATGCAAGGGAAACGGTGGCGCCTGAGGCTTCCCCTGCGGTCAGCCAGACACGGTTCCAGCTGGACCAAACCTTGAGGCGGTAAAACATGGTATATTCACTTGAATACCATCCACTACTCGCACTTCCCGGCCCAACGCACCAGGAAATGTAGCAGCGTAGTGCATGCAATGAATAAAACCAGGAGTCAGTGCAGGGTCCAAGCCAATTTATTGTGCACAGGCTCAGACAGGAGCGTGTCCAAAAGTGATTGAGCAATGGAGTACAGGAGCAAATTCCTTATATACAATTTTTACAGTTTGATACAGGCAAACTTTCTATTGGTCCCAACGCCCCTTGCACCTGTCCAATCAGGGACCCTCTCTGGGTCTAGCTCCCTGTTCCCCCTTCTCAGGCTATTCTAACAAAGGCATAGTCTTAGACATTGATACATTTCTACTTCAAGGCCATTTCTAGCTCAGGGAATGCAGGAACATGTCTATCATCAGCATAAAGGAATTATACAAACTTTTCAAAAGCAGTTTAAAGCAGTTTCTCAAACTCTGGTTCTCTTCAACACTAGTCTCAGGTGGGGGTTGGGGTCTAGGTCTAGTTTACAGGCCATAGCCTACCACAAGGACACAGAGATTCTGCATTGATTTTCGCCAAGTAAATGCAATAACGCAATTTGATGACTACCCCATGCCACGCATAGAAGACTTATTAGAGAGATTAGGATCAGTGCAGTATTTGACTAAGTTAGATTTGACAAAAGGTTACTGGCAAGTTCCCCTAACAGCTGAATCGAAACACAAAACTGCATTTAGTATGCCAGTGGGCTTATATCAGTTCAGACGAATGCCCTTTGGACTCAATGGGGCTGCTGCAACCTGCCAGCGCTTGGCTGATGCCCTTTAATGTGGGCATCAAAACTATGCCATGGCTTACATGGATAATTATTTTGAGCAAGAACTGGGTTACCATTTGACTAAAGTAATAAAGGTACTCACGTTACTTAGGGAGGCAGGTTTGACTGTAAACCCTCAGAAATGCTCCTTTACCCAAAGGGAAGTCAGGTATCTAGGTCATTTAGTGGGGTTAGAATGGATTAAAGCACTCATAGATAAGGTGGAAAGCATTGGGTCCTTCTCTCTACCCACTACTAAGAAGCAATTGAGAGGGTTCTTAGACTTAGTGGGTTACTATCGTTGATTCATTCCTCAGTTTGCAGAGTTGTCCTAACCCCTAACTGAGATGCTTAAGAAAGTCCAGCCTAATCAGTTTAGGTGGACGCAAGATACCCTAGGAGCATTCATAGGCCTGCGAAACATATTATGCAGGGAACTGGTGCTCTAGGGCATTGATTTTTCTTGTGAATTTATCCTACAAACGGATGCATCCGCAGTAGGGTTAGGTGCCATCCTTTCACAGAGACGGAACAGGGAAGAGCATCCGGTTATGTATTTGAGTAGGAAGCTATTACAATGTGAAAGGTACTGTGCCACTATAGAGAGAGTGTGTCTAGACATAAAGTGGGCCATTGAAGCTTTGAAATATTATCTGGTAGGATGCCGTTTCACTCTGGTTACAGATCATGCCCCTGTGCAGTGGCTTAACAGGATGAAAGACCATAATGCTAGCTTAACCCGTTGGTGCCTATCCCTTCAGGCATATTCTTTTACCATTGAGCATAGGGCAGGGAAGCATCATAGTAAAGCAGACGCCTTATCCTGAATTGCTGACTCTGCTGTAGATAGGGTTGCCAACATTTCACCGAGAAAAACCCGACACCTGTAGCTCGCCATGCTCCACCCATTCTCTGCCCCCAGTCCCACCCCTGCCCCGCCCCCAGCCCCACCCACAAAACTTACCGAGGATTCACTCACACCCCCCCTCAGTGCTGGTTCACTCACCCCCCTCCCCTCAGTGCTGGTTCACTCACTCACCCCCCTCCCCTGCTGGTTCACTCACTCACCCCCCCTCCCCTGCTGGTTCACTCACTCACCCCCCCTCCCCTGCTGGTTCACTCACACCACCCCTCCCCTCCCTGCTGGTTCACTCACCCACCCCCGTCACTCACACCAACCCCCCTCCCCTGCGGGTTCACTCACACCAACCCCCCTCCCCTTCTGGTTCACTCACACCACCCCCCCTCCCCTGCTGGTTCACTTACACCAACCCCCCCTCCACTGCTGGTTCACTCACACCACCCCCCCCTCCACTGCTGGTTCACTCACACCCCCCCCCTCCACTGCTGGTTCACTCACCCACCCCCCTGTCACTTACTCACCCCTCCTGCTGGGTCACTCACTCACCCCCCTCCCCTCCTGGTTCACTCACACCAACCCCCCCTCCACTGCTGGTTCACTTACACCACCACCCCCCCCCCTTGCTGGTTCACTCACACCATCACCCCCCTCCCTTGCTGGTTCACTCACACCACCCCCCCCCCTCTGCTGGTTCACTCACACCACCACCCCCCTGCCCAAGCCGCTGCTTCTGCTTTGTACAGAACAGCGGCTGCAATACACTTACTTTGAAAAGTAAAGAAAAACTGTGTGAGGAGCCCTCTGGTCATCGCAGCGCCCGAGGAAGTGATGTCATGGGGGTGGGCTCCTCACAGGTTGTGTTTATTGCAGCTAAAGTTAATTTGAAAAGGAAAGACAACCTGTGAGGAGCCCGCCCCCATGACATCACTTCCTCGGGCTCTGCGATGACCGGAGGGCTCCTCACACAGTTTATCTTTAGTTTTCAATGTAAATATATTGCAGCCGCTGCTTTGTACAAAGCAGAAGCAGCGGCTGCACTGCTATGGGGAATCGCGTTCGCGCTCGCGCCGCGGACTTCGGGACAAAAGCCGGTTTTTTGCTCTGGCCGCTCCCGATCTTGCGGCCAGAGCAAAAAAACGGCTTTTCAACGGCCGGTTTTACATCTGTGCCGGCAGCCGGCCTGGCCATGGAAAAACCGGCCAGGCCGGCTGAAAACCGACCGGTTGGCAACCCTAGCTGTAGAGAGTATATCATAAGGGGTTGGATATGTAAGAAATACCTTCGGAATATATAGGGAACCCCAGAAAAAGGGGGTTCCAAAGATCTGAGTACCAAAGCAGAAGATATGGAACCCTGGGAAGTGGAAATCCTGTCCTGGGGGGCCTCTTTAAGACTCTACAGAACAGAAAAAATGCCAGGAGGGAGGGGTTTGAGAGGGACAGGAAACAGGAAGTACAAAGATTCACAGAGAGGCTAGAGGAGGGGAAGAGAGAGGAAAAGGCCGAAGAACTAGCAGAGTCTATGGAAAGAGAGCTTTGGGAGTCGGAAACTGAAGGCACTGCAGAGGCTATGGAACAGAACTTACTGGATGATAACAGTTTGTCAGACCTACCAGAGGACCGCGAGATGCAGATAACTTAAAGAAAATCTTGTTTCTTTAGGATTCTTTTATAACTCCTATGTGGGGAAAGAAAGACTGACTGTTGGTTATGTGGAGTTTTTGTTTTATTTGTTCTTGGCAGTGCGGGAGGAACAGTGTGAAATGAATTACTGATAGGGTGGTTGCTGCCACAGCCTAAGGGCTACTTGAATACCCAGGCTGAGAGTTTTCCTTTTGAGAGTTTGGAGTAATAAATAAACAAGAGAAAATGTTTTGGCATAGGGGACACCTCCCCCTCTAATTAATCAAGGGGAAAGGGGGACAGGGTCCCGGACAAACTGAACTGCTTGACTGCAAAAGCTGTGCAGTTACAAAAACAAAGGAGTACTGCACAACCAACTCAACGGACTAAGCTTAGGTTGTGTTTGTGCTGTTTTGTGTTGTATCGGGGAACATTTGATCTTCTTCAGGATTCCGAACCTGCAGGAGCAGAAGAGACTCCAACATAAGCTTAAAGGATCAGCTGTAAAGGCTAAAAGTTTACATCAGATATGGGCACTCCAGGACCTGTTTAAGGGGTTGTATTGCCCTGAGTCTAATTTTGCTTTTAGCCCCCCCCCCCCTTGGGGCAAATCTTGTAGTATGAGCGGTGCAAATAGGGATAGAATTTTAGCTGGCATGGTCACTTATTTAAATTAAACACCAGCACGGCCATTTAACTTAATCCATATATTCAGTGCCACAATCTGTATAGGTAGTGTCACCAGCAGTGGCTGAACTGTGGCGTAGGCAGCCAGTCACACTGCTGGGCCTGACCTATCTTTATGAAAAGTAGTAGTTGCGAGTCCGAGTAGTCAGGTTTTCAACAAGGATTTTATTCCCCTCCCGGGGTTGGATTTTCAAAAGTAGCACAAAACACAAGAACTTAAAATACAGCCATGCCTCTGGCAAACTGAAGAAGAAAACAAAATACAGCTTCTTGCTTTAACCAAAAATCATGAATTACATTAAACAGAATCAGCTGATATGCTGGCAGTCTCTTCTATGCTTTCCAGCTCTCTACAAGGCACTCTTGTCTTTAGCTAATGCAGAGAAGAACTGATATCAGCCATCAATAAAGAGCAATCCATTTCTTCAACACATGGAGTTAAACTACTTGGTTCTGTAATCATTGGTTCATCAAACACAGTATTTTCTCTAGGACAGAAAGTCTGAAACTTCCTCAATTCAGTCTCTCTCTCTGAGCTCTCAGGACAGCCCTCTTCACAATAAGGCAGGTACTTGTCACACAGCTTGTAAAAGCAGGACGGAGAAACAGCTCTGTCTAAACAAGCTTTTTCCTTGTAACTTTTAAACCTCTTGTACTTGACGGCAGCTCATAGCACTGTCCTGTTCTGGTAATGGAAGACTTTTCTTTTGGAAGTCTCCTGCAGGGTTTTAGGAGCATACATTCATCCTCATCAAGCATACAGATATCCTCAACAGGATTACTTTCCCTCTCACAAGGTTGTAAGTATTTTAAGCAGCTCTGCTTCTCAAATATATATGGCTTGTTACCAACTGCCTCACGTTCCTTCCACTGAGCTCGGTGCCTGGGAAAATCACACTGCTTCAGAGGTGAGTGTTTCCTGTAACTAACCTCTCTTGGTGAAGGTAACTTTGTTTCCTTTTGATAATTCCTCCGTGGCTTTCTGCTCCAAGGTTCAGGCAGTTCAGAGTCAGTATAAGAGTACTCTGAGCCTCCGTCTGAGACCTGCAAGTTTCCTCCAACTTGCCAAGCTCCTGCAGCTTCCTGGTCTCTGTCTTGGTCTCGGTCTTGCTCCTGGTCTAACTCTGTCTGCTTTGGACATTTTTATACAGCTTTAGGGGCATTTTCTTGCCCATGTGAAAACTGTTTTCCTGATCAACTGGGGAGTGTTTGCTAACTAGGCGTGACTGCAGACCTCGTGTCTCAGCTTGTTTTGGTTGCCTATGGTAACTAGGAAGCTTCTGATCTACCTGCCTGTCAGAATCTGAGCTATACACAGCAGATTTCTGTGTTTTTAAGGCACAGGGCAGATCTTCCGTGTCACACATCCCCCTCCTTAAGATATTACGAGCTGCAGATGTCCTCGTCGGACAGCGCGTAATCTCACCTGAGTGAAATCCTCTGCTCACTACATGTACCAACCTCACTTCCGCTGACCTTTCACGCCAAGGATTCAGCAAGTTCACGTGGTATACTTGGCGGTGCCCTTTTTGGTTTTCTACCTTGTAGGAAACGGGACCCACCTGGCCAACTATTGTACCCGGGCCTTTCCATTTGGCCTCAAACTTCGGACCAACGTCTGCCACAAGGATTAAAACTTTATCCCCAATAGATAATTTCCTCGTTTTAGTCCCCCGGTCATAATATTTTTTCTGCCTGCGCTGGCTGGCTTGCAGATTGTCCATAGACACTCGGGATGTCCGTTCTAAATGGTTCCTGAGGTCTTTTAGAAATTGGGGTACCCCTACTTCTGTCTCATCTGGTGCAACCCACTGCTCCCTAAGGATATCTAGGATCCCTCTCGGAGCCCTCCCAAACAACAACTCGTAAGGGGATGCCCCTAATGATGCCTGCACACGCTCACGACACGCGTAAAGGACGAATGGGAGGACATTGTCCCATTCAACCATATTCCCTCCTAAGCTCCGCCTTAACATTTGTTTTAAAGACTGATTCATGCGTTCCACCAGTCTGTTGGACTGGGGGTGGTACGCTGAGGTGCGGATATGACGTATCCCAAAGGCGTCCCAAAGCATGGCTAAGTGTTTTGATGTGAAGTTTGTCCCTTGATCAGTTAAGATCTCTTGGGGAAACCCAATCTCACAAAACAACTTTATGAGCTCTATTGATATGGTTTTCGCAGAAATGTTGCATAGGGGTATTGCCCATGGAAACCTGGTTGCATAGTCCATGATCACTAAAATATAGTGAAAACCCCTTGGTGTTCTTATTAACGGGCCTACAATATCCATCGCTAATTGCCTCACTGGGGTTGCAATGGTGGGTGGTGAAACCATCGGTACTGGCTTTGGTTTGGCAGCCATGACCCGTTGGCATGCCGGACAAGATTCACAATACCGGGTTGTTTCTTTAAACACTCCCGGCCAGTAAAAGCGAGCTAGCACCTGGTCTAAGGTTCCTTGGACACCTTTATGACTGCCCACGGGGTGGTCATGCGCCAATTTCATGACTACCGCTTTGAAGGTAGTTGGCACCACCAACTGCTTGCGTACAGTACCTGTTCTGGGATCTGCGTTCTCCCTATACAACAGTTCCCCTTCTAGGAAGAACCTGGGTAAAATTGTCCTAGCCTCTTGAGCATACTCGAATGCCCTTTTTAATGCTGGGTCACCCTGCTGTTCTTTAGGGAAGGAAGGGAATTTCTTCACCAGCTCGGCTGGCACCCAAGGTAATCCCTCCCCGGCTTCCAGATCTGCTCTTCCCTGCGACCTATGTCTCCTTTCTTGGCGTCTTTTAGCCTTATTCTTCCTGACCTTTTTTGGAAGGTTAATTAAATCTTCATTGGAGGGAAGTATGTCTTGCGGTTCCTCATTTGGGTTAGACTCTGGCTCTGGGGATATGTCCCTATCCTCGGGCCCTTCCTCTGGCTCTGATAGCGAACTTGTCCCTGCCCCTGAGACCTTACTTTGGGACCTAGTGGAAACTAGACCTGTTTTTTCATCTAGCCTCTCCTTAAGGGCTTTTTGAAAATAAGGCCAATCCCTCCCTAACACAACCTCTCTTGGAAGGTTTGGGATCACCACTATTGGTACTTTCTCACTGGTACCCAGTCCCTCTACAAGCACATTATATAATGAGTAATAGGATGAGGTTCCACGCATACATTTCACTTTCACATTCGTGGGTATCTGGCATAGGACAGAGGGGTTACTAGTCAGAATAGCCTGCCACATTGTATGTGAGACCATACTCTGTTCTGCTCCTGTATCCAGGAGTGCTACAGCCTTCACACCCTCCACCTGGACATCTACAAGAAATCCTCCCTCAGGGTCTCTCTCTCCCCTTGAGATAAGGGCCATACGCTCTTTACATTCTTTACGCATGTGCCCACTTTTCCCACATTGAAAGCATTTTCTAGCATCATATTTACTTACATTTTTCCTCTGTACCTCATGAGTATAGGCTTTTCTCATACCCGGCATTCTTTCCATGCCTGTTACTTTTAAAATGCTATCCCTAGAAGCCCCAGCTAACTCAGCTTCAAAATAACATTCTGTCAGTTCAGCCGCTTCCTTAGTGGATTTGCACTTCTGTAACAGGAAAGCTTTAACCTCCGGCGGTACAGCCTCAAAATATTGCTTAAGGAGCACAGCGTCCATCAAAGACTCCACTGTTGCTTTCTCCGGAGCAAGCCATTTTGTCGCTAGACCTTTAAGTCGCTGCATTAAAGCTTTCGGCGTCTCTTTAGGCAAGAGTGTTGCCTCTCTAAAAAGACGTCGATAGTGGATAGGTGTTAAACCTAGCCTATCTCTCACCGCTAATTTCACGTCTGGGTAATTGGACGCTAGGCCCGCGGGCATTGCCTTGTAGGCCGCCAATGCCTCTCCGGTCAAAGACATGGCGAACCTAACGGCCCACTGGTCTAGTGGCCATTTAGCCGCCTCCGCAATCCTTTCAAAGGCATCGGAATAATCATCAAAATTATCAGTCTTTTGTAAAGGTCCCAGTGCCAATGCACTACAATTTTGCAGTCCTACCACAGGTGATACTAGTACGCCATCTTCATCTGTGGTGGGGGTCCTCTTTACCAGCGTAGTTAACAAGTCCAGGAGCGGCTTTTGCTGTGCAGCCAGTGCTGCCATAGTCCGATCCTGAGCCTGTCGCGCGAGCTCACTCTGGGCTTTCCATTGGTCCTCCATCCATTGGAGCATGTCCTGGGGATCCATCCCGGCGTTGAAGTGTACCTGTATGGGAGAGAAAAAACCAGGGCACACCAAGTGCGGCACAATATATTTTGTCCTTTCTCCCTGCCTGCCCTTAGCAAGGTATAACTTCTTCCCCTTTCTCAGCAATCCTCACCACCCGTGCCCACCTACTTATACCTCAGCACGGTGTAGGATCTCGCGTTGAGAAAGGTTCTTTATCCACGCCTCCTTCAGGTCAGCCTGTGGAAATCCAGTTGCTGGAGAATTCTGTACCAGGATTTTCCTCTTTCAGGATTTTCCTTTGCTGCTGCTCTTTTTTTTTTCCTTCAGCCAACTGTATCCTCTTTAGGAAAAGCCTTGGGTAGTACTTTTTTTTTTTTTTTTAAATCCAAATTACTACGCCATTTATGTCACCAGCAGTGGCTGAACTGTGGCGTAGGCAGCCAGTCACACTGCTGGGCCTGACCTATCTTTATGAAAAGTAGTAGTTGCGAGTCCGAGTAGTCAGGTTTTTCAACAAGGATTTTATTCCCCTCCCGGGGTTGGATTTTCAAAAGTAGCACAAAACACAAGAACTTAAAATACAGCCATGCCTCTGGCAAACTGAAGAAGAAAACAAAATACAGCTTCTTGCTTTAACCAAAAATCATGAATTACATTAAACAGAATCAGCTGATATGCTGGCAGTCTCTTCTATGCTTTCCAGCTCTCTACAAGGCACTCTTGTCTTTAGCTAATGCAGAGAAGAACTGATATCAGCCATAAATAAAGAGCAATCCATTTCTTCAACATATGGAGTTAAACTACTTGGTTCTGTAATCATCGGTTCATCAAACACAGTATTTTCTCTAGGACAAAAAGTCTGAAACTTCCTCAATTCAGTCTCTCTCTCTGAGCTCTCAGGACAGCCCTCTTCACAATAAGGCAGGTACTTATCACACAGCTTGTAAAAGCAGGACGGAGAAACAGCTCTGTCTAAACAAGCTTTTTCCTTGTAACTTTTAAACCTCCTGCCTCTTGTACTTGACAGCAGCTCATAGCACTGTCCTGTTCGGGTAATGGAAGACTTTTCTTTTGGAAGTCTCCTGCAGGGTTTTAGGAGCATACATTCATCCTCATCAAGCATACAGATATCCTCAACAGGATTACTTTCCCTCTCACAAGGTTGTAAGTATTTTAAGCAGCTCTGCTTCTCAAATAGGTTAGGGCCTAGCATCAGCAAAGTACTTTTTGTTTCAAATTAAAACACAGAAGAGAGCTTTCTGGTTAAATCTAGAATCCAGCAGAGAGCTTGTAGTTTAAATTTCATAATAGGTTAGAGCCTACCAGCAGCAAAGAGCTATAATTTAAATCAAATCAGAATATAGCTTACCTCAGCAGCACAGGACAGGGTACTGTGTAGCAGCCCTCTTTTAATATGTGTTATAAACCTCCCTCCCTCCCCACACCCACCCTCCCCTGGGATAATCACAGCTTTATAGGTACTTGCTCAACTTAAAAGACAGGAGGTGCTCTCAGGTGAAGCTCATTACCCAAATCAGTCATACACTAAGGACCTGAGATTAATTAAGCTTCAGGTGAACAAGGTATATTAAACTTATTAGGTACAGTTTTAGTGGTATAAATATCCATAGCACCCTTTAGTACGTAAAGAACTTAAAGATCTAAACACAAACTTAAAACTAAGATGCAGACAGCAGTCCAGCAGCGGGATGTGGGCTTTCCAGTCTTTTGCATTGAGTGTCACATGTATGATTTTCTCCCAGCTGGTGAGAGGTCTTACGTGTGCACTAGGTGCAAGGAGCTCTTTGCTCTCAGGGAACGAGTCCGTTCTCTAGAGGCTAGAGTAGCAGACTTGGAAAACATAAGACAGACAGAGAGGTACATAGACGAGACCTACAGGGATATAGTCCTGAAGTCCCACCTCCAGTCTGGCAGCATCCCTGTTGCCATGGAGGAGAGAGGTCACGTGACAGGAGAGCATCACCCTGGTGTGGCAGGAAGTGATCCTGTAACTTGGACCGGTCATCCAGGTGATGTCAACCCCTCTCGCTCCGAGGAGGTTTCTCCTGGGCCAAGTGCCCATGAGGGATGGGTTAGGACAGCAGTTTTAGTTGGTGTTTCGATCATTAGGCATGTAGATAGCTGGGTGGCTGGTGGACGTGAGGATCGCCTGGTAACATGCCTGCCTGGTGCGAAGGTAGCGGACCTCACGCGCCACCTAGATAAGGTCTTAGATAGTGCTGGGGAGGAGTCTGCTGTCTTGGTACATGTCGGTACCAATGACATAGGAAAATGTGGTAGGGAGGTTCTGGAAGCTAAATTTAGGCTTTTAGGTAGGAAGTTGAAATCCAGAACTTCCAGGGTAGCGTTCTCCGAAATGCTTCCCGTTCCACGCGCAGGACCCAAAAGGCAGGCAGAGCTCCGGAGTCTCAATGCATGGATGAGACAATGGTGCAGAGATGAGGGGTTTGGATTTGTTAGGAACTGGGGAACATTCTGGGGAAAGGAGGGGCTCTTCCGAAGGGATGGGCTTCACCTTAACCGGGATGGAACCAGGCTGCTGGTATTAACCTTTAAAAAGGAGATAGAGCAGCTTTTAAACTAGATAATAGGGGAAAGTCGACAGTCGCCCAAGAGTGCATGGTTCGGAAGAATGTATCCTTGAAGGATACTACAAAAAGCAGAGAGGTTCCAAAAAAGAGTAAAGTAGCCCAAATGCCCTCGAGTAAGGAGCAGACAGAGCTTAAAGATCCCAAATTACCGATGTCTACCAATAGCCAAATTAATATGAATAAAATACAGTCTCTAAAATGCTTGTATGCAAATGCTAGAAGTCTACAAAACAAGATGGGAGAGTTAGAATATATAGCACTAAACGAGAGGTTAGATATGATTCGAATATCAGAGACATGGTGGAAGGAGGACAACCAGTGGGACACTGTGATACCTGGGTACAAACTATATCGTAATGATAGAGCTGATCAAATTGGTGGAGGGGTTGCGCTCTATGTTAGAGAGGGCATTGAGTCAGAAAGGATTAAAGTTTTGCAAGAATCAAAATTTGCTGTAGAATCTCTATGGATTGAAATTCCATGTAAAAAGGGGAAGGTGATGGCAGTGGGGGTGTACTATCGTCGGCCTGGCCAGAATGAACAAATGGATGATGAAATGCTCAAAGAAATCAAGGAAGCTAGCAAACGTTACAGTGCAGTAATAATAATGGGTGATTTCAATTACCCCGGCATCGACTGGGTCAGTGTCACAACAGGACATGCTAGGGAGATAAAGTTCCTAGATGAAATAAATGACTGCTTCTTGGAGCAGCTGGTTCATGAACCGACCAGAGGGGAAGCAATATTAGACCTAGTCCTTAGTGGAACACCAGATGTAGTGCAAGAGATAAGGGTGTTGGGGCCACTTGGCAATAGTGATCATAGCATGATCACCTTTGATTTAATTAGTGGAGGAGGGATAGTAAGGAAATCCACAGTACTACCCTTTAACTTTCGAAAGGGAGACCATGATAAAATGAGGAAAACAGTTAAGAAAAAGCTAAAAGGAGCAGTTGCAAAGGTTAAAGACGTACATCAAGCTTGGGTGTTGTTGAAAAATACTATCTTGGAAGCCCAGACCAGCTGTATTCCACGCTTTAAGAAAAGTGGAAGGAAGTCCAAAAAACTGCCAGCATGGTTTAAAGGTGAGGTCAGAGAGGCTGTTGTTGCCAAAAAAGCATCTTTCAGGAAATGGAAAAAAGAGCCAAACGATGAAACCTGAAAACAGCACAAGCACTGGCAAGTCAAATGCAAGGCATTGATAAGGCAGGCAAAGAGAGAATTTGAGAAGAAGCTTGCTGCTGAAGCAAAAACGCGAAATAAAGACCTTTTCAAGTACATTCGTAGCAAAAAACCTGTGAGAGAGTCAGTTGGTCCATTAGATGATAAAGGGGTTAAAGGAACACTAAGAGGCGACAAGGCGATAGCGGAGAGACTGAATGAATTCTTTGCTTCGGTCTTTACTGAGGAAGATGTGGGGATGTTACCCATGACTGAAGTGGTATTTAAAGGTGTGGAAGAATTGAAGAAAATATCGATACATCGGGAAGATGTCTTACAACTATTAGATAAACTGAAGAGTAGCAAATCACCTGGGCTGGATGGTATACATCCAAGGGTGTTGAAAGAACTGAAATTTGAGATTGCAGACCTGCTATCAGTAATCTGTGAACTATCATTAAAATCATCTCTAATACCTGAGGATTGGAGGATCGCCAATGTAACACCAATTTTTAAAAAGGGTTCGAGGGGTGATCCGGGAAACTACAGACCGGTGAGCCTGACATCAGTACCGGGAAAAATGGTAGAAACCATCATAAAGAATAAAATTACTCAGCATGTAGATAGTCACGACCTAATGGGAGACAGCCAACCTGGCTTTAGACAAGGAAGATCTTGTCTTACTAATCTGTTATGTTTTTGTGAAGGAGTGAATAAACAGGTGGACAAAGGTGAGTCGGTTGATATTGTGTATCTGGACTTTCAGAAAGCCTTTGACAAGGTCCCTCATGAGAGACTTTTGGCAAAGCTAAAGAGTCATGGGATAGGAGGCAGTGTACTATTGTGGATCAGGAACTGGTTAAAAGATAGAAAGCAGAGGGTAGGGCTAAATGGCCAATTTTCCGAATGGAGAAAGGTGAATAGTGGTGTACCCCAGGGATCTGTGCTGGGTCCGCTGCTTTTTGACATATTCATAAATGACCTGGAAAGTGGAATAACGAGTGAGGTTATCAAATTTGCAGATGACACAAAACTATTTAAAGTTGTTAAAACCCAGGAGGATTGTGGAAAATTGCAAGAGGATCTTGATAAATTGGAAGACTGGGCATCAAAATGGCAGATGAAATTTAATGTGGAGAAGTGCAAGGTTATGCACCTAGGGAAGAACAACCCAAACTATGGTTACACGATGCAAGGTTCCACATTAGGAACCACCACCCAGGAAAAAGATTTAGGCGTCATTGTGGATACCGTGTTAAAACCCTCGGCCCAGTGTGCAGCGGCGGCCAAGAGAGCAAATAGAATGCTAGGTATGATAAGGAAAGGAATGGAAAATAAAACAAAAGATATTATAATGCCTCTATATCGTTCCATGGTGAGACCGCACCTTGAATATTGTGTGCAATTCTGGTCGCCGTATCTTAAAAAGGATATAGCGATTTTAGAAATGGTTCAGAGAAGAGCCACCAAAATGGTAAAGGGGATGGAAGGATACTCCTATGAAGAAAGGCTAAAAAGGTTGGGGCTCTTTAACCTGGAAAAGAGACGGCTGAGGGGAGATATGATAGAAGTCTATAAATTAATGAACAGAGTGGAACGGGTAAACGTAGATCGATTGTTTACCTTATCAGAATATAGAAAGACTAGGGGACATGCAATAAAGCTACAGGGTAAACTATTTAAGACTAATAAAAGAAAATATTTTTTCACTCAACGTGTAATCAAACTCTGGAATTTGTTACCGGAGGATGTAGTAAAGGCTGTTAGTGTAGCTGGGTTTAAAAAAGGTTTGGACAAGTTCCTGGAGGAAACGTCCATAAACCATTATTAAGAAGGGACCCAGGATATCAATGCTTGAACCAATACAAGCATTGTGGAACCTGTGTCCCTTGGGGAAACTGCTAGGTACGTATGACCTAGATTGGCCACTGTTGGAAACAGAATACTGGGCTTGATGGACCTTGGTCTGACCCAGTATGGCATATCTTATGTTCTTATGTTCTTATAATATATATGGCTTGTTACCAACTGCCTCACGTTCCTTCCACTGAGCTCGGTGCCTGGGAAAATCACACTGCTTCAGAGGTGAGTGTTTCCTGTAACTAACCTCTCTTGGTGAAAGTAACTTTGTTTCCTTTTGATAATTCCTCCGTGGCTTTCTGCTCCAAGGTTCAGGCAGTTCAGAGTCAGTATAATAGTACTCTGAGCCTCCGTCTGAGACCTGCAAGTTTCCTCCAACTTGCCAAGCTCCTGCAGCTTCCTGGTCTCTGTCTTGGTCTCGGTCTTGCTCCTGGTCTAACTCTGTCTGCTTTGGACATTTTTTATACAGCTTTAGGGGCGTTTTCTTGCCCATGTGAAAACTGTTTTCCTGATCAACTGGGGAGTGTTTGCTAACTAGGCGTGACTGCAGACCTCATGTCTCAGCTTGTTTTGGTTGCCTATGGTGACTAGGAAGCTTCTGATCTACCTGCCTGTCAGAATCTGAGCTATACACAGCAGATTTCTGTGTTTTTAAGGCATAGGGCAGATCTTCCGTGTCACAGTAGCAACACAGAATATACGGACAGTATGGTGACGGTGCTGGCACTATCTGTTTTGTTTAGGCCTGATGTGCCGCATCAGCGCATAGCCCGCCTGCAATCCATCTAACCTGGATTTTCAATGCCGGGGGACGTATGCGGCACCGGTATTGAAAATCCGGTTATCGCTGCACAACCCGGAAGTCGCTGGAGCTAGCCGGGTAGCACTGATTTTCGATGCTGCACAGTTAGCTCCATAGCCTTAAAGATAGGTGAGGGTTTTCTATGCCTATCTTTAAGGTGCCAAGGGCTAACCAGGTAGCATTGAAAATTACTTCTACCCAGTTAGCACTTGCCTTCGCCCCCCCCCCCACTCCATCCTGGAATGCCCCCAAATGCTCTGATGCTAGGTGGATAGCATCTGGGCGCATTAGGGACTTAACCGGGATTTTCCAAAGGCACTACTTGTGTATAGGCCTTTGGGATATCCTGGTTAAGGCATTTACAAGGGTAACATGGGCTATTACCCATGTAACTGCCCTCGAAAGTTGGGCCCGTATATCTTATCTGAAAAGTGGCTGAATATCGCCATTATCTGGATAATTTTTTGGTCTACCCTCGCTCCTCCGCTAACATGGTTCATAAATATATGGATAATATCTGACTATTCAGCAATTTGAACAGCTCAATATTATCTGTATGTTTGAAAATATATGGATAGGCTAATTATGTGTTCACCAGTGAACACATAATTGCCTTTGAATATCAGGTCATTCATATAGTATAAAACATTCCCAGATTAACTAATAACACTGTCCTAACAACAGAGCAGAAAGACACATTTTCAAAGCTGACATATTTCATTCTCTAAAAGCTGACATTCTTTTGTACCTTTGTTGTCCGACCATTTTATTTTTCCAACTGGGTTGGTCTTGGTCTCTCTTTACCACTTCCTCTTGTTGATTTTCTCACAAGTTCTTTTCCATGGTCTTATTTCCATTTTCTGTTTATTCACTCTACCTGTCTTCTTCCCTTCCTTCTTTATATCTATTTCTGAAGTTGGTCCTTCTGTTTCATCTTTTTTTCTCAATTTCTCTCATCTATCTTTTTATCTAATTATAGCTTGATTCCATTACTCCTCACCCCCCCCCCCCCCAGTCTTCAATTTCCCTCTTTTTACCTTACATCTGCTTGCCAGCTTTCCATTTCCTAATTTTATTTCTTCATTCTTATTCCTTGCCTCAGTCTCATTGCTTCGTTAGCCGTCTTTCACCCACATTCTAGTCCTTCATTTCCTCCCTCTGTACTTATCCCCTCCCCAGTCTCATCTATTTTATTTTGCTTCTCATCCCCTAATCAGCCCCAGCTTATTCTCTATCACTCATCCCCTCACCATTTCCAGTCTCTTTCTTATGTCTTATTTCCTATCCTAGCTACCATTTCCCATTTTACCTTCCCTATTTTTACCCTCCCTCACTCCTTCAAAGATCTGTCCCCTTCATTTGTCTCACATTCATTCTATAGCCTTCTGCTCTTTTCAACTGCTTCCCAAACCCTTCCTTGCCACCCCCAGTTCTCTCCCCACCTCATATTTCTGCATTGTGTCACAGCCCCACTCATACTCCTCATCCATTCACCTAACCCTTATTGTCCTCCTAATCTCTGGTCAGTTTCTTAATCCCCAGCCACACCAAGCCCCACTCATCCACTTTACCTTGTGTTCTCACTCACAATCCCACCCAAGACTTGAGTCCCCACTTACATTCCTGATAGCCAGTCAATATTAAAGTCTGTCTTTTTATGCTCTCCCAACTAATTTTAGAGTCTCCATCTAAGTCTGAGCCCCTTCTTTCTCACATCTCTATGCCCTCAGTATTTATATCCTGTTTGCTACTCCCCTTCTCCAGCACCCACCCATGTACTTTCTTCTCCAGTATTCATTTACCCTGTGGTTCCTTCTCTTTACCTTAGCATCCATTCTTATGGCCCTCCCTTTCAACCTTCCCCTGTATATAAACTTGCATCCCTCCCATACAATATCTGTCATCCTCTCCCTTCTCATTCCCCCAGCATTGCCTCTTTTGCCACCCTGACTCCATCTGCCAGCATTAAGCCCCTGTCAGTTCCAGTACTCAACTCCACCATCAGCCCCCTTCCAGATCCAGTCAAAGCCTTCCAGCACCGGTCTCAGTCCCCTTCTAGTCCTAACACCCCTGCTCCTTTCCTGTTCCAGTTCCCCTCCAGCATCAGCCCATTTCCTCCCTCCCTCCATTCAGCATCAGCTCCAGCCAACCACCTCCTTTGCCCCCCCAGCCCTCACATCAGTTCCAGCTATCACCTAAACCCCAGCCTTGAGCATCAGTCCCATTCAGCCTCCTCCTCTGCCCTCCCAGCCTTCAACATCAGACACAGTCAGCCATCTCCTCAACTCCCCCAGCCCTTAGCATCAGCCCCAGCCAGCCACCTCCTCCCATCCCTTATCCCTTGGTTTCAGTTCCAGCCAATCACATCCTCTTCCCCCCAGCCCTCAGCATCAGTCCCAGCTATCCATCTTCTCTATCCTCCCCTACCCTCAGCATCAGACCCAACCAATCACTTCCTTCCCTCCTTTGCTCTTATGGTTGTGCCATGCCGTGCTGTAGCCACTGCAACCATGCATTTTTAAAAGGCAAAAGCAAGCATTTCTGATCTCTCACAAGAAATAGGAAGTACTTGTTTTGCCTTCTAAAAATGCTATGGTAGCAGCAGCTTCTGCGCAACATAGCTGCAGGAGTGAAGGAGAACACTTCTACAGCTCTTTAGGGGTCAACAGTGAGGGAGGCTTTCAGTGTCCTTATAAGAGTGCCCCAGGCCAGTGCCTCTCTGGCACGCCCCTTAAGCCAGTCCTGGGAAGCCCAGATCAATTGTATTCCACATATTGAAAAAGGCAGAAGGAATGCCAAATAACAGATGGCATGGTTAAAAATTAAGATGAAAGAGGCAATTATAGTGAAAAGACCATCTTTCAAAAAATGAAAAAAGGATTTGAATGAAGAAAACAGGAAACGCCATAAGCACTGGCAAGTCTGGTGGAAAGCAATGATGAAGGCAGAAAGAGAACTTAAAAAGAAACTTACCATAGAGGCAAAAATGCATAAGAAAAACTTTCTCAGGTACATTCAAAGTAAGAAAACTGCGAGGCAGTCAGTTGGACCATTAGATGATCAAGTGCTAAAAGGGGATTCAGGAAGGACAAGGGTAAAGCTGAGAGACTTAATTAATTCTTTGCTTTGATCTTTACTGAGGAAAATGTAAGGGAGTTACCCACGCCAGAAATAGCATTTAATAGTGGTGATTCAGAGGAACTGAAATAAATCTCAGTGAACTTAGAAAATAAAAAAAGGCCACATTGACAAAGTAAAGAGCAGCAAATCATATGGTCAGGATTGTATACACTCCAGCGAGGGAAAATAACTCAAAAATGAAACTGCTGATATATTATTTGTAGTCTTTGAAAATTTCCATCTTAGAAGTGGGACGGTTGCTTCAACCATAGTGCTCTGACTTTCTTCAGGGTGAAGTTTGCTATTACTATTCTATAGTACTTGAAGACTGGAGGTTGGCCATCTTACACCAATTTTTTAAAAGGGATCCCGGGGATGATCTGAGGAACTAGACTAGTGAGCTGGATGTCAGTGCTGGTAAAATAGTTGAAACTATAATAAAGAACAAAATGAATGAACACAAACATGATGTAATGGAACAAAGTCAACATGGATTTAGCCAAGGGAAGTCTTTCCTAATCAGTTTGCTCCATTTTTTTAAAAGCATGAATAAACATGTGGATAAAGGTGAGCCAGTTGACAAAGTACCTCATGAAAGACTCCTGAGGAAATTAAAAAGCCATGGGATAGAAGGCAATGTCCTATTGTGGATAAAGAATTTGTTAAAAGAGATAACACAGAGAGTGGGATTAAATGGCCAATTTTCTCAGTTGAAGAAGACGAATAGTAGAGTATCCCAGGGATTTATACTGCAACAATGCTTTTAAAAATATTTATAAATGATCTGGAAATAGAAACTAGGTGCGAGGCCATTAAATTTACAGATGACAACAAATTAATTAAGGTTGATTAATCAAAATCGGATTGTGAGAAATTGCAGGAAAACCTAGAGAGACGGGGAGACTTAGCAGAAAAGAAGGAGGAGTAGCTCTATATGTCAACAGCAATATTAAAGCCGCATGAAATACAGGGAATGTTCAGAAAAGAAGACGCGCTGTGGATTATGTAGAAAGAGGAGATGGCACTATCATCCACACTGGTGTAGTTTACAGGCCTCCAACTCAAACTGCCAAGCAGCCGATCCTCAGTGTCCCCCGAATAAACGTATAATGACCTTTCCTCCAGGACCGTGACCAAACCCTCCCAAAGCCCAGCTATACAAGGAGCTGTCACGACATACACTGCCACTGTGAGCCACTGTTTGCCAATACACTGAATGACAAACTATATGCCCCAATGTGTCTAAAATGCGTTACATTGTAGCGTCAGTGCCTGTCTCCCCCCCCCCAATATTATGATGGCATTAACAACTGTGAACCATTCCACGGCATTCAGTATTGTATAGACCCCTATTATATCTACCCCCAACCATCTCACCAACAGGTTGAGGAGAACTAACCTTTGTAAGCTCCTCACATAGGAGAATCCTTCCATCCGCAGCACCAACTGTGATGTCTGTCATAATCACACAGTGACAGTGGTGGAACACAGACATACTGCTGGTGTGGAATGGTGATGTGCCACATGGGGCGGTCCAAGGGACATGACAGCCTTGGCAGAGATGCCAGTGCCACCCCCCCCCCCCCAGTGCCACTGAATCCAGCTGTGGAGGAAGAGGCCGATAGCGCCTGCAACTGTAGCCCTCCAGGTAGCTGGAAAATATAGGTGCCCAAGGAAATTCCACAGCAGTGGTTGCCATCCTCCCCCTGAGACGTATAAGTGGCAGGCGGTGATGGGACCCCTGCATGGGCAGCTGGTGGGGAGACTGAGTGGCCATCCATGTGTGCTCTGCCCCCCCATCCAGCCCTTAAACCCAAGGCACTCACCAAACTTGAATGTTTAACATGCTGGGACTGCGACCACCACCACTGACAGTGGGTGGGCATGTCTGCATGGTGAGATATTGGTGGTGGCATGGGAAGTGGCACCAGCCTGCAGCAGACAGAAACCTTGTCCTGGTGGTGTGCACAATGCACACTGCAGCATGCAAGAATATAAGAACATAAGATATGCCAGAGAGGGTCAGACCCAGATCCATCATGCCCAGTATCGTGTTTCCAACAGTGGCCAATCTAGCTCACAAGTACCTAGCAGTTTCCCTAAAAGACACAGGTTCCACAATGCTTCTACTGGGACAAGCAGTGGATATCCCAGGTCCCCTTTAATAATGGTATATAGACCTTTCCTCCAGGAACTTGTCCAAACCTTGTTTAAACCCAGCTACACTAACAGCTTTTAGTAATCCTCCGGTAACAAATTCCAGAGTTTGATTACAGATTGAGTGAAAAAATATTTTCTCTTATTAGTCTTAAATAGGGTACCCTGCAGCTTCATCGCATGTCCCCTAGTCTTTCTATATTTTGATGGCATAAACAATCGATCTACGTTTACTCGTTCCACTCCATTCATTAATTTATAGACCTCTATCATATCTCCCCTCAGCTGTCTCTTTTCCAGGTTGAAGAGCCCTAACCTTTTTAGCCTCTGTTCATAGGGGTATAATCCATCCCCTTTACCACTTTCATGGCTCTTCTCTGTACCTTTTCTAATAACGCTATATCCTTTTTAAGATACGGTGATCAGAATTGCACACAATATTCAAAGTGCAGTTGTACCATGGAACGATACAGAGGCATTATAATATCCTTAGTTTTATTCTTCATTCCTTTCCTTATGATACATAGCATTCTATTTGCTCTCTTGGTCGCCGCTGCACACTGAATGGAGGGTTTCAACATGTTATCCACAATGATGCCTAATTCTTTTTCCTGGGTGGTGGTTCCTAATGTGGAACCTTGCATCGTGTAACAATAGTTTGGGTTGTTCTTTCCTAGTTGCATAACTTTGCATTTGTCCACATTAAATTTCATCTGCCATTTGGATGCCCAGTCTTCCAATTTATCAAAGTTCTCTTGCAATTTTTCAAAATCCTCATGGGTTTAACAACTTTGAATAATTTTGTGTCATCTGGAAATTTGATTTCCTCACTCATTATTCCCATTTCCAGGTCTTTTATAAATATGTTAAAAAGCAGTGGACCCAGCACAGATCCCTGGGGTACTTCACATTTCACCTTTCTCCATTAGGACAATTGGCCATTTAGCCCTATCCTCAGCTTTCTATCTTTTAACCAGTTCCTAATCCACAATTCTTCCTATCCTATGACTTTTTAATTTTGCCCAGAGTCTCTCATGAGGGAACCTGTCAAAGGCTTTCTCAAAATCCAGATACACTATATCAACCGACTCACCTTTGTCTACCTGTTTATTCAAACCTTCGAAAAAACATAATAGATTAGTAAGACAAGACCTTCCTTGGCTAAAGCCATGTTGGCTGTCTCCCATTAAGCCATGACCATCTACATGTTCAGTAATTTTGTTCTTTATAATGGTTTCTACCATTTTTCCCAGTACTGACGTCAGATTCAATGGTCAAGTTTCCCGGATCACCCCTGGAACCCTTTTAAAATCTTCAGGTATGCAGATGATTTTAACCCTTTGAAGGCCTACTTTAAATTTTTAATCCACATTCTGCAGCCGGGTTAATTTTTGCATATTTCAGGAAAATTGTACCCGTCTTATTCAATATGTTCTAATAGTGGTTTTCCTTCTGCTATGGTCATGTATTATATACCATTTGATAGGAATATTTAGTCAGAATTTTGGATCCCGAGAGATTTGGGATCGGCCTGGAAAGGGTTAATGATAGTTCACAGATTACTAGTAGCAGGTCTGAAAGCTCATATTCTGTTCTTTAAACACCCTTGTATGTATACCATCCTGTCCAGGTGATTTGTTACTGTTCAGTTTGTCACATAGTTGTAATACATCTTCCCAGTGTATCGATATTTCTTTCAATTCTTCTGTGGCATCACCTTTAAATACCATTTCAGTCATTGGTAACATCCCTACATCTTCCTCAGTAAAGATCGAAGCAAAGAATTCAATCTCTCCACTATGGCCTTGTCCCCTCTTAGTGCCCCTTTTACCCCTCTATCATCTAATGGTCCAACTAACTTTCTCACAGGTCTTTAGCTAAGAATGTACTTTAAAAAGTCTCTATTACGCGTTTTTGTTTCCACAGCAAGCTTCTTCTCAAATTCTCTCTTTGCCTGCCTTATCAACGCCTTCCATCTAACTAGCCAGTGCTTATGTGATTTCCAGTTTTCATCATTTGGCTCCTTTTTCCATTTCCTGAAAGATGCTTTTTTGGCAACAACAGTCTTTCTGACCTCACCTTTAAATCATGCTGGCAAATTTTTGGACTTCCTTCCACTTTTCTTAAAGTGTGGAATATAGTTGGTCTGGGCTTCCATGATAATATTTTTAAACAACACCCATGCTTGATGTAAATCTTTAACCTTTGCAACTACTCCTTTTAGTTTTTTATTAATCATTTTCCTCATTTTATCATAGTCTCCCTTTTGAAAAGTTAAAAAAAAGTTAGTACTGTGGATTTCCTTATCATCCTTTCTCCATTTATTAAATCAAACGCGATCATGTTATGATCACTATTGCCAAGTGGCTCCAAAATCCTTATCTCTTGCACCAGATCTTGTGTTCCACCAAGGACTAGGTCCAAAATGGCTTCCCCTCTAGTTGGTTCATGAACCAGCTGCTCCAAGAAGCAGTCATTTATTTCATCTAGAAACCTTATCTTCCTAGCATGTCCTTCCATGACACGACCCAGTCGATATTGCGGTAATTGAAATCACCCATTATTATTACTGTACTGTAACTTTTGTTAGCTTCCCTGATTTCTTTGAGCATTTCATCATCCATTTGTTCACTCTGGTCAAGCGTCTAATAGTACACCCCCCAATGCCATCGCCTTCCCCTTCCCCTTTTTACATGGAATTTCAATCCATAGAGATTCTACAGTGAATTTTGTTTCCTATAAAACTTTAATCCTTTATGACTCAATGCTCTCTCTAACATAGAGTGCAACCCCACCACCAATTTCTCTATCATTACGATATAGTTTGTACCCCAGGTATCACAGTATCCCACTGGTTGTCTTCCTTCCGCCATGTCTCTGATATACCAATCATTTCTAACCTCTCATTTAGTGCTATATATTCTAACTCTCCCATCTTATTTTTTAGACTTCTGGCATTTGCATACAAGCATTTTAAAAGCTGTATTTTATTTATATTAATCTAGCTATTGGTAGGCAGGGGTAAATGGAATCTTTAAGCTCTGTCTGCTCTATACTCAAGGACATTTAGGCTAATTTTGTCTTTATTGGAACCTCTCTGCTGATGTGCCCTAACTTCACTCTTTTGCTAGAATCTTTCAAGGATACATTGTTCCGAACCATGCGCTGCTGGGTAACTGTTGACTTTCCCCTATTATCTAGTTTAAAAGCTGCTCTGTCTCCTTTTTAAAGGATAATGCCAGCAGCCTGATTCCATCCCGAGTAAGGTGGAGCCCATCCCTTCGGAAAAGCCCCTCCTTTCCCAAGAATGTTTCCCAGTTCCTAACAAATCCAAAACCCTCTTCCTTGCATCATCGTCTCATCCCCGCATTGAGACTTTGGAGCTCTGCCTGCCTTTTGGATCCTGTGCATGGAACAGGAAGCATTTCGAAGAATGCTACCCTGGAAGTTCTGGATTTCAACTTCCTCCCTAAAAGCCTAAATTTAGCCTCCAGAACCTCCCTATGTCATTGGTACTGACATGTACCAAGACAACAGACTCCTCCCTAGCATTATCTAAGACCTTGTCTAGGTGACACACGAAGTCCACTTCCTTCACACCAGGTAGGCATGTTACCAGGCGATCATCACGTCCACTAGCCACCCAGCTATCTACATGCCTAATGATAGAATCACTAACTATAACGGCTGTCCTAACTCTTCCCTCATGGGCACATGGCCCTGGAGAAACCTCCTCTGTGTGAGAGGGTTTTACATTACCTGGAGGACAGGTTCTAGCTACAGGATCACTTCCTACCACATTAGGGTGATGCTCTCCTGTCACATGACCTGTCTCCTCCATGGCAATCGGGATGCTGCCAGACTGGAGGTGGGACTTCAGTACTATATCCCTGCAAGTCTCCTCTATGCATCTCTCTGTCTTCCTTGTGTCCTCCAAGTACTGTACTCTAGCCTCCAGAGATTGGACTTGTTCCCTGAGAGCGAAGAGCTCCTTGCACCAGTGCACTCATATGACCCCTCACCAACGGGGAGAAAATCATACATGTGACACTCATTGTGAAAGACTGGAAAGCCCTCATCTTGCTGCCAGACTTCTGTCTGCATCTTAGTTTTAGGGTTGCAGTTAGGTATTTAAGTTGTTTACTTACTAAGGCTAAGGTTTGCTGGGGATACTTATACTAATAAAACTATATCTAATATGTTTAATGGACTTTGTTCCCTAACATGGGCAGAACAAAGGACCAAGCTGTCACTGTTACCTACAGCATGCAGGAAACAAGGAGAAAAAGCATAACACACTGAAGTCATTACCTGCCACACACTAGCAGTGATATGGACCTGCAGCAGAGCCAGCAGAGACCATCTCTAACAGTGCAGGTTCAGTAGACCAGATGCAGGGCATCCCTCCTCACCCTCAGGCTTGCTGTTATGTGCATGTAGCACACACAGCCAATGCATCTTACTGAGTTGATATGCTGGATCAGTGCATTCTCCATTGGTTCTTCAGCTGCAGACCGCTGTTTTGCATGTGCAATGCCTCATGGGTAGTGGAGGCCCCAACCTATACCAGTCCAACACAAAAGCACAAGTCCACATAAGTAGGAAGACCCCAGTCCAAACTGTGGCAAAAGGAAAGACAGAGCTTTTATTGATACATATGCAGGGGAAATTGAGCCAAGGGAACCCCTCACTGGTATTGCATGTATACATACAGAGCACCGTCCACATTGATACTGTCCTTTATATTTTGAAAGGAATCTCCTTTCTGTAAAAGCTGATGGAACTAACAAGTTGCGTAAATTGACATTCTGTTTGTGGGCCACTATTAATGGTAAATCCTGAAAGCCAGGAAGGGCTTGTATAAGGTGCCACTCATTTTGTAAAAAATTTTTAATGTCATGTGAATGTTGTAAATATAAAAGAGGGCACACCATACACACTTCAGCTTTCTTTTTTCGAAGCTGTAAAAGCGACTCACGGGAGGACTCGCGAGCCCTTTTATATGCTTGGTTAATGTAATGGGCAGGATACTGTCTTGCTGCAAATCTTTCCTTCAATATTTCAGCTTGTAATTCAAAGATTAAGAAAGACAATAATGGGCTCATCACGACATTGTATAGGAAGCCCACAGATAGAAATCATCTTTTACATTATGACAGCTTTCATAATCCTGCACTAAAAAGGAACCTTCCTGTTGGCCAGTTTTTAAGAGCGCGAAGGGTTTGTACTACATTACGGGATTTTGAATTACTCTATCTCCTTTTTAGAGATTAATGCTAGCAGCCTGGTTCCATCCTGGTTAAGGTGAAAGCCATCCCTTTGGAAAAGCCACTCCTTTCCCCAGAATGTTCCCCAGTTCCTAACAAATAAAAAACCCCTCTTCTTTGCACCATCATAACATCTATACATTGAGACTCTAGAGCTCATCCTGTCTTTTGGGTCCTGTGTGTGGAATGGGAAGCATTTCAGTGAAAGCTACTCTGGAAGTTCTGGATTTCAATTTCCTACCTAAAATCCTAAATTTAATACTCAGTCAAGACCTAGTATCAGCAAAGAGCTTTCAGTTTAAATTTAAAACACAGCAGAGAGCTTTCTGGTTAAATTTAAAACCCTCAAGATCAAAAAATTCCACAAACCACGATCAGAATCAAAACAATCAAAGACATAGAAAAAGATTCTGATCAAACTAGGAACAAAATCTCCATATATAAATCAAAATTTTCACATAGACATTTATTTTTGTCGGAGTTGCCAGCCTAGTGAAAGGAACTAAATCAATCACCACTGTGGAAACTCCATTTTAATCAAGTAAATATTTTAAAACTACTCATTTCAGTGTACTTAGCTGTATAGTAACACATTCTTCAGGCTGTTATCAACATCACAGAAACCAACGACGTGACACGTTTCGGGTCCAAAAAATTTCAGAAACCCTGCTTCAGGTCAAAACATAACGTGGTTAATCCTCAGCCATAAAAAGTTTGTATCGGAGAAAACGCCTTAAATACTTCAGCCAAAGGAGAGAATGCACAGCTGATTTTGAAACCTCTAATGAGAAAATGATGAAGCAAAGATCAGCCAATCAACAACAGGGGGAGGTTCCACCAATCAGAAACCGCACCCTGGAAGAAAGGCAATAGTAATATACTAAGCCCTAAATGATTGTGTGCCAATCTATCTGCATATTTAAACCATGAGGATAGACTGCATTCAAAGAATAAATCCACCTCTGTTCTAACCTTTGGAGACCTTGAACGCGATCTCCTCCACGGGGATTCACTGGTACATAATCAAGTACTCTCCATTGAAGGGATTCAAATGTATGTGTAGCATCAACACAATGGGCTACCATCGGTGCTTGCAGGTTTTTAGTGCGAAAACGCAACGCATGTTCACTCAATCTAACTCGCAACGATCTAGAAGTACGTCCAACATAATAGAGCTGACATGAGCATACACCACAAAGGAAGAGGAGCAATTGATATGCCATCGAGAATGATAGATTTTTGAAGTATGTACATCTACCCATTCAGGGCCAGAAATAGTGTTAAATACTCCTTTGGCTGGAGTATTTAAGGCGTTTTCTCCGATACAAACTTTTTATGGCTGAGGATTAACCACATTATGTTTTGACCTGAAGCAGGGTTTCTAAAATTTTTTGGACCCGAAACGTGTCACGTCGTTGGTTTCTGTGATGTTGATAACAGCCTGAAGAACGTGTTACTATGCAGCTAAGTACACTGAAATGAGTAGTTTTAAAATATTTACTTGATTAAAATGGAGTTTCCACAGTGGTGATTGATTTAGTTCTTTTCACTGGGCTGGCAACTCCGACAAAAATAAATATCTATGTGAAAATTTTGATTTATATATGGGTATTTTGTTCCTAGTTTGATCAGAATCTTTTTCTATATCCTAAATTTAAAACCCATCAGAGAGATGGTAGTTTAAATTTAATACTCGTTCAGGGCCTAGTATCAGCAAAGAGCTTAAATTTAAATCAAATCAGAGTATAATTTAGCATAAAAGGAAAAACAGGGTCAGTATTCTTTGAGCAAGAAATTATTTCTAGAGATCTTTACAAAGAGACCTTCTAGATAGGGGGCAAGAGACCTGTGAAATTGTTTTAAATAGGTGTCAAAGCCAAGTGACAGATCAAAAGGGCATTTTGAAAAACTCCCTCTATCCAAGCAAGGGCTGTGTGAATCACCCAGAAAGTTGGTCACAGATTACAATACAAGCACAGGACAGGGAACTGTATAGCAGCCAGCTTTTAATAGGTCTTCTTTTCCTCCCTCCCTACTCCCACCCACCCCTGGGATAATCGTAGCTTTGTAAGTGCTTAAACCTCTTAAAGGAAAGGAGGTGCCATATTCACTCTTAGGTGCAGCTGTTTATCCTCATTAGGCATATATTAAGGACCTGAGATTAATTAAGCTTGAGGGAACAAAGTCCATTAAATGTATTACTGTAGGTATAGTTTTATTAGTATAAGTATCCCAGCAAATCTTAGTAAGTAAACAACTTAAATACCTAAACACAACCTTAAAACTAAGATGCAGACAGTACTCCAGCAGCGAGATGGGAACTTTCCATTTTTTTGCATTGAGTGTCACATGTATGATTTTCTCCCAGTTGGTGAGGGGTCTTATGTGTGCACTAGGTGCACGAGTTTGATCTCTCAGGGAACGAGTTTGATCTCTGAAGGCTAGAGTAGCAGACTTGGAGGACATAAGGAATACAGAGAGGTACATAGACAAGACCTACAGGGATGTAGTACTGAAGTCCCATCTCCAGTCTGGTAGCATTCCTGTTGCCATGGAGGAGAGTGGTCACGTGACAGGAGAGCATCACCCTGGTGTGGCAGGAAGTGATCCTGTAGCTAGGACCTGTGATGTAAAACCTTCTTGCACCAAGGAAGTTTTTCTCCAGTGCCATGTTCCCATGAGGGAAGGGTTAGGACAGTCAATATAGTTGGTGATTTGATCATTAGGCATATAGATAGCTGGGTGGCTGGTGGACATGAAGATCGCTTGGTAACATGCCTGCCTGGTGCGAAGGTAGCGGACCTCACGCGCCACTTAGACAAGGTCTTAGATAGTGCTGGGGAGGAGTCTGCTATCTTGGTACATGTCGATACCAATGACATAGGAAAGTATGGTAGGGAGGTTCTGGAGGCTAAATTTAGGCCTTTAGGTAGGAAGTTGAAATCCAGAATTTCCAGGGTAGCATTCTCTTAAATGCTTCCCATTCCACGTGCAGGAACCACAAGGCAGGAAGAGCTCCGGAGTCTCAATACATGGATGAGAAAATAATGCAAGGAAGAGGCCGCAAGCTTCACAGCCTCAAGCTCTCCCTGGAGGGATCGAGCCTTTCCACTCACCGGACCTCCTCCAGCTGAAGCGGCTGCCCAATCGGGGCAGTCCCTGGTGCTTTAAAAGAGCGCGCCAGCTTTCAGCAGCTCTCTTGATGGCCGCAAGCTCTCCCTGGAGGGATCGAGCCTCTCCACTCACCGGACCTCCTCCAGCTGAAGCGGCTGCCCAATCGGGGCAGTCCCTGGTGCTTTAAAAGAGCGCGCCAGCTTTCAGCAGCCCTCTTCACGGCCACAAGCTCTCCTTGGAGGGATCGAGCCTCTCCACTCACCGGACCTCCTCCAGCTGAAGCGGCTGCCCAATCGGGGCAGTCCCTGGTGCTTTAAAAGAGCGCGCCTACAGGCGCACCCACGCCGGCGGGCCCGTGCTTGAGGGCCACGCCAGAGGGCCCTTTGGTGTGGCCCTTAGGTAGGGCACTAAAAGCCGGGGCTAAACCAATCCCATGAATTATTCAGTCTCTTCACCCCACTGGATACACCGCTCTCAAAGACCTGCAAGATATCGGAAACGTACACGAGGCCAAAGCCACTCTAAGAGCACCATTGAGAACACACAATTACAATTACAACCACTGGCCCAGAGATCCCTCTTCCTATCGGGATAGTGCAGCCGGCACAAGACCCCACCGTCCGTCCACACCAGACTAAGACGCTAAACGAAGTGTGCACCTAATTCTCGAAAGAGGATCAATTGTGCACACAACTCTCCAGACACAGCCACTGGCCCAGAGATCGCTCTCACTGCCAGGACTAAGCAACCTTCGCTTGATTCAACCGCCAAAACACATCGAGATGTACAGCTTGAGAGGTATGGCTTTATGTAATTCTTTGTAGCACACAATCCAACTTCCAAAGCTCAAGCTTCCCCCACTGTGTGCCCACTGTGCTTGCACATTGTGCCACTAACAACAGCAACCACAGTTCAGCTGTATCAAGACTGAACTGCCCTGAATACATTGGCTCACCAACTCCGTGAGTACAAACTACCGATCAGATCTAAGACTCTCAATTGGACATCAAAAAGTCATTAATATTTCAAGCAGTACAGAGATTGTTAGCACTGGTGAATATTAAATCTTACCACGCTGCATAATCTGCACCGCTAATAACTTATGATAACATTGTATATATGCACCACTAGTAATTTATAGAAACATTGTATATTGTTAGCTGCTCCATTGCTGCTTTACCACTCTGCATAATCGGCACCGCTAATAACTTATAATAACATTGTATATATGCACCACTAGTAATTTATAGAAACATTGTATATTGTTAACTGCTCCATTGCTGCTTTACCACTCTGCATAATCTGCACCGCTAATAACCTATAATCACATTGTATATATGCACCGCTAGTAATTTATAGAAACATTGTATATTGTTAGCTGCTGCATTTAAGATAATAATACATTGTTACTTTATTGGCTACACCCCTCACGACCAGGCATCCACACAAGAAATTCTTCGGTTACACACAGCTAAAAATGACCCCCCTAGCCTACACATAGGTATACTATACCTACTCAGTTATACACTAACTAGCTCCCTCACTGAGACAACCAGCCACAATCCAATCTTGATCATAAGAAGACATGGAAGAAGAGATCACAGCAACTCACACCATTCACCTCCAGAGTATCCCCAGAACTCACACCCCCACCTAATTCACATACCACTTCTACACCACACTAATACCAAGCAACACCAAGATCCACGCATCCTTAGATGTGCCCTCATAAATGCACGATCGGTCCTCAAAAAAAGGCCAGTCATCCCTGCCATTATATCACACCTCAACCTTGACATGCTACTGGTTACTGAATCGTGGCTCAACAGCTCTGACTCAATCCTCATCAACCTTCTCACCCCCCCTAACTTCACATTCCACGCATGTCATAGAACCGACCGCAGAGGTGGTGGTGCATTCATTCTAGTTAAAACTGACCTACACTATCAAACAATCTATGCCAACAGTTCAACCCACCTCGATACTGTCTCTATTGTGAACAAATACAACACAATTAACTTAATATATAGGTCTCCATCCCCATCTACCGACGATCTCGCAACTATAATGGAACTAGCATCTAACCCCCAAAACGCACGTAAACCTAACTGGCTACTGGGTGATTTCAATCTCCCAGCTCTACACGATATCCATTCCAGGGCCCTACTAGAAGCACCTACACTATGAGCAGATAGTTGATGCCCCCACACACCAAAAAGGGAACACATTAGACCTTATCTTCAGCCCCCGACCAGAGTTAAAGCCCGACCACAAGTTCAACATAACCATCTCACCTGTACCATGGTCCGATCATAACCTAATCAGCTTCCAAATACCCTTATGCCAAGAAAGAGAAAACACCCCTGAACCAGCTAATAATACAACAGCTCACCCTAGATGCTTCAGACCCTTTGATGTTGAGGAGATCATCAAAAACATCCTTCCCAATATCAACACTATTTCACCAATCCTTGAAGAGGTACTGGCATCATGGACTAACAACCTGAGTACCTTTGCAGACGTACCTACCCAATCAAAAACACGTGTCATAGAGAAGCAACCAGATAAAAAGAGACCTGCACCCTGGTATACTGCCGAATTAAAAACCTCCCTACGTGCCCTCAGGAAATTGGAAAGAAAATGGCGACGCACCCGAGCCACATCAGACCTGACACTCTACAACTCCCACTTGCAAGCCCATCGAACTCCTATATCATCTAAAATTAAAGAATACCATGCTGATCTGCTGAATCGATCATTGAACAAGCCTCATGACTTGTTCAACATAGTTAAGTCCCTAATGAAGGAACCATCAGCCTCACAACCAATGCTGATACTCCCTCAAGACTATGCTGATCACCTGATAGCCAAAACCAATAGCATCAGTAAAGCCACACTATCCCGCCCCACCACGAATCCACCCAAGCAGCTCACCACCTTCTTGACACCATCACAAAAAAGCATTGAAAGCATCATTGCAAGCATCAACTCCACCACGGCCCCTAACGACCCTTGTCCAGCGCTCTGGATAAAGGCCCTACGCCACGAAATCAGCCCCATAATAGCCAAAATCATCGACCTCTCTTTCTCCTCTGGACAGTTCCCAACAAGCCTTAAGCAGACATCCATCAGGCCCCTCTTAAAGAACACCAAACTTGATGCCCTGAAGGTCGAATCATACCGACCCATATCCAGCATCCCATTACTAGCAAAGATAATTGAGAAGGTGGTACAACAGCTACAGGATCATATCAACACTAATGCCCCCCTTGACACAAACCAACATGGTTTCAGAGAGGTTCACGGTGTCAAGACACTCCTCACCACCCTCATCAATACACTCATTAATGGGATCGACTCCATCAAACAAGGATATGCACTAATTTTCCTTGACATCGCCACAGCATTTGACTCTCTAAACCATGAACAACTTCTGATTCGGCTGCATGATAAAGGGATAAGCAACTTAGCATGGCACTGGTGCAAATCTTACTTAACCGACAGATGGCAGCAGATAAGAACAGGATCTGCGACCTCCATGCCATTCAAACAACACTATGGAGTACCCCAGGGCTCATCCCTCTCAGCACTCCTATTCAATATCTACATGCAACCGATATGCAAAATAATTTGATCATTTAACATCTCTTGTTTGCTATATGCAGACGACGTATTACTCTTTACTCCATTCATAATCGAAACCCCAGATTTCACCCAATTGATAAACTGCTTCAATGCCATAACAGATTGGCTCCTCTCCCAAAGTCTCAAAACCAACTTTAAGAAGACAGAGGTTTTATTTGTGACAAGAAACCAGTCCTTCATACCTCCGACAACCATAAAGACAAGAGATGCAGAACTTACAAGCCGACCATACATCCGCTATCTAGGTGTGACTATGGACCAACAGCTCAATTTCAAAACACACATCAACAATATAATCAAACAAATATACCACAAGATACGAACCCTACGACATCTTCGACCTTTACTACATCCAGAAGACTTCAGAACAGTCTTCCAAGCATTGGTGATCCCCCACTTTGATTACGCTAATGTAATCCTACAGGGCCTTCCCAAAAACACCCTTAGCCCCTTACAATTAGCGATGAATACGGCTGCAAGATTCCTGAGCGGAGCATCCAGAGCAGACCACATCACCCCAGTCCTCAAAAACCTACATTGGCTACCAATTTACTGTCGGCTATCATTTAAAGTAACCATCATCCCTTTTAAAATTATCACCAAGATGGCCCCCTCAGCTTTACTGGACCTCATCCACCCCATACCAGCAAACAGAGAAAGAAGAACATGCACTGCCAACACACTATCGATTCCCAGCGAAATAACAAAATGTACCAAAACAACCAGGAATAGAGCATTTAAGTTTTATGCCCCTAGCTGCTGGAATGCACTCCCTGCACCCATTAGAGCCATCAAAGATCTAGCTCAATTCAGAAGAACGCTTAAACATCACCTCTTTCTTTTACACTATTCACAGTCCTCCAACATGGCACCCCCTAACACACCACCATCCATGAACACGTAAACCCTTACCAATGCTGTACATACTATAAATACAGAATGTAGACAGATGTAAATTGATGTATATAGTTACCACCAGTTTAATCCAAGTTATTCCTCCCTGTTCTTTGTAAGTGCTCTTATTGCACAACACTGTTTTATGTAAACCGCTCTGATTTTTAAGAGTGCGGTATATAAGAAAAATAAATAAATAAATAAATAAAGAGGGATTTGGATTTTAAACTAGATAACAGGGGAAAGCCAACAGTAACCCAAGAGTGCATGGTTCGGAACAATGTATCTGTGAAGGATACTAGCAAAAGACTGAAGTCAAGGCATATCAACAGAGAGGTTCCAATAAAGACAAAAGTAACCCAAATGACCTTAAGTGCAGAGCAGACAGAGCTTAAAGATTGCAAATTACCCCTGCCTACTGATAGTCATATTAATATGAATAAAATACAGCCTTTAAAATGTTTGTACACAAATGTTAGAAGTCTAAAAAATAAGATGGGAGAGTTAGAAAATATAGCACTAAATTAGAGGTTAGGTATGATTAGTATCTCAGAGACATGGTGGGACAATGTGATACCTGGGTACAAACTATATCATAATGATAGAGCAGATCAAATTGGTGGTGGGGTTGCACTCTATGTTAGAGAGAGTATTGAGTCACAAAGGATTAAACTTTTGCAGGAAACAAAATTCACTGTAGAATATCTGTGGAAGGGGAAGGCGATGGCAGTGGGGGTGTACTATCGACCTCCTGGCCAGAATGAACAAATGGATGAAGACATGCTCAAAGAAATCAGGGAAGCTAACAAAAGTTACAACACAGTAATAATAATGGGTGATTTTAATTACCCCGGTATCGACTGGGTCAGTGTCATGGCAGGACATGCTAGGGAGATATAGTTTCTGGATGAAAAAAATGACTGCTTCTTGAAGCAGCTGGTTCATGAACTGACCAGAAGGGAAGCCAGTTTGGACCTCATCCTCAGTGAACCCAAGATCTGGTGCAAGAGATAAGGGTGTTGGGGCCACTTGGAAATAGTGATCATATCATGATCGCTTTTGATTTAATAAATGGAGTAAGGGTGGTAAGGAAATCCACAGTGCTATCTTTTAACTTTGAAAAGGGAGACTATGATAAAATGAGGAAAATAGTTAAGAAAAAACTATAAGGAGCAGTTGCAAAGGTTAAAGATTTACATCAAGCATGGGGGTTCTTTAAAAATATTATCATGCAAACCCAGACCAGTTGTATTCCATGCTTTAAGAAAAGTGGAAGGAAGTCCAAAAAACTGCAAAAGTGGTTTAAAGGTGAGGTCAGAGAGGCGGCTGTTGCCAAAAAAGCATCTTTCAGGAAATGGAAAAAGAGCCAAATGACGAAAACTGGAAACAACATAAGCACTGGCAAGTTAGATGGAAAGCATTGATAAGAAAGGCAAAAAGAGAATTTGAGAAGAAGCTTGCTGTGGAAGCAAAAACATGTAATAAATACTTTTTCAAATACATTTGTAGCAAAAATCCTCTGATGGAGTCAGGTGGACCATTAGATGATAGAGAGGTAAAAGGGGCACTAAGAGGGGACAAGGCTATAGAGGAGAGACTGAATGAATTTTTGCTTAGGTCTTTACTGAGGAAGATGTAGGAATGTTACCCATAGCTGAAATGGTATTTAAAGGTGATGCCGCAGAAGAATTGAAAGAAATATTGATACACCGAGAAGATGTATTTGATAAACTGAAAAGTAGCAAATCACCTGGACCAGATGGTACAAATCCAAGGGTGTTGAAAGAACTGAAATATGAGATTGCCGACCTACTATTAGTAATTTGTGAACTATCATTAAAATCATTTGTAATACCTGAAGATTGGAGGATGGCCAATGTAACACAATTTTTTAAAAATGGTTCCAGGGTGATCCAGGAAACTACAGACCGGTGAGCCTGATGTCAGTACCGGGAAAAATGGTGGAGACCATAATAAAGACCAAAATTACTGAATATGTAGATAGTCATGGTTTAATGGGAGAAAGCCAACATAGCTTTAGCCAAGGAAGGTCTTGTCTTACTAATCTGTTATGGGTTTTTTTAAGATATGAATGAACAGGTAGACAAAGGTGATCCGGTCAATATAATGTATCTGGATTTCAGAAAGCCTTTGACAAGGTCCCTCTTGAGAGACTTGGCAAAATTAAAAAATCATGGGATAGGAGGCAGTGTACTATTGTGGATCAGGAACTGGTTAAAAGATAGAAAGCAGAGAGTAGGGCTAAATGGCCAATTTTCCCAATGGAGGAAGGTGAATAGTGGAGTTTCCCAGGGATCTGTGCTGGCTCCGCTGCTTTTTAACATATTCTCAAATGGCCTGGAAATGGGAATAATGAGTGAGGTAATCACATTTTCAGATGACACAAAATTATTCATAGTTGTTAAAACCTATTTGTGAAAAATTGCAAGAGGACCTTGATAAACTGGAAAACTGGGCGTCTAAATGGCAGATGAAATTTAATGTGGACAAGTGAAAAATTATGCACCTAGAAAAGAACAACCCAAACTATGGTTACATGATGCAATGTTCTACATTAGGAACCACCACCCAGGAAAACGTTTTAGGCATCATCGTGGATAACATGTTGAAACCCTCCGCCCTGTGTACAGCTGCGGCCAAGAGAGCAAATAGAAAGCTAGGTATCATAAGGAAAGTAATGTAGAATAAAACAAAGGATATTATAATGTCTCTGTATCATTCCAATGGTGCGACCACACTATGAATGCTGTGTGCAATTCTGTTGCCGTATCTTAAAAAGGATATAGCATTATTAGAAAAGGTACAGAGAAAAGCCACCAAAATGGTAAAGGGGATGGAAGGATACCCCTATGAAGAGAAGCTGAAAAGGTTAGGGCTCTTCAACCTGAAAAAGAGACCGCTGAGGGGAGATGATATAGAGGTCTGTATGTAGTGGAACAGGTAAATGTAGATCGACTGTTTACGCCATCAAAATATAGAAAGACTAGACGACATGCAATGAAGCTATAGGGTAACCTACTTAAGTCTATTAAGAGAAAATATTTTTTTTCACTCAATGTGTAATCAAACTCTGGAATTTGTTACTGGAGGATGTAGTAAAAGCTGTTAATGTAGCTGGGTTTAGTAAAGGTTTGGAAAAGTCCCGGGAGGAAAGATCCATAAACCAATTCAAGCACTGTGGAACCTGCATCTTTTGGGAAAACTGCTAGGTACGTGTGTCCTATATTAGCCACTTTTGGAAACAAGATACTGGGCTTGATTGACTTTGATCTGACCCAGTATGGCATATTTTATGTTCTTATGTTCTTATGGCTTCCAGAACCTCTCTCCCACACTTTCCTATGTCATTGGTATGAACACGTACCAAGACAGCAGGCTTCTCCTCAGCATTATCTAAAACCTTGTGTAGTTGGTGCATGAGAGCTACTCCCTTCACACCAGGCAGGCATGTTACCAGGCGATCCTCACGTCCACCAGCCACCCAGTTGTCTACATGCCTAATGATTGAATCGCCAATCATAATGGCCATCTTCACCCTTCCGTCATGGGCACATGTCCCTGGAGAAGCCTCCTTGGTGTGAGAGGGTTTTATATCACATGGAGGAAAGGTCCTAGCTACAGGATCACTTTCTGCCACACCAAGATGACGCTCTCCTTTCACATGACCTCTCTCCTTCTTGGCAACAGAGAGGCTACCAGATTGGAGGCGGGACTTCAGTACTACATCCCTGTAGGTCTTGTCTATATAGCTCTCTGCCTTCTTTATGTCCTCCAAGTCTGCTATTCTAGCTTCCAGAGATCGGTCTCATTCCCTGAGAACAAAGAGCTCCTTACACTTAGTACACACATAAGATCCCTCACCAAGTGGGAGAAAATTGTACATGTGACATTCAATGCAAAAGACTGGATCGTCCCCATCTTGCTGCTGGACTGCTGTCTGCATCTTAGTTTTAAGGTTTTGTTTAGCTATTTAAGTTGTTTACTTACTTAAAGTTGCTAGGGATACTTGTACTAATACAACTTTACCTAATGGCCTGATATTCAAAAGCTTTTACATGGGTAGTGCCCTTCGAATATCCCAGCTAAGTCCCTAATGCGCCCAGATGCTATCTGCATAGCATTGGGGCGTGTTAAGGGTGTTCCAGGGTGGAGGAAGGGGATACACAGATAGCAGCGATTTTCGTTGCTACCCGCTTAGCCCTCTGCACCTTAAAGATAGGCAAGAAAAATCCTCGCCTATCTTTAAGACGTAGAGGCTATGCGGGTAGCAACAAAAAGTGCTGCTACCCATGTAGCCTCTGTGGCTGCTGGGGCATCTGGGCTAACCCAGATATTCACTTACACAGGCGTGGAAGTGAATATCTGGGTTAGGGGGGTCGGCGGGCAGGCTATGCGCTGCGATGGTGCATAGCCTGCCCACCTCAATATCAGGTCCAATAAGTTTAAGGGACTTTGTTTAGCTTATGATTAATTAATTTCAGGGCCTTAATTAATCTTTTCCTTATGAGGATAACCAGTTGAATCTGAAAGTGAAACTGACTACCTCTTTCCCTTTAATAGGTTTAACAGCCTATAAAGCTAGGATTATGTCTGGGGTGGGAGGGAAAGAACACTTAGTAAAAGCTGACTGATTACATAGTGCCCTGACCTTCTAAGGTAATCTCTTAACAATTTCTTGGGTGATTCACACAGCCCTTGGATGGATAGAGGGAGCTTTTCAAATTGCCCCTTCGATCTGTCACTTGGCTTTAACACCTATTTATAACAATTTCACCTGTCTGTTTTCAGTCATTTTAGTATAGCTTTAAACTACACACAGATATTTTTATACTAACAAGAATGTGTTTAATCTGTGGCTGTAAAGATGCTTAAGCTTTTCTTAGCTGTGGAAGCACAGAATCTTTGCCTGCACACACACTCTGCTGTGTATAATCCCCTAGGTAGAGAATAGCTGTACATTAAAAAAAGAAAGAGGCAAATGTGGGCTCTTTCAAGAGCTCATAATTTTTGGAAATATGGTCACTGCCTCCCTTGGTACCGGTCACACTAACCAACACCTGTCTAAGTGTATTCCTTGGCATCCCAGTATCTTGTGGCATCATCTCTTTTTTTCCTTAACCCTGTTTATGTGACCAGCCTACTGTAGAGATGCTTCCATTAATAATAGCTATACAGTGCTCAGGATTCTAATAGCTCTATCAATAAATAATGATGCCTTTCACATTAGTGGCTTACTTTCTGGATTCAAGGTGTTCATAGATATTGATCCTTGATGGGTATTTGGATCTTTGTCATCATTTTTTCTTTCAATTATTACAGCTGAGTTTTTTGCTTTCAGTGTAGGCTACTTTGATTTCATGGCATATTTAAGAAAAGCTTGGATCTTGTTCAGATATAGAAAAATAATCATGTTTTGGACATATTGATATTGATAATTTATTTAGTGCAGAGTTGCCCAATCACTTTGGCTGTGTGGACCCCTTATTAACTACCGTCAAGTTCTGGGACCCCAGTTTTAGTCACCTCCTGTCTAGACTATTGCAACTGTAAGGGGAAATAAGTATTGTAAGGGGAAAATCAGTTTTCTTGTTGTACAGAGGGACCATGAGGCCCAGAAGGGAAAATGGATATTTTGTGAATACCTAAATGGAAAGGAATGTGTTGTGCTGAGGCAAAATTGAGTGATCCTCACAGAGACAGGTACCAGTTTGTACGGTTGCTGATAAGCAGTACTAGGCTGCTGGGATGGGTTGATGACGTATGTATATGCTCCCTGGAATGTATAAAAGATGAACTGCCCTTTTTAACTGTTGGAATAAACTTACATGCTACTTATGTGCGAGTGTGTATGTGTTTGTTCCCCTGGGATCCCAGACAAAGAAGGTAAGGTAATTCCTCGACCCAGAGGATTAACGGACATCCCAGGGTAAGTGATATAAGTGCTGGGAAGGGAAAAGGACCCCACCCTTACAATTTGGTGTCAGAAGTTGGCCTTTCTCCGTTGCACTGGGTTTTTAAAACCCCCTAAATTGCTGCAGCTTTGGTGGCTGTACTGGAATTTTTAATTTGATGCTTTGGGAGCTCATTTTGGGTTTGCGCTGGAAAATTTGCGCTTTGGTAGCGCTGGGAAATATGCGCTTTGATAGCGCTGGAAAATATGCACTTTGGTAGTGCAGTGAATAACAGGGACGTCCTGCTGGGTCTGTGGTAATATCCTTCTCCTTCTCTGTGTGCTTGTGTGCCTGTGTGAGTTTGGCAAAACGCCCCTGCCGTACTACGAAGCAATATAGCGCTAGTGACGGGTACTGTGCAGAAAGCAAGTGGCCAGACGTGCGTTTGTTGTGAATTAATTAGAGGATGGGGGGGTCCCAAAGTAAGGGGACCGCTCCCGAATCCGCGGGAGTGCGTGTGCAGCTAAATGTTGTGATAAGGTTTAAAACTGCAGTTAAAAAAGGCATCCTACATATGCTGTCGGTATAGGTTACAGGACATTTGCTAATTCTGGAGAAGAAGTCTGTTAGCATGTTTACTGTGCTTAGTTTATCTATGTGCCTATACGACACCCCCCCGTCTCTAGCGAAGGTAAAACCGATGACTCAGAGTCCCTGGAATGCAAGTGACAGGCGGTGTTTGTTTATTTGTCTCTCTATTCTTCCAAGCCTTTCCTGTCTTCTTTAGCTAATGGGAGGGTCCCTTCGTAAGGGGGACCGACCCACTAAACCTTTCATAAAATTTAAAACCGAAACCTCTCCCAGGGTCTGCTGTAGCACGCTCATCCATTGATTGTGAACTAATGTGTTGGGACAGCTAGTTCTTTTCTTCTTGTCTGTATGAGTTTGTATTGTAGCATGGAATGGATTTTCTGAGGCAATGGATTGGGATCGGAATGTATTGTTCACTGAAGTACGAACCTTAAAAGCAGACCATACAGATAACAAGCCTGGCAGTGCTTTGTGTGTTTACATTACTTCTGTACTGCAAGCTATGGAAAAAATGCACTTTTGTTTTGAAAAAAAAACAACAACACATTCCTGATTTCAGTTTTGGGGGAACAACTAAGGGAAAAAAACCCAGATATATATTAAGAGCTCTTAACCTGCTTCACAATATTCCTCTCTGAGTCTCATTGGCCAGGTTGGCCAAAGGTGAATTGGCCACAGGTAAAGGTGTAAATAACAGCTGGGGCTCGCCGGGATTTTCCCACAGTAGAGTGACTCCTGCTGAGTGGAGGTGCGAAGACGCGTCCTGTTGATTTCAACAGTCTCACCTCGCCCTCTGCGGAGATGTTTCTCTGCTAGCTGGCAATGGTCCCAGAGTTGAAAAAAAAAGTGAACAGAGGTGTTGTGAACCAGAGTGTGAAAGACGGTGAATTAAAACCAGGCACTGCAGCAACCAAGTAAATTCTGTGCACAGACCGAGGTAAGGAAAAGTGGGACTTTGGTACCTACCTTGGTGGTTGGGACATTCTATTGGGAACTGAGACTGATTGTGTGCGAGTGAGACGTATAATGTAAATACTGAGTCTGAAGTGGAGAAATCAAGGGAGAGGGGTGGGCTCCAAATACCCCGAGGGTCTAGTTCATTATGCAGGGTGAAATTTTTTAAGAAAGCACTTGTAAGCTTTGATTTGTCTTCTGTCTAAATTAAGAACCTTTGTAATATGTTTTAGTGGCTGGGGCAGCATTTAAGGAATTTGAATAAGATTGTCTAGACCCAGCATCCTGTGGTCCCAAACCCTTATATATCTTGTTGAGCAAAATTCTGCATGACCACAAATGGTTCAGTGTAGTAGATTTGAGGTACGTGTTTTGGGCCTGCTAAGTTCAGAAAATAAATAAATAAATAAAAAATAATACAAAAATTACAATCTGTGAAGAGGGAGGTTAAGTATTTGAGACACCTCATAAGTGAAGGAAAGAGAAAAATAAATCCGGAGAGAATAAAGGGTATTGTGGAGTTACCTTTGCCTAAAACTAAGAGAGCTGATATCTGCTTGGCTGGGTGTATGCCAACGTGGGAGAAATCTCAGACTTTTTCTCCAGCTGTCGCTGTGCTCCCCCTAGCCGATGGTAAAAGGGCTGGGATGATGTCAGAAAGGTCTGGTGGGAGCTATTCTGTTTTTCTTTGACCTTCAAAGTAGGGGTTGAGAACCCTGTCAGGACAATGGGGCATGCTGAGCCAGTAATTACGAGATTGTATGAGCCAGTAGTTACTAGATTGCAACTTGAAAATGATTAAATCTTGGATGAATAAGAGGGTAATATGTTATATGTTTGTTTTTGTCTATGCCATCAAGCAAACTTAAAAAAAAAGTTAAAGGAGAATTTTATATATTGTGGCAAGCACCTCATAGAGGGCATAATTATTGTTCATATATTACAAAACACAAAGAGTTGTAACTATAGGAATTTAATAGTAATCACAATTAGTGACAATTCTCAAGCAACTTTTTATTTTTAAACTCTTAGGGGTCTGTTTACTAAACGGCGCACTTGTACGGGGCGCACATGAGCGCTCTAAAAGATGTATTTAAGTGCTCTTAAGCGCCCCGTACGAGTGCGCGGCACATTAACGGGTCCCGCAAGCGTGCGCCGACAACGCGCACATTTGCGGGGCGGTAATGTGCGAAAGAGGCGTGCCAAGGCGAAATGAGGGCGGAGGAAGGCCCCCTAGGGGCGGAGAGACGGGGTCAGTGGGCGGAATGTGGGAGGGGAGAGACTCGCCGCACAGGAGCGTGCCCGAATCTGCAAAGAAATTTACCGCCAGTGAAACACTCGCGTTAGAGGTGCTGTGCCGGGAAAAGAAACCGTTTCCGTCAGCAATGTGCAGCACAATAGTGGAAGCCCAAAAACCGTGAGCAGTGTGATCTATGTGCACAGATCAAACGCCGTAATGTCACAGGGCACTAACCACACGGGCGCCGCGCACCTTAGCGCATCTGTCAATCACAGCTTCTGTTCTTCACGACGGAACGCCCACTCCTTATACGGCACCCGCTCGGTACCGCGGACCGCACAACACCGGCCTTTTAGTAAACAGACCCCTTAGTATTTAGGACTCTTCTCTCTCTTGTTCAGCGATCTGCATTTGCCTGAAGGAATCTGGACACAAGAGAGACCTGCTGTTTACTCTGCTATTTGTGTTTGAGATAACATCAAGGTTGAACTGTTACTCTAAGCAAATTGTTTTAACCTTACTTCATTGTTTCAGATCAGTTTGATACCAGTCTCAAGTATTATGTATAAGGTTTTAATTTAAATGTGACAAAGTATGATTCTGAATTCACCTTTTTGCAGTTTCATGTTATTTGAATGTCTGTTTCCTGAACTGTAAGATTTAAGTTAATTACTTTGCATTGTTAAGTTCGGTGCTGATGACTGATGAACAGGACAGTAACACCATAGATATTTCCAGTTAAATTTATTACAATATTGGATTTTAGGATAAATTCATCTGTTTTTCTGTATTTGAATTTTATGTGTTGGGGTCCAGAGGAAAAAAATTGTACTTTGTTTTGAAAGTTTTTAAAATTTAAGTTTTAGGAATACAGTATATTGTAGCACTATGACAAACAAATTTCCTTTAGTTTATACACTTGCATTTATGTTACCAAAATATTTGTTGTAGCAATACATTATGTAGAGGTCCAGTATACACAGAAATTATAGAATTTTGGAAAGAGGCTGATCTGAAATTGCTTTGTTCCCAAGCATATAGATCACATTTAGTGGAAAGATGGAGCTTAGTTCCCAGGAAATATGAGAATATTTGTAAAGTTCTTTATCTTTATCTTTATTTTACACTTGATAAACCGCTTACATCAAGACATTAAAGCGGTGTACAAATAAAATAAAAGGCAGCACTGCAAACTACGGAAAAGAACGCCAAAGATAATAGGAAAGAAAGAGAAAGAATAGCACAAAGTAAAAGCCTTATAAACATTAAACAATAATCAACAACTGAACACAGACAAAAGACAACCGGCACAACCAACAAAGACAGACACGGGGGTAACAGGACCAAACTTAGCTAGGACAGGACAGCAACCTGAGGCGGTATCAGGGAGGAAAATCAGGGGGGAGATCAAACACTTTTTGAAACAGATGGGTTTTAAGTGAAGCTTTAAACTGAGAATAGGAGGGTTCTAAACGAAGAGACGGAGGCAGGGCGTTCCACAGCCAGGGACCAAGAAAGAAAAAAGCAGCGTGACGGGTCTTTTCAAGATGTGCGTGAGACGGGGATGGTAAAGCCAGACGGTTTGCATGAAGGGAGCGGAGCTGATGGTAGGGCGTGTGGAGAGAGATTAGATCAGCCAGGTACAAAGGAGTATTAGTATAAATTGCACGATGGGTGAGGATAAGAAGTTTATAGTGAAACCGAACACGGGGGGTAGCCAATGTAGGCGAATGAGAATGGGGGTAATGTGATCAAAGCGACGGGCGAAAGTGATAATACGAGCAGCAGTATTCTGAATGAGTTGAAGACGTTGAAGTTGGTAATTGGGAAGATTGGCCAGAAAGATATTACAGTAATCGAGACGACTAATAATGAGAGCAAGGACGAGAGTAACCAGGGAACCGAGAGGAAGAAGTGAACGAACAGCCCGAAGTCGGCGGAGGATAGCGAAAGAGCGCCTAGTAAGGGAGGAGATATGATCATGGAAGGAAAGGGAGGAGTCAAGAATTACCCCGAGATACCGAAAAGAAGATACAAGAGGGATGGGGATAGAGTCAATCATGGGGGCAACAGACGGACATGACCCACTCAGTGATACCCACATAGCAGTGGACTTAGATGGATTAAGACGGAGGAGGTGCTGAGAAAGCCAAGAGGCCACATGAGAGAGGCAGGAATTTAGGGGAGAGAGATCCAGAGAAAGTGGAGAGGTGTGATATAGCAAAATAATATCGTCCGCGTAAACATAAGAGGACACTGGGTATTGCTGTAATAAAAGAAGCAGGGGAGCCATGAAAATATTAAACAGCAAAGGTGAAAGTACAGAGCCTTGGGGGACACCGCAAGTGAGAGGAAGAGAACCAGATGACTTACCATTTAAGGTAACAGAAAAGGAGCGAGCAGTGAGGAAGGAGCGAAACCAAAGAAGAACCAAAGTTAGTAGACAAATAAAACAATAACATTAACTTGAGATCATTGGAAAAAAAAGAGAAGGAAAAAACCCCCAACCCCAAACCAAGGTCTTGCTTGTCAGCAACGATCCATGGGCGGTTTGGGAAAAAGAATCAGAAAGAGAGAGAGAGACAGAAAGTGAGGCTACAGCCTTGGGAAAGGCAATAAACGTGCTACTCCGAGTGTGATGATCTGGGCCACCAGAATTCTGACTGCTTTAAGACTCCTCAAAGACCCCCAAGGCCTGAAGAACATGAACCTTGTCTCGGCAGAGACGTGAATAGGCAGGGGAGAGTAGGCCAAGAAGAACCCGAGGAAGTATTGCCATGAGGCCCAACCATAAATGCCTTGAACCTTCTTAGGCCTCTCACCTCAAAAGGATCTCTTAAACACCATGATTAGTGAGTAACTTGCACAGATCTTTGTGAACACTGCAGTTATAAGATCAGTCCTCAAATATTTTTAAGTTTCCTACAGCACTCTCATTGGGAACTGGGTATAAGATAGACTTTAGTCACATCTGAGAGATATGTGGCCCTTCTGTTAGAAGCCATACTCCTTCCTATTGGGATTGATGTTATAAAATGCCGTGAAGCACGTCTATATTGTAAGGACTTTACCTATATTTTGTTTAGGCAGTTGCTAATTAGAATGAGCACTGTTTACTCATATTGTTATGCTTATTGAAAAGGATCTACATTTATATTTTATATATACCTTTTGTTTACAGAAATACTAAGTTTTTAAACAATTTTTGATGTTCTTAGCAGCCTTGCCAAATAAGGATACATTAGTATGGTATAAAAAAACAGAAGAACCTATGCATGTAGTTTGATGGAATGATGTAAGTGGAAAAAAAGTGGTGTTGAGAGGAGTGTGATGGAATATTCATGTTGGAAAAGAGAACTCAGATTAACAGTAAAAAAATGGTGAGGGTAAATTGAAATGTGAAATGATGTATCCGATGTATCCACCTAGAAAGAAAACTGATAATGAATATTCTACAATATTTGATTATGCCATCCTCATTAACTCCAATTTTGGAAGTTATCTAGCTCAGATATATACCCAATAATTGGAAATAGACACTTGGAGATAGGCTGAGTGCACTTTTCATCCTAATGAGCTTTGGGGAGACCCACACTGGCCATGTGGTGCTTTTCTGATGCTTTTATCCCTTTTTGCCTCTATGTGTCCTGGCCCGACACATGAAGGTAAAGGAGGAAAGTTACCTACACAAATTTTTACAAATTGGTATAATTCTAAAATTGTGAAAAATTGAGGAAGTGTGGGCATCTTGTCAAAATGTATTAGCTAAATTGAGTGGCTGTTGTATGCAAGCAGCAATCCATGAAGGGGGGAACCTCCGAAACCTTAAAAAACTTTGTAAAGAAACTAAACTGTCTTGCCTTTGACTCTGTTCAACAACAAAAAAATTGCCCTAAGGGAGTAGACTGAAATTTTTCTCCCTTTGAACTGTTATATGGAAGACTGCTTACTTTTTATACTCCTGAGCCTCGCATTTGATCTCTTGTATTTCCTAGCAGCAGAGGCAACTCTCTTCCCTCCACAGGTATGCTCAGCAGGTCCAGTCTTTTCTGCTGGATGACTCAGCTCTTTTCTTCCAATCTGGAGACTGGAGACATACCACCAGCACACAGTACAAGCCCCTTTTCCAGTAAGGGACCGTTCCAAGTTCTTCTGATAACACAGATTGCAATGAAGGTGGCGGCTAAAAGATCCTGAAGCCATTGCCCTAGCTGGAAACATTCTCCATCTACAGATCAGGCTTCAGGACCAGGATGAGAAGTAGCTGACATCAAGCAGCCAAGGCCCTAGCAGCTGGAGAGGAAAAGGAGAAGACTCCTGAAGAAAAGCAGCTATCGGCCTAGAGGTACCGAACCAACACATCCCTTCAAGGTTGGTGACCAGGTGCAGGTCAGAGCACTTCACAAGCACGGTACCCTGGACCCGCCCTACGGACCTCCAACTACAGTGATCGCCATCACATGGACAGCCATCCTGTGGGACTCCTGCCCTTCGTGGATCCATGTGTCAAGAATCAAGCGTGTACCGTCTCCACTGACATCATCGTCGGTTCCAGACCACCCTCCAGCCTCCTGACCATCATGCGCAAGACTGTGTTGACTCCTCCTACCACTCATGTGGTGCCTCCTTCAGCCCATCTCTGGAACTGTTAATACGGCAATACTACTTGCCCAGACTGCCTTACCTTTGTGTGCGCAGCTCGCTACAAGCTGGAGCTTTTCTCTCAACATGTCTCATTACTGTACCTTCTAATCTGTGTGAAATGCAGAAGTTTACTGTACTTTATTTATTTATTATTTATTTATTTATTTAACATTTCTTCTATACCGCACTATTAAAATCAGTGCGGTGTACATCGAACAAAAACACTGCAATGTATACAAACAACAGGGAATTGAACATGGGATCAAAACCGGGGAAACTAAATACATATTAACTCAAAACTATGTACAATACTCTAATATAAATGGGTGTTGCATTGATTTTGTGAAGATGAAGATTAGTGGTTGGTTGGGCTTGAGTGGGGACTACCTGTTATCTGTGGTATTGACGTGCAGGGGCGGCTGGGGTATGAGGGAAGCTTGCTGGTTGTGCTTCTATCACTGGAAGTTTCTGGGTAACATTTTGTGAACAGGTGGAGTTTTAAGGCTTTTCTGAATAGGATGAGGCTTTTAATACCACGGATTTCATGGGGGAGTGCATTCCAGTTTAAAGGGGCGAATATGGAGAAGGCTCTGTTTGAGGTAGCCTTTGTGCACGTGGTCATTAGCTTGGGGACTACTAATGTGTTCAGTGCAGTAGACCTTCTGTTTCTATTTTCCAGGGTACCATGGACTAGCTTGCTGATTGGCGTAGGGGGGTAGTTATTTAGGGCTTTGAAGGTGAGGACCAATGACTTGTATTGGAGCCTGGCATGTAAAGGTAGCCAGTGCAAATCCTTCATGATGGGCGTTATGTGGTCGGATCTTGATGATCCAGAGAGGACTCTTGCGGCTGCATTCAAAGCTAGGCGGAGCGGGTTTAAGGTCGATTGTGGGAGACCATGGAGGAGGATGATCGCGAAATCAAAATGTGGAAGGACTAATGCCTGGAAGGTTGTTCGGTAGTCTGTGAAGTCCAGTAGGTGTCGGAGGTGACGTAGAGTTCTGATCTTATGGTATATTGCCTTTGTGGTATTTTTCACATGTGTTGTCATATCCAGGTGCTAGTCCAGAGTGATGCCGAGGTAACGGATTGTGGATTTGGACTTCAACTCTACATTGTTGGCAAGTAGTGATGAGGGAGGTGTGAATTTATGGTTCCTCGTGACAAATAGGACATCTGTCTTGCCGTGATTGATCCGTAGGTTTTGTGACAACAGCCAATCGGCTACTGCTTCGAAGCACCTGATTATTGGGGAGAGCACTGGTTGGTCTATCAAGAACGGCATGTAAAGGAGGATGTCATCTGCGTAGGCAAAGCATTTTACGTTGAAGGATCGGATTAAGTCACATATCGGCTGCATATAAATGTTGAACATTAGTGATGATAAGGACGATCCTTGGGGAACTCCCTGTGTTTGCAGAAATGGTTCAGAGGATGAGTGGCTAGCCTTGACTTGTTGCCACCTATTGGATAGGTAGGATTCACACCATTTTAGAGCTGTGCTTTGGATCCCCTTTTCTCTCAAGCGTTGTAGAAGTATGTCATGACTCACCGAGTCGAAGGTGGCAGAGATGTCCAGGAAAATAAGGACAAAGCCTTGTTGGATACTATTGATTCCTGTGACCAGATCGTTGAACAGGGTTGTAAGTACAGTGTCGACTCCATGTGCTTCTCTGAATCCCTGTTGTGCTGGATCTAACGGTGCTTCGGTATCGATATGTTGCTGGATTTGTTGTTTAGCAGCTTTTTCGATGATCTTGGCAAGCTGGGGGATGCTCGAGATTGGTCTGAAGGATTCTACTTTAGATGGGTCTAGTCTGCTGTTTTTTTAGTAAGGGCTTAATAGAGGTGTGTTTGAGGCTCTGCGGGAATGATCCTGTGATAAAGGACTGGTTCAGTATTTTGCACAGGATGTGGCTTATGTCATGTCGCAGCTCTTTAATCCAGCTGGCTGGGCAGGGGTCATTAGGTGCCGTGCTGGGGTTAACAGAAGCAATGATGTCCTCAACCTCTTTATTGGATACCGTGGTGAAATTGCATAGTGGAGTTGCTTGGAACGCTTTAGGCGATGTGAAGGGGTTATTAATGCCTATGTTTGCGTTGGTCTTGACCATCTTCGATTGTAAATAGTCTGCATAGTCCTGTGGTTGAGGCATTGGGGGGTGGACTGAGACCGGCTCTCCTGTTATGGACTTTACTATATTGAACAAGGCATGTGGTTTGTTGATGGAGCGTTTTAATATATCGATGTGGTAGAGTTTCCTATTCTGCGTTACCTTCGCACGGTGGGTCAGCAAATATGAGTTGTAAGCAGTGTGCGCTTCAGAGGAGTGGGTTTGGCGCCACTGTCTCTCGAGTTTGCGTAGATGGTGTAGAGATGTTCGTAGGTCCGTGGAGAACCAAGGTGCATGTTCTCGTCGTCTTGTTGTCTTTTCAGTGTATGATGGACAGGAGGCAGCTCTAAGGTTTTCATCCCATTTAGATATGAGGTCATCTAGGCTGAGGGATGTGTTGGTCATAAGAGGTTGGAGGTTCTCTAGGACTTCGCTCTTGTTGAGCGGACGGAAGCGGGCTGCTGGAGTTCTGGATGTATTTGGCATTGTCTGACAGTTACTGGAAGTACTTATGGGTATATGGAAACTGGGAAGATAGTGATCGGACCAAGGCACTGGTGTCACGGACAGTGCGAGGTCTTGGGATGTCGTGGCGTTGGAATGAGGTGCGAAGATGAGATCTAGCCTGCCTCCCTTAGTGTGGGTGGAAGAGTCGACACATTGTTTGTATCCTAGATCCTCTAGGGCCTCAAGGAATGCTGCTGCGTGGCTATCTTGAAGAGATGGGAGGTTGAAGTCGCCAATTAACCAATTTGGAGAGTGTGGGGTGGAAGTGGTACATGCGAGCTCAATTATTGTCGAAAGGTCATCTGGTGATGGAGTGGGTGCTCGGTATGGAAGGTTGATTGCGCAGAGTTCATTTGATATGGTGAGAGCGTCAAGGTGAGTTGAGCTGGAGGTGTTGCGCAACTTGAAATGAAGGTCGGCTTTGGCGAGGATGAGTGTTGTGATGCAGCAGACCAGCGGGGAATAGAAGAAAATGTTTTAAATACGAAAAAAGGCATGCACAAGCTGCAGTATTCTCAGGAACCTGGTAGGGGGAGCAAGAGGGACCTCCGGAAGACTGAGGATCCACGCCCCACAGGGTGTGACCTAAAGCCAGCCAGCCTCCAATCCAGGAAGGCAGGAACTCCTTTTAAAGAAAGTCTGGAAGACTGGAGGGGGAGAAGTGGCGGTAAAGAGGAAGGTGGCTGGAGAAGCAGAAGTGTCTGTAAAGCCAGAAGCAGCAGAGAAGTTGCAGAGCCTTCAGAAGCCGGAGAAGTAGCAGAAACTGCAGATGCTGGAGAAACTGCAGAAGCTACAGATGCTGCTGGAGTGCAGGAAAGAGGTACAGGCCAGAGAGACCTGAAAGGACAGAGAATACAGAAGGGTCCAGGAGATTCAGGAACGCAAAAGCCGTACTGTGACTGCTGTGTGAAAAACCCAAGCCATATTGCAGGAGCAAGGCAGGATCTCACCAGGAGTAGGCCTCAAGCCTCGTCCCAAGGAAAGAAGCCGGAGTTACCAGGTAACCCATACTTTGTTGGAAACAGCCTTCAGAGGGCTAGTGTATGGAGAGGACAAGAAACAGAAGCTCCCTGTCCATGTCACACATCTGAGGAGACAAGGTATGAAAAGCTTTTATCAAATAAGAGACTTTAAACTAAGCAAGGGTTGCAGGAAGCGAATGTAAAACCTTTGAAGAGAGAAGGATATTCACACTATAGAACAGCTCATGACCGACGCCCCACGCTGAACCCCAAGCACTGGGAGGTCATACAGCGTTTGTGTGAAAAGCCTGATTATAGCTTGCCAGGAACCATTGACTCTGGTTCAGATACGCTTGAGCAAGAACCGATGCAAGTGGAAGTGGTAGAGTCCCTTTCTGAGGAAGAAATGGATTGTAGCTTTTGTACCACTGGAAGCTTGGAATCCTTATGTAGCAAGTGAGCAGTAAACTTGTGAATTTAGAAACGTGTGTTTTTGTATCCCCTTTGTGAAGAAAACAGTTTTGCTTTTGAACCTGAGTTGTACGTTTTCTTTCTAACCTGATGTAAGGACATTTCTTTTGGTTGTTTGAATCTGATCCGTTTGAACCTTTTTGCAATACAAGGGAAATAAAGCCTTATTTTTCCCTCCACTCGAAGACCTGTGTTCTCTGGGTATTTGGTAATAAGGACGCTACCAAGGCTATACATCCCTGGGCCCTAGAAAATACTTACCAAACCCAATCTTATTTTTATTTATGTCCGACCTGCCTTGGCGCCCTTAACCACCAGGGTGGCGTTGTGACAGTGTCCCGCCTCCTTTCTGAGTGGACCTGTGGCATGTATATAGGGAAAATCCTGGAGGCAGCATCTGGTTCAAGAGAACATTGTTGCAAACAGACAACCATGTCTCGGTGATCATCAAGATGTCGAGATTGTATAGGGGTATCAGGTCAATGGCTGCAGGCCATTTTGAACGTACTGATCTGGCATTTATCAACGCGCACTTCAGTAGGCATTGCTGGCGTTGTTTCTTGGCTCGTGTCTTTTTGAAGATTTGGAGGGGGATGTTAAGTAGGTGGGAGTGGGGTGTGTGGTTGTTTTTCGTTGTGGTGTGGTGTGGGAGTTCAGACCGTCCCCTTCCGTGGTGTAGGATTGGAATGTGGTTAGTGCCCTGGTTGAAAGCATTTGAGATGTAGGGGAGCCCAAGGGTAAGGAGGGAGATGAATAATATCAGGAGTTTGTACATTCTGGATTGGCAACAGAGCATACAATAATGAATACAATCATGACAATAATGGAGGTAGCTATAAGGTTACTGGTGATGACGATGTTAAATGTGGAAAAGTTAACAGTGCAAGAATATACTGGCTATTGGCACTCAGGATATTAAGTGCACTGGTGGAGTGGATGGCAGTTGATGGTAATAATACAGTATTGGATAATTCTAGAATGCTAGCAATCAAAAGGTGAACTGCAGAGAACTGACAACGGTACAGTGAGTGCAAAATGATATCGGACGTGACAGCAGTGCGCTAATACAGGTTACAGCATATGGCTTCAGGCGTCTAAAGGATGAAGGACTTGCCTTTTCCTGATACGGGAGACTGGCTCTGCTCTGGGTGAGAGTTCTGGCTTCATTCGAGGAGTTGCTGAAGTGCCACTGCCTAAGGGCCATGCCCAAGGGCCCTCTGGCAAGGCCCGACAGGCGCGGTCCCGCCTGACGGCGGCTTCTTTTTGTGTGCTGGGCTCCGCCTCCCACAGCCCCGATTGGGCTGGAGGCTCCTGAGCGGGAGAAGATGGCTGCGCCCCGCTCAGGTGTGCTCTACCCCGATCGGGGAGCACGGAGCCGGAGAAGGAGGGAGGAGAGAGGCTTGCTCCCGACGGCGGCTTCTTTTGGTGTGCTGGGCTCCGCCTCCCACAGCCCCGATTGGGCTGGAGGCTCCTGAGTGGGAGAAGATGGCTGCGCCCCGCTCAGGTGTGCTCTACCCCGATCGGGGAGCACGGAGCCGGAGAAGGAGGGAGGAGTGACAATTTAAACTTGACAATTTAAACTGCACCCAGCACCATGTTTCTTTTTCTACTTTCTTCTATAACATTGGTGTTAGTTGCCCCTCTTTGGGATATGACTAGGTCCCTTGCTCATTGTAAACTGTCTCTAGTTTTCAGGGCCGGCCCGTCCATTGAGCGAGAATGTTTTTTGCACAGGGCCCCGCGTTTCAGGGGGCCCCGCGCAAAAAACATTCTTAACCTTAAAGTAAAATTAAAAGAAAAAAAAAAAGCTGTCTTCTCCGGCTGCCGGGGCCGCCGCGGCAGAATCGAGTGTGCCGCGGGGCCCCCCCTGCCTTGCCTTGCCTAGCAGAGCCTCCCCTCCCCTCCCCTGTATCACCTCTCTCTCGTTGTAGGTTCTGTCACACGCGCCGGCTTTCAGAGCGCGAGAGAGTTTCTCTCTCGCGGCTCTGTTAAGCCCGTGGGGGCTGATGGGAAGTTCCCATCAGCCCCCGCGGGCTTAACAGAGCCGCGAAAGGGAAACTAATCCTTTCGCGCTCTGAAAGACGGCGCGTGTTGCTGAACCTACAACGAGAGAGATAGGTGATACAGGGGAGGGGAGGGCAGGCTCTGCTAGGCAAGGCAGGGGGGGGCCCCGCGGCACACTCGATTCTGCCGCGGCGGCCCCGGCAGCCGGAGAAGACAGCGTTTTTGTTTTTAAATTTTCCCGGGGCTGGGGGATTAGGAGTGGTGATGGGCTGGGGTTTTTTTAGGAGTGGTGATGGGCTATGGGGGGGTTAGAAGTGGTGATGGGCTGGGGGGTTAGAAGTGGTGATGGGCTATGGGGGGGCTGGGGGGGGGGGTTAGAAGTGGTGATGGGCTATGGGGGGGCTATGGGGGGTTAGAAGTGGTGATGGGCTGGGGGGGTTAGAAGTGGTGATGGGCTATGGGGGGGTTAGGAGTGGTGATGGGCTATGGGGGGCTGGGGGGGTTAGGAGTGGTGATGGGCTATGGGGGGCTCGGGGGGTTAGGAGTGGTGATGGGATATGGGGGAGCTAAGTCTGTATATGGGCTGATGGGATTAGGACTGAAAGTGGGTTGGTGGGGGGGTTAGGACTGGTAATGGGCTATGGGGGGGCTTAAACTGAAAATTGGGTGATGGGGATTAGGACTGGAAATGGGCTGTTGGGATTAGGACTGGGAGTGGGCTGATGGGGAGGTTAGGACTGGTAATGGGGTATGGGGGGGCTTAAACTGAAAATTGGGTGATGGGGATTAGGACTGGAAATGGGCTGGTGGGATTAGGACTGGGAGTGGGCTATGGGGGGCTAGGACTGGTAATGGGTTGGGGGGGTTGCTAGGACTGGAAATGGGCTGGGGGGATTAAGACTGGAGGTGGGCTGATGGGGTTAGGACTGGTAATGGGCTGTGGGCTATTGGGGGGAGGTTAGGACTGGTAATGGGCTATGGGGGGGTTAACACTGGAGGTGGGCTGATGGGGTTAGTACTGGTAATGGGCTGTGGACTGATGGGGGGTTAGGACTGGTAATGGGCTATGGGGGGGGTTAGGACTGATAATGAGCTATGGGGGGGCTAGGACAGGAAATGGGCTGATGGGGAGGGGTTAGGACTTGAGGTGGACTGATGGGGTTAGGACTGGTAATGGGCTGTGGGCAGTTGGGTGGGTAAGAACTGATAATGCGCTAAGGGGGGGTTAAGACTGGTAATGGGCTGTTGGCTGATGGGGGCTGTCTGGTAATGGGCTATGGGGGGGTAAGGACTGATAATGGGCTATGGGGGGGCTAGGACAGGAAATGGGCTGATGGGGAGGGGTTAGGACTTGAGGTGGGCTGATGGGGTTAGGACTGATAATGGGCTGTGGGCTGATGGGGGGGGGGTTAGGACTGGCAGTGGGCTATGGGGGGCTGACTGGAAATGGGTTGATGGGGTTAGGACTGGAAGTGGGTTGATGGGGGGGTTAGGACTGGAAGTGGGTTGATGGGGGGGCTAGGACTGGTATTGGGTTGGGGGGTTGCTAGGACTGGAAATGGGCTGATGTGGGGCTAGGACTGGAAATGGGCTGATGCAGGGACTAGAAGGGAATGGATGCTGGGTGAGGCTGGAACTAGAAGGGAGCTGATGTTGGGGGAGGATTAGAATGGGATGGGGCTGGGAGAGTAAAATGGAGAGGGGAAAAATATTTTGTGTGGGAGGGATAAAAAATCTACATTTAGCCGGGTATTGGGAGAGTAAGTGGGGATTGAGGATGGAGGGGTAAAATTTGAGTGGATGAAATAGGAATGAGGAAAGAGCAAAAGGAGAAAGATTAGTATGTTAAAGCAGATATAGAGAGAGAGAATGGAAAAAAAAACTAGAAGAGAGAAGAAAGGACAAATGGACAGCAGATGATGGAGAGTTAGCAGAAAACATGAAGAAACCAGAAGAAAGTGGCTGGAGCAATTGCAACTGAAAAAGAAATGCACAAAAGTTAGAAAGATATCGTTTTATTTTGAATTTATTAACTGTAATATGAAAGCTCTGGGAAATGTGCATCATTAACGTCTGCGCTTTGTTTGGTACAAGAGGAAATTAATTTATAGTTTTATTTCTACAGTGTTGTTGTACATTCCAAGTTTGGCTTTTGGGGTTCCCAGTTTAATTATTGCCTTCCTGTTTCTAAATTGTGATTCCTTGTTTGGTGATGGTCTATGTTCTGCATGTGTAACTGAGCTGAGGTATTCTGTTTATGTAATTCCTATTTGACATTGCCACTTGCTCTCTTTCCCCAGTAGGTCATGTATTGTTGTTCTCTGAAATGTATTGTTTTAATATTTGCAGTGTTGCCTTTTGATAGGTAGGGTATGGTGCTTTGTGAGTCCTGGTAGTGCTGTTAGGATACGGCGGGTTTGCTATGGGTTCTAAATGGGCAGTGTTTGTAGTAGTTCCTAATGTGCCTGGCGGTTGGCACTGGATTATAGTAATGTAGAAATCTTTTAGTCTGTCTTTATCCATACACTCATTAAGAGACATGTTTACTAAAAGTTAGTGTATGTTTGCATTATGCAAATATTTATGCAAATAAGGTCACTTATGCAAATGAGGCCCCGCACCGAGTCTCCGCACATGGCCCCGCACCCCCCTTGGGCCGCCCCTGCTAGTTTTAATGCTACAGATTGTTTTATTGTTTCTGCTTTTAGCCTATCTAATACTGCTCTATACTGTTCTTCAACTACAGCAGTTTCTCATGCTTACTCTCTGATGTATCTTCCTTTGGGCTGGTCTCAAAGGGCTGATTATTGCCCTATGGAGCGGTTTTATAATCCTTGTTCTTTTCTGTTGTATATTTTCATTTGTTCTTGGCTGCTGTTGGAAGGCCCTTCAGAGTTCCACCACTTTTATGTACTCTTATACACCTGCTTTTACGGTGGCTGATGTACCTGAGCTGCCACGTACAGATATTCAGTTAATAATGCCTGTTTAGTTATTTTGTAGTAGATTATTAGACTGTTCTTCTAGTGGGCCTATACAGGCCCAAAGGGAGGAATTGTAAGGGGAAAATCAGTTTCTTGTTGTACAGAGGGACCATGAGGCCCAAAAGGGAAAATGGATATTTTGTGAATACCTAAATGGAAAGGAATGTGTTGTGCTGAGGCAAAATTGAGTGATCCTCACAGAGACAGGTACCAGTTTGTATGGTTGCTGATAAGCAGTACTAGGCTGTTGGGATGGGTTGATGACGTATGTATATGCTCCCTGGAATGTACAAAAGATGAACTGCCCTTTTTAACTGTTGGAATAAACTTACATGCTACTTATGTGCGAGTGTGTGTGTGTGTTTGTTCCCCTGGAATCCCAGACAGAGAAGGTAAGGTAATTCCTCGACCCAGAGGATTAACGGACGTCCCAGGGTAAGTGATATAAGTGCTGGGAAGGGAAAAGGACCCCACCCTTACAGCAACCTGCTGCTTTCTGGTCTCCCTCAGAATCATCTTTCTCCCATTCAATCTGTTCAAAATTCAGCCGTGCGGCTAATCTTCTGCCAGTCTCACTATGCTCACATAACCACTCTTCTCAAGTCACTTCACTGGCTCCCTATCTGTTTCCATATTCAATTCAGACTTTTCCTGTTATCTTATAAGTGTATTCATTCTGCAGCTCCTCACTACCTTTCCTGTCTTATCTCGCCCTACACTCATCCTTGGGAACTCCATTCCTCTGGCAGATCTCTTTTATCTGTGCCCTTCTCTGCCACTGCCAACTCCAGATTTTGTTTATTCCAACTTGCTACTCCATGGGCCCGATATTGAGGTGGGCAGGCTATGTGTTGCGGTGTCGCATAGTCTGCCTGCCGACCCCCCCCAACCCAGATATTCACTTACGTGCCAGCTGAAGTGAATATCCTGGTTAGCCAAGATGCCCCAGCAGCTGCAGAGGCTACACATGGTAGTAGCGATTTCCGTTGCTACCCGCATAGCCTCTGCGTCTTAAAGATAGGCGAGGTTTTTTCTCGCCTGTCTTTAAGGCGCAGAAGGCTTTGCGGGTAGCAACGAAAATCGCTGCTACCCCTTTAGCCCCTTCCTCCGCCCCACTCTGCCCTGGAATGCCCCTAACACGCCCCGATGCTATGCAGATAGCATCTGGGTGCATTAAGGACTTAGCCGGGATAGTTGAAGGGCACTATCTGTCTAGGTGCCCTTCGACTATCCCTTGATAAAGCCCTTACACGGGCAACTAAGGAAGTTACCTATGTAAGGGCCTTTGAATATTGGGCCCCATATGTTTATGTTTTATTCAGTCTTAATATACCACCATTTATGGGTCATACAATGCGGTTTACAAGATAAAATAAAATAACAACAAAATTACAGACAGGTACTACAATGTATGATAGAACAGAACATGGAAAAGACACCAAACAGCAGAGGTCATGCAGTCTAGAAACATATATGAGCAACCTAATTGCATCAAATTGCACTAATTGCACTTGTAGCCCAAGAGTCAAAGGGGCCGAATGCCTGCTCGAAGAGAGAGGTTTTTAGCAAAGACTTGAATTTTGGTAGAGAACGCTCTAGTCAAATGTAGGGAGGCAGACAATTCCACAGGGAGGGGGCGACTAAGAAGAAAGTGATGTGTCTTGTTGAATCATAATATCAAGACTGCTTTAATGCAGTCTCAGACTGGCTGAAGCTACACAACCTAAGAGTGAATTGCAGGAAAACTGAAGTACTATTCATCACAAAGGACCCATCATTCACACCTCCATCCACTTTACGGGTAAATGGTGCAGAGCTGAATATGAAGCAAGAGGTATGGTACCTGGGAATCACCTTAGACTAACATCTAAGTATGGAGTCGCACATAAATAACATCACTAGAGCAGTATACCTAAAACTACGAACCCTCTGTCACCTGAGACCCTTGCTTGAAGCTGTGGGCTTCCGCACTGTGTTCCAGACGCTTTTCATTCCTCACTTCAATTACGCAAATATCATTCTTCATGGCCTGCCAGACTGCGCAATTCATCCCCTACAAATGGCAATGAACACTGCAGCACAAACTCTGGTTGGAGCCTCTAGATAGGAGCATGTAACACCTATCTTGAAGCATTTCCATTGGCTCCCCATATCTAGCTGCCTTAAGTATGAAGTCCTCACAATGACATTCAAGATCCTACACAACCTCTCTGCAATCGCCCTAGAAAAGATCATACAGTGGACACCAGACAATAGAACCAGAAGATCTATCATGGCAAACACCCTCACTGTCCCATCAATAGTAAGAAAAAGCCTCCAGACTGCAAGGAACTGAGCCTTCAAACTATACGTGCCACCTCTCTGGAATTCTCTTCCTGCCCCGATCCGCGCCATCTTCGACCTGTCTACTTTCAGGAAAGCTCTAAAGACTCATCTTTTCGAACTATGTTATGAACAAGTAACATAGACCTGTCTTGACTAGGCTCCTTCTCTTAGATACACAAGTCTGCCTTGATCCAAGCTCCTTACCTAAGCCAGATCCAACTACTTATCATGGTCCAATGACCACTATGTAAATAGTTAACCCCAATTGCTACCCAAGTTGACTCCCTCCCTTGTTAAACTAATCTAACTGTTAGCTTTTGTAGCTGTTTATGTTCGCCGTTCCTGTTCCCTGTAAACTTGTTCTATGTAACAAATGTTTTGTTCCGTGTAAATCGCACTGACTTTTAAATAGTGCAGTATATAAAACCCAAAAAATAAATAAAATAAATAACTGATGAGAGTGGGATTGCAGGCAGTGGGTAGGAACATAGAGGGAAATGAGAGAGGAAAGATACAGAGGGGCATTACCAGAGAGAACCTTATGGACAAGGGTCAGAATTTTAAACGATACCCACTGAGGAAAAGGAAGCCGGTGGTGATTGATAAGAATAGGAGTAATGTGATCATATTTACGCGCATGTGAAAGCAGGCAGGCAGCAGTGTTCTGTACTGACTGAACTTTCTTCACTGAATGCTGGGAAAGGCTGAAGAGGACAAAATTGCAATAGTCCAAGCGTGAAATTACTGTAGCAAGAAGGATAGTGGTAAATGCTGATTGATTGAGCAATGGATGTAGTGCTCTACAGCGGTGCAGGGCTACAAATAATGATTTAACAATGGTGCTGATATAAGCTGCGAAAGAGAGAGCAGTGTTGATATGAATTCCTAGATACTTGAATGTGGAACAAAGAGAGATGGGAGTTATATCTAGAATGGGTGCGAAATCTGAACCAGTAATCCACATAGCTGTTGTTTTGGAAGGATTTAATTTTAAAGAATTATCTGATAACCAGATGGAGATAGCGACAAGGGAATTATTTGTGAATGAGAGATCAAGAGTGCAACTGCCCACTGTAAAAATAAGAATAATGTCATCTGCATAGATGTAGAACGGAATACCAAGAGATTGCATTAAAGTGGCTAGAGGGCTGAGGAAGAGGTTAAAGAGAAGTGGAGAGAGGGCAGAGCCCTGCGGCACCCCACAAGGAAGTGAGTACTTTGTTGAGTAAGAATTATGAGAAAGGACTTGGTATGTACGGTCACTAAGGAAGGAGAAGAACCAGGAGAAAACACGGTCATGTAAGCCAATATCAGAAAGACGGGAAAGTAGTATTTTATGATAAACCAAATCAAAAGCAGCAGTAAGATCCAGAGAAACAGTGAGAGCAAATGAACTGTGATCCAGGATATGGTGCAGATTATTGAGAAAAGATGTAAGGGTTGTTTCAGTGCTATGATAGGAGCAGAAGCTGGATTGGTGAGATTGTAAGACTGAGGTGTGTTCGAGATGATTGATGAGTTGGGAGAGAACAGTACACTAAGCAAGTAAATAAATAAATAAACTAAGCAAGTTTAGACACAAATTGAAGATTTGTGGATTCTTTAAAAGTGGCCGAATTAGGGCATGTTTCCAGCTGGAGGGGAAAGTTCCAGTGGAGAGACCAAGTGCAATCATTGAAATTGATAACTGGAGTCAGAACCAAAGCTGGCATAAGCAGCCAGGCAGAGGGAATGGCAACCAGAGAACATGTGGTTTTTTTCATAGAGTTGAGAAAATTGGACAGCCTTTCCAGGGTACTAGGAGTAAAAGAACACCAAGTATGGATCAAAACGGGACCCACAGAAGATGTGGAAGAAGGTAAAGGAGGGGACGGGGGGTTTGAAGAAGTTGAGGGAGGGGAAAGAAGGCTCTGGTGTACAGACCGAACCTTAGCAGTGAAAAAGGTAGTGAGGGGATCTGAAGTGGGGACAAAATGGAGGATGGGGAACGGGGCAGAAGAGAGGGAAGATAGTCGAGCAGCCAGGGAAAAAACAGTTTTTGGATTGTGGGATGAGGTCACAATGACAGAAGAAAAATGAGTTCTTTTAGCAGAGAGAATCTGGGCATGATAGAAACAATGACTGTCTTTAAAGGCCAGAAGGGAAGTGGGGGTTGGGGCCCAGTGCCAAGCTCTTTCCAACGCTCTCAATTGCTGTCTTAGTAGGCAGAGGCCAGGATGGTACCAAGGAGAGGAATGACGTCGAGGACAGGGAGTGGAAGAACTGGAGACCAGATCCTGTAGCTATTCAGAGAGAATAGAATTCCAGAGTGGCTTGACGTTCAAGAGGATAGGAGGAAAAATCAGAGGAAAAAATTGCATCTACAGGAGGGAACTTGGACAAAATATCATAGCAAAGGTATGGTGGGCCATTTTGGGACATAGTAGAAAGGAGGGGAAGAGTAGAATGGAAGGGGAGGCATGTAGGGAAAAACAGAGGAGAAGATGGTCTGACCAAGGGAGAGTACAGGCAAACTGAGCTGGTAGAGGGGAATAATGAGCTAGTGTAATTACTAAATCTAAGGCCTGGCCCACCCTATCGGCAGGACCAGGAGTATGCTGTAGAAAGCCATGATCCTCAGTGAAATGAATAAAAGAGTAATCTCGAGATCTAGAGGGTAGATAGTAATGAATATTGAAATCCCCGAGCAGCATGAGGTTTGGGAAGGTGATTGTAGAGTCAAGAAGTGCCTGTAAGGTAGAGTCTCATTGGGACTCTTTCATGGACGGAGAAGGGTACAGAAGAAGCAGATGAAAAGGATTTGGGGTGTCAAACTTGAGCAGGATTTTTTCAGGACCTGCCCAAGAGTCTATAGATAGTTCATTAAGAGGTATAGAGTTTCTATAGAGAATGGCCATGCCACCCCCACATGCATGGGGGAGGGGGCAGAGAGGGCTGCATAGTCTGGAGGCCAGCAACGTTGCAAATAGGGTTTGTCAGCTAGTCTAAGCCACATTTCCGTAAGGCATGTGTATGTCCAAATTGTGGCAGAGGATAGTATCTAAAATAAGATCCATTTTAGATTTCAGAGATCTGCAATTGAGGAGCGCAATACAAAGATCACAAGCAGAGGAGGAGGATAGCATGAAGAATGAGTTAGCAGACTAGGTAAGGAACAACAAGGTACCAGGTATCTTACCTTTAGTATCAGAGAAGAATGCAGGAAAGGTGTGGGGGGACCTGCAGGAAACTCGAACCGGAATTGTAGCCATAGAAGAGACAAACTAATCACCTCCAAGGATTGTCACCGCAAGCAGAAGTAAAATTAGCCAGGAGAGAGAACCTTTAGGCATTGCCCCAGAGATGCCCCAAGGAGCGCCCCCAAGGAGCAGACCTTTGGCATGCACCCGTAGTGAACGCCACTGAAGTGGAGGAAGTTATGATGCTGGGCATTCTGACATCACTCTCTGATGTCATGAGTGGGCGGAGTCATCAGGATGGCAGGGCAAGGCAGCAAAGCAGGAACCAGCGAGCAACGTTACTCTCTGGTGTCGCGGGTGAGCGGAGTCAGCACGATGGCAGGGCAGACTACCTGAGTCAGTATGCTGGGCTCCTTCTATAGCCCTATTCTGTTCCTGATCCCCTATTCTCCTGCTTATCACCTATCTGTATCTTGCCAATAGTAGTTCATCCCTCCAAACGTCTTGGATCTTCTCCCTTAAAGCCAAGCCAGTTCCCACTAGCCCTCTTTATTTCCCTTCCACTTCTTGTCTCCACCAGTCTCTCTTTCTCCTTCCAGCCAGCCTCCACCAGTCTCATTCTCTTTCTCTCTTCCTCTCTCCAGCTAGTTCCTGTAGGCAGGGTCCACCTACAAAAGTTTCCCCAATATTACCAATTACCAATGAATTGCTCAGACAACTTCTGCTTAGATGCAAAGCTCTTTATTCGGTATACCAAAGCAAAATAAATCACAAATGCAGATAGCAAAAGACTCTGTCTGAGAGTGTGACCTCCCATGTTCATTTGGGCCAGCAATTAGTTCAGTTCTCTTCAAGGTCTCTGCTTATCGGTGTACTGTGAATCATTTCCTTCCTTTGCCTTCCTGTGTGGGGCCTGTGTTCTTTCTAGTTCCTGGCACCAAACGTTATCTTCAAGGCTGAAAGTATTTTCTGCTAATTAGTTTTAGCTTGACCTGTATTTCTCTGGGCTCACAGTCTGCACACTTCTGCACAGGCCATGGCTTCCCAGACTATAGTAGGCCTCATACCATATACTTTCTCTTATAGCCCACATGCTGTATTCTTGTGCCATAAACAGGATGCTTGTGTGCGGTGCAGGCCAGCAAGAGTGTAGACATAGAAGGCAGGGAGGAGTGGTCTAATGGTTAGGACAAGGTACTTCAGGCCGGAGGGCCGGGGGTTCAAGTCCCACCTGGGGACAGCAATCTCAGGCCGGAGGGACTGGGATTTCTAGTCCTATAGGCACTCCTTGTGGTCTTGGGCAAGCCACTTAACCCTCCATTGCCCATGTTCCCTGTAAGTATTAACGTATGTGTGTCATATCCCCTCGTGTTAAATGTATCCCCCAATTGTCCGCTTTGACCCGGTGAAAAGCGGAATATAAATACAGCTAAATAAATAAATAAATAAATGAAGCAGAGCAGAGCAGAACTATCCCTAAGTCAAAATATCCCAACATTCCTGACAGTCTTTCTTTCTTCCTCCAGTTAATCTCCCCCAGCCTCTCTCTTTTCTCTTTTCTGTGTCCTGCAGAACTGTTCTAAAGGTCTCATAGACCTCTAGGAGTCCACAGATCACAGGTTGGGAAGCACTTGTATTGTGTATACTAGATGTGCACGACTCCTTACAGGGACACCTATGAGACAGTCCCTGCTCTTTGGAGTTTAGAGTCCAGTTAAGACAGACAGAAACAAGACGTAAAGACACAAAAGAAATAAGAAACTTTGAATCATGATTATGAAGAAACAAAAGTAGGGGTATGACAGGTGGGAATGATGTTCCTATTCTCTGAGCACAATGTTGCTGCTGCCAGGTTAGCTTCTGCGGGCTTGTGGATTGTGTGATGACCGTGGATATTCAATGCCAGGGTCGTATATGACCCCGGCATTGAATATCTGGGGTTAAAAGTCGGTGGCAACGGCTATGCCGCTGACTTTTAACCCCAGAAGCCGTCCCAGAAGAATATCGGGCCCTAATACCTTTACCATTAATTCGTTCCCTATACTCTTTCTGAAATAAAAAGGCTTTCAGATGTCTTCTAAAATTTAACATATCCCATAATAAATGAAGCTGCGTAGGCAAAGAATTCTTAGTTTTAGATCCCCCAAAAGATAATGAATAAGTACCCACAAGTAAAGCAATCTGCAATGAGGGAACCACTTAACAGTTCCTGTCCTTGGGACTGTAGGGCCCTGCCTTGCTGATAAAATTCATCTGGCTTCAAGGGTAACAGTGAATGCAACTGAAGATGCCTAAACATCATCCAGATAGCTTCAAAGAGTGCTAGGGAGACTATAGGCAATCAGTGAACACTAGCGAAATATGCTTATGCCACCCAAAGGCCACAACAAGCCAAAATAATCCAGAAATCCACATGCAAGTCTCCTTTTACCAGGCGTTGGCCATCCTCCAGCAAGAAGACATCACGCTATAAGGACATGAACCAACAACTCTCAACAGACAATTGATCTCTCACGCTTTTTCGCAAGTATAATCTAACATACATAATTACCACACTAATGGCTGAGACTCACTAGTAATATCCACCCTTGTTTTGTTGACAGTAGCCATATTGCAATCTCTACTATACTGTCAGTAGCCATACTGATACATAATTTTTTGGTTGCCAGTAGCCTTACTATTATTACCTTACTGTTGCCAGTAGCCTCACTATTGTAACTTTACTGTTGCCAGAAGCCTCACTATTGTAATTTACTGTTGCCAGTAGCCTCACTATTGTAATTAACTGTTGCCAGTAGCCATACTGTTGTCAGTAGAGCTAGTTCCTATATAGCTGCTTCTATTGGTGCCCCCTTTACACCACAAGCACATCTTCAACAGAACCTACCTGAACCAACTCTCCATCATGCCTGGCATGTGCATTTCCAACATGTCTAGTGCCCTTCTATACACCATCTTCATCACCATTCTCATCCACTTCTCCGAAGCACTTTTGCTTGACTTCAATCCCATACCTATACTGCATGGAACAAGCAGAAAATACTACTGCAATCATCATCAACATCCACCGTATGTCCACCATAAGAGGCAGTCTCACCTACTCTACATTACCTTAGACCTATCTACCACCACAAAAATCAATAAAACAGAACCCAAATGTGACCTGAGGTGAGCGCTTATTAACGCACGCTCTATTCGCAACAAATGGCCTATCATAACAGATTTAATATCTACCCGAAACCTAGATATATTATTGGTCACCGAGTCTTGGTTATCAGATTCAGACTCAGTGATAGTAAATCAAATGACTCCCCCGAACTTCTCCATCTATACGTGTAACAGAGAGAACAGAAGAGGCGGTGGTGTATTCATCCTCGCTAAATCCTCCTTACAATACCGAGTAAGTCTTGCTAGGAGCACTCAATGTTTCGACACATTAACCATATCCAATAAGAATAACTCCATTAATCTTATCTACTCATCTCCAAATGCGTGCCCTGAGGACATCTCAGATGTAATTAGCCTTACATGTAACCCTGACAACCCCAACAAGCCAAACTGGCTGTTAGGCGATTTTAACCTCGCATCTTTGCCACCTGCCTCTGCCAACGCCTTACTTGATGCCATGGAAAATCTCGACTACAAGCAAATTGTTGACATCCAGACGCACCAACGTGGCAACATCCTCGACCTCATATTTGTCCCTCCTGCAGTAACAGGCCATAATAGTCAGCTTGACCTCACCATCACCCCGGTCCCTTGGTTTGATCATAGCCTGATAACCTTCCAGATACCTTCAAATTCGAATCCGCCAAATCTACCAAAAAATGCACCTCCACCGCATCATAGACGCTTTAAATCATTGGATATCGATGTGTTCAATGCACAAGCACTACCTAAGTTGTCAATTTCAACAACCGACGTCAATAAAATGGTCGACAACTGGAACGATACACTCCAACAATATGCACAACTACCTACAACTCACAATGCGATTGCTCCTAACAAGGATCCTAGCATAAGGCATAACGCCCCCTGGTTCTCTCCAGATATTCGAACATCGCTGCTTCAACTGAGAAGACTAGAAAGAAAGTGGAGACGCTCTCATGAAATCATCATCCATGATGAATACATGGCACACCTCAAAAGTCACCGTGAACTAATGTGGTCCAAAAGGAAGGAACATCATTCAAAATTACTTAGTCATTCACTAAACAAACCCCGCGAGCTATTCAACTTAGTTAAATCACTATCCAAGGAGCCTTCACCGCAGCAGCAAGAATGTATCCATCCCCAACAGTATGCGAATTACATCCAATCCAAACTAACCAGAACAATTTCGGATTCATCACAAGCATCCCCTCAATTCAAGCAGTCTCAAGCACCACTCCCCAGTATCTCACCTCCATCATCCAAAACCATTAAATAACTAATTGCCAACTTGAATACCACTATCGCAGCCAACGACCCATGCCCAGCACACTGGATCAAATCAATGCGCTCGGAGCTTAGTCCATATATAGCCAAAATTGCAAACCTCTCCTAATCCACTGGAACTTTCCCTGTTGCTCTCAAGCAGACTTCAATATGTCCCCTATTAAAGAACAACCAGATCGACCCTAAGAAGGAAGAATCATACCGTCCAATCTCCAGCATCCCGCTTCTTGCCAAAATTCTGGAGAAAGAGACACAACGCCAAATTCAGCAATATATTGACACATCTTCCCCTCTAGATCCGTGCCAACATGGATTTAGGGAAATGCATGGAGTCGAGACTCTCATGACCTCATTAATCAATTCGCTCATCTGTGGGATCAATAACATAAGATCTGGCGTCGCAATGATCTTCCTCGATATATCCGCTGCGTTTGATTCGGTAGACCATAAGATTCTACTATCGCGACTCTACGAAAAGGGCATACAAGGTCTAGCATGGAAATGGTGTAAGTCATACCTCGAAGATCGCTGGCAACATGTTCGCATCGACTCCAAAACATCAGAACCATTCCTCCAAACGCAAGAGGTTCCACAAGGCTCCTCTCTATCGGCGCTCCTCTTCAATATATATATGCAGCCAATTTGCCAAATCACCAAATCATTTAATGTTTCCTGCCTCATTTACGCTGACGACGTGCTTATTTTCACCCCAATTGATATAACGAGTCCAAATTACACCAACTTAACCAACTGTTTCAATGCAATAGCAGATTGGCTTTTAGATCAAAACATGCGAATCAACTTCAAAAAGACTGAAGTTTTAATGGTCACAAGAAACAAGCTATTCTCCCCCCCTGCATTCCTCAAGGTACGGGACGCTGAGCTCCCAATCAAGAATACAATCTGTTACCTAGGTGTGATCCTTGATCAACGACTGGATTTTACCTCTCACATAAAAAGCACGGTAAAAACTATTTACTTCAAGATAAAAACATTACGCCACCTAAGACCCATGCTAGAATACAACGACTTCCGCTCAATATTATAAGCAATAGTCACTCCACACTTTGACTATGCGAATATTTTATTACATGGTCTTCCAAAGAACACCATTAACCCCCTGCAACTAGCAATGAATGCTGTGGCCCATATCCTAGTTGGAGCATCAAAGAGAGACCATATCATGCCAATCCTTAGGGACCTTCACTGGCTCCCTATAGAATGTAGAATTAGCTACAAAGCTCTCCTCATCACATTCAAGGCCTTAAATAATCTATCACCAGCAACAACTTCAGACCTCATCAGTCTACCTCCCAAGACAAGATCCAGGAGACCACTCGCTGAAAATACCCTAGTCATTCCCAGTGAATCCACAAATTGGTCCCAATCAACAGAGCATTTAAATCTTATGCGCCTAGATGCTGGAATAAACTTCATCCAGATATCAGAGCAATACGAGACATGAAGCAGTTCAGGAAGGCTATCAAGCACTACCTATTCACTGAGTACTTCCAGCCACCGTAATGCTATTATAATATGTCATAAGACAGATTCATACGCATAACCACCTATTCACTGAGTACTTCCAGCCACCGTAATGCTATTATAATATGTCATAAGACAGATTCATATGCATAACCACTCCATAAGACATACCTTCTAGAACTAAAAAATTTTGATGTAATTACTCTGTTCATTAAAATCTCGCTGCTAGTTGATTTTATGTAAATAGTTCAATCGTTATTGTAGATAGTTACCCTTGTTACCCAAGTTTATTGCCCTGTTATCTGTAACTCATACGTGTTTTCAAATGTACTGAGATTGTTTTGTTCCATGTAAACCGCGCTGATGCTAAAGAGCGCGGTATATAAGAAACTTTAAATAAATAAATAAAAATAAAGATGCAGCATTTTGAACAATTTGCAAGGCTGAGATGATTTTTGCAGGTAAGCCCATGAAAATGGTGCTGCAGTAATCCATAGAGGTCAAAACTAGTTGCTGCAGAACCATTCTGAAATCATTCATCTTCATTATGGTCTTAGATGCCAAAACATTCGCAATTTATAAAATGTGAATCTCACAACCAGTCTTAAGTTACACCCTGGCAAAATTTAGCAGAGATTCTCATGGTAATATCAAGCAGAAGAGGGGAATAAAATAGAGTGCTTGTGTGCTGCAGACTCTTTGCAATGATCTGAGGCTGTAGTGTCCCATAAGCAGCACTTTCATTGCTCCTGGATGAATTAAAACTAATTTGCTTGGAAATCTCAAGTGCCTTGGTGCACCTTCATGGAAAAAATAAAATGAAACAGCTCATTAATTGAGATGAAATCAGTATTGAAGAACAGTGACAACCTGTTTTAAAAGCAAAATTAAAGCCTCTGGGGAAAGCCACGACGGAGCTTATGGAATGGCCTTGAGAATAAAGACAATATTGGGTGTTCTTGAGGATGTCAAAAATGAAAAAGCAAAAGCCTTTGTCATAGAAATTTGTCTGATGATTATGGGAGAGAATGAGAATGAAATCTGAAGCTGAACAGAACATACAGCAGATAATTTCATAAAGCCCCGCATAGTTAATATGCGTTTTTCTGCACGCATTTCATACCTGTTTTATAGAGTCAGGTAGATGTGTATTTGATTTTATAAAATATGGGCATAAATGGGCCAAATATGAATTAAGGTGGGATCGCTTGCACCTCCCTAGGGCTGGTGTAAATGCCTATGTCTAGGTTTGTAAAGAACACACATAAATTATGGCATCTTATAATTTATGCGCATACTTTTGTACTCCACCTATGCTTGGCCCAAACTCTGCCCATGCACCCATCCATATTAAAAGTATGCACCATGAAATCACGAATGGCTAAAGTACGTGCGTCAATCACTAAAATACCGTGATTTGCGCATTTAGATGGCACAAAACTTTATGCAGCTCCTTATAATATTACTCCCACAAAGTCTGGAGAAGAAAATAATCCGGTGTGCATCCACAGTTTCCAGGAAACAAGATCTGATGAGCAGAATGAGGGGCCAAGAGTTCTTCTTGTTAGAGGGAGAAAGATGAACCACAGTGCACACTTTTTAGGAGAAAAACCTTGAAATCCTTTTTTGCCCTTTTTTTCAATTCCGATCCCAGAAACATGTTAATACTTCAGTAGAGGAATATACTGAAGTGTAGAAGAGCATTGCATAAGACAGATCTAGTCAGGATCTTCAGGAGGGGGAACAGAGAAAATCTCTACTAAGGAGGAGGAAATAATAGAGAACAAAAAGGAAAAATGGCAGCAGAATAGAGAAGGCGGAAGGCAGCGGAATAGGGTGGGTCACAGGGGTCATGGTCCCACCAATATTTTGCCCAAAATTGCATCGAAAACTAAAGGGCTGGAGGCGGAGCCCCTCCAACCAAAAAGATGTTCCACTGTCCTGGATGGAACTAATTTGGAAATGGGGTAAAGGGGCTAGTTCAAAATTGCTCACCCTGTATGCGAGTAAAAAAATTCACATTGTTCCACAGCGTGTGGAGTGTTACTTGTTCAGCAGCGGCATTCCCAGGAGCAGGGATTCCTAAAACATGCATAGATTTGGTTAGAAAAGTACTTGTAAAAAGCAGATACTGATTTCTTGGGCAATTTTCAAAGTGATTTTGATGTTGAAAAACTGGTGCACAGACAGCGGGTAAAAAGTAGCCACAGACTTTGCTGTAATATGGGCAATCTGAATTCTGCCTCAATCTCTAAAAAGTTGGATTATTTTTTAATAAATACTGATGGAGAAGTGTCTCTGGGGCACTGTTCCCTCTAAGCTGTGCGCGTGTGCGTGCGCACACACCTCGCCGAGCGAGCGCACATACTTTACAACAGAGCGCACAAAAATTATGGTTCTGATTCTGATAGAAAACACAGATATCTTAAAATTTAAAAGTTGTTGTGTATTTATGGTTTTCACAAGTTCTACAATTATTTTCTAGTGCAATCAATGTGGTGTACATACTGTATTCTGACGTGTAGTCAAATTTTAAAGTAAATAACTCTGAGTGTTGTTATGTGGCGCACAAAAATTTAACCTTTCTTCAAAAGCTGCACAGCTGATATTTTATGCGCACACAGCCTACAGAAAATTAGAGGGAACATTGCTCTGGGGAGGGTTCAAGAAGCATGCAATTCTGTAATAACAGGGGAACTGATCACTACAGGTTTTAGGTATTCATTAGCAGGCATTCAGTTCATTAAGGCCCCTTAAAAATTTTAGAGCATGCAAACTCGATCATGTTAGCCTGCGAATGAATTCATGTGCCATTGATTTGCATGCATTAAGAAGTTCTAATGTGCATTAAAAAAGTTACTAAAATGAATGTGTGAATCACAAAATAAACATACAAAACGTGGGGAAACATGCCAAATGAACCAAAAGTAAATCAAAAATCTGTGCACCGTCCACATCCTTAGTGTTTCTAATAACAATGCAACATGAAAGGAGGAAAGAAAGTTGATGTAGGAAATTAGGGATTTAAAAAGATAAATAGCAGAGTTGAGTCTTTGGGAACTAATTGTTTACAAAAAGAACTCAAATTAACTCCCACATTAATGATAGAGTTAAAGAAGCACGCTTGAACTAAAGTATACTTAATACTAAACAACAGCAATAAAGCTAATAAGCAGCTTCTAAATTAAGGGTACAGCTTATTCAGCATGTTGTTAGGTCAATAAAAATGGAATTGGAGAGAAAGTATTTGACTCTCAAAACATAGGGAATTGTTTTGTGCATATTATAGCAAGTTATATATAACAGAACTAGATGGAAGTCAAGAGGAGCTCAGCAATTTTATGTGTAGGACTAACATGAGAATATTGACAGAGCGGGAGAGGAAAGCTTTGAGACAGGGAATAACAGGAAGATAAAGGAAATACTTGTGCATTATGCTCTAGCATGAGTTGGGTGGCAATGGCTTCTTAATGAACTTTTACGCGGCTTTCTATGTGTCGGGCCATAGGCGACTGACAAATCCAGGCCCTAGATAAGTAAATAAACATACCTGATATCGCCAAGTCAAGAAAGGCAGATGAATGACTGGTGCACACATATATTATCATACTCCTGCTGGAATTTTGCGAACAAAATTCATATTCTATGTCAAAAGGTCTGAATTATGCAAAATTCTGCATGCTTTCATCAGAACAAAACATATTGGACCCGATATTGAAAGGCATTTTCATGGTTTACAGACCTGTAAACCGTGTAAATGCTGCTGAACAGGATTTTCAATGGCACTAACATGATTAGTGCCGCTGAATATTCCCAGCTAACGCCGCTATACGCCCCGATGCTGACCGCATAGCCTCAGGGGGTGTCGTAGGTGACAACAGTCGCTAATCGGGTAGTACCGTTACCCAGTTAGCAATGTGCAGGTAAAGCTAGGCACAGGAAAAGCTGGCCTTGCTGTACCTGTACGAGCTAACCTGGTAGCTGTGCAATATCTCTGCTATCCGGTTAGCTTCTGCGGTTGTAGAGGCTGTGCGGAGACCCCGGATATTGAATGCCAGGGCCACATATGACCCTGGCATTGAATATCTAGGTTTAAAATCCAGCACTGATGGCGAAGTGCTGCCAGCACTGAACATCAGGCCCATTGCTTTTGAGTGATATTTAAAATACAGTACAGAAAAAAGAAAGCACAAAAAAGTGCAACATTTTGAATTATTATGTGCAGAATTCCAGCAGGAGTACGTATGCTGTGTGGGTACCAACACATTTTCAAAATGCAGGTATGCACAGGGAAAATGTTTTGATACATTTTTGTTTACTTTGTCTCATATGTTGTCTATGGATATTTATTTGTGATGCGCCATGAACTTTGTGATATACTGGGCTATAAGAAATTGTTCATAAATAAATATAGTACCACAAGACTGCAGCTAGTGGTCAGAGCCACCAATTTGAACTTAGGCGGCAATGGATCAGGTCTCAGGATCATGAAAGGATCGCCCCTGCCCCAAAATTATACCACCAGGGATGCCCCGAGTAAGTGCCACTGGGAGGATGGAGGGGTGGCAAAAGGGTTGGATGATGCTCATGGGGGATCAGTTGGGAAGCTTATGTTGGAGGGCAGTGTGTTGTTAGGGTGTCATCTTGGAAGGATTTGTTGATGGTGGCCTAAGCTGAGTGGGGCTCTGTTGGAGGGTGGGAAAGTCACTGGGGGTATTGTGAGTTCATTGGGGGTGGGGTGGGAAATGTCATGACAGGGTAGGGATGGCAGCAGGAAGCTGCACCAGGGATCAGAGTTTTGTAATTGTTTAGCACACAGGCTCGCAATATGTGCATTTATTTATTTGTTTAGCTGTATTTATATCCCGCTTTTCACCGGGTCAAAGCGGTCAATTGGGGGATACATTTAACACGAGAGGATATGAGACACATACACTAATACTTACAGGGAACATGGGCAATGGAGGGTTAAGTGGCTTGCCCAAGACCACAAGGAGTGCCTACAGGACTAGAAATCCCAGTCCCTCCGACCTGAGATTGCTGTCCCCAGGTGGGACTTGAACCCCCGGCCCTCCGGCTTGAAGTACCTTGTCCTAACCACTAGACCACTCCTCCCTCTGCTATCTGCCCCTGCATTGGCAGATAGCACGGGTCATCCGCACTATTTATCAAAGCACTTAATGTGCCTGGTGTGGTAAATGTTGGGTAGGTGCTGACCATGCCCCTGACATTTAGTGCACAAGTTTTGCACTTACCGCACATTAAGTTTTGCTTTGGATTCAATACATGGTAAGTAGAAATAAAATACCACAATTCCTTATCATCCTGCTAGACCCGTCCAGATGGTGGTTATGCTCTCTTGCCATCGGGTGCAGGTAGCCTTCAGCATTTTTCAGTGATGTCATTAGGAGGAATAAGCATTGATTCAGCACTGAAAGAAGCCAGCAATTATCTGACTCCATCAGGTGGCAAGGTGTGTGCGAACTATTGCAGCAGTGCTGATAGATCCATATCTCCTCACGGTGCTGGGGTGTGTGATATGATTTGTTTATGTGTTTGTTTATGTTTATTTAAACTTGTTATACCGCTCAATACCATAGGCGTCTGAGCGGTTTACAATAGATAAAATCAAGCAAGTTAATTAAAACAAGCACTTGGCTGCAGAAAAGAAAAAGGAAAAGAACGCCATTAAATGTGAGAAAAGTGAGGAGAGAAAGAAAAGAAAGCTGGGAGCAGAGTAGAAGTTTAAAATAGGAAAGAGCATTACACGCATACTATCAAGGCGGAGAGGGAAGGGGGAGCAGACATTCACGAGAGACATGGAGGAAAGGAGGGGGGAAGGATAGGCTAGGGATTTGGTCCTGTAGGGCTCTATAGAGCTCAGAATTAGGGTGCACCCTTCACTCCTAGAGCTGACAAATGCCTAGGATCCAGTGTTGTTTTCCCACAGGTCACTTGTGCTTAGTGGGCTGAAAGAGTAACCTGCTGGGCTCTAAGGGGAGCTGGTAAGTTAGGCTCTGGCCCCCCTTCCCTCTTGCTGTCACTGATTGCTTCCTAAAAAAAAATTATTACACATTTGAGCCTTTTTGTTCTTTTGTTAATTGTACCCATAGGTTTCATAGACTGCATTTGGCTGTTTGGCTGTATAAAGCAGCTTAAAAAAAAGGTCATCAGTCAGGCCATTTTTGTCAGGGCTGTCTCCTTGGCTGCTTAGACATTCAGGGAAGCCCAGATTTGGTTTCTTTGATCAGCTTGACAGGCATAGGGACTCCCAATTTTCACTGATGTTCAGTGTGTTTGCTGTGATCGCGGTTTTCACAGTCTGCATTGCTTTTTTGTTTGTAGGCTTTTTGCTGATGTTTCCACAGGGGATTTTTCTTTTTGCCACATACACCAGGGCAAGCACTCCACGTGCCCGCAGCTGAGTGTCACCAAAGGGTCAGCTCTATGGCAGACTCCTTTTGCACTCAGTGTGATGGGGATGGAAGGGCCCAGGATTTTTCAGTATCATTGGACCCCATGGGGGCCCCAGGGCCCAATACCAACTCTAATGCCTACTCCTTGTCTCATTTTTCACCTGCATTGATCACAGGGCAGGCAGCTCTCGCTGAGGACCTCTGGGGTATCAGGTATGATTACATTTTTCCTTTAGTAAAAAGGCCCCTTAGTGCACAATAAAGGTGGGACATATTCAAAGTGTTTTAGCCGGTTAGCAGCACTATCTGGTTAAAATCATGACGGTCTATGGGCAGATCGGGGATGGTTTCTGGCCGATATCTGGTCAGCAATGATATTCAGAGGCTAACTGTATAAACTGGTTAAAGTTAGGTCATCCCAATAGCTGGTAACCATTTTTCACTTCCGGTTAGCAATGGAATATTGCCGCCAACTGGTTAGCGGCACCGCTGTTCAGCAAAGCAGAATATTCAGCGCCATTTGTATAGCATTGCAAGATGTACACAGCACTGTACATATAGATGCTAGGTAAGTTCCAGGACTGAATATCCAGGTTTATTTAAAGCACCTAGCTGCTACTGCTGAATATCGGTCCCAAAAAATGTAAGGCACACAAACGAATACGCATCTCTATTGCACATTCTTCCACTCACAGTATTGTTCACTGTACAGAGTTTATTTTTTTAAATCTGTTCTTTTGAAAATACACCAGCAATATCTAATTCCTATGTTACTTTTCAGCTGGACTGTATTTTGTAAATGTAATTATTTTTGTCAAATTATTTTGAAGATAAAAAAAAGGTTAAATTAATTTTTTTATTTAAAAGTAGAGTATAAAACTACATACTGATCTGTGGCTATTCAACTACAAATACTTCAAGTTGAACATGCAATATTTGTTTTAATTATTCAATACACTGTAGTATTTTTGCTGACAGCAAATAAACATAGAAATGTTATTGATATTGACAGATAACTCTTAAATGTAAACTCTATATCAAATGTTTTGACCTTGATAATGATCTCAACAGAAAGTCGGTTTCCAATCTATGTTATGCTACAGTACGGTTCTTTAGTGCACACTAGAGGCCCGATATTACAAGGCATTTACACGGTTTACAGAGGTGCAAACCGTGTAAATGCCCCTAAGTGGGAAATTATCCCTGAGTAATGCTGCTATCTTCAAGAAGAAGCAGGAATCAGTTTACATATATGGGAATCGTTGGTACCGATGGAGCATGCACGGGAACGCTCCCCAGCGTCCAATAGGAAAGCCTTTGGGAGCACTCTATTGCACCTGCACATTTGCCTTCCCGCCTTCCCAAGTCCTCTTCTCAGTTCTTCTTTTTCTGCAGAACCAACAGGTTCTTCCCTTCCTGTCACCACCGAAAAACTATTTTTTGCTTTAAATTCTGTGCTCTGCCTTTCCGTCGATGCTGGTACCTTCCCTGATACTGGCCCTGATATTTTCTTCTTTCAATTTTCTTTTTTTTCTTTTAGTTTATTTTATCTTTTTATTTTTTGGTGGTTTCACCGTCAACTTAGGCCTTGGCCTACTTTTCTCCATCACGATGGAAAAACATATCAGTAGCTTTAAAAAATGTACCAAGTGTTCTGGTACAATTTCTGTCTTTCACAAACATGACTGGCACTTGAAATGTTTGGGCCCAGACCATTTACCAAATGATTGTCCTTTGTGCCAACAAATGATAAAACGAGGCCTAAAGAACAGGGCCAGACAGTATGAGTCCCTGTCTGCCCCGGACTCAATTTCAGTAGCTTCAGCAGTATCGAGGACATTGGCCTCCCCTCCTCAAAGTCCAAGCATAAATCTAAGTCTAAGTCATCGGCATCGAAACTCGATATCTATCCTTGACGTAAGTCCCTTCATGGTCATGGCAACTCACTAAAAGGTGCGTCCAATGTGGATCGGTCTGCCAAACACCCCCTGTAGGAGGACTAGTCCTTCAAAGCTCAATGGGGGCTCCAGGATGCTTCGGAGGCCTCAACCTCCAGAGAGCTACTGGTTCCATGATCCGGGACAGTGGCTGGGAGCCCTGTACATGATTCCACACAGGCATTGGACTCCTCCCTCAACCAGCGCATCCTGGCTATCGAGAGGATCTTGGCAGCAGTCCTAGCCTCGGTACTGACAGTATTGACAGACTCGGCAGCGCAGGCATCGACTTCTGAATCAAGGCTGATTCCTTTGGGGCTGATGCCAGGCCTCGAGCTCGTATTGACAGCTCCTCTCCCCCCGATGCCTCTTTTGGAACCAATAGGCATCATCGATACCCAAATGCCACCAAGGTCCGATACCGCACTGGCTCACCATAGGTATCGACATCGTGCCTCAACATCGGCAAGAGACCATCAATATTTACATTTTTTGTCTGAATCGGACTCGTCCTCTTCCGATTCTGATGATACCTTGGAGGATTCCAGGACTACCCGAGATATTCCTTCTGACCCCTCTCCACCTCCTTGTCCTTTCAAGACTTCATTTGGTACATGGCAGTGGGCCTACAGATTACTGTAACATCAAAAACAGAACCGAGGGCAGAGGAACTGGAAATCCTCCAATAGCCTTTGATACCCAAGGAAGTGTCCACATTACCGGTGCATTGAATCCTAAAGGATTTAATGCTACATATGTGAGAGGCCCTGCTAATGGTTCCACCTATCAGCAAACAACTTGATACCATGTACCGAGTTCCGCCATGCCCTGGCTTTCAAAGGCCCAACTACCACACCATTCCATGGTAGTGGAATTGGCAATGCGCTGTATCAAGAGTTCTAAGCGTCATTCTTTCATGCCTCCAGGCAAGGACTCCAGGACTTTCAATGCTTTTGGGCGCTGCAGTTTTGAAGCATGTATGCTCACTTCCAGGATTACTTCTTACATGCTCTACATTGGCATGTATCTCAAGGATATCTTCAGGGATCTAGAGAACTTTGCTCCTATCTTTCCTGATGACAAACGTGATGCATTCCTGGCCTTAGTTAGGCAGAATCAGAATACATCAAAGTTCCTTTCCAGAGCATCATTCGATGCCTTTGAGGCTTCCAGTAGAACTTCAGCAGTCTGCATTGGTGCTTGCAGAATGGCATGGTTCCAGGCTTCTAACCTTGAGCAGTGGATTCAGGACAAATTTGCCAATATTCCCTGCTCTGGAGAGAACCTCTTTGGTAAAGGTTGGAGAGAGAAGGCTGGGGAGCTTGAGGCGGATGATCTCACCCTCAAACTTCTTTCCAGAAAGACGTCAGACCTTTCTAGAAGAGAGACCAATCCAAAGAAGGCTTTCCATCCTAAAAAATAAGAAATATTATCCTTCTTTTCTGACTGAAGTGACTTACCAACCTCAGCAGCAACAGCAGAGACAACAGGGTCCTTGCCAGGCTAAGAAGCCTAAGACTCCTAAGACACAACCTGCGGCACAGCCACAGTCAGCACCTGTGTTTTGACTCCTTCCTAGAGAGCATAGCTACTCTGTCTCTGCAGGGTCCACAGCCCCTTCACATAGCAGGCAGACTTTGTTCCTATGCCCTCATCACTTCGGAGCAATGGACTCTCAACATCGTCCAAAGGGGCCATTTGCTTCATTTCCAAAGCTTACCCCCCCCCACCTCCACAAGAGATTATCTTGCAAATCCCTTGCAGGCCAATCTCCTGTCAGCCGAAGTGGCAACCCTATTATCTCAGGGGCCTTAGAAAGAGTTCCTCCCGCCCAAGAGAGCAGGGGCTTTTACTCTCCTTACTTTCTTATCCCCAAGAAAACAGGAGGGTTCAGTCCCAATCTACATCCAAGCGTTCTCAACAAATTCCTCGTCCTTGAAAAATTCAAAATGATTTCCCTCGGTACACTTCTGCCATACCTTCAGAGGAACGACTGGCTATGTTCTCTAGACCTCAAGGAGGCATACATACATTTGCTGATTCACCCTCAGCACAGAAAGTATCTATGTTTTTGGTGCCAGTAAATCCCTTATCAATACTGGGTGCTCCCCTTCAGGTTAGCTTCCGCACCCTGAGTGTTTACAAAATGCATGCCAGTTGTGGCTCCCTATCTTCATACTCTGGGAATCTTTGTCTTCTCCTGCTTAGACGATTGACTGATCAGAGGAGAATCCCCAGTAGAGGTAAAATTTTCTCTTCTGGGAACATTTTCCATCTGCTGTTGATCTGGAGGACTTGCGGGCCCTCAGGCGCTGTTATGGTCACCACTTGAGGACCTATAAAATTGCGGCCGTAGGCATGTATCTGTGGCGTGTCCAAAGGGACATGTTCAAAGGGGTAGTGTCTGCCCCTTTGGTGCCCCTTCGGAGCACTGAGGAGATTTGAAGATTCTGGAAAGTGTATTTCTCCCAAGGTATGGGGAAGCGAAAAAAGAAGATGACAGCCATGAGTACTGTGAACCCTGCAAAGTTTTAGGCCCTATGAACAGACATTTAATGGTGGCTCAGGTGATGGAGTCTTTTTTGTGTTAGACGTTTCTGTATCCACGGTTGCCGCCTCTTTGGTTTTGGAGGAAATTAATCCAGCCCAATCTATTGGCATAGTCTCTGTGGTGAGTCCTATAGTGGCAATGGCGGAGGTTGGACATGGTTCGTCTGCCATTGAAACTGCAGTGAATACTATCTTGGATACCACCGCCCTTTGTGGGTACTGGTGCTTAGGCCGGTGATTTTTCCTGCTAATGTGGCCTCGACTGGGGCTTCTGGTTGTCAGACGTGCCGGGTAGCAGCGGGGGATGTCTCTTTGAAAGACCTGTGGGACCTTATCTCTCGCCTTGAAGCGACATTATCTGGCTCATTAGAGTTTTGTTTTCACTGTTAAATCTGTAGCAAAGTTTACTCAATGTGATGACCAAATTATTAAGTTAGAGTCCCTAGTTGATGGTCAGATTTCCACATTGCAGGCTGTGGCTACATCGTCTGTTAAAGATAGCTTATTGATTCACTGCCATATGGAGGCATTGGAAAATGCCTTCAGGGCGCCGAGTCTGAACATTCCCTGCACTTGACTCATGTACCCTCTAAGTTTATTCAAGAAATATCTTAAAGAAGTGTTGGTCCCAATATTTGAAAGGCATTTACATGGTTTACAGTCCAGTAAATCATGTAAATGCCTTAGATGGGGATATTCAACGGCACCTACACAGTTAATGCCATTGAATATCCACATCTGAGTCCTCTACGTGTCCCAATGCTATCCGGTTAGCAGTGGGGTGTGTTGGGGCATTCCAGGGTGGAGCGGAGGAGGAGAATGGCGCTAACTGTGCAGCAACGATATTGGATGTTGCCCGGTTAGTGATCTGTGCCTTAAAGATAGGCAAGAGTTTTCCTTGCCTATCTTTAAGGTGCAGGAGCTAATCGGGTGGCATCTAATATCACTGCTGCCTGGTTAGCTTCAGCGGCTTCAGCTTTGGCGGCGATCCCTGGATATTCAATGCCATCGCTGCAGCATTGAATATTCGGTTTAGAGGTTGGTGAGGAGGGCTATGTGTCGATGAGGACAGATGAATATCGGGCCTGTTATGTTTTCCTGATGCTGAGAGCTTCCAGGCGAATAATATTTATTATCTGCCTTGGGATCTTAAACTACCAATGGATTTGGAAGGAGCAGGGGACATGGAACAGTTAGCTTCTTCTGAGAACTTAGATTTGACAGCCTTCTTGGAGTCTTCTAAAGACTATGCAGGCTACATTATTAGTATTGTCTTTCAGGATCAGATAAGAATCTGATTTCAAAACTATGCTTTAAAAAAAGGAATGAGCTGTTTTGCGGGAAGACTATTTCTGTCTTCCCATATATATGTCACTCCACGCTGCTGAAGCACAAAGCCTTTTTGGAGTAAGACTACGGGTATGGCAGTTGGCGCAAATTTCTTTATTTAATTTCCCTGTAAACATTTGGTCTCATTATCAGGTGTTTCTTATACTTTGATCCTTTCCAGCTTGAAGAGTTCTTAAAGGGGAAAATGGTTGAATAAATCGCCTGGTTTGGTAATAAAGAGGAATATTGCTATTTGAACTCTGGATCAGCTATTTATGATTCTTTGTGTTATTATCTTGATTTTTACCCTCCCTTTTCATGTTTTAGTTTGTGGACTTTATAAGTTATTGCATAAGTGTATATTCTTAGATTATGTATATATTTCAGTTTCTTTTGTCTTTTCCAAATTGTATTTTGGATAATAGCAATACAAAAAAAGACAAAAAAACCTTTCTCTTCATCAGATCATAGTTGTGTTTCAAAACCTGGGATTCATCTTAAACTTTCCTAAGTCGCACCTGGTCCCATCCCAGCACCTCAAATACATCAGAGTGCTTCTAGACACTTGTCAGGCCCGAGCTTTCCTTCCAAGGGATTTCTCTGCCCATCTCATCGAGCTAGCCAACATCAAAAGGACATAAGAACATAAGATATGCCATACTGGGTCAGACCAAGGTCCATCAAGCCCAGTATTCTGTTTCCAACAGTGGCCAATCTAGGTCATATGTACCTAGCAGTTTCCCCAAGGGACACAGGTTCCACAATGCTTGTATTGGTTCAAACATTGATATCCTGTGTCCCTTCTTAATAATGGTTTATGGACCTTTCCTCCAGGAACTTGTCCAAACCTTTTTTAAACCCAGCTACACTAACAGCCTTTACTACATCCTCTGGTAACAAATTCCAGAGTTTGATTACACGTTGAGTGAAAAAATATTTCTTTTATTAGTCTTAAATAGTTTACCCTGTAGCTTCATTGCATGTCCCCGCGTCTTTCTATATTCTGATAAGGTAAACAATCGATCTACGTTTACCCGTTCCACTCCGTTCATTAATTTATAGACTTCTATCATATCTCCCCTCAGCCGTCTCTTTTCCAGGTTAAAGAGCCCTAACCTTTTTAGCCTTTCTTCATAGGAGTATCCTTCGATCCCCTTTACCATTTTGGTGGCTCTTCTCTGAACCTTTTCTAAAATCGCTATATCCTTTTTAAGATACGGCGACCAGAATTGCACACAAGAGCCCAGCTGAGTCCCCAATCAGGAGACGGGACATCGTAGAACTCCAGCCGCTGTTGCTCTGCCCAATCGGGGCAGGCAGCCAGGAGGATAAAGGCAGCAGCACCGTCCGGCGCTGCAGAGCCCAGCTGAGTCCCCAATCGTGGGACGGGACATCGTAGAACTCCCGCCGCTGTTGCTCTGCCCAATCGGGGCAGGCAGCCAGGAGGATAAAGGCAGCAGCACCGTCCAGCGCTGCAGAGCCCAGCTGAGTCCCCAATCGGGGGACGGGACATCGTAGAACTCCCGCCGCTGTTGCTCTGCCCAATCGGGGCAGGCAGCCAGGAGGATAAAGGCAGCAGCACCGTCCGGCGCTGCAGAGCCCAGCTGAGTCCCCAATCGGGGGACGGGACATCGTAGAACTCCCGCCTCTGTTGCTCTGCCCAATCGGGGCAGGCAGCCAGGAGGATAAAGGCAGCAGCACCGTCTGGCGCTGCAGAGCCCAGCTGAGTCCCCATTCGGGGGATGGGACATCGTAGAACTCCCACCGCTGTTGCTCTGCCCAATCGGGGCAGGCAGCCAGGAGGATAAAGGCAGCAGCACTGTCCGGCGCTGCAGAGCCCAGCTGAGTCCCCAATCGGGGGACAGGACATCGTAGAACTCCCGCCGCTGTTGCTCTGCCAAATTGGGGCAGGCAGCCAGGAGGATAAAGGCAGCAGCACCGTCCGGCGCTGCAGAGCCGAGCTGAGTCCCCAATCGTGGGACGGGACATCGTAGAACTCCCGCCGCTGTTGCTCTGCCCAATCGGGGCAGGCAGCCAGGAGGATAAAGGCAGCAGCACCATCCGGCGCGCCCGCGCCTGGCGGGCCCTTTGGCGTGGCCCTTAGGCGGTGGTCCGCTAACACAAAGGGAATCGCGCCAACCCCTAGGCTCCACGCATCGGAATGCCTGACCAAGCGCCACTCATCATCTACTCCCTGCACAGGTTGAGCCCCACAATCCGCCCGAAGCTCCTCAGGACCTCTGGAACGTGAAGGACGAAAGGAAGCCGCGACCCCGTTGTACAAACTGACACCAGAAGCTTGAGCTCCCAGTACAGGTAGAGCTCGCTGAAACCTCACCTCCCAACTGATTTTCGACGAACTCAGGTAACATTATCCGCAAACCCTGCACCTACTTCACCTCATATAACCACCATACGGAACTGAAATGTGCAAATACCCTCCCCAAGCTTACTTCTGACCTCTGTAACGTTGATGAAAGTTGTCACTGTCATAGTGTTTTCTTGTGTAACCATACCCTGTTTTGTCTACTACCACAATTTTTTCGCAGGCCACTAACCGATACAATCTGCACTGAGTTAAATAAGCTAAATTGAGGGTCACAAATATTTTGAATGCATAATTGAATGTACTACATGTATTGAGATAAATAAGGTAAAGAAAAGGAGAGAAAATGGATCCTTTTAACATATCCATAGTTTGGTTCTTTTGCCTAGCATTAGCCACATGCACAGGAAACACCATACCTTGCATCCACACTTATACTTGGCAACCACTATTTGTATACAACCCTGCACCTGCACTTCCAATGTACAATACTTACCTGCCTGCACCCACGCAACTTACCATACAACCCAGTCACGGGCCCGAAAATGATTCCGGTGCAAAACAGAGACCCCGCCGTTCCCCCAAAATGAAAAAGGAACACCGTTCAAAGGAACACCGCTCAAAGGAACTCCGAACCACCAAACAAGGCAAGGACTCGCAGTCTGTCCACCCAGCGCAGTCCACGCTCTCCATTAAACTAGTAAATGCCAGGTCCATAAGAAACAAAACCCACGTAATTTATGACCTCATCACAGATGCAAAACCGGATATCCTATGCATCACGGAGACATGGATAACCGAAACAGACCCTGTAATCATCAACCAGATAAGCAAACCCGGATTTACGACCTACAACTGCCCCCGCTCCAAGAGAAGGGGAGGAGGAGTCCTAATCATGGCCAAATCAGACTTAACTCTAACAAGCACACCACAAAGTGTGCTCGACAGCATCGACATACTGAAAATTGAAAACAGAACCATATCCATATGTCTCATCTATAGACCGCCAACCGCCCCGCAGGAATCACTGGCAGCAGCTCTGGAAGTCATCTCCACCACGGCTCCCAAAAAGATCCAGTTCATCCTGGGTGACCTGAACCTAGCCTCCACCCCCGCAGCACAAGCAAGCATTTTCTATGAAGCTATGGACCAGCTGGGTTATGAGCAGATCATCCACGACGCAACCCACATCAAAGGAAACACACTAGACTTGGTCTTTCTCCCTTCTAAACATCCTTAGCTGTTGAAATCCAAACCAAGAATAACACAAGTGCCATGGTCAGACCATCATCAAATTGAACTCTCCATACTTCTCCCCACCAGACCTGACCGGTTACGAATAGACCAAGCATCGACCCAACATAAATGCTTCCAAAAATACAACAAAGAAGCTCTCATTGAATCCGTAACAAACCACATACACATGGACCTCTCGGACCTCGAGCTGCTCGCAAACCTCTGGAACGCAGGTATCGAGGCTACCTCAAAACCCAACTGGAGTTGCACAAGGACCACATCAAAATCAAAGACGGAACCTTGGTACACCACAACCCTTCGAGAACTGAAGCAGAACCTGAGAAAACAGGAACGAAAATGGAGAAAGCTCAAAACCGACGAGCACAGGAAGGATTACCTCAACCTCCTATCAACATATAAGAATGCAGTCAACCAGGCAAAGAAAATGTACCACACAAATACACTCAACAAGGCCCTCAACAGGCCCAGGGAGCTCTTCGCACTCATCAACTCACTCACCAAGGCGCAGCAGGACAACAATACCAGTAGCTCCATAACAGCCCAACGGCTAGTGGATCATTATGCCAGCAAACTTAACCCCACGGCACCTGCCCTCCCTGCTCCAAACATGGACGCAACTAACCCCCTGCAAAAGTTCAACACCCAGGGTAAACCAGTCCAGGCCAGAAAATGGTCAACCTTCCTGAGAGTGGATGTCCAGCAGATTAAAGACATCATTACCAGCCTAAAAACTACCACCTCCCCTCTTGACCCATGTCCAGCCTCCTGGATCAAGGCAGCCAAGCAAGACTTGGGTCAGCACATCTCTCACATAGTAAACCTCTCACTTCGGCAAGGACTCATGCCATCTCTTCTCAAGAAGTCCCTCATTCGACCCATTTTGAAAAACAAGACGCTCAACAAGGACGACCCAACTTCATACCGCCCTTTATGAAGCATATCCTTCCTCGCCAAGATCATCGAAAAAGCGGTTCAGCAACAACTACAGGACCACATTGACGACTCAAACGCCCTGGATGTACATCAATATGGGTTTCGGCAACATCACGGCGTAGAAACCCTCCTGTTAGCCCTATTAGACAACCTTCTCAAAGGCCTTGAAAATAAGAGCAAGATGTATATGCTCATATTCATAGACATATCAGCAGCTTTCGATTTGGTGCATCACCACACATTACTAGAGCGACTCGAGGCCATGGGCATTGCAGGAACCCCGCTAAAATGGTTCTCATCTTACATAGCAAAGAGGATGCAGCAGGTCCAGTTCAACAATGATAAAGCAACCCCCTTCCCGCAAACCCAAGGCATTCCACAAGGCTCCGCCCTCTCCTCCCTCCTTTTCAACCTATACCTACAACCTGTATGCAAGATTTTCCAGGACCACGACATCAACTACCATATCTACGCGGACGACCTAATGCTTTACACGCAGCTAGATGCAAACAACCCAAACATCAGCAACCTTGAGAAATGCTTACTCGAGCTGCAAATCTGGCTTCAACGCAATAATATGGCCATCAACCACAAGAAAACAGAAGCAATGTGTATCTCCAGGAAACCAGGATTCGTGCCCCCGGAAACAATCACCATGAACAATAACATTTACAACATCAAAACATAGATAAAATACCTAGGAGTGTTACTGGACAGCAACCTTAATATGGATAAGCATCTTCGAATTACAAACCGAGCAATATTCCACAAACTAAGAGTCTTGCAGCCCCTACGTAGCATACTCGATCATGCCGACTTCAGATCTGGCGCGCAAGCCCTCATCATCCCACACCTGGACTATTGCAATGCCATACTCCAAGGCCTACCAAGAAAAACCATTAACATTCTGCAAATGGCTCAAAATGTTGCTGCCAGAATTATTATGCAAAAAAGGCTAACTGACCACATCACACCAGTCCTAATTGAGCTACATTGGCTCCCCATCTCGGCCCGCATTCAATACAAATTACTAGTTACCACTTTCAAACTCATCCAGAATGTAGCACCCTCACATCTCAATAGCCTACTATCAAATCTACCCAGCAACAGAAGCCATAGAACAACAAACCTAAACACCCTCTACCTCCCAAAGACCTTCAGAAAGGCTAATGCAAGCACCAGTAACAGGGCCTTCTCTTTTATAGCCCCAGCACTCTGGAACCGATTACCAAGTGAACTGCGTGTAATCTGTGATCTAAAAGACTTCAGGAAAAAACTAAAAACGCACCTTTTCCAATCCCATTTCAATTTAACCGCATGAATTTCATTCAGGCATATGTAAATATGTTATAAAGATCCTAAGTGAAGTCCTAGCATACTGGCTCATGTAAATATGTACCTCCTTTGGGTAAAGTGTAAAATATGTACCTCCTTTGGGTAAAGTGTAAATATGTATATAAGCACCTTGTGTATAGTCCTTACCTCAATCAACTGTAAATCTGTAACCCTTCTTATTGTGTGCTACCCATCTCACTAATCAAATTGTACCTACACATAATTACTGGCCAGTACAGCCAGCCTTACCTTTTTTGCAACCGCTGCTGATCATTGGAAGCAGCGGGATACAGGTTTGTACGTAAATAAATAAATAAATAAATATTCAAGGTGCGGTCTCACCATGGAACGATATAGAGGCATTATAATATCTTTTGTTTTATTTTCCATTCCTTTCCTTATCATACCTAGCATTCTATTTGCTCTCTTGGCCGCTGCTGCACACTGGGCCGAGGGTTTTAACATGGTATCCACAATGACGCCTAAATCTTTTTCCTGGGTGGTGGTTCCTAATGTGGATCCTTGCATCGTGTAACCATAGTTTGGGTTGTTCTTCCCTAGGTGTATAACCTTGCACTTGTCCACATTAAATTTCATCTGCCATTTTGATGCCCAGTCTTCCAATTTATCAAGATCCTCTTGCAATTTTCCACAATCCTCTTGGGTTTTAACAACTTTAAATAGTTTTGTGTCATCTGCAAATTTGATCACCTCACTCGTTATTCCACTTTCCAGGTCATTTATGAATATGTCAAAAAGCAGCGGACCCAGCACAGATCCCTGGGGTACACCACTATTCACCTTTCTCCATTGGGAAAATTGGCCATTTAGCCCTACCCTCTGTTTTCTATCTTTTAACCAGTTCCTGATCCACAATAGTACACTGCCTCCTATCCCATGACTCTTTAGTTTTGCCAAAAGTCTCTCATGAGGGACCTTGTCAAAGGCTTTCTGAAAGTCCAGATACACAATATCAACTGACTCACCTTTGTCCACCTGATTATTCACTCCTTCAAAAAACATAACAGATTAGTAAGACAAGATCTTCCTTGTCTAAAGCCATGTTGGCTGTCTCCCATTAGGTCATGACTATCTACATGCTGAGTAATTTTATTATTTATGATGGTTTCTACCATTTTTCCCGGTACTGATGTCAGGCTCACCGGTCTGTAGTTTCCCGGATCACCCCTGGAACCCTTTTTAAAAATTGGTGTTACATTGGTGATCCTCCAATCTTCAGCTATTAGAGATGATTTTAATGATAGTTCACAGATTACTAATAGCAGGTCTGCAATCTCGTATTTCAGTTCTTTCAACACTCTTGGATGTATACCATCCGGCCCAGGTGATTTGCTACTCTTCAGCTTATCTAATAGTTGTAATACATCTTCCCGATGTATCGATATTTCCTTCAATTCTTCCGCACCGTTAAATACCACTTCAGTCATGAGTAACATCCCTACATCTTCCTCAGTAAAGACGTAAGCAAATAATTCATTCAGTCTCTCCGCTATCGCCTTGTCGCCTCTTAGTGCTCCTTTAACCCCTTTATCATCTAATGGACCAACTGACTTTCTCACAGGTTTTTTGCTACGAATGTACTTGAAAAGGTCTTTACTTCGCGTTTTTGCTTCCGCAGCAAGCTTCTTCTCAAATTCTCCCTTTGCCTGCCTTATCAATGCCTTGCATTTGACTTGCCAGTGCTTGTGCTGTTTCCAGGTTTCGTCATTTGGCTCTTTTTTCCATTTCCTGAAAGATGCTTTTTTGGCAACAACAGCCTCTCTGACCTCACCTTTAAACCATGCTGGCAGTTTTTTGGACTTCCTTCCACTTTTCTTAAAGTGTGGAATATAGCTGGTCTGGGCTTCCAAGATAGTATTTTTCAACAACAGCCAAGCCTGAAGTATGTCTTTAACCTTTGCAACTGCTCCTTTTAGTTTTTTCTTAACTGTTTTCCTCATTTTATCATAGTCTCCATTTCGAAAGTTAAAAGGTAGTACTGTGGATTTCCTTACTATCCCTCTTCCACTAATTAAATCAAAGGCAGTCATGCTATGATCACTATTGCCAAGTGGCCCCAACAACCTTATCTCTTGCACTAGATCTGGTGTTCCACTAAGGATTAGGTCTAATATGGCTTCCCCTCTGGTTGGTTCATGAACCAGCTGCTCCAAGAAGCAGTCAGTTATTTCATCTAGGAACTTTATCTCCCTAGCATGACACTGACCCAGTCGATACCGGGGTAGTTGAAATCACCCATTATTATTACTGTGCTGTAACGTTTGTTAGCTTCCTTGATTTCTTTGAGCATTTCATCATCCATTTGGTCATTCTGGCCAGGCGCGCGATAGTACACCCCCACTGCCATTGCCTTCCCCCTTTTACATGGAATTTCAATCCATAGAGATTCTACAGCAGATTTTGTTTCCTGCAAAACTTTAATCCTTTCTGACTCAATGCCCTCTCTAACATAGAGAGCAACCCTTCCACCAATTTGATCAGCTCTATCATTACGATATAGTTTGTACCCAGGTATCACAGTGTCCCACTGGTTGTCCTCCTTCCACCATGTCTCTGATTTTCCAATCATATCTAACCTCTCATTTAGTGCTATATATTCTAACTCTCCCATCTTATTTTTTAGGCTTCTAGCATTTGCATACAAGCATTTTGGGGAATGTATTTTATTCATATTAATTTGGCTATTGTTAGACATGGGTAAATTGGGATCTTTAAGCTCTGTCTGCTCCATACATGAGGGCATTTGGGCTACTTTACTCTTTTGTGGAACCTCTCTGCTTTTGGTAGTATCCTTCAAAGATACATTCTTACGAACCATCTGCTCTTGGGCGACTGTCGGCTTTCCCCTAATATCTAGTTTAAAAGCTGCTCTATCTCCTTTTTAAAGGTTAATGCCAGCAGCCTGGTTCCATCCCGGTTAAGGTGAAGCCCATCCCTTCGGAAGAGCCCCTCCTTTCCCCAGAACGTTCCCCAGTTCCTAATAAATCCAAAACCCTCATCTCTGCACCATTGTCTCATCCACGCATTGAGACTCCAGAGCTCTGCCTGCCTTTTGGTTCCTGCGCGTGGAACAGGAAGCATTTCGGAGAATGCTACCCTGGAAGTTCTGGATTTCAACTTCCTACCTAAAAGCCTACCACATTTTCCTATGTCATTGGTACCGACATGTACCAAGACAGCAGACTCCTCCCCAGCACTATCTAAGACCTTATCTAGGTGGCGCATGAGGTCCGCTTCCTTCGCACCAGGCAGGCATGTTACCAGGCGATCCTCACGTCCACCAGCCACCCAGCTATCTACATGCCTAATGATCGAATCACCAACTATAACAGCTGTCCTAACCCTTCCCTCATGGGCACATGGCCCTGGAGAAACCTCCTCAGTGCGAGAGGGTTTTACATCACCTGGAGGACAGGTCCTAGTTACAGGATCACTTCCTGCCACACCAGAGTGATGCTGTCCTGTCACGTGACCTCTCTCCTCCATGGCAACAGGGATGCTGCCAGACTGGAGGTGGGACTTCAGGACTATATCCCTGTAGGTCTCGTCTATGTACCTCTCTGTCTGTCTTATGCTTTCCAAGTCTGTTACTTTAGCCTCTAGAGAACGGACTCGTTCCCTGAGAGCAAAGAGCTCCTTGCACCTATTGCACACGTAAGACCTCTCACCAACTGGGAGAAAATCATACATGTGACACTCAATGCAAAAGACTGGAAAGCCCCCATCCCGCTGCTGGACTGCTGTCTGCATCTTAGTTTTAAGTTTGTGTTTAGATCTAAGTTCTTTACTTACTAGGGTTGCTATGGATATTTATACTAATAAAACTGTACCTAATACGTGTAATATAGCTTGTTCACCTGAAGCTTAACTAATCTCAGGTCCTTAGTGTATGACTGATTTGGTTAATGAACTTCACCTGAGAGCACCTCCTGTCTTTTAAGATGTGTAAGTACCTATAAAGCTACGATTATCCCAGGGGAGGGAAATAACACTTATTAAAAGAGGGCTGCTACACAGTACCCTGTCTTGTGCTGCTGAGGTAAGCTATATTCTGATTTGATTTAAAGTATAGCTCTTAGCTGCTGCTAGGCTCTAACTTCTTATGAAATTTAAACTACAAGCTCTCTGCTGGGTTCTAAATTTAACCAGAAAGCTCTTTTCTGTGTTTTAAATTTAAGCTAAAAGTACTTTGCTGATGCTAGGCCCTGAGTGACTATTAAATTTAGACTACAAGCTCTCTGCTGTGTTCCAAATGTAACCATAAAGCTCTTTTCTGTGTTTTAAATTTAAGCTAAAAGTACTTTGCTGATGCTAGGCCCTGAGTGACTATTAAATTTAAACTACAAGCTCTCTGCTGGGTATGAAATGTAACCAGAAAGTTCTCCTCTGTGTTTTAAATTTAAATTTAAACTGCTGCTACTAGGCCCTGACTGATTTAACAAAAATAGTGGATTCACAGATTAATTAGCTTTAATACAAAGAATTTCTTTTAGAAAATTACCAGACGTATATACTCACAGTTGCAGATCTCTCTCCAGAAGTAACAGTCCCTTTTTCTAGTCCTTCAAGACTAGAAGGAGTCACAGTGTCGTGACAGCTCGAGAAATGCTATGCTTCCACAGTTCATGTTGTCCCTTATGCCCACCTGAACTTACAACAAGCTCAGTGGAAGCTGTCGTCTCAATGGACCCAAGCAACTGGGTGTCTCTCAGTTAATATTTGTGTTACCCCTTCTTTGGTCAACTCCCTTCAGTGGTGGTGCTCCCCTCAAAACTCTCCGGCCTCAACCACAAAACCAGAAATCTAACGGCTAATTGCAGGTGTGAAAAATTTTCTCCTTATATACATGTATGTAGATGTTCTTAATGTCGCAGAAATGAAAATATATAGCATGTCCAATTTTATGAACCGCAACCAGTATCAGCCTTAGGAGTTAAAACATCACAATTATAGACTAGTTTAATGATTAACGTATTGTATACCTGAAATTCATCTAATGGTCACCCATTCTACTTGATGTTCTGATTCTGTATTAGCTATGTTTGCAAAGTTGTCTGTGTAGGACGTATCACCTACCCAGACTCCTAGTAACCTACCCTCTGTCTTTATTGCAATCTGTAACAAAATAGATAAAGTGAAACTGTTACCTTTAATTACCACAGTCTATAAACTGTTACCAGCACATGTAAGATTGATATTTTCTAACTAGTAAGTAACAATCTGTTTAATCCATATGTAGTAACAATTTATACTCACATCACACACACATTCAGAGAAGAACAAACATACAATACCATACTCAAACTCTCACAGAAAATTGAAAACATTTCACACCTACTCCCTACTCTCAAAGCAGAAGTACACACAATAAGTGATAGAAGGGTACTCAAAAGCTCACAACCAACATGCTCCTTACAAATAACCTTTTCTCAAGATTACTTTACATAAGTATCATACTAATAACAATAATTGCAATCACTCACGGCTTTAATGACAAAACTTACAAGACTATCCCAATCATACATAGACCACCACGAAACAGCACCTACCCTGGCCATACAAATATAGGTTCCCACCCTAAAATTAACTATCACAGACTAATTCACATAAACTACACCAATCTACCTCAACCAAGTTTCCAACATATCACTAAAGACGCAAAAACACTATCATGCATACTAATAAATGCCAGATCTATGAAAAAAAAACTCCCCATCTTTACAGACATGTTAAACGAACTAAAACCTGACATACTATGTGTCACCGAGACGTGGCTAGCTGACACTGACACAGTTTATATAAACCATCTTAATAACAATGATTATGAAACTTCATACACCCATAGGAACAACAAAAAGGGAGGAGGTGTACTCATAATGACAAAAAAAGTCTTAAATGCTAAACCACAGCCTACAAATACACCATCCAACATTGACACACTCATTATTAAAATTGGACACCTTAAAATCTGTTTAATTTACAGACCACCTGACCACCAATCCGAAAACATGGACACTCTAATCGAGCTACTAAGCTCATCTACTGACCAACAACCTATAATACTGCTTGGGGACTTTAATCTCCCTTCTCTACCTGCATCACAGTCTGCCCTATTTCTAGAATCAATAGCAGATATGGAGTTTAAACAAATAATTTCCAAAAAGACACACACTAAAGGAGGCATACTCGACATGATCTTTCTCCCCGAAGTATTACACAAGCTTTTCAAATCTGATTCACTTGAAAGTATCCCAATCCATGGTCAGACCACCATCTAATCAAATTCAAACTCATCATCAATAAAACAAAAGAAAACAGTGGCCCATCAAAACATCTAAATCATAGATTTAAAAAATACAATGAAGAAGAATTCCTAGATCTAATAATTCCTCACTTATCACCATCACCATCAGATTTAGATGAAGCGATCACAAACTGGCATAGGACAATCAATAATGCTGCAACTAACAAACATGCGAATAAAAAGAAATGTCACCCTAAAACTGGAAATGCGCCTTGGTTTAACAACACATTAAAACAAATGAAAAAAGAACTAAGGAAAACAGAATGTAAGTGGCGCAAACATAAAGATACTACATATTATGAGGCCTATCACAACCAACTCAAAAGGTATAAAGAAGCAATAGATAGCTCTAAAAAGAATTACCATGCAACAATACTTGCTAATTCACTAAACAGACCTAGAGAATTATTCTCTATTGTGCAAAAACTAACGAATAACAATCATAACTCTTGCAAGGAAATCACAGAAATTTCCCCCCAGACTTTGGCAAATCACTACATAAATAAAACCAAGCATCTTCCAAACCTGCAAATAACAATGAACACATCTCAACATATTTACCTAGATAACTGGTCTAACTTTTACCCCATAACTAAAGATACACTCAAGAACATAATACTAAACCTAAACACTACTACTTCTTATCTTGACCCATGACCAGTAACCTGGATAAAAAATTCCCTCCCAATCCTATCCCCATTCATTCTCCCAATAATCAACCTATCCTTAACCAATGGGTACCTATCACCAACATTAAAGCATGCACAGATTCGCCCACTACTTAAAAACAACACCCTTGACAAAACATCACCAAATTCATACAGACCTATTTCAAGCATACCTTTCATGACAAAACTAATTGAAAAGACTGTACAAATTCAAACACAGGAATATATAGACAACTCAGCCCCCCTTGATGATCAACAATATGGTTTCCGCCCTCGCCATGGAGTAGAGACACTTCTAACTGTTTTAATTGATACACTCGTAAGAGGGATTGATAACCCTAAGCAAGCATTCATACTCCTATTCATAGACATATCTGCGGCATTTGATAATGTTCACCATACCATAATGATCAACAATCTTAAACAAATAGGGATAAAATCAACAGTGCTAAATTGGTTTACCTCATATCTAGGCAATAGAACCCAAACTGTCAGAATAGGAAACAACACATCTAATACATATAATCAGGAAATTGGCCTACCCCAAGGTTCTGCCCTATCAGCCCTCCTATTTAACATCTATATAAAACAGGTCTGTAACATATTCAAAAAATTCAAGGTATACTATCATTTGTACGCAGACGACATAATGATGTATATCCCATTTACGATCCCCAATCTACCACTTAAATTACTCACTGAATGTTTCAACAAAATTACTACCTGGCTAAATAACAATAGCCTTGCCATCAATCACTCTAAAACCGAAGCACTAATTGTAACCAAAAACCAATCATACTCTCCCCCATCACACATTATACTTCAGGATCACGAAATCAAAATAAAAAATGAAGTACGATATTTAGGCGTCATACTGGATACTCATCTCAGTATGAATATGCATATAAGAAACACAACAAAGAAAATTTACTTTAAGCTCAAAATCTTAAAACAGCTACGTCCTCTAATACATTTACAAGATTTCACGAAAATAATACATGCAATTATAACCCCTCACTTTGACTTCATCAACCTGACTTTACTAGGGGTAACGAAACAAAACATAAAAAGACTCCAACTTGCACAAAACGCAGCAGCCAGAACCATCATGAATGTCCCACCATTTCATCACATAACATCTATACTGGCAAATCTTCATTGGCTACCAATACAAAGCAGAATTCTATACAAAACACTAATAACCTTCAAGGCTCTAAACAATATGGTTCCACTGACCCTAAAAAACTCATATCTAAAGAATCAACCAATAACACAGAAGAGACCAAACAAACAAATTAAGGACCCCAAAAGATAACATTTATTTTTATTTATTTATTTATTTATTTATTTAACTGTATTTATATCCCACTTTTCACCGGGATAACCGGGGGTTCAACATTGATGATTTTTGGGGTGAACATAGAGACTGACAAGATAGCATAGTTACTGCTAAGCTAAAAAGACAACAAACAAAAAAGCATTTTCCCATGTGGCCCCCATTATCTGGAATGACCTCCCAGAGGAAATCAGATCAATAATCGAGATCAGAGAGATCCGTAAAAATCTAAAAACACATCTGTTTAAGGCACACTACGGCCTATCAACAAACTCCCTCTCCCAACAAGAAAACGGATAACAACTCTGTTTGACAGAGCGACACAAAATTGACATGACCAAGGACTGCTCACTGCTAGATTTTACACTAGTTTAGAAATTTAGAAAGTCTTTATACGTTTTATGTAATGCACGCATACCCCAATTTTGTATATAGTTCTCAAAATGTTGTTGTTATTTCACAACTTTCTTTTGTTTTAAGACGTTCCTTGTAAATAATTACTGACTGTTTTGTTGTGTAATAGTTACACTGTTTCAGACGTTCATTGTAAAACAGATAACAGCCTGTTATATTGTTGTTAAATGTAAACCGCACCTGATCTCTGGAAGGTGCGGTATATAAGCGACTGCTAAATAAATTAAATTAAATTAACCCTACCATACCGAGTTACCGATATACCGGTAATTTCCGAAAATGCTATATACCGAGTTACCGCTAAACCGGTATTTTGCCGACCACGTGTTTTTGTGTTGTCAAGGAGCTAAAAATAGCCACGCAATCGCTGCTTAGCCTCGACTGAGCGCGAGCCTAACGTTATGCAAATGGCTTTCTTTGTTTTGGCGGAGTTTTTAGCGGTTTTGTAGACTACAGTAGCCATGAAGCGAGCTAGTGACGAACCGAGCACTTCGACAGGTAAAAGAGCGAGACCAAGGACTTTCACAGTGCAACAAGTGTTGGATATTGTGACAAATTCTGATTCAGACGAAGGCGAAATCGATCAGGAGTATGTTTCCGAATCTAGTGACGCTAGTGATGATGAATACATCGATGAAGGAGAGAGTGATGATGATTCTGATGATGCAAGTGGGCCTAGATCAAGATCGAGTGTGCAAAGTAGGGGGCGTGTCACTCAACCAGGTGATAGGGGAGATTCTGGTGTGGTTGATGAGGGATGGACTCGCAATTTTGTTGCCCCAGATCTGGATTTCGATGAGAATGGGAAAGGGCCAGTGAATATTCCAGGTCATATCACTGAAGAAAGCAATTGCATCGATTTTCTTTCGTTGTTTACTGAGGGTGACTTCTGGCAGAATTTGACAGAAAAGACTAATTTACGTGCCACTCAAATGCGTGCAGAAAGGCCCAAATACTACTACTGCAAGAATTTCAAGGATGTTTCTGTTGAGGAAATGAAAGCCTTTGTTGGGCTGAGGATCTACATGGAATATATCTGTCTGAAACCTAGCTATCGAGATTACTGGTCAAGTGATGGAAGTGACTTCATTGGATATACTCCGGGGTTCAGCAATGTCATGACACGAGACAGATTCTTGGCCATCTGGACTTTCCTGCATGTGGTTGATGAGGAGGATGCTGGCATTGACAAGAGAGACAGAATCTACAAGGTCAGGCCTGTTTTGGAGTATCTACTCCCCAAGTTTCGACAGTACTACCGGTCCAGACAACACCTGAGCCTGGATGAGGGAATGATTCCCACAAAAAATCGCCTGGCGATAAAACAGTACATAAAAGACAAGCCCACAAAATGGGGCATCAAATCATTTCTTCTTTGTGAAGCGGAGACAGGATACATTCTAAACGCAGAGGTCTACACTGGGGCAGCACCAATGTCAGTTCCAGAATTGGGTGCAGTCGGAAACACCGTTGTCCGTCTCTTGAAGTCGGCTGGGATGGAGGGCAGCTCACACATTCTGGTCATGGACCGCTTCTATAACTCTGTGACTCTGGCCAAATATGCTGTGAACCATCTACAAACTGGGGTTGTTGGAACTCTCCTGCAGAACAGAAAGTTCTTTCCAAAGTCTCTCAAGGCAGTCAAGAAACTCCCACGAGGTGAAAGTCGCTACCTGTGTCAGGATAGCATCACATGCCTGGTATGGCAGGACAACAAACCCATCAGCTTCATCTCCAACTACCATGATCCTGCAAAGACTGGAACTGTCAACAGGAAGAAGAAGGATGGTACTCTCACTGAAGTGAGCATCCCACAGCTTGCCTTGGACTACAACAAGTACATGGGCGGTTGCGACAAGAACGACCAGATGACCCGCCTTCACCGATCACGACGCCACTACCGCTGGCCCCGACGCCTCTTTATCAAATTTTTCATGTGGGCTTGCTACAACTCCTATGTGCTGTACTTGTCTACACAAGAAGCTGCCAGAAAACCTCTGTACTTCACAACCTCTGTACTCCTCACTGCATGTACAACACACACACTTTACCTGATTGCTTGCTGTGATACCACCTTGATTATTAAGATAAGGCGGTTTAGAAATACTGTTAAATAAATAAATAAATAAATAAAGATACATTCAAACACTGTGCCTGGAACTGGTAGGAAACTACTGTTCTACAGCCGTTCGCAGAGGACAACTAGAACCCTGTGCCCAACGCCTGACGCCAGGCAACCACTTCCCTGAAATTCCCCCTGGCACCTCATCTGACCACATCTGTGCTGTGTGCATGGAGAAACACCTGAGATACAAGAGACAGCACCCTGGAGCATCTTACAAGGACAACCCCCACAAGAAGGTGAAGACAAGGTTTTGGTGCACCCACTGCAGGAAGTACCTGTGCATCAAGGAGGGCTCCACCTGTTGGGCGGACTGGCACACAAAGGTTGAATACTGGCGGTAGATGAAATGTAGGCCTATTTTCTGCAACCCCTCCAAGTTTCATCTAAATCTAACCAAAAGTTTGCATTAAAATAACAATTAACTAACGCGTTTAAATTTTTTTCACTATTTTGCCCAGGAGGCCAGGCACAGGGGCACATTAGGCTCAGGAGCTCAGGTCTGGTAGGGTTAAAATTAAAACTTACTCGGAAAGTCACCTTTTTCAGATGCCTCCACCTCAATGCACCCTGACAACAGATGCTTCCAAATTCAGGTGGGGAGCACATCTGAACAATCTCACTACACAGGGGGTGGACACAGCAAGAGTCTCAGTTGCAAATCAACCTCCAGGAGCTATGGGCTCTCACGAATGTCCTTTGGGTTTTTCAACCCCAACTTTCTGGCAAACAGGTCTTAGTCCAAATGGACAACCAGGTGGCAATGTTCTATGTGAACAAGTAAGGGGGAACAGGACCCTATCCCCTCTGCCAGGAAGCCCTTCATCTCTGGCTCTTCTCCACTGCATACTGCATCCATCTCAGGGCAATGTACTCCCAGGCAAACTCAATTTTCTGGCGGACAAACTCAGATGCATCCTGCATCCACATGAGTGGACTCTAAATCAGGACATGGTATCTTGGATCTTCCACCTGTGAGGGACCTCCTCAATAGGTCTGTTTGCCATTCAGGAGAATACACGACTACCACTGTTTTGCTCGAGGCTTCCCTCCCTCAACAGTCAAGAAATGGATGCCTTCCTTCTCCATTGGGGGAAGGGTCAGCTTTATGCATTCCCGCCATCCTCTTAATGTCTAAAACCCTGTTCAAACTGCAGGGCAACAGGGTCTTCATGATTCTAATAGCTCCTTACTGGCCCTGTCAGCCATAGCCTCTGCTGCTTCGACTAGCATGGACTCTACCCCTCAGCCTGGGACATGCACCCAACCCCCTCTCCCAAGATCATGGGATGCTTACCCATATCAATCCAGAAGCTCTCCATCTCATGGCGTGGCTACTGAGAGCATGATAATTGCTGACCTTGACATTACTCAAACAGGTCAAGGCCATCTTACTTGCATCATACCTAGGCATTCTTATGCCTTCAAATGGCAAAGATTCACACTCTGCTGTACCCTGAAACATAATGACCCCTCTACCTGTCCAGTGGAGTGCCTTTTACAATATCTCCTCCACTTATCATCGACAGGTCTCAAGACTTACTCGGAGTTCATCTTAGTGCCATCTCAGCCTATCACAAGCAGGTGGACAGGCACCCTATTTCAGCTTACCCCTTGGTGCAACAATTTATGCAGGGTCTCCTGCTGTCTAAGCAGCTAATCAAACCACCACTGATGGCTTGGGACCTCAACGTGGTCCTTGTGTAACTTCTAAAACCTCCTTTTGAGCCTTTGGCTACCACTTATTTATTTATTTATTTATTTTATTTAGTATACATTTGTATACCGCTACTTCCAGCGATCAGCAGCGGTTTTTGATTACAGATTGGAAATTGTCAAATCATGACAGGAAATTTTTGAGATATAAACACATTGATTAGACAGGAAAGCACAGCACACAGAGAACTATTTTACAGGGAACACGGGCTATGGAGGGTTAAGTGGCTTGCCCAAGACCACAAGGAGCACCTGTGGGACTAGAAACCCCAGTCCTTCCGGCCCAAGGTTGCTGTCCTCTAGTGGGATTTGAACCCCCGACCTTCCGGCCTGAAGTACCTTGACCCAACCACTAGGCTACTCCTCCACTTCAAATTCCTCTCTTGGAAGATAATCTTCCTCATAGCTCTAACCTCAGCTCATCATATCAGCGAACTGCAGGCATTGGTATCGGATCCTCCATATATCCGGTTCTACCACGACAAGGTGGTTTTCCGTACACATCCACACTTCCTCTCGAAGGTGGTCTTGGCTTTCCATCTCAGTCAATCAGTCATGCTACCGGTCTTCTTCCGAGGGCTGAAGCAGAGCTACACACTTTAAATGGTAAGTGTGCACTGGCTTTCTACTTGGATAGAACCAAGGCTTTCATGAAGTCCTCATGATTGTTCATTTCCTTTGATCCAAATCACCTTGGACTTCCAGTCTTGAAGTGTACCCTTTCCAACTGGATTGTGGACTGCATTTCTTTTGCCTATGCTCAAGCGGGGCTCTCCCTTGAGGGTCACATCACCGCTCACAACGTGCGGGCCATGACAACCTCAGTTGTCAACCTTCCTTCTGTCTCCATTGATGAGATCTGTCGAGCAGCTACCTGGTCCTACATTCACACTTTCACTGCTCACTACTGCCTAGACAGGGACTCCCAGTGAGATGATGTCTATGGCCAGGCTGTCCTTGAACACCTTTTTGGGACTTATCTGCAGCTCCTATTCTCCATCCCGGACTTTTTTTCTGGCACCAGACTTCATTGTCGATGTTCTTGTCAACTGTCATTGAGTCCAACGGGGCCACTTTGTATCCATACCCTCTGGCTCCATCCTTTAGCCTTGGGGATACTGCTACTAATCCAGTCTGGAATCTGGGAGCTAGTGGAAATATGCTTTTATGGAAAGAGTGGTAGATGTGTGGAATAGTCTCCCAGTATAGGTGGTGGACATGAGGACAGTATCTGAATTCAAATAAGCATGGGACAAACACAAAGGATCTCTAAAGGTGAAAGGAGGATTATTATGGTTGATATAAGAACATAAGATATGCCATACTGGGTCAGACCAAGGTTCATCAAGCCCAGTATCCTGTTTCCAACAGTGGCCAATCTAGGTCATACGTACCTAGCAGTTTCCCCAAAAGACACAGGTTCAACAATGCTTGTACTGGGTCAAGCATTGATATCCTGGGTCCCTTCTTAATAATGGTTTATGGACCTTTCCTCCAGGAACTTGTCCAAACCTTTTTTTTTTTTAAACATTGTTTTTATTGAACATGTGACAGGCAGGGTAAAAACATCATACATTTCCGACAAATGCAAAATCCCTCACTGACCCCCCACTCAGGCAGCTAGCCCGAAGGGACTACTCCCTCTGCCATCCCCCACCATCTACCATAGGACAGATGCTCTAAAAGAGAGCCTCAGACCCAATCAACAACTGTAACTGGAACAAACTAGAACAAAATAAGAATCTAAAACCAACACATAACCCCTGTACCGTGTGCCGTGTGTGCTGTGTGCTGCGTGCCCTCCCCGACCCCCTCCTTCCAATGTACTCCAATTAACTTTGCAAGTAAGGATCCCAAATCTTGTGGAATTCCCACTCCCGGCCCCGCAACTGATAAGTCAATTTATCAAACTGAATCATCTCCTCCACTTTCTTCTGCCAGTCCCCCTCCCCCGGCCCCCCCTCCCAGTTCCAGCGCCAGGCTATCGTAAGCCGCGCTGCCAGCATTAACTTCGCCTCCCGCAACTGAGCCCACCTTCCCAACCCCCCCTGAGCATCTCCCCCCAACACCCACTCCCGGGGCCCCCCCGCAGCTCCCTCACCCCCCCGACCCGCTACCCCCTACCCCTCTACCCATCCCCACCCGCACCGCCCGCCAGAACCGCTGAATAACCCTACAACCCCACCACATATGCAGAAAATCGCCCCGCTCCCCACACCCCCGCCAACACAACCCCGACCCCCGCCAGGCCAGCCTACTCGGAGTGGCATATGCCCCGTGCACTATTTGCAATTGGGTTTGCCGCCAAGAGGCGACCCCCGTGGTCTGATATATAGCTCCATAAATCCTCTGCCACTGCCCCTCATCCCATTCCTCCCCTACCCATTTTTGCCACCGCTGCCGATGCCCCCACCCGGCCTCCTCCTCTATTTCCGCCGCTTCCTCCAACAATACCCTATAAATCCTAGAGATAATGCCTTTATCCTTGTTCCCCGGAACAACGCCTCCTCCATGGCAGTACTGGGACGGCGAATCCAACGGAGATTCTCCCCGGTGTGTAAAAAGTGCCGGATCTGAAAGTACTGGTAAAAGGGAATGGACCTCTGCGCCCTGCTCTCCAACTCCCGATGAGAACCTACCCCCCCCCTGCACCAAACAATCCCCAAATTTGACGATCTTGTCCTGCAGCCAGGCTGCCCCCCCAAAGGGGAAAATGTCCCACACCCTAGTCCAGGCCGACACTGAGCTGGGGAACCACTTCTGCCCCTCTCCCCGCTGATAGACACTCCACATAGCCCCCAAAAATGGGTGCCCCTTCCCCTTCACCCCTACTCCCGTACCTCTCGGCCCTGCTAACCATTGAGTCAGGGACTGTACACCCATCAGCGCGATTTCCAGCTCCACCCACGCCGCTTCTCCTCCCCTCCGGTAGTGATCTCTCCAGGCCTTGAGAATACATGCCCGCTGGTACCACCGCAGAGATGGCATCCGGACTCCTCCGCGGTCCTTAGCCATCCGCAGCTGGCTGATCCGGATCTTAGCCTTCCGCCCTCCCCAAATAAATCTGCGAACCTGCTCCTCCCACCTCCGAATCACCCCTCCTGGGATCAACAAGGGCAGTTGCGCAAACATATACAGAAACTTTGGCAACACACTCATCTTGAATGCTTCTATTCTCCCCACCCAACTCAGCTGCAGAGCCTTCCACCCCTCTAAGAGGCTCCCAATCTTGCCCCCAGTGGCCGATAGTTAAGTTCAAATAAGCGGCCGGGATCAGCCGGCAACTGAACCCCCAAGTATTTAAAGTGCCCGGGCGCCCATTTAAAGGGAAAATCCCGACACGCCTCCCGCCTAAATCCACCGAGGGCCATAGCCTCCGTTTTGGCCATATTGACCTTAAAACCCGACACCACAGCAAACGCCTCCAACTCCTCCACCAGCGCCGGGAGAGACACCGCAGGGTCCGCCATAAAAATCAGCGTATCATCTGCATAGAGAAGAATCTTATGCCTTCCCTGTCCCACCTGGACCGGTCGGATCTCCTCGCGGGCCCGGATGCGAATCGCTAGCGCTTCAATGGCAATCGCGAAGAGCAGGGGGGATAGGGGACACCCCTGCCTAGTCCCCCTGTGCAGGGCAAACCAATCAGAACCCTGCCCATTCACCAAAATCCGGGGCTTCGGGTGCTTATAAAGGGCCCGTACCCCTTGCACAAATCCCTCCCCCAGCCCCATCTTATCCATCATGGCAAATAAAAACTCCCATTCCACCCGGTCAAAGGCCTTCTCTGCGTCTAAGGCCACACACACAGCAGGGAGACGCATCTCCTTCACATAGTGAAGTAGCCCCACCGCCCGCCGCACGTTATCCGCTATTACCCTACCCTTGATAAACCCCGTCTGATCCGGATGGATCAGATCTGGGAGAAGCCCCTCCAGTCGCCCCGCCAACACACGCGCATACAACTTCGCATCACAGTTTATTAATGCAATCGGCCGGTAATTCTCACATCGGTCCGGGTCTCTCCCCTCTTTAGGAAGGACCACCACGTTCGCCTGTGCCATCGTCTCCAGCAGCCGCTCCCCCCGCAAAAAGCCTGTGAACAACCGAGCCAGAAACGGCGCCACCTCCTCCCGCATTACCTGAAAGAATTCCGCCGGGTACCCATCTTCTCCGGCCGCCTTCCCCCTGGGAAGCCGCCGGATTTCCCGCTGCACCTCCCCCACCTCAATAGGCCTCCCCAGCCACTCCGCCTGCTCCGCACTGACCCTCGGGATTTGTATCCCCGCTAAGTACCCCCGAATCCTCTCCTGGGTGGCCCCTTCTTGTCCCGTGTACAACTGCTCATAAAACCTGCGGAATACCCGACAGATCTCCCGGCTCTCCGCCACCCTCGCTCCCTTCTCGTCCCTTACTTCCGCCACCACCCGGCTCACCCGCCTTCGTCGGAGCTGCCCTGTTCCCTCCTTCCATAAAGTTTCTCTTGGACGCTCTCATCAGCCTCTCCAACCCCTCCACGTCCAATCTGTTCACTCTTGCCCGTAACTGGGCAGCCCGCTCCCCGGCCGCCTTAGACCCCGTCTTACTGTGTTCCCCCTGGGCCGTTTCCAACTCCCGCATCCACTCCCGCCGCTGCGCTTCTCGCTCCCGCTTCCTCCTACTCCCCATCTGCACCAGCATCCCCCTCAGATACGGCTTCCCACTATCCCAAATCGTGGTGTCCGAAACCTCCCCATTATCATTCCACTCCAAAAACTCCCGCCATGCCTTCTTAAGACCCGCCTGCCCCTCTACCGATTGGATCAAGGTAATGTTCCCCCTCCACCCCCCTTGATGGCCACCCTCCCCACCCCCCCGGCGTCCAATCCCCCGTCACCATCCCGTGATCCGATAGGAGCACCGGGTGCAGCTGCACATTCCCCAGGGCCCCCAACTGTCCCTTTTGCCCCAAAAGCATGTCAATCCGGGAATAGCACCCCAATCTAGACGTGAAACAGGTATATCCTCGGACCCCGGGGTTCTCCCAGCGCCAGATATCCACCAACCCCCATTCTACCAGGCATTGCCTCAATTCCCGCCCCTCCCTACGGTGCTTCACGCGTTGGTAGTTGGACCGATCCTCCGGCCCCACCACACAATTCATGTCCCCCTCTATCACCCACTCCCCCTGGGCCTGCCGTTCAAACTCCCGCAGTGCCTTCCGAAAGAAAGAACCTTTCTGCCCATTGGGGGCATACAAATTCAGGAAGGACACCTCCTGCTGGTCCACTCTCCCCACCACCCAGACCATCCTCCCCCTCTTGTCCCCCCCCGAGGTGAAAGGAACAAACTTCAACCGCTTGTGCACCAGGATCACCACCCCCCGTTTCTTAGATGTGTAAGGCACTCCAAACAGTTGCTCAAACCCTTGGGCCTTCAGTTTATCCTGCTCCGCCTCCACCAAATGAGTCTCCTGCAGCATGGCCACCGCCACCTTGTGCTTTACCAGCTGCGTGAGAATCCTCTTCCGCTTAATAGGGCTGTGAATTCCCCTCACATTAAACAAAGCAATTTTATGTCCCCCCATCCCAGATGTATCGCACCCAAAAATCCTGCAGAATCAACCCCAGCATCAGCACACACACTTTGCTTCACACAAAACCCTCCACACCGTCCACTCCCCCCTAGCCCCTCACATTTTTGTTGATTACAGACCTCCATTAGCCACACTCCTACCATCACCTTTCACTCCCCTCCCTCCCCCCGCACCCTTCTCCCGCATTCCTTCCCCGCTCCCCCCCAACCACCCCACCCCACCAAACCCTCCCCCGGTTTCCCAAGTCAAAAACCAAAATCCAAAATCCACCCGACCACCCCTTCCCCTTCAACACCCGCTACCCTCCACAAACTAGCGTTCTTTGCCACACGTCCATCCCCTCTGGGAGCCCATCCAGTGTCCGCCGGAGCAAGGCTTCACTCTCCAGAACTCCGCCAGTCTCCGGCCGCCCCGCTCGCGGCCTGCCGATCCTCTCCCCTCGCCTGCCCCGGAGAGGTCCGTTGCGGGCTCTTCTGGGCCTGCAGATATTTCTCCAACAACTCCTTGGATGCAAAAAATCTTCTCACGCCGTTAACCACCATCGTTATGCGGGCCGGGTACCAAATCGCAATCTGTACCCCCCTGTGTAGCCATCTGGTCTCGCAGTCGTAACAGATCCTTGAGCCTCTTCACCGTCTCCGAAGCCAGATCCGGGAACACATACACACTCCAAGTCTTATATTGCACACTTTTAGATCTCCGTGCTGCACGAATGACGTGTTCCCGATCCTGGAACCGCAGCAATTTAACGATGAGAGCACGTGGCTTACCCCCCTTTTCAGGCCTAGGCCGGAGCTCCCGGTGTGCCCGCTCGATCTCGAACTGCGGCGTCGAGGGGGGGTCAGGAAAACAGGTAAGCAACATGTCCTGCACAAAAGAAATGGCATTGTCCCCTTCCGCCCCCTCCGGGACTCCGAAGACGCGCAGGTTGGAGCGCCGGTCCCTGTTCTCCATGTCCTCAGTTTTGTCATGTAACCAGCTCACTTGCTGCTGCAGCGAACGCACCACGCGGTCTGTCGAGGCCTGGGCGTCCTCAGCCTGTCTCACGCGACTTTCTACTTCCTCCAGCCGCTGCCCGATCACCGTAAACTTCTCTTCCAGTCGCCCACAGACCCGGTCCACGATCTCCTCTTTTGTCTCACGAATTTCGCGGAGAATCGCTGCCACATCTACCGATTGCAGTCCAGCGCGCTCCTCCCCATCCGCCGCCTCAGAGCTGCTCGGAGAGGTCGGGGCCGGCTGCGCGCCCGGACTCGCCGCCACTTTCTTTCCACTCCCTGCTTTCGCCGCGTACAGGTCCTTAATAGTAGAACCCGGCTTTAGTTTCACCACTTTGGGCATATTCTCCGACAAGGGGGTCCGCGGGGAGCCGTTCCTACCCCTCCATTATTGGTGCGGGTCAGGGAGCTGACTTAAACACGTCTCTCCACCTCCGTGGCTAGACCGGAAGTCTGTCCAAACCTTTTTTAAACCCAGCTACACTAACAACCTTTACTTCATCCTCTGGTAACAAATTCCAGAGTTTGATTACACGTTGAGTGAAAAAATATTTTCTTTTATTGCCTTAAATAGTTTACCCTGTAGCTTCATTGCATGTCCCTTAGTCTTTCTATATTCTGATAACGTAAACAATCAATCTATGTTTACCCGTTCCACTCCGTTCATTAATTTATAGACTAATATCATATCTCCCCTCAGCCGTCTCTTTTCCAGCTTAAAGAGCCCTAATCTTTTTAGCCTTTCTTCATAGGAGTATCTTTCCATCCACTTTTCCATTTTGGTGGCTCTTCTCTGAACCTTTTCTAATATAGCTATATCCTTTTTAAGATACAGCGACCAGAATTGCACACAATATTCAAGGTGTGGTCTCACCATGGAACGATATAGAGGCATTATAATATCTTTTGTTTTATTTTCCATACCTTTCCTTATGATACCTAGCATTCTATTTGCTTTCTTGGCCGCCGTTGCACACTGGGCCGAGGGTTTTAACATGGTATCCACAATGACGCCTAAATCTTTTTCCTGGGTGGTGGTTCCTAATGTAAAACCTTGCATCGTGTAACCATAGTCTGGGTTGTTCTTCCCTAGGTGCATAACTTTGCACTTGTCCACATTAAATTTCATCTGCCATTTTGATGCCCAGTCTTCCAATTTATCAAGTTCCTCTTGCAATTTTCCACAATCCTCTTGGGTTTTAACAACTTTAAATAGTTTTGTGTCATCTGCAAATTTGATAACCTCACTCATTATTCCACTTTCCAGGTCGTTTATGAATATGTCAAAAAGCAGCGGACCCAACACAGATCCCTGGGGTACACCACTATTCACCTTTCTCCATTGGAAAAATTGGCCATTTAGCCCTACCCTCTGCTTTCTATCATTTAACCAATTCCTGATCCACAGTAGTACACTGCCTCCTATCCCATGACTCTTTAGTTTTGCCAAAAGTCTCTGATGAGGGACCTTGTCAAAGGCTTTCTGAAAGTCCAGATACACTATATCAACTGACTCACCTTTGTCCACCTGTTTATTCGCACCTTCAAAAAACATAACAGATTAGTAAAACGAGATCTTCCTTGTCTAAAGCCATGTTGGCTGTCTCCCATTAGGCCATGACTATCTATATGCTGAGTGGTTTTATTCTTTATGATGGTTTCTACCATTTTTCCCGGTACTGACATCAGGCTCACTGATCTGTTGTTTCCCGGATCACCCCTGGAACCCTTTTTAAAAATTGGTGTTACATTGGCGATCCTCCAATCTTCAGGTTTTAGAGATGATTTTAATGATAGTTCACAGATTACTAATAGCAGATCTGCAATCTCATATTTTAGTTCCTTCAACACCCTTGGATGTATACAATCTGGCCCAGGTGATTTGCTACTCTTCAGTTTATCTAATAGTTGTAATACATCTTCCCAATGTATCGATATTTCCTTCAATTCTTCTGCACCTTTCAATACCACTTCAGTCATGGGTAACATCCCTACATCTTCCTCAGTAAAGACCGAAGCAAAGAATTCATTCAGTCTCTCCACTATTGCCTTGTCGCCTCTTAGTGCCCCTTTAACCCCTCTATCATCGAATGCACCAACTGACTCTCTCACAGGTTTATTGCTATGAATATACGTGAAAGAGTCTTTATTTCGTGTTTTTGCTTCTACAGCAAGCTTCTTCTCAAATTCTCCCTTTGCCTGCCTTATCAATGCCTTGCATTTGACTTGCCAGTGCTTGTGCTGTTTCCAGATTCGTCGTTTGGCTCTTTTTTTCCATTTCCTGAAAGATGCTTTTTTGGCAACAACAGCCTCTCTGACCTCACCTTTAAATCATGCTGGCAGTTTTTTGGACTTCCTTTCACTTTTCTTAAAGCGTGGAATACAGCTGGCCTGGGCTTCCAAGATAGTATTTTTCAACAACACCCAAGCTTGATGTAAGTCTTTAACCTTTGCAACTGCTCCTTTTAGCTTTTTCTTAACTATTTTTCTAATTTTATCATAGTCTCCCCTTTCGAAAGTTAAAAGGTAGTACTGTGGATTTCCTTACTATCCCTCCTTCACTAATTAAATCAAAGGCGATCATGCTATGATCACTATTGCCAAGTGGCCCTAACACCCTTATCTCTTGCACTAGATCTGGTGTTCCACTAAGGACTAGGTCTAATATGGCTTCCCCTCTGGTCAGTTCATGAACAAGCTGCTCCAAAAAGCAGTCATTTATTTCATCTAGGAACTTTATCTCCCTAGCATGTCCTGTTGTGACACTGACCCAGTCGATACCGGGGTAATTGAAATCACCCATTATTATTACTGCGCTGTAACTTTTGTTAGCTTCCTTGATTTCTTTGAGCATTTCATCATCCATTTGGTCATTCTGGCCAGGTGCTCGATAGTACACCCCCACTGCCATCGCCTTCCTCCTTTTATATGGAATTTCAATCCATATAGATTCTACAGCAGATTTTGTTTCCTGAAAACTTTAATCCTTTCTGACTCAATGCCCTCTAACATAGAGCGCAACCCCTCCACCAATTTGATTAACTCTATCATTACGATATAGTTTGTACCCAGGTATCACAGTGTCCCACTGGTTGTCCTCCTTCCACCATGTCTCTGATATTCCAATGATATCTAACCTCTCATTTAGTGCTATATATTCTAACTCACCCATCTTATTTTTTAGACTTCTAGCATTTGCATACAAGCATTTTAGAGACTTTATTTTATTCATATTTATTTGGCTATTGGTAGACATGGGTAATTTGGGATCTTTAAGCTCTGTCTGATCCATACTCGAGTAAATTTGGGCTACTTTACTCTTTTTTTTTGGAACCTCTCTGCTTTTGGTAGTATCCTTCAAGGATACCTTTGTCCGAACCATGCACTCCTGGGTGACTGTCGGCTTTCCCCTAATTTCTAGTTTAAAAGCTTCTCTATCTCTTTTTTAAAGGTTAATGCCAGCAGTCTGGTCCCATCCTGATTAAGGTGAAGCCCATCCCTTCGGAAGAGCCCCCCCTTTCCCCAGAATGTTCCCCAGTTCCTAACAAATCCAAAACCCTCATCCCTGCACCATTGTCTCATCCACGCATTGAGACTCCGGAGCTCTGCCTGTCTTTTGGGTCCTGCACGTGGAACAGGAAGCATTTCGGAGAACGCTATCCTGGAAGTTCTGGATTTCAACTTCCTACCTAAAAGCTTAAATTTAGCCTCCAGAACTTCCCTACCACATTTTCCTATGTCATTGGTACCAACATGTACCAAGACAGCAGACTCCTCCCCAGCACTATCTATGATCCTATCTAGGCGGTGCGTGAGGTCCGCTACCTTCGCACCAGGCAGGCATGTTACCAGGCAATCCTCATGTCCACCAGCCACCCAGCTATCTACATTCCTAATGATTGAATCACCAACTATAACAGCTGTCCTGACCCTCCCCTCATGGGGACATGGCCCTGGAGAAACATCCTCGGTGCGAGAGGGTTTTACATCACCTGGAGGACAGGTCCTAGTTACAGGATCACTTCCTGCCACACCAGGGTGATGCTCTCCTGTCACGTGACCTCTCTCCTCCATGGCAACAGGGATGCTGCCAGACTGGAGGTGGGACTTCAGGACTATATCCCTGTAGGTCTCGTCCATGTACTTCTCTGTCTTTCTTATGTCTTCCAGGTCTGCTACTCTAGCCTCTAGAGAACGGACTCGTTACCTGAGAGCAAAGAGTTCTTTGCACTTAGTGCATATGTAAGACCTCTCACCAACTGGGAGAAAATCATACATGTGACACTCAATGCGAAAGACCGGAGAACCCCCATCTCGTTGCTGGACCTCTGTCTGCATCTTAGTTTAAAGCTTGTGTTTAGGTCTTTTAAATTCTGTATATAATAAGGATTGGTGTGGATGCTTATACCAATAAAAGTGTATCTAAAACCCCTAATACACCTTGTGTACCTGAAGCTTAAGTAATTAATCTCAGGTCCTCTGTGTATGACTGATTTGGATAACGAGCTGCACCTGAGAGCAGCCCCTTTCCTATAAGATGTGCAAGTACCTATAAAACTACAATTACCCCAGGGATGGGTGGGTGGGTGCTGGGGAGGGAGATAAGTCCTATTAAAGAGGGCAGTTACAAGGTACCCTGTCCTGAGCCCTCAGCAGGGGGGAAGGGGGTACCACACAAAGCCAAGTTAGTTGAGAGAGGCAAGGTAAGTTATAGCTGAGAAGGCTGAACTAGCACATCACTAAGACAAACAATAAATAATTAAATAAACAGTTAGACAAACAATAAATAATTAATAAACAGCTAGAACTCACAGCAAGGTGTCACAGGAGACAAATATCCACTTCTCTAGCAGAGCACTGTAAAAAGCACTGCTCTTCTCTGATCAGAGAAAAGCAGACTAAAACAGACTATGCACACGTGGAGGAAACAGGAAGAAGGCTACACAATACCTCAGCAGGGGGGGAGGGGGAGGATTCTCTCAGGCAGGCTAGGGCAGGAAAAAAAGGTTTAACACACAGCAGGTTCTGGGGAGAGAGATTTAATTTAAAATGAACAGTTAACCTGGCTACCACACAAAGCCCAGTTAGTTGAGAGAGGCAAGGTAAGTTATAGCTGAGAAGGCTGAACTAGCACACCACTAAGACAAACAATAAATAATTAAATAAACAGACAAACAATAAATAATTAATAAACAGCTAGAACTCACAGCAAGGTGTCACAGGAGACAAATATCCACTTCTCTAGCAGAGCACTGTAAAAAGCACTGCTCTTCTCTGATCAGAGAAAAGCAGACTAAAACAGACTATGCACATGTAGAGGAAAGAGGAAGAAGGCTACACAATACCTCAGCAGGGGGGGGAGGGGGAGGATTCACTCAGGCAGGCTAGGACAGGAAAAAACGTTTAACACACAGCAGGTTCTGGGGAGAGAGATTTAATTTAAAATGAACAGTTAACCTGGCTACCACACAAAGCCCAGTTAGTTGAGAGAGGCAAGGTAAGTTATAGCTGAGAAGGCTGAAGTAGCACACCACTAAGACAAACAATAAATAATTAAATAAACAGACAAACAATAAATAATTAATAAACAGCTAGAACTCACAGCAAAGTGTCACAGGAGACAAATATCCACTTCTCTAGCAGAGCACTGTAAAAAGCACTGCTCTTCTCTGATCAGAGAAAAGCAGACTAAAACAGACTATGCACACGTGGAGGAAACAGGAAGAAGGCTACACAATACCTCAGCAGGGGGGGAGGGGGAGGATTCTCTCAGGCAGGCTAGGACAGGAAAAAAAGTTTAACACACAGCAGGTTCTGGGGAGAGAGATTTAATTTAAAATGAACAGTTAACCTGGCTACCACACAAAGCCCAGTTAGTTGAGAGAGGCAAGGTAAGTTATAGCTGAGAAGGCTGAACTAGCACACCACTAAGACAAACAATAAATAATTAAATAAACAGACAAACAATAAATAATTAATAAACAGCTAGAACTCACAGCAAGGTGTCACAGGAGACAAATATCCACTTCTCTAGCAGAGCACTGTAAAAAGCACTGCTCTTCTCTGATCAGAGAAAAGCAGACTAAAACAGACTATGCACACGTAGAGGAAAGAGGAAGAAGGCTACACAATACCTCAGCAGGGGGGGCGGAGGGGGAGGATTCACTCAGGCAGGCTAGGACAGGAAAAAACGTTTAACACACAGCAGGTTCTGGGGAGAGAGATTTAATTTAAAATGAACAGTTAACCTGGCTACCACACAAAGCCCAGTTAGTTGAGAGAGGCAAGGTAAGTTATAGCTGAGAAGGCTGAAGTAGCACACCACTAAGACAAACAATAAATAATTAAATAAACAGACAAACAATAAATAATTAATAAACAGCTAGAACTCACAGCAACGTGTCACAGGAGACAAATATCCACTTCTCTAGCAGAGCACAGTAAAAAGCACTGCTCTTCTCTGATCAGAGAAAAGCAGACTAAAACAGACTATGCACACGTAGAGGAAACAGGAAGAAGGCTACACAATACCTCAGCAGGGGGGGGAGGGGGAGGATTCACTCAGGCAGGCTAGGACAGGAAAAAGGTTTAACACACAGCAGGTTCTGGGGAGAGAGATTTAATTTAAAATGAACAGTTAACCTGGCTACCACACAAAGCCCAGTTAGTTGAGAGAGGCAAGGTAAGTTATAGCTGAGAAGGCTGAACTAGCACACCACTAAGACAAACAATAAATAATTAAATAAACAGACAAACAATAAATAATTAATAAACAGCTAGAACTCACAGCAAGGTGTCACAGGAGACAAATATCCACTTCTCTAGCAGAGCACTGTAAAAAGCACTGCTCTTCTCTGATCAGAGAAAAGCAGACTAAAACAGACTATGCACACGTGGAGGAAACAGGAAGAAGGCTACACAATACCTCAGCGGGGGGGGGGGGGGGGGGGAGGGGGAGGATTCACTCAGGCAGGCTAGGACAGGAAAAAAAGTTTAACACACTGCAGGTTCTGGGGAGAGAGATTTAATTTAAAATGAACAGTTAACCTGGCTACCACCAAAGCCCAGTTAGTTGATAGAGGCAAGGTAAGTTATAGCTGAGAAGGCTGAACTAGCACACCACTAAGACAAACAATAAATAATTAAATAAACAGACAAACAATAAATAATTAATAAACAGCTAGAAGTCACAGCAAGGTGTCACAGGAGACAAATATCCACTTCTCTAGCAGAGCACTGTAAAAAGCACTGCTCTTCTCTGATCAGAGAAAAGCAGACTAAAACAGACTATGCACACGTGGAGGAAACAGGAAGAAGGCTACACAATACCTCAGCAGGGGGGGAGGGGGAGAATTCGCTCAGGCAGGCTAGGACAGGAAAAAAAGTTTAACACACCGCAGGTTCTGGGGGGAGAGATTTAATTTAAAATGAACAGTTAACCTAGCTACCACACAAAGCCCAGTTAGTTGAGAGAGGCAAGGTAAGTTATAGCTGAGAAGGCTGAACTAGCACACCACTAAGACAAACAATAAATAATTAAATAAACAGACAAACAATAAATAATTAATAAACAGCTAGAACTCACAGCAAGGTGTCACAGGAGACAAATATTCACTTCTCTAGCAGAGCATTGTATAAAGCACTGCTCTTCTCTGATCAGAGAAAAGCAGACTAAAACAGACTATGCACACGTGGAGGAAACAGGAAGAAGGCTACACAATACCTCAGCAGGGGGGGGGAGGGGGAGGATTCACTCAGGCAGGCTAGGACAGGAAAAAAAGTTTAACACACAGCAGGTTCTGGGGAGAGAGATTTAATTTAAAATGAACAGTTAACCTGGCTACCACACAAAGCCCAGTTAGTTGAGAGAGGCAAGGTAAGTTATAGCTGAGAAGGCTGAACTAGCACACCACTAAGAGAAACAATAAATAATTAAATAAACAGTTAGACAAACAATAAATAATTAATAAACAGCTAGAACTCACAGCAAGGTGTCACAGGAGACAAATATCCACTTCTCTAGCAGAGCACTGTAAAAAGCACTGCTCTTCTCTGATCAGAGAAGAGCAGTGTGTCCGGCATGTCCCCGCTTTCTCCCTACCCCCATCCCCATGTCTAGTATCTACCCTGTCTCTCTGCTTTCTCCATGCCAAGCAATCTGCCCTGTCACCCTAATTAGCCTGTCTGCCCCCAGTATTCACCCTTTGTTGCACTGGCCTTCTTTTTCCTATCCCAAAGCCAGCATATCCCCTTCCCACCCTACTCTTCTTACTCTGTCTGCCTGCAAGCCATCATTGTCCCTTTTCTTTCCCGCGTCTGCAATCCAGCAATTCCTCCTTCCTTCCCTCTCCTAAACTCAGCATTTATATTACCCAGTATCATTTATCGATCATTCCCCCTCTGCTGCTGCTTTCTGAGATCTGTCCCCTGTGGCCAGGGCCGGCCCGTCCATTGAGCAAGAATGTTTTTTGCACAGGGCCCCACGTTTCAGGTGGCCCCGCGCAAAAAACATCTTGCATCAGCCCAGCTAATTTTAAAAAATACAAACCGGCTGCTGCCGCTGCCGCTGTGGCAGTGGCAGAATCGCGCATCCTGCGGGGCCCCCCTGCTCTGCAGTGTCCTCCATGCAGCCTCAGTGTTGGCTGTCAGAGCCGCGCAAAAAAAAGAGCTTCTCCTCTCGCAGCTCTGTTAATCCCCCGTGGCGGGATTAACAGAGCCACGAGAAAGGGAAACTCTCCCTTCGCGCGACTCTGAAAAGCCCGCGCTGAAGCTGCATGGAGGACACTGCAGAGCAGGGCGGGCCCCGCGGGATGCTCGATTCTGCCGCTGCCATGGCGGCGGAGGCGGCAGACTTTTTTTTTTTTTTAAACCTAGTTGGGCTGATGGGGGGGGTTGCTAAGACTGGAAGTGGGCTGATGGGGGGGGGGGTTAGGACAGGTAATGGGCTATGGGGGGCTAATACTACAAGTGGGCTGATGGTGGGTTTACGAAGGGTAATGGGCTATCGGGGGGCTAAGACTGGAAGTGGGCTGATGGGGGGGGTTAGGACAGGTAATGGGCTATGGGGGCTAAGACTGGAAGTGGGCTGATGGGGGGGTTAGGACAGGTAATGGGCTATGGGGGGGCTAAGACTACAAGTGGGCTGATGGGGGTGTTAGGACTGGTAATGGGCAATGGGGGGGCCTAAGACTGAAAATGGGGTTATGGGGGATTAGGACTGGACGTGGGCTGATGGGGGGCTTAGGACTGGAAATGGGCTAATGGGGGGGTTAGGACTAGTAATGGGCTATGGGGGATAGGACTAGTAATGGGCTATCGGGGGGTTAGGACTGGTAATGGGGTGATGGGGGGCTAAAACCTTAAATGGGGTGATGGGGGGATAGATTGGGGCTGATGGGGGGCTTAGGACTGGTAATGGGCTATGGGGGGGCTAGGACTGGTAATGGGCTGGGGGGGTTGCTAGGACTGGAAATGGGCTGAGTGGAAGGGGGGCTTGAACTGCAAATAGCTGATGGGGACAGGGGCTTGGAATGGAAATGGGCTGAGTGGAAAGGGGGCTTGAACTGCAAATAGCTGATGGGGAAAGGGGCTTGGAATGGAAATGGGCTGAGTGGAAGGGGGGCTTGAACTGCAAATAGCTGATGGGGAGAGGGGCTTGGAATGGAAATGGGCTGTGAGGGGAGGGAGTTAGGACTGGAAATGGGCTGAGTGGGGGGGCTAGGACAGGAAATGGGCTGATGGTGGAGCTAGGATAGGACTGGAAATGGGCTGTTGTGGGGTACTAAGATTGGAAATGGGCTGTGGTGGATGCTTGAATTGAAATGGACTCATGGAGGGGCTAGAACTGGAAGTAGGCTCATGGGGGCTTGGATTGGAAATGGGCTGAGTGGAGGGGAGCTAGGATTTGACATGGGCTGATGGTGGGGCTAGGAAAGGACTAGAAATGAGCTGATGGGGGGGCTGGGATTGGAAATGAGCTGATGGAGGGACTCGGATAGGACTGGAAATGGATGGGGGAGCTAGGACTGGAAATGGGCTGATGGTGGGGCTAGGATAGGATTGGAAATGGGCTGATGGGGGGCTAGGACTGGAAATGGGCTGATGCAGGGACTAGAAGGGAGCAGATGCTGGGTGGGGCTGGAACTAGAAGGGAGCTGATGTTGGGCGAGGATTAAGAATGGGATGGAGCTGGGAGAGTGAAATGGAGAGGGAAAATATTTTGTGTGGTAGGGAAGACAAATCTACAATTGGCCGGATATTGGGAGAGTAAGTGGGGATTGAGGATGGAGGGGTAAAATTTGAGTGGATGAAATAGGAATGAGGAAAGAGCAAAAGGAGAAAGATTAGTATGTTAAAGCAGATGTAGAGAGAGAATGGAAAAAATCTAGAAGAGAGAAGAAAGGACAAATGGACAGCAGACGATAGAGAGTTAGCAGAAGACACAAAGAAACCAGAAGAAAGTGGCTGGAGCAATTGCCACTGGAAAAAAAATGCACAAAAGGTAGAAAAATATCTCTTTATTTTGAATTTTTTAACTGGAATATGTCAGCTCTTGGAAATGTGCATCATTAACGTCTGCGCTTTGTTTAGTACTAGAGGAAATTAATTTCTGGTTTTATTTCTACAGTGTTGTGCATTCCAAGTTTGGCTTTTGGGGTTCCCAGTTTAATTATTGTCTTCCTGTTTCTAAATTGTGATTCCTTGTTTGGTGATGGTCTATGTTCTGCATGTGTAACTGAGCTGAGGTATTCTGTTTATATAATTCCTATTTGACATTGCCACTTGTTCTCTTTCCCCAGTAGGTCATGTATTGTTATTCTCTGAAATGTATTGATTTAATATTTGCAGTGTTGCCTTTTGATAGGTAGGTATGGTGCTTTGTGAGTCCTGGTAATGCTGTCAGGATACGGCGGGTTTGCTATGGGTTCTAAATGGGCAGTGTTTGTAGTAGTTCCTAATGTGTCTGGCGGTTGGTACTGGATTATAGTAATGTAGAAATCTTTTAGTCTTTCTTTATCCATATACTCATTAAGAGGCATGTTTACTAAAAGTTAGTGTATGGTAACATTATGCAAATATCTATGCAAATAAGGCCCCGCACCGAGTCTCCGCACATGGCCCCGCACCCCCCTTGTGCCGCCCCTGCCTGTGGCAGCAGCAAAGAAAAGAAATCACAACACAGGCATGGGGACTTTGTCAGTGTCACTATGAGCTCTGCCAGTCCTGCCCCCTCAACAACAGGAAGTCAAAGTCTAAGTTAAAGGGACCATCATAATTCATTGAATTTCTTTTCTTTGCTGCTGCTGCAGGGGACAGATCTCAGAAATCAGCAGTGGCAGTGGTAATCATCTTTGAGAACGTTAATAAGGAGCAGCTGTGCTGCCTGCCTGGTTGAAGGCCTGAGTTGGGTCTCTTATAAGTTTATTGATTTATTTGCTTTTGTATACCATGCTCTTTGAAATCAGTGCTCTTTATGTATAATGTGAACAGTAAAACAGTTTACATAGAAAGTTTACATTGAACTGGAAACAAGTAACAGTAAGTAACAACTATTAAGACCAGGCAGCAACATTACATGTAAATGCAGGGATATGAACTTGGAGCATGCAGGCAGGGGATCTAGAAGCGAGCTGTACAGTAAAGACATAGGCTTCATTCAGGGTGGCTGGCTGTAAGCTAGTTGAAACAAGTATGTCTTTAAGGCCTTTCTGAAGGATGTCAGGTGTCTATGGCAGCGGCTAGAGGAAGTAGGGATGGTCCCGATATGTGGGGTTTGAAGTGGAGCAGAGCCATGTGCGGACAACATGCCCACACATGCCTAAGGTCCGCCCTGCCTACAGTGACCAATCCAGGTCACAAATACCTAGCAGGATCCCAAAAAGTAGGAAGATTCCCTTTTGCCTACCCCCAGGAATAAGCAGTAGATTTCCCCTAGTCTACCTTAATAATAATGGTATATAGGCTTTTCTTCCAGGAGCTTGTCCAAACCTTTTTAAATCCAACTATGCAAATTGTTTTACCACATCCTTCAGCAACAAATTCCAAAGTTTAATTATGTGTTGAGTGAAAAACTATTTTCTCTTGTTTATTTTAAATATACTACTTAATAAATTCATGATGTGTGCCCTAGGGGTATGTTTACGAAAGGGCACTAACGTGCGCCCGGCGGAATTATCACGCGATAAGGTACATAATCGCGTGATGAAGGCACGTTATCGAGCGATAACGTACCTTATCGCACGATAACGCACCTGCAACGTTAAGGCACCCTAATGTTGTGAAATCCGGCGCTGAAGGGCGGAGGAAGGCTTCCCAGAGGGCGGAAAGAAAGGGTCAATGGGTGGAGAGTGGGAGGGGAGAGGCTCCAGGCACACTAATGCTGTGGAATCCGGGTCTGATCACTAACGCCAGTGAAACCCTCACGTTAAGGCACATTTGCAGGAAAGAGAAACCATTTCCATCAGAAAAGTACAGCAAAGCCAGGGAAACCTACAAAAGTGATAGTTGTGATACATGTGCATGGAACAAAAGGGCAAATAAACATGGAAAATGACCTGAGCAAAATGTAAAATCAGCATAACCAAGCTAGCCAATAGTGATATTAATGGGAAAAATAAAATAACACTACTGAGAAAGCTCCAAAAAAAAAGATATTAATTTTGGAAGGGACAATGCTCTGTCCCCCTACAAGGTGAATGATCCCACTTTGAAATAGTGCTGATCAGGGTTTTCCCTTTTTATTGGTTTCTTATGGTGTGCACATGTGCGGCAACAGCAGGGTGGGTATGTCGGAAAAGGGCAACTGTACAGATGCTTGAAAATGGGATACAGAGGGCTGCAGGCAGCACATGCTGTGGTGCAGCTGGGGCACAGTGTGGACTAGGCAGATGCCTAGGTGGCATATAGAAATGCTGAAACTGTACAGCAGCCAGACAGCAACTGATGAGGGCCCAACATGGGCACGAGTGTGTTTCTCACAGTGTCACAGGGGATAGTACCCAGCAGGTACCTCCAAGGGCACAGAACATTGGCAGGCGGTGTTGGGGGGGAAGCGTGGACGTCTATGCAGACACCCCTACCCCAGATCCCACACCATAGTCAGCCACCTACTGGCACACTGGATGGCCTGAGACTGCGCACCACCAGCATAAGGGCATGTCAGCATGGTGGCGGAGGGGGCAGTGGCATCTGCCCACAGCAGACCATGGCCTAGCCCTGTTTAGGTGGGTGCCATGCACTGCAATAGACAGGCTCTGTCTGACAAACAATCATGATATCCCAGGGAATGAACCATCCCTGTGGTGACAGTGTGGTGCAATACACACAACCAGTGTGTTCAAGAGCAGAAGGTCACAGGTTCAAGTCCCAGCTGTGGTTCCTGACAATCCAGTCCCCATATTTTACCCAGTACTAAACCGTGGTAATAAAGACGGAACCTTTATTGCAGATAACATAAACATGCCTAAAACGCCTATATTTTACCCTACAGAGCACAGACACCATAAACATGTGCAATACCTGGAGCAGAGTTTCCCATATGCAGTCCTGGAGGGCCAAAAACCATTCAGGTTTCATGTTGTCTCTCATAAAGATGCCTGTGCTGCATTTCTATGCGCCGCCCCATGGTATGCAAATGTATCTCATGCATATTCATTAGGGACAGCATGAAAACCCGAACAGTGTTTGGCCCACCAGGACCGGAGTTGGGAACCTCTGCCCTAGAGCAGCGGCCAACAGGGGCAGAAACACCCACACCCACAGGCTCCATTATCCAAAGCCTCATGGAGAGGCAGGATGTTGGGCCCTGCGTGCAGCAGCATCTCCCAATACTAGCACTTGCATACCTTAGCAATGCTGCCCTAAACCTGGGAATACATTACACATATATCAAAAGGTTGCTATGATTAATGGCAGATAGCAATTCCTACATTCAGCACAATTTGCTGATTGAGCTGCATCATAGCAACCTTTCTGATGTCTTTGGAGTGTGTTTCAGTTCTGGTTTCTGACAGTGTTTACCACCCCGGGGAGTGACCCCAACAGTATTGCATACCATAGCCATGCCTGCACTGTACCCAGGACTGGTGTGGTGGCCAGGGCTGCCAAAAGCCTCTATATTTGCACAATGCTGGCATAGGTGTGGGAGTGTGTGTCTGTCTATCCAGTGTGTGGTGGCTGCCAACACCTTACTCAGCCCACACTTCTTGCACTGTTTCCAGTGTTAGCCTTCCAATGTGCATAATGAGGAGCAAGGTATGGCCCGGACAGGATGCATCTGCACAGGGCATAGGGCAGTGGCTGGGACATTGTAGTGCCCGGTCACCACCTGCATGGACAGGGTGGCCACAGCATGTCCTGCTGGGTGGTCACTCTCACCCTGACTGAGCAGTGACCATGGCATGGCTAGGTTCCCCCATAGTGCTATATAGTATTTCTCTCAAGTGATATTTATGGGTTCTCTTTTTTGGGGCCCAATCACTGACTTATCTGCTTGGTGTGTATGCTGACATCCCAGTTTTGGGTACATGCATCTCCTCCAGGAGCATGCACTATGGACTAGCTAGCAGACTGTCTGCAGTTAGTATGTGTATGGCTGGAACACCTTGCAGGGTGCAGTGGCTGGAGATTCACTGTGCTTGCTGCTGGAGAAGGTCAGATAGTGGTGGGGGGCAGCTGAGCATTTCCAGGCCTACTGTCTGTCTGCCTTGCCTTGCCTTATGGATGTGTACAGATCTGCATTGACTGCCCTATAGGGTGCCTGTTCCTCAGCAAAACTGGGGTTGGTGGTCCCCTCTACTGCCACCATTGCAGGGAGGTAGAATGTGGATCTGTTGGTGGGAGATCCTGTTCCCTACCCTGAGCCACAGGGGGTGGGTTGGGTGGTGGTACATAATCTGCCTATGGGTCCAAACACCCCTTCCCTTCACCTGCATCATGTGACCATGCCACCAACACAGGATATGCACTAATCTGGGTGCTTCATAGCCCATAAGGGCTAGATGTGACTGAGAAATACAGATGGACACAGATATATCCTAGGTGTGTCTGCAGGAACTACCTATCATACACATGCACATACGCACACGCACTGATGGGAACCTGCAGCCATGGCCTATTTCAGCTATGAAAGGTGCTATGAACCTGGTGCTGGGCGCCCCACCTCACCCTCAGGGTGAGCACAGTACCCGCACAATGTGATGGTCTGTAGCTACTCTGTGCCAGTAACACACACGGTCAGTACCCCCTACCAGGCCGAGGTGCTGTGTGGGTGCATACCCCATCTTGTGCTCATCTGTAGACTGCTGATTTGCATGTGCAGTGCATCATGGGTATGGGTGAGTTAACCCTATCCTGGTAACTACAGCAGACAGTTTGTGTGGTGACCTGCAGTCTTTCTGTAGCCATCCAGGGGTTTGTTATTAGCTATAGAGCTGTAGCCCACTGGTTACTTCACTGCCTGTAGAGCCAGAAGTCATGGGTTTGATCCCACAGTGGGGTTATTTGATAGGGCTGTCTGAGGCATTTTCTTTTTTTAATTTAAATTAGTGCTGCCAGCAAAAACACCCTCACAGTGCTGTAACCTTAAGGTGCCTCATAAGGCGCCTTATAAAGTGCTCTATAAGGTGCCCTATAAAGCGCCTTATAAGGCGCCCTATAGGGAACATTATAAAGTGCACTGCCCGCCAAGGCACCTTATAATGTGCCCTCTAGAGTGCCTTATAGGGCGCCTTATGCGGCACCTTAGGTTACTGCACTGTGAGGGTGTGTTTGCTGGCAGCACTAATTTAAATTAAAAAAGAAAATGCCTCAGACAGCACTGATTTAAAGTAAAGGGTAATGCCTCAGACAGCCTTACTCATTAAGCCCACTGGGGGATCAAACTCATGACCCCTGTTCACGCATGTGCATCTCGGCAGCCATCCACTGAATGGCACCTGCCAGCCACCGTATGGTGCGGTCCTGGGCCCGCTGGCATTGCAGCATGCCAGCCACTGCCACAGACTGGTCCTGGATGCACCTGCCACCACATCCACACCAGGTGCCCGGTGTCTGTGTGGTGGCATGTGCGTGGGCCCTGTCTGTGGCAATGGGTGGCATAGCTACACTCAGATGGGCACCATCACCGCACACATGAGGCAGCTGGCAGGGACCCACAGTGCCCTGTGCTGTCCTGTGTCCCCTCCCTCTCACAGGGCCACCCTCCCCCCTCCACACCCCCCTCCTCCCCCTCTGACACCTCCCCCTCGCCCCCTCCCCGCTCTCCTCCTCCTCACCCCCGATGCATCAAACACACCCTCCCCCTCCTCCCCCTCCCCCTCCCGCCCCACCCCACCCTCCACCCCCTCCATGTCCCCATCGTCCTCTTCCGCCTCTGCCTCCTCCTCCTCCTCTTTCTTGACCGGCTGAACTGCAGCTGTGGGGCCTGTTGTGGGGGGACCTGAAGTTGATGGTCCCTCACCATCAGCAGCATCCTCTGTGGGGGAAGACAGTCATTAGCACACCATCATGCAATTCCAATGCCACATAAACATAGTGTGGCCTCCACAGGCTGTTGGGCCACTGTGACATGCTGTACTGTGCTGCAGAGGCCGCAACACTCACCACCACGTTGCTGCAGCACCCTCCTTTGGAGGCGGTCCAGGACATCCGGGCAGTGCAGCCGCAACTCCCGTCCCTTTTTCTGTAGGTCCTCCACCCGGGGGGGAATGCAATGGGTGGGAACATTAGAGGCCAGATATCTCTGGTAGGTGGCCAACGCCTATCACACATCACTGCGAGCAGCAGAGTGCTGCTGCTGCTCTGGCCAGTGGGTCCTCTACTACCTGTTGCCAGCGCCGCCTGCATGTGTGGCTGTGGGTCTGGGCATGTGTGGGGTGCCACCTACGTGTCCTGTGTGCAACCCCCCGGACCCCCGTTACACTGTTCCTACACTCTCTTTGCATGACATGGCAGCAGCAAGCCATGTGTGGGGTAAGCATGCTGGTTTCCAGGGGAGGTGTTTCTTAACCCCCTGTGTGGTCCGGCACACACCTGTGTGTTTGTCTGACCTACACACATCAGCAGACATACCCACCATGGTACCATGATATCTTTATTGGAACATATGTGATGTGTTCTGGCGTCACGCTGGGATTGGGTGTCCCTGAACACATCACCAGGAGCCACTACCATAACACCAGGATGTCTACTATGCCTCTTTGGTCAGGACTAAGGCCTCCTGTGAATAGGGCCGTTGTGGGCGAATGCAATAGGAGCATGCACCAACACACCTAGCTGGGCTATAGACCACTGTAATCAGGTCCTGGGCCTCCTGGAGTTAGGGCAGAGCTGTGAAACCCCAACAGATGCAGGTACCCTGACACCAGGATCTATAATAGACCTCTGTAATCAGGTCAAAGGCCTCCTGGAGTTAGGGCAGAGCTGTGAAACACCAACAAATGCAGGTACCCTAACACCAGGATCTATAATAGACCTCTGTAATCAGGTCCAGGGCCTCCTGGAGTTAGGGCAGAGCTGTGAAACCCTAACAGATTTATTTAGACAGATTTGTATCCCACCTTATCCTTCAAAGTGGTCACAATACAAGTGGAAGATTACAAATAACATAGGGTAGATAAGACATTAACAGATAAAAACTAAGATGAATTAATATAATAAAATGGGCCTATTGGTAAAAACTATTAATTATATATCAAATTATAAGTTTCAGCAAATAGCAGAGTCTTCAAGGTCTTGCGAAAATCTTTGATATCAATCATAATTCTGAGGTCCATTGGGAGAGAGTTCCAAAGTTCGGAAGCCAGTAAAGAAGGAGCTCTTATTGAAGTTGCTTGTTTAGTCCTACAGTATTCAGCAGGGGTACTAATTATGTTGTCATTATTGGTGCTGCTTCTTCTTGGCCTATTGATAGTGTGACGCAGCGGACCCTCTTCTAGAAAGAAAAAAAGTTTTAAATTCTGAGAAAAAAAGAAATGACCTGCAATTTCCAAAGGATCCATCTAGGGGGAGCAGGAGAGGCAGGACAGAGACTCCAGAACCACGCCTCAGGGGGCAGGAGTCATACTCCAACTCCACACATTTAAGGAGAGGCAGGCAAGAGTCAGCAGTCTCGCAAGGGAGCTCAGAAAGTTCACCAGGAAGTGTGCCACCTGGAAGAGAACAAGTTAGAAGCAGCTCCAGAGAAGGACCAAGAACAGGCTATGCAGAGGAGAGACCAAAGCCAAGGTCTAGGCCCAAGCCAAGCCTGAGCAGAAAGACAGGCTGGGGAAGGAGAACCAGTCCTATAGCCCAGAGGATAGGCCGAGAAGGCCGAAGCCTGACTAGATTAGGCTCTGAAGCTGGAAAGAAAACCAGCCATAAAAGCCAAAGGAGAGAAGAGTGGGAGAGCCAAAGGTACACACCAGAGAGCACTGACACGGAAGGCAGTAGCCAAGGTAGGCCTCCAGCGTTGTCCCAAAGAACCAGGAGAAAAGCAGGAGGTAAAGCTTTTAAAATTTGTTATAGTTTGCCTAGAGAAGAATCCTGGGAAGGTGACTCTCCTTATCATAAACAAGGACAGAAATATAAGTTAAAGGACAGCTGTTATAAGCAAAGAACTGGCAGAGGAAAACATTACCAAGAAAATGTTTTTAAACATTTAGAAAAAGAACTGCCATTGTGGTATTCCACCTTGCAGAAGCCTAGGCCCAAACATTTGGCTAAGCCCTGGGAAACACCAGAACATACTCCAGGGAAGGACACTTATTCGGTTTCCCCAGAGCAGTCAGAGGAGGAGGCCATGCAAGTGGAATCTATATCCGAGGACTTGGATAGCCCAATGGAATGTACCTATTGTGTTGTGGATGAGATTGAATCATTCCATGGATCTGGCAGTGAATGAAGCATTACTGTTTGAACATTTTTGATACTGTGAAGTTAACAGCCTTTTTTGGTTAATTCATGCCCTGTTTGGAAAATCTCTTGCAAAGACTTTTTCTGTTACGTTTACCAGTGTGTTGTGCATATGATTTGAACCCTTAGTGCAAAAAAGGGGAATAAAAGCCTTTTTCATTTTTCCTCCACTTTGTGCAAGAGTATAATTTTTTTCTCTTTGGGAGTTTGGTAACGAGGCCGGCACAAGGCTGGTACCCTTGACCCTCGCACCTGGCCAACCCCAATCTAACCTTCTTGGTGACAGCGGACCAGCGAGCGGTGGCGCCCCGTGGAACCCACCCTTCGGTGGAACTACTACGCCGCCACCAGGGGGTGCTGGCACACGCGTGCGCACACTCCGCCCGGCACCCGCGTCACAATAGACCTCTGTAATCAGGTCCAGGGCCTCCTGGAGTAAGGGCAGAGCTGTGACACCCCAACAGATGCAGGTACCCTAACACCAGGATCTATACTGGACCTCTGTAATCAGGTCCAGGGCCACCTGGAGTTAGGGGAGAGCTGTGAAAATGAAACAGATGCAGTTAATCTAACACCAGGATCTATAATAGGCCTCTGTAATCAGGTCCAGGGCCTCCTGGGGTTAGGGCAGAGCTGTGAAAATGACACAGATGCAGGTACCCTAACACCAGGATCTATAATAGACCTCTGTAATCAAGTCCAGGGCCTCCTGGAGTTAGGGCAGAGCTGTGAAATCCCAACAGATGCAGGTAAACTAACACCAGGATGTATCTTAGACCTCTGTAACCATGTGTGACGCCTCCTGGGGATAGGGCAGACATTTGAGACTGCAACACACACAGGTAACATAACACCAGGATGTATAATAGACCCGTGAGGAGGCCTTCTGGGGATAGGGCAGATTTGCAATCAACACCATACACATCTACATTGGCAACAGGTTGGCCCACAGACTGGTATTTCCACCATGTTCTGTATTTATGATATGTGATGCTTGCTGTATATTGTGTTCCACAACTGACAGTGTGACCTGTCCCCATACACTTACTTCACGTGGGTAGTCGGCACATCGGTTGAAGCGCCTGGTGAGGCGCCCCCATGCCCTCCTCACCCATGCAAGGTCCTGCCATTTTGATGCGCCAGGGAACAGATGCCTCTGCCTAGTGCATATCAGCTCGCTGAGGATCCTGAGCTCCCTCCGTGTGAATGCCGGCTTCCGGGATCGCCTGTCCATTTTTCCTCTCTCGAGATAGTGCGTGTACATGTACAACATGGCGCATGCGCGATGGCTCGATGATGCACATAGTGCATGCGCCGTGTCACGCATGTACACGCGCTATCTCACGCTACCTGGCGCTAATACGGCGCACAGCACATGTGACATTGTGATGCCTGGAACACATCAAAGTATTCTTAGCAGAACAGTGAAATGCGCCGCGAACGGTATGAGCCGCTTTTACAGTCCCCATACACCTGATCTCGCCGCCACCCCCATTTGTTAATTTAATTGGTGAATAGCTGTTTATGTTACGGCGGTGAGGCTCCCCGGCGTTGGGCAGCGGGCGCATCATAGGGCACCTTCTACGGCCCATGCTCAGCACCACCATAGTGTACAGGACTAGGGTGGTGTGTATGTTGGCTTTACTGCACACTACAGAGATGTGTCTAACTGTTACAGCCATGCAAAAGGGTGGTGCTTCAGACACTCTTCCTGATGTTGTAGCATTGGGGATTCGAGCCCATGAAAGCTGCCTGCATAGTCATTGTAATAACCAGTGTGCTATGCCTCTATGGCCATTGTCATAGTTAGGGCTGGCTACACAACAACTGCACGTCAACGCACATACATTCTGCTGTGCTTACTGAGATAGGGGAAGCCCACAGCTAAGGCCGCGTTACTCTAGGCAAATGAGGTGAGGGTGTTGTTTTCATTTACACAATTTTCCCATTAAAACATGCTTAACGCCATATGTGTGTCTGTTACAGGCCTACAAGGGAGTTGCCTCAGACAATCTTACTAAGGGCAGCCCACTGAGGGATTGGACCCATGACATCTGCCACTGAATTCATCGACTTAACCATTATGCTACATCAACATGTGTTTATCCGATGAATGGCTGGCTGCAGAAGGAGTACAGGTCATCCCACAAACCTTATCAGGTGCTGCACGGGATAGGGGAGACCCAAACATACAGGGAGCCCACTGTGGGATTGAAACCATGATGTATGCCACTGAGGTCATACTATTAACCATTGTACTACATCACTATGGGGTTTTTCATACCAATGGCTGGCCACAGACAGGATGCAGGTCACCGGACATACTGTCTGCTGTGGTAACCAGCATAGGATAGAGACAACAGTACCCATAATGCAATTCACATGCAGAACAGCAGTCTACATCTGCTCCCCAGATGGGGTATGCACCTCTACAGCACGTCAGCTTGGTAGGGGGGACTGACCGTGTGTGTTACTGCCACTGACTACCTACAGGCCCTGCCGTTGTGTGTGTACTGTGATCACCCTGAGGGTGAGGTGGGGTGGCCAGCACCGGGTCCGCAGTACCCGAGTTGGCTGTGATGCCTTTGCTGCAGGTCTCCATCAGTGCTTAGTGTGTGACAGGTATTTGCAGAGAAGCCTGCAAATGCTCTGTTTCTCTTTGAATTTGACAGTCATGTCTGCCCCTTGTAGACCGTGATGCAACCAAACTGGTGCATAGCCAGTGTGCTTGCCATGGTCACTTGCTCTCGGAGCAGGGGTGTGTGTGGACTCACATGATGATGATGTACATATCAAACCGTCCTTTCTGGGTCAGGGTAAGGGACATGATCTGCCCCCAACATACCCACATTCTGAACATTTCCAAAAGGGGCAGTACTGCAACACGATGACAGGCTGTGGGACAGGCAAACACCTTCCTTTAGGGAACCCAACAGTTGATGCAGGTTGGTAGCTGTACCAGGGCCCTTGTCATACAGGTGATAGGCATGATCAGCTTAGCTGCCCCCCACCACAATCTGCCATTCATCAGCAGAGACCACAGTCAGTGTGCACCTACTGCACCCTGCAAGGTGTTGCAGCCAGACACATGCTGACTGCACACAGTGTGCTAGCCCATACTTAGTGCATGTTATCAGAGGAACATGTACACCCAGATGTGGGATATTCACACCAACACCAAGCAGGTATGTCAGTGATTGGCCTCCAGGAATGAGAAATCACATATATCACTATTGAATGCACTGTATGGCACTATGTGAGAAGATTGACATGCCATGGTCACTGCTCAATCAGAGTGAGAGTGCCCTCACAGCATGACCTGCTGTGGCCACCCTGTCCGTGCAGATGGCGTTTGCCCACTACAATATCCCAGCCATTGCCCTATGCCCTATGCAGATGCATCCTGGATAAACCACCCTGTAGGGGCCATACCCAGTATACCTTGCTCCTCATTATGCACATTGGAAGTGGAACAGTGGAACAATTGCAAACATTGGGGGCTCAGTGGGGTGTAGGCGGCCACAAAACAATGGACACACATGCACAGATTAACACACCTATTTGAGCATTGTGCAAAGATAGCGGTGATCGGAAGCCCTGTCCGCAACACCAGTCATGGGCTTCATGCAGGCATTGGTAGGATAATCAATACTGTTAGGGACACTCTCCAGGGTGGTAAACACTGTCAGAAATGGATGAGGGGCACACACCACATAAATCAGTAAGGTTGCTATGATGGATCTCTGTTAGAAAGATGTGTTTAAGTTAAGATTTGTTATCTGACATTGGTCATAGCTACCTTTTGATGTATATGGGACATGTTTCCATGTTTATGACAGCATTGCTAAGGTATGCAGGTGCTAGTAGTGGGGGCTGGTGCTCTGTGCAGGACACATCAGCCTGACTTTTCATTAGACTTTGGATGGTGGAGCTTGTGGATGTGGGTGTTTGTGTTCCTGTTGGCTGATGCTCTGGGGCAGAGGTTCACAAATCCATTCCTGGTGGTTCAGACAGGATTCAGGTTGTCCCTACTGAATATGCATGAGGTACATTTACATAGAATGGGGGCAGTTCCTTCAAATGCATCTCATGCATATTTATTATGGACAGCCTGACAACCTGAATGGTGTTTGCCCTCTGGAACTGGGGTTGCCACCATCTGCTCTGGGGAGTGCACATTATTATTGTGTATGTGCTCTGTAGGGTAAAGTATAGGGACATGGTCTGCAGGAGCCACAGCTGGGACTTGAACCTGTAACCTTCTGCCCCTGTACACACTGACTGTGTGTACTGCACCAAACTGTTGCCACAGAGGTAGTTCCTTCCCAGGGGATACCATTACTGTTCATCTAACAGACCTTGTCTGTTGGACTGCATGCCACCCACCTGGACAGAGCTTGGCCTTGGTCTGCTGTGGGCAGATAACACTGCCACCTCCACCGCCAGCACCCCTATGCCACTATGCTGATATGCTGTTCTGCCGGTTGTGCTGGTGGTGTGCAGTCCCAGCTCATCCAGTGTGCCGTTAGGTGGCTGCCTATGATGAGGGATCTTGGGTAGGGGTGCCTACATGGACATGCATGCTTCCCCACTGCATTGCCTGACAATGTCTGTGGTCTTTGGGGTACCTGCTGGTTGATGTCCATTGGGGCAATGTATGACACACACTCGTGGGCATGTTTGCCCTTGGTCAGTTGCTGTCTTGCTGATTTGCAGTTTCTGCGTTCCTGTGTGCCACCTAGGCATCTGCCTAGTCCACTCTGTGCCCCAGCTTCCCCACTGCATGTCCCACCTGCAGCCCCCTGTACCCCATTTGCAACATCACCGTAGTGCCCTTTTGTACTTGGGCACTATGCTGGTGCTGCACATGTATCACTACTATCACTTTTCTTGGTTTCCCTGCCTTTGCTGTACATTGCTGACTGAACTGGTTTCTCTCTCCTGCTAATGTGCCTCTAGCGCGAGGTTTTCACTGGCGCTAATTTTCAGACCTTCATTTCACATCATTAGTGTGCATGGAGCCTCTCCCCGCCCACTCTCTGCCCATTGACCCCTTCTCTCCTTCTTCTGGGGAGCCTTACTCCACCCTCTGTGTGCCTTAGCGCCACAGGAGACATGTTTGCGTGAAACCGCATGCTATCATGCGATAATGTTACTTTGTCGCCCGATAATGTTACTTATCACGTGATAATGTTACGTATTGTGTGCAAACTGCGCCGCTGCAACGTTATCGCTGTTTAGTAAACATACCCCTTAGTCTCTTATATGTTTCCTTACCTTTCCCCTAGATATATCCTTGCCCTGAGCTATTGTGTTGTCTGTCTTGACTAGATTGTAAGATCTGATGATCTGGTGCGAAGTGCCGCAATGGTGGAACATGTAAGTACAACTCAGAGTGTCACTTGGATGCGTCAGTCACATGACTAATCAGAAGAGGGTGTACAAGCAGTATAAGGTGGGATGTCAGCCAGCAGAATAGTAAACCTGCAGAAAACAGTAAGAGCACACAGAATTTTACAATACTAAGCAGGAAATAACAGAGGGACAGTGTTCTGAACCACTGCAATGGTGGAAAATATAAGTGCAACTCGGAGTGTCATCTGAACTCATCAGTCATGCGACTGATTGCATGGTGATTAGAACAGCTGAAAACCTAAATTTCACATACACTACAACTGAGGTTAGCTGCATTTGTGAGGCCACATGGGGTATATTGGGGCAGCAAGCCCATACAGCATGCTCATCTACCCCCATCTATCCTTTGGCCCATCCATCAGCATATATCCATCATGTTCAGTCATGTATTCTCCTGCCAGCTGCTATACCCTGGCCCACACTGCAGCATTTTACTCATTGGAGTGTATCACTCACACCTCACCTGCAGCTGATGTGCAGGTCACCATTGCCGTCTAAGCATTCTTTCTATGCCTACATCATGGCCATAGTGGCTACTCCATAGCACACTTCTACCTACTCATATACCACCCACAGACATCACCGTGGATTACGTGCATCCTTCACTGCTGCAGTCCAACTGCCTCCGACATTCTCCTCCCACTCACTGTCTCACACATAAGGGACATATGGATGTGTCGTCCATTAGCTATTACCTTTGCTCCCATCCAGTAGCTCAAATGTACCTTACAGAAAGGCTCCCTTATCCCACGTTAAGGCAATCGGTCTTAGCGGATGTTAATGTGCACACTAGCACCCTTAACACTGGAATGCCTACTCCCCACCTGTCCTTTAATATACGTGCTGTTTTGCATTCGCAAATGGTGTGTCCTTAATGATCCTTAGTAAAAGTACCCCTATATCTCACTGAATCATGACTTAAGGATGGGGAAGAAATGATTCTCTATCTCTGTTTCCCCCCTTCCCCAATTATTCCACTTTCTCTGTCCTTCTTCTGTCTGGGAACGGAGGAGGAGTTGCTACGATTTATAAAACCTCTCTCAGGGCTATTGAAAAAATTATTATTATTAAAGCTTAGCATAACACTCTAGGCTGGGTAGCATCTGAGCAGTGTAGAATCGCTAAAATACTTGACACTAGAAAAGAATGGCAATTAAAAACAGGAAATCTCCTCACCTACCTTACATTACCCTGAGCAGTACCATACGTATCCCTGTGCAAGAGCTGCAGCCGCATAGGGCGCAAAAGGATTAGGGGCGCATGTAGGGCTGCCAGCCCCGGCCTGCTCCCTAGCGTTGCCCTTCCGCCGCTGCCACTTTTTGTTTTCTTGGAGGTGGAGGTGGCAGCAGCAGTGAGGCAGATGCACGTTTGTTGCTATAAAGGGATCCACATGCATGTCTGCAGATGTCCAAACCATGACTAAACCTTTTAGAATGACCCTTTTAATGTCTTGAAAACCTCTGTGTTTTTTCCCCATTCCCATACATTGCCCCAACAATGAACAGCATTCCCCTCACATTAACCACTAGCTTTAAATGCCTTGGCATTATTCTAGACTCCCACCTCTCCTTCCATGATCACATTAATTCCGTGGTAAAAAGTTCATTCTATGCCCTACCTCAAATTTGTTCTGTTCATTCTTTTCTCACTCTAATGGGTCTTGCTACTTTGGTTCATAGTCTAGTTATGTCCCATATTGGTTACCGAAATGTTGTTTTCGCAGGCCTTCCAGATTATGAAATAAAGAGGCTTCAAATCATTGAATATACTGCAGTTTGGTTACCTGCCCATACTATCAAATTTGATCCCATTACTCCTCTCGATTCAGCTCTGTTGGCTTCCAGTCCATTATTGCATCCAGTATAAAATTCTTATTCCTGTCCATAAAGTTCTCCATACTAGTACCCCTATATATCTCTCTTCACTTATCAGCCCTCATATCCCGCACCATCTTCTGTACTCCATTCATGCTAATCATCTTTTTCTCCCACCCATTACTCAAGCTAGATAGGACTCAACCAAACTCTCGGCTTTTCACTTCTGAGCTCCTTTTCTTTAGAATGATTTACCACCAGACCTCCATTTAGAACCCTCCTACTAGAAATTTAAGTCTGCTCTCAGAACCCACCTGTTTCATAAGGCTTTCGACCTCCCTCTGCATTAATCCTACTCATCAACCTGGTCTCTTCCCTTTCCCTAGTTCTCAGCTGTCTACTTTTCTTTTTCTATTTGTACATAGCTATCTCTTGTACTACTTGTTTTTAATGGAGTTCTTTTCTACTCTCTGGTTTTATTTGTATTATGTAAACCACTTTGATATAGTTGAATGGCAGTATATCAAATTTTAATAAACCATAAACCAATCTCAATAAAAGCACAGCATAGATGTTTCTGACAGTATGAGAGCAACTGAGATCTATAAAAGCAAGATTCAGAGCTTTCTGTCCAGTGAGGATGAAAGTTAATATGAACAGCAAAACGGAAGCACTACGGATCCTGCACGGTTATAAAAATTCTCTTTTAGAAAACAGAAGAGAGACTCAAAGGGCCAATGTAATAAGCTGTGCTATCCTTTAGCACAGTAATTTATTCCCAGATTTCTTGCACTAATCATACTCTCGTCGTAATGAGATTTTTTAGTGCATAAAAAATCGAAAGTAAAACCACTGAGGCTGAGCTAAAGGGTAACATGGTGACATGCAAAATGCCTGTGAAAGGCCAAATCCTTAATTGCTCCTGAAGTAAGCCTATGTCAAGTTTTGGCATTTTTTTTACTCCCTTTGTAGTGCTGAATCTTTACTGCAGCTCAGACCTGGAGCAAAGATGCCGTGCAGAAATAAAAGAGTTATTTGAAGTGACATGCGATGCTGTACCTCTGATGGCTTTGTTCAGCCAAGATCTCTGTTGACTTAGTGGGCCCTGGACTCCTGACCCTACAAAACATCCACCCAAGTTTTTATTATTTATTTGACCCCTGACCCTCTGGGTCTCCCACCCCTGACCCCACAAGGGCATCCCTGGTGGCATAAGTGAGCTCAGGCTCTCCCTGACCCCCTCCCCCACACCTCAGGGGCATGAGGCAGATGTGATACCTGCTCTCTCCTGCTTCCAGTGCTGCTATTTTCCAAAATGACAGAACCTGACCCTTAGGAGTTCGTCAGGACACCACAAAAAGGTGAGTCTTCTAGCAGTGCCTAGGCCAGGGGTGCTCTGAACTTGATAGCCTCAGGGAGAAGTCTTTTTTCCTCCCTTATTTGGCGTTCTGACTCTACCGGTGCATCCTAACACATCACTAGGGGTCAAGGGTTGCTATTTTACAAGATGGCAATGCTGGAGGTAGGAGTGAGTTGGACTTGTTCCTATTCCCATCCTTAAATATGGATGGGAGGTTATTGGGGTCTAGGGCCCTCTGAGCCACCAATGAAATATTTGCAGGGTGCAGGGTGTGGAATGTGGATTACTGGACCACAATGGATTTTTTACTGGGCTTATTTTTATCTCCCTTTCTGTCACTGCATGAGTCAATACCTGCTCACACAATGACAGTAAAGGAGACAAAAGTACTGTAGTAAACTCTGGCATGTTACTACATTGATATGTGCTGTTTTTTCTTTTTATCACTGTGGTAATTTGCATGCCATTCGTTTATTGTACCAGGATTATAAGGCTTTTTTGGTGTGCACGTGCGCACTGAAGCTTAGCAAACTATTTTAATGCATATCTTATTACATGGGCCCCTCTGTTTCTCATGCAAAAGAAGAAGAGAAATGGAGAATAACAAGTGAGAGTGAGTTTTATGTTCTCTACTCTTAGCTACATTAAAATCTCTTTCTTGAAATAGGTCACTTGGCATCTCTCTCTTATAAAGTTTCAAGCAACGCTCAGTGTAGCCTGACTTCAGACCCAAGCAGCCTATTATGAAAACTGTACAGATCTCTCATTATCCAGTGCATTCAACACTGTTGCACATTACAATTAACACCAATGACATGCTGTCTTCTTACATTTTGTGTTTCGAGGCAGAAGGGCGTCTTTACTGAAGACATTAAAATCGAGTGAAGCTGATGATGTCGGGTCTGATTACATCAGGGATGTTTCTGCTTCCATGGAGGGTGTGCCGCACATCATTTCAAGGAAGTGACTAGTAGGAATAGCTGATAACTTGGCATCAGAGCCATTAAGTTAGGTGTGATAATTAGGTCAGCTGGGAAAAATAACAGAGGATCCCTGACAGGGCTCACCGCAGGAAAGCAAATTGCTTCAGCATAATATTTGCTTTCAGTGATTTGTGGTTTCAACAGTCTGGAGTTGTCTTACGTTATCCATGACATTATTACTAGTATATATTAATTTGGGAGGAGATGAAAGACGTTAGCAATATATTTTGTAGATGGATCGTATTCCATATAGAAATTTTTAATTCTTTCTTAGGATTTTTCTTTTTCAAATTCAACTGAAATTAGAAATTGTATTACTGTTTCAGCCCCCGCCAACATGGCAACCCTCACAACAGCTATTTACAGTTATGTGGCAGACCAGGAGTACAACTTCTGGGAAATAACACTTTTCTTTTAGGTTTAACTCTCTGGAAATTTTAGGGTTTTAGGTCAGGACCAGTGTAACTGAGAGGCTGTTGACACCACAGAGTCACTCCTTGCTTTACCCATTCTCAGTAAATCAGTCCAGGCTGGAATTGGTTGTTTTAAACTAAGGGTACACTGAAAAGAACTTGGAGGGGTCACTGACAATAATAAAAATATAATGGCCCCTCCATGACCACTCTGCTCCTGTCCCTTGTTATGACACGTCTGGACTACTGCAATGTTTCCTTGGCCGGCTTTCCCCAAACCCAACTCCGCAGACTTCAACATGTCTAAAATACAGCAGCCCATATCCTGACCCATGCTTCCCGCTCAGATCACATCTCCCCTCTTCTCATACTTTTGCACTGGCTCCCAATTCCATTCAGGATTCAGTATAAATTTCTCATCTTTACTCATAAATCAATCTACACCGGTACCCCTCTCTATCTCACCGACTTGGTTCATCTCCACACCTCCCACCGATCCCTCAAATCCATTCACGCTAATCGCATGTCCCTTCCATTCCCATCTAGAATCCACTCGCTCATCAGCCTTCTTCTTCCTTGGTCCCTGGCTCTGGAACTTGCTCCCTTCAGCCCTCCACTTGGAACCCTCTTTTAACACCTTCAAGGCCAGATTAAAAACTCACCTCTTCTGTTCTGCCTTTGACCTTCCCCCTCCCTCCTTCCCCCTCTCCCCACCCCCCCGTTGATGTCTAGTCTTGTTCTCCCCTCCTCAGCATAGCACAGTCACCGTCTGCTCTTCTTTTTAGCCTTTGCCTATCCTTTCCTGTCTATTGGCGTTCTTTTCACTTTCATAGCAGTTCGACGTTTACTGTAAACCGCTCAGATGCTTCTGTTATGAGCGGTATATTAAGCTCCAAATAAACATAAACATAAATTAGGGGCCCTTTTACTAAAGTAAGGTAACATTTTTGTACTTAGGGGTATGTTTACTAAAGTGTGTCACCCGGTAGCGTGAGGTTTAGTGTCTGGTTGGTGCACATTTGGGCCATATGGTAGCAAGGAACGCATGGCCCAAAAATCACCATGCTAAAAATCCCACACTAGCTGAACTGTGCATGACTAGGTGGGGTTAAAGCAGAGAGGGGCGGAGATAAGGCAGAGTACAATGGGGTTGGTGCTTAAGTTGAACGCTAGCTGCATAATCCACTGCTAGTGCGGGGTGCAGCTAACGCCAACCAGTAGCTAGCTGGCTTGCCATGCTCATGCATGCCAGCCATGCAGTGCGGATGTACATTATAGGAAATATGAAGGGCAGAGGAAGGGTAAGCAAATAAGGAGATAGGAGCAAATGGAGATGAGAACAGAATAACAAGGCACCTGCCAGGACACCAGTTTGGAAGGGCTGCATGGTGCAACTGACAAGGCGGTGGACCACAACAATCTGACAAGCACAAAACCAGAGCCGGCAGGTCAGGGGTGACCCTGCTGGGACAGTGGTCAAATAGCCACAGACACATCAACATGTCTGTATATACAAGGAATAGATGTCAGAGAGCTTCTGGTGTTGTGTGCTGTGGAGGTGTCAGGACCTGTGCTCTATGCTACAGTCAGTGCTGGCCTCATTGCCAGAGTTGGAGCCAGCCGAGAACAGTTGGGGGAGGGGCATGCAAATTAGGTGTTGCACCTACTATCAACATAAAGATGTTGTAGCAAAAGAGTCATTTCACCCCTGCCTCCCTTGCATGGGGAAGGATGTTATAGTGCATACATGCACCACGAGGTTCATGCTACTGCTAGGTGCCATATATCTGTGGGCAGAGGGCTCCTCACCCTGACCGATGGTGGATGTGCTGGAGGCCTACCAGCTCTGAGCACATATGTAATATTTTTATTGCTAAATGTGGGTCTCCACTGTTGAAGCTCATTGACATGTTCCCTTCCTGGTCTCCTTGACTAGGAGCTGATCTTTTCTTCTGTGGTGGATTGTTGTTACCAGGACAGTAGAGGTGTTCAGTCTGAGGGTGGTTTGGGATTCCTTATCTGCATGAGGTGTCCTTCCAGAGACCCTCCTGGTAGAAGGGTGCATGAGAGTCTTCTATGAGTGGATGGCTGTGCACCTCCCACCATATGCTGTTGGGGGAAGACCACAGGGGTGTTGTTCACTAGGGTGGGCTATGGAGATACTGCCTGACCTTATTGCCCCATCTGCAGGTTGCACTGAGCATGTGTCCAGTTTGTACTTTGTGTCTAGACTCCCTGGCTTTGGCACTCCCTTCCCCCAACATGGGGGAACACACTCCACAAAGGCTATGATGCTGTCCAAGCCCTGATCAGAGGAGGGAATAAGAGGTGGAGCCCATTTCCCTGCACCAAAGGCCTTGTACTGTTCTCCCTGCAGCCTAACTGTATAGGTACTCTTGGCACCTCTTGGCAGGTGAGGTTGAAGGGGTTCATATCCCTGACTCTCATGATGGACACTGTGGGCATCCTGCCTGATTCCATGTAAGGCCTTCTGCATCTTCAGCTGCAACATTTGTGCCCTATCTCCCACAGTTAGGGATGCAGCACATACTCTCTGCATGTCTTGCTTTGCTGATTTGCATTCCCCACCCTCTTGTACTTAGCCCCTATGCTCTGAGCAGTCCAGGCAGTCAGGCCCATTCCCAGTCAATCCTCTGTATTCTGAACTTGCCAGTTGAGACCTTCCTGTATGTGGGCTTGGGGCACAGTTCCTACAGTCCACAGTGTTTCCTTTGTCCTCCGTCACACTATTATGATGCCTGTAGCTTTTCTTTCCCTGACGTGTGGCGTGGCCACGTGCACTGTGTGCATGCGCTAGTGTCGTGCATTCACTACTACCATACTAGTGATGTGACTAGCGCACTGGTAGTAGTGTAGCACTGCCATGACCCTTGTGTCTACCACAGCCACTGGGCTCCAGCATGGTAGGAACGTGCAGATTTCATGTGTTAACCTCACGCAACCTGCTGCCATTAAATAAACATGCGCCTTAATTGCAGAAATTAAGATGCAGTAAGTACAAGCTCAATGCATTAAATGCAGGGGTGTGCACAGTATCTGTCTTGAATTTACTGCACAGGGCAGAAACTTATCATAGACACCCACAATTCCTGAAGGTAGTGTGTGAGCAACCGTGCTACCTGCCGAGGCCGGGAGCATGGCTCCATCCAAAAGATGCGCTGCTAAATGCCATAGCTGTGGCCACGATGATCCACCCTCCCTGATCACGTTCCCTTCACTGTTAAACTCCTCAATCTGATCCCTAACCAAATACATAATAACCCTCTCCCCAGTCTGATCTCCACATCTGCACACAGTCACCCCATGCCCCGAGATCCTCTCCCTCTTCTTTCAGAACCCTTTCCCCAGACAGCAGCAGAACATTAAGAGAGACCCCCCCCTGTACTAGACCGCCCGTCCCCCAGATCTCCTCTGGGGCTTACCTGGGGATTCTCTGGTGTCTAGTGGGGCAAGGACAGGAGCAGTCCCTTTCCACTCCTGTACTGGATAATTGAGGTTCCAAAATGGTAGTTTTCACCCCTAGTGGCAATCTCTCGATACTACTGCTAGGAATTGCTATCAGTACTTATGACAGCTAGTGAATGGTGTAGTTAACCAGGACACTAATAGACCACAATGTAGGCGTTACATCTGCTACTTAGGCTAGTATTTTATTAAAACAGAAGGTGCCTACTTGTCTTTATAAAACTGCCTAGATATAAGCATCCGAAAACATGCTTAAAATAGGTATCCCCTTATAAAATTGCCCTGTTAATGTACAGCTTGTTTTCTACAGATAACATGTAATGTACTTGTGTTTTGGATTAGAAAGTGGTCAAGCAAAACTTTACTTAAAAAATGAGAATTTTTATAATGTTGTGCCTAAGTTTGGAGATGGAGAAAGTGCCTATTTATAGCGTAGTTTAGCCTATGGGTCATTCTGGACCACGTTTAGCGGGTCTGGACATCTCATCCAGATGTCTAGACCCGCTAAGCACCTGGGACTGTATTCCCATACCAAAACTCCCCGCATGTTTAGGGGAGATTGCAGGGAGCTCTGGACAGGGGCAGGAAGGGACAGGCCAGTGGAGGAGCAAGGACGGGCAGTGGGCGGCACCATGTCCCTGGACGTACAGGACTGATTCTGAGGTCCGGGGTCGGCCATTTAAATGGGGGACTTATTCCACCTCAAAGGTGGAATAAGTCCCTCTGGATGTCAGGGAATGCTGGAGCCAGGGCCTGCAATACAGGTGAGCTGGTGCAGGGGATTCCCCACAGCCTGATCCTGGCCATCGGGAGTCGGGCTGTGGGGAACAAAAGATTTGCTGTTGCCACCGGGGATCATGGCTCCTGCTTGGAGCCATGGGGCTATGGCAACATGATGCCATGGCACCGCGGCTTCATGCAGGAGCCAGGCTGGGCTACCCGGGCAATGGATTGGATGTCCGGGGTGCCTGAATCAGGGCACGTCCCGGACGTCCATTCCCTATGCCGCTATTCTGCTCTCACAGGCATGTCTAGACCATGTGGGAGCAGAATCAGGTGCACTTCCGGGCCATCCAGATTTCTGGATGTCTGGACGGCCCAGACGTTCACCTACAGAATTGGCCTCCACATGTCTTTTTAAAATGCTAACAAATATTGCAGAAACAGTGCCTAGATTATGGGCAGTGACATTTACGTTTCCTTGGAACAGATGTAAATGTTAGTGCATAAAATATGTGAGTCCATCATAACTCTCCTCCATGTTCCACCCAAACCTCTCAGCTGGGCATGCCTAATCGACAAGTGCATGTCTGCTTGCACCACGTGTACATTTAGGCATTACCTAATCTTCTTAGAAGCTTTTTACATGCAAAAAAGCTTTATAAAATGATGTCTTTTATGTGCATATATATGTGTGTCAAAATTGCGTTAGAAAGCATCGTATACAACAGTTAATAATGTTGTGGTCAACATTATTGGCACCCTTGCATTTTAGGTATGTTGTATACAATATCTTGAGAAATAATTGGAAATATTTCAACTGTATGCCATCATAATATGTTAATAGTATGTTCAAAGTTGTACAGCAAAAAAAAAGAGGTCTATGCAACTTAGACGTAGTGGGCCTGATATTCATTTGAGATGGCTATGCGCTCCTATGGCGCATAGCCATTGCCGCCAAATTTTAACCCCAGATATTCAATGCTGGGCTCATATGTGGCCCGAGCATTGAATATCTGGGGTCACTGCACAGCTGACAAGCCTGGAGAAACTAACCGGGCAGCGGCGACATTGAATCGCTGCACAGTTAGCTCTCATGGGTAAAGATAGGCCATCTTTTGCTGCGCCTATTTTGTACCTGCAGGTGATAGCTGGGCAGTGGTGCAATATTGCTGCTGCCCAGTTAGCGACTGGTGCCGCCTCCGCTCCTCCCCAGCAAGCCCATAACACTCCCCGATGCTGCGTGGTTAGCATCGCGGCGTGTAGCAGAGTTAATAGGGGATATTCAGCGACAACTAACCGTGTTAGTGCCATTGAATATTCCTCTAAGAATCATTTACATGGTTTACAGGTCTGTAAACCATGTAAATGCCTTTGAATATCAAGCCCAGTAATTTCTGAGGAAAAAAATTAAATATCACCTGAATAGGATTAATGACACCCTTCACTAATATTTGGTTGTACAAACCTTGGAAGTGATGACAGCCTCCAAACATTTCTTGTAGCCATCTATAAGTTTCGTACATCTGTATGCTGGTAGTTTTTCTCACTCTTCAACTGTGATTTGTTCCAGCTCATGAATGTTTCCAGGATACCTTTTCCCAGTGGCAGATTTCAGCTCTTTTCAAAGGTTCTCGATTGGATGGAGATCAGGACTCATTGCTGGCCAGTTTAAACCAGTCAATTTTTTCCTTTTTATCTATTCTTTTGTACGTTTGGATGTATGTTTTGGGTCATTGTCCTGCTGGAGGGTCCATGACCTTCGACCCAGACCTAGCTGTCTGACACTAGGTAGCACATTTCACTCCAAAATACCTTGGTAGTCCTCTTACTTCATGATTCCTTTAATATGTTCCAGATCTCCAGTTCCTGAGGCAGCAAAACAGCCCCACAACATTATGGAACTACTACCATATTTGACTGTAGGAAGGGTGTTTTTCTCCTTATAAGCTTCATTTCTTTGCCAATAAACATATTGCTGGTCTGCATTGCCAAAGAGCTCAAGTTTGGTTTCATCAGTCCACAGAACATTTTCCCAGAAGGATTGTGGTTTCTCAAGGTGGGTTTGGGCAAAGATCAGGCATGCGTTTTTATGTCTGCCTTTGGGCAATGCAGTCCTCCTTGGCCTTCGCCCATGAAGTCCTTCTTTGTTTAGTGCATGGCTTATGGTGCAGGTTGAAACCACCACTCCAGATTACTCCAGGTCAGCCTTAAGCTTTTTGAATGTTGTATGTGGTGTTTTTCCAATAGTTTGCAGTAACCTTCAAGAATTGCTTGGATTAATTTTCCTCTTACCACAACATCCTGGTAGGTTCTTGATAGTTCCATGAGCAGAAAACTTCTTAATAATATTGTGAACTGTAGAAAAAAGAATCTCAAGGTCTTTGTAGATGGCCTTGTACCTCTTTGAAGTTTGGTGTTTGGTGATAATAGCTTTTCTGATGATCTCAGGCAGCTCTCTTGTCTTCACCATTGTGAAAATAGAACAGGGAGTTAATGTGGCCATTTTAAACATTAGAGCTATTGGTTGATTCAAGTCATTTGATCACAGGTGTGTCTAATTGTCCTGAAATGGGAATGTGATTCTTCTGTTCAAAGTGATATGAATTGTTTATAAGGGTGCCAATCATGTCCTAGCAAACAAAATAGCCAAAAATCAGAATGAAGAGAAGACATTCATCCAAAAAAGAACTTCATTCTACCCATCTAAACAACTCCAGGTGTATATTTCTTCACAAAATTAGTAGGGAGAGAAGGATCTCAGACCCATTGAGCTTAGCAGTCCAGGCATATCAATCTAGCCTTAGACAATGCTCAGGAACATCAGGGATCCTAGAAAAACTCCTGTTTTCAAAGTTCTGGTATTTTAAAATAATAACTTTTTTATTTTTTGTAAAATATGAAATAATTTCAAAAATATCCTCATATATCATATATCCCCTTGCCCACAGAGCATAAATTTGAAAACTATAGCATATGCTTTCATATTAATCATCCATATATCAGGCACAAAACTTATTTGCACAATAGTCCCAATGCCACTGTAGACACCTTCACAGCATTTCACATTCGCTTCATCAGGGGGAGCAAAACTTCAGTGTGACAACATACAATGCTATAGGGGCAAAGAGACAAACCTACCCAACCATATACCAATATAAAATTATCCACCTGTATACTACAAGAGCACACTGTTTCACTACATTCCCAACCAGATACATACTCAAACCGCTTATCCTTAACTTACCACTTGATCAATGTACCAGCGCAACAATCTGCAGTCAGCACTCATCGGAACCGACAAAAAAATCTGGAGAATGCATTTTATTATAAATCTTGCTCAACCAATCAGGTGTAAGAGACTACCCATATCCTTACCTTACCGCTTGGCCAATTTACCAGCGCAGCAAACTATATTCACTTCTCACTGAAACCAGTGAAAAAACACGGCACATGCACTTCATTAACAACCTTGCTCAGCCAATAAAATGCAAAAAACTAGTGCATAAATTCCATTCATATCCAAACTTACAACACCAACCACAGCCTACAACACCTCACTTCAATACATAAACAGACTCTTCAATATTCATATATATATCCCAGAGGTCTCTTCATGCATACAACCCATACAACTGTAAATCCAATTCATAAAAACAGTTCTTGCTCTGAACAAACAATGCATATTAACCACCCTCCCATCCAACAAGCATCAAACACAGAGGCTCCAATCAATCTGAGCATTCAAACCAGTGGGGTTCACTGTGTTAAGATGGTAGATCCACCTCTGTTCACAAAGAGAGAGGCATTTATCATGATCAGATCTTTCACACCTAACCTTATCAGTACAAAAACATTTCAAGTCAGTGAAACATGTCCCTTTATCAAACAATGGAACACCATTGGGACTTCATGACAAACATGCTGTATCCATCTCCTATGCTCCCCCATCCTATGTTTTTTTTTTTTTTTTTAGTGCCATCAAGTCAGTGTTGACTCATAGTGACCCAGCTACCTCTGGGTTTTCTTGGCAATGTATCACTGGAAGTAGATTGCCAGCCTTTTCTTCCAAGGCAATGGAGGGTAAAGTGACTTGCCCAAGGTCACAAGGAGTGCCAGTGGGAATTGAACCCTTGATCTTCTGGGTACTAGGCAGTTGTGCTAACCACTAGGCTACTCCTCTGTTTAAAGGATCTAATAGTTTTGCCAATATAAAGAAGCCCACAAGGGCATCTTGCAAGATACACAACAAAAGATGAATTACATGTAGAATAATGATGTAACATATATTGACGTACATTATGTTCAAAATCTTTTGCAGCTAAAGATACACTACAAATAGAACATGACCCACATGGATAATGGCCACACTCATCCATCTGTTGAGTCTCCAAGGGCCTCAACCGAGATGGACAAAAAAATATCTTTAAGATTTTGTCCTCTCAACCATACAAGCTGAGCTTGTTTATCTTGAAGACCCGGAATGGTCTGTATAATTGGGAAAAATTTCTTAATAATGCGCTGTGTCTTGCTACTCAATGGGGAATATGAGGTAACAAAATGAACAAATTCAGATTTCCCGGTCCCTCGATCTTTACATCTGGGCTCCAACAACCCTGAGCCATCAGAGGGAGGAGTAGCCTAGTGGTTGGGGCAAGGTACTTCAGGCCGGAAGGTCGGGGGTTCAAATCCCACTAGAGGACAGTAACCTTGGGCCGGAAGGAGGTTTCTAGTCCCACAGATGCTCCTTGTGGTCTTGGGCAAGCCACTTAACCCTCCATAGCCCATGTTCCCTGTAAGTATTAGTGTATGTGTCTCATATCCCCACGTGTTAAATGTATCCCCCAATTGTGTTGTGACCGCTTTGATTGAAGGATAAGGCGGTATATAAAACTGTCTAAATAAATAAATAAATAAAATTATATTTTGCATGTCTATATGCCCGTTTTACCATTGAACAGTGGTATCCCCTAGATATAAATTCAGTTCTTAGTCTTTTAGCCCAAGTCTTAAAATCTGACAAAGAAGAACAATTACATCTATATTGAACAAATTGAGAGTACGGGAGACCCTCACGGAAGTGCAACGGATGTATACTAGAGAAGTGCAAGACAGTATTACTATCTGTGGCCTTCCTAAACACTGTCATGGATCATGTTCCATCACCCTTTGCCACCATTACATCAAGAAATGGAAGCATCTTCTTATCAAAGCATAGTAAAAGTTGTATATTTGAATCCCTCATATTTAACCAAGTATGAAATTGAATCAGGAAAACTTCAGGACCGTCCCATAACATAACATCTTCAATGTAGCGTTGCCACAGCTTAATGTGGTGCGCATAAGGGGAGGAAATCAACCACTTTGCCTCATATGCCCCCATGAAAAGGTTAGTAATCAAAGGAGCTAAGATAGCCACCATAGCTACCCCCATCAGCTGATGGTATATACAGTCATCACATTTAAAATAATTTTGCCTTAGTGCCAGATTAGTTAACTACATTAGAAAATTAATATGGGATTCAGACAAATCATCCCTCCTTATGAGGGATTCATGTACCACTCTCATAACAACCTCTTGTGGAATACTTGTATATAAAGAAGACACTCCATAGTACCAACCAAATGCTGTCTAGCATACAAAATCCGCCACATCACCCAAGATATTAAAAAAATGGGTGATGTCTCAAATATATGATGGAATTTCCTTAAGTATAGGGCTTAAGAACAAATCTATATAAATTGCTAATGGTTTAAGTATCAACCCTCTAGTCAACACAATGGATCCAGACACTCAGTCTTCTTATGCAGAATCCAGCATAAGAAGACTGAGGTGCTCTTCATTACGAGGAACCCGAATTTTAACCCTCCACAATACTTGAAGGTAAAAGAAGCTGATCTACAATCAAAATCCACAATCCGATACCTGGGTGTTATATTGGATGAAAACCTTGACATGAAGGCACACATAGCTAGCACTGTCAGAGCTGTTTATTTCAAGATCCGTTCACTCAGACATCTTTGCCCCTTGCTTGAACCAGAGGACTTCCGTACAATTTTCCAGGCTCTTATAATACCGCATTTTGATTACGCCAACGCCATTTTGCAAGGACTTCCACAATCCACTCTGAACCCATTACAGCTCGCAATGAATTGCGCAGTGAGGGTTCTAAATGGAGCATCTAGGAGAGACCACGTGACGCCCCTTTTGAAGCAGTTACACTGGCTTCCTATACAGGCCAGGATCATCTTCAAGACAGTATTACTTACATTCAAAGCGGTAAATAATCTCTCCTCCTCATCACTAACCGACCTCATTCAAGCCATAACCCCTAATAGATCAAGAAGACCTGCAACAATAAACACATTAACAATTCCGAGAGAATCAACGAGATGCACAGTGACAACATCAAATAGGGCTTTCAGATTCTGTGCCCCAAGACTCTGGAACGCCTTACCTTTAAACATCAGATTGATCTCTAACCTAATACAGTTCAGAAAAGCCCTTAAACACTACCTCTTCCTCAAATACTTCCTAGAGAACACTGAATCACATACACTGAATACTTGTAGCTACACCAACACGCCTATTCATCCAGGGAACACTCCTAGACAGATGTCCTGCCCATAGCTTCTCATGATATTTTCTCTATGACTCCATTGTGTAAATAGTTTCCCCTGTTATCCAAGTTTCCTGTCCTGTTATATGTAAACCCAGAACTATGTTCATGTTCTGTTCTCTTGTTCCATGTAAACCGCGCTGATGCTGAATAGTGCGGTATATAAGAAATTGTAAATAAATAAATAAATAAAATTTTTGGCAACAAATAAAACGTTGCAATGCATGGCGAGGATATATTAAGGAAGCGATATTCCTTCCTATTAATAATTTTATCCGCATCTGCTTGTTCAGTCAAACCCTTAATAATGACTTGTAAATTAGGTGTTGGATCTACCTGTAAAGCTTCATATACAGCAGAGTCATCCAACTGACGCATCGCCTCTATACAGTATTCATTTCTATCTAACACAACAATCCCACTACCCTTATCAGCTCTACGGATAATTAAATCGGACTATGACTGGAGGCCTTGAAGCGCTATTCTTTCTTCATTTGATAACACCCAAAGTATCTTTCTACAATTGGATTGTACCAATTGTCCAACCTCCTTAGATACCAGCTGTCAAAATACATTTAGAACCAGATGTGTGGTTACTTGGTGGATACTAGGTAGATTTAAATGGCAGGGGGATTCTGTCCCTCTTGGTAGAATCATCATTCACTGAATTATCCTCCATTCCTTCAAGGGTGGATAACTGTCTATAGAAATATATTCGTGTATTCAATTTTCACAAAACTCTCCTAGTCCACATGAAACTGAAAAGAATCAAACTTCACCATAGGGACCAATGAAGTCCTTTTTCCAACACTTGAATCTGTAGGGGGGTTAGTGTAACCTTAGACAAGTTAACTACCAAGGAAGATTTTACTTCTGTGACCGGGTCCATGGTCTCTGCGATGACGGAAATGGATGTTTGTCCTCCTGCCATGCTCCAGTGGGGGTTTCTTTTGTCATCCTCACCACGACATCAATGATCAGATCCAGATGAATCATCAGAAGTATCCTCAAAATCAACTTTCTTCTTCGATCTTTTATCCTTCTTCCATTGAGGGTTCATCCATGGATAAAGATACCAAGATGTATAATCATTCTCATCCCTTTTTTATTTCTTAAATGTAATCTTCTTAACATCAGACGTAAATGTTTCAGTCTGCCATTTCACATCCTGATTTTGCCACTGAAATGTTTCCTCCATCTCTGTTGCCTTAAGGCTTGTTAAGGTTTTATAAAACTCCTTATGGAAAGCAGAAAATTTATCCTTAATGGTGTCAACAGTCAACACCATAAGGTCCAGAGAGCATTTATTAAGCACCTTATTCCATCTCTGTACAAAATCTTTGTCATCCATAAATAGCTGAGGTTCTTTATACATTTGGTCCTTGACTTCCACCTGTAGTTGGTACTACAATTCAATTGTTCATGCCTGGAGTTGTGTATATGCAATAAGTGCCTTTAAAACTGTAAATGGTGAAAAAAATAGTAACTGTTAGTTACCCACAAGGGGGGGGGAGGCAATCTAATGCCCACCAATGCATCTCCGATGGTAATGAAACAGCACTAACACAGGCTGCTGCCATGGAAAGAGGGAAACCCTGCATAGTGTACAGTGGCGACAGAGAGAAGAGGATGAGAGGGGGAAGAAGTCCATCAATCCAGAGGATCTCAACCAGGATCAGAGACAGGCACACAAGACTGCCCGCAGCCTGAAGCTAGAGGAAGAAAAGTTCCTTCTCCGCCCCTCAAAGTAGTACAGCCAAAGAAAGGGGAAGAGCACTGAGGAACCCCAGGACAGAAAGAGATCTGACATCAGAGGAGCAAGAATTCCCCCCTCTATAGAAGAAAAATGACATCAGCGATCATATATAGAGAGTCAAAGTATAAGATCAGGATGAGTGACAGGCATGGAGGAGCTTTTATGACTATGACAGCGTCAATGCCCTTTGTAAGTTTTTGGATGTATAAACATGGGCAATATTATAATGATGTAAAACAACTGCATTAACTGTCCTCGCAGCAGATTGCTTTTCCTAGTCTAATTGCCATGGGAACCAATGACCCATTTCCGATGTTGGTATCACCACCTGTTTTAAAACCTATCTCCAGGAACAAGCAGGAATGTAGTCTTCACATATGGGTATCATTGGTACCAACGGAGCCTGTGTAGGAACGCTCCCCAGCGTCCAATAGGAAAGCTTTTGGGAGCATCCCACAGCGCCTGCGTGCTGCCTTCCCACCTTTCCCAACTGTCTCTCTCCAGTTCTTCGTTTTCCACGGAGCCAACAGGTCGCACATCCTGTCACTGCAGAAAATTTCCCTTCTTATTCTTCCTTTTTGTGGTCGCGTCTGCCTTCCCTCGACGCTATACCGGTACCGCCGGTGGTTCTTTTCTTTTTTCTAAAAAAAAAAACCCCAACAACTTTGTTTCTGGAGTCTTTCTCCAGTTATTTTCTTTTCGGGTGCCACGCGCCATTTTGGGCACTAGGCCCAATTTTTTTCCTCTAAATGGAAAAACCCGCTTCGGGTTTTAAAAAGTGTTCTAAATGTGGCGGTACCATCTCCGTCACCGACACCCATGGGTGGTGCATCAAATGTTTAGGTCCTGACCACTCTATTTCAGAGTGTATTGCTTGTGGGATGATGTCGAAAAGGGGCCGGCACAACTGAGCTGCTAAAGTTAGCACCCTTTTTCCCTCCGATGCAGCCTCCATGGCATCGACGTCTTCCAGAGCTTCATCTTCCTCCCATGGATCTCCGGTAACTAAACATAAATCTGGCTGGTCCTCAAAGGGTAGATCTCCTTCTAAGCATCGAGATGCCTCTGGCGTTGCCCTTGAGGGACTTTCACCGGCAAAATTGCCCCGGCGGGAGTCTTCGGCTTCCAAAGCACTAACGGGGCTCCAGGATATTCTCGAGGCCTCAACCTTGACAGAACTACTGGTGCCATGCTCTGGGGTTCCGGCCACTTCATCCGGCACCGATACCAAAGCATCGGCAGCATCGATAGACCAGAGATTCTTGCCTATTGAATGCAGTCTGGCAGCTCTTCTCACGGCCTCGATGCCCTGAAACTGCTTCAGACAATTCAACCGGTACCAGCACCGACTCCGGTACCGGCACCGACTGCATCGATATCAGCAGGTATTCTACCGGGACCGAGTCATGCATCTCTATCCGGCATCGACAAGTCAGTACCGGACCACGCCGATGCCGACTTCGAGCGATACCGATACCGTGCCTTGCACGATCACCCGGATCAGAGATACTTTGAATCCTCAGATGAGTCTGAAGACTCTGAAAGCTCTGCCAATACCAGAGTACTTCTTCCTGAGGATTCCTCTTCTCCTCAGCGTAGGATGTCTTCACCAGAGGATATGTCCTTTCAGGATTTTATCCGAGATCTGGCCCAAGGTCTTTCCATCATAGTGGCTCCTGAAAAAGAGCCTAGGGCAAAGGAATTAGAAATCCTACAATACCCTAAAGCTCCCAAGGAGGCAGCTACCTTACCTATTCATGAGATCTTGCATGATCTTATGTTAAGAATGTGGGAAACACCTCTGACCACATCTCCTCACTCTCGAAGACTCGACACCATGTATCAAGTTCCTCCTTGTCCTGGGTTTCAGAAGACTCAATTACCACACCATTCCATGGTGGTGGAATCAGCCATGAGATGGATAAAGAGTGCAAAAAGGCATGCATCTAATCCTCCAGGACGTGAGTGTAGGACTCTTGACGCCTTTGGACGTCGATCCTTCCAGGTTTCCATGCTTTCTGCTAGGATCAGTTCCTATATCTTGTATATGGAAATGTTCCTTAAGGAGGTCACAGGAGACTTAGAGCTTATGAAACCTCTCCTTCCTGATGATAAAAGGCAAGATTATCTTGCTCTTGTTAAACATGCTCAGGATGTTTCCAAGTTTGTGAATCGTGCAGCCTTTGACTGTTTTGAATGCATAAGCAGAACCTCTGCTATTGCCATAGGTGCACATAGAATTGCCTGGCTCCAGGCATCTGACTTAGAAATCTGGGTACAGGACAAACTGGGGAATATACCTTGCACAGGAGAGAATCTCTTTGGCAAGAATTGGCAGGAAAAAGCTAATGAGATAGATGCTGACAATATCACTTTGGATAGATTGTCTAAATCTACAGCTGATCCTGCGAGGAAAAGATCCTCTAAGAAACCATTCTTCAGCAAGAAGAAAATGTTTTACCCCTCCTATACCCAGCAGGGACATCGTTTAGGTCAGTCTGCCTAAAAGGGACAGCACCAAAGCAACAAAGGAAACCAAAAGCAGCTAAGCCTCAACCGGTTCAGCAGACTCAGCCTCCACAGGGGCTTTGACTCCTATCTAGAGAACTTTGCTTTCCTGGCCCTGAACAGCCCAGAACCCTCCACCATCCCAGGAAGGTTATGTCATTTTGCCCCCAGATGGGGTCAGATAACAGCAGAAAATTGGACTCTATCTATTGTAGGAGAGGGGTACAAGCTTCATTTCCTCAGCATGCCCCCTCCTACAATAGTAAGACAGTTCAATTCTCAGACCTCTCTCAACGACCGGTTAGGTCAAGAAGTCACTATGCTCCTTGCTCAAGGGGCAATAGAAGAGGTACCCATTCCCCAATGGGGTACAGGGTTTTACTCCTCCTATTTCCTTATTCCAAAGAAAACAGGAGGACACAGACCCATTCTGGACCTCAGAGAATTGAACAAATTCCTGTTCAGAGAGAAGTTCAAAATTATTTCTCTAGGAACTCTGCTGCCATACCTTCAGAGTCAGGATTGGCTTTGTTCTCTAGATCTCAAGGATGCGTACACTCATGTTCTCATCCATCCAACTCACCAAAAGTTCCTTCGCTACCTGTTTCAAGGGAAGCACTACCAATACAGGGTTCTTCCTTTTGGCCTGGCCTCTGCAGCACCAAGGGTGTTCACAAAATGCATGGCTGTGGTAGCAGCATTTCTACGCACCCTGGGAGTATTCGTCTTCCCTTACTTAGATGACTGGCTCATTCGAGCCCCTTCAGAGCCAGAGGCCAGGGTTGCTCTGTCTCACACAATGCGCATCCTTCAGTATTGGGGACTTGTCCAACCTTGCTCCCACTCAATCCCTAGAGTTTATAGGAGCTCTTCTGGATATCAGACAAACAAGGGCCTACCTTCCACAGCCCCGCTGCTTTCGCATTGTGCAGTTAGCTTCCCAAGCAGTGCTAGAACCTCACCTCACTGCTCGGGAAATGTTACAGTTGCTAGGCCACATGGCATCCACCGTGCATGTGGTTCCTTATGCTCGCCTCCATATGAGGGCAGCCCAGTGTACTTTATCCACTCAGTGGGCTCAGGCGTCAGGTTGCCTGTCAGACAAAATAGCAAACTTGGATCACTTTATTTTGTCCCTCCAATGGTGGCAGTCACCCAAAAATCTTTTGGTGGGGTCTCCTTTTCAGCAACCCCTACCCAAAGCCACTCTAACAACAGATGCTTCACAGGTGGGTTGGGGAGCCCACTTGCAAGGCCTTTCTACCCAGGGTACCTGGACCCCACAGGAGGCCTATCTCCACATCATTCTCCTGGAGCTCAGAGCAATCTTCCTTGCTCTACGAGTATTTCACACCCAGCTCAGCTACAAGACAGTCCTAGTTCAAACGGACAATCAAGTAGCCATGTTCTTTGTGAACAAGCAGGGCAGAACAGGCTCTCTGTCGCTCTGCAATGAAGTTTTGCGACTATGGGCCCTCGCCAAAGAGCATCAGATTCATCTCCTTGCGGTGTATCTTCCAGGCATTCAAAACTCTTGGGCAGACAGACTCAGTCGAATTCTGCTTCCACACGAATGGTCTCTCCATGCAGACCAAGTGGCCAAACGTTTTCAAATTTGGGGAACCCCGGACATAGACCTCTTTGCAAGTCCGCTGAATGCCAAACTTCCCCAGTTCTGTTCCAGAATTCCGGCTCGAGGTTGTCAGGCCAGGGATGATTTCCTCCTCCACTGGGGTCAGGACTTCCTGTATGCCTTTCCACCCATTCCCCTAATTCCCCAAACCCTGTTCAAGCTTCAGAGAGACAGAGGTCATATTATCCTCATAGCTCCACGTTGGCCACAGCAAATGTGGTACCCTCTGCTCCTACATCTCTCTCAAGCATTTAAGTGGAAAAGGTTTACCATATGGTGCTCGCAGAAGGGTCTTAACCCTCTTGCGATACCTCTGGAAACATTACTGGAGTACCTTCTTCATTTCTCAAATGCAGGGCTTAAGACTAATTCAGTGAGAGTCCATTTGAGTGCTATTGCAGCTTCTTTCAAGCTTCTAAATGGGCAACCTATTTCCTCTCATCCTCTCATAGCGAGATTTATGAGAGGCCTTCTTTTAACGAAGCCTCCCATTAAGCCACCACAGGTGGCATGGGACTTGAATCTGGTACTTGGGCAGCTCATGAAACCGCCCTTTGAACCATTAGCTACTACCTCTTTGAAATTCCTTTCCTGGAAAGTTATCTTTCTCATTGCAATCACATCAGCACGTCGCATTAGTGAATTGCAAGCCTTGGTGGCTAATCCTCCTTATACAAGGTTCCATCATGATAAGGTAGTCCTTAGGACTCATCCACACTTTATGCCAAAGGTGGTTTCGCCCTTTCATTTGAACCAAGCGGTCTACCTTCCTGTATTTTTTCCAAGGCCTCACGCCTCAAATGCAGAAAGGAACCTTCATACTTTGGACTGTAAAAGAGCTTTGGCCTGTTACTTGCAAAGGACACAGCAACATAGAAAATCCTCTCAACTCTTTGTTGCTTTTGATCCTAGTCATTTGGGACTTCCAGTCTCCAAAAGGACACTGTCCAAATGGATTGCACAGTGTATATCTTTTACCTATGAGAGTAAGAACCTTCCTCTTGAAGGCCATGTCACAGCTCACAATGTGAGAGCCATGGCAGCCTCAATGGCTCATCTTCACTCTGTGTCTATCGACGACATCTGTCGAGCAGCTACTTGGGCTTCGATTCATACCTTCACAGCCCATTACTACTTAGACAAGACTCCCGCCGGGATGCCTTGTTTGGTCAGGCTGTTCTTCAACACCTGTTCCAGACTTAATCAACTCCTACCCACCATCCTTGGTAGGATGCCAGAGATCCATGGGGGGAAGTGGAGCCCTTTCACAAGGGCACACAACTTTCTGGGGTCATCTCCCTGGCATCTGCAGTTAGGGAGTCCCCATTTGTGAAGACTACATTCCTGCTTGTTCCTGGAGATAGCATAGTTACTCACCTGTAACAGGTGATCTCCAGGAACAGCAGGAATTTAGTCTTCACAACCTGCCCACCTCCCCTAGGAGTTGTATCTCTCTATCTCTCTCTCTTTCTCTCTTTCCCTCTCTCTTTTGTCTCAGCTATAAACTCAGCTGGAGAGGGACAGTTGGGAAAGGTGAGAAGGCAGCACACAGGCGCTGTGGGATGCTCCCAAAAGCTTTCCTATTGGATGCTGGGGAGCGTTCCTGCGCAGGCTCCGTCGGTACCGACGATACCCATATGTGAAGACTAAATTCCTGCTGTTCCCGGAGATCACCTGGTACAGGTGAGTAACTATGCTTTATCTGCTATGTCACAGATTTATGTAGTGCTTTTAACTTACTACAAAGCATATTTTAAAAATCATTTGGTATTATTTGTTCATTACAAGTTGTTGAAGAAGTGGAAACTTTATCGTAGTTTTATGATGAGCTAATGAAAATATTATGGGGTATATTTACTAAGGACCATTAAGGGCGCACTGTTTTGCCTCGCTAATAGCAGCATTAAGGGCCCCTTTATGCGTTAAAGGCCAGGATGGGGAGTAGACATTCTGGTAGTAAGGGCGCTAGTGGCCGATTACTGGGCTATAACAGGACATCAGGCAGAAAGAGTGTGAAGTGCGCATGTTAACACCTGTTAAGGCCGGTTGCCTTAACGCGGCATAAGGGAGCCTATCTGCAAGTCACAATTTAGGTGCTGGATGGGATCAAAGGGAATAGGTGACAGACATGTCATATCCATATATCCCTTACGTGTTAGACAGGAAGTGGGAGCATAATGTGGGAGGCAATTGGATTGTATCAGTGAGGGGTGCTCATGTAGTCTGCTGTGATATCAGTGGGTGGCATAGGATTGGGTAGAAGTGTGCCCTAGAGGAGCCAGCATGGCCACAGTGTGGGCATCAAAAGGATGACTGGGCTGGAGTGATGACATGTACATCAATCACAGGAGAGGTGTGAGTGATATGACCTTATGATGAAAATATTACCATGTGGGCCCTGGTGTAGCAGCTGGCAGGAGAATAAACATGATGGATATATGCTGATGGATGAGCTGAAGGATGGATAGTGGTAGATGAGAGTTCTGTATGGTCTGGCTGCCCCACTGTGCCTGATGTGACCTCAGAATTGCAGATAACCGCAGTTGTTTTGTGTGAGAAAAATTATGTGCTGTGCCATGGAAAAGGGTCAATACCATCTATTTGGGTGTCAGCTGCTCTAACCACCATACAATCTTCCTGACCCATATGCATAAAACAACTGGACAAGTTTTTCTCATATTGGCCATATGAAGCAAGTAAGGACGTGTGATGTTCTCTACAGGTGGCCATTCCAGCAGTGTGATGTGCCTTCATGTACTGCATATATGTGATGGATGTTGATTCATAGTTATCACAAAATTTTCCATCATGTATAACTCATGTATCTTGCATCTACAGGGTGAAGTTATATGACCCTTTGCAATGTGCTGCACCAGAGCCAAACCAGTGCTGTAAGATGGGGATGACTGCAAGGTGCATGTATGCAGACCCAATGTGCTATCATAACACATAAAATAGAATAATAATAATAAGTTAAACCAGCAGGCAATATGGAACTGTACTATAGTGTCATGTTGGGAGGTAAGTATAGGGGCATGATGTGGGGTTAGGCCTTGACAATGGTGTAACTGGGAATGCATGTAGCGTCATCAATTGTGCTTGCCCACGCATTTTCTCACACTGCAGGTTAAGAATCACATACTGTTGTTTCTCATTAGCAAATGCATGGTCAAGTCATAACACAGCTTCTCATGGTTCACAGTATCCAGGGCCAGCCCATGAACTAGGCAAACTAGGTGGGCACATAGGTATGCAGACCCTGGTGGGTGGCATGCCAGCCGATCCCTCCCTCCCTCCCTAAAAGCATGGTGCATCTGCCGCTTCAGTGCTGTGAGTGGCCTTAAAGCAGTGGTGCACATGCAGGTAGTCCCAGCATGCCACTCCTGCTCCCTCCGACAGGGTATGTCAGAGGAGTCCTGGAGTGGCATGCCATGAGCACATGTGTTTCTGCCTTAAGCCTTGCCACTGCATGACAGGGAGCAATCTCCATGCCACCCTCTTCCCCCACATGAGACAATGGATGCCAGGAGGGGGGCAGAATGGAAATCCTCCCTTCCATGCTGCAGTGAGCCACAAGGCAGCAGCGGGGGGAGGGGTTGGATGGGGGGGGGGGTCTGCTTAGGGTAGTAGAAACCCTTGACCTGGTCCTGACAATACCTAATGGTGGCAGTTCACAAACTGAGTGTAGCCTAATCCACTTTCTGCAGCCAATGATGTTTGGAGGAAGCGAGAGGCAAAATTAGTTTGAGTTCTCAGGCGTTGGTCGAACCCGTATGGCATGTGAGGGGCCAGTCAAAGAGTCCAGGTGAAGCCTCACATGCTCATACAGCTTGCTTGTAGCCCTCAAACTAGGCCGATGGAGGATGAACACTTGGCCCTGGTGATGGCCAGGGAGGGTAGCTATATCTCATATGATACACTGCCTTCTACCTTAGACTTGCCTTCTGCATGGACGCAAGCATGCCCACTCTGCAGACAGCTGGCCCTGCACAAGGTGAACCACCACCTGTTGGGGAGGGCCTGCTGCACCTGTGACTCTGCTGCCCCTGCAGAGACAGTTCACTGTCTCATTCCCATGCAACGGACTTGCACCATTGGCATTGCTATGTGCATTGCCATAGGGGACGTTTGAGTACAGGATTTTTGCTGACTATATGTGTTCTGGTGCACGCTGACTATGCATTGGGACATGCATTGGCAGATAGCATGGGCTACTAACAGTGAAGAACATTTCCACACACAATGTACATCTATGGCTCGATATTCGTTTGGGCAGGCTATGTGCTGTTATAGTCATATGCGGCCCTGGCATTGAATATCCAGGTTTGCTGCCCGGTTAACTTCTGCATTTAAAAGATAGGTGAAGGTTTTCCTTGCTTATTTTTAGCCCCCGGTCCCTAACTGGGCAGCATGCAATATCGTGGTTATGGATTGTCGCCGCTTCCGCTCCTCCCCAGAATGTCCCCGACATGCCCTGATGCTAAGCGGTTAGCATTGGGGCGTGTAAGGGAGATAATTGTAGATATTCAGCGACACTAACCATGTTAGTGCCATTGAATATCCCAATTAGAGGCATTTATATAGTTTACTGGGCTGTAAACCATGTAAATGCATTTCGAATATCGGGCCCCTGATGTTTAGGTTGTAAGTGGGTAGGGTGAGGTACAGTGTAGGCGCAGTGGGATCTGCACCATTGGCACATAGTTCCCACCACACACGAACTGTTTTAGCACAGGATCACCTACCGGCAGTTCTATAGGTGGCATTACATGCTAACACTATACAGAGTATGGACTCTACTTTACCTGCCAGTGACATGCTTGGCATGCCCCTGACAGTAGACATAGGAACACTGCATCTGACATGCAGTGCTGGGATAAAAGTTTCTTCTGCAACAGGGAGAAGCCGCCACCCTTCTCCCACATAATGCTAACATGACTGCCTGGTGGCATGACTCCTTTGTGACAGTGGTGACATGATTTTATGCTGCCGCTGTCACAGCAGTCGCACCAACCATTGGCGATGTACATCTTAGGCAGCCGTATAGTCTGCCTAGCAGACTAACTGGCCCCACTGAATCACTCACATGGCACCAACTTTGCCACTTTGACACCAACAAAATAGTGCCCTTTATTGAAAGAGCACCATGCTTTGACTGCCAATGGATCACTACTATCACTAATTTCAGGGCGCCGGACTGGGAAGTGCACACTACATACATGTGAATGGGCTCCCTGTGTGGTATTTAATGGCCGATAACGTCTCTCTCTCTCTTTCCAAAAAGACCCCTTAATGCCAGCTTTGAGCTGGCATTAAGGTTCTTGGTGGCTGCATTGTAATGCCCGCTAACAGCAACCAGTGTTAAAGTAACATCCACTGCCTCTGCCCACGATCCAGTTAATGCTCCTCCTCCACCCCTTTCTACCTTTCTACTCGGTAGCATGCTGCCGGCCATTAAGTTGGCATTATTGGTGCTTTCAGCCACATTAACTGCTCGCGGGTGCCGATAATGCCCACTAATGGCACCTTTGTGTCTTTAATGGTTCTTTGTAAACATACCCCTTGTGTGTAGATCTGGTGGCCCAAGCCCTCTTACGCTGGGTCCAGCAGCTGCTGGATAGCCCAGAGACAGTGAGATTGAAGCCTGGAGCCACATATTTGATTGATGTCCTGTATGACTCGATCAGCATCTCCTCTATGTCTATGGCAGCAATGGTAATGGCTAGATTGTGGCTTTAGCTCTGTAATTGGTTGACTTCTGCTTCCTCTAAGCTACAACCGACCAAGTTCCCCTTTCGGGGCAAGTTGCTGTTCAGGAAGGACCTGGTGAAGTTTGTGAAAGGCCTGGGTAAGGTTCTCCCTCAAAGGCTACTGGAAAATAAGCCCTGGGGTGTGTGTGTGGGGGAATTGAAGTGCCTTGTATGGGGCCTTCCATGGAGCACTGTGACATCCTTGGGCTACTAGGGTAAGGCTTATTTATTCAATGGGCCTAAGCCTAAGAAAGATTAGTTATTTTTGGGCTCTCAACATCCTTGAGCAGGGCCGTACCAAGGACTGTGTGAGCGGTACAGCCTCACAGGGTGCAAGCACACAAGGGGGCACCGGTATCATCACTGGGCTTCCAGGAAACTCAAAAAGACTGAGTTACTGAATTGGCTGGGTAGAAGGGGGAGGGGACCGAATTTATTAGTCACACAGGGCACATTTTTAGCTTGGTACAGTCTTGTCCTTGAGACTCAGTGGCAGTCCCTGAAGGAGTCAGCAAGCCCTTGCAATGAGATATGGCGGGCCCCATCCAAAGTTCAGCTGGTTGAGGATATCTCAATCTGCTTGGAAAGAAAGACCCCGCATCACCTCAGACCATTGGGTTCTCGAGATCCTTAGTCCTTAGCTTGGCATTGACCACTTTCAGGTACAGAATAAGCTGGAAGGAATATCCCTTCTTGAGCATCATGAAGTAGAAGGAATAATGCCTCTGGCCAAGCTCAGAATCGCACATTTCTGCATGAAGACCATCAGGTCAGTCAATGTATTAGTCTGGTAGGGGGAGTTTCTCACTTCCCTGGATCTTTATTTATTTAACAGATTTCTATACCACATTTAAGCCAAAGTGGTTTACAAGGAATAAATAGCAAAGAAACTCGGCTAAGTTGCCAGTACATTGAATGTAACTAACTTGGAGCTAACAAATGGGGTATTTACAATTGTCTGTTTGTCTTAGCAAAAGTTCTCTTATATGATGCTATGTGATATCATTATTGTCATAGTGTTCAATGAATAGATGTGTCTTTAATAGTTTCTTGAGGTCCTGAGTGGACTGTGAGGCTTTTACAGGTTCCAGTAGTGAGTTCCAGATTGTTGGGACAAATAGTGAGAAAGCTCTGTTGTTGGTTTGCTGAGTGCACCTTAGGGGGCTGATAAATTATGTATGATTTGGTAGATGGTGGTTGCTACTTTGTATTTTATCCTTTGTGCTATTGGTAACCAATGCAAATTCTTCAGGGTGGGTGTAATAGGTTGATGTCTTGCGGTACATATTAGGATTCTGCTTGCAGTATTTTGCACTAGTTGAAGTGGGTATAGTGCTTGCTTTGGTAGACCCTGGTAGAGTATATTGCTGTAGTCAAGGTGGGGTGTTATGATGGCTTAGAATACTGTTCTATAGTTGTTGCATTGGAGTAATGGCCGTAAATGTTGGAGCGTTTTGAGTTTTCAAGTATGAGATATTGGCTGACCTCTTATTGTGGGAACGCATGTTAAGGTTACTGTCAAGGTATATTCCAAGGTATTTGACTTCTTTTTTTTTTACTGATATCTTGGCATGCTGAAGAGTGAGCTTTGAAGGTGGATTGAAGGTTGTGTCTCTTGTGACGAGGAGAGCTTTCATCTTACTGCTGTTCATTATTAAATTACTCCTGCAAGGAATTCTATGATGGCTGTGAAGCAGTCAGAGATGGCTGAGAAGTCTGGAGTGACTGTGTGTAAGGGCACCTAGAACACAATATCAACAGCATACAGGTGGACGTGCATGTTGAAGTTTCTTAGCAGGTTATAGATGGGTTGAATGTATATGTTAAATAACAGTGCAGATAATGCTAATCCTTGCAGTATTCCTTGTCTTAGGTTAAACCAGTTGGATTTGAATTGACCAATTTTTACTTGTAGCTGTCTGTTAGCAAGATATGAGGTAAACTATTTTATCATGTTCTTGTGGAGGCGTATGTTACTGAGTCTTAACAGTAGTGTGTTGTGTGCGATGGAGTCAAATGCAGCACTGATGTCCAGGAATATCATCACATAGCCTTAGTGTGGCTTATCAAGGCCCTTGATAAGGGTGTCGAAGAGCGTGGTGAAGAGTGTGTCTACACCGTGTTGAGGGCGAAAGCCATGCTTCTGGGGGTCTAGGGAAGCATGAGTGTTAACATCATCTTGGAGCTGATGCTGTACGGTCTTTTCTATTATTTTAGTTAGGAAGGGGATGCTTGCGATAGGTCGATATGAGCTTGGGTCAGACTGATCCATTGATGTTTTCTTTAGAGTGTGTCTTATTGATGCTTGTTTCATGATGGGGGGGGGGGGTAGGTAGGTATCCTTGAGATAGGGAGGTGTGCACGATTTTTTGTATGGTTGAGGTAAATGCAGTTGGAAGTGTTTTTATCCAGGAAACTGGGCATGGGTCGAGAGGGGAGGTTGTGGTATTGATGCTTCTGATGATATCTGAAATCTCTTGCTGTGAAATCAGTCTTTAGGCGTCCCAGCTTTGTATTTGTGAGAGCTTGTCCTGTGTAGTTAGGGTGGTTTTTGGAAGGAGTGCTGTGGCAGGTTGTCTGTTAGGAAGTTTGCCATGGTCTGTGGGTCAAGTTGTGAGCTTGGTCCTGTTGAGGATGATGATGTGGGTCTTTGGTGACTGAGGACACAATGGAGAATAGTTTTCTGGGTCTGTTTGGAGATTTCATGATGGTGCTGGAGAAGTATTCTTTTCTGCAGGAGTTGGTAAGGTTGCGGTATTCTTTATGTTTGGTGATGAACTGATCTTTGATGGAAGTATCCTGAGTTTGTTTACATTTTTTTTCAATAGGTCTTAGTTGGCTTCTGAGGACACTGAGTTTGGGAGAGAACCAGGGTGATTGTGCATATATTGGGGGGGGGGGGGGGAAGCACGTCATGGTGTAAAGGTAGGGGCATTGGTGATTACTGTATTCCAAGAATGTATTAAGCTGTCCAGGTCGTGTAAGTCAGTGTCTAGAAGAGGGGAGACATCATCTAAGAAGGCTTCCTTGTTGAATACTTTAAAGCGGCGTGCATAGTGGTGCTTCTGAGGATAGTGTGGAGTCTGAGGTCCGGTTGGTAGTACAAATGAGATTATAGTATGATCTACCATGGCACTGGGTCAATCTGGATGTTAAGATCAGTTGCATGTAGATCTATGGGTACAAAAATGAGGTCCAGAGTTGCTCCTTTGTTATGAGTAGGCTTATTGATTACTTGTTGTAGATGGAGTGCTTCCATGGCATTGTAGAATGTGCTTGCACGCTTCGTTGGAATGGATGTGAGGTTTAGGTCTCCAAGTGGGAGAAAATGTTTATTAGATGCTGTGTGTGTGCATGTTTCTTCTAGCAAGTCTGATAAGGTTTCAGGGTTCGAGGAAGGTGTATGATATGCCAGGCAGATGGTGTGATCTCTGTTGGAGATTATGAGGAAGTCCATCATTTTTGAAGAGTTTGACTTTATCATAGGGAAGTTTAGGTGTTCTTTTACCATGAAGAGTATGCCTCCACCTCTTTTTTCTGTTCTGGGGCAGTTGAAGTGCTTGTAATGGGGAGGCAATAACTGGTTTAGGAGCACATTGTCAGTGGTTGAGATCCAAGTTTCGGTGATACACATACGGTCTATGTCTCTGGTCACATGAGGACTGTTATTGTGGGAATTTTGTTATGTATTGAATGGGCGTTGATAAGAGCACATTTGATTATATGGTGGGTGTGTTTTGAGTGGTGTGGATTTTCTATTGTTGTGTGATGTTAATTGCTAGGATTCTACGAGTGTGTTTTACATGCTGCGTTTTGGGGCATATGACCAGAATGGTTGATCTCGGTTGATATATAATTGGGATGTTCTCATTGTAGGTTGCTCTGACTTGCATAGGTATTAGAAGGAATAGCAGAACCAGTGTTATAAGTGTGTAAGTTAAAGGTTTACAGAGCATCTTGTAGATTTGAGAGGTGGAGTGCCTGTGTTGTTGTTCCTAGATGTCTAATGAGGCTGATTGTAGTTGCTTCTGTGATGTTTGTTGGTAATGGTGTCTCACTGCCTAGTTCCATGCCTAAGGGCCATGCCAAAGGGCCATCTGGCGAGGCCCTCAGGTGCAGGTGTGCCTTGAGTGCGTTTAGATTTAAATGTCCTGACTTGGCATGGTGGTTCGGAGTGGGGAGGAGCTATACTTCCCTATTCCCATCTAGGAGCAACACCAGCGATTTCTTTGCTTTTGTGTACTGGTCCATCATTTCCCATTTCAGACTTTGTCCTTTGGCCTGGTCATGGCTCTTCACACATTCTTTGACATCATGATGGTAGTAATGGCATTTCTCTGTAGGCAGAACATCAATGTTAACTTGTACCTAGTCAACTGGCTGATTTGGTTGGACTCCCTGGAGACGTTCTGAGTTAACACAACTCTGGTGATTCACTGTTTGGAAAGGCTGGGATTGATAAGCCACTATCCTGAGAGCAGCCTGATCTCCTCACAAGGCTTTGAGTACTGCAGTGCTCAGTAACATTGTCCTGGATTGATATTTCCTCATGCTGGAGAGGTCTCTCAAACTGCAGAGCCAACTCTGGGCATCTTGTGTTCCGTAGCTTCCTGGGCTGAGAACTGCCTCTAAGTCCTAGGGTCCATGACATTAACCCTGGAAGTGGTCCCTTGGTTCAGGGTGGTCATGTGCTCTCTTCAGAATCATCTGCTATCTATGTAGTCTCCATGTTCTCTACAGTGTGATCACACTCTTCCTCTTCCCAGGAGATCAAGAATCAATTAATGTGGTGGTTACAGTCTCACCATCAGTTGATCAGGATGCCTCTGAATGCACCAAATTGGGTGAGATATCACTGCAGATGTCAGCCTGAAAGGCTGAGGAGTCCACTGTCTAGGTCAGCTTTTTCAGGGGCTCTGGTCCCCTCAGGAAGTCTCTTGGTTGATCTACCAGTGGGAGGCCAACCAGGGCCATCTGACTAACTCTGAAGAGGTTCCAGTCTCTTCTGGTAGATGAAGTGGTCTGCATCTTCTCAGACACTGCCACGGACAAAGGCATACATCAACAAGCAGAGTGGAACTTGAAATGCTGGGATGGCTCTTGAGATAGCTAAACTGTGTCATTGGGCAGAGGAGCATCTGACTGTCCTGCCTGTAGCTCACATAGCAGGCAATGACAATGCACAAGCCAACTTCTTGAGCTGAAACACTGTAGTTCCCAGTGAGTGTGTGTTAAGCTGTTGTGCATTCAACCTCAGTGCAAAAGTGGGGCCTTCCAGCATTCTTCTCGATGGCCACTCATGAGAATGTCAAAATTGAGGAATTTTCAGTCATAGGAGGGCCTACAGTGAGCTGGATGCCCTACTACTGTAGTGTCCCTGAAGGGACACCTATATGCCTTCCTCCTTGGCTCTTGGTGAGCCATCTTCTATGTAGGATTTGGTCTCACTTGGGCCTACTGATTCTAGTGGTTTCAGACTGGCTGTACAGACAATGGTACATTATGTGATCTGTTGGGCCTGTGGGCAGGATCCCCTCTTGTTCTGCCTCAGGAGAGAGGCCTTCTGTGGAAGAGCCCCTAGTAATACAGGATCCCATTCCCTTCTTGTTTACAGTATGGCCCTGGAGAGGCATAGGCTATCCAAGAAGGGTTACTCTGAAACCATATGGATCCCTTTTTTAAGACCTGGGGGGCTGCTATTTTCAAGACTTACAAGGAGAGTTTCAAGAGTGGGTGTACTTCTCGAGCCCTGGATGCCAATATTTATTTATTTAGTGTCTTTCAAACTGCCCTATTGTGTAATCAGGATGGTTTACATGATAAACAACAGTATTACATTATAACATATTAAACAATTAATGATAACAGGTGAGGATAAATTTCAATCACTGATATATACAAGATTGGTTTATAACTTTTGAACTTATTTACAATTCCAGATGAAATGACGACCTAAGGTGTACACTTTTAAATCCTTTCATGGTTACACTATCATAGAAACATAGAAATATGACGACAGAAAAAGACCACATGACCCATCTAGTCTGTCCTTCCATATCAACAACTACAACAGTCTCCTTTTTACCTTTAGAGATCCTCTATGTTTGTCCCATGCTTTTTTGAATTCAGTTACTGTCCTCATCTCTACCACCTCCACTGGGAGATTATTTCACGGATCCACCACTCTTTCCATAAAGAAATATTTCCACATATTACTTCTGAATCTATCCCCCTTCACCCTCATCCCATGTCCCTTCATAGCAGAACTTGCTTTCAATCGAAAGAGGCTCTCCCCTGAACATTTATGCCATGGAGGTATTTAAACATCTCAATCATATTACCTCTATTCCGCCTTTCCTCTAAGGTGTATATATTAAGATCCTTAAGTCTGTTCTCATATGCTTTATAATGAAGACCACTAACCATTTTAGTAGCCACCCTCTGTACTGACTCCATCCTGTTTATATCCTTTTGAAGGTGCGGTCTCCAGAATTGCACACTATACTCCAAATGAGGTCGCACCAAAGACTTATACAGAGGCACCATCACCTCCTTTTTTTCTGCTAGTCATTCCTCTCCGTATGCACCCAAGCATCCTTCTAGCTTTTGCCGTCGCCTTTTCTACCTGTTTAGCTACTTTAAGATCATCAGACACAACCACGCCTAGGTCCCGTTCTTCTTTAGTGAACAAAAGTACTTCAACCCTATACTATATTGTTCCCTTGGTTTGCTGAAGCCTAAATGCATGACCTTACATTTTTTTAACATTAAATCCCAGCTGCCAAATTCTAGACCATTCTTCAAGCATAGCTAGATCCCTCCTCATGTTATCTACACCTTCCTAGGTGTCTACTCTATTGCAGATTTTGGTATCATCCACAAAGAGGCAAACCTTACCCGACAGCCCTTCCGCTATATCACTAACAAAGATGTTAAAAAGAATCGTACCAAGGACAGATCCCTGGAGCACACCACTGGTAACATCCTTCTCCTCAGACTGAGCTCCATTTACCTGTATTCTTTGTCGCCTCCCACCCAACCAATTTCTAACCCAAGCAGTAACTTTAGGGTCCATCCCTAGGGTGCTCAGTTTGTTTATGAGTCGCCTGTGAGGAACAGCGTCAAAGGCTTTACTGAAATCTAAATACACCACATCTAGGGCTCTCCCTCGGTCCAACTCCCTGGTCACCCCTTCAAAGAAATCAATCAGATTTGTCTGACAAGACCTTCCTCTGGTGAATCCATGCTGCCTCGGATCCTGTAATCCGCTGGACTCCAGCAACCTCACTATTTTCTCTTTCAGTAGCGTTTCCAATAATTTACTCACCACTGAAGTTAAACTAACCGGCCTGTAGTTTTCAACCACATCCTTACTTCCGCTTTTGTGTAAAGGCACCACATGAGCCTCTCTCCAGTCCTTTGGCACCACTCCCGACTCCAACGAGGCATTGAAAAGGTCAGTCAGTGGAGCTGCTAGAATGTCCCCAAGTTCCCTCAGTATTCTAGGGTGTATCCCATCCAGTCCCATTGCTTTGTCTACTTTAAGTTGAGCTAGTTTCTCATGAACACAGACTTCTGAAAATTGTTCAAGATGTCCCTCGCTTCTGTTACTGTTTGTGGGTGTTTTCTGAGGTCCTGCTCCTGGTTCTTCATCTGTGAACACAGAACAGAAATATTTGTTAAGCAATTCCACTTTATCCTTATCAGCTTCTACATATTCCTCCCCTGCACCCTTGAGTCTGACAATACCATTTTTGCCCTTCCTCTTCTCACTAACATATCTGAAAAATGTCTTATCCCCCCATTTTATTGCATTGGCTATTTCCTCCTCCTTTTGAATCTTTGCCTTCCTGACTACTTTGCTAGCTTCTCTAAGTTTTTCCAAATATAGATGCCTGTCTTCCTCTCTCTGTGATCTCTTGTATTTCATGAAGGCCTTCCTCTTTTTCTTCACTTTTTCAGCTTCTTCTTTCGAAAGCCATAGCGGTCTCCTTTTCCTTTTACCTTTATTTACCATTTTAACAAAAAGGTTGGTTGCCCTTAAAATATCCCCTTTCAGTTTTGCCCACTGTTTTTCTACATCCCCCAGCTGTTCTCATCCCACTAACGACTCCCTGAGGTATTGGCCCATCTTGGCAAAGTTAGTCTTCCTAAAGTCTAAGATCCTCACCTTTGAATGGATTCTGAACCACACCATCTGGTGATCACTGAATCCAGGATCTCCTTACTTCTAGATGATACTGCAGCAGGAATGTGCCAGTCAACATCTGGCATATTGAAATCCCCTATCAGTAGCACTTCCCCTTTCCTAGCAATGCTGTGTATGTCTTCAATTAACTCTCTGTCCACCTTTTCCTCTTGTGAGGGAGGTCTGTATATCACACCAATGCAAATAGATTTCTCTTTCCCTCTTTCTAATTTAACCCACAATGCCTCCTCTCTCCCTTTTAAGCTCTGTAATTCCAAATCTTTAATAGTAGTTTTTACATATAGTGCCACTCCTCCTCCCCTTCTTCCTACCCTGTCCTTTCTGAATAACGTATAGCCAGGTATAGTTACATCCCAATTATGGTTTTCTGTGAACCATGTTTCTGTAACTGCCACTAAATCCAAGTCAGCTACTCCCACCAGAGCTTCAACATCAGGGATCTTATTTCCCATGTTATGGGCATTTATACACACTGCTTTCCATATGTTACCCCTGTTACCCATTTCCATAAAGGTATTTAATGTATCACCTACCTGGGGGTTTTCTTCACCCATCCCCAATGAATCTAGTTTAAAGCCCTCTTCAGTAGATTAACCAGTCTACTACCGAAGACGCGTTGACCTTTCTTGGACAGATGGATGCCAACTCTGCTCTGCAACCCTTGGAACAGCATCCCATGGTCTAGGAAACCAAAACATTCTCAATGACACCATCCATGCAGCCATGCATTCATCTCCAGGATGCGAGCCTCTCTGCCTTGGCCTTTATCCTCAACAGGGAGGATTGAAGAGAACACCACCTGTGCACCTAACTGCTTCACCCTCTGTCCCAGAGCCATGAAGTCACTTTTGTTACATTCCGAGGGATACCTGGTAGTATCATTTGTTCCAACATGGATTAGCAACTTTGGGTAATAGTCAATGGGCTTGATGATTCTCGGCAAACTCTCCGTAACATTTTGGATTTTGGCACCAGGCAGACAGCATACCTCTCTGGACATGAAGTCTGGTCAGCAGATGGACGCCTCAGTACCCCTCAGAGGAGAGTCTCCAACCACCACTACCCTTCGCTTCCTTGTGGTCACTGAATCTGCAACTTTGGGGTACTTGAGCTCTGGTTCTTCCCTTTCCAGGGATGCTTTCACCTCCTCCACTTCCAGGGCTGCATAATGGTTCTTCAATTCAAGGGCTGCAGAAGTTGGATTGGTGATTCTGCAGGCCCTGGTGACTTGTGTCCAACCATAGACATTCTGTTGGCACCCATCTTCTCCTCTGCTGGAGAGCTTGGTTGCTGCAAGAAGCATCTCATCAATGTACTTCTCACTGTCTTGAATGCTCCTCAGCCTCGCCACCTCCTCTCTGAGTTCCTCCACTTGTTTCCTCAGAGCTTCAGCATGCAGGCACCCTGCACATGGAACCGGTCCTTCAACGGGCATTAAGACCTCTATCTGGACAGAGGCAGAAGCTGTAATGGGGGCAACAGCTTTAGCGATATGATTTTTCCCAGCCATTGTTCTGTTCGTGGAGCTTAGGTATCTGTTAAAGCAAAAGAGTACCAAGTACCAGCTGGTATCACAGCTGTCCTTTCAGAGAAAAAGCCATTAAATCTCTTTAATTATATTCAAAATGTGCTGCTCCAAGTCTCTGTGCTTTGTTAAATGGGGAGGTGCCCTATAAAGCAAGACTGCTCACTAGGGGTGGATGGGAGCCGGGGTGGGTAGAGAGGGAACTAACTCCTGATTAGATGTCAGCAGTTCCCAAAAGCTGAGAAGGTTACTAGAGTTCAACAACCTACTCTGCTCAAGGAAATTTCTACTAAAGCACCAAAAATAAAGTAACTTTGCTTTACAAACATACAAAACCCCTTTTAAGAGCTCCCAGTCAGAGAGCTAGCAATTTAATAAAAATAAACCCTCAAATCCTTACCGTTGTTTAACCTGTAGAGACCCTGTAAAGAATGCCTCAACAGGGCAGGGCTCTGGAGCCTTTTATGCAGTCCTCAGTTGCTCTCAGGTAATCAGGCCCACTAACTCCTGATTAGGTGTCAGCAGTTCCGAAAGCTGAGAAGGTTACTAGAGTTCAACAACCTACTCTGCTCAAGGAAATTTCTACTAAAGCACCAAAAAGAAAGTAACCTTGGCTTTAAAAATATACAAAACCCATTTTAAGAGCTCCCAGTCAAAGAGCTAGAAATTTAATAAAAATAAACCCTCAAATCCTTACCGTTGTTTGACCTGTAGAGCCCCTGTTAGGAATGCCTCTCTATTAAAACGTTGTTATTTATAATAGTGTGGGGAGAGGAGGGAGAAGAATAAAATTTGTGAAAGTTGAAAGGGTTTCTGGCTTTTATGTTTGGCCAATGTTTATATTTTTATTGTTGCCACCAAAGTGCTTAATGAATAGAAATGTTTTGAGTTTGGTCCGGAAGATAGCCAAATCAGTTATAGCTCTAAGTTTGTCTGGCAATGTGTTCCTTAAGGTTGGGGATAAGTATTCAAAAGCCCTATTACTGGTGTGTTGTTTTGTTTTGTGGAAGTCAGATAACATAAGAACATAAGATATGCCATACTGGGTCAGACCAAGGTCCATCAAGCCCAGTATTCTGTTTCCAACAGTGGCCAATCTAGGTCATATGTACCTAGCAGTTTCCCTAAGGGACACAGGTTCAACAGTGCTTGTATTGGTACAAGCATTGATATCCTGGGTCCCTTCTTAATAATGGTTTATGGACCTTTCCTCCAGGAACTTGTCCAAACCTTTTTTAAACCCAGCTACACTAACAGCCTTTACTACATCCTCCGGTAACAAATTCCAGAGTTTGATTACACGTTGAGTGAAAAAATATTTTCTTTTATTAGTCTTAAATAGTTTACCCTGTAGCTTCATTGCATGTCCCCTAGTCTTTCTATATTCTGATAAGGTAAACAATCGATCTACGTTTACCCGTTCCACTCCATTCATTAATTTATAGACTTCTATCATATCTCCCCTCAGCCGTCTCTTTTCCAGGTTAAAGAGCCCTAGCCTTTCGTCATAGGAGTATCCTTCCATCCCCTTTACCATTTTGGTGGCTCTTCTCTGAACCTTTTCTAAAATCGCTATATCCTTTTTAAGATATGGCGACCAGAATTGCACACAATATTCAAGGTGCGGTCTCACCATGGAACGATATAGAGGCATTATAATATCTTTTGTTTTATTTTCCATTCCTTTCCTTATCATACCTAGCATTCTATTTGCTCTCTTGGCCGCCGCTGCACACTGGGCCGAGGGTTTTAACATGGTATCCACAATGACGCCTAAATCTTTTTCCTGGGTGGTGGTTCCTAATGTGGAACCTTGCATCGTGTAACCATAGTTTGGGTTGTTCTTCCCTAGGTCCATAACCTTGCACTTGTCCACATTAAATTTCATCTGCCATTTTGATGCCCAGTCTTCCAATTTATCAAGATCCTCTTGCAGTTTTCCACTATCATCTTGGGTTTTAACAACTTTAAATAGTTTTGTGTCATTTGCAAATTTGATAACCTCACTCGTTATTCCACTTTCCAGGTCATTTATGAATATGTCAAAAAGCAGCGGACCCAGCACCGATCCCTGGGGTACACCACTATTCATCTTTCTCCATTGGGAAAATTGGCCATTTAGCCCTACCCTCTGCTTTCTATCTTTTAACCAGTTCCTGATCCACAATAGTACACTGCCTCCTATCCCATGACTCTTTAGTTTTGCCAAAAGTCTCTGATGAGGGACCTTGTCAAAGGCTTTCTGAAAGTCCAGATACACAATATCAACTGACTCACCTTTGTCCACCTGATTATTCACTCCTTCAAAAAAACATAACAGATTAGTAAGACAAGATCTTCCTTGTCTAAAGCCATGTTGGCTGTCTTCCATTAGGTTGTCTCCCATTAGGTCATTACTAATGTATTTATCATTCGTCCTCTTCGTTGGTGATCATTAGGCGTTAACTTGATTAAGTGTGATAGGGTTGTGGGTGATATATTTCTGATAATTTTAAAATTATTCATTATTATCTTGTATTTTATTCTACTATGGACTGGTAACCTGTGAAGTGCATATCGTATAGGTGTTATGTGTTCAGTTTGGCGAGAATTGTAGATAATGTGTGCAGCCATATGTTGGGCCATTTGAAGGCTGTGTACAGTTTGGGTAATCTGTGTAGAAGACTATTATAGTAGTCAATGTGTGGGAATATCATGGCCTGTAGTACTGTTCTAAATTTGTTACTTTGAAGTAGTGGTTTCAGTAACCGAGGCAGGTGGACCCGGTTCTCACCACTTTCCCCCAACCCACTCCCACCCCCCCCCTCCACCCCTGCCCCCCATGCCTCACTAGCCCCTTTGAAACTCCTTACCTCCTACCACAAAATACAACTTACACAATTTGGGAATCAACTGGTCGCAGCTTTATTAACAATCATTACGTCCATAACATTTCCGTTACAAGATAACCTTCTTAATAAACCAACCAGCGAAACGAGCCTCCACCTGCCATACTATTAGTAAGGTAGCCTCCTACCACTTCCGCCGCGGCCGGGCCAGCGGCAAACTTCATCCCCCCCTTTTACCCAGCCTCGCCATATTATTAGCAAAAGCCGGCCAGGGGTTATCCGGGTCGGGGGCAACCGACCCCCGCCCCAATTACAGTTTAAGGCTCCGGACCCGGAAACTTCCGGGATCCCGCCACCACCTCCAGCTGCGACAACCTATTCTTACTTACCCACCACCCAAAACAAAAAGAGGGTGGGAGGGTGGGCAGCCAGTGCCTCCACCCTTCCTCCCCTGCTGCCGAAGACCAAGAACCACTGCGCATCTCCCCATGCTGCCCGGGCTCAATCTCCACCCATTGGCTCTCCCGGCCGCCACTCAAAGGAGAGCCAATGAGTTTGAAAAATGCCCCCCCGATGCCACGACCACGCCGCAGGCAGCACTCAGGGTCCCTGCACCGGGCCGCGTTCCCGGTTACGAACGGCTGTCGGGGACCCTGCCCTGCGGCCTCATAATAACCGAGGCAGGCAGACCCGGTGCTCACCATGTTCCCCCTTCCCCCCATGCTTCACTAGCCCCTTCAAAACTCCTTACCCCCTACCACAAAATACAACTGACACAATTTGGGAATCAACTGGTCGCAGCTTTATTAACAATCATAACGTCCATAACATTTCTGTTACAAGATAACCTTCTTAATAAACCAACCAATGAAACGAGCCTCCACCTGCCATACTATTAGCAAGGTGGCCTCATTCCACTTCCGCCGCGGCCGGACCAGCGGCAAACTTCATCCCCCCCTTTTACCTGGCCTCGCCATATTATTAGCGAAAGCCGGCTAGGGGTTATCCGGGTTGGGGGCAACCGCCCCCCACCCCAATTACAGTTTAAGGCTCCGGACCCAGAAACCTCCGGGATCCCGCCACCTGGTGCAGGAGACTTTAACGTCCCTGCGCCGCCCCCCCCAAGACCGAGCTGCGACCAGCGAGCCTCCCGCTGCACAATACATTCCAAAGCCTCCTGCCAATCATTAAGCAGCAAGTCCATCCCCACGGGGGATAAATGCACCCCGTCCTGCCGATACAACCCCCCGCAATCCACTTTCACCCAAGAGTGCAATATTTGGTATCCCGCGTGGTCGCATACCCAACGACCAATCTACCGATTGATCTTTGCCAGGCCACGCGACCAGCACCGCTGGTGTCGGCAGGCAGGCCTTGGAATGATATCCGACCATAACAAAATAACATCTTGAAACATAATCAGAACATCTGCCAAGTCCTTCTTTACTGCTCTAATCAACTGTTACAAGTCCATGAGACCAGGTCATTACCACCCAAGTGCAGCAGAATAACTGAAGGCTCCTTCCTGACCCGCCGATGGTGCCGAAGCAAAGGTAAGAGCTGTGGCCAACGCAGACCATGTTCACCCAGCCATAGGACGGACACCACTTCCGGGTCGAGACCCAAATTAATCCCCAATGGCCGTTCAGCTGCCTGCTGGCCCACCCAATGAACAAATGAATGTCCGATCATCCAACAGCCATGAGGACACTGCCCAACATCTGAAAGAGAAAGAAGAAGTTAGCCGGCTGGACAGCTACCACCCCACTCATAGACGCACATAACCCAAAAAGGCCTTAGAATGCCATCTGCCAATACGCTGTATCTCCACATCCGCCAACCCTGCCGCCGCTGCACTGGTTGCCGCTGCGATACGGAATGAATGTGGTGCGAATCTGCGAGGATCCTCGCCCATGTGCTGCAGGATCATCCGTAGTACTGCAGCAACTTGGAAATGCATCAACCAGCGAGAATCCTCATGTAGGAAAATTAACCCATCCGAAAGCGGGCGTTCCGACAAGTACTCTTTCAACGCAGCCACGGGGCAAGTGGGAAGGGAAAACACCTCCTTCAGGATGACCCACAATCCTTTACCCAGCTGGTCAGTTTTTTGATCTGGCCAGCCTTACCCTCAGCTGCCCCTCTCCGAATTGCACCTGCCCACTCCATAGGCCACCACTACCTATGGAACGGTTCGAATTCACCACCAACTCCCCTATCCGAAAGGCGCCAAAAAAAGCCAGATAAAAAACTGCCCTGAAAAGTGTAGCCTCGTAAGGTGACGCCGCTATCCTGGGCAACGCCGTCCAAAGCCAGATGAGCAACTCGTGCATAATTGGCAGCCTGGTATCAACGGGAGTTGGAGAGGCTCGCTCCCATCCGTGTAGCAATCTACGTGCCAAGAAACCTGGAGTCAAGTAGCCACTTCCTGCTGCTCTCGCAAAAAAGGTGAAGCCAGCTAGGTGACCATGTACCGACGTCTTGGAAACCCCTTTTTCCTTTGCATAAACTATGTATTGACCCAGTAATCTGTCAGCGGGGATACCGGGCTGCCAACCTCGGGACTCCAGAAACTCAACCACCTTATCACACCCTCTCTGATACGCCGTCCAAGTCGCCGCAGACACAGAACTACGCAGCAGATTCACCATCTCCTCTGGCCATCCTGCCATAATTGCTCGGGCACTGCCAATCCCTCGGCATCCGCCTCTGATGCCAAGGTCCGGAACAGCTCCCACTTGAAACGAGAAAGCGCATCAGCAATTCTTTTAGTACATCCTGGTATATGCTTGGCCTTCACAAACACATTCAACCTCAAACATGCCAACACTATTTCCCTCATCAACACAGCCACTCGTGCACAACGTGGAGCATAGCGGTTCACCACAGAGACCACTGCCTCGTTATCACACCACCAAACAACCTTACAATTACGGAACTTGTCGGGCCAGAACCGCAGCACTACCAACATAGGAAACAGTTCCAAGAATGTAATATTGTTTGTCAAACCAGATACACGCCATGACTGCAGCCCTCTAGTGGCACACCAAGCTACCCCAAAATAAATGCCCAGGCCCGCACTAACAGCCACGTCTGTGTATAGCTACAAGTCAGCACTAGACATCTCCAGCTCCCTTAAGACTGAAACCTCGTTAAAGCCTTCCTAGAAATCATCCCAAACTCTCAAATCCACCCTCATAATTCTTGACATTTTGATTTGATGATGTGGCTTCCTTACCCCAGCTGTAGATGCTGCCAACTGTCACAAAAACACATGGCCCATCGGGATGACTCTGCACGCAAAATTCAGGGAGCCAATCAATACTTGCATTTCTTGCAAAGTTAACTTGGCGGAAGCCAACCCGTTAGCCACCAACACTTGCAACCTCACTACCTTGTCCATTGGGAGACGAGCAACCATTTCCAGCGAATCAAGCTCTACCCCCAGAAAAGTGATTCTCGTACCCAGACCTTCTGTCTTACCAGCAGCCAAAGGCAGACCCCATTCGCTCGACATGTCCACGAAGCCCCGCAACAACCGCTGGCACTCATCCAACTGCGCCGCACCGACAAAAAAGAAATCATCCAGATAGTGAACCACATTCACACAACCAACTTCCTGCACCAACGCCCAATGCAAAAATGAACTGAACTTCTCAAAATAGGCGCAAGAAGCAGAGCACCCCATAGGCATGTATTTGTCCACGTAAAACTCATCTTCAAAGCAAAAACCTAACAAGTGAAAAGCTGTCGGATGCACTGGGAGCAAACGAAATGCAGACTCAATGTCCACCTTTGCCATCCAAGCTCCTAGTCCACATTGTTGAACCAACTCAACGGCCTCATCAAATGAAGCGTAACGAACAGCGCACAATTCCCTTGGTATGTGATCATTCACCGAAGCCCCTAACAGAAATGACAAGTTGTGGATCAAACAAAACTTCCCCGGCTCTTTCTTAGGCACTACCCCTAGCGGAGAAACCACTAGATTCACGAGGGGCTGCTCCGCGAAAGGGCCCACAATTCTACCTAAGTTCAATTCCACTGCCAACTTATCACGGACCATGGCTGCAAAATGCCACACCGAAGGGGAATTGCATGCTGTCTTCCCAACCACGGTCCCCTGCACCGGTATAGTAAAGCCAAACTAGAACCCCCCTTGCAAAACCTCCCTGTCCTTCCTCCTTGGATAGCGTCGCAACCAGGCTCTTATCGCCTCCCAACAAATTGGAGTGGGAGCCAACGTCGACAAGTCCTCGTTACTTGGGAGCCTGGACGGGCCCACCAGAGGTCCCTTTCTTAATGCATTTAAGTGCAGGGTGTCCCCATTGCAGACCGAGCAGGCATGTCGGAACTTACAATCGGGAAACGGGCACAAAGACTTATTGAATCGCCAACATATGTCCTCTGTGCCCCCTCCCACTGCTCTCTGCTGGGGGATTCCCCCCACTGCACGAATCCTGCCATGTTCCCCCCCCCCACCTCTCACCCCACCTCAGCCCCCGGAACCCGCCCTAACCGACATCTGCGTCAGCCATAAATTAATATCCTGGGTTCCCCACGTCAACACTTTACTCTCCTCCATCTTATCCCTAAACTTTTCATCGTAGTTCAACCACGCCCACCCTTTGTGTGTCTGTGCCACCTCCAAAATTGAGTCTGCGTATGCCAACAACATTCCGTAATCCTCTGGAGACTGCTGACCCCAAACACTTGCCAACCGTAAAAATGCTCTTGCCCAATTTACCACGTTGCGTGACACCTTTCTAATCCGACCCGCCTTCTCATCCTCCTTTCACTTCTTACTATTGCCCGACTGCTTCCTGCCCTCCAATAAATGGAAAATATCTATATACCGCCGCTTCCTGATTTTCCAACGCAGATTTCTCGGCACCCCTTCCCATAACTCGGAGAACGACGCCAATGTAGGAATGTCCTTTCCCCCCGTGGGCCCTGCCTGAGCCCCGCCAACCCCTTGCCCCGTACACTCCATTCTCGACGAAGAGGGCGAGGAGCTGGACACAGAGGAAGAGGAAGATTCAGAACCGTGCCGCTGCCTGAGCGAATGCCTCTCTTCTTTTTCGCCTTAGCCTCCACAACTTCCCGTGCGCTAACCTGTTCAGCCCCATCCCCTTACTGAGCCTGTAACTCACCTGCTGCCATTATGTCCCTAGCCTACACTTCCCTCGGAAGGGTCGTTGGCTCGCGGATCCCTGCATCCCTCGACTGCATCCCTCCGTCATCTGCCATGCTGGCCTCAGGCCTCCGCAGATGCCCCGATAGTGATCCTGCCTCCATATTCCATATTCACTGCTGCCCTCTGAAGTCCTCGTCCTTGCCCTGCAGCTTGAGCTGTTGTCAAATCCTGTGAAGGCAAAAAAGAGAAGGAAGGGGGGGGGGGAACAGAAGGCCACAAGGGTTACCACGCCCCCAACCACTCCGCCCTGGACGAACCTTGCCCTCCCCCCACCCAGTGCTCCCATGCCGCAGGGGAACCAGGTGTCTTAATACCTCCTTGCGCTCCCGCCCAGCTCATAGGGAAAGGAAATCCTTGTCCTCCGACATTAGGGCCCCATGCCACGGCGCAACCCAGCCCCCAACCCCGAACATCTCGTCCCTCCCCAAAAGGCCCATGCCCACCTATATCTTGTTCCCTCGCATTCCCCACACACCCTTCTACCCCCACCAACACCCGTCCCCTGTCTAGGAATGGCATTACCGGTAACTGATGCTGCACTGGGCCCCCTCTCATTCTCTTGAAGCCTGGCCCCGCCAGAACGCGGCCCAGCATAGCCCTGACCCCCCGGATAGAAGGACTCCCCCTACCCGGCATGGCTTCTGCCCTCCCCACTCTTGTCCTGGCCCTCCTAGTGCAGGCCGTGCCCCTACCTGCAAGCTCACGGACAACCTGACCCCTTTTCCCCACAACAACGCCTGCCTCGCTAGAGACCCCCCCTACAGCTGCAGGTGGAGGGGACGCTCCATCCGCTGCAGCCCGCCCCCCCCCCTGCCAGGCCCCCTGACCCTCCCCTGCCGGCCCCTACATGAAGGCATTGCCCTACCGCACTGAAACCCCCCTCCCCTGCAAGTTCTGCTGTTTTGTTTTTATTTTCTCTTATTTATATCTATATCTATATCTATATATTTTTAAATTTAATTCCCAACCGCAGCCCCCAAAGATGTTATCCCCCCCTGCCAGCCCACAACCTGCAATCTTCCACCGGGAAAACCGTCTGTCACACCATCAGCCGCAGCTCCCGGGACCGCTCCAGCCTTCTTGACATGCTGCAGAGATTCAGCACACAAAGGCATGCTCCGGCTCAGACTGCGCCGCCCCAACCTGGACTCCAGCCGCCAAAAACCCCACGATGTGCTCCAGCCAGAGCCTCCACCCTTCCTCCCCTGCCGCCAAAGACCAAGAACCCCTGCGCGTCTCACCACACTGCCCTGGGTTCAATCTCTACCCATTGGCTCTCCCGGCCGCCACTCAAAGGAGAGCCAATGGGTTTGAAAAATGCCCCCCCCCCCCCCGACACCACGACCACGCCGCCGGCCGCGTGCAGGGTCCCCGCAATGGACCATGCGCCCGGTTACGATTGGCTGTCGGGGACCCTGCCCTGCGGCCTCGTAAATGCTGTAACATTCTAATTTTGTTATATATGGCCCTTGTGGTAAGTTTGATGAGGGATTTAAAACTAAGGGTTTTGTCATTTGTAACTCCTAGGTATTTCACCTCTTCTTTAACTTCAAGGTTCGCTTCATTTACGTCAATGGTGGTGGTTGGTATGAAGTTTTGGTTTCTAGTTATGAATAGGACATCTGTTTTTTTATAGTTTATATTAAGACAGTGAGATTTCATCCATTGTGCTATTTCATTGAAGCATGATATAATGGGTTCCAATATGTTGCCTGATGTGTTAATTGGCAGGTATAGCATTATGTCATCAGCATATATGGCATATCCTAGTTGGAATTTTTTTATTATTTGACATAGCGGCTGGATAGATATATTAAACAGTAGAGCAGATAGTGCTGATCCTTGGGGGAGGCTTTTTATTTGGTTAAAGGTACTGGTCCATTCTAACTTGTTGTGACTGGTCTGTTAAATATGATTTGAACCATTTTAGGGTAGTGCCATATAACCCAATTTGTTATAGCCTTTGAATTAGTAAGTTATGGTTAACAGAATCAAAGGCAGCTGCGATATCAAGAAATATTAATATGAATGCCTGATTGGCATTGTCTATTCCTTTTATGATATTATTGAATAATACCAGCAATAGTGTTTCTACACTGTGGAATGGCTTAAAGCCATATTGATGGTTATCTAGAGGAGCATGCTCTTCAATATGGTCTTGGCGTTGATTCACAGGTACACTACCAAAAAACTGCCTCCAGTTTTGCAACTGATTCCTATAGATTTTGGGGTGCTGAATCCAGGAAAAATAGCCAAAATGTTCCATCACGTCACGTTTTCTTGCAAAATTAGATTTCTTACCCATATAAGGAATGTTCACATAATTTCTTTTTAGCCGACTGCAGTTTATTTTCTTGGCCCAAAATAGAGGTTGTAATGGTTAACTAACTAGAAACACTCCCTCATGATATTTTAGAGTGTTTTGTATTCATTTTATACATTAACAGGACAATTGGGAGGCGGGGGGCTAAATCCAGTACTCGCGCTGGCGCATGTTCTTTCCTGTTCGCCTCGCCTCGTTCGCTCGCTCGCTCGCTCAAACACGGTGGTTGCGACATGAACGTTCCTGTCAAATTTCAGTTTCTTGCAAGTTCATTATTACCTTTTGTTTGCTCAGTCGTAATCCAGCTTTATTCCGAAGTGCTTCACTACAGTTGTAGTTTGCAGTGCTGTGTATTTGTGATGGCTCACAGAGCCAGAGGTTGCGTCAACTCTCCGGACAGTTTTTGTTTTATTTGTGGGGAATATACCGTGAAAAAGCGGCAGAGGAACATTTCTGCATTTATTAAAAAAGTATATTTCGCCTATTTCGGTTTGAAGTTAGGCGATCAAGACAAACCGTGGGCTCCTCACAAAGTGTGCAAGACATGTGAGGAAGATCTACGCTTATGGATGAAAGGTAAAAAACAAGCATTTCGTTTCGGAATACCTATGATGTGGCGTGAACAAAGAGACCACAGCAGTGACTGCTATTTTTGCTCTTGCATTGTGAAGGGATACAACTTAAAAAATAAGAACGTAATAAGTTACCCCAACCTTCCCTCAGCAATTAGGCCTATGCCTCATAGCAACGAAGTACCTGTGCCTGAACCACCAAAATCTTTGGATCATATTTGTGTGGACGGTTCTGATCATGATGAGACTCATCAGATGACTTTTCCCGATGAGTCCAGTACTTCCGAGTTTGAAACTGAACCAGATCCGAAACCTGAACTTTTCTCTCAAGCTGAATTGAATGATTTAGTCCGGGATTTAGGACTCCCAAAAGATGCTGCCCAACTGCTAGGTTCTCGGCTTAAACAGAAAAATCTATTGTCACCAGGAACAACTTTTTATTGGTACCGCAACCGCGAGACACAATTTTTGAAGTATTTCAGCAAAGAGGAAGATTTGGTATTTTGCAATGATATATACGGAGTGATGGAAAAGTTTAAACTCAAGTCTGATCCTGCTGAATGGCGGCTGTTCATTGATTCGTCAAAAGACAGCATAAAAGGTGTTCTTCTTCATAATGGCAACACATTCGCTTCAGTTCCTATTGCTCACTCTGTTATTCTCCAAGAAAAATACGAGAATTTGGCCCTGATTCTTCAGAAGATTCGTTAAGATGAGCATAAGTGTATGATTTGTGGAGACTATAAAATTCAATCCATGACATTAGGGCATCAATCCATTTTCACCAAACATCCCTGCTTCCTTTGCTATTGCGATAGCAGCGCCCGAGACCTACACTGGCGGAAAAAAGAATGGCCAATTCGGGAGTATTTGAGACCCAGTGAGAAAAATGTTCTTCATGAGAGCTTGGTACCTCGTGATAAAATTCTATTACCACCTCTCCACATTAAGTTGGGTCTCATTAAGCAATTCATCAAGTCCCTTCCAAAAGATGGTGAGTGCTTTCGGTACCTTTGCTCAAAGTTCCCCCGACTTTCTGAAGCAAAGCTAAAGGAAGGAGTGTTTGTTGGCCCTGATATAAGGAAACTCATTTCAGATGGAGCATTCACTGAAACGATGTCTGAGAAGGAAAAAGAAGCCTGGGATTCCTTCAAGGATGTTGTTCTCAAATTCTTGGGGAACAGGCGGGATGAGAACTATAAGGATATTGTTGCCAGGATGCTCAATGCCTTCAAAGAACAAGGCTGTAACATGAGCCTGAAAGTCCATTTCTTGCACTCCCATGTGAACTACTTTCCCAAAAACCTGGGGGCGTACAGTGAAGAACAAGGTGAAAGGTTTCACCAGGACATCAAGGACGCAGAGAGAAGGTACCAAGGAAGATGGAACACCACTATGATGGCTGATTTCTGCTGGTTGCTGCTGCGGGAAACCCCAGATGAAAAATACGCCAAGCAGCGCACCAAGAGAAGCATTCGGGGGAAGAAGAAACGGGCACACCAGGAGATTGATTGACCCAAGAATGACTTTAAAATCTAAACTGTGTTGACAAATATCGTGTTTTTACTAAACTTTGAAATAAAAATTTGCTAGTTATTACCACAGTGTCGGATCTCATTTATTAGAATTTTATTTTCACACCATCGGGTGTTTGTCTTCATGTATTGCAATGGTGCGGTTTGCGTTTTCTATTCTTACATACATACCTGTACAACATTTTTTGCACATTTCTTTGCTTTGCTTTGTGTCTAACCTCGCTCTTATATGCTCAATGTTTGTGCACATGTATGTGGCTGTTTTAAGTGCAGACAATTTTGCTACCATCACAGTGTGTTTTGTTGACATTACTCTATTCTTATGTGCTGCCTTGTTACAATTTTCTTTATTCTTATTTGAATAACTACTAAACAATTAGTATAAAGAATTCATCCAAGAAACTTTTATCTCGATTGCACTCAATCTGAAACGTTCACCTCAAACTGCTAACCCAATGTAGCAAAAAATCTGTACGTGATGGAGCAAATTGGTTACCAGATTTGGATTCAGCGCACCAAAAAACGTAAAAATCAATCGAAACATTAGAGGCAGTTAAAAAAAAATTTTTTTTAGTGTACCTGTGTTATGGATGTTTTTCTCTATGATTTTGGCCAGGAATGGAAGACTAGAGATTGGCCTGTAGGATGGGGGGCAATTTTTGTCAAGTGTTTTTTTGCTTTAGAATAGGGTGAATTATTGCTTTTTTGAGGTTAGGCATTTGACTATGGGTGAGGGACAAGATGACAATCGTTAGTATAATGGGTACCAGTTCGTTACGGGAGGCTTTGATCCAGGCTACAGGACATGGATCGATGCAGGAAGTGTTGTATTCATATTTGAGATGATCTTTTTGAGAGACTCAAGGGAAATATGATGGAATTCTGACCATATTTTTAAGTGTGTCATCATGTTATGAGAGGGCTGTAGAGTGGGGTTGTTCAGGGAGTTTAGTTTCATCATATAATGATCTGCAAGTACCTGTGGGGAGATGTCTTGCGATGCAGTGGTATCTTTTGGTTGGTTTGTTAGGGATTTTATTATTGTAAATAGCTCTCTTTGTTTAGAGATTTCATAAGGTGGACTTACTGACTGCTTTACCCTTTTGTAGTCCCATCTTGACCACGGGGTAACTCTGAACTCTCTTAAGATTCAGGTAGCTGACCTAGTGTGCTACCATGGGTGTGTCCAAGAGTTTATAGTTAATTCAAATTTTTTATACTGCCCTTCAAAGGCATCAGAGCGGTTTACATAAAAGCAAATGAATAGTGAACAGAAAGGAACTCAATCAACACAATGTTGAAAGATAATAGAATCATGCATACAACACGCTAAAGAAAGAACAGGCAAGAAAGAACAAGCAGGCAACTCAAGAACCTCTTGAAACATTGTACATTGATGCTGAATGCTTTTTGAAAAAGGTGAGTTTTAAAACAAGCCTTGAATTTCTGAAATGAGAGTTTCAGGTATGTCCTTGGCTGCACACCCTGATGTCTCTCATTTTCTTAAGGGAGTGAAGCAGATCTGTCCATCAGTGCATCCAAAGGTCCCTCAATGGAGTCTTTCCCAGGTGCTGAAAGTACTAAAAGGGCCCACCTTTGAGCCCATCCATGCTGCATGTCTCAGAGATTTGTCTCTTGGAGTTGTTTCCTGATGGCTATTGCTTCCAACCTGCAACTGACAGAGCTACAGGCCTTGTCCTTCAGGGATTCTTTCTTCAGCATCACAATGATTTCTATCTCCTTGTGGAATGGATTATTGCAACACTATTTATGCTAGTCTGCCTCTCTCTACTTTGAATCATCTTCAAGCAGTCCAAAATATAGCAGTTCATATTTTATCCACTACAGAATATTTGACCACGTCACTCCACTTTTGAAGCACCATCATTGTTTACCAGTTGCAGCCTGCATCCAATTTAAGCTCTTGGCCCTCGTACATAAAGCTCTTTTTACTGGTTCACCCTCCCTAGTTGTTCTCTTTCCTTACCTTTCAGATCCTATCTCTGGCGTGGGTTCTTTACATGACAATAGACTTCATATCCCCCCTCCTTTCAAAGCAAGGTTAGGAATCTACCTGTCAATCTGCATTCTTCTTCTGCATTCCCATTGTAGAAAGGGGCTAGAAGGGAGACCAAGGTCTCATGGAGAAAGGATCAGAAGTTAGCAGCTTTGCTGAAAATTTAATTGCTTGTCAAAGCCAAAGCAAGTTTAGGTATTTAGCTAACATATTTTACAAGTCACAAATAATGAATAATACAACTTCATTCTAACAAGTACATTAAACAATTAAACCAAGGTGGTAAACATGTGCTATAATGTTTTATTCTCTCTTTTAGCAGATTAACTGAAAAATCCTGGACTACCATGGTGAACACCGCATCTATGAAAGTGTATGACACTACAGAGTTGCAATGTCTGCAGAGAAAATGCTGACAGCTCTCCCAGTCTATTTTAAACTACACTGCAAGAATCTATTGGAGGAGCAATTTTAAATTCTCATGTTATATATTTCAATTGTTATTGTGGAATGGCCTCTGCAGAACTGACATTACTAATTGGAAGTGTGAAGCAAATGATGATCTTACCCAATACTGTTAGAGTGTAAATAGTTGTTATTCAGCCAGAGGAGAAAGAAAGACAATCGCAGAACTCAACAGAGATTTCCAACGTGCAGCAAGACAGGACAAGGAAAAGTACTACAATGACACTTGCAAGGAAATAGAAGCAGAAACTATTAGAGGAAGAACAAGATCGGCTTTCCTAAAGCTACGAGAGTTAAAGAAAAAGTTCCAGCCTCGAATTGGAATGTTACAAGATGCTCAAGGTTCTATGTTGAATGATGCTGAGAAGATTAAGAAAAGGTGGAAGGAATATACAGAGTTTTTATATGATAAAGATCAAGTGGACCAACAGCCGTTTCAACCTGTACCTTATGATCGGGAACCATTGGTGATGAAAGAAGAAGTTGAAGCAGCATTGAAAGCCTTATCAAAGAACAAAGCACCAGGCATTGATAGCATTCCTGTAGAAGTATTGCAGCAATTTGATGCAGCTGTTACTGTACTCACAAGGCTCTGCCAAGAAATATGGAAGACAACATCATGGCCAACTGACTGGGAAAGATCTGTGTTTATACCAATACTAAAGAAAGGTGATCCAACTGACTGTGGAAATTATCGCACAATCGCTCTGATCCCACATGCCAGCAAGATTCTACTGGAGATTATTCAAAAGAGACTACAACCATACCTGGAACAAGAACTACCTGAAGTGCAAGCAGGGTTCAGGAAAGGGCGAGGAACGAGAGACATCATTGCGGATGTGAGATGGATCCTTGAAAAGACTAAAGAATACCAAAAGGATATCTATTTGTGCTTTATCGACTATAGCAAGGCTTTTGACTGTGTAAACCATGAGAAACTATGGGCCACATTAAGAAGCATGGGTATACCAGAACACCTGATCGTTCTCTTGCGCAATCTGTACATTGATCAAGAAGCAACAGTTCGAACAGAACAAGGAGAAACAGAATGGTTTAAAATAAGCAAAGGTGTAAGACAAGGCTGCATACTTTCCCCCTACCTGTTTAATTTATATGCAGAACAAATCATCAGAGAAGCAGGATTGTATGAAGACAACAGAGGTGTGAAGATTGGTGGAAGACTCATCAACAACCTTCGCTATGCTGATGATACCACATTACTGGCTGAAAGTGAAGATGATCTGAAACATTTGCTTCTCACAATCAAAGAACATAGTCTCAAAATGGGCCTGCACCTTAATGTAAAGAAGACAAATCATGACAACTGGCATAATCAACAGGTTCATCGTTGAAGGAGAAGAAATTGAAATTGTGAACAACTTTAACCTACTTGGATCACCTATCAATAAAGAAGCAACAAGCAGTCAAGAGATCAGATGACGCATTGCTCTTGGCAGAATGGCTATGAAAGACCTAGATAAGATTCTCAAGAGCAGAGATGTCTCTCTCCATCAAGCCATGGTATTTCAATAACATCATATGGATGTGAAAGCTGGACAGTGAAAAAGATAGACAGGAAGAAAACTGATGCCTTTGAACTATGGTGCTGGCGGCGAATACTGTGTATACCATGGACTGCCCGAAGAACAAACCAGTCGGTACTAGAGGAGATCAAACCTAAGCTTTCTTTAGAAGCTCAGATGACAAGACTTCGACTTTCATACTTTGGACACATCATGCGAAGAGAGAGATCATTAGAGAAAGACATTATGCTTGGCAAGATAGAAGGTCAACGCAAAAGAGGAAGGCCAGCAATGAGATGGATCGATACAATAACAGCAGCTACGGGTACCAGTCTGTCAACAATGCGCCGCCTGAATGAAGACCGAACACAATTTAGGATAGCTATCCAGAGGGTCGCCATGAGTCGACTCCGACTCGACGGCACTTAACAACAACAGTTGTTATTCTATAAACATGATGTTTAATATCTTGTTTTTTGAATCAAGTTCAAATATTCCATGTCTGCATGTTTTTATGTACCAAGTTCAAATGTTCTTTGTATACTGTTCCATGTACAATATTGTTACAATGTAAACTGCACTGATTTAAAATAGCACGGTATATAAAACCAAATAAATACATAAATAAATAAAATGTCTTGTTGCAAGTGAAATAGGTAAAGCCTCCTAACACCACAAATCCCAAGACTGATTAGCCAAATTAGTTTCATTGATTGAGATAGATTCAAGATGTAAATAAATTTGCCCTATGCAAGAGATTAATTGATCCTTTACTACTATGCTGTTTTGTGCTGAAAACAATGTAAAAAAATAAATATTAAGCTGTTATTGAAGGCAATTGATGTTCTAATTGGCTTAAATTTTATATTTCTTTTTTTTTTTTTTTAAAGTTTATTTTCATTTTATACAACAGAACATCTCAACAAGCATACAGTCACGCTATCTTGACCCCAATAACCCAGCTAACCGTCCCTCCCACTAGTCCCACCCCCCACCAATCCACACCCCCCCCCCCGGCTCCTTATGGTAAGCCACCACGTGTTAACATTTGAACCTAGCAACAAAATCATCTATACATTGCCATTTATTCACATTATTCTGTCCCCTCCTCGCTGCCCGAACATTTATGTGTTGACAGTGGGTAGAGGTCCTGGCAGTCCTGGACCGACCTTGTCCTTTTTCAAATCCGATATATACACACAAAAGATTCCACCATAGGTTGAAGTCCAGCTTGGAGAGATCTTTCCAGCAGGTGAAAATCAACTTCAGCGCAACAGCCATCATAAAATCAAACAGATAAAACTTGTCATTAGTTAAGCCAACCGTTTCATCAGCTGACCGCAGTAAGATTGTCGGCCAGCGCAAGGGAGACCGAAACTTTAAAATACATTGTATCCTGTCCCATATCCGCGCCCAATAACCGCGAACATGAGGGCACTCAAATAACATATGTTTCAGAGTGGCCGGGATAGTATTACACGTCCAACATGCATTCATAACAGCTTTATCCCACTTTGATACTTTTACCGGGGTGATATGAGCTCTGTGGGTCAAAAAAAAGAGGGATTGTAGAATAGTAGCACTGTGCGCCGCTCTATTCGTCTTAAGCCAGAGTCGTTTCCAATCTATCAGTTGGAGTGGAATGGTTGAATCTGTTTCCCAAACCTTTTCAAGCCCCACTAAATAGTTCGGGGAGGCATCTCTCAGAAAAGCATAAAAGCTGGAGGCTACTCCCTTCCCACTACCACCAAATTCCACCCGTTTCAATAGGTCCCACTCCACAGTCAGATTTCCTACATACACCCCTGCCTTGGACAAACAGTGGATTAATTGCATCCATTGAAAAAAGGAGGAAGCTGGAAGCTGGAACTCACTTTGCAGTTCCTGGAAAGTCTCCCAACGCCGCGATATCGCTAGTTGCCCCAACGTCCAAATTCCTTTATTTTGCCACCCTTTCCAAGAAATAACTTTCTGCCCAATTTGAAACCTGCTGTTGTACCAAATAGGGATCTCACGGGATTGCGGTGAACCTTTGCATACTACCCGCTCAAATAGGTGGGCCGCATCCTGAGTGGCAGCGATGATTCTACCAAATGGGAAGGAATCAGGCCACCTCATGCCCAGCAACAATCCTGCTGGGATCGGATGGGCTATCCGCCTCTCCACCTCTAGCCACACAGGAGATCCCATCTGCTCGAACTCAGTCAGCCATAGTGCCCCCTGCTTAAGGCAGAAGGCGATATGATATTTCTGAAAATCAGGAAATTGGACTCCCCCTGCCTCCTTTGATGCCTTCAGCTTACGCGTAGCAATTCTGGGGGGTTTGCTCTGCCAAAGAAAATTGATTAGACATCTCTCCAGGGAACGGTATACCTGGGGGGGGGGGGGGAAACCCAATGGCAACATTTCTAAGATATAATTAATCTTGGGGGCCAACACCATTTTGATTGATTCCACTCTACCCCACCAGGATATGTGCAAGGGAGACCATCGCTTTGTAAACTCTTGTACCATCTCACTGAGGACTGTCCCATTCAATGCGATGGTTTCATCCAAATTTCTCATATACCGAACTCCAAGATATTTAACATCCTCGGTAGCCCAAACAAAGGGGTGGGGCTCTATCAAAGACTTGAAGGCATACTTATTTAATGGAAAAGCGACCGATTTCGACCAATTGATTTTATATCCTGACAAACCAGAGTATTGACCAATCGTTTCCAAAAGGGAATCTAACGAAGAAGGACGTACAAACACCAACAGATCATCGGCATATGTGGTAATTTTAACCTCTAGATCTCGGATACGAACTCCACCAATCCCAGGGTGAGAACGAACAAGAAGCAAGAGGGGTTCAAGGGCCAAATCAAATAATAGGGGGCAGCCCTGTCTCGTTCCCCTATGCAAAGCCACAGAAGCGGACAGGGCCCCATTAGCTAGGATACGCACAGAGGGGTTGGCATATAAAATATGAATAAGACGCAAGAAGGGATCCCCAAAACCAAACCACTGCAAGGTACGGGACAAAAAGGCCCACTCCAATCGGTCAAAGGCTTTCTCTGCATCTAAGGCAAGGCCAACCATCGGGTTCTCCTGATTTTCCACCACCGCCAGTATATCTAAAAGGAGCCGCGCATTATCCGACGTGGCCCTACCGGTGATAAAACCACATTGAGTGGGGTGAATCAAGTCCACTACAACCCTGGAAAGCCTTTGAGCCAGGACAGGAGCAAAAATCTTGTAGTCCGCATTTAATAAGGAGATAGGGCGGTAATTCTCCACCTTTTGTGGATCCCTACCTGGCTTGGGGAGAACTACCACCGTGGCTTCATTGAATGAGCCAACAGAGGGAGATTGTGCCATGAGAAGTCTGTAATACTCCAATAGTTGAGGTGCTAGTTCGGCCATGAACACTTGATAGAATTCACAAGTGATTCCATCAGGCCCTACTGCCTTCCCAGATTTCCCTGCCTTTATGGCTGCTTGGATCTCGCCTTCTGTAATAACTGCATCTAGCTCACGTTGCTGGCGCTCCGTGAGTCTCGGGTGAGCTAACTGACCCAGCAGACCCTTGAAGTCCGTTTCTCTAAGCTCCCCTTCGGAGGAGTATAGATTTTCATAAAAGAGACGAAACGCCTCCACTATGTCTGAATTCTTCAAGAAAGATGCCTGGTTCTGCCCTTTGATCACCTCAATTCTAGCTTTGGATGCTCGGGGGGACAGTGTATTTGCCAACAGATGACCAGATTTGTTGGATTCCAGATAAGTCCTGGTCTGCTGCTGGCTTAACAGCTGTTGAGCCTCCAAAGTTAATATTTGATTGTATTGAAATCTGAGCCTCTGTAACCTTAACAGGATACTAGGATCGGCCCTAGTGGCCAGCAGGCGCTCACCAGCCTTAATTTGCATGTCCAGATCACGAAGCATCCCTCGCTGCAATTTAGCCAGGGATATTGAATAACTGGTGATCTTGGCTCGAATGTTTGCCTTAAATCCCTCCCACCAGGCCCAATCAGCGGTCTCGCCAGGCAAATTTATGGAAAAATACTCTTGAATGGCCTTACGCATAGATGCACAAAACCCTGGATCACCCAGTAGCCCCTTGTTAAAATAGAAAGCCCGAGTGGTGCCCTCCCTTTCTCCCAGCATCACCGAGAATGTAATTGCCGCATGATCAGAAAGCTGGATGGGATTTATAGTGGCTCCCTCCACGGCAGGGATGAGGGATTTAGAGACGAGAAAGTAGTCAATCCGAGAATGCGATTTATGAGGGAGAGAGAAAAAGGTATAATCCTTCTCCTCGGGATGCAAAAGCCTCCAGATATCTGTTAGGCCTATTTCTTGCATAATGGATGTGACCACTGGTGCCGCTGAATGAGATCGGTGAGAGCAATAAGGGGTGCAGTCTAGCAAAGGATCTAACACCAGATTAAAATCCCCCCCAACCACTATATCGTGGGCAGCAAGCAAGGAAAGCTCAGCCGCAATCCCGTGGAAGAAGGCAGTATCACTGATATTAGGGGCATATAAATTCAAAATAGCCAGCTTCCTCCCATTGATGCGTATTACCACTGACGCCCATCGGCCCTCCACATCCGAGTGGCAGAGCTCAATTGCTGGAAGGAGCGCCCTCCTGACTAAGATTGCCACCCCGTTCTTATTTTTCACCGCTGCGGAGTGGGATACCACGATATACTTCCCCAACCCCAACTTTTGGGTTTCTTTAAGAGTTAGACGGGTCTCCTGAATTAGCACAACATCTGCCCGCTCCTTAGTACAGTAAATTAAGATCTTCTTGCGCTTAATGGGATTATATATACCCTTCACATTCAGCGAAAGAAACTTAAGAGAGCTCATGGGACAGGATACACTGTATCAAACTGCAGTACATTACAAAAGTGATATACAACCAAGAGATGAAAATAAACTCCAAAACTAGGACCCAACAGAACCTTGGAAAAACCCTCCATACCATAAGGAGCCAACACATACCCCCAGAAAAGGGGCCCACTTGGGTGAACCAGCATGTCCAAGGGTTATCCACGCCCCGAACCAAAACACATCTACAATGTCCCAGCGCCACCCTCCCGGCCTGCCCCCGGGTTGGCCTAGGCCACTGCTATCCAGCGGCAGACCACCCTTGCAAGTGAACATCAGTAAATACACCGCACATAGTTAGCAAATGTCCAACTTTGATAGGAACGGCAGCTTCAGTGTCCCCCATCAGGACTTCTAATACTGGGTCTCCAGCGTTTGTAGTAGTCAATGCATACGGGCCGCCTCGTGCTCCTCGATAAATGCTTTGAGTGCCTCCGAGTCCTCAAATGTGCGAGTTTGATTATGCAGCGTCACCCGCATCCGTGCGGGAAACATGAGGCCATAGCGAGCCTCCAGGGCTTGCAATCTGGGGCGAAGGGCAAGCATCTGTTTCCTTCTATCCACAGTCGCTTTGTGGAAATCTGGATAAAAGGCCACCTTCTGGCCATCCACCATGAGCGAAGGGTTTGCACGGGCCACTGCTAGGATCCTGGTGACATGAGAATGGCGCAGCGCACAAAAAATGATCGGGCGAGGCTGCCGCACATTGAGGCCTGGGTGTGAGGGGATCCTGTGTGCGCGCTCAATCTCAAATGGCGTATCAAACACAACATTCAACAGTTTTGGCACCATTGAAATTATGTAAGCCGCTATGTCAGGTCCCTCAGCTCCCTCGGGTACTCCCACAATTCGCACATTATTTCTGCGGGTTCTGTTGTTCAAGTCCTCTAAGCTGCGCTCTAGCATGGTTATGCGCTTAGAGTTGGAGTTAACCATATTTAGGCGATCTTCATGCACAGCTACAGCCTCCTCCACGCGAGTAAGCTTTTCCACCACTGCGGCTACTTGTGCTTTCATTTCTCGGAGCTCTAGCTTATCGGCTTGCAACACGACGAGGGTCTCCCCGTTTGCTGAGACCATATCCTGCACAGCACGGATTTCATCGAGGACCGCCTGTAGGCCTGCTGGTGGCTCCCCCCCGTGCGCCATCTTCTGCGGGGAGGGAGGATCTGATTTGGCCCGTTTAACGCCAGAACCAGTGGAAGCAGGATAGTCCAATCTAGTGGGCTTACCCGAGGGCATTCCAACACCCTGTAGATCTATTCCAAGCGGTGTATTTAACGCCTGGAGGGGGCACTGGGAGCAATGTTCTTCACAGTGTTAGGGCAGCTCGAGGTCTAGGCAACCATCTTGGATCGTGCTAGCTCCGCCTCTCTAAATTTTATATTTCTAAAGGTTGTGTGGTTATGGATGCATCAGGGCTGTACCGAGGGAAGATCGCGCCCTGTGCGACTTGCACATCGGGCGCGCATCCCCTCCCCAACCCCCTCGCGGCAGGAGAGAAGAGGCACGCCTGATGTGCAAGTTGCCGGCATGCTAAGCAGATATTTCCCTCCCTGTTCCGGCATTGCCTGCCATTGCCTGCCTCCGCTGAGAGAAGAAAAAGTGGCAGCGGCAGGCAACGGAAGACAGCTAAAATGCGCCTCTTAAGCATTTGCTTTTTTATAAGCATGTTTTGGTGATGTACGCACATATAGTTAGGCTCCACACAAGTTAACATTTAACTATTTGGAAGTTGATATTTTTAAATGATCGTTTTCTATTGGATGTATGTGCATATAGCTATACATAACACAAGGTCTATTCAAACGCCGGTTTAGCAGCCACTAAACATACAGAGCCTTGGCTATAGCCTTGATTATTGATACAAAGACTTCCAGTTTCTCGAATATTAAAAAGTTTTTTAAGGTGATGCCCTTCGTGAGTTTTAAGTACTTAATTTATTTATTTATTTTTTATTTTCTATTATCGATCTCTTATACATCATTTTTTCAGATCTATTAGGCATGTGGCCATTTTTTCCTTTGAAAGGAGTTGTCCATATGTTTTGAAGGCCTCTCACTCTTCTACTTTAGCTGTGCTTTAGGGGTCAGTTTTGTTGTTACTATAGAATACATTTATAACATCTAACTCTAACTGTTTTTTGCCTCTGGTAATTCGCTCCTGCTGGTTCTTATTTCTTGTTTTAGTTGACTTATTTCTCGTATGCACTTTTATGTCATTTATTAGGTATGGTATATAAGTTCATGTGAAATCTACTATTATCATTTTTTATTCATTCATTGTTTGATGGGCTTATTGCTTCTTTGTTTTAGTGATGTATTTTGAGATTGGTTGATACAAGAAACATTCAAAACTCTAAAGTTTGTATTTGATACTTATCTCTTGACAGATCGCTCCTGCTCCTTTTTAGTCATCAGCGTCTCTTGTTGCATTATTTTAGTTTTTTAACTATGGTATTTATTATGTATGTCAAGAAGCTATCATGCATTTTAGTTATTTATTTAAATATTGATGTTTATAATTTTTGCTCCTGCTGTCCTATCCCCGCTGGTCCCCAATTCCATTTAACATCTTTTACTTAGATGATATGTATGTTTCTTAAGAAAGTATACTGATATTTAATTATTTTTTAATTGTATGTGGTTTTTATATATATATTTTTTAAATTGTATGTGGATTATGTGTTTTAGCCATCAAGTTTATTTCTCCGAAGACCATAGGTGCTGGGTCTTCAAACTGAGGTACCTGTTGTTTGTCACATTTCTGTTTTTCTCTGATTGAGTTACCGACAGTTTATGTATTTTATTACTTATGTGTGTATAATAAGGTTCAATGCACTATTCACATTTGTGCGTCCACACTTTTTATTATTCTTTTATTTTGTATATATATTTATTATATTTATATTTAGTATTCTATTTATTATAACGGTTATTTCATCCATATATGTAAGCTTTACCTTATTTATTCATTGCTCTGTTCTCTCACACCAATTTTATTATGTTTGTGTATGTTATGTTTTTATTTCCATGTTTTTAGAATTTGACCTGATCAACCCCTGACGAAGGTTTGCGAAACACGGCCTGTGTCGGGTTGACTAGAGGCTTCAGTAATAAAAGTGTTTTTCCACTACCATCACGTCTTTGGACTGTGTTTCTGGTTTAACGTGATTTTTGCCCTCGTATTGGATTTTTACTAATAGTCACGATGTTCATTCCTTTGCGAGCTCAGATGTCTGTTAATCGTATTTCTCACTTTGATTATTGTCAGTAATGTGAAACCATTATCTAAGCTGAGAGACTTCCTAAGAATCTTTGATGAACAATTGAGATGAGTTTAATTTATTCGCTATAAAGTGCCAGTTATGTTTAATTTTTTGTTACCCTTTGAGTAAATTGTTGCAGATGGAAAGTAGATCACAAACATAATTAATGATATGTGCAAATGTGCACCTAACAAGGGAGGTGTGTCTGTTAGCATGTGACATAGCATTTAATTTGGTAGATAAACAGAATAAGTTAAGTAATGTGTTGTAGATAATTATGCAAGACAGATGAATGCTATAAGGATCAGCGCTAACTTCGTCTATATATGGTCAAATAGTTTGGGATAATTTAGTACTAGCAGTAGATGTATTGCAATTAATTAGTATTCCATATCATCCTGCTAGACCAGTCCAGACAAGTAGGTTGTATTACCTTACCAGCAGATTGGTGGAGACAAAGAACCAATGAAAAGCCCAAGTTTCACTAGCATTACTCCCATGCTTCTATCTGCCTCAGCCACCAGAGGACTCTACAGTATTTCTTTTTCTCCAGCAAATGGATGATGGATTTTCTCCTCTCTGAAGAAATTCTGAAGATTTAGAGGAAAAGATTGATAAAAAACCTTATGAATGACCACCTTGAGAGTGACTCTCACTTGAGTGACGTGGGAGGCTCCACTATACTGCAGTCTTTTTGGTACCCACAGGAGGAGGGAAAATTGGTTCAACTCCACGCACTTATCATGATAAGAGCCTGTTGAGCAGCCCAAAATTGGAAGGATTTGGAAGGATCTGGAAGAGTGCAGCAGTTTCACACAACCTCAACAACCCTTCACTCCTCCCCTGTTCCCCCCACTGTCTCCCGATGAATGCAGAAGGCTCTCAGAGGGATCTGCCTGCCAGCCACCTTAAACGCAGTGCTGCAAAAGCCAGTGAAATAGTATTAGGGGAGTAGAGATGATTCCAGCATAGATGCTCTGTCTGGGGCTCTCAGGGGGTGAGTACCAAGGCTTGACTTTGCCATTGTCCTTGTTAAGAGCTCCCAATTCCATCTTTGGGATGAAATTCAAGATAGACCACTGGCAACTGCTGGCACGGTGTGGGGTTTCCACCATTTTCTGCACACACTAATAGCGTTTTCTCCTATAGGGTGCCTGGAAGTTGCACAGTCTGCACACATGTTCTGCCCAAGTGGCCCCAACATGCATTCCTACCCTAGCACCTGTAACACATGTTGCAGTAAAAGCTCAGTTAGTACGTGCCTTCAGGACACCATGGCCTTAATGTGCTTTTGTGTTACGTACCTTAACTCTCTTATGACTTCTTACAGGAATTGTTGTTTGGCCTGTGGCAAGCATGGTGCCTCATCTCCAACTTCTGGACTCTGCTCTTTTAGCATGGCAGCTCCTGAGTTGTCCCTGGAGGGATTGCTCCCCCTCTCATGTTGGGGGATGCAGTTAGTCTGGCCTTGCCTGCTTAAGTGGTCCACCAAAAAAGCACGATACCACATAAACAGAAGACCCAGTGCTACCGTGGTAGGAAAGAAGGAACCTTTATGCAGATCAATAAAACATGCCATAAGGCCCGACACAGGCCGTGTTTTGAAATATCTTCTTCAGGGGGATTCTGGCGTACTATATCCATAAACACATGAACAAAATGAAGATACACATATACAAATAGTTCATAAATTAGATAAAATGAATAAATAAAAAACATAGAAATAGGTTATTATCATTAAAAACCATATCACAAATATACTGTACTTATAACAATAAAAAAATAAAAATATAAACCAATAAATAAAGATGAATAAAAACCATCAAATAAACTCATCATATACTAGTAAACAAATGTTTGAATGTCCAATAATACAATAAATAAACTCAACATTAATACAAGTGAGTGTTGATAATCATTAATAAACTTAAAAACAAAGACAAACATGTAAGAGTGTGTTAAACAAAAAACTTCATAAACAATACCTCTTTTTGTAAAATAAAAACGAAAACAATTAGAATGATCTTGTGCTAAAACAAAAGAAGAGGAAGAAATAACCAGAACCATCATTACCGAAGCAGGAGTGAGCTTAAAAACAAATTCTTCATTTAAAAGGCCAAACATTAATACTATAAAAAATTGATTGTAAAGGTTAAAAATATGTATGTTGTGGTACAAGAAAATCGAAACCATAAAAAATTGGGTAAAACAAACAAAAACAGACCCCATATATAAGGAGGAACATTATAACCTTTTGCAATAATCGATAAACCAATTGAAAGCCAAATTTGCAAAACATTAAGGAACATTTGTGTTGTATTAAAAACTGTATATGAAGTTAAAAAACAAAAATTATATACAAAGTTGAAAACCGAAATTAAAAGACAAAAAACCAAAACAAAACCAGAAGTTATGTAGTGCTTGATTAAAAATATGTTAAGAGCCTTCCATTGAGCTGCGAGTGTGAAACTTTTGCATTTATCATTTATCATGATACATTTCTCTTGTCTTAAGGGCTATAAATCAACACATAATCTAAAGATGAAAGAAATTATTTACCTGAAGATGAATACTCAATTAAAAACTGCAAGGAGGGGAACTTTTCCGTGTAAACCGCTGCACAGCAGAAGTAAAAATGTTCGCTATGCAGAAGACGCCTGCACTTGCGCCCTTTGAAACTGCCCAAACCACGGGAATTTCACATATATCGGCTTCTGATTGGGGGATGCCCGATTCTCTACAATTCTCTGAAGAAACACCTACCAAAGGGATCGGCGTCGCAAAAGAGATGCTGTATCATTGAAAACGCGATCTTACACTTGTATGCCAAATAGAAAACAAGCCATATTTATTTTTGCCGACGGAGTTCTCATAGGAGCTGCCTGCATTGATGAAAGGGTTTGAGAACCATGTAGAATTAAAAAATGAAGAATTGAAAAAAGGAGATTGTTTGGCTTTTATTGTTCCAAATTGGGACTACAATCCTGTAGACAAATGGAAAGGACAATAATCCATTTGTCAGAGAACATAAAAACCAACAAATGGCCACTTATAGCAGACCTGAAGCAATAAATAAATAAACAAGTAAACGTAGCACTACACATTCAGGTAATAAGAGCTGCCCAAACCATTATTGCATACTGTAAAGACAAAAAACAAAACAAAACGGAGGTTATGTAGTGCTTGATTAAAATTATTTTAAGAGCTTTCCATATGAGCCGCGAGTGTGAAACTTTTGCATTTAACATTTATCATGATGCATTTCTCTTGTCTTAAGGGCTATGAATCAACACATAATTTAGATGAAAGAAGTTATTTACCTGAAAATGAATACTCAATTAATAACTGCAAGGCAGGGGACTTTTCTGTGTAAACCGCTGCATTGATAACCAAAGTACTCTGCAACGAGATAACACAATATTAAAACATTACCCATTATATATATAACTAAAACTACTCAGCTAACCAATACTATATTGGTTAAAGAAACACAGACAGGTCCTTTTCTAAATTCAAACCATTGGCAGATAAGGGGGTATGTTTACTAAACCGTCTTAATGTCACCGGCGCTAGTTGCAGCGATAATGTGAAGAATGCCATATAAGGAGTGGGTGTTCCGGTCTTAAGGTATCAATCGCGGGTTATCGCGTGATAAAGTGTGCCGTGTCCATTATCGCGCGATAGAGGGAGCCGCGCACATTACCGCGCGTTAACCTTAACTTCGCGTGCTCACCTGCAATCACAGTAATAGAGGTGTAGCACACTGGTTAATACAATGACTGCTGAAACAGGGGTCATGAGGTCAATCCCCCAGTGGGCTTAATGAATAAGGGTGACCAAAGCAATTCCTTTTCCTGCTCGTAACAGCCCAAAAATCTGTGCTGCCAGCTAAAAATACCCGCACCCCAGTGCCATAAACTAATGCAGCTTTCAGGGCGCCCGAGAAGGCACATCCTAAACCACCACGTCAGCCAAGGTTGGTCATAATGTGCCCCAGAGGGCGTGTTGAAAGGTTGTCAACCCCCAAGGCACCATATTAGATGCCCCATAAGCTGGCTGAATCTAAGGTGTGGCTAAAGATGCCCCAAGGATTTATAGGGCACTCAAGAAATGTTGGCCAAGGGCAGTAAGGTTCCCCAAGTTGAAAAGCAAGAAAGGTATGGGCCAAACACAGATGTAACCCAACATTGCACAGAGCACCAAGGAAAGACAATGCACAAGTGATGGAAGGAAGTAGATCTGAGCTGATGGATCAGAAAAATCTGCGTTCAGCCCATGTGGCAGTTTGAAAAATGGACACACATATCGGGGCCAGCTGTAGTGATGCACAGGGTGATGGTAATGTACCATGCAACAATGATAGTGTGTGGCAGAGGATGGGAAGATGTGTCCAGCAGAGGAGGTAGAGGTGGCAGGATAGGTGCAATGACAGGAGGACAGAGGAGTAGCAGTGCCATGCACAGCACACACAGGAGAGGCAAACAGGAACAGCTGCAATGCAGAAACATGTACCAGTGCAGGACATGGGGTAGGAGCTTGCACATCAGGGCAGGACGGCACACAGCTGCCAGACACACATAGGACAGAAGGATGGCTGGCAACTGTGATAAGGGTGCAATGTGCTAACAGCACAGATCTGCACAGATATGACTGTTACAGGAATGAAAAGTAGCTGTGCAGGACAGGCATACAAATGAAAGAGAACAGAGAGGAATCAAACCTATGACCATTAGCACAAATGTCAGTGCACAAATCGGTAGGCTACACCACCAACGTGAGGTCATTAGCAAAGGCTGCATACAAGAATACTGCAGGGCATCACACAAGAAGCCTGCTGGCTGCCAGGATAGGCAAACCTCCAACATTAACCATGATGGAATGCATATGCAGATCTGGTGTGTACAGCTCAAATCACAGTCTGTAATTGGGACCAGAACCACATATAACTACATGCACACACACAATGAAATGTTATGCAGTGGATACAGCATGCAAAAGAGGAAAGAACTTAAACCCAAAGGGTGGCAGGGGATGCCCTGTGGATCAGGGCAAAATATGGAACAGAACAGAAAAGGAGCATGTGGGAATTGAACCTGCAAACAGGTGTGCCACAGACCAGCTAAACCACAGCAATGCCAATCCCCCAAACAGGCTACCTTTGTGAATGCTACAAAGAAAGAGACATATGTAACAGCTAATTTGTGATGGATAGGCAGCACAGAGGGCACACTGGTGTACAGTGAAGAGTTGGAAGGGTGTGTGGATAGGTGATGAACCTTGTAGTTAGCTCATAGTCAGGTTAGCATAACACAAAAAAAAACCCCATGTGGGAATCAAACCTGCAACCTATGGTGTTACAACACATGTCCATAACCACTATCCCAAACAACCACACCAAGCGCAATGCAAAGATATTATCTCAAAGGAAATGTGTGCATGGGAACCTGTAATACCCAGTAATGTGGCAGACGGCTGGCAGATAGACAGCTGGCACCGTACAAGGATGTGAGCACAGGTGGGCCACCTACATGACCAGGAAATCACTAAATACATGTGTCAGTGTGTTCAAGCAGCAGCAGAGACAAATGTACGTCCAACACATATTTTTATATTGGTTAATCATCAGAGATAGTGTAGATACCGCCTATCATAATATCAAGGTGATTGGATCCCAGGTGAAAATCTGAGAACACATATTGCAGGGCAGCAACCCACATGTTACAGAATTGTCACTGGCCCGTCCACAGATGATGGGCAGGAGAGATAATGTGCATTAGGTGCATGATGTGCAGTTTGCATTGGACCCCCACCCCCCACATGCTGCTGCATGCCCCAAATGTGTTAGTTACATATGTGTGCATGTAGACAGAAGGCGGTGCATGATGAGGGCCCAACACACATCAATTATGAACTGTTCCCTAAATAATATATGTCTGCCAACACAGGAGGCACACAAATGAAACAGCATATGTTGTTAAAAGTAAGAAAGTGTAAACACACAGATCGAAATATATGTTACAGCTGTCACATAATGCCTGATATAGGAATAAAAGCTGCAACAATGTAACCCTAAACAATCGTCAAATGCACAATGAGAATATGCTAACAGGTAGCAGAGGCACATGAACACAGAGAATTCAAATAAAACAAGCTGCAAAAACATGCAGGGATAACACTATGCAGAAGGTCCCCCTGCACTGGTTGGTGTGGATACAGTGTCTGTACACTGTGGTGTCGAAAGCCCTCTAGAAGACATGGAACTGGATAAAAATCCTGAATTCCCCTTGGAAGTGAATGGCAGTGCAGATGTGCAGGGGAATTACAAGCCAAGTCAGAGGAAAAGTCAGCTCCCTGCAAAAGTCAGGCCACACCCTAGCTCAGGGGTGGAGACAGGCTTCCCTGTTGATTGGTCACACAGGTGCAGAGAACAGGGAAGGCCTAGCAGGCAGCAGTGTTTAAAATCACGAGCAGAGCAAAGCAAGAAGAGTAAGGAGTGTCATCAGAGAGGTGAAGGAAGTGAAGGAAACAGAGGCTCAGGCTGGAGCCCTGACACAATCTCAGACACGGAAGAGAAAGACCCGGTGGAGAGAGATACTGAGACAGCAACTGAAGGCAGAGGCACAAGTGAACGGAGGAGAGGTGGACGTGGAGCAAGGAACAGGAACAGCTGTGTGCAGGCTGCCATAAAAGGAGTGGGCGTTTCAGTCTTAAAGCAGCAAAACGGGAGTATCGTGCGATAACGCGCGCTGCTGCGCACATTATCGTGCGAAGCGCCGCTAAGCGCGTTAACGCGTGGTAATCCTAAGTAGGTGCCCAGACATGCAAAAATTGAAACAGAGGTGTAGCACAATGGTTAATACACTGACTGATAATACAGGGTTCATGAGTTTGATCCCCCAGTGTGCCTAATACTTAAGGCTGGCTGAGGCATCAGCTTTGACATGTAAGTATTGTTTCCTGCGGCACTTTATTTGTATTTTATTAATTGCTGCCAGCAAACACACCCTCACGTGCCGTAACCTAAGGTGCCGCATAAGGCACCCTATAAGGCACTCCATAGGGCACATTATAAAGTGCACTGTCTGCCACGGCACCCTATAATGTCCCCTATAGGACACCCTATAAGTCGCTCCATAGGATACTGTATAATGCACCTTATATGGATGGTAACCATAAGGTGCCTCAGAAGGCGCCTTATAGGGCACCCTATAGGGCGCCCTATAAAGCGCCCTCTGAGGCACCTTATGGGTACAGTACGCTGAGGGTGTTTTTGCTGGCAGCACTAATGTACATTAAAAATATATAATGCTTTAAACAGCCCTATCAAATAACCCCACTGTGGGTTTGAACCCATGACCTCTGGCTCCACAGGCAGTGAAGTAACCAATGGACTACAGCTCTATAGCTGCTAGCAAGCCCCTGGCTGGCTGCAGAAGGACTGCACGTCACCACACAAACAGTCTGCTGTGGTCACCAGGATAGGGTTAGCCCACCCGTACCCATGATGCATGATGCAAATCAGCCGTCTACAGATGAACACAAGATGGGGTATGCACCCCCACAGCACCTCGGCCTGGTAGGGGGAACTGACCCTGTGTCTTACTGGTACAGAGTAGCTACACACTGTCACATTGTGCGGGTACTGTGCTCACCCTGAGGGTGCGGTGGGGCGCCCAGCACCAGGTCCACAGCACCTTCCATGGCAGAAATAGGCCATGCTGTAGGTCCCCTCCCCAGCAGTGCTAGTGTGTGAGATAGGTAGTTCCTGCAGACACACTTTGGATACATCTGTATTTCTCAGTCAGGTTTAACCCTTATGGACCCATAGGTAGATTATGTACCACCACCCAACCCACCCTCTGGGGCTGAGGGTGGGAAACAGGGTCTCCCACCAACAGATCCACATTTTACATCCCTGCAATGGCAGCAGTAGAGGGGACCACCAACCGCAGTCCTGCTGGGGAACAGACACCCTACAGGGCAGTCAGTGCAGCTCTGTACACATCTATAAAGCAATAGCAGACAGACATTAGGCCCGGAAATACTCAGCTGCACCCCACCACTATCTGATATTCTCCTGCAGCCACTGCACCCTGCAAGGTGTTACAGCAAGACACATACTAGCTGCAGATGGTCTGCTAGCTAGTTCATAGGGCATGTTCCTGGAGGAGATGCATGCACCCAGAACTGGGATGCCAGCATACACACCAAGCAGATAAATCAGTGAGTGGGCCCCAAAAGGGAACCCATAAACATCACATGAAAGAAAAATTATAGGGCACTATGGAGGAACCTAGCCATGCCGTGGTCACTGCTCAGTCAGTGTGAGAGTGAACTCCCAGCAGGACATGCTGTGGCCACCCTGTATGTGCAGGTGGTGGCTGGGCACTACAATGTCCCAGTCATTGCCCGATGCCCTGTGCAGATGCATCCTGGCCATGCCACCCTGTCCGGGCTATACCCATGGTACCTTGCTCCTCATTATGCACATTGGCAGGCCAATACTTGCAACAGTGCTGGCAGTGTGGGCTGTGGAGGGTGTTTGTAGCCACCACACACTGGATAGACAGACACACACTCCCACACCTATGCCAGCATCGTACAACTCTGGAGGTGTTTGGCAGCCCTGGCCACCGCTCCAGTCCTGGGCACAGTGCAGGCATGGCTATGGCACGCAATACTGTTGGGGTCACCCCCCAGGGTGGTAAACATTGTCAGACACAAGACCTGTAGCACACTCCATAGACAGAAAGGTTGCCATGATGCAGCTCAATCAGACAATTGTACTTTACATCGGAATTGCTATCTGCCAGTATTCATAGCAACCTTTTGATAGCTGTGTACCGTATTCCCAGGTTTAGAATGGCGTTGCTAAGGTATGCAAGTACTAGTATTGGGAGATGCACGCAGGGCCCAATGTCCTGCCTCTCCAGGAGGCATTGGATAATGGAGCTCGTGGGTGCGGGTGTGTCTGCCCTTGTTGGCTGCTGCTTTATGGCAGAGGTTCCCAACTCCAGTCCTGGTGTGCCAAACACTGTTCGGGTTTTCATGCTGTCCCTCATGAATATGCATGAGACACATCTGCATACCATGGGGGCGGCGCATAGAAATGCAGCACAGGCATCTTTATTAGAGGCGGCATGGAACCTGAATGGTGTTTGGCCCTCCAGGACTGTATTTGGGAGACTCTGCTCTAGGGTATGCGCATGTTTATGGTGTCTGTGTTCTGTAGGGTAAAATGTAGGTGTCTTGGGCATGTTTACGTCATCTGCAATAAAGGTTCTGTTTGTATTAGCACGTTTTAGTAGTGGGTAAAATATGGGGACTGAGTTGGCAGGAACCACAGCTGGGACTTGAACCTGTGCCCTTCTGCTTCTGAACACACTGGCTCTGTGCACTGCACCACTGTGTTGCCACAAAGACAGTGCATTCCCTGCTGATGCCATGACTGTTCATTAGACAGGGCCTGTCTGTTGCAGTGCATGGCACCCACCTACACAGGGCTAGGCCACGGTCTGCTCTGGGCAGCTGCCACTGCCCCCTCCACCACCAGTATCCCTCTGCCACCATGCTGACATGCCCTTCTGCTGGTGGTGCTGGTGGAGCGCAGTCTCAGGCCATCCAGTGTGTGGGTAGACGGCTGCCTATGGTGCGGGTTCTGGGGTAGGGGTGCCTGCATAGCTGTCCACGCTTCCCCCCCAGCACCGCCTGCTGATGTCCCGTGCCATTGGGGGGACCTGCTGAGTACTATCCCCTGTGACACCGTGGGAAGCACACTAGTGCCTATGTTGGGCCCTCAGCAGTTGCTGTCTGGCTGCTCTACTGTTTCAGCATTCCTATGGGCCAGCTAGGCATCACCCTAGTCCGCCCTGTGGGCCAGCTGCACCGCCGCATGTGCCGCCTGAGGCCCTCTGTGTCCCCTTTTCCAGCATCTGTCCTGTTTCCCATTCCGACATGCCCGCCCTACTGTTGCAGAACATGTGCACGCCATAGGACACCTGGCCAATGGGGTCGGAAACCCTGCGCAGCGCAATTTCACTGTGGGCTCATTCACCTTGTATGGGGACGGAGCATAGACCCTTCCAAAATTCATATCTTTGTTTTGGAGCTTTCTTGGGAGTGTTTTTTGATGTTTCCCATTGCTATCGCTATTGCCTAGCTTGGTTATGTTTTTTTTACATTTACTTCTGTTCATTTTCAATGTTTATTTGCCCTTTTGTTCCGTGCACATGTATCACACTTATCACTTTTTGTAGGTTTCCCTGGTTTTGCTGTACATTGCTGATGGAAATGGTTTCTTTTCCCTTTAAATCAGCTCTAACGCCAGGGTTTCACTGGCGTTAGTTTTGAGCCTCGGATTTCACAGCGTTGGTGTGCAGGGAGCCTCTCCCCTCCCACTCTCCACCCATTGACCCCTTCTCTCCGCCCCTGGGGAGCCTTCCTCCGCCCTCCGGGAGCCTTTCCCCGCCTTCAGCGCTCGTTTGCACCGCAGCGCGCGTTATCACGCGATATGGTACCTGTGCGCCTTAAAAAGCGCCATCATCGCGCGATAAGGTACCTTATCACGCGATAACGTCGCATAGCGCATGTTAAGACGGTTTAGTAAACATACCCCTTTGTTTTTTAACTTCATATACAGTTTTTAATACAACACAAATGTTCCTTAATGTTTTGCAAATTTGGCTTTCAATTGGTTTATCGATTATTGCAAAAGGTTATAATGTTCCTCCTTATATATGGGGTCTGTTTTTGTTCGTTTTACCCAATTTTTTATGGTTTTGATTTTCTTGTACCACAACATACATATTTTTAACCTTTACAATCAATTTTTTATAGTATTAATGTTTGGCCTTTTAAATGAAGAATTTGTTTTTAAGCTCACTCCTGCTTCTGTAATGATGGTTCTTTTTATTTCTTCCTCTTCTTTTGTTTTAGCACAAGATCATTCTGATCGTTTTTGTTTTTATATTACAAAAAGAGGTATTGTTTATGAAGCTTTTTGTTTAACACACCCTTACATGTTTGTCTTTGTTTTTAAGGGGTATATTTATTTACTAAACCGTCTTAACGTCGCAGCGGTGGTATTATCGCGCGATAAGTGACGTTATCGCGCAATAACACAGCGGAGGCGTTAAGACACACTAGCGCTGTGAAATCTGGGTCTGAAGGGTGGAGTAAGGCTTCCCAGAGGGTGGAGAGAAGGGGTCAATGGGTGGAGAGTGGGCGGGGAGAGGCTCCAGGCACACTAACGCTGTGAAATCCGGGTCTGAACATTAACGCCAGTGAAACCCTCGCGTTAGGTACATTTGCAGGAAAGAGAAACCATTTAAGTCAGCAATGTGCAGCAAAGGCAGGGAAATCCAGAAAAGTGATAGTTGGATACATGTGCAGGAACCAAAAAGGCAAATAAACATATAAAATGGCCAGAACCACATTTAAAATCCCAATAACCAAGCTGGCCAATAGTGATATTAATGATAAACATAAAGTAACACTACTGACAAAGTGTAAAACTTAAGATAGCATGTTTGGAAGGGTCTATGCTCTGTCTCCCTACAAAATGAATGATCCCACATTGAAATAGCGCTGATCAGGGTTTCTGTCGTTTAGATTGGGCAAGTTTGTTATGGCGTGCACATGTGCAGCAACAGCAGAGTGGGCACGTAGGAAAGGGCAACTGTACTGATTCTGTAAATGGGATACAGGGGGCTGCAGGCGGCACATGCTGTGGTCCAGCTGGGGCACAGTTGGACTAGGCAGATGCCTAGGTGGCACATAGGAATGCCAAAACTGTAAAGCAGCAAGACAGCAACTGACGAGGTTCCAACATGGGCACAAGTGTGTGTCCCACAGTGTCATAGGTGATATTACCCAGAAGGTACCTCCAAGGGCACATAACATTGGCAGGTGATGCCAGGGGAAAGCGCGCATGTCCATATAGGCACCCCACACCCAAGAACCCACACCATAGGCAGCTGCCTACCGGCACACAGGATGGCCTGGGACTGTGTAGCACCAGCACCACCGGCATAATGGCATGGCAGCCTGGTGGTGGAGGGGTGCTGGTGGCAGAGGGGGCAGTGTCATCTGCGCACATCAGACCATGGCCAAGCCCCGTTTAGGTGGGTGCCATGCACTGCAACAGACAGGGTCTGTCTGACGAATAGTCATGGTATCCCCAGGGAATGATCTGTCCCTGTGGCAGCAGTGTGGTGCAGTACACACAGCCAGTGTGTTCAGGAGCAGAAGGTCACAAGTTCAAGCCCCAGCTGTGGCTCCTGCCAACCCTGTCCCCATTTTTTACCCAGTACTAAACCGTGGTAATAAAGACGGAACCTTTATTGCAGATAAAATAAACATGCCTGAAATGCCTAAATTTTACCCTGCAGAGCACAGGCACCATAAACATGTGCAATCCCTAGAGCAGAGTTTCCCAACTGCAGTCCTGGAGGGCCAAACACCATTCAGGTTTCATGCTGTTTCTAATAAATATGCCTGTGCTGCATTTGTATGCGCTGCCCCCATTGTATGAAAATGTATCTCATGCTTATTCATTAGGGACAGCATGAAAACTTGAACAGTGTTTGGCCCACCAGGACCGGAGTTGGGAACCTCTGTCCTAGAACAGCGGCCAACAGGGGCATAAACACCCACACCCACAGGCTCCACTATCCAAAGCTTCACGGAGAGTCAGGCTGTTGGGCCCTGCGCGAAGCAGCATCTCCCAATACTGGCACCTGCATACTTTAACAATGACGTCCTAAACTTGGTAACATGTTCCACATATATCAAAAGGTTGCTATAATTAATGTCAGCTAACAAATCCTAAGTTAAACACAATTTGTTGATAGAGATTCATCATAGCAACCTTTCTGATATCTGTGGAGTGTGTTTCAGTTATTGATTCTGACAGTGTTTACCACCCTGGGGAGTGACCCAAACAGTATTGAGTACCATAGCAATGCCTGCATTGTACCCAGGACTGGTGTGGCAGCCAGGGCTGCCACAAACCTCTATATCTGCAGAATGCTGGCATAGGTGTGGGAGTGTGTGTCTGTCTATCCAGTGTGTTGTGGCTGCCTACACCTTACTGAGCCCACATTGCTTGCACTGTTTCCAGTGTTAGCCTGCCAATGTGCATAATGAGGAGCAAGGTACTGTGGGTATGGCCCGGATAGGGTGACATGAGCAGGATGCATTTGCATAGGGTATAGGGCAGGGGTAGGGAACCCTGGTCCTGGAGAGCTGCAGACCAGTCAGGTTTTCGGGATATCCCTAATGAATATGCATGAGATATATATGCATTAGAGATATCCTGCCAACCTGTCTGGTTTGTGGCCCTCCAGGGCTGGATTTGGAGACCCCTGCCTTACACCTCTGTCATTTAAGATTGTGAGTGGGCAAGGTGCAGATGTCCTAGACATCGAAAGGGTATATAGAATGTGTCACATTCCTCCTCGATTCTCACCACCACCAAAAAGTTGTCTAATAGACAATATTTTGGTGGTGGTGAGAAGTGAGGAGGAATGTGACACATTCTATCTATGTACATCGGTACAGCTGCCCCCAATATGTTTGTCCACTTTACCTGCTGCCACATAGGCTGCATGCAGATTTGGCTAGTCCATGATCTCGGTCATTTACTTCCTTCCATCACTTGTTCATTGCCTTTCCTTGGTACTCTGTGCAGTGTTATGGTTACATCTGTGTTTGAGCCAAACATTTCATGCTTGTGACTTTGGGGCACCATCTCCTGTGTCACCTTGGCATCCCTGGGGCATCTTTCACGGCACCTTAGGTTTGGCCAGCTTATGGGATGCCATATATGTTGCCTTGGAGGGTGCCAACCTTTCCTGCTGCCCTCTGGGGCACATTATGACCTGCCTTGGATGACGTGGTGCTTTATGATGTGCCTTATGGTGCGCCCTAAAAGGTGCATTAGGTTGCGGCACTGGGTTGAGGCTTTTTCGGCTGGCAGTGTAAATTGTTGGGATGTGTCTGACTGTTACAAGCAGGAAAAGAGATTGCCTCAGACAGTCTTTTAACTGAGCCCACTGGGGGGATCAAACTCATGACCACTGTATCAGCGGTCAATGTAGTAACCAGTGTGCTACACCTCTGTTGCTGTGGTTGTAGGTCAGCGTGCCTAATTAAGGCTAACGCACGTTAACATGCCACGGCTCCCTCTATCGCTCGATAACCCGAAATGCTACCTTAAGACCGGAACGCCCACTACCTTATATGGCATTTGTCACAGTAAGACTGCAACTAACGCCGGTAACATTAAGACGGTTTAGTAAACATACCCCTAAGTTTATTATTGATTATTAACACTCGCTTGTATTAATGTGGGGTTTATTTATTGTATTATTGAACATTCCAACATTTGTTTTACCAGTATATGATGAGTTTATTTGATGGTTTTTATTCATCTTTATTTATTGGTTTATATTTTTATTTTTTATTGTTATAAGTACAGTACATTTGTGATATGTTTTTTAATGATAATAACCTATCTCTATGTTTTTTATTTATTTATTTTATCTAATTTATGAACTATTTGTATATGTGTATATTCATTTTGTTCATGTGTTTATGGATATAGTACACCAGAATCCCCCTGAAGAAGATATTTTGAAACATGGCCTATTCGGGCCTTATGGCGTGTTTTATTGATCTGCAATAAAGGTTCCTTCTTTCCTACCACGGTAGTACTGGGTCTTGCCTGCTTAAGGACAAGAGGTGTCAGATGGCATCATGCATAAGGATAACCAGCTGGCCAGAGATTCTGGCAACTGTGCTATGCGCTGCCCCCTCCACCTCTAGGGGATTGACGTTGACTATGTCCCCTGGTGTAGGGGGCTTATTTCCATAAGGAGAGTTTCTGCAGTCTAGATTGTCCTTCCTAGAATTCCTTTCCTTTTTACAACAGACCTGGTCATTCTGGCGTGGAAAATTCAGACTCTGCAGTCTCTGGTTTCCCCCGAGCCCAGTCTCGTGAGGGGCAGGCTGAGTGTGGAAGCCCTGTTTGAATGCCTGTGGCTAAGAGTCCCCGGAAAAAGGTTCTCTCTGAGGATGGAGATTAGCTGGGGTCTGTCTGAGATTTGGACTGGGCTGGGATTCAGATGTCTGATGTGGATGAAGAAGTACTCTTGCCTTTAGAGGATAGTGAGCAGGCTGATGATATCCGCCTGTTCCTGAAGGAGGAATTGGAGGCATTGATTCCTAGGATCTTATCTATCTTGAGCTTGGCAAATGCTCCAGGTATGGAGCAGAAATCAAAGATGCATCCACTCCTGCAAGGGTTGCAGATATCCACTACTGTCTTCCCATTCCCAGAGATGCTCGAGGGCCTGTTCCATTCAGAATGGGATTCCTTGACTCCCCATGTGGAGCCCGATTCCGGCACATCTGGGCCGTCTGGGTGGCCCCAAACAGGATGGGCTCATCAGCACCTGATCCTGCACCGCTGGAGCAAGACGTTCCCGCATGTGTAGGATTGGGCACTGGGAGACGGCCCAGTGTGCCCCTGCATCGCTGTGGGGACATCCTCCCCATGGCACATCCATCCCGCTGCTGTGGAGACTCCAGTTTCCCTGCCCCCAACCCCGGCGGGGCAGCCAGGCCCCAGATCGGATGATGGGGACTTGCCTGGCTTGCCGCCATTGCTGCTGGGGGGTGAGCTGGCCAATCCAGAGGTGCAGCCAGCGCTTATGCAACCTCTGAGGTGGAGTAAACAGGCCATCCTCCCCGGTGCTCCCCAGACATACAGGGCTGTGACCTGAATCGGTCCTGCATGTCCAGGTGACAGGACCACCCATTCTAAGTCCCCGTGCTGCCCCCGTCCCCTGCAGCATGCACAGTGGCTCTGGACGTGCAGGGGGTCAGGAGGTAGAATACAATGCAGGCGGCTAGCGGGGTATCCGCTATCTGCCTTACAGAATCGGCCCCATAAGGGGCTAAGGATGTATAAAAAGATGCATGCTCTCCTGGAGAAAGAGTGTGTTGTGTGATTTGATATTTCCAAGGTGTATGCGCAGGTCACGATGGTTTCTGGTGAAACCACCATTACTGTGGAAGGTGGATTGGCCTTAAAGGAAACTGGATTGAAAGGTGGAATCATGTTGAAGAACTAGTTTGCTGTGGTGGCTGCTATTCTTCAGTTGCGGTATGTGCAGGCCTGAAGTCTTAAGGTCTGCTCCAGTGGATTTAGTCTCTTTCGCTGGTTGATTCTACCCCTCTTTTGGAGTCTGCTACGGCCTTCCTTTCTGATGTCATCTATGGCCTGGTACATCTAGCAGCCATGGATTGTGCCCTGTCGACGGTGACACATCATTTGCTTGGCTCTGACACGGGGAAGTAGACTCATCTTCTAAAGCCTGGTTGCCCATCAGAGGGATGCTTCTCTTGGGTCTTATTTGAAGAATCTAGTGAAGGACCTGGATGAGATGACATCTTACTGCTTTCTGGAGGACAGATCCAAGTGGATAGGAGCCCCTTTTCCCTCAGCCTCCACCCGCCCCTTGTGGGCACGCTGGTTGGACTTCCGGGCATCTCAGGATTCTCGTGGAGTGGGGCTTGGGGCAGTACTTGGGCCCCCCCAAAGAAAAAGGCCTTTTGCCGCTCCTGTTTTAGCCTATATTTTGTCTTATAGACAGTTTAGGTTAACCGGATAGCAACTAAATATCACCTAACTTAAGTCGCCATCCCCAGCTGGTGACTTAATGCCCCAACACTAGCTGGCTAGCATCAGGGAATTTAAACCTAGTAGAAGGGGATATTCAGTGGCACTAAATGTTTTAGTACCGCTGATTATCCTGTTGACCACAATTTAATCAGTTAGCAGGTCTGCTAACTGGTTAAATTGCTTTGAATATGCCCCCCAATATTTTCTGGTTTCACCAAACAAAACTTGTGGCAGGATTCTTTATTTATCATAAGCTGATTTTACAGAGAAAAGAGAAGCTAATCTTTTTTTCATGCTGTAAAGTGAGATCTATGCCACAAGTCACAATTTCTCATATAAAAGCAATAGCTAAAACAATAAATCACCCTGACAAAAATGTTATTTACTGCAAGCAGGTGGACAAAGTGCAGCCATGGAAACTGGAGGAGTGAAACTAGTGGAGTGTTTCAGGCCCTATCAGCAGTAACATGGAAACCTACATAGAAAATGATGGCAGATAGAGACCATAGGCCTGATGTTTGACAAGCATTTACATGATTTACAGCCTAGTAAACCGTGTAAATGCCTTAGATGGGGATATTCGGCGGCACATATATGGCTAGCATCAGGGGGTGTCAGGGGCGGAACGGAGGCAGGGCATGAGATAACCGGGCAGCAGCGATAGTGCTCTGTGCCGAAAAGATAGCCAAGGAAAACCCTTGCCTATCTTTATAGTGCAGGTGCTAATCGGGCAGCATGTAATATCGCTGCTGCCCGGTTAGCTTCGGCAGATTCTGGGTTGTGCAGCGAAACCTGGATATTCAATGTCGGGGCTGCATATGACCCTGACATTGAATATCCGGGTTTAAGGGTTGGCGGGCAGGACTATGCGCCGACATGGTGCATATGGCCTGCCCAGAAGAATATTGGGCCCCATATGGCCTACCCAGTCTGTACATCCATACCACCTACTAAGCTCTGCAGTCCCTTCCTCTCCCTTAGAGGTCGTCTGTGCTTGTCCCATGCTTTCTTGAATCACTTCCATTGGGAGGCCATTCCATGCATCCACTTCCCTTTCTGTAAAGAAATATTTCCTCAGGTTACTCTAGAGCAGTGATGGCTAACCTTTTTGAGCCCGAGTGCCCAAACTGCCGCACAAAACCAAAGAATTTCCTCAAAGTGCCAGCACGTCATTTGCATAAGTGGTCTTATTTGCATAAATATTTGCATAATGTTACCATACACTAACTTTTAGTAAACATGTCTCTTAATGAGTGTATGGATAAAGAAAGACTAAAAGATTTCTACATTACTATAATCCAGTGCCAACCGCCAGGCACATTAGGAACTACTACAAAAGCTGCCCATTTAGAACCCATAGCAAACCCGCCGTATCCTGACAGCATTACCAGGACTCACAAAGCACCATACCCTACCTATCAAAAGGCAACACTGCAAATATTAAACCAATACATTTCAGAGAATACTGGGGAAAGAGAACAAGTGGCAACGTCAAATAGGAATTTCCTCTTGTACCAAACAAAGCGCAGATGTTAATGATGCACATTTCCCAGAGCTGACATATTCCAGTTAATAAATTCAAAATAAAGAAACATCTTTCTACCTTTTGTGCATTTGTTTTTCAGTTGCAATTGGTCCAGCCACTTTCTTCTGGTTTCTTCATGTTTTCTGCTAACTCTCCATCGTCTGCTGTCCATTTGTCCTTTCTTCTCTCTTCTAGTTTTTTTTCCATTCTCTCTCTCTCTACATCTGCTTTAACATACTAATCTTTCTCCTTTTGCTCTTTCCTCATTCCTATTTCATCCACACAAATTTTACCCCTCCATCCTCAATCCCCAATTACTCTCCCAATACCTGGCCAATTGTAGATTTTTCATCCCTCCTACACAAAATATTTTTCCCCTCTCCATTTTACTCTCCCAGCCCCATCCCATTCTAATCCTCCCCCAACATCAGCTCCCTTCTAGTTCCAGTCTCACCCAGCATCCATCCCCTTCTAGTCCCTGCATCAGCCCATTTCCAGTCCTAGCCCCCCATCAGCCCATTTCCAGTCCTAGCTCCCCTATCCATTTCCAGTCCAAGTCCCTTCATCAGCTCATTTTCAATCCTAGCCCCCCCATCAGCCCATTTCTAGTCATTTCCTAGCCCCACCAGCAGCCCATGTCAAATCATAGCTCCCCTGCACTCAGCCCAATTCCAGTCCAAGCCCCCCATGAGCCTACTTCCAGTTCTAGCCCCTCCATGTGTCCATTTCAATTCAAGCCCCCACCACAGCCCATTTCCAATCTTAGCTCCCCCCAACAGCCCATTTCCAGTCCTATCCTAGCTGTTCCATCAGCCCATTTTCAGTCCTAGCTCCCTTCCCTCACAGCCCATTTCCATTCCAAGCCCCCTCCCCATCAGCTATTTGCAGTTCAAGCCTCCCCTTCCACTCAGCCCATTTCCAGTCCTAGCAACACCCCAACCCATTACCAGTCCTAGCCCCCCGTCAATCAACTTCCAGTCCTAACCCCCATCATCCCATTTTCAGTTTAAGCCCCCCCTATAACCCATTACCAGTCCTAACCCCCATCAGCCCATTTCCAGTCAGCCCCCCATAGCCCATTGCCAGTCCTAAACCCCCCCCCCCATCAGCCCACAGCCCATTACCAGTCCTAACCACATCAGCCCACCTCAAGTCCTAACCCCTCCCCATCAGCCCATTTCCTGTCCTAGCCCCCCCATAACCCATTATCAGTCCTACCCCCCCATCAGCCCACTACCAGTCTTAACCCCCCCATAGCCCATTGCCAGCCCTCATCAGCCCACAGCCCATTGCTAGTCTTAACCCCCCCATAGCCCACTGCGTCTTAACCCCCCTCCCCAGCCCACTGCCAGTCTTAACCCCCCCAGCCCACTGCCAGTCTTAACCCCCCCTCCCTAGCCCACTGCCAGTCTCAACCCTCCTCCCTCCCTCCCTAGCCCATTGCCAGTCTTAACCTCCCTCCCTCCCTCCCTAGCCCATTGCCAGTCTTAACCCCCCTCCCTCCCTCTCCCTAGCCCATTGCCAGTCTTAACCCCCCTCCCTCCCTCTCTAGCCCATTGCCAGTCTTAACCCCCTCCCTCCCTCCCTAGCCCATTGCCAGTCTTAACCCCCCTCCCTCCCTCCCTAGCCCATTGCCAGTCTTAACCCCCTCCCTCCCTCCCTAGCCCATTGCCAGTCTTAACCCCCTCCCTCCCTAGCCCATTGCCAGTCTTAACCCCCCTCCCTCCCTAGCCCATTGCCAGTCTTAACCCCCCCTCCCTCCCTCCCTAGCCCATTGCCAGTCTTAACCCCCTCCCTCCCTCCCTCTAGCCCATTGCCAGTCTTAACCCCCCTCCCTCCCTCCCTAGCCCATTGCCAGTCTTAACCCCCCTCCCTCCCTCCCTAGCCCATTGCCAGTCTTAACCCCCTCCCTCCCTCCCTAGCCCATTGCCAGTCTTAACCCCCCCTCCCTCCCTCCCTAGCCCATTGCCAGTCTTAACCCCCTCCCTCCCTCCCTAGCCCATTGCCAGTCTTAACCCCCCTCCCTCCCTCCCTCATTGCCAGTCTTAACCCCCCTCCCTCCCTCCCTAGCCCATTGCCAGTCTTAACCCCCCTCCCTCCCTAGCCCTTTGCCAGTCTTAACCCCCCTCCCTCCCTAGCCCTTTGCCAGTCCTACCCGCCCCCCCTCGGCTCATGGCAATTTAAAAAAAAAAAAAACTGGCCGCTGCCGCGGCGGCGGCATGGAGTGTCCCGCGGGGCTCCCTCTTCCCGGCGGGACTCTCCCGGTGCGGCTCAGTCCCTCTCTGCCGGCTTGCAGATACGCGAGGGAGGGATACGCGAAGGGAGAGAGTCTCCCTCGCATCTCTGTTAAGCCCGCAGGGGCAGATGGGAACTTTCCCAACAGCCCCTGTGCGCTTATCAGAGACGCGAGGGAGACTCTCTCTCCCCTCGCGTATCTGCAAGCCTGCAGAGAGGGGCTGAGCCACGCCGGGAGAGTCCCGCCGGGCAGAGGGAGCCCCGCGGGACACTCCATGCCGCCGCGGCCAGCTTTTTTTTTTTTTTTTAATTGCCATGAGCCGGCATATCTCAATTTGCGACCTTCCCGCGTGCCAGCTGCAAGGCCTTCGCGTGCCACAGCTGGCACGCGTGCCATAGGTTCGCCATTGCTGCTCTAGAGTCTATCCCTTGAACCTTCATGCAATGCCACCTTGTTCCCGAACTTCCTTTCAGTTGAAAGAGGCACCACGGCTGGTGCAATGACTGGAGGTGCCCTAAGTGGGCCCCTCTATCCTGCCACCCCCTGCTCCTTTGCCACCTCTGCTGCCCTCTCTGGGCCAGCAGTGGCAGCTATGGCAATGGAACTGTGATGCAGCACTTACCAAAGGCTCTGGTGCTGTATTGAAGTTCCCGCCTGCTATTTTGCATGCTTCCGAATGCTCTCTGACACAGACTTGGCATCACCCAGTGTCTCTTTCTCTTTTTTTCATACTGCCTCCCACATCCTTCACCCAGTTTCTCTCTCTCTCATAGTCCCTCTAGCCATCACCGGTGTGTGTCTCTCTTAATCCCCCCAAACTATCATCCAATCTCTCTGTCTGTCTCTCTCTCATAGCCCCCATCCCCACAGTCTTCACCCAGTGTCTCACTCTTTGTTTCCGTGGTGCTTTTGTGGCTGCACCAAAAAGACTGCATTGTTTTCTCTCTGCGATCAGCTCTCTGCAAGAAGCTTGAGCCACATGGTCAAGGACAGACTTCCTCCACATTGCTCCTCAAGCTCCTTGCAGGTAGCTGATCATGGCGGAGGAGTGAGGCAGCACCAGTGCATAAAGCCTTTCAGGGGCATGAAATCCCTGGAGCCAGAGTGCAATTTCTAGGCACCATGGTGACCTAGTGCTCGGGATTTGTTGAGCCCTGACCTACAAAATGTATCCACCTGGTTAGATACTGCACTTGGAGGGAACAGAGGGGTTGGAGAGTGACGCAGGTTGCTTAAGCCTTGTATCCATTATCCACTGTGTCTGTGCAAACACTGCCAGGGCATCCCAAGCTCAGGAGAAGCAGTCATACCAGTCGAGGGGAGAAGAAGTAAAGCAATGGAACAATCCGGAGCGACTGATCCAAAAAAAAAAGAGGGAGAGTATCCAAAAGGGCATCCTTGGAACTCAGTGCTGCCAGAGCCAGGAGCTACGAAAATGCAGTATCGCAGATCTGAATATACAGTAGTTGCCAGCTCACAGGAGGGAGGTTCCCCTCGCTGGATAACCACAGACAGCAAGGAGAGAGACAGGTCTGGAATAACTTGGAATATCTTTTCAGCACAGAGGAAGGATCAAAGGGAGTTTAATAGCTTATAATATTTATTATTATTTATTTATTTATTAGAGTCTCTTTTATACCGCGCTATTCAGCATCAGTGCGGTTTACAATGAACAATAAAATACACCTTTCTGATGGTACTTTGTGTTTACAGTTGAACAGGTAATGCAACTTGGATAACAGGGTAACTATTTACAATATAGTTTGAGCAAAGAGAAAGGAGAGAGGACTTGTAACTGCTTGTACAATAACCTGTTGTCTCTGCCAGCTGTTGTATTTTTGCTTTGCTTGTCCATGACCTTAAGCAGGGCCGGTGCTAGGGTTTCTGGCACCCCCCTACAACCTATAAATCAGTGCCCCCTCCCTCATTATTATTATTTTTTTTTAAATTAAGTTTTCAACAAATACTTACAAAGCAAGTATTACAAGAAACAAAACTGAAAAAAATGAACATTAGTACAGTACAATCAGGATAAAATAAAAGGAAAATTATAGTCAATTACATCTTGGGGAGAAAAAAATATACATAATAATCGTATAAGGAAAACAAAGGAAGACTAAGGGGTATGTTTACTAAACAGCGCTAACGTCGCAGCTGCGATGTTATCACATGATATGTGATGTTATAGTGCGATAATGGTGCATTACCGTGCGAGAACGTCACATATTGCGCGATAATGTCTCCTGTGGCGTTAAGGTGCGTAGATGGTGGAGTAGGGTTCCCCAGAGGGTGGAGTAAGGCTCCCCAGGGGCGGAGATAAGGGGTCAATGGGCAGAGAGTGGGCAGGGAGAGGCCCCATGCACACTAACGCCGTGAAATGAAGGTTTGAAAATTAGCGCCAGTGAAAACCTCACACTAGAGGCACATTTGCAGGGGGGGAGACCATTTCAGTCAGCAATGTGCAGCAAAGGCAGGGAAACTAAGAAAAGTGATAGTAGTGATACATGTGCAGCAACATCATAGTGCCCAAGTACGAGAGGGCAATACGGTGAGGCTGCAAATGGGGTACAGGGGGCTGCAGGTGGGACATGCAGTGTTGCAGCTGGGCACAGGGTGAGCTAGGCAGATGCCTAGGTGACACATAGGAATGTGGAAGCGGAAAACCAGCAGGACAGCAACTGACCAAGGGCAAACATGGCCACGAGTGTGTGTCCCAGAGTGTCCCAGGGGACAGTATCCAGAAAGTACCCCAAAGGGCACATAACATTGGCAGGTGGTGCTGGGGAGAAGCGTTGATGTCTATGCAGGCACCCCTACCCCATATCACGCATCATAGGCAGCTGCCTACCGGCACACTGGATGGCCTGGGACTGCGGACCACCAGCACCACCGGCACAAGGGCATGACAGCATGGTGGCGGAAGGGTGCTGGTGGCGGAGGGGGCAGTGGCATCGCCCACAGCAGACCACGGCCAAGCCCCGTTTAGGTGGGTGCCATGCACTGCAACAGACAGGGTCTGTCTGACGAACAGTCATGATATCCCCAGGGAATGATCTGCCCCTGTGGCAACAGTTTGGTGCAATACACACAGCCAGTGTGTTGAAGGGCAGAAAGTCACAAGTTCAAGTCCCAGCTGTGCCTCCTGCAAATCATGTCCCTATATTTTACCCAGTACTAAACCATGGTAATAACAACGGAACCATTATTGCAGTTAAAAGAAACACGCCATAAACGCCCATATTTTACGCTACAGAGCACAGACACCATAAACATGGGCAATCCCAAGAGCAGAGTTTCCCAACTGAAGTCCTGGAGGGCCAAACACCTTTCAGGTTTCATGCTGTCTCTAATAAATATGCCTGTGCTGCATTTGTATGCATCGTCCCCATTGTATGCAAATGTATCTCATGCAAATTCATTAGGGACAGCATGAAAACCTGAATAGTTGTTTGGCCCACCGGAGTTGGGAACCTCTGCCTTAGAGCAGTGGCCAACAGGGGCACAAATACCCACACCCACAGGTTCCACTATCCAAAGCCTCATGGAGAGTCAGGCTGTGGGCCCTGCGTGGAGCACCATCTCCCAATACTGGCACCTGCATACCTTAGCAATGCCGTCCTAAACTTGGGAACACGTTCCACATATATCAAAAGGTTGCTATGATTAATGTCAGAAAACAAATCCTAGGTTAAACACGATTTGTTGACAGAGATTCATCATAGCAACCTTTCTGATATCTGTGGAGTGTGTTTCAGTTTTTGCTTCTGACAGTGTTTACCACCCCGGGGAGTGACCCCAACAGTTTTGCATACCATAGCAATGCCCACACTGTGCCCAGGACTGGTGTGGCGGCCAGGGCTGCCACAAACCTCTATATTTGCACAATGCTAGCATAGGTGTGGGAGTGTATGTATGTCTATCCAGTGTGTTGTGGCTGCCTACACCTTACTAAGCCCACACTGCTTGCACTGTTTCCATTGTTAGCCTGCCAATGTGCATAATGAGGAGCAAGGTCCTGTGGGTATGGCCTGGAGAGGGTGGCCTGGGCAGGATGCATCTGCACAGGGCATAGGGCAATGGCTGGGACATTGTAGTGCCCAACCACCACCTGCACGGACAGGGTGGCCAGAGCATGTCATGCTGGAAGGTCACTCTCACCATGACTGAGCAGTGGCCACGGCATGGCCGGGTTCCCCCATAGTGCTATACAGTATTTCTCTCAAGTGATATTTATGGGTTTTCTTTTCTGGGGCCCAATCACTGACATAGCTGCTTGGTGTGTGTGCTCACATCCCATTTTTGGGTGCACACAGTTCCTCCAGGAACATGCACTATGTACTAGTTAGCAGACTGTCTGCAGTTAGCATGTGTATGGCTGGAACACCTTGCAGGGTGCAGTGGGTGGAGACTGACTGTGTCCTCTGCTGGTGAATGTCAGATAGTGGTGGGGGGGCAGCTGAGCTTTTCCAGTGTTCTGCTTGTCTGCCATTCCCTTATGTGATGCATACAGATCTGCATTGTTTGCCCGTTCCCCAGCAGGACTGGGGTTGATGGTCCTCTCTACTGCCACCATTGCAGAGATGTAGAATGTTGATCTGTTGGTGGGAATTCCTGTCCCCCACCTTGAGCCGCAGAGGGCGGGTTGGGTGGTGCTACATAATCTGCTTTTGGGTCTAAACATCCCCCCTTCCCTTATAACACATGACCATGGCACCCACACAGGATATACACTATTCTGGGTGCATCATAGTCCACAAGGGCTAGACATGACTTGGACATACAGATTAACTCAGGTGTATCCTAGGTGTGTCTGCAAGGACTACCTATCCCACACTGGCACTGATGGGGACCTGCAGCATAGCCTATCTCAGCCAAGCCAGGTGCTGCGGACCTGGTGCTGGGTTCCCCACCTCACCCTCAGGGTGAGCACAGGACCCACACAATGTCACAGTCTGTAGCTACTCTGTGCCAGTAACACACACGGTCAGTTCCCCCTACCAGGCCGAGGTGCTGTGGGGGTGCATACCCCATCTTGTGATCAGCTGTAGACTGCTGATCTGCATGTGCAGTGCATCATGGATACGGGTGGGTTTACCCTATCCTGGTAACCACTGCTGACAGTTTGTGTGGTGACCTACAGTCTTTCTGTAGCCAGCCAGCAGTGTGTTAGTCACTATAGAGTTGTAGCCCACTGGTTACTTCATTGACTGTGGAGGTAGAGGTCATGGGTTTGATCCCACAGTGGTGTTATTTAATAAGGCTATCTGAGGCTTTTCCTTTTACTTTAAATCAGTGCTGCCAGCAAAATGCACTCTCACAGTGCTGTAACCTTAAGGTGCCTCATAAGGTGCCCTATCGGGCGCCCTATAAAGCACCCTATAGGGCACATTAGAAGGCGCCTTGGCAGACAGGGCACTTTATAATGTGCCCTATGGAGTGCCTTATAGGGCGCCTTATGCGGCATATTATGTTACAGCACTGTGAGGGTGTTTTTGCTGGCAGCACTGATTTAACTTAAAAAAGGAAATGCCTCAGACAGCACTGATTTAAATTAAAAAAGGGAAATGCCTCAGACAGCCTTCTTACATAACACCACTGCAGGATTGAACCCATGACCTCTGCCTCCACAGTCATTGCAGTAACCAGTGGGCTACATCTTTATAGCATCTAACCCTGCGCTGGCATGAACTTAGGGTTAACGCACATTAACGTGCCACGGCACACACTATCGCGCGATACAGATTCTTGCTACCTTGCCGCCGGAACGCCCACTCCTTATATAGCATTCTTCACATTATCACTGCAACTAGCGCCGGTAACATTAAGATGGTTTAGTAAACATACCCCTAAATCTCCAGTGCTGCAACCTTTAATCAGTCCCACCTACAACTTCACCCTCAGCCCTCTGCTTCTCCCTGTCAGCAAGAAAAGCCTCTAAATGCAAAGAGTCTATGGGGTTGTTTACAAAGCCGCGGTAGCGGCTTCCGCTTGATATCGGAGCCACGGCCCCATGGCTTTCCTTCTTTCTGGATTCATCTTTCCTCTCCCTTATTCTCGGTGACTTTAATATTCATGTTGATAACCTCTCTGACCCTTATGCTTTAAAGCTCCTTTCCCTTACCTCCTCTTTTGACCTCCAGCTTTGCTATACTGCCCCCACTCACCAGCACGACTACTGCCTCAAACTTGAATTCTTCTCTAATTGCTTACCCTCAAACATCTGTACCTCAGTTCTTCTCTTATCGGATCATCACCTGCTAAACTTTACTCTTCATCACTTACAGCCTCAACCTTGCCCTGTCTCCTCCAACCTCTTTAGAAATCTTCATGCTATTGACCTTTTGGCTCTCTCCTTCACTGTCTCATCACCTTTTTCCTCCACTGTCATCTGAGTCTGTTGATGAGGCAGTAGCTTCCTATAATGCTGCACTCTCCTCTGCTCTGGATGCTCTTGCTGTGCCCGTGCCACATCCTGTGAGGCGTACTCTACCCCAACCCTGGCTATCTTCCACTACCCGCTATCTACATTCATGTGCCCGTCCAGCTGAGCACGCTTGGCTCAAATCCCACATCCTTGCAGACTTTCTACAGTTCAAGTTCATGCTTGTCTTTTTGCAGTCAGCCATAGCCGTCGCCAAACAAGACTATGATGTCCATCTGACTAACTCTTTTGCCTCTGACCCTCACCGTCTCTTTACAATCTCAACTCTCTCCTCAAGGTGCTCTGCCTTCAACCTCTCTTTCCCTTTCTGCCCAAACCCTGGCTGATTATTTCCAAAACAAAATCCACACAATCACACTCCAATTCCCTATGATGTCAGCTACTTCCCCTCCTCCCCCTCTTCACTCTCAACTTTCCCTCTCTACCTCTGCAACCCTCTCTTCCTTTTCTGTGATCTCTGAGGAAGAAACCACACACCTTCTTTCCTCCTCCAAACTCATTACCTGTCTCCTAAGCTCCATCTCCTCCACTGTTGTCCCTTCCATCTCTCATATTCTCAACCTATTGCTCTCCACTGCAACTATCCCTGCAGCCTTCAAGCATGCTGTGGTCACACCTCTCCTCAAAAAGCTCTCACTAGACCCTACCTGTCTTTCTATTGACCAAACTCCCATCTAACCTTCATTTCTAACGGGTGTTCACCGCTGTTGCCTTGACTTTCTCTCCTCTCAAACCCTCCAGGATCCTTTACAATCTGGCTTTCATCCTTCACATTCTACTGAAATGGCTCTTGCCAAAGTCTCCAATGACCTGTTCCTGGCTAAATCCAAGGGCCTTTACTTGATCCTCATCCTTCTTGACCTTTCTGCCGCTTTTGACACTGTTGACTACAACCTTCTCCTCAATATCTAGTCCTTGCTTGGTTTTAAGGACTCTGTGCTATCCTGGTTAGCTTCTTATCTCTCTTATCCCACTTTCAATGTTTGTTCTGGTGGATCTTCCTCTACTGCTATCCTACTCTCAGTTGGTGTTCCCCAAGGATCTGTCTTGGGCCCACTCCTTTTCTCTCTCCATACCCAGTTCCTTGGTGCACTCCTCTCCTCCCATGGCTTTCAGTACCATCTTTATGTTGATGACTCCCAGATCTAACTCTCTACACCTGAAGTCTCACCTGCAATCCAGACCTGGATCTCTGCCTGCCTTTCTGACATTGCTACTTGGATGACTCACTGCCGAATGACATTGAACATGGCCAAAACTGAGCTTCTTATTTTTCTCCCTATACCCTCCTCTCCCCTTCCTCCTTTCTCAGTTTCTGTGGATAACTCTGTACTCCTCACTGTCTCTTCAGCTTGCAACCTTGGGGTTGTCTTTGACTCCTCTTTCTCCTTCTCCACTCACATCCAACTGATAGCTAAACCCTGCCATTTCTTTCTCTACAGCATCAACAAAATTTGCCCATTCCTTTCTGAACACACTACTAAGACACTTATCCACTCCTTAGTCACCTTCCGTCTAGACTATTGTAACATACTCCTTGCTTTCTCCCTCTGAATCAACTATCTCCTCTTCAATCTGTTCAACACTCTGCTGCACGGCTAATCTTCTGCCATCCTCGTCATGCTCATATTACCTCTCTTCTCAAGTCACTCCATTGGCTCCCTATCCATTTCCACATCCAGTTCAAACTTCTCCTGCTGACCTGTAAGTGCATTCACTCTGCAGCTCCTCACTATCTTTCCTCTCTTATCTCTCCCTACACCCCTACTCGGGAACTCCTCTTTTCTAGCAAATCATTTCTGTGTTCTTCTCTTCTATTGCTAACTTCGAACTTTGTTCCTTTCATCTCACTGCTCCTTATGCCTGGAACAAACTTTCTTAGTCTGTATGTCAGGTGCCTTCTCTGACCCTTTTCAAATCCAGGCTGCAAACTCACCTCTTCGCTGCTGCTTTTGGATCTTGACTCACCTGATCTCCTTTGTGTTTCCTTACCATTCCCTGTAGATGTATCCCATGTCTACAGCTACTGTGTTGTCTGTCTTGACTAGATTGTATGCTCTGATGAGCAGGGACCATCTTTTACATGTGTCTGTGCAGCTCTGCATATGTCGTGTAATGCTATACAAATGTTCAGTACTAGTAATAGTAGTAGTAGCATTTACAAGATTTCAGGAGATAGCAAATGATACATAGGAAAATTCAGAAACCGTGTATTTTTCGCCTTAAACAGATTTTCATACATTTCCAATTTATGATGTATTACAAGATTATCTTTCATAGTAGAGGCACTAACTGCCTGCAGAGAGAAACACTGTTTTTCATATTTAAGGATTTGATTAGATAAGGATTCCACATGTTCCTCAGCCCTTCCCAGTCTTGTCACAGTTTCTTGCAAAAATATGCAGAGCTGGGAGACCATCACTTTCCAGACATCAACCAGAGAGACCTGAGATTCAGGCACTTCTTTGGTGCCAACTAGAAATGGCGACCAAAACACTGCTTTGGAAGTTTCAGAAGACAAGGAAAGAGTGCTCTGCTGTAACGGCCTATCACTCTTAACTGGATTGGGTGGAGTCATAATAGATGGGGGAGGGAGCAGAGTATGATCCGGAGAACTTAGAGACACCCCCAACAAATGTGAAGAAAAAGAATCAGTATCTGCAGGAGGTGTTCCCACCTCCTTATACATCAAATGCTTGTCCATCGGACCTGTAACCACCTCAGAAAGAACAGCAGTCTTCTTCTTTGTCTTTCCCATGGACATCAAGAATAGCCAAGAAGACGCTGAAGTACTCCCAAAGGTCTAGAAATGCCCTTTGTATCACTCCTCTTAGGTCACGCCATGGCCATGTGCCTAACAGCAGGCTTTTCTTAAAGGGCTCTAGAGGACATCAGGGCTGTCCTGACCGCAGCCTGCATCCTCCGATGCTCCCATTGTGCGACTGCCCGATAGCACTCCTCCCAAAGAAGGTATCTCACTGGCCATTCTTATAGGACCCCAGATGACATCGGGGCCATCCCGCCCACAGCCTGCGTCCTCTGGTGCTCTTGCTGCATGGTTGCTCGATAGCACTCCTTCACCCTCCCTCATTATTGATAATATTGGTTACACCCCACCCTCCTTTTTTCCCAAAACTCCTTAGTGAACTCTTTTTACGTGAAGTTAGTATTTCTCCTTCAAATCCAATGTTGTAAGAAACTTGCATGAAGGGGCAAATGCATAGCCAGAATAAAAGTAACCACTCAGCAGTAAATACATAGCATAATTATAAACAGGCTGTGATAGCCCAAGAGCATGCTAAATTTTAGATATGGATCAAAGCAAAAATACTCAGTTGTACGGACAGCTCAGAAATATTTTACTCATTTAAAAAATATGCAGGTGAAAGATTCTGTACAGAAAGAAGGAATCAAAAGCATAACTATACAGTCAATGTACATCTAGAAACTATAAGCAAAACTAGTGAGAGAAGAGCAAGAATAACATGGCCACTTTCTGGCCAGACCAAGGAGTGAGTTCCATGCTTTTACCCATTGCTCTTAGGTTTTCAGAATTTCTTTCCAAAAATTATACTTTACTCCAGAGTGAAGGAAGAGAAAGAACTCTCACATGCACGCATCTGCAATTTCAGCAGAAACTAACATAATGGCTCAGCTCAAGTACAGTAGGTGGGTGCAACTAATGCCACTTCAGTGGGTGGCCTTATTTGCACCAGCAGCTGTTTTGCCAAGTTGAAATGCGGTAACTGCCTCCCTGCATTTAGCATACAGTCCACGCTGGTAATGTGACCCACACATATGTTACCAGTGCAGAGCTTAGGAAACATGCTGATAAATATGCCAAACAAGAGGGGCTCAACAGCACCCATGCAGCACCTGCCACTTCCACAAAAACAAGAGCGACTTGGCGCCCCAACACAGCATTTTCTACCTTTACAAAAAAAAAGAGAGGTGTAGTGGCCCCTACACAGCACTTCCCACCCTCTGAAAAACAAGGACTTTGTGACCCCAACACAATACCTCCCACTCCAACATAAACACCAAGAAGGGCTTGGCAACCCGAACATAACTCCTGAAACTGCACACTGAACCAGCATGGTGTTAATGCAAAAAACAAAGGAAATGCAAGGTGCCTGCACACCAAGGAACTAAAAGAAAAAGTGAGAACCATAACACAGTTTATAATACCAAATTATAAAATTATAACTCATTTTATTTTGTTATAAACTGCATTATGGTTCTTTTTTTTTCTTTTTGAATATATATTCTGCATCCATAGAAACCTCTCCCTCGACAATAGGTGCAGAGCAGAAATAGGACGTCCACCCACAGAACTCAATATATTTATTAAAAAAAATCAAATTCTGGTCATCTCACTAACAACAACATAAACATTCTCCAGTACCAGGCATATTGTAAACTAATATAAAATCGTACAAAGGTCACCTAAGATCTACAAGTCCAAATCTACCATACCATACCAGCATAAACTTCCAAAACTCATAAAACAAGGGGTCTACCCAGAAAAAAGCAGCACTGTAAATACTGCAGCGGGACCTAAAACATCCATATACCTATTTGAAAACTTGAACAAGTCAAATTACTACAGTACAGATCCCTACAAACTCCATGTTAACAGAACTCTTGGCCTCGGTCACACACTCAGAACACAGACCCTCTCCAAGTACAGAATAAGTGACCCCAACCTACAATAAAAATAAAAACATGTAGACAAAAATTAAACTGAAACACCAAGAAGCCAGACTCTGCATGCGGTGCAACACCAGAGAAATAAAAGAGATGCAGTTCCCCATACTGTGTAAAATATAATGATAGCGCAAAGTCCAATCACTAAATTGAAAACAAAAATTATTTTTTCTACCTTTGTTGTCTGGCCATTTTCTTCTCTGATCATTATGGTCCAATCCCGATCTGTGACTTCTGCTTTGCTCTTTCTGACAATACCACTTTTGCCCTTCTTCAGATATGTTAGTGAGACGAGGAAGGGCAAAAGTGGTATTGTCAGACTCAAGGGTGAAGGGGAGGAATATGTAGAAGCTAATGAGGATAAAGTGGAATTGCTTAACAAATATTTCTGTTCTGTGCTCACAGATGAAGAACCAGGAGCAGAACCTCAGAAAACACCCACAAACAGGAAAAGAAGCAAGGGGCATCTTGAACAATTTTCAGAAGACTATGTTTGCGAGAAACTAGCTACATTTAAAGTGGACAAAGTGATGGGATCGGATGTGATACACCCTAGAATATTGAGAGAACTTGGGGACGTTCTAGCAGCTCCACTGGCTGAGCTTTTCAATGCCTCATTGGAGTCGGGACTGGTGCCAAAGGACTGGAGAGAGGCATATGTGGTCCCTTTACACAAAAGCAGAAGTAAGGATGTGGTTGAAAACTACAGGCCAGTTAGTTTAACTTCGGTGGTGAGTAAATTGTTGGAAACGCTGCTGAAAGAGAAAATAGTGAGTTTTCTGGAGTTCAGCAGATTACATGATCCAAGGCAGCATGGATTCACCAGAGGCAAGTGTTGTCAGACAAATCTGATTGATTTCTGTGACTGGGTAACCAGGGAGTTGAACTGAGGGAGAGCCCTAGATGTGGTGTATTTAGATTTCAGTAAAGCCTTTGACACTGTTCCTCACAGGCGACTTATAAACAAACTGAGCACCCTATGGATGGACCCTAAAGTTACTGCTTCGGTTAGAAATTGGTTAAGTGGAAGGCAACAAAGGGTACATGCAAATGGAGCTCACTCTGAGGAGAAGGATGTTACCAGTGGTGTGTCCCAGGAATCTGTCCTTGGTCCAATTCTTTTTCAAATGTTTGTTAGTGATATAGTGGAAGGGCTGTCGGGTAAGGTTTGCTTCTTTGCGGGTGATACCAAAATCTGCAATAGAGTAGACACCCAGGAAGGTGTAAATAAAAAGAGAAGGGATCTATTTAAGCTTGAAGAATGGTCTAGAATTTGGCAGCTGAGATTTACTGTAATGTTAAAAAATGCAAGGTCATGCATTTGGGCTGCAGCAATCCAAGGGAGCAATATAGTATAGGGGTAAAATACTTTTGTGTCTAATGATCTTAAAAGTAGCTAAACAGGTAGAAAAGATGACAGCAAAAGCTAGAAGGATGCTTGTGTGCATAGGGAGAGGAATAGCCAGCAGAAGAAAGGAGGTGATAGTGCCTCTATATAAGTCTTTGGTGCAACCTCATTTGGAGTATTATGTGCAATTCTGGAGACTGCACCTTCAAAAGGATATAAACAGGCTGGAGTCAGTACAGAGGGTGGCTACTAAAATGGCCAGTGGTCTTCATTGTAAAGCATATGAGGACAGACTTAAGGATCTTAATATGAACACCTTAGAGGAAAGGCGGGATAGAGGTGATATGATTGAGACGTTTAACTACCATCTTGGCATAAATGCACAGGAGGAGAGCCTCTTTCGATTGAAAGTAAGTTCTGCTACAAGGGGACAAGGGATGAGGATGAAAGGGGATAGATTCAGATGTGATATGCGGAAATATTTCTTTACGGAAAGAGTGGTGGATCTGTGGAACAGTCTCCCAGAGGAGTTGGTAGAGATGAGAACAGTATCTGAATTCAAAGAAACATGAGACAAACACAGGGGATCTCTAAAGGAAAAAAGTGGACTGTTGTAGTGGTTGATATGTAAGGGCAGACTGGATAGTCCATGTGGTCTTTTTCTGTCGTCATGTTTCTATGTTAATCCAGCTTGTTCAGTTTTCTAAATAGGAATATAGATGTTCTAGGGCCCACTGCAATATTTATGGTGCTGCCCTTTTCTGGGTACGTTCAATCTTTATTTTTATTGTAGCGCTTGATATACCACTCATGCAAAGCATCAGAGCGGTTTACAATTAATAGGACTGCAGGTAAAGAAAGAAAGGAATGCCATTATTTAGACAGGAAAGCAATAGATGGAGAGACAGACAGAAAATAAGAGAAAAGATGCATCAGACAGACATGGAAGGGTGGGTGAGGGATCGACTAAGGGAGAAAAGCCCTAGAGGTGGGTCTTGAGTATAGCCTTGAACCATGTTGTGTGTTTGAAGTTAGTGCTGTTATGGAATAGTAGATTTGCTCTATGGGTCCTCTACTCTGGGTTCTTGATGTGGTCAACAGTAGGGTGTTTTGGGAGGATACTGGAATATGTAGTTTTTTAGATTTGTAGTTTTGCATTCTTTATGCTGTCAGACTGAAATTTAAAATACTTTGTCAGTTCAGATTCAAGGAAATTTCAAATTTTAAGGGAACATCTCAATTTAATTTTGTTTAGTAGCCTGATAGTTTCACTGCTGCTGAGTTTCGGACTTTTCCATCTCTAGCACAGTCCAATTCAGCATTTGAATTCATGGCTACCAGAATTAGTTTATCTCATTTTATATCTGCCCTCCTCATCAATAATCTGGTCATAGCAAAATAAATCTGATGTGCAGATACTTATAATGATTTGATTTGGGGGGGGGCTGTGTAAGTGGCATATCATTAATCAGATTTAATGGTTTATTATTAAACAATTCAGAAAGGCTATCAAGCACTATTTATTCACGGAATACTTTCAGCAACCGTAACTTAGATCACCTGCAACAAATACCTCCAGTTCATAACAAAAACCCAAATGCACTAGAATTAAGCAATGTAGTTGTATATACATTTCTAAATACGGATGTCTTTGTTGATTTTATGTAAATAGTTAATGGAATTGTATTATAAATAGTGTATCCCTTTTTATCCAAGTTCTTAACCTGTTATCTGTAAACTCATACTTGTTTAAATGTACTGAGTTGTTTTGTTCCATGTAAACCGCGCTGATGCCGAATAGTGCGGTATAGAAGAAACTTTAAATAAATAAATAAATTATAATGTTTGTTTTATTGTAACATTACTATATTGCTTGTATATGTTTGGAAGCCACCTAGGATTTTAGATTGGTAGCATATACATTTTATCTTGAACAACAGCAGAGGGCAGGGACCACGGTCAAACACTATGTAAAATATCAGGAAAGCTTTATTGAATACCCAACTTAACAAGTTTCGGCTCTAGGCCTTTGTCAGGGGTCTAAAAACAGACACATAAACACACAATTAAAATGTATAAAGTATAATACTCATACAAGAACAAAAGTGTTAAGAAAAAAACAAAATAAAATACATTACCAAAAAGGTACAAAATGCTGAGCATAGTGCCCGTCCAGGAGGACGGAACAATACCACTCTTCCCAATCTAAATGCTGAACAAACAAATGGATAATGTATATTGGATACATAAACTGTAGGGCAGGAGAGGGGAACTCATACCAGGATCAATAATTGCAGGATGGAAAAGGGAGCAAATGTAACAGACACTATATGATGATACAAATCAGTAAGCAATAGTAAGCGTTAATAGGCTGCAAATAAAATAAAAAAAATCATAAAAATCATCATAAAAACTGCATCTAAGAACAAAAGAACAACATTTATAAACAATAGCAATGTGTTAGAAAAATTAAAACCACGATAAATTTAATACAAATGCATATGAAATAATATAATAAAAGCACTATTAGAAACGGCATGACATAATAAAATGTGTTGTTGAATGTGACCAATCATATGTGTAATAATTAATGTGAAAGCATTTTATATATATTTATTATATTATTTCATATGCATTTGTATTAAATTTATCGTGGTTTAAATTTTTCTAACACATTGCTATTGTTTATAAATGTTGTTCTTATGTTCTTAGATACAGTTTTATGATGATTTTTATGATTTTTCATGATTTTATTTGCAGCCTGTTAATGCTTACTATTGCTTACTGATTTGTATCATTATATAGGGGTATGTTTACTAAACTGCGGTAACGTAGCATTGGCTACGTTAATGCGCGTTAAGTAATGTTAACGTGTTAACGCGATTTAATGTTACTTAATGCGCGTTAACATCACCAGCCGCGGTAAGTCCCACAGAGGGTGGAGAGAGGGCGGAGAGAAGGGGTCAAAGGGCAGGGAGTGGGCGGGGAGATGCTCCTGCTACACTAACGTGGGGAACTGAAGGGCTGAACATTACCAGGACTGAAAACCTGTCGTTAAATGCACATTTGCAGGAGGGTGAAACCATGTAAGCGTCAGCAATGTACAGCATAGGCAGGGAGCCCAAGAAAAGTGATAGTAGTGATCCTTTTGCAGCAACAGCATAGTGCCTAAGTATGAAAGACCACTATGGGGATGGTGCAAATGGGGCATAGGGGGCTGCAGGTGGGACATGCAGTGGGGGCAGCTGGGGCACAGGGTGGACAAGGCTGTCACCCAGGTGGCACATAGGAACATAGAAACTGGAAATCAGCAGGACAGCAGCTGACCAAGGCCAAACATGCTCAGTAGTCGGTGTTCCACACTGTCCCATCCAGGGGACATAACCCAGCAAGTACCCCAAAGGTCACACAGGTACCACTATGCCTGTTAGAGGGCAATCAGTGCACATCTGGGGACCACTTTAACAAGGATCCTTACCCAGGATGCATCCCAAACAGTTCGTAAACCCAGCTAACTGAACACCCTTTACTTCAGCCCCTAGTAAGGCATTGCAGGGTGTGACAACACATTGTTGGAAACATATATACACCCAGTAGACCAAACTGGGTACACCGTACCTGAGGTGCATGCCCTAGCCTGTCCACAGTCGGCTGCCACAACACAATTTACCTACATCTACCCGGTCCACCCCAGCCAATAGTTGCTACAGCACCAACCTGACATCCCCCCAGCCATCCCTCCCCCATGTGGAAGGGACATAACATTGGTAGGCAGTGATGGGGTGGATGTGTGGATGTCCATGTATGCCTCACCACCCCAGACCCCGCACCCTAGGCACCCGCCTACCTGCACAGTGGATGGCCTGGGACTGCACACTACCAGCACTGACAGCATATGGTCATGTCAGCATGGCAGGGGGGGGGGTGTTTGAGCTGGAGGGGGCAGTGGCACCTGCCTGGAGTGGACCTAGGCCATGCCCTGTACCAGTACGTGGTGTGCAGTGCAACAGAAAAGGTCTGGCTGAGGAAAAGTAAAGGTAGCCCCAGGGACTACTGTGCTTCTTTGGCAACAGTGTGGTGCAGTACAACATCCAGTGTGTCCTAGAGCAGAGGGGTCATAGGTTCAAGTCCCAGCAGTGGTTCCAGCAGAGTATATCCCTATATTTTACCCTACTAATGCAGATACAACATCAACATGTGCAATCCCCAAAGTAGCGGCGAACAGGGGTACAAACACCCACTCACACAGGCTCCACTATCCAAAGCTTCATGGAGAGTTAGGCTTCTGGCCCCAACATGGAGCTGCAGTTATCACCAGAGAACTACTACTACATCCTGCACAGTTTAGCAATGTTGGCACTGTGATCAGGACCAATGTGGCGGGCAGGGTTGCCAACCACCCCTATCTTTGCACAATGCTGCAATAGGAGTGTGTGTGTGTGTGTATGTCTATCCATTGTTTTGTGACTGCCCACACCTCACTGGGCCCACGTCACACTGTTACCAGCATTAGCCTGAATATGTGCATAATGAGGAGCAAGGTATTGTGGGTATGGCCCGGACAGGGCGGATTGGCCAGGATGCATCTGCACAGGGTGTAGGGCAATGGCTGGGACACTGTAGTGCCCGACCACCACCTGCATGGACAGGGTGGCCACAGCATGTCATGCGGTGAGGTCACTCTCATTCTGACCGAGCAGTGACCATGGCATGTCTATGTTCCCACATAGTGCTCTACATTATCTGTTTCCAGTGATATCTGTGTGTTCCCAGTTCTGGGGCCTAGTCACTGAGATACCTGCTTGGTATCTGTGCATATATCCCACTTCTTGGTAGACATAGTTCCTCTGTGAGCATGCACTATGGACTGGCTAGTGGACTGTCTACAGTTAGTCTGTGCATGGTTGGAACACCTTGTAGGGTGCTGCAGGTGCAGTCTGACTGTGCTGTCTGCTGGTGAATGGCAGATCATGGTGTGGGGTAGTTGAGGTTTTCCAGGCCTACCCCCCCCCCAGCATTGCTGCTGGTCTGCCACTGCCCCAGTCACAACTATGGCTCTGGTCCATCAACCCTTGAGAGCTGTCATTTGCCAGCAGGGCGGGGGTTGCTAGTCCTACAGCCATTCCTCAGGGCTCAGGTACCTATCCCTCCACTCCCTCACCTACAAAAAGGGTAGTTGTGGGCCCTTTGGGGTATATAGTGTATACCACTTCGACCTGTAGAGGCACTGCTACATAAACCTCATGCGAGTCCAGACACCCCTCTGCCCTGATAACAGGTGCCCACGGCAGCCAGACCCTAACACTGGGTACACACTAATCTGGGTGGTGTCTGGTCCCAGAGGGGCCACATGTGACTGCAGAATACTGATGGACACAGAGTTACCTTTGGATGCACTGCAAGGAACACCTGTCACACACTGGTAGTGATGGGGATGTACAGCAGGACCTATCTCTGGCACCACATGCACTGCGGACCTAGTGCTGGGCGCCCATTCTTACCCTCAGTGTGAGCACAGAACCTGTACAATGGCATGGTCTGTAGCTACTCTGTGCCAGTATCACGCATTTTCAGTTTGTCTTTCCAAGCTGAGGTACCGGAAAGGTGCAGACCCCATTTGGTGATCAGCTGTAGACAGCTATTCAGCATGTGCATTGCATCATGGGTACTGGTGGGGTTACCCTATCCTGGCACTCAGAGCAGACAGTTTGTGGTGACCTGCAGACCTTCTGTACCTAGCCATTGCTGTGCAACAAACCATGGAGGTATAGCCTACTGGTTAATACAATGATGTTCTAGGCAGTGGTCATGGGTTCAATTCCTCCTTGTTCCCTCCTTTCATGCCTGTCCTGCTCAAATAGTTTGCATGCCTGTAACAGTCATATTTTTGCAGATCTGTGCTGACAGCCCATAATACCCTCACCACAGCTGCCAACAATCCTTCAGTCCATCTATCTGCATCTATCAGCTGTGTAGAGTCCTGTCTTCCTGTGCAGGCTGCCACCCCATGTCCTGCACTGGTACCCTTTCCTGCATTGCACCTCTTTGTGCTTGCCTCACCTGTGTCTGATCTGCATGGCACCACAACTCCTCTGCCCACCCATCATTGTACCTATCCTGCCACCTCTGCCTCCACTGGGGGACACATATGCCCATCATCTGCCATCCACTGTCATTGCAGTACTTTACATTGCCAACACCCTGTGTTGTGGTACAGCTGCCCCCAACATGTTTGTCAACATTACTGGCAGCCACATAGGATGCCCACAGATATGGCAGGTCCAGCAGCTCCAAGCCCTCCCTCCTTCAGTCACCTGTTCATTGCCTTTTCTCGGTGCTCTATCCAGTGTTATGGTTACATCTGTTTCTATGCCTAACAGGTCCTGCATGTCAACCTGAGGCACCTTGCAGCCCTTAGGGCACACTAACCTAGGGCACCGTAACATTGTTAGGGCACCTTAACCTATGCTACCATAACCCAAGATGCTTTCTGAGGTGCCTTAACCAAGGGTGCCTGATAAGGCGCCTACCCTAAGGAGCCCTATAAGGTGCCTTAAGCTAAGGCACCTTATAGCCCTTAGGGTGCCTTATATTAGGACGTCTTATAAGGCGCACCAGCCTAATGTGCCTTATAGGGTGCCTTAGCCTAGGTGCCTTATAAGGTGACGTTAACGCACGGTAGATCCAGGGTGCACTGTACTGCGCGTTACGCACCTTGTAACGCGCATTACCTGACAGAGCTTGCCATAACAATGCACCGCCCACTCCTTTATATGGGCATCTGTAACATTACCGGGGAACTTAACGACGGTAACATTACCGCAGTTTAGTAAACATACCCCATAGTGTCTGTTACATTTGCTCCCTTTTCCATCCTGCAATTATTCATCCTGGTACGTGTTCCCTTCTCCCGCCCTACAATTTATGTATCCAATATACATTATATGACTAATAACCACTAATTGCAAATATAAATAATCAAACATAAATCCAATGCAATTAATCACAATTTAAAATAAATACTAATACATAAAGACATGAAATTCATAATTTTACAAAAAATACAATAAAAATGTTTAATGAAAATTGTATTTACATCATTTATAACATATCATACTGGGAGAAATACAACACATTATAACATATCATACAACACATATAAATGTGTTGTATTTACTCTACCTCCTTCTGCTTGTCTTCCCTTATGCGTTCACTCTAACCCATAGCGCCGCCATTCCAATAATCTACTCTCCCAGGCAGCTATTTACCCCACCACACCTCTCTCATGCCCACCATAACCCCCACCACCGTTCATGCAAACTCAAAACCATTACTATAAACCCTAGCCTAAAACCATACTCTCCCTCTCCCTCTACCCCCCCATGCCCCCTCAAATACGCCCTACTCAATGCTCGTTCAGCCAGAAATAAAATCCCTTTACTAACTGACCTTATCACTGATTACAATCTTGATATACTCTGCCTCACCGAAACCTGGTTCCAAGACTCTGACTTGGTTCTAGTAAACCAATTATGCTCTAAAACATACTCAATCAATATATGTAACAGATTACATGGAAGAGGAGGAGGTGTAGCTATTATCTCTAGATCCAACTTGCAGCTCTCTACTGTTGAATCCACTTCCACCACAGGCATGGACTCCATTACTGTCTCTAACTCCAAACTTTCTCTGCACCTTCTATACCGTGCCCCCCAGGCTGACTCATCTGATCTCTCCACGATCCTAGATACAGTCTGCTCACTCCAACCTCCCTCACGCCCTCTAATTATCTTAGGAGACCTAAACCTACACTCTACTTCTTCAATACAATCCTCATCCTTCCTCCAAGCAATGAAGACTCTTCACTTCACCCAAATGCTACAGCACCCCACACATTCTAAAGGAAACATCTTTGACTTAATATTTTTCCCACAACACCCCCTCTTCAATGATCAGGTCTTACACACTATCCAACCCATACCTTGGTCTGATCATGCCCTCATCCTCTTCACCGTCCCCTACTCCACCCACAACAGTCAACCACACACACATCTCCATCACACCCGTAAATTCAAACAATTCAATGAAGCCACCTTCCTGGAGCAAGCACTCCCATCACTTGACCTACTAAATAGCAAAAACCTGAACCAAGAGTCCATCATCTCCAAATGGAATGAAATCCTATCTGCAGCCTCCCTACTTCCACCTAAGCAATACCATCAAAAACACCATAGAAAAACCCCATGGTTCTCCACAAACCTGAGAAACCTCAAAAGGGAGCTTAGACGCCTTGAACGTAAATGGAGACGCACTCAAGACACCAATGTACATGTTGCCTACACAGCCAAACTTCAAACCTACTGCTCAGAAACCCTCACCCACAAAAGAGAATACAACGAAAATATTATCCAACGAGCGCTTAATAAACCAAGAGAGCTCTTCTCCATCACCAAATCCCTAATAAACGAGCCCTTACAACATGACCAGCCACCAAAAATATCTGCGCAGGCTATAGCTAACCATCTGTCCTCTAAATTCCTCCCACCTTTATCAACCAATAACTCCCAACTCACTCCTGACCACATCACCCAACCACAAGATGCAATCTTCTCAAACTCATGGAATGAGTTTCATCCCATTACTTTAGATAATGTATCTGATGTTATTAAAGATTTGAATGCTTCAACCTCTACCCTTGATCCTTGTCCTGTCCCCTGGATCAAGTCTACCAGAAGTTCAATATATAGTATAACTTTATAAAAAAGCTATTTCATGATTAAAAAATGTATGTATGAATGTGTATGAAAAGAAACATATAAAACAAATGAACACTTAAAAAACCTCATTCTCAGTCAATGATTAACTGTACGAACAAAATCGTAGCTAAAGAGACATAATTTTGCCTATTTATAAAACCTCATAGATTTTTATCATTAAGAGGCCAGTGCTACCTTTTAAAAACAGATACCATCTGAAATTTAAAAGGGGGGACCGTAGCTCCAACATCGCAAAGAATGAATTTAAAGAACTTTTTTCATCATGAAAAACCACAGCTTAAAACATCATGAAGGAAGGATGTGGTTAAGATTAAACAACGGGTGTAAAGACCACGAGACCAAAATAAGCTATGCACATAAAGATATTGTATATGCACAATCAAAATCTTTAAAAAAGGGGGGAAAACAGGATTGATATACCTTTACAGCAGCTAAAATCGCTTGCAGAGACCATTGTTAATTTGCACAGTGTAGGATCACATATCGGGAGGACGCCCACTCATGCGCTCTAGCTAAAAGGAGAGGAGAGAGAGGGCGGAGTCTAAACAAAACCGCGGGAGAAGAACGTCATCCAGTAGCAGTGACTGCTGTGAAGTACTCAAAAAATGGTACATGTGGCGGAGGTTTGGGCAAGCTGTAGAGGAAGGATGGTGGTTTTGGGTAGGCCCTGGTATATGGAGTTGCAGTAGTCAAGGATAAGAGTAATGGAGGCCTGACATACTGCATGGATGTTTTCAGGGGAGAGGAGGGGGTTAGGTTCTGTAGTGTTTTGAGCTTGAAGTATACTATCCTAGTGGTGTTCCAGATGTGGGTCTGGAAGTTCAGCTGCTGATCCAATGTGGTGCCGAAGTTTTTGACTTTGGTTCTGACTTGGAGAACTGTGTTGTCAAATTTGAGGGAGGTGGGGAAATTTCTGAGTTTGAGCTGGTTGACTATGTCTTTGAAGCAGGCTGTGAGTTTCGAGTAGTCAGGAGAAGTTGAGGAGAATGGAGTGTAAATCATTATATCGTCAGCATAGATTTGATAGCTGACTTTGAACCTTTGGAGGATTGAGCATAGGGGCCGTATGTAAATGATGAAGAGAAGGGAGGAGAGTGCGGATCCTTGAGGTACTCCTTGAGGCAGGGTGTAAGGGGTTGATGTGCGGTGGCTATGGGTCTGTATGAGGTGGGTCAGGTTGGGTCCAAGTGGGGTTTCTTTAAGGGGAGGTCTAACTGAGGCTTGCTTTGGGGGGCGGGAAGTTGGCTTGTGACAGGGAACCTTGAAGAATAGTCAATAAGAATGGTAAGAAGTGTGCTCTTGTAACTTTCACCCATGAAACCGGGCATGGGTCTAGGGGGAGGTGGTTGGGTTGATGTGTGAAATTATGGTCTCCAGTTCTTCGGGGGGTACATCTCTGAGGGTGGTCCAGGGTTGTGTGGTTCCAAATGCACTCTCTGACAGTGGTTTCAGGGTGCGGTGGGTATGGAGGAGCTTTTTGAAGGTTTCCATCTCTGAGGATGCCCAACCTAATTGGTAGGGTGACTGATTAGGCAAGTCTTAGTGAGCTTGGGCTTTTGTGGAAAAATTGGGAATAACCCTGTGATAATAACCCACTAACCCTAGAAATCTATGCAGCTGCTTAAGAACATAAAAACATAAGATATGCCATACTGGGTCAGACCAAGGTCTATCAAGCCCAGCTTCCTGTTTCCAACAGTGGCCAATCTAGTTCACAAGTACATAGCAGTTTACCCAAAAGACACAGGTTCCACAATGCTTGTATTGGGGCAAGCAGTGGATTTCCTGGGTTCCTTTTAATGATGGTTTATGGTCCTTTCCTCCAGGAACTTATCCAAACCTTTTTTAAAGCCTGCTACACTAACAGCTTTTACTACATCCTCCGGTAACGAATTGCAGAGTTTGATTACACGTTAGTCTCAAATAGGTTACATTGTAGCTTCATTGCATGTCCCCTAGTCTTTCTATATTTTGATGGTGTAAACAATCGATCTATGTTTACCTGTTCCACTCCATTCATTAATTTATAGACCTCTATCATATCTCCCCTCAGCTGTCTCTTTTCCAGGTTGAAGAGCCCTAACCTTTTTAGCACAGGGTTTAGGGGGAAAGATAAGGAGCTCTGTTTTGCCCATGTTCAATTTCTGGTGGCAGTGAGACATCCAGGCAACAATGTCAGATAAGGAAGCAGTGTAACTGCTAAGCTATACTGCTCATCCTAAGTGTCTGAGGGCTGCTCTCCCTTTAGGGATATCTGCTAATCTCACTCTCTGCTTCCTGTTAACTCTAGAACTTAGGGATCTGCCTCCAATACAACTGAGAGCTGTTTCTTCCTATAACTGGGAACTTGGTGTGCAGAAAGCAGTTTAGAGCCAGTCTGTCTAGTGCCTACTTGTTCTCTGCTGAGCTCTTGTGACCTGTTCTTGTCACACACCTGAGCAGGAAATGGAATGACATACTCAAGGATGACTTGGAGTTTGGAGCAACTTTTCGCTATTTTTCAGTGCTGTCAAGGTTTTGATGTTTCAGAGGACTTTTACATGTCCATAGAGATGAAGGAATTAGAATGGCAACTGGACTTGCTGAAAGACCTTCCAAGCTAATGCACTTTAAGTGCCATCTGGGAAAGAGTTACCGCATTGAAAGAAAGAGAATACCTCATAGTCACTATACAACCAATCCAAAGTGTGCTGACATCCGACTCACCCTGCCCAAGAGCCTGCACACCACACCCGGAGCCTACTGAGCCATGTGGAGGAGAGCAATCCACTAGCTACAGCTACTAAGCCAATGCCTAGATCTGCTGGACCTGGTTCTAAGCCCTAGTACCAATGTGACCATAGCAAGGAACAAGTACTCTAGAGAGATTCCATCTTTCAATGTCTACAATATGTTGTGTTAAATGTGTCTCCAGCATGGATAATTATGGACAGCTATAATCTTGTGAGATGGATGGAATTTCCACAGTGCTTCAAGGTGCAACTGCCTATATACCTAAGGGCTCATTGTATGAATTGTGCAGCCCTGCTGTATACACTAGAGCCAGATCCCAGCATCATGCCATAGTATGTGCTGCACCTGAGACAGTGGAAAACCTCTGGAGACTATCTAGACAAGTCTATGGAAGTAACGCTGGACCTATGCCCAGGACACTGCACACTCATGTCATCACCAACTGTGAGTGAGGCGAGCTAGGATCAAACCCAGGTCAGTGTTAGGGCTACTTCGGGGTCTTCCAAAGAGCCAGTAGGATTGAGGGATGAATAGAGAACCATGGAAACACTGCAGCCAAAACCCTCTGAATCAATCCCAAAATCGCAGTTGCCATCGCTGTTCCATTAGTCAAGTGGAAAGCAGAGCCCCATTCCATGGTGTCAGAGATTATTTCAGCTGGAGGTCTGCTCAGTGGGAGTAGCAGAAAAGATCTGGGCTGGAGCATGGTCAGGGCTGAGAAAAAGAGAAGGTGCAGCTGATGCTGCTATTGTCATAGCTGATCGTGCCTAGCAGTTCATGGAGGATGGTAGAGAAGCAATACTCTAAGGCCTGTGAGGTACCAGTTAAAACTGCCTCAGAGGCTGTAGCTAGAGTTGCAGTGCCTGTAGTGATCACTGCATCCAGCATCCAGAAGGGAGAGCCTAAGGAATGCCCCAAGAGGCCTAGAGCTCTTTGCTTCATCTGGGCATGACTTACAAAGAGCTACAAGATTCGTACTATGCTTGCCAGAAACAGAATGAAGAGAAACGTGGTACTGATGACTATACTTTTCTTTTTGCCAGTAGAGTAATGAAAGAGGCTGTAAAGACTACAGTTACCCTCATTGGCTAAGAGGGTTGAGGCATGTGAAGTCCGGGGAGCAAGAAAAAGCCCACTGCAGCCTGCCCACAGCCACTGCTGCCAGTTTCATCATGGGAAGGAACGCTTAGTACTACACTGGGCAGAACCAAACGCTATGCAAATACTAAATTGCCGGTCATAAAAACCATGTTCAGTTTTTTTCAAGCTTGCTGGAGAGGAAGAGGACACCATATGCACCAGTGGGCTTTTGCAAGAAATGTTATCAAAGAGCAGGAACACTGGCTCCGCAGTTTCTATCTTCTCATCCACTTCCAAGTCACAGATGCAGAACTGAATGATTAGATCCCTTCCTGATTCCCCGGTGTTTCCATAAAATTGGGCCATAATGGACTGTACCCTTCCACTAATGTGCCATCCGTGGTGTGAACCGAGCAATGCAGGTCCCCATGACCTACTACCATTGTCTAGAGAGAAGTGCAAAATGAGATAATCCATGAGAAGAGAGTATGGCCTTCAGTATCCATAAGAGCCCATATCACATTTTAGTAAATAGGACCGTATTAGCAATAAACCTTGGAGGGCATATTCAAAGTGATTTAAACCATGGTCAGTGGGCTATTCAGTGGCACAGAACTGTTTAGTGCTGTTGAATATCCCCTGCTCCCTAGTTTGTACACCCTGATGATAGCACTTAGCGTCAGGGCATTCCAGGGGAGGAGTTGGTGGCAGCACTGGGGGTTAGCTGGTCAGAGGTACTTGTGACCTGGATTGGCCACTGTTGGAAACAGGATACAGGGCTTGATGGACCTTGGCCTGACCCAGTATGGCATTTCTTATGAGGTGATATTGAGCTGCTGGCTAGTTAACTCTAACCAGCTAGAGAGCTGAATGGCTTTCCTAACTTAGCCAAGTTAGCTATCCAGTCAGTAACTGAATATCGCCGCTGATCGGTTAGCTAATTGACTAACTGGGCAATCTAGATATTCAATGCTGGTAGCCAGATATGGCCCTGGCATTGAATATCTGGGTTTAAATTAAAGCAGCGACAGCCAGCCACTTTAAATATGCTGGCCAAAATGCTCCCTTATGTTTTTACTGGGTAAACACTATAGTGTAATATGACTAAAGCTGTCATTTCAACATATCTCAATCCAAATGATAATATTTATTCCAACTTAGGGGGATGTTTACTAAACCGCGGTAAAGGAGCAAGTGTGCCGTTAGTGCACGCTAACTGCACATCTGCGCCCTTAGTGCAACCAAAAAGCCACTTTAGCGCACGCTAACAGTACCTGTGGCTGGAGAGAAGGCATGCATGGGGCGAAAAGTGGGGGTCAATCGTCAGGGAGTGGGTGGGAAAAAGGCTTGCTCCCTTAACACAGGCACCTTAACGGCAGGAACCTTAACACAACTCAAAACCTCGCGGAAAGAGTGTTTTGTGAGGAGAGAGAGGCTATTTAACGTTTGCAATGTGATGTACAGCTTCAATAGCATAGTGCCCAAGTACGAAAGGGGACTATGTTGATGGTGCAAAGGGCGCAAAGGAGGTGACACATGGGTCATGCAGTGGGGGCTGCTAGTGTACAGGGGGAACCAGGCAGCTGTCTAGATGGCACATAGGAATATAAGACTACAGAATATGCCAAACTGTATCAGACCAAGGTCCATCATGCCCGGTATCCTGTGTCCAACATTGGCCAATTTAGGTCACAAGTACTTAGCAGTTTCCCTAAAAGACACACAGGATCCCCAACAACTGTAATGGGGGAAGCAGTGCATAACCCAAGTCCTTTTTAGCAATGGTTTATGGACCTTTACCCAGGAACCCATCCAAACCTTTTTTAAACCCAGCTACACTGACAGCTTTTAGCACGGTCTCCGGTAATGGATTGCAGGGTTTGATTACACATCAATTGAAAAATTATTTTCACCTCGAAGACCCAAATGTGTTATACTGTAGCTGCATTGCAGGTCCCCTAGTCTGTCCACAGTCTGATGGCATAAAAAAGTGACCTACGTTTACCTGTTCCACTCTGGTCAATAATCTATAGACTTCTATCATATCTCCTCTTAGCCGTCTCTTCCCCAGATTGATGAGCCCCAACCTTTTTAGCCTCTCCACAAAGGGGTATTCAGCCATTCACAGTACCATCTGTGATGTTCGTCATGATCCCACAGTGACAGTGGCAGCATACAGTCCTGCTACTGCTGTGGAAAGGCAATGTGCCACATGGGGCGGTCCAAGGGTCCTGTCTGCCCCCCCCCTCCGCTGCTGCAGAACCCAGCTGAGGGGGACGAGGCCGATAGTGCCAGATGCTGTAGCCCCCCAGGCAGCTGCCAAATGCAGGTGCCTAGGGGACTACCACAGCAGTGGCTGTCATCCTCCCCTCTGAGATGTATCAGGGGGTGATGGGGTCCCTGCAGAGGCAGATGGTTGTGGAAGGGGCTGTGTGGCTGTCCATGTATGCTTCTGCCCCACTCCCCATATGGACCGTGCGCCCTAGGCACCCGCCAACCTGCACGTTGGATGGGCTGGGGCTTCACACCATCAACACACATGGGTATATCAACATGGTGTGGGGGTGTTGGCGGAGGGGGCAGCAGTACCCCCCTGCAGCAGACCAAAGCCATGCTCTGGTCCTGTGCAACATGTGCCATGTCTGATGCAAAGTATGTCAGCCCCAGGGAGTGTTGTAACTATATAATAGCAGTGTGGCTTAATGCACACAGTTGGTGTGTATATAAGTGGAGGGTTGCAGGTTTGGGTCCTGGCGTGGATTATGCATTGCATGTCCCTGTGGCTGCACTTTAACCTACTGTGCAGGTATAGCACCAATATGTGCAACCCCCAATGAATCGGTCAACAAGGTTACAAACACCCATCAGCCACACAGACAGGCTCCACTATCCACAGTTACATGGAGAGTCAGGCTGATAGTACCGGCACACTGAGCGGGCGTTACCATCAGAGCACACAACTAGCTCCTGCACAAGGAACACAATTAACAATGCTCAAGCTGATATCTGGACCAAGGTGGCAGGCAGGAGTGCTAACCATCCCCATTTTTGCACAGAGCATCATTATGATTGTGTGCATATGTGTGTATGTCTATCAATTTAGTTGCAGTGCCTAAGCTGTTTCCAGCCTTATTCTGCAAATGTGCATGATAAGGAGCAAAGTATTGTGGGTATAGGCTGAAACAGGGCAGATTGGCCAGGATGGGTCTGCATTGGAGGTAGGGTGAATGGCTGAGACGTCATAGTGCCTGTCTGCCACATGCATGGCCTGGGTGGCCACAGCATGCCATGCTGGGAGGGCACTCTGATTCTGACCGAGCAGTGACCATGGCACTGCTATGTATCCACAGAGTGCTATATAACATCTGGTTTTAGTGATGTGGGTGCACTTTCTCTCCTGGGTCCTGCTGAGTGAACCGATTGCTGAGAATCCATGCTGTATATCCCAAGCCTGGTAGCACATGCAATGTGTACTGGCCAGCGGACTATCTGCAGTTGGGTTATGCATGGTTGGAAAATCCAGTGGTGGGCAGAAGGTACAGTCTAACTGTGCTTGTTGTGGGTGAATGATAGACCTAGATAGTTGGGATGTGAGGTGTAGGAACAGCAGGACCCTAGTAACAGCCCGGTGCAAGTCTAGGTACCCGGCTGCCTCCCCCCCAGGTATTTTGGCATCAGCATTGTAACACTGGGTATCAACATGCACTGTTCTAGGTGGGTTCCTGTCTGCCAGAGCCAGATGTGACTGGCACATGCTGCAGGACACAAGGTGAGTAGCATAATCACACTAGTGGTGATGGGGATCTGCAACAGAGACCATCTCTTGCACTGCAGGTACTGGGGACCTGATGCTGGGCGCCATCCTCACCCTCAGGGTGACTGCAGAAACTGTTCAGTAGCATGGTTTGTAGCTGCTCTGTGCTTGTCTCACACACTGTCAGTGCATCTTACTGAGCTGAGGTGATGGATATGTGCATTCTCCATTCGGTGATCAGCTGTAGACCACTGTTCTGAATATGCACTGCATCATGGGTACTGGTGGGGCTACCCTATGCCCGCGCATACAGCAGACATTTTAGGCGGTGACCTTCAGTCTCTTAGTATCCAGCCATTGCTACATGGCGCACCATGGAGATGTAGCCTACTGGTTAGTGCAAAGTCTCCGTACACAGGGGGCAGGGGTTTTATTCCTACTTGTTCTTTTTGTGACTGTGCTACTCAGATCATTTTCATGCCTGTAACAGTCAGGGCTCTGCAGATTAGTGCTGCCAGCCTATACCACCCTCGCCTCAGCTGCCATCCTTTCTTCAGCCCATCTATCTGTCTCTGTAGGCTATGTACAGTCCTGTCTTCTTCTGCAGACTGCTACTCCATGACCTACACTGGTACTCTTTTCTGCTTGCCTCTTCTGTGCCTGATATGCATGTAACCACTACTACTTTATCCTCCTGTCACTGCAAACATCCTGCCGCTTCTGCCTCCACTGGGGCACACGTCTTCCCCATCCTATGCCACACACTGACGTTGCAGCACTTTACATTGGCACCACCCTGTGCATTGGTACAGCTGCCTCCCACATGCCTGTCCACTTTACTGGCTGCCACATAGGGTGCCCACTGATATGGAAGGTCCATCAACTCCTACCTGTCCTTCCTTCCATCACCTTTACATTTGACATTCCTTGGTGCTCTATCCAGCGTTTGGGTTACAGCCGTTTTCCTGCCTTAAGTTGCATGCTTTCCACCTTAGGGCACCTTGTCTCTCCTTAGGACTCCTTGTCTCATGTTAGGGTATCTTGTGTCCTGTTAGCTCATGTTAAATGGCCTGCGGCACCCTAACGCTGGCACGCCCCTTACCCACCCACTGCCTTATATGGTTTCAGGCACCTTAACGCTGCCCTTACCACCGGTGACTATACCGCAGTTTAGTAAACATACCCCTTAGTGTTCTTTATCATATAATATCTTCAGACCCATCCATTTAAACAGTCCATTAAATGAGGTACCTTGAAGAATTGTATTTTAAAATTCTATCATTGTGGCACAGTGATGGAATTCTCTATTTTGTTAAAAAAAAATAAGCATATCTATTTTTAGAAGAATCCTTTTCTCATTTAAGAACTTCCTGTACCAGATTTAAGTGATTTAAATTCTCTTATGTTAGACTACTCCAGTGAGTTGGGATTAATATAATACGTCTTCCGATCAGCACCTTCTGTTCACTGGCTTTAACTGGAAACACACTGCTTGGCTTTTGATTTCTATAGAATTTCAATTACCTTTGAAATGTAATGAGCCTTTTGCACTTGAAATATCATGGTGATAAGACAGGCAGCGGGGAGAAAGAGAGAGAGAGAGAGAGAAAGCATTTACAACATCCTTGATGCTCTACCCCCATCCAGTGGCCATCCGCAGTATAACGTTTTACAGTATTGACAAAATATAAACCATTTCTGCACAAGTCACTACTCAAGAGAAGATGAACTAAACTTGTGTTAGTATAGCTTACAGTCTGTGATGTAAAATATTGTAGCACACATAAAAAATGCACCTTTTACTTCTCTTGGAATCATGCGCACAAAATTCTAAATTCTGGGTCAAACGGTCTGAATTATGCAAAATTCTGCATGCTTAGTTTGTCAAAATAACAAGGCTTATTGTTTTTGAGTGATACTTAATTTAACATACAATGCAGAAATAAAATATCACAAAAATGTGCCACATTTTGAATTGTTGTGCACTGAATTCTAGCAAGGGTAACCTTTGGCCAGTCGTATACAGATATACTGTAGCCTACAGTATATACATAAATCAATATTTGTTCACATACATGAATGCAACCTGAGCTACATGTGATTGCTGCAATTAGAGAAATAAAAGGAAGTCCTGGGGAAAGAAACCCAGGCTCTCATGTTACACAGCCTGTATGGTGGGCCATGTTGGGTGTCCTAGGAGTTGCTTGTTGTTTAAAGGCCATTCTAATATTGTTGGCTATTTAAGGGGAAATATTCAAACTGCCTACATTGATTCAAAGTCTTACCATAGTTTTACAAGTGGCCCTTGCTCAAATTTTCAAGGAAACAGTGCATGAGCGCTTCCATTTTGAAAATTTTGAGGGTAGAAGTTATGGGGTCTATTCTGTACATCTAGATTTAAAAATGCAATCTACCGTATCTTTTCTTTTCTGTCCTAAACATGCTCCTTTCTCACTGTAACTAAAATCATATGAATTGGGGATCACGGCCCATACCTTTATCTACATTAACAAGGACCAGTTTTCAGACAATTTCTATGGATAAAATGCTTTTTCTGTAAGGCTATTATTTTGAAAATTGTCTTTCATGATTATTATAGACTCGTGTGTTTATACATGGGAAATGAGGGATGCTGGAGGGAAATAAGTGGAGATTTTATATGTTCTTCTACCTAGGATGGTGGAGTATAAATGAAATAAAAAAAGATAAAGGTACATATCTTGCGGGTGCTTACAGTTTGTGTCTGGCTGCTGAGATATATCTTTAACCATACAGACGCATAGAAAATGATGACAGATAAAGACCATATTGCCTATCCAGTCTGCCCATCCATACCAACCACTAAGCTCTCCCTCAGAGATCCTCTGTACTTGTCCAATGCTTTTTTGATTCCAGATACAATCCTCCCTCTACCACCTCCACTGGGAGGATGTTCTGTGCAGCCACCATCCTCTTCTTAATGATCCCGAGTCTATTCCCTTTCATCTACATCCTATGTCCCCTCATTCCAGAGCTTCCTTTTAGATGAAAGAGGTCTACCTGTGGTTCATTTATTCCATGGATGTAATTATATGTCTTTATAACGTCTCTCCTCTCCTGCATTTTTCAGAAGTATACATATTGAGATCTTAAGTCTATCCCCATATGCTTTATGGTGACAACCACTGTCCATTATGGTAGCCACCCTCTACACCAATTAAGTCTTGTCTATATCCTTTTGAAAGTGCGGTCTCCAGAATTGTACATAGTACTCCAAATGAGGTCTCTCTAGAGACCTATACAGAGGCACTAACTCTTCCTTTCTCTTGCTAGTCATTCCTCTCCCCATACACCCAAGCAACCTTCTGGCATTCCTAAAAGGATCACCATAGCAAGCAAGGCAATACTGTGTGACTTTTAAATATAAGCTCTCTGCCTGAGAGTTCTTACAAAAATTTTGGTGTTCATTTTTAATAGCTAATTTCTTTTTCTGGTGCTGTATTGCAAAAGGGGAATTTTTTGTGATGTTTGGTAAAGCTCTGCTGTTAGAATTTATTGTTTCTTTCTTCCAGCTTCCATTCAAAACAAGTTCTTTGAACTCACTGACCTCATCAGGGGAAGAAAAAGAGATCATAGAGAGAGGAAGACAGGCATCTATATTTGGAAAAACTTAGAGAAGCTAGCAAAGTAGTCAGGAAAGTAAAGATACAAATGAAGAAGAACTAGCCAGTGCAATAAAATGCGAGGATAAGACATTTTTCAGATATGTCAGCAAGAAGAGGAAATGCAAAAATAGTATTGTCAGACTCAAGGGTGAAGGGGAGGAATATGTAGAAGCTGATGAGGATAAAGTGGAATTGCTTAAGAAATATTTCTGTTCTGTGTTCACAGATGAAGGGCCAGGAACAGGACCTCAGAAAACACCCACAAATAGGAACAGAAGTGATGGGGATCTTGAACGATTTTCAGAAGACTGTGTTCATGAGGAACTAGCTATACTAGAAGTAGGCAAAGTGATGGAACTGGAAGGGATACATCCGAGAATATTGAAGGAACTTGGGGAAGTTCTAGTGGCTCCACTGAATGAACTTTTCAATGCTTCTTTAGAGTTGGGAGTGGTCCCAGAGGGCTGGAGAAAGGCACATGTGGTCCCTTTACACAAAAGTGGAAGTAAGGATGAGATTGAAAACTACAGGTCAGTTATTCTAACTCTGTGGTGAGTAAATTCTTGTAAATGCTGCTAAAAGACAGAATAATGAGGTTTCTAGGGTCCAATGGATCACAGGATCCGAGGAAGCATGGATTTACCAGAGGCAGGTCTTGTCAGACAAATCTGATTGATTTCTTTGACTGGGTGATTAAGGAGGTGAACCAAGAGAGAGCCCTAGATGTGGTGTTCTTAGATTTCAGTAAAGCCTTTGACACTATTCCACATAGGCGACTTATAAACAAACTGAGCACTGTAGGGATGGAACCTAAAGTGACTGACTGGGTTAGAAATCAGTTGTGTGGGAAGCGACAAAGGGTACAGGTAAATCGAGCTCACTCTGAGGAGAAGGTTGTTACCAGTGGGGTGCCACAGGGAAATGTCCTTGGTCCAATTCTTTTCAACATCTTTGTTAGTGATATTGCGGAACAGCTGTCGGGTAAGGTTTGCCTGTTTGCGGATGATACCAAATTCTGCAATAGTGTAGAATCCAGGAAGGAGTAGATGTGTTGATATACATACGATAAAGATTAATGTGAGAACCGATAAGATCCAGTCTTAACCGCGCAGTTTGGGTCTAACATTTAACATGTAAATAGTTACCTCGCCACATCTTTGATGGCGAATATGTAAATAGTTCACCCAGTTTCAGCTCCAAGTTACTAATCCTGTTCAATGTAAGCACAAGCCAGACCTGCCTGGTCTTGTGCATGAATAGTTAATTGTAAACCGCACCGATAACAAATAGCGCGGTATAAAAAAGCGTTTAAATAAAGAAATAAATAAAATAAAGAACATGAAGAGGGATCTAGCTAAGCTTGGTCAAGAATTTGGCAGCTCAGATTTAATACTAAAAAATGCAGTCATGCATTTGGGCTGCAAAAATCCAAAGGAGTGATGCAGTGTAGGGGGGGTGAAGTACTTCTGTCCATGAAAGGAGAGTGGGACCTGGGCATGATTGTTTCTGATGATCTTAAAGTGGCCAAACAGGTAGATAAGGCAATGATGAAAGCCAGAAGGATGCTTGGGTGCATAGAGAGATGAATAGCCAGCAGAAAAAAGGAGGTAATAGTGCCACTATAAACTGTAAGTCTCTAGTGTGATCTCATTTAGAGTATTGTGTGCAATTCTGGAGACCGCACCTTCAAAAGGATGTAAACAGGATAGAACCAGTGCAGAGGGTGGCTATTAAAATGGTTGGTGGTCTTCATTATAAAGCAAATGAGGACAGACTTAAATATCTTAATATCTATATGTTAGAGGAAAGGCAGGATAGAGGTGATATGACTGAGATATTTAAATACCTCCATATCATAAATGCACAGGAGGAGAACCTCTTTCAATTGAAAGCAAACTCTGCTATGAGGGGACATAGGATGAGGGTAAAAGGGGATAGACTCAGGAGTAATATGCGGAAATAGTTCTTCATGGAAAGAGTAGTAGATGCACGGAATAGTCTTTCAGTGGAGGTAGTAGAGATGAGGACAGTATCTGAATTCAATAAAGCATGGGACAAGTACAGAAGATATCTACAGGAAAAAAGGGGACTATTAATTGACACGGAAGGGCAGACTTTCTGGTCTTTTTCTGTCATCATGTTTCTCTGTTTCTGACTTTGGTGTCATTTTTCTACCTGTTTGGCCACCTTTAAATTATTAGATATGATCACCTACAGTTCCGCTCTTCTTTCTTGCATTGGACTACATCCGCTAGATGTTTGACAGTGGAGCCTGTGTGAAGTGTTTGTATGTGCTGAGCTCTCCCTTTCATGAGACCTTTATGAAAGAAGAGGGCCCTAGAGTGGTCATTCAGCTTGGCAGGAGTAAACTCATAGGGCCTCATATTCAGCCACCACTGGACCTAACTTGACCTGGCCACCAGCATTGACTATCTGAATCAGCCAGATAGTGTGGAAGCTAACTGGGCAGTGACAATATTTAGCTGCTGCCTGGTTAGCTTTTGCAGTGAAAGTTAGGCCACCCTTTAAGGTGCCTAACTTTCACCATTTAAGGGTAACTTGGCAGCAGCTGAATATTGCCGCTGCCGTCTATTGCTGGGTGCCACCTCAGTTCCGCCCTCGGAATGTTCTGATGCTAGCCCGCTATCATCGGGTCATTAAGCAGTGGCACCCAGAGATATTCGGAGGCCACTGAATATCTCAGTCACTGTGAATAGTATGGTCAGCAGGTCTGCTAACCGTGTTAATCACCTTAAATATCGAGCCATGTGGTAGTGTGTCATGCAGGGGAAAGGGGTTTCATTTAAAAGACAGAACAGACATCAGTCAAGAAAACAATGTCAGCTTTATTCTATCCCAGCTGTTAAACCTTCACAGCCTTCAAGAAAACAGTATCAGCTTTATTCTATCCCAGCCCCAGTTAAAGCTCCTGCCTTCATCATAGCTTGCCTGAAAAGGACCTCTGGCTCCACAGGCCTTTCCCCTTCCTGCAGCCTGCTGGGCTTTTAACCTCTCCCTGGGAGCTGCACCTTCCCAGCCCTGAATGCTTTGATAATCCCTCTAGAGAGGGATGGGCAATACTCTATAAACTCCATCACAGGCCCATAATACCTATGTCTAAAGGAGCTAAAACTGATTCCCAATTTATGAACTCATCAAGGCTCAAGCAAAACAGGAATGATCCACCTACACTTGAGAAAATGGTGGCAAAGGAGAAGACCGTGCAGCCTAACCTGATATGAGAGGTGCACGATCTGAAAGAGTTGATGTGCACACAACTCCAGCTAAGTAAAAATATTCAGCCTGAACTTGGCATTTTGAACTCTCAAGCCTTACCTCAGAACAAAAGTTGGAACTGCTTTAGGAGAACACCACGAAGCTTGAGAGGCAGTCGGATCTGATTCATACTAATCCAGTCACCATCCAGAGGCTACAAAACAATTTGGAAGATTGGTCAAATCACAATTGCAGGAATAACAGTCAACCTCTGGGAGTGCCAGAGGGGGCAGAAGAAGCGAATACGATTACATTACTGGAAAACCTGATTCCATAAGTGATAAGCTAGTGGAAAGAGAGTGCATTGTGTTCTTTCTCGGCTAACACCAAAATATCCTTAAGTGCTTGAGAACCTCTACTACTACTACCACTATTTATCATTTGTATAGCACTACAAGGTATACGCAGCACTATACATGTACAAGTAAGAGACAGTCCCTGCTCATCAGAGCTTGCAATCTAATCAAGACAGACCATACAACAACAACTGGGTACTAGGGTAATTCAAGGGGAATCACAAGGTAGAAATTGGTGACAAGCAGGAGAATAAGGAGGTTGGGATCCAAACGCAGGCTCGAAGAGGTGGGTTTTTAGTCTGGATTTGAATAGGGCCAGAGAAGGAGCCTTGCGTACTAACTCAGTTAGTTTGTTCCAAGCATATGGAGCAGCAAGATGAAATGAGAGAAGTCTGGAATTGGCAGTGGCAGAGAAGGGCACAGATAAAGGGGATCTGCCAGAGGAGCAGAGTTCCTGAGGAAGCGTGTAAGGAATGATAAGAGAGGAAAGGTAGCAAGGAGCTGCAAAATAAATACATTTACAGTATAGGTCAGTAGGACAAGTTTGAACTGAATGTGGAAATGGATAGGGAGCAGTGAAGTGACTTGAGAAGAGGGGTTATGTGAGCATAGCGACACTGTTGGAAGATTAGTCATGCAGCTGAGTTTTGAACAGACTGAAGTGCAGAGAGAGAATTCTGAGAGAGACATGCAATAGTCTATATGGGAGGGGACTAGAGAGTGGATAAGGATCTTAGTAGGATGTTTAGAAAGGAAGCAATGAATTTTACTGAAGTTATAGAGGAAGAAACAACAGGTTTTAGCTATCTGTTGGATATGTTCAGAGAAGGAGAGGGAAGAGTCAAAGATGACCCCAAGGTTGTAAGCTGAGAAAACAGGGAGAAATACTACTATTGCTACTACTACTAATCATTTGTATAACTCTACAAGGTGTATGCAGTACTGTACATAGAAACATAGAAATATGACGACAGAAAAAGACCACATGGCCTATCTAGTCTGTCCTTTGTGACGCCTCGTCTTACCAATTACACCAACTTGTGACGCAGTGTATTTGGTTGCAGCGTCATGTATGTTACTTTGTTATCGCTGTTCTCTGGTTGAGCTAAATTGTAGTTGTAGGCCCAGTGATCACAGCCAAAGCAATTTGAAGGTAAACAATAGGTTTATTGTTCCCAGCAGGTTTTCTTCACCCCAGAACAGATATTTAAGGATAACAACATGAATAAAGCAAATAAAGTCCTGTACAAATGTTCCCTGATACTTCTCAGGTTACTGTAGTCCAAAACAACTGTAGACTTTCTTAACAGCGATACTCATTCAAGGCATTCAATAAAGAACTTCCAACAAGCGTGGTTTTCCTGTTCCACCTTCACATGGATAATTCACTTCAAGCCTTAGAATTATGCACTTCACTAGTATCAGCAGTCAGACAACTTCCTGTCTGTACTTTAAACTCTATTCTCTACATGCTTTTAAAACAGCCTTAAAACATTGCTTCTGTTTAAGCTGTACATTTAAAAGTCACACTGGCAAATCCCGCATTCCATCTCAGAGCTACTGTGATCAGACAATGGGATGTCAGTTTGCATGGATTCTTCGTCGCTGAGTTGAGCTCCTTGGCTATCTGGCCTATTCGAGTCTAGGGCTCTTAAATGGTGGAGGAGATCTTGTATCTGCTTTTCTCCCCTCTCACTGCCTGTCCTGCAGTCTTGTAAGGATATCTGTTTATTCAGCCTCTTAAAGAGCTGGGCATAAGGATTTCTTCCTTCTTCCTTTTTCCTGTACCTTATTCCCTGTTGAGGAACTACGTGTTTCTTGTAACTAGGCTTTTCAGGGACTCTACCAATCTCCCATTCCTCTAGCTCAGTATCTGTGCTTGAATCACGCTGCTGCCAATTATGAGCTAGGTGACGTGCACCTGTGCTGGCTTCTAGCTTACAAGTTCTACCACGTTCACTGCCAATATTGCAAGGTAAACTATCAGAGGAAACTACTTCTGTCTCTTTCAGACACAGGCTCTATATTCTGTTTAAAAGGCTTATAAGTTTTCCTGACCTGGTTCAGCTTTTCTTGAGGGCAATCCCTTCCTGGGAGGATTCTCGGCTGTTTCCCCAGAGACGTGGCTCTCTCTCTGCAAGGTGGCTGGCAATGGTCCAGGTAATTGGATCCCAGCTGGTCACGCTTGCTCTGAGCTCGGCCCCTCTTGGATAAGGATTCTGTTTCTGTTCCTCTGCCAAGAATGCCTGACTCCAAGGCTGTATCTGCACTCCTGGAGTCCCCTTTTTCTGGCTTTGCCAAAGGTAAGTTCCTATTTTGCCTTTTTCCTTCCTCCTGTAGCTCTCTGCGTTCCTCGTCTGATCTCCTCTCTGATCCAGCTGATCCTGCTGCTCGGGCTGATCTTGCAGATCCTGCAGATGCTACTGAACCTACCACTTCCTGGTTAAGTGGAGTGGTTTGTCCAATCAGGTGAGAGTCCACCCCTTTCCCTGGTTGGCTAGCTCTCCCTGTCAACCTAGAGCTAAGGTGTGGCTCCCTTTCTTTTCTCTCCTGCCCTGCAACTCTGTGCGCTGAGGTTTTAACCCTCAGCTGCCCTGTATTCCTGGCAGGTTCAGAGGAAAAAGTTTGTTTAAAAGCCTTTTTCTTGTGCTCTGACAGCTCTGCCTTGTCACACCTTCCATATCAACAACTACAACAGTCCCCATTTTTCCTTTAGAGATCCTCTGTTTGTCCCATGCTTTTTTGAATTCAGTTGCTGTTCTCATCTCTACCACCTCTACTAGGAGACTATTCCATGGATCCACCACTCTTTCCATAAAGAAATATTTCCGCATATATCTCCTGAATCTATCCCCCTTCACCCTCATCCCATGTCCCCTCGTAGCAGAACTTGCTTTCAATTGAGTAGAGTGCTATCCACAGAGATAGAGAAAGGAGGAAGGGGCGAGGTGGCTTTATGGGGAAAGATAAGGAGCTCTGATTTAGCCATGTTCTATTTCAGACAGCAGTGGGACATCCAGGCAGCAACATCAGATAAGCAAGCTGAGACACAGGGCTGAATTCCTGGAGAGATTTCAGGTGTAGAAAGGTATATTTGAGAGCCATCAGCATACAGATGATACTGAAAACCATGGGAGGAGATGAGTGTACCAAGAGACTGAGTGTAGAGAGAGAAGAGGAAAGGTCCCAAGACAGAACCTTGGGATACCCTGACTGAGAGTGGAATGGGGGTAGAGGAGGATCCTCCAGAACATACATTAAAGGTGCACTGGGAGAGATAAGAAGAAAACCATGCCAGAACAGGGTCTATAAAACCATCAAGGAGAAGGTTGTGATCAACAGTGTCAAAAGCAGCAGATTTGGCGAGGAACAAATCATTAGAGACTTTCGGAAGAGTAGTTTCTGTAGAATGTAGAGGACGAAAGCCAGATTGCAGGGGATCCAGAAGGCTTTGAGAGGACAGAAAGTCCACACAACAGCAGTGAACTGTATGTTCGAGGAGTTTAGAAGCAAGGGGGAGGAGGGATATGGGCTGATAATTAGAAGGACAGGTAGGGTCTAGTGAAGGTTTTTGAGGAGAGGTGTAACCACAGCATTTTTGAAGGCTGCAGGAACTGTTGCAGTGGAAAGCAATAGGTTGAGGATATGACACATGGAGGGAATGAGAGCGGAAGAGATAGAGTTTAGTACGTAGACAGGCAGTAATGGGATCAGAGGAACAGGTAGTAAGCTTGGAGGAGGAGAGAAGATGAGTGGTTTCCTCCTCAGTAATTTTAGAAAAAGAAGAAAGAGTGACAGAGACTGAGGGAAGGATTTGGAAATGCAGAAGGGGAAGGGGGGGGGGGTAAGAGGTGACCATGTGGAGAAGTCAAGACTAATCTTGTGGACTTTATCATTGAAACAATCATCCAGAGTCTGGGCAGAAAGGAAAGGGGAGATTGGAGGTGGAGGCACCATGAGAAGAGAGTTGAGTTTAGCAAAGGGGAGATGAGGATCAGAGGAAGATTTTTTTGCTATCAGACCTTGCTAGAACTATGGCTCAGAAAAGGAAGTTGTTCCTGGCCTTAAGGCAGCTGCTCAAGGATCTAGGGACCAGATATGGTCTCATGTAGCTGGCACATATGCAAGTCACATATAATAATAAAACCGAGATCTATACAAAGTGAGATTTTAGAAGAAGCATCCAGGAAGAATCTGAGATGTCCAGAGCAGAATGGCCAAAAATCCAAGGGAGTGGAGGCAGTGAAAAAGGCATATATAAGTGCCTTCTGAAATCGCTCCGTTTCCATCCCAGTAACCAGTAAGGAAGATTACAAGGCCAGATACGTGCATTGATGTAGGCCATTTCACAAATATGGGCATCCTCGCATGGCATGGCCTAAGAACCAGATATTTGGATGTACTGGCAAGGTTATTGCAGAAGGGGGCGACTATGTGTAATGTTTTGAATATGTATGAGGTGTGATCAAAAAGTATAGAGACCTGTTGTCTAGCTATATAGCAATATGTCACATCACAATGCTATTAAGCATGCAGTGGTCTAGCTATGTGCTCTGCATGTGCAGAGTGTAGCGTGGCTGCAACACATCTGTACTTTGTTAAATCACATGATGTTTGATATCATGTAAAAGCAGTTTGTCAGATTTGCAATGAGGGGCAGGAGGCATAGCCTAGTGGTTAGAACACTGCTTTGGTAACCAAGAAACCAGGGTTCAATTCCCACTAGCACTCCTTGTGGTCTTGGGCAAGCCACTCAACCATTTACTGTCTCAGAAGAAAGGCCCAGTAACCTACTTCCAGTCACACTGCCAAAAAACCTTAGGAGCTTCTGGGTCACCAGGAGCCAGCATTAATTCAAAAGCACATTGCATTTTGATATTTGGTATCATGTAAAAACAGCTTGTCATATCTGCAATGACTGAAAAATTGAACTGCCAGAAATTTGGAGATTCATGCAAAGAGACTTATGATAAGTTACATTAAGTATTTGGCAATGAATGCATGAATCATGCTCAAGTTTATGACTGGTACAAATGTTTCCAAGGGGCCACCAAAGTGTTGACAGTGACAAACATTCTGGAAGGCCATCCACGAGCAGGAATGAAGACAAAGTTGAAGCAGTGCATGCTGCAGTATGCTCAAATCATCAATTGGCTATCAGGGAGCTTGCTGAGCATTATGGATACATTACTGAACTGGGCATTCCCTTCACAGTCTGTTCTCTTCAGCTGGGAAAGCCCCACAGTGGAGTATAGAACAAAGCTCAGGACACATCATGCTCATCAGAGGAAGAAAAGTGGCTTCCGATTTGGTCAGGACTTTCCAGCTATCTTTATACACCTTGACAAACAAGTGACTCAAGGTTGGCCGATAAGACTCATCATCTGGTATGTCCATATAAAGTCACATACAAAAATCTTTCAGTCAGACTTCCTGCCTGTCTCATCTTGTACAATTTCCTGTCTTCATCCTCAAAACTTCCTTCTTATGCAGCTGTACACTGACAACATGCCAGGTACACAATGACCCAATTCATATCTAGTTCAGATATAGTTCAATGTCTGGTTCAGATATAGTTTAATTGGATAAAATTCAATCTCTTCTTCTGATCCTTTCATACATCAATCATCCCTATAACACATGGACATCAGTTTTGGATTGGTACAGTCCATTCTTACTGTTGATATGGGGATGAGACACATATTTGCAAAATTTGTGCCAAAACTCCTGTCCCCTGACCAAAAAGAAGATCGACTGTCTGCAGCCAGAGAGTTGTTGGAATGCATTGAAAATGACTGAGATTTCATCGAAAGGATTATTACTGGTGATGAATCATGGGTTTATGGTTATGACCCGGAAACTCACAATGGAAGACTCCAGACTCTCCCAGACCCAAGAAAGCCTGTCAGGTGAGGAGCAATGTCAAGGTCATGCTCACAGTTTTCTTTGATTACCAGGGTATTGTTCATTATGAGTATACTCCATAAGTCCAAACCATCAATAAGAAGTACTATGTCCAAGTTCTGACTCATTTGAGAGATGCAGTTTGTCGTAAGATGCCAGATTTGCACAGGAATGGTGAACGGTTGCTTCATCACGATAATGCCCCAGCTCACGCATCACATCCTGTCGAGCAGTTCTTGGCCAATCACCAAATTGAGCAAGTCCGTCAGCCTCTGTACTCACCCGATCTTGCACCCTGTGACTTTTCTAAAACTGTGCACCCTGTGACGTTTCCAAAACTGTGACGTTTCCAAAACTGTGACGTTTCCAAAACTGTGCACCCTGTGATGTTTCCAAAACTGTGCACCCTGTGACGTTTCCAAAACTGAAATTAGCACTGAAAGGAAGGAGATTCGATGACCATTAAGCAAAATTTGACACAACTCCACAGCATAATGAAAGAGGGATTTCAAAATTGTTTCCAGCAGTGGCAGGAATGCTGGAAGGAGTGTGTTTTATTGGAAGGGGACTACTTTGAAGGAGACTGAATGCAATAACTGTCGGTGTTTATTTATTTATTTTATTTACATTTTTCTTATATACCGCACTATTCTGCATCAGTGCGGTTTACATTGAACAAACTGAAATTACATTGAACAGGGCATTATAATTTGGAGATAACTATTTTACAGGGAACATGGGCTATGGAGGGTTAAGTGGCTTGCCCAAGACCACAAGGAGCACCTGTGGGACTAGAAACCCCAATCCTTCCGGCCCGAGGTTGCTGTCCTCTAGTGGGATTTGAACCCCCGACCTTCCGGCCTGAAGTACCTTGCCCCAACCACTAGGCCACTTCTTGTGTTATTGTACAAGTCTCGATAAGTTTTGATTGCGTTTCATATTTACATGCAGGTTTCTTTGGTCAGGAAATATTAACTGTAATAAAATTGATGACAGTACAATATGCTCTTCCCCCTGGAAGTGTTGTAGCCATGAAACAAGCACTTTTTTGCACCTTATTTGTGATCAGGAGCAGGTATAAGCACGGACACTTCAACAACCAGAGCCAGACTTGTGTGTGTCATGCAGAAATCATGATGCTCATCTCTATTGCTCTGCCCAAGCCATAGAGGTTGTGTGTTCATGGTGGTACATGGTACTACAGTATATAGGGGAGAAGCCTGCTAAGGGGTGAGAGGATGAAGGCTGGAGTATGGAATGGGATGGTTTGTGAGTGTGGACCTCTGAATGTGGGGTATGTGTGAAGCAGACTGCTGTGAACTGTTTTCATGGACATCAAAAGGGTAGATAGAATGTGCCACATGCCTCCTCAATTCTCACCACCACCAAAAGGTTGTCTAATAGACAATATTTTGGTGGTGGTGAGAAGCAAAGAGGCATGTGACAAATTCTATCTAACCTTTTAGATGTCTTGGTGATCTGCACTTTGCCCACTCACAATCTTAAATGACAGGTGTAAGGCAGGGGTCTAAAAATCCAGCTCTAGAGGGCCACGAACCAGTCAGGTTGGCAGGATATCTCTAATGCATATATATCTCATGCATATTCATTAGGGCTATCCTGAACCCGACTGGCCTAGGGGTTCAAGGAGGACTGGTTCAGAACCACTGCTCTAAGAGTTTAGATAGAAAAGGAAGGTTAGAAACAGGACGATAGTGAGCGGGAACTAAGGGATCTAGTGAAGAGTTCTTAAGAATGGGGCGTATCAAAGCATGCTTCCAGGGTCTAGGAAAGGTCCCTGTAGAGAGGCTTGAATTGAACATAGTGAGAATGTAGGGAAGAAATCCCAGGGAAGGGGTAAGAAGCCAAGAGGAAGGAATAGGATCAAGTGGGCAGAAAGTTTTCTTAGAGGAAGATATGAGGTGAAAAAGTTCGGGGGCAGTGATTGGGTCAAATGAGGCCCAGAAGTGAGAGAGTTGGGAAGTAGGTGGAGGGGAGGGAACAGGGGGGGGGGAGAATCAATAGGGGCAGGGCAGGAGGGTAGGGACGCTCTCAAAGACGTAACCTTATCGCTGAAAAAGGAAGCGAGTTGCGACGGAGGAGGAAAAGAAGGGGTGGAGGAGTTGGATAGTGGAGCATGTAAAGAGATAAGGGATTGGAAAACAGAATAGAGGTGCCGAGTCTGGTTCGGGGCATTGGAGATTGCCTTAGAGAAATAAGAACGCTTAGCAGAGTGCACTTTGGAACGATAATAGGAGTGATGAGAGTTAAAGATTGCTAAAGTAGTTGGAGAGGGGGCCTTATGCCACAGCCGTTCCGCTCTACGAAGATGAGTCCGGAGCAGCCGGAGACCACTGTGATACCAGGGGTGCGAGGGTCGACGTCGGGAAGGGTGGGAGCGCAAAGGGGCAATACGATCAAGAGTGGTGGAAAGAGTGGAGGACCAGAGGGCTGCCTGGGAATTAGGGGAAAGCAGAGAGAAGTCTGAGGGCAGGAGATCAGCCGCTGCGGGAAACTGCTGAAGTGTGAGAGGGCTAAGGACACGTAGTAGCCGTTCCGGCGGGGGCGAGGTGGAGGAAGAGGAGGAGAGAGAAACCCCTGAACAGAAACAAGTGACAGCAAGGCAAACGTGGTCTGACCAAGGAAGGGGTGTAGTGCTAAGATTAGAGCGTGAAAGATAAGAAGAGGAGGATGTCAAGAGTAAGTCGAGAGTGTGACCTGCCTGGTGAGTAGGAAGGGTAACATGTTGTACGAGGGATAAATCATGGAGAAGAGTGAGGAAAGCGTGCTCCCTAGAAGAAGTGGGAGCATTGACGTGAAGGTTGAAATCTCCTGCGATAAGGATTTGGGGAAAGGCTAAAGATACATCAGTAATAGTTAACAAGAGAGCATCCCACAACTCCGAGTGAAGAGCAGGGGGAGAATAAATAAGGAGTACATGAATGGGAGGAGAAGTGTGAAGACGAAGCAGAAGGGATTCTGGGTAATACAGTAGTGAAGAGGAAACCTGAGTAAAAGGGAGGGACGGGTGAAGTAGAGCAGCAACACCACCACCTAACTGCCCAAGACGAGGGACAGAAGCCGCGGAAAACCCAGGAGGCAGACAACGAGCAAGGAGAGCGTCTTCACCATCCTTAAGCCAGGTTTCCGTAATAAGAGTAAGGTCAAAGGAAGACTGGAGGATAAGGTCTTGGATAAGAAGGGTCTTATTTCGTAAAGACTGTCAGTTTAAAAGACCAATAGAGAGGGGGGAGGGGGAGAGAGTGCAAGGTTGCAGAGACGGAGAGGGTAAAGAGACAGAAGGAGAACAAGAACGAAGATTGGCGACACAACGAGAGCGTGCACAGAGGGTCTTTTCCGGTCGTCTGCCCCAAAATACGGGAATAGAAGCCATGATACCGTGATAATGAGAAAATGAAAGGGTAGGATAGTATAGTGGTGTACCTATCGAAAGCAAACCAGGAACAGGTTCAAAAGAGAGTAGGGACGATACGGAGGGAGGAGCCGATCCGAGTAACCAGGGAGTAAGGAGTAATGTGGATAGGATACTTAGCCACGTTAAAGCAATGGGGCGTCCTCCGCATCTGGAGCGGCCCCAAGGAGCGTACCTAAGGAGCACGGCGTGCTCCTTAGGTGCACTCCTTCGGTGCGTGCCCCGGTCGCGCGCTGCGGTCGCGTGCCGCAGGCGCTGGGAATTTATAGTTGTCAGGCAGCGTACCTCGCTGTGTGCGGCCGCGTTCATGCGGCTGTGGGACTTCCGGGAGGGGTGGAACCCAACTGTAAGCATGTGAGTGATGGCCCGGATGGAGAGGGCAAACACTGGGGAGATACAACAGACACTCAAAATAAACAATAAGCCAACAGAAGGACAGCATGAAAAACAGCCTTATAAGGATTGTTGGCAACTGTGGTGAGGGTACTATGGGCTGGCAGCACGGATCTGCAAAGATATGACTGTCACAGGCAAGCAAAATATTTGCCTTGGACAGGAGGGAACAACGAGGAATTGAACCCAAGACCTTTGCCTAGAACATCAGTGTACTAACCAGTAGGTTATACCCCTATGGCATGCTGCATAGCAGTGGCTGGGTACAGAAGGACTGCAGGTCACCACACAAACCGTCTGCTCTGTGTGCCAGGATAGGGTAACCCCCACCAGCACCCATGATGCATTGCACATGCAGAACAGCGGCCTACAGCTGACCACCAAATGGGGTCTGCACCTCTCCGGTACTGCAGCATGGTAAGACGGACTGACAGTGCATGATACTGGCACAGAGTAGCTACAGACCATGCCATTGTGCAGGTTCCGTGTGCACCTTGAGGGATAGGATGGGCACCCAGCACTAGGTCCACAGTACATGTGGTGCTAGAGATAGGTCCTGCTGCACATCCCTATCGCTACCACTGTGTGACAGGTGTTCCCAGCAGTGCAACTGAAGGTACATCTGTTCCAGCTGTGTTCTGCAGTCACATGTGGCCTTGTGGGACCGGACACCACCCAGATTAGTGCATATTCTGTGCTAAGGTCTGGCTGCCATGGGTACCTGTTAGCAGGGCAGTGGGGTGTCTAGACTCACATGAGGGTTATGTAGCACTACCACTATGTGTCTAAGTGGTATGCACTATATACCCCAAGGGGCCTCAATCACCCCTTTTGTAGCGGAGGGTTTGGTGGGACAGGTGCCTGCACCCTGCAGAATGGCTGTAGTACCAGCAACCACAGTCTTGCTGGTAGATGACAGCCCTCTACCTTCTTGGACTCCCTGCCTATGCTGTAGTTTGCTGACACTGAAATAGTTTCTCTCTCTTGCAAATGTGTACTAAAGCCAGTTTTTCAGTTGCGTTATTATTCAGCCCTTCATTTCCCCGCGTTAGTGTGGAAGGGGCCTCTCCCCCCCCACTCCCCACCCATTGACCCCTTCTCTCCGCCCTCTCTCCACCCTCTGCGGGACTTACTGCGGCCGGGAACATTAAGGTGCGTTATGTAACGTTAAGGCGCATTAACGTTATGTTACGTTACGTTAACGCGCGTTAACGTTACAGAACGCGCCTTAACGTAGCCGCTGCTACGTTACCACAGTTTAGTAAACATGCCCCTATGTCCAAATGAGGTATAGCTCTATGAGATCTCAGTATCCCAGCTCAGAAAGAAATTGGGTCATCTAAACTGGATCAAAAAAGATATTTTACATTTTGATGTTTGTTTACACTTCTACAAGAATCCCAGTTTGCATCATGAGAAATCTCTTCAGTTTAACCTTGCAGATGTCTGGGAACATACAGATTTTCATCCCATAGAACAATAACCAGTGTAAAATTCTCTTCTCATGCATTAAGTAAAGTTAACGTGTGTTAAGTGCTGAATGAATGGACAGTGACAACATTTATTGTGCATAAGAGTCCAGTTAAATCAGACAAATCTATTTACAAGCCATCTCTGTCTTCTCCCAAGTCCTTCCCGCCAGACTTAGGAGATGGCAAATAATTATTATAATAAGCCTTAGAAATCATAAAGCAAACTTCCTCAGAGATCTCAGAATTTCAACCATATATTTTTTGAACATCTCTTTAGGACACCAAACTTTAGATCTTGGAAAATTTATCAAATGCAAATTTCTTCTACAAGTAACATTTTCTAAGGCCTTTGTCTTATTCTGACTTGCCAAATTACCTTTAACAGATTTTCCCAATAACTTATTATCTTTGTCAAATCTCTTTTCAATATTAGATATTCTTTCATGAAATTTAATTAACTCCTCTTCTTGCACACTTAAAGCATCAACTTGAGACTGATATTGTTTGAACATTGTCGATATCTGAGCTGAAATTGTAGCTAATGTTTCCCAAATAACCTCTAGATTAATCACTTTAGGTTTCCCCATAGTTATTTTGTAGCAGCAAAGCGCAGACAAACCAATGATACCAGGAGTCTGTTCAGAAGGTCCAAATCATTTATTTGTGCACAAGTCTCAAGCAAGGCAATTTCAAAATGGCTGAGCAAAGTTTTCAAGCATTACAACAACTTTTATAGACTTCTGTTCCATTCTAGGTATAGAAAAACATTTCATTGGTCCCGGTACGCTCCCGTACCTCCCGTAGCCCTTCTATTGGTCCCGGTACTGATAAGTTTCTCCAATTATGTTCCTTCTGTGGGCTTCTGTGAGCATGACACCTGCCTGCCCCCCTTCTAGTCCCAATTACAATGGTCAGTTCATCAACTTGTTACTTTCACACTTTCAAGGCTATGGGACCATTTGTGCGTGCAGAAGAGCAAGGTTCTGTAACTCATCTGTCAGCACTCCTCAATATTTCTCTGCAAATGTACTCTTTCTTATCAGTAACTTTAAAACACATCTTTTCTGTATTTTTCCATTTCTTAATTCTGCAATTCTGCTTATCTAAGCTAATTCAATATTTCTACTGAGTTCTTTCTTACAATAGCAGCATATTGGGGGATGTGCAATCCTATATGCCTCTCCACAGGCCTCATTTACAGGTCAAGCTAGCCATGCTGGCCTGCCTATGTCAGACACCGTGGGTCACAGGCCTGCACCTGCCACATTCCCCCCTTTGATTAATCTCACCCTATTACTTAATAAGGTGTGAGAATTAAATCACTTTCTGAAGAATCACATCATGATTGAAGGATTTCTACTAGGACTAGCTTGTATAAAGCCATTATTTTTAGTTGCGGTCTTCCGCTCTACTGTACTATCAATAGCACTATGAAGGGAACGCATACAACATGGGATTAAACATGGTAAGCAGAGGACAACTGCAACAAGGATTAGTACTAAGATAACGAAAGTCTTAAATCCTCCCAGCCAAGAGAAAAGGTTAGCAAACCAATTAGGAAATTTCAAGGCGTGCCAAGTCTGTACTGGCACATAAGCATGTCTTTGCATATCTTTAGCAATTTCTTCAACTACTTGACCTTTATCATCTATTTTCAAACAGCAATTGGTTAAATTCAGTTACCACATACTCCACCTACAGCAGCTAGCAAATAATCAAGTGCTAAACGATTTTGGTATATGGCAGTGCGCATCTGAGTACTTTGTCTAGCTAAAAGCGTGAGAGCATGACTAGTTTCATTGGTATTATTTCAACTACTGCTTGTAAGCGAATAATACGATTAATCATATAAATTGGGGTACGATAACCATACATACCATCATCATTCCAAGTGGCAGGTCCATAATACTCAATAATTCTTTCTGGTGGCCAATCATCACCTTGCCACTTCTCCCACTGCCTATCTGTAAGGCCTCTCTTTTCTGTCTAGATGCTCCTTTGTGTTTGTGGGTAGTATATACAGGGTATCCTAATAGTTCTCCATGATAAGAGTTTAACAGGAAGAAAGAAGGACTGATGGTTCATAAGACACATGCTCCTCCCCATATTGGCCGGAGTAGCGCATAAGCTCGGTGTCCACACATCCAAAATAGGCAAGGTGGGGCTTGCCAGGCTTGGACTTTGGCAAGGTTAGTCCATAGACCTGCAAGTTCAGGAAATCTGGCTAATGGGTTAGGAGGTTCAGGATGTCTGATTCCTGACCACCATGCTGTCTTTTTAGTCGTGGCATTATAGTACTTCTGGCTAAGACAGACCAGCTGTCCTACTTTTTGGGCGAACTGGGGTCCAGTTCTGGCAAAGCAAAGACGTCCAACGATTGAGTGCGCTAACACCCATCACTGGTTGTCTTGTGTAATTCAGTTCTGATTGTAAATCATGGGAATAATTCAATTCTTGGGCTTCCAGGGCCATTGATCTCCCATTTGGGTTCCGCCACAGAAATAACAATCTGTGATCTTAAGACTAGATACTACTGCTCCGGCTATTCTAGAAACAAATTCTGTGAAGGGTGAGGGATCTCAAACTTATTTACATGCATAGCTTCATAAAAGGTATTATGAATATGATATTTAGATGACTTGTGGGCTTGGGTATTCAATCTAATATACACAATGGTCCCTGGATCTGTTCCTCCTCCTGCAATACGTAAACCAAACTTATATCCTTGTTTCCATGCATGGGGGTTATGTACACGCAAATGTAAGGGGTTGCAAGCATCTTTCTGACATTTATCATTTGTGGTTGGCTTGGTTAGAGTAGCCATCCGCTTATCTATTTTCTCATCAGTTATACCAGTGTTCAAGGTAGCATAAAAAACTCTTTCCCAATAAGGGCAATTGTAGTGGGGCGCTGTAGGAGTACTTTTCCCTGGTTCCTTTTTACCTGTACACTTCCTCCATCCCGTGGCACCTTCTGGACACATATACTTATGGTCATTCCGATACGCTTTCTCCCATGTACCACAGGTGGACTGACTATCTCTATTAATAGAATTACATGCATCAAAATTCAAAACAGCAGGTTTAGTAATGTCCTTAAGTGGTGGTGTAGCAGCTAATATAGGTCCATCTGCATCCTTCCATCTTATTTCCAACGTGTAATAGGATGGATTCTGATGCGGATTATAGCATGCTTTGATTTTGCCATGAGTGCAACATTTAGTTCAGTGGTGTTATAGATACACCGAGTTATTGTTCCCTTGCAGGTATAGTAAGAATGGTAAGCAAAGTCTGAGTTACTTTCAGTCCAGTTCTAGTAGAGGTAATGCAAGCAGTGCATGGAGGTAGAGCATAAGTCTGTTCAAAACCTCCAAAGAGGGCAACCAAGGCAAAGCAGAAGCAAAGATACATGTTGATGTTGATTGGAGTTCTTCTGAATCCTCAGCTTGCTGATCTTGATCACGACGGTCGATTGTGCTTCGTCCCGTTTGCTTATGAAGCAAGTTTACGGGTGCTGAGTGTTGATTGAAGATCCTCAAGATGTCCAGCACACATTAACCAACTTAGCAATTCAGTTGGCTTGTGAAGTCTGGCTTAGTCAATGTAGTCTCAAAGTAGTGTGTCAAATCACACACACAAATTGGGTTCGTTGAAACAAAACTGTTGCTGCATGGAAAACAGCAATCCTCTCGAAAGACTTGGCTACTGCAAAGCACTTGTGATGAAGTGTCTATGCTGCTGGTTGCCGTCTCAGAGTAACTCGCAAGGGTACATCAGGGTGCTGCTCTGCTGTCACCGCTCTGGTTCAGGATCGGCGGCGGGCTTGACTCGGCTGTTGGTGGATCCAGGCGTCGATCTCGGCTACCTTTACTGCAGTTGGGGTAGACAGGATGACGGTGTACGGTCCCTTCCAATGGGGTTTCCAACGGTATCTTCTTCCAATCTTTGATCCACACCGAAGTTCCAGGCTGGTAGGGATGCAAGGGTTCCGTCAAGTTGATAGGCAACTGGTCTTGGATCCACGTATGGAGAGTCTGCAGAACAAAACTAAGAGCTAGGAGTTCTTGTCTGGTTACTTCTGAACCAATCTGGGCTAAACTTCCTTTGATTCCCTGCACTATTGGTGGGGGTTTACCATACAAAACTTCAAAAGGGGAAAATCCTGTTGACTTTACAGGGGCTGAGCGTATTCTGAGTAAAGCTATGGGAGCACTTGGGGCCATTTCAAGTGTGTCTCCTGACAAAGCTTAGATATTTGGGCTTTCAATGTACGATTCATTCGCTCAACTTTCCCTGAACTCTGGGGTCTGTATGCAGTGTGGAGCTTCCACTGTATCTGCAAAGCTTTTGCTAACTGCTGAGTAACTTGAGAGACAAATGAGGGTCCATTGTCTGACCCTATTACTGCTGGGATTCCAAATCTGGGGACAATCTCTCTCATTAAGGCTTTGGTAACTTCTCGGGCTTTCTCAGTTCTGGTTGGGAAGGCTTCTACCCACCCGGAGAAGTACAAACTAATACTAGTAGGTAATGGTATCCATTGGCTTTTGGCATTTCGTGAATCAACTTGGAGGTTGTGCATGGGGGTCACACTCTTGACTGAACTCGGGGTGCTGTAATAAGGCCTTGCTTGGCATTATTCTTGGCACAGATCTGACATTGTCGTGCTACTGAGGCTGATATGGTTGTCATCAGAGGAATGTAGAAATGTGGTCTGAGTGCTTTCTCATAGCACTCTTTCCATAGTGGGTAGCTTCGTGGAAAGCTTTGACAAAGGATGGTCCTAACAGTTCTGGAATTACTATTCTTCCCGGAGGTTGACTGCCTTCTTCTGGTGGCAGCTCAATCCATCCGTCTTTCAATACTCCATTTTCTTTGTCACAATAGTAATCCAATTCTTTGGTGGTATATCGTGGGGTCCATAGATTCAAAGGTACTGGAAACAATGCTGCTTGCATTGGCATAGCTTGTGGGGCAATTGTCCTGTCATAGCTGCTTGTCGTGCTGGCATCTGCGAATCTATTTCCTCGAGCAACTCCTGCTTGATGTCCTCTACAATGCCTGACAGCTACAAGTGAAGGGCCCCAGACTGCATCAAGAAACATCAATATCTCCTGACCAAATTTGACTGAATTTCCTCCGGAAGTGATGAGTCCTCTTTCTTTGTAGATAGCTCCATTGGCATGCAAGGTAGTGAAAGCATATTTGGAATCTGTATATACATTCAGCACAAGTTTTTCTCCTAACAACAATGCTCTGGTGAGTGCTATCAATTCGGCTTTCTGGGCTGATGTGCCTGAGGCTAGGGCTGATGATTCAACTACTTCATGTTGAGTGACGACTGCATATCCGGCACAGCGTCGTCCGTCAAGGATGAGACTGCTCCCATCAACTAAATAGATCTGGTCAGGATTGTCTATGGGCACATCTGTTAGGTCAGGTCGACTAGAGAACACAGTTTCCATGACTTCGATACAGTCATGTTCTGGGAGTTCTTCACTGATGGGTATCAAGGTGGCTGGATTCAGAGCATGGCTCACTTCGAGTTGTATCTGTGGGTTTTCACATAACATGCTCTGGTACTTCAACATTCGGGAATTGGTGAGCCAATAATTTGCTTTCTGTTCCATAAGGGCAAGGACTGCATGTGGCACAGTGACTCGTATGTTCTGTCCTAATGTGAGTTTGTCTGCTTCACTCACTAATAGTGCTGTAGCTGCAACTGCTCTCAAGCAGGGTGGCCATCCTTTGGCCACAGGGTCCAATTGTTTCGATAGGTAGGCTACAGGTCGTTCCCAATTTCCTAATTTCTGAGTCAACATGCCTAGGGCATTTCCCTGTGCTTCGTGTACAAACAAGTGAAAGGTTTGTGGACATCTGGTAGTCCAAGTGCTGGTGATGACATCAATTCTTCTTTTAACTTCTGGAAGGCTGTATCCTGCTCAAGTCCCTCCAGTGGTGACTTCTCTTCTCCTTTTGTGGCTTCATACAGTGGTTTGGCAATTTGGGCAAAGTTGGGTATCCAGATTCGGCAATATCCTGCCGCTCCCAGAAAGGCTCTGACTTGCTTTCTGGTTGTTGGAGTTGGAATTCTGCATACTGCTTCTTTTCTTTCCCTGCCTAATCTTCTGCTTCCTTGGGTAATACGAAAACCCAAGTATTTCACTTCTGTTTGGCATAGTTGTGCTTTGGCTCTGGAACTTTATATCCAGCTTCATTTAGTAACTGCAAGAGATCTTTGGTGGCTAATATACATTCTCTTTCTGATACGGCAGCTATCAACAGATCATCCACGTACTGGAGAAGTACTCTCTTCCCCGGGGCTACTGGATAGCTTGAAAGGTCTTGATTTAGTGCAGCACTAAAGATGGTAGGTGAATTCTTGAATCCTTGGGGTAATCTTGTCCAGGTGAGTTGGCCCCCTCTTCCAGAGATGGGGTCCTGCCATTCGAATGCAAACAATATTTGGCTTACAGGGGCTAATCTTATGCAAAAGAATGCATCTTTTAAATCCAGTACAGTGAAATGGGTAGCTTCAGCAGGTATCAGTCCTAGAAGAGTGTAAGGATTGGGCACGACTGGATGTATAGTTTCAACTGCATCATTTACTCTTCTCAAATCTTGCACTGGGCGATAATCATCTGTCTCAGGTTTCTTCACTGGCAAAAGTGGGGTATTCCATGGAGATTGACATACTTTCAGTAGGCCATACTCAAGCAATCTCTGTAGGTGGCGATGAATGCCTTCAATTGCGGCTCTTGGGAGAGGGTACTGTTTGACGTGCACTGGGGTAGCACTAGGCTTGAGGGTTACAATCACTGGAGCTATATGTTTGGCTAGGCCTGGGGGACTGCCTTCTGCCCATACTTCAAGTGGTGCATGAATGTTCTTTAAAGTTTGTTCAAAATAGGTATCTTGAATCGAATCATCAGTGTAGTATCTCCATTCTTCTTCTCGGGGTACTGTCAGCAGCATTACTCCTGCTGGTTTGGCTTGAGAATTCACTGTCATTTGCATTTCTCCTTGTTCGGAGAAAGATATTTGTGCTTGAAGCTTGGCTAGCATATCTCGTCCCAGTAATGGTACTGGACATTCGGGCATGTAAAGGAGTTGATGAGTTACTTGCTGTCCTCCTAGACTGCATATCCGGTTTTGAAGAAAAGACTTTGTGGCTTTGGCACCAGTTGCTCCTATAATGGTGACTGCTTTCTTGGTGAATGGGGCTATCTTTTTGTCTATTACTGAATGTTCTGCTCCAGTATCAACCATAAAGTTCATAAATTGGTCTCCTATTTGTATTTCGACCATAGGCTCCTGGAGACCTAAAGCAAACTTGGAGCCCGGTCTGTCCTAATCCACGTCATCCTCATCATGGGCCTGTGTGGCCAATGCTTGAATGGCTCCTCCTCCCCTCTCTCTCTGGAATTGTTCTCGATTGGCTCCTCCTCGGCCTCGGGGACGGCCTCGTCTTTCTTCTCGCCACTGATGATCGTATTCGTCATCTTGCTGGGCGTCTTCGAGTTGCGGGCAAGTATCTCTCCAATGTCCTTCTTCTTTGCAATAGGCGCATTGGTTCACGCCTAGTCTCTGGGTCCGGCCTCCGCCTTGACCCCGCCCTCTTCCTCTGCTCCTTCGATTAGGGACACCTCCCCTTTTCTTTTCAACTATGGCCGCAGCCAAAAAATCAGCTTTCTTCTTCATCTTTCTATCACATTCTCTCTGTCTTTCAGTATCACGATTCACATACACTTTATGAGCGACTTCCAATAACTGTGTTGCATTCATGCCCGCAAACCCTTCTAATTTCTGTAATTTACGTCTAATGTCTGGTTGAGACTGGTTTACAAAAGCAGAATTCACCATGCATAAACTTCCTGGTGCCTCGGGATCATAGGGAGTATACATTCTATAAGCTTCAGTTAATCTTTCATAATAATCTGCTGGGCTCTCATCTATTCCTTGGATAACTCCTGCGACTTTGGAAAGGTTCATAGCTTTTTGGCCCCCCCTTTTCAGGCCTTGTAAAAAGCCTTGGCGAAAACGGGCTAGGGCTGTGGATCCTTCATCTGTATTTGGATCCCATTGGGGGTCTTCATTCGGGAATTCTCTCTGAGCTGCTTCTCTACGATCTATTATATTCTGCCCCTGCGCCGGAGCTGCAGGGTTTTCTGCCATCCATTCAATAGCTGCTTTTCTAATTCTCGCTCGTTCTTCTGTAGTGAATAGGGTGGTCAGGAGCTGACGGCAATCTGGCCAAGTGGGTTGGTGAGTTTCCATAATACTAGTTACTAATTCTGTCAGCTCCTGGGGCTTGCTAGTATAGGAGGCATAATGCGACCTCCAATTTAATAAATCCGTTGTAGAGAAGGGGATATACACATAAGTTAGGGGTCCCGCTACCACTTCATCATTATCATTCTTTACGGGCACCCCCGGGACTTGCCTTAAGGGAAACAGTTTGGCTGTCCCAGGCGTCATTTGGGTCCGGGATCTAAGGGCTATTGTCGTTGTCTTTGCAGGAGTTGCTTTCTTTTTCTCAACTGGTTTTGCTTTGGGTTTTTCTTTCGCTGGCTTGCTAGTGCTAGCGCTGGCTTTCTCAATTATTTGTACACTGTCCTCTTCTTCTTCTTCTGGGGGATTCCTTCCTACTTCTTCTTCTAGCTCCGCTTCTGGCTCACCTTTTACATCCTCCTCTTCTCTTCCCGCTAATTCTGTCTCTTCCTCTCCTCCAGGAGGAGGGGGGTCAGGGGTTGGGTCTCGCCTCGGCTCCGGCGGTCTCTGGGGATCTGGGGCAGGACGCCGCCGGCTATTCTTACTGGACCTGGGGTTCGGGGCTGCCTGAGGACTACTTCTGGGGAATCGGGATCTGCCAAGATGGGTTTCTTCTTGGCTTTCTTATCCTGTTCGTTCATTCTAGGCTGTTCCTTTTTCTGTCTAGAATCTGTTTTAGCTAACATTATTCTGCACTGTTCCTCATAACAGCGCTGCGCCCAGGAGGGCGGATCTTCACAAATACTTAACCAGGAATCTATATAGGGGTACTGATCTGGGTGCGCTACCCGCACTCTACGATGTATTGACTGGATAATCTCTACAGTGAACGTTCCCTCTCGGGGCCAGATGGGGTCTAGATCGGGCCACTCCCTAGTACACAAAATCTGCAAACGGGCTGCTGTCATTTTAATACCATAATCTCCTGAATATCCCTCTTTAAAATGTGCGATCATACATTCTAATGGAGTGTTCCTAGTAGACTCCGCCCCTCCCATTTCGATGTGTGCGCGCAACAACAGACAGAAGGGAAAAGGTGGGCGGACCGTGGGTAAGGGGTCCTCACGGCCCTGGAAACGTACAGGGAATACAAATAACAAGACAAGACGACAATCGCTTCCCCCTTTTCGCGACCTGAGCGCGGTCGCCCGGTCAGGAAATGCGCTAATCAGGGGTCCGCTTTCACTTGGTCCGTGCTGCCAGACCTCTCAATCACACTTCGTTCACACAATCATGCTAGCAACGTATTCCCAGAATGCATTCGTTTCTATCTGTTCTGACTAGTCTTTTTTCCAAATTACTAAAAGGATGAGGGTTTCACCTAGCGCATTCCCATGCCAGGCTACTCAGCTCTTCCTTGAGAGTTGATCATGCTCTCTTACCAATTCCCAATATCTCGAGATTACAAATTCCAAATTCCAAGTTCCAATGGCAGTACTGCGCTTTCTATTTCTGTCTAGACCCAAAATCAAAACTATACTCACCGGATCCGGTCCTCAAAACTTCCCAAGCAGGCGCATGAGTTGGACTTCGGACTCCCCTCACTCGGGTTCGAGGCGTTGACTCCAGCCGGGCTCGTCACCCGCCGAGGTCCGACCAGCTCCCTCCGATACAAGGGACCGGTGGCGCCAGGGAGCGGCCCTCGTCGGAAGGGCGCGATCCCGGCAGGACCAAGCCTATAGAGGCGGAAAGTCGTGGTATATTGCCCTATATACACTTTGATTCCACAACTTCCCGGCCAACGCACCAAGGAATATGTAGCAGCAAAGCGCAGACAAACCAATGATACCAGGAGTCTGTTCAGAAGGTCCAAATCATGTATTTGTGCACAAGTCTCAAGCAAGGCAATTTCAAAATGGCTGAGCAAAGTTTTCAAGCATTACAACAACTTTTATAGACTTCTGTTCCATTCTAGGTATAGAAAAACATTTCATTGGTCCCGGTACGCTCCCGTACCTCCCGTAACCCTTCTATTGGTCCCGGTACTGATAAGTTTCTCCAATTATGTTCCTTCTGTGGGCTTCTGTGAGCATGACACCTGCCTGCCCCCCTTCTAGTCCCAATTACAATGGTCAGTTCATCAACTTGTTACTTTCACACTTTCAAGGCTATGGGACCATTTGTGCGTGCAGAAGAGCAAGGTTCTGTAACTCATCTGTCAGCACTCCTCAATATTTCTCTGCAAATGTACTCTTTCTTATCAGTAACTTTAAAACACATCTTTTCTGTATTTTTCCATTTCTTAATTCTGCAATTCTGCTTATCTAAGCTAATTCAATATTTCTACTGAGTTCTTTCTTACAATAGCAGCATATTGGGGGATGTGCAATCCTATATGCCTCTCCACAGGCCTCATTTACAGGTCAAGCTAGCCATGCTGGCCTGCCTATGTCAGACACCGTGGGTCACAGGCCTGCACCTGCCACAATTTCAGGAATAGTCTTGCTTGAAGATAAAACAGGATAGCAGACCCTGGGGCTGACATGTTCTTCCGCAGACAGACCTTGCCATATGTTGCAATCTGCATTGCACACAGGACCAGGACATGGCTTTTGTCTGCTGCAGGCGGGCACCACTGCACCCGCTGCAAATACCACCACACCATGCTGACATGCCAGAGTGCTGTCAGTGGGAGTGGTGTGCAGTCCCAGCCTGTCCAACATGTGAGTTTGGCGGGTACCTAGGGCGCAAGGCCCGGAAGGGGGGGGGGCAGAGGCACACAAGGATGGCCACCCTGTCATTCCCAGCCATCTGCCTCTTCAGGGACCCCATCCCCGCCTGCTGCCGATACGTCTTGGGGGGATGGAGGATAGCCACAACTGTGGTATTTCCCTGTGCAGCTGCATCTTACAGCTACCGCTATCGACCTCTTCCTCCAGAGCTGGCTTCAGTGACAGCTGGTGGGGGGGGGGGGGCGGGATTCCTGCCTAGGGTGCCAGAAATCCTTGGACTGCCCCATGTGGCACATCACTTTTCCACAGCAGCAGCATGTCTCTGTGCTGCCACTGTCACTGTGGAATCAAAACAGAAATCACAGATGTGTCATCTAGGCAGCTGCCTGGTCTGGCTTGTGTACCAGCAACCCCCACTGCATGACCCATGTGCCGCTTCCTTTTTCCCATTTGCACCATCAACACAGTGCCCTTTTGTACTTGGGTAGTATGCTGTTGCTGCTAATGGAGCACTACTATGACTGTTTAGGGCTCCCCTGTTTGTGGATAACATTGCAGACAGTGAAATAGGCTCTCTCCCTTCAAAATACATTCTTTCTGCAAGGTTTTACTTGGCGTTAGGGTTCCCAGCGTTAAAGAGCTTTTACACACATTGTGCAGCATGTGTTAAGGGAGAACCTGTTGTTAATGCCCACTCTCTGCCCCGTTAACACCAATCTCTCTGCCTACTGCGCCCTTAACGTTGCAGGCACCTTTAATGCCTGTTACTACAGCTTTTTCGCTGCGTTAAGGGCACAAAGGGTGCCGATAACAGACATTAATGGCACACTTGCTCCCTTAACACCCTCTCCCATTACTCTTTCAGTGTTTGTTCGGGTGAAACCTCCTCTACTGCTATCCTGCTCTCAGTTGGTGTACCCCAAGGATCTGTCTTGGGTCCACTCCTTTTCTCTCTCTATACCCAGTCCCTTGGAGCACTCATCTCTTCCCATGGCTTTCAGTAACATTTTTATGCTGATAACTCCCAGATCTATCTCTCTACACCTGAAATCTCTCCGGCAATCCAGGCCAGGATCTCTGCCTGCCTTTCTGACATTGCTGCTTGGATGTCTCACCACCACTGGAAATTGAACATGGCTAAAACTGAGCTTCTTATTTTTCCCCTAAATCCTAATCTCCCCTTCCTCCTTTCTCAGTCTCTGAGGATAACTAACTACTCCTCCCTGCATGCTCAGCTTCCAAACTTGGGGTCGTCTTTGACTCCTCTCTCTCTTTCTCCACACACATCCAACTAATAGCGAAAACCTTCCATTTCTTACTCTACAACATCAACAAAATTTGCCCATTCCTTTCTGAACACACTAATAAGGGGTATGTTTACTAAACAGCGCTAACGTCTCAGCGGCGATGTTATCATGCGATAAGTAATGTTATCACGTGATAATGCAACATTACCGCACGATAATGCCACTTATCGCGCAATAATATCTCCAGCAGCGTTAAGGCGCACAGAGGGTGGAGTAAGTCGTTCCAGAGGGCGGAGAGAAGGGGGTCAATGGGCGGAGAGTGGGCGGAGAGAGGCTCCAGTCACACTAAAGCTGTGAAATCAGGGTCTGAAAATTAACGCCAGTGAAAACCTCGCGTTAGAGGCACATTTGCAGGAGAGAGAAACCATTTCAGTCAGCAATGTACAGCAAAGGCAGGGAGACCAAGAAAATTGATAGTAGTGATACATGTGCAGCAACAGCATAGTGCCCAAGTACGAAAGGGCACTATGGTGAGGCTGCAAATGGGGTACAGGGGGCTTCAGGTGGGACATGCAGTGGGGCAGCTGGGGCACAGGGTAGACTAGGCAGATGCCTAGGTGACACATAGGAATGTAGAAACGGAAAACCAGCAAGACAGCAACTGACCAAGGGCAAACATGTCCACGAGTGTGTGTCCCACAGTGCCACAATGGACATTACCCAGAAAATACCCCAAAGGGCACATAACATTGGCAGGCGGTGCCGGGAGGAAGCGTGGATTTCTATGCAGGCACCCCTACCCCATATCACGCACCATAGGCAGCCACCTACCGCCACACTGGATGGCCTGGGACTGCGCGCCACCAGCACCACCGGCATAAGGGCATGTTAGCATGGTGGTGGAGGGGTGCTGGTGGTGGAGGGGGAAGATGCATCTTCCCACAGCAGACCAAGGCCAAGCCCTGTTTAGGTGGGTGCCGTGCACTGCAAAAGACAAGTTCTGTCTGATGAACAGTAATGGTATCCCCAGGGAATGACCTACCTCTGTGGAAACAGTTTGGTGCAGTACACACAGCCAGTGTGTTCAGAAGCAGAAGGTTACAGGTTCAGGTCCCAGCTGTGGCTCCTGAAAACCATGTCCCTTTATTTTACCCAGTACTAAACCGTGGCAATAAAGAAGGAATCTTTAATGCAGATAAAATAAACACGCCATAAACACCTATATTTTACCCTACAGAGCACATACACCATAGACATGTGGAGTCCCTAGAGCAGAGGTTCCCAACTGCAATCCTGGAGGCCAAACACCATTCAGATGTCATGGAGTGGAGGAGTGGCCTAGTGGTTGGGGCAAGGTACTTCAGGCCGGAAGGTCGGGGGTTCAAATCCCACTAGAGGACAGCAACCTTGGGCTGGAAGGACTGGGGTTTCTAGTCCCACAGGTGCTCCTTGTGGTCTTAGGCAAGCCACGTAACCCTCCATAGCCCATGTTCCCTGTAAAAAATAGTTATCTCCAAGTTATAATGCCCTGTTCAATGTAATTTCAGTTTGTTCAATGTAAAACCGCACTGATGCAGAATAGCACGGTATATAAGAGAATGTAAATAAATAAATAAAATAAATGCTGTCCCTAAGAAATATGCTTGAGATGCATTTGTATGCACTGCCCCCATTGTATGCGAATGTATCTCATGCATATTCATTAGGGACAGCATGAAAACCTGAATCGTGTTGGGCCCACCAGGACCAGAGTTGGGAACCTCTGCCCTAGAGCATAGGCCAACAGGGGCACAAACACCCACACCCACAGGCTCCACTATACAAAGCCTCATGGAGAGTCAGGCTGTTGGGCTCTGCGCGGAGCAGCATCTACCAATACTAGCACCTGCATACCTTAGCAATGCCGTCATAAACATGGAAACACGTTCCACATATATCAAAAGGTTGCTATGATCAATGTCAGATAACAAATCCTACATTAGATACAATTTGTTAAAAGAGATTCATCATAGCAAACTTTTGATATATGTGGAGTGTGTTTCATATTTTGTTACTGACAGTGTTTACCATCCCGGAGAGTGACCCTAACAGTATTGAGTACCATAGCAATGCCTGCACTGTGCCCAGGACTGGTGTGGCGGCCAGGGCTGCTAACCACCTCTATTGTTGCACAATGATGAAATAGGTGTGGGAGTGTGTGTATGTCTACCTAGTGTTTTGTGGCTGCCTACACCAGAGCTACTCAATTCCGGTCCTGGAGGTCCGCAACCCTGCAGGTTTTCGGGATATCCCTAATGAATATGCATGAGATATATATGCATTAGAGATAGCCTGTCAACCTGACTGGTTTGTGGCCCTCCAGGGCTGGATTTGGAGACCCCTGCCTTATACCTCTGTCATTTAAGATTGTGAGTGGGCAAGGTACAGATGTCCTAGACATCAAAAGGGTAGATAGAATGTGTCACATTCCTTCTCGATTCTTACCACCACCACCTGTACAGACAGGGTGGCCACAGCATGTCATGCTGGGAGGTCACTCTCACCCTGACTGAGCAGTGACCATGGCATGGTTAGGTTCCCCTGTAGTGCTATACAGTATTTCTCTCAAGCGATATCTATGAGTTCCGTTTTCTGAAGCCTAATTGCTGACATCCCATTTTTGGGTGCACACAGTTCCTTCAGGAGCATGTACTATGTACCAGCTAGCAGACTGTCTGCAGTTAGCATGTGTATGGCTGGAACACCTTGCAGGGTGCAATGGGTGGAGACTGACTGTGCCCTCTGCTGGTGAATGTCAGATAGTGATAGGGGGTGGCTGAGCTTCTCCAGGCCTACTGTCTGTCTGCCAGTGCCCTATGTGATGCATATAGATCTGCATTGACTGCCATGTAGGGTGCCTATTCCCCAGCAGGACTGGGGTTGATGGTCCCCTCTACTGCCACCATTGCAGAGATGTAGAATGTGGATCTGTTGGTGGGAGATCCTGTCTCCCACCCTGAACCACAGAGAGTGGGTTGGGTGGTGCTATATATTCCACTTTTGGGTCCAAATACCACCCTTCTCTTATAACATGTGACCATGGCAACCACACAGGATATGCACTATTCTGGGTACATCATAATCCACAAGGGCTAGACATGACTGGGAAACACAGATGGACACAGGTTCATCCTAAGTGTGTCTGCAAGGACTACCTATCACACAGTGGCACTGATGGGGACTTGCAGCATAGCCTATCTCAGCCAAGCTAGGTGCTGCAGACATGGTGCTGGGCGCCCCACCTCACCCTCAGGGTGAGCACAGGAACCGCACTATGTCACGGTCTGTAGTTACTCTGTGCCAGTAACACACATGGTCAGTTCCCCCTACCAGGCCGGGATGCTATAGAGGCGCATACCCCATCTTGGGATCAGATGTAGGCTGCTGATCTGCATGTGCGGTGCATCATGGGTATGGGTGGGTTTACCCTATCCTGGTAGCCACAGCAGACAGTTTGTTTGGTGACCTGCAGTCTTTCTGTAGCCAGCCAGCAGTGTGTTAGATGCTATAGAGATGTAGCCCACTGGTTACTTCAATGACTGTGGAGACAGAGGTCATGGGTTTGATCCCACAGTGGTGCTATTTACTAAGACTGTCTGAGGCTTTTCATTTTAATTTAAATCATTGCTGCCAGCAAAAACACCCTTACAGTGACGTAACCTAAGGTGCCTCATAAGGTGCCCTATAAAGCGCCCTATAGGGCACATTATAAGGTGCCTTGGCGGACAGAGCACTTTATAATGTGCCCTATTGAGTGCCTTATAGGGCGCCTTATGTGGCACCTTAGGTTACGTCACTGTAAGGGTGTTTTTGCTGGCAGCACTGATTTAAATTAAAAGGAAATGCCTCAGACAGCCTTCTTACATAACACCACTGCAGGACTGAACCCATAACCTCTGTCTCCGCAGTCATTGCAGTAACCAGTGGGCTACACCTTTATAGTTTTTAACATTGTGCTGGCATGAACTTAGGGTTAACGTGCGTTAGTGTGCCATGGCGCCCACTATCGCGCGATACCGATTCCTTGCAACCTTCTCTCCGGAACGCCCACTACCTTATATAGCATTCTTCACATTAACGCTGCAACTAGCTCCGGTAACATTAAGACGGTTTAGTAAACATACCCCTAAGACACTTATCCACTCATCCAGTCACCTCCCATCTAGACTATTGTAACCTAATCCTTGCTGGTCTCCCTCTGAATCATCTCTCTCTCCTTCAATCTGTTCAACACTCTGCTGCGCGGCTAATTTTCTGTCAGCCTCGTCATGCTCATATTACCACTTTTCTCAAGTCACTTCATCGACTCCCTAGCCATTTCTGCATGCAGTTCAAACTTCTCCTGCTGACCTATAAATGCATTCACTCTGTAGCTCCTCACTACCTTTCCTCTTTTATCTCTCCCTACACCCCTCCTCTGGAACTCTGCTCTTCTGTCAAATCTCTTCTATCTGTGCCCTTCTCTTCTATTACTAACTACAGACTTTGCTCCTTTCACCTTGCTGCTCCTTATGCCTGGAACAAACTACCTGAGTCTGAACATGAGGCGCCTTCTCTGACCCTTTTCAAATCCAGGCTGAAAACTCAAATCTTCGCTGCCGCTTTCAAATCTTGACTCAACTGATCTCCTTTGTGTTTCCTTATCATTCCCCCCTAGCTGTATCACATGTCTACAGCTACTGTGTTGTCTGTCTTGACTAGATTGTAAGGTCTGATGATCAAGGACCGTCTTTTACATGTATCTGTGCAGCTCTGCTTACGTCTTGTAGCACTATACAAATGTTCAGTGGTAGTAGTAGTAGTAGTAGTAAGCATACCCCTATGATAAAATGAGGAAAATGGTTAAGAAAAAAAACGAAAAGGAGAAACTGCAAAGGTTTAAGGGCCTGATATTCGAAAGGCATTTACATGGTTTACAGTCAAGTAAACCATGTAAATGCCCTAAATCGTATATTCAATGGCACTTACATGGTTAGTGCCATTGAATATTCCCTTCAAAGCCTGCTACCCACCCGATGCTTTGCGGTTAGCATCGGGGTGTATTGGGGGCATTCTGGGGCAGAGACTGCCACTAACCAGGTGATAGCGATATTGAACAGCTACCTGGTTAGCGATCCTTGGCTAAAACTAGACCAGCTTTTGGCTCACCTAGTTTTAGCAGCAGATTCTAACTGGGTAGCGGTACAGTATCGCCACTACCCAGTTAGCCTCAGTGGCTCTGGGGCATGTATGGCGATGCTGGATATTCAATGCCGTGTTAAGGGTTGGCAGGCAGGGCTATGTGCCTGCCCAGCTGAATATTGGGCCCTAAGAATTTACATCAGGCCTGGGCGTTATTTAAATATACTCTCTTGGAAGCCCAGACCAGATGTATTTTAGGCTTTAAAAAAGGTGGAAGGAAGGTCAAACAACAGCCAGCATGGCTTAAAGGTGAGGTCAAAGAGGCCGTTATAGTTAAGATGAAATCCTTCAGAAAATGGAAAAAAGAACCAAATAATAAAAACAGGAAACAACATAAGTACTGGCAAGTTAAATGCAAGGCATTGATAAGGCAGGCAAAAAGATAATTTGAAAAGAAGCTTGTGTGGAAGCAAAAGCGCATAATAAAAACTTTCATAGCAAAACACCTGTGAGAGAGCCAGTTGGACATCTCTCTAGATTCCCTGCCAATCTTCTACTGTGCTGCCCCTCTGCCTCCCGACCTAGTCCTCACCTGCCCTTGTCTTCTTGGCCCTCCTTAACTGTTGGTCTATCTGATCTAAGACTGTAGTTGTTCATGACTTAATCATAGAGAACTCCTTTGATGCTTTGTTTGTGACTGAAACCTGGCTCCGCAAAAAGGAGGATCCCCTCCTCACTTGCTGCCTACCACCAGGATTCTCAGCCCTTTCCTCCCCGCAACTGGGATGGATTGGAGGGGGCATGGCCATTCTTCACAGTTCCGCTCTTTTCCTTCGGGTGATTCATACTCCCACCATTCACTATCGCGAGTCTATTTTTCTCCAGTTGGACTCGGCCCCTCTTCTCCAGTTTCTTCTGATTTATCTTCCGTCCTCTCTCTCATCACAAGGTTGGGATGATCTCCTCCTGACTATCTCTGAGATTTCCCTATCCTATCCTCATGCCTTGTTGCTTGGCAATTTCAATTTGCATCTCGATCCCCCTAGCAGGCCTAAGGAGAGGGCCTTCGTCTCCCTCTTAGAGGATCTTTCCCTCACGCAGCATGTTCTGTTCCCTACCCATTCAGCAGGTTACACCTTGGATCTCCTAATCACTGCTTTGGCCTCTTCTTATGTTCCCAGGTCCCTTTCATCTTTCCCCTGGACTGACTACCATTGTATTTTTTCTCTCTACAGTTATCTCGTTCATCTTGCACGCCTACCTCTTCTCCCCACAGCTGAGCTCAGATGCCGGATCTCTTCCCTCACTCTTCAGCACTTCCTATCAACCAACCTTCTCCCCATGGTTGTCTCCCTGCTGTCCCCTGATTCACAGGCCCATATTGAAACAACACCCTCTCAACTGCTCTGGACCTCCTGGTTCCTCTTTGCCCTATCTCAGTCCCTTGTCCTTCCACTCACCACCCTTGGTTTCATCTGGGACTATGTGTTCACCATGCTTATCTCTGTGGTGCCAGACATATCTGGCGTGCCCAGCCCTCTACCAACAGCCTCCGCATTTTCTGTCAACATCACAGAGAGTATTGGTCAATGATCCATTCAGCCAAACATGACTACTTCTCCAATCTGATTTTTACCTCTTCCAAATCATCCCAGCAGCTTTACTCTGTTTTCTGGTCTCTCTCATCCCCTTGCGCATCCGTCTCTCCATCCTCGAACCCTGATCCTACTTTTTACTATTTTTTTTTCTAGCAAGATCCTGTCCCTCCGTTCAGCATTCCCCTTCTGTCCATCCCCTCTCTTACCTCTTCCCTTGTCATCTCCTTCGCCATGGTCTTTAGCACCACCCTTTTCCCATACCTGGTCATCCTTCCATCCAATTTCCTCCAATGAATTGTTAAACATCATCTCATCCTCTGAAAAGACAGCCTGCCCCCTGGATCCACTGCCTTACAAGTGGCTGCTTGAGCCCTCCCTCACTCTTCTTCCTCCTATTCTTTCAATGCTTAATTCTAGTCTCTCCACTGGTTGTTTTCCCTCTCCCAGGAAGCATGCCCTAGTTTGCCCCATTCTCAAGAAGCCCTCCCTTGACCCCTTTATTCTACAAATTGGCGTCCCATCTCTAATCTGTTCTTCTTTTCCAAACTTCTTGAGTGGTTCGTCTTTGCACAGCTGTCTTCTCATCTCACCTCCACCAACACTCTTCATCAATGTCAATCTGACTTCAAGGAAGGTCATAGTACAGAGTCTATTCTCCTCTCTCTCCTGAACAAACTTCACTCCGCTCACAATCACGGGGACTTCATTATTGTTGTTTCTCTCAACTTCTCGGTCTTTGATTTGATTGATCACCACACTGATCACGGTATTTCAGGCACCCCCTTGAAATGGTTTCGATCCTTCCTCACTGCATGTTCATTCTCGGTTCAGTCTTCCTCTTCTGCTTCCTCCTCTATGCCCCTCTATTGTAGTGTCCGTCAAGGTTCTGGCCTGTCCCTCTTCTCTTTAATATTTTTCTGGTTCCCCTCACTCTTCTAAAATAGCAATATAATATCTCTGTGTATTACTACGCAGATGATATCATTATCCTCCATCGTACATCCTCCTCAGTTCCCGATATTGCCTCCCTTAATTCCTGTTTGGACCGCATCCATTCCTGGATGCGTGAAAATTTCCTTTAGTTGAACCCCTCCAAATCTTCTGCTACTAGGATCACATTTGGTGCCCCCCTCACCCCCTCTGGCTCCTATCCTCTCTTCTGTCCCTATACCCCTGGTTTCTTCCTTCAGATATCTTGGAGTGATTCTTGATTCTTCTCTATCTTTTGCAGAACACATCACCTCTATCTCCCACAGGTCCTTCTATAATCTACGTCAGATCCATTCAGTATTTCCTTTCCTCTCTCCTGCTGCTTTGACCACTCTCCTCCTCTCTCTCATCATCACAAGACTTTACTACTGTAATGTCTCTCTTGCCAGTCTTCCTCAATATCACCTTCACAGACTCCAACTACTTCAAAATACAGTTGTACGTATTCTAACTTTATCCTCTCACTTCGACCATGTTTCTCCGCTTTTTGCTCATCTTCATTGGTTGCCCGTTTGCTTTCGGATCCAGTACGAAATACTTACTTTCGCCCACAGAACTATTCATGCCTCTACTCCATAATATCCTGCTGACCTCCTTCACTTTCATTCTCCTCATCATCTCCTACATTCAATACATATCTATCGTCTTGCCCTTCCCTCTGTTTCCCAGGCCCATCTTGAACGTACATGATACTCTGCTTTCTTTTTTCTGGGCCCCTCTGTTTGGAACTCCCTCCCTTACTCGCTTTGTTCTGAACCCTCTTTCACTAGGTTTAAGGCTGCTTTAAAAACTCATCTTTTCAGTTTAGCTTTTCATGCCACTAATCCCCCTTCATGACTTGCCCAGGTTCTCTCTCTTTTCTTCCCTCCCTACTCTGTCCCCTTCCCCTTCTCCCCCTTCCTATCCTCCTCTTACTACTTTAAGTTCTTTTGCCTGCTCTCGCTCCTGTCCTATATGATAATGGCATTCCTTTCCTTTTCCCTCTTCTGCAGCCCTTTGTTCACCGCTTTAATGCTTCGGTCTAAGCGGTTTATCAAAAACCTGAATAAAGATAAAGATGATAGAGGGGTAAAAGGGGCACTAAGAGAGGACAAGGCCATAGTGGAGAGACTGAATGAATTCTTTTCTTCAGTCTTTATTGAAGAAGATGTAGGAAACTTACCCATGCCAGAAATGATATTCAAAGAACAAATACAGCTGTTTGATAAACTAAGGAGCAGCAAATCATCTGGACTGGCATACATCCCAGGGTTCTGAAAGAATTGAAATATGAGATTGCAGGCCTACTTTTAGTAATCTGTGAACTATCCGTAAAATTATCTGTAGTACCTGAGGACTGGAGAGTGGTCAATGCAATGCTAATTTTTAAAAAGAGTTCCAGGGGTGATCTGAGAAACTACAGACCACTGAGCTTGATATTTGTACCGGGCAAAATGGTAGAAATCATTATAAAGAACAAAATTATTGAACATGTGGATAGCTATGGCTTAATGGCAGGAAGCCAACATGGATTTAGCCAAGGAAAGTCTTGTCTCACTAATCTGTTATATTTTTTCAAAGGTGTGAATAAACAAGTAGATAAAGGTGAGCCAGTTGATATAGTGTATTTGCATTTTCATAAAGCCTTTTTGACAAGGTCCCTCAAGACAGACTTCTGCAGAAATTAAAAAGTCATTGGATAGGAGGCAGTGCCTCTCTGATGTTCTCCACTTCCATAACCTTGTCCGCAGTCTCCACTCTGCTCATATTAACAGCCTCCAATTACCCTCCCTGAACACTGCCCATCTTGAATCCACCCACCACTCTGCTTTATTCTTCCTAGGTTCCTCCCTCTGGAACTCTCTCCCATCTACTCTTTGCCTCGAACCCTCCTTCCCCCAGTTCAAATCTCTCCTCAAACCTGTTTTCTTCCGCCTTTGACCTCCCAGTTGCCACCTCCTAGCCTCCCCTGCTGCCTTAACCCCTCTTTGACTGTGAGCTGATTGTAATTCCTTTCCTTTATGGCCATTGGCCTTCTTTTTGAACCTTTGATTGTAAACCGCTCTGATGTCATGAAGGGTGGTATAAAAAGTGTACTACTGTACATTAGGAACTGGATAGAAAACAGAGAGTAGGGCTAAACGGACAATTTTCTCAAGAGAAAGGCGAATAGTCGAGTACCCCAGGGATCTGTTCTAGTCCCGCTGCTTTTTAATATATTTATAAGTGACTTGTAAATGGGAATAACGAGTGAGGTGATCAAATTTACAGATGACAAAATTATTCAAAGTTGGCTGGAGCAGTAACTTTTGCTTCCTGAATACTTTGATTGACGCCATGAGTGGCAGCTCCTAATTGGGCAGCTCTCTGTGGAGTCTACTGCATTGTGTCCAACCCCCCCATGTCATCTCCGGGGCTTTTAAACAATGTCCGCTTACCACAGGATGCAGACGTGGGCATGTCTAAAGGGGCATGTCCAAAAGGGCATGCTCTGTTTTCTTGGTGCCCCTTAGGTGCACTGAGGAGCATTGGACAGAATATCTGATATGGGTAAGAGGAAAAAGAGGACTGCGACTCTGACTATGGCCAACCCTGTTAAAACTGTGAAAATTACTGATTCTATGGACAGATATGTTGTTGCATCAGTAGTTGGCCGGAAGAACTATCTCAGTTATCCTCTGGTTCCTTTGCTTCTGCTATTGTCTCCTCTCCCACAATGGGGGAGAACGCATCCCTGCTAGCAAACATGGAAATGTTGGGACCGGGGACTTCCTCTCCAATTTATGAGGGGCAAATGTGCCTTCCCTCTGCTGTTCCTGGGTTGGCTACTACTCTGGAGACTGTGCACGATGGTGGCATTGTTCCTTTGCCCCCAGTAGTGCGAGCCCCGGGGATAGTTAGTGGATCTCAGGGTTTGCTTTCTCTTTCAGTATCGGAGGACAAGAAGGCTGAAATTTCCTTAGTAGACATTTGGCAGGTCTTAATACGTATCAATAATTCATTGTCTAATACCTTTTCTCAGTTCTTGCAGTTTACAAGTGAAACTAGCCAAGTTAACACAATATGAGGGTCAATTTTCTGCAATAGATTCTCATTTACAGAAGCTTGACAATCGGGTAGTAATAATTATTTTTTCTCCTCCAGTCTCTCTTTAATGTGGGCTTGTGAGATATTGATTTTCTTAACTTTATTGGACAAATTTTACTGTTTGTTTTCTCTTTTCTTTGTTTGTTTCTTTATTGTAAAAAAGGAAATATGCATTAATAAAAATAAAATATTCAAAGTTGTTAAAACACAAGAGGATTGTGAAAAATTGCAAAAGGACCTTGAAACATTGGGAGACTGGGCGTCCAAATGGAAGATGAAATGTATTGTAGATAAGTGCAAAGTTATGCACTTAGAGGCCAATTCCGAAAACATGCACGTCTGGGCAGTGGACACGTCCAAATGGAAACATGCAGGCATAGAACCTAATTCCACACACATGGGGATAGATATAGCTGTGGGTACAGAATTGCCTACATATACTGCACCATGTTCTACAAAGATGTGTATATGCTGACAAAAGCTTTGTACATTCCTGCGCTTCCACATACATTTGTGGGGGTGTTTTTGTATGTTACTTTGACTTGCATCCTCTCTCTCCTCTGCTTTCTCTTCAGTAATACAGCATGCTGAGGTTTTCCAGACTACAGTGCACAGCATAGGTGTTATATCCATTCACCAATATGGGCTGCATTAAGGTGCAGAGCAGAAATATTTCTAAGTTCTATCCTTATTCCATGTTCTGCGGGGAAGACTGCAGACATACATGGGTCTCTCCAGAATATACTTTAGACATCTCTGTGCCTGGCCATATCCCTGTTCTGCCCCCTCCCGCCCACGTTCTGAGATCCCTGTTTAAATGCTGTGTACGTGCAGGGCCACAAAGTTTTTGAATATAGTTCTAGACATTTTTGTGAGTAAAACGTCTGTCCCACACATCCAAGCGGCTTATCTGTGCTTCAGAATGACCCCCTTAGGAAACAACAAACCAAATTACAGCTACACAATGCAAGGCTCCACATTAGGAATCACCACTCGGGCAAAGGATCTGGGTGTCATCGTGGATAGTACGGTGGATAGTACAGTGAAACCCTCTGCCCAGTGTGCAGCCACAGCCAAGAAAGCTCTAGCCCAATTGGGGCAGAGGAACAGCATTAAAAGAAGCAGCCACGTAGGAAGCAGCCTCCGGGACATCGGGCTGAGCGAGCCCTGATGACATCTTCACTCACCAGCTCCCCCTGATCGAGGTTGAGTGCCAGAGTGGGACAGGAAGCCTTCTTGCCGCTCTGAAGCTCTAGCCCAATCGGGGCAGAGCAACCACATTAAAATAAGCAGCCACGAAGGAAGGAGCCTCTGGGACATCGGGCTGAGCGAGTCCCGATTACACCTTCACTCACCAGCTCCCCCTGATCGGGGTTGAGCGCCAGAGCGGGACAGGAAGCCTCCTTTCCACTCTGAAGCTCTAGCCCAATCGGGGCAGAGGAACCGCATTAAAAGAAGCAGCCACGTAGGAAGCAGCCTCTGGGACATCAGACTGAGCGAGCCCCGACGACACCTTCGCTCACCATCTCCCCCTGATCGGGGTTGAGCGCCAGAGCAGGACAGGAAACCTCCTTTCCGCTCTGAAGCTCTAGCCCAATCGGGGCAGAGGAACCGCATTAAGAGAAGCAGCCTCCGGGCACGCCTGTGCCTGGCAGGCCACGCCAAAGGGCCCTTTGGCGTGGCCCTTAGGCGGAGTCCTGAGATGGAGAAACAGGCCTTCCATCCACACATAAGCCACCCTAACAACCACCCCACGAAGTGTGCTAAGCTCTCCCAAACTTCAATGGAGATGGAGTTAAGGGGATGGAATCAACTGCAAGCAGCCTTTTCACACTGCACAAACCAGCAAAGGATCCGAAAACCGCTACAACAGACCTTAAGGCAAGCAAACATGCAGGCAAACTAACAGTGCCTAATAGCATACTGCTCCCTACTACTCCTCATGCAGGGAGGCCAGCCAAACACATTCATGCCGATACCTTCATACCCTCTCCTACCTCCCACAGACTGGACTGCCACCACACGAGGGCGCCACCGGCCTAAGAAACCAGCGACCAGCTCACCCAACGAGGTGCAGGCCCCACCACCATGGACGCACACAGCAAACCCATACTCGCTACAACCATCAATTGTACACTAATAAATGCAAGGTCAATCCGAAACAAACCAAATACTATCTATGACTACATTCTGGACCAAAAGCTGGACATCATTTGCATCATCAAGACCTGGCTCACGGACACAGAACAGGTCATACTGAACCAAGTGACCCCTCCAGACTTCACAACATTCTGCTGCCATAGAGAACTAAAGAGAGGAGGAGGAACCCTCATTATAGCCAGAAAAAGCTACAGATTCAATACTGTCACTATCAGCACCTCAAACGAATCCAACACAATCATCATATCCAACCATCACATCAGCTTTTGCCTCACTTACCGACCCCCCCCAATTCTATGAAGGATCACCTTTCAGCAATACTGGAATCCATATGTGCATGTAACACCCAACACAAGCCATTGATTGCCCTGGGCGACTACAACCTAACCTCCGCACCCACTAAAGAAACCAAAGCATTCCTCAAGGCCATGACTTCCCTAAATTACCAGCAGATGGTCATAGCACCATCATACCAACATGGAACCACACCCAACATGATATTCATATCAATACTGCTAATAAGGCAGAGGCAAGCTATCACCCCAGTGCACACCCCGGTTCCATGGTCAGATCATCACGTACTCTCCTTCACCCTACTGCTTGAAACCACCACCCAGCAAGCCAGAGGTGAAACCAAAACCAAGAAGGTTCAAAGCCCACAACAAGGAGACCTTCCTTAAAGAAATAATGCCACAACTACAACAAGACTTCAATGACATAGATGAAGCCATAACCAAATGGAATTCAAACCTATCCAAAGCGGCATCAGTGACAAGCAAAGAAAAGACACACACCCAAAGAAAAACCAATGCGCCCTGGTACTCAGGTGAGGTCCGAGAGGCATAACATATGCTCAGAAGGCTGGAGAGAAAATGGAGATGTACCAAGTCACACAAGGCAGCACTCAAATACAGATCCGAATAACAAGCCTACAACAACCTGATCAACAACCCCAAACAACAACATCACACCAACCTCATCCTGAAGTCAGCCAACAAACCAAGAGAATTATTCAACATAGTACAGCAACTCACAAAAGATACCCCACCACCCAGTGGACACCAATTAGACCCCCAATAATTCACAAACTACCTGATAAACAAGAACGCGAATCCAACAAGCAACATGCCCACCGCAGAATACACCCCAACGGCGATGGATCACAACCAACCCCGCAAAGAAACTCACCAAACCTGGAACAACTTCTCTATACCAACAACACAGCAAATAGAAAACATTGTGGGCTCCCCCAATACGACAACCACGCCAGCAGACCCATGCCCAGTGGAGTGGATCAAAGCATCCAAGAACCAACTAAGCCACCAGCTACACAAAATCGTACAGCAGTCACTTCAACAAGGACACCTCCCACAGATGCTAAAGCAAGCTACCATATGACCAATCCTCAAAAACAACTCGCTAAACACCTCTGATCCGAAGTCTTACCATCCAATCTCTAGCTTGCCACTTATCTCCAAAATCATCGAGAAAGTAGTGCAAAAACAACTACAGGATCACCTGGACCTCCATGCTCCGCTAGACTTGCACCAACATGGCTTCAAACCACATCACAATGTAGAGACTCTGCTCACCTCCCTCTTCGACAACCTACTGAAGGGGATAGACAACATAAAGAAAGGATTCTTACTAATCTTTATCGACATCTCTGTTGCCTTTGACACTGTATCACACCCCATACTCCTACGGCGCCTTCAAGAAATTGGACTACGCAACAACATCATGAAATGGTTTACCTCCTATCTAATCAACCACACACAGCAAGTAAAATGCGGGCAGAAGAAATCAGCACAATTTCCCACCACGCAAGGAATACCACAGGGATCTGCCCTATCATCCATACTTTTCAACATCTATATCCATGCCATATGCAGCATCATCAGACAACACAACATGCAATATCACCTATACGCAGACGATATAATGGTGTACACCCCAATTGACCTGAGCACCCCTGACGTAACCGCAATGACCAAGTGCTTCGAACATATGAACACTTGGCTTGCCAACAACAACCTCAAGGTAAACTTTGATAAGACTGAAGCGATGTTCGTTGCCAGAAGCACAACATTCAACCCACCCCAAGAACTCAACATACTACACAGGACAATTGCAACAAAGGAAGAAGTAAAGTATCTCAGTGTCACCATAGACAAGAACCTGAACCTACAATCTCACATAACCAAGACTGCAGTGAAAACATACCACCGTTTAAAGATCATCAGATGACTCAAGCCAATCCTCAGCCAAGAACATTTCAGCACAGTGTGCCAGGCAGTCATCACCCCCATACTGGACTATGGAAACTCATTATATCAGGGATTACCCAAAAATGCTGTACATCCACTTCAATTGGTGCAAAACACTGCAGCCCGCATAATCACAGGCATGCCCAAATACGAGCACATAACACCAGTTCTCCGACAGCTGCACTGTTTAGCCATAATGGCACGGGCAAAATTCAAAGCAACATTAACCATATTCAAGATCATACACCAATGCTCAGCAGAAATTCTACAAACCACAGTAACCAGAGACACTAGCGGCAGACCCAGACAAACCTAAGGCATCAATAGACTCCTCACTCCAGTCGGATACCACAAAACGAAGCAATCAACATCCAGAAGAGCCATTTCACTCTCGGTGCCGGACCTTTGGAACACTCTCCCTGAAGAACTAAGAGCACAAAGGGACCTCAAGGACTTTCGAAAATCCCTCAAAACCCATCTGTTCAGGGCCTCATTTGAACAAGAACCTTAACTCCCACTGTTGCCAATACAAACATCTAGCACCATCATCCCACACCTGGGGCTCAACCCCCCAGAAATATATGTATGTCTTGTCTCCTCTGTTGAATGTAATCCCTAGTCCCTCCCTAACCACTTTGATTGAAGGATAAGGTGGTATACAAAACTGGCTAAATAAATAAATAAAATAAATAATGCTAGGAATCATAAGGAAAGGAATAGAAAATAAAACAAAGGATATTATAATGCCTCTGTATCGCTTCGAGGTGCGACCACACTTGAATATTATGTGCATTCTGGTCACCATATCTTAAAAAAGATATAGCAGAAATGGAAAAGGTACAGAGAAGATCAACCAAAATAGTAAAGGGGATAGAAGAATACCCCTATGAGGAAAGGCTTAAAAGGTTAGGGCTCTTCAGCTTGGGAAAGAGACGGCTGAGAGGAGATGATAGAGGTTTATAAAATAATGAATGGAGTAGAACGGATAAACGTAGATCAGTTGTTTACTCCTTCAAAAAGTAGAAAGACTAGGGAACATGCAGTGAAGCTACAATGTGGCACATCTAAGACTATTTATTTATTTAAAGCTTTTCTATACTGTGCTCTTTAAAATCAGTGCGGTTTACAAGTAACATTTATATGTACAATGCAGGAAGTAACCTGCATTGTACTTACATTGAACGGGTATTGTAACTTGGATTAGAACTGGGGTAACTATATACAAACTGAGCAATCTGTCACTGAGTTGTTGTAGCAACATGGTGTGCTCTAATAACTATATACAGGATTGTCAATTAAGTTAGACAGTTGGACTGATGAGTGCAGTTGCCTCAACATGATTAGGGTGTGCTGGTGGTGTTGTCAAGGTGGGTGGGGTATGGTGGGTGGTGTTGTATTGTTGGTATGTATGTAATGTAGAAGAAAAAGATGGTGCTTTAGTGCTTTCCTGAATTGGGTGATGTCAGTGATCGCTCGGATAGTGGTTGGGAGGTCATTCCAGCATGTAGGTGCGTAGAACACAAAGGCTCTGAGAGCATTTTGTTATTTCTTTGGGGATTGCTAGTGTATTGGTAGCGAAAGTCCTTCTGGATCTGTTTGGAGGGGTGGGGTGGAGAAGGTCCGTTAGGGAGGTGGAGGATCTTTTGTTGATGGCTTTGAAGGTCAGCAGTACTAGTTATTTATTTATTTATTTAACAGTTTTTATATACCGCGCTATTCATCATCAGTGCGGTTTACATTTTAACAACCTTGAACTTAAGCATAAAACATATGTCAAGTTTACAGATAACAGGGAGTGAACAGGGATAACTGGGGTTAAAGATAAAATAACAACAAATATTCACAACTATTTACAGTAATTATTTATTTATTTTATTTATTTATTTTTATTTCTTATATACCACATTATTAAGATCAGTGCGGTTTACATTAGAACTGAACAGTGCAACAATGCAATAATATCACAATGTGCTTACATAGAACAGGAATAATCAATAATGGGAATAACAGGGGAAACTATTTACATGGTATATACAAAATATTTACATAAGTTAACATAAGTTAAATACACTAATAATAATTGAAATCTACAGTAAGCATAGCTAGGTCAGGTGGGAGCATGGGTAGAGCTAAAGGGAGAGGAGCACCTAACCATTCTCATGTTGGGTTAGTGCGTTGGGGTGGTTAAGGTGTGGGGTGAGTGAGAACGACTTATGTTTTTCGGGACTGGTTTCAGGATAGTGGATTAGAAAAAGATGGTGTTTTATTGCTTTTCTGAAGGAGGTGAGGCTGGATATGGATCGAATGTAAGTAGGAAGTAAAATTAGTATAGGCTTTGAGCTTCATAGGATAGAAATGCACTAGATTTTGATCTGGGGCAAGGAATGGAGTTTTGGGAATTTACCTGACTAACCATAGTCATTAGTTTGGGTTGGAAGGAGGGGAGGTGGGGAGGTAATGCCTTGGGAGAAGTGTTGAATGAAGAGGTGTGTTTTTAGAGATTTTCTGAATTGGGACAGATCTTTTTGTGATCTGATGTTGGATGGCAACATGTTCCAGCATCTGGGGGCGAAGGATGAGAATGCTCTCATGGTAGTCGTCTGCGTGATTTTTGCTGGGTCTTTTGGGACCATTAGTGTGTTTTCTGTTACAGATCTTCTAGCTCTGATGTTTTGAGGGTGGTGAAGGATGTCAGAAAGTGAGGATGGAGAGATTTGGTGGAACGCTTTGAAGGTCAAGAGGAGAGTTTTGTATAAGATCCTGCATGTTATTGGGAGCCAATGAAGTTCAAACAGAATGGGAGTAATATGTTGACTCCTAGGAGCTCCGTATAGAACTCTTGCTGCTGTATTCATGGCCAACTGTAGTGGATTCAGTGTGCTCTTAGGAAGGCCATGGAGAACAATGTTAGCATAGTCAAAGTGCGGGGTGACTAATGCTTGGAAGGTTGTGTGGAAATCATTTGGTTCAAGCATGGGTCTGAGAAGTCGTAGCGTCCTGATCTTATGGTAGATGGCTTTTACTGTATTCTTTATGTGATCTTTGAATTCCAGCCACTGATCCAGAATGACACCTAGGTAACGTATCGTGGTTTTGACCGGTAGATCGGCATCTCTTGTTCTTAACGTTGGCGGAGGAGAGAAGTCTTTATTCCTTGTGATAATCAAGACCTCCGTTTTTTTAAAGTTGACGTGGAGATTTTGTGTGAGCAGCCAATCTGAGATAGTATTGAAGCAGGTGGTTAAAGGTGTGTAGTCGGGTTTTGTAACATTAACTGGTGTGAATAGGAGCACATCGTCAGCATAGATGAGGCAAGAGATTCCAAATGAGCGGGTGATGTTGCAGATTGGCTGCATGTAGATATTGAATAGCAAGGCAGAGAGGGAGGAACCCTGCGGTACTCCTTGCTTCTGTTGGAAAGGCTGGGACGTAGTGTTACCAATCCAGACCTGTTGCCAGCGATCCTCCAAATAAGATTTGCACCAGTTCCAGGCCGTTCCTTGTATCCCTTTTTCGTGGAGCCGGGCTAGCAGTTGATCATGGTCGACGGAGTCAAAAGCTGCCGCTATGTCTAGGAAGACCAATGCAACTCCATTTCTGATGTTGTCTGTTGTAGTAATGAACATATTCATTAAAGAAGCTAGAAGAGTTTCGACTCCGTGCGCTTCTCTGAATCCATGCTGGTTTGGGTCTAGTGGTGCTTCGGAATCAATGTGTTGTTGAATCTGCCTCAGTGTAATCTTTTCTAGGATCTTGGCTAATAGGGGGATGCTTGAAATTGGACGGTAAGAGTCTTCCTTCTTCGGATCCAGTTTATTATTTTTCAGTAAGGGACAAATGGAGGTCTGTTTGAGGGCAGTTGGGAATATCCCTGTGCTGAGTGACTGGTCCGCTATGGCTGCTATGTATGGGCTAAGTTCTGCTCTCATTGCTTTGATCCAGTGGGATGGGCATGGATCATTAGGGGCGGTGGTGGCATTGATGGAAGTTATAATTTCTTCAATTGTTTTCGGGGTTGGAGATGAAAATTTATTAAGTATGAACTAAACATTGGAAGGTTGTGTGGTTTCACTTGCGATTGCTGTTGTGATTTTGATCATCTTAGATTGAATGTAGTCAGCATATAGTTGTGGTTGTACATGATCCTGCTGTGGTGGAGTAGGCTCTCCAGTTAGAGATTTTACTAATTGGAAGAGATCTCTTTTGTTTTGTTAAGAGACCGGTGAAGGAGTTTTGCGTGATATTCTTTTCTCCTGTCCCAGGTTAGCTGACGATGGGATCTCAAATGAGATAAATAAGTGGTTAGGTCATCAGGGTTAAGAGAGTGCCTCCATTTCCTCTCTAGTTTCCTCAATTGATGTAAGGAGGTTCGTAGTTCAGCAGAGAACCATGGCACGTTCTGTTTCTTGGATCTAGGCGAATTGATAGAGGTTTGATTGTCTGTGATGAGAGGCTGGGCGGATAATCCAATGGCACTGTTCCAGTTCAATACAGTTTCATTGATGTTGTCATATAATTGAGAGAGTTTTGGGATGGTAGTTTTGGGATGGTAGGTGAGCCGGCAGTTGATTGGAAGCCAGTGTAGGTCTTTTAAGATTGGGGTTATGTGGTCTCTTCTGGAGGCCCTGTATAGGAAGTGGCAGCAGTGTTCATTGCTAGCTGTACAGGGTTCAGTGTGTTCTTGGGGAGTCCGTGCAGGATAGCGTTGGCGTAATCGAAATGGGGGGTTACAAGTGCTTGGAAGATTGTTCGGAAGTCATCTGGCTGCAGCAAGGGCCAGAGATTCCGAATTGTTTGTATCTTATGGTAGATTGCCTTGATGGTGTTGCTTATGTGCGCTTTCATGTCAAGATGCTGGTCTTGCGTGATGCCCAGGTAATCAAACTCTGGAATTCATTACCAGAAGATGTAGTAAAAGCTGCTAGTTTGGACTGGGGAAATCCACTGCTTACCCTTGGAACAAGCAGAATGGAATGTTGTATATGTTTGGGAACCTGATAGGTACTTGAGACCTGGAATGATCACTGTTGGAAACAGGATGATGGGCTTAATGGACCTTTTTGTCTGACCCAGTATGGCATATCTTATGTTCTTATGTTCTTATTTCAGTGAGCCCTAGAACATCAAACCTACTGAGAAAACTGAACAAGTTTGCCTGGCATCCTTACATGTCTGTAAATTATTGGGTTGGTCTAACTGGCTGGTGCTGGCAGCTCAACTCACCCACACTGGTCTTTCACAGTCGCACTCCGTGCTTGCACAACAGGGCACAGTAACAATGGGCCATCGTGGATGCCAATACCGGATAGATCACACCTCTGGCTGGCTGACAGGCACTGTTGTGACCGGTGGCATGCAGTGACATTTACAATAGGGGATTCAGTAAATGTACCAAACAACAAAAGGGGCGTGGCAGCTACCAGAACACACCTCCCACTCCAACAAAAAACCCAGCCATACCCCTTCCCAATCTTCTTTTCCCCTGCACATTGTATCCAACAGCTTCCTTCTCTCATACCCCTTGCTCTTCTCTCTACTTTTATCTCCTATCCCTTCACTCCACATTCCCCTTACCTCCTTTCTCTTACACCCACCCTCTCACCCCCCTACTACGTTCTCTTCCCCTCCTTTTGCCATATCCACTCTCTTCCTGACCGCACTCCATACTCCCCTCTGTCCCATCCCTTCATTCTTCCCTTCTTGAGCCCTCAAACATCTCTCATTCTGCCCACCAACTGTTATACTTCTTCATCTTAGTTAAAAAAGGCAACTACCACAGGCTCACCTGCTCCCAGACTCAACCACTTATCCACCTTTGGCCAACTCACCTCCTCTCTCAAACGTGCAAGTTCACTCCCTCAGGTTCATCCCCTCATTCTCAAGCTTTCCAAGCTCATTCTGTCATTTGGAATGGGTGCGGGTGAGATATATGGGTGAAAGGTTGGTTGGAGGTGGGAGCTGTGGATAGAGGGGTGGGAGGGGTGGGAGGGAGTCTAAAAGTGCTTTATTGTTGTCTTTGTGTGCATGTATCTGAATGAATGTAAGGGTGTGTATGTGTATATGTCTGAGTGGATTTGTGGGAGAATGAAGATATGTGGGGGTGTATGTGTGTAACTGGGTGTTGTGCATTTATGAGTGAGTGGGGGATGTCTAAGTGTGTGGGGGGCAGTGTATGAACATGCTGTGTGTCTGAATGGATGAGGATGAGTGTGGATTTTGTGTGTGTATGTATGCATATAATTGCATAAGAAGTGAGTGAGAGAGTTTGGTGTGTTTGAGAGTATCTGATGCACAAGTCACCCATTTTTCTCCCTCTTCTTCTTACCCTCTCCCCTCTACTCTTCTCTTCTGTCTGCTCTCACCATCCTATACTCTCTTTTCCTCTATTTCCCCTCCAATCTGTCTCCTCTCCTCTTCTTTTCTTCATATCCTCTCCCTTGCCTTCAACCTTCAACTAAAGGATTATGACCACACCCTACATACTCAGACTCTGCCAGTCATCCACTCCTCCCTAACTCACACTCTCACACCCCAGGCATGTCTCCTTATTCTGGTCTTTCCTGGGCTAATTCCCTCTCCCCTTTCTTCTGGCTCAACTTCCCAGACTCATCCTTTCTCATCGACAACCAAAGACTCATTCCCACATCTGCCTTCTGCTCTCCGACCCTGAACAGTGTCCACCATCTCCCTTTCAGCCCAGGGCCAGTGCTACTTTTTTTGTTGCCCTGTGCAAATGATTACTTTGCTGCTCCCACCCCCAAGAATTCTAATGGATCCTTTTACAAGTTTGGCTTTTGTTGCAACAATAATTCAAGTGTCTGAACAACACTTAAACATGCATTGAGAAAGGGCTCCAGATTTCTATACAACTTCCCTCTAATACCAACTGCCAGGCACATGATGAAGTACTCCAAAATCCTGCAAAAAGCTCAGAGCCTATGGCAAACGGCAAATTACAAGCTATCAGAATACCGCGCCTTGGTCACATAAGCAAAACACAGAAGCAGGTACAGAACAAGGGACCGCAAGATGGAAAGAGAAATAGGCAGGCAAACATTTTACTGAAAACCTTAAGAAGTCAGACTCCTGTGCAACACTAGAAGAGTAGAAACAAATGCATTTCCTCTTGTATTCTGCAAAATGCAAAGATGTAAGAGATGCACATTTCTCAGAGATGGTATTGTAGCTTCTGGTTCCCACAACGGTTGCCCAAAATATCACCAATCAGAGAATTACTTAGACGGCAGTTGCTTTAGCTCAAAAGACTTTTATTTAGAATAACAAAAGTAATTATAAAATAGCAAACAGCAAATGCCTATCTAGAGATGGCAGACAGTACTTTCTTTCTCTGCTAAGAGGAAGAAAATACCGCCCGCTCTTACCTGAAAAATAATTGCCTTATATACATGTCTCTCCGTCTCAAATGTCTGTTTCAAATTAAGTTCAGTAATCCATCATACATTCTTAAGTGTCAGCAGGGCCTCAGAATCTTACAACACTTGAATCCATCATACATTCTTAAGTGTCAGCAGTGCCCTGCAACACTTTTCCCAGGGGATAATCTCCTTACATTTGTACATTTAGACCTGTCAGACCTGCTCATCTATACATGGCCTATGACCTCTATACTTTTAGGTCTATTTATCTATGCATGGCCTGTGACCTCTGTGCTTTTAGGTCTATTTATCTATGCATGGCCTGTGACCTCTGACCCTTCCTGTATTTTTCCTTCTTCTTGGCACTAATTGAAACCTTCAGGGTAGGAGAGTGTGTTTATGCTCATAAGAATTGCATTCCTGGCTTAGCCTGTGTTTTTCTTGCTTAGGCTCAAATACTGCTAGGCCCAATATTTTTGCATACTCCTATGCAGAATATGGTTACCCAGAATTCTCCATAGCAAATCCTCCATAGCAGGCCACATCTACTCCTTTATACCCACATGCTTGTCTTCTGTGCCATCCATAATATCATCAGGCAAGGGTGCAGTCATATAAAGCTAATATGAAGCCAATATATATATAAGCAGACCCAAGGCAGATTTAAGTCAAATTTCCCTACATTCGCCACTTTTTTTCTTTTTTTTTTTTTTGTTGGGGGGATAATTAAAATAATCCCACTAAGGGGCGTGAATAACAACCATTTGAGACAAAGATGGATCATTCAAAGGCAATCGTTGGTACTGTTCCCTTGACACAATATACATGGTTTTAGTGCTTTGCGATATCATTCGTTTACAACAGGCAAGTAAAATGGATAAGGTACAACAAGCAATGATTGCAAAACAAGCTATACTTAAAAGCGTAATAAAGAAGGCTTTAAGTCCTACACCTAAACTAGCAAACCATGAAGCAATACTACCCCAAATATTATTAAGTTGAAGTCCCCCTTTAAAATCATCAATATGCAATTCAGAGAGATGCTTTATCTTATTCATGGCATCTAACACAAACACCGTGTGGTTAGCGATTACAGTACAACAGTTCGTAGCATTAATGAAAGTGCATGTTCCGCCTTCAGCGGCCAAAAGTAAATCCAAAGCTTGCCTATTCTGAAGAGTCATTTGTGTATTTTGTTCAAGGGACTCGGCTAGGCGTGATATGGATTCAGTAACAGCTTTCATTTGAATATGCAACAAACATTGCAAACGGCGTACAGCCATACCAAGCTCAGCAGTAAGAGCGGGGGTGGCAAAGGGAATCCAGGCCGTTGCGCTAAGGGCATCCAAACGAGTTTTAGTCATGGGATAAGTGGAATTGATATACTCAAATGAGGCCTGAATGGCATCATCCTCGGCTATAGAGGAATCCCAGGGGCTAGCATAAGCTGAGGAGCTACGTTTTAATCTATGCAGGGTGGAGCGAGAAGCAGAATGATGGGTAACATTAAGAGGTATCAAGACAGAAAAAGAAGAAACCTTAACCAAAGCACAGGGTAATAGGGAGAGGTTAATTACCTGATACAGAGTTTCCCCACACAACCAATAATGACCCATTACAGCAAAGAGGTTTGTAGCAGGTGTCCATATGCGACTCATATGATGCCCATCAAACCACTTAACAAAAGATTTTCCTGTAGTAGCTGAGGTAAGATCCCTCCTGAAACTGGACATTGGGAGATAGCAAGAAGTATATGGAGATTCATTCTGAGAACCCGTTGTCAGCACAGCTGAACCATCGTGATAAATGGGACCAACTCCCACATACCAGCGGAAGTCAGATCCAGTAAACACTACCGGGCTTCTTGTAATATTTTTCCAATCATATTGCATACTGGAGGGGTCCATATTACCGGATTGATTATACCACTTTATCATGACAGAATTACTAGCAAAATGAAAGGATCCATTAATCACATTATATGACAGGTTACACCTGTCTGAAAAAGCAATGGATACATTTGTTATTAAACATAGATCAAATATCATATTCGGGCCAACATATACACGCAAAGGGTCATGTATCATATTCATTGCATGCCATGTCTGGGAACAATTAAAAGTCTCATAACAACTGGCAGAAAAATTATTATTATCTACACAAGCAAGCTGTCCTGCATACTCATTTAAGGGAACCTTTGAAACATGTACTGGAGCATATGATACACCCTTTGGTAAAGGGGTACAAATAATGCAGTCTGCAATGTTCATCAGGGAAACAATGTGTAATACTGATTGCTTCCACAAGTTCAGAGAGCCTTCAGGTAAAGCTCGGGGTGCTCGAGATATTGTCTGGTTAGTCTGGTTCCATCCATGAAGAAACAAAGCTAGCTGTCCATCTGGATGTAAACACTCAATAAGGAGGACGATTATGACAGAGATTCCCAGAAAAAAGCACAAGGACGCCCATGGAGTAGGCTTGACAGCGATCATCTTTGGTACTAATAACATAGCACTGTTGTGAGAACACTGAGTTCTGTAGGAAAATAAAACTGATTAATCAGATGGGACAGCTGGAGATGCTTTTAAATGGCTGACATGCACCCAAGTATCAGTATCATTCAGTCTTGCAGCAAAAGGGGAAGCAGCAGTGACAACGTGGGGTCCTGAAAAGGTTGGGCAGTCCCAGGATGCACGAACACAATTTCTTTTATAGACAGTGGACCCTACAGGGAAACAAGGTAATAAGGATGGACTGGACACAGACTGTGTGGCTGCTACACGGTCAGCAATTTCTTGGAGCGCAATCCGGAGTCCTGCAAGGTAAGCAGAAAGACTATCATGAATCGAAACCTGGGACTGTGATAAATTAGTTGTGCGCATACGCCGGCCAGTGGCCATTTCATGAGGTGTCAGATGTAATCGCTTGATCGGGCTATTACGCAGCTGAAATAAGCACATTGGTAATGCTTGTAGCCAGGTCATATGACCAGAAGCACAAATTTTTCTGAGTTGAGTTTTCAAAATGCCATTACATCGTTCAACAAGACCATTGGAAGTAGGTTTATACACAGAAACATACTTCCACTGAACAGGAAGATGCTGGGTGAGTGCAGTTACAAGAGCATTACGAAAGTGAGAGCCATTGTCAGAATATATGACTTTAGGAATGCCAAATCGGGGAATTATTTGTGTTAGCAAAACCTCTACTACTTCTTCAGCAGTCTCTCTATTGCAGGGGAAGGCCTCAATCCATTTAGACCAAGGGCAAACCCACACTAAAAGGTACCGCTTCTGAGCACATCTGTGAATCATGTCAGTGAAATCTACATACCAGGATTCAAAAGGACCACTTAGAACCGGGAGGTGACCTTTGGCTATGGGTTTTCCTCCTGGCTGAGAGTTCAGAATACACATGGGACATTTAGCTACCAGTTCCTGAATGCGATTTTTCATGTGTGGACACCAAAAAATGTCCTCAAGCATGCTGTAGACATTTGCAGCACTAGAATGATAGATATCATGAATGAGTTCTGTGAGGCGTTTCAGTGCTACATAACAGATACAGAGTTTTCCTGATGGATGTACCCACATTTTCTTAATTTGGGAACAACCTAGTCTCTCCCAGTTTCCTATCTCATGAGAAACAGCATCTTTCTGATAATCAGCAAGGTCAGGTACTAAATAGATCTGTGATCTGGTAACAGGCAAGGTCAGGGAAGCATTACTAGTTACTTCTTTGGCTAACTGATCTGCCAGGGCATTGCCCTTCTGGCGGAAAGAGTCTCCCTGTGTATGTCCAGGAACCCATTCACAGCACAGAAACAGATTGTTGATTCTGCGTTTCTCTAAACACTCATAAATTTGATGTATCTCATCAAGATGTGAGATTGAGCTGGCTGAGGAAGTGATAAAACCTCTTTGTGACCATTTCTGGTGAAGTGGTGTCAGCACTTGTGCTGCATATTGGGAGTCAGTGAATATAATAATGTTCTGTCTCTCCTGATGCAGTAAGACTGCCAAAATTGCACAGAGTTCAGCACCTTGAGCACTATAAACACTCGGCAACTGATATTGCAATACATCTAGAATGTCTCCAGAGGGAGATATTTGTACTGCACTGAAACCAGAACATAGTGACGTCTCAGAACCGTCAGTGAACCAGACTTTAGAATTGACAGGCATTTCGTGAAGAGACAGAATATTATCTGCAAAAGAAAAAATGGGGATCTTATCTTCTTCCTCTCCACTAATGACAGAAACTAAATTTTGTAGGTAGCCAAAAGGGTGACTTGCAGGGAATGGCTTAATGAGAATGTGACTCCGTAGCAGAGTAGCACAAAGCTGGTGCACCCGATATGGGGTAAAGTGGAGAGTATTACTGCATAACAATGCCTCTACATCACCGGAGCAATACACAGTGAGTCGCAAGGGATGAAAGGTGTTATAGGTCTTCCTGACTGCCTCACTGGTGGCTACTAATCCTCTCTCAACATCAGGCAAAACTATTTCTGTAACAGAAAAAGATCCTGACAAGTAGGACACAATTTTACCATCATCCTGATAAATCACAGCTGCCCACGTGTGATGTCCGTGAAAGCTAATGAGAAACATCTCCTTTGAATAGTCAGGAAGACAGATACTTGGTGTGTGCGAGACATCAGTCAAAAGAGATTGAAGCAAAATCTGGTCAGGAGCTGACAGGCTGATAACAGTCGACCCCTTAGCCCCCCCTTTTAAATATTTGCGAAAGGGATGTGTGCGTTGACTATGACCTGGGATCCAATTTCTGCAGAAATTTATCATGCCGAGCAGAGATCGCAATTGCTTTACAGTGGTAGGCATCTGTAATTGCAAGCAGTGTTGTTTAGTTTTCTCTGTCAGAGACAGCATTCCAGCTCCTACTAGGAAACCCAGAAAAGTGACTTCAGTTTGGCAGATCTGTGCCTTGGCCATGTTAATCTGGTATCCACTTTCCAAAAGATAACAAACAAGTTTATCTGTGAGGGCCAGATTTGTTGCAGCCTCAGCTGTGGAAAGCAGTAAGTCATCTACATACTGTAACAAAGACACATTACTGGGCAGCTCTGCCCTGAATGATTGCAAATCAGCAACTAGTGCTTGAGAGAATATGGAGGGGCTTTCCACATATCCTTGGGGTAACCTGGTCCACTGATAATGCTGACCCTCAAAAATAAATGCCAGCAACTGCCGGGATGTGGATTCAACTTCTATCCCAAAAAAGGCATGGGAAAGGTCCAGAACAGTATGATATTTGTACAGAGTAGTCGTTGTCAGCAATGTGGCAGGGTTTGAGACTACTGGAAACTGTGGTTCAATAACACTGTTAAGTGCACGTAAGTCATGAACTATTCTCCACTTCCCATTAGGCTTTTTCACAGGGAATAGTGGGGTGTTATATGGGGAATTACTGAGTTCAATAATTCCATGCTGTAACAGCTCCTGAATCTCCTGGCGAGATCCCTGCAGGGCCTCCGGTTGGAGGGGATACTGCGGAATCTTTGGTGGTTTACAGCCAGGCTTAATACGAATGGTTACAGGCAGATGTGATTTAACTCGGCCATAAGGGCTGAGTAGCAGTGACCGCTCAGGGCCTTTTTCTCCCAGCGGACCATAGGTGAATTCAACCTGTAATTTCACCAGTAAGTCCCTACCCATCAAATTTACTGGGCAATATGGGGCAAACAGAAAAGAATGAGAAATCTGCTGATCTCCTATTCTTAAACAAATAGGTGTAGTTAGATAAGATGTAAGGGGTCTACCATCAAAACCAGTGGTAGTCATTTTCTTTCTACTAAGCTGGCATCTCTGTGGTAAAGCAGTTAATACAGAGGACGTGGCTCCTGTATCAAGTAACATTTCTGTGGGCTCATCATTAAGATATACTGTGATCAGAGGTTCCTGATATGTGAGCCTCGCCTGTAAGATATAGATTCCCAGTCATTGTTGGGGTGGGGGTCCAGAATTCTGGGGAGGTGTCCACAAGGGAAAACGCCTCCTATCAAAGTTCTCATTTCTGCGCTGAGCACGGCATGAGCGCTGAAAATGACCGTAACCACCACAGTTCCAACACTGTGGGGCAGGAGTGCGGTTATTTTGTTGGTAAGAGGGACCTCGACGCTGTGGCTGAGGATAACGGGGTCGTTGGGCTCCGTTATAGTAAATGCGCTCCTTATCCCTATCCCATACCTCATCGCAGGGGTCTGGAACATCATCCTCATAAGGATCCAGATATTCCATGTCATCAATTTTCTCCTGCTGTTCCCTAATTTTCTGTTTTAGTTGTCTAATAAGTTCATTATTAGATTTATCAAGATGTAATTTGGTGGTGGATTGGGGATCTTTAATTTCTTGTAACCCTTTAAGTTGAAGGTGTAACAAGCGTGCTTGGGCCTGTTTCAAATCCTTCTCAGGTTTCAAAGTGTCCTCCTCTAAAGATCGAATATAATGCAAAATATGGGCCTGTTGTTTAGGCCATGGCTCAGATCCAAGGCTACTATAGACTTTAATTTTGCAGTTACGGATGGGGGTAATGTATTACACAAAGTCTGGAAAAATACAGGTCTCATACAAACATCATCGTATGGTACCCCCATTTGTGCTTCCCATAAATCTTGAAATCGTACGAGGTATGCACTGATATCCTCACCTATTTGGAATCTCATAGCAGTGAGAGGAGCCAAACTGCGCTGAGTAGGGTACATCTCCCTGAGGGAGTCCCAAATACGAGGACGAAACTCGTTGAAGGAAGAACCATCATAAGTGTTAACTGTGACCTTCACCTGGCCTAAATCGGCATTGGCGAACACTTGATTTGTCGCACTATTTCCCAGAATTTTGGCCAATAAAGCTTTGATATCTCCCAAAGCCAAATGATATCCAGCCGTAATTCTTTCAAATTTTTGAATCCATGTCTCTCCTCCTCTACTAAGTGGAGGGAGACTACTGGCTATATTAGTCATATCAGTAAAACTCCATGGGATATATTTAGATTTTCCTTCATTTGTGTAGATTACTGGAAACAGAAGCTGTTTATTAGCGTCCTGATTCTCATACTTCTCCCAAACCCTCAGACCTGCCTCCATATAGGCAGAATCCCAGTTAGGGTCTCCCGCTCCTCCGCGAATGCAGAGTCGGGCGGTGTTAAGGTGTACAGTTTCTAGTGATCCATTAGGGGGCCACTGTAACATCTGAGGCTGGTTGGCTCTTGTCCAACCGTACATGTTGGAGGACCATCGGTAAACATAATAACCATTGCCATCCTCCTGCTCTGTAATAAAAGTAAGGATACAGGGTTGTGGAGCTCGAAGAGCTTTACCACCTTTCACAACTCCACAAATCACTGTAAGTGCACTTTTTGTCTTTTCGTCATCTACTTCCTCCTCTACCTTCTCCTCTTCTTCCTCTTCTATAATCGTCTTAAGACGTTTTTCCCTATCTGTCAGGTCTAACTCCCATCTTCTAAGATTCTCAGTAATTTTTTCCTCAGATTGCTTTAAAGCTTGAGCCTGACTTTCTAAATCTTCATGTTCTGTTGTTAATTGCTGTTTCAACTCTTCTAATCTTGCCTGTGCCTCAGCATATGCACTGGGATCTGGGGCAGGGGTGGCTTTTAAGTTAACATGACCCTCAATCTTTGCCCAAGCTCCCTCAGTGTCCAAGAGTTTATGCAGGACCTGTTCTGGGGGTATAGAGGCTGCTGGGTGAGAAGTCGGTTCTGACTTGGGCTGGAAAACAGGGTCGAAATAGCCTATGGCTGCCATAGCTTTACTTTCGGCTGCCCAATAAGAAGGTGGGGGCACAGGGGCAGATGGCGAAAGCTCTGGACCAGCTTGCATCCACAGGGAAATATGTTGCAAATGTTCCAATTGGGCTTTGCCACATTTGTTAAATAAAATATGATCCCTAATTTTGGTCAAAATGAGCGGATCAAACGACCCCCCTGCTGGCCAGGCAAGAGAGGGTATTTTTTTCGTCCATTTTTCCCATTGTTTAGAACAATTTTTTATTGAAGCCTCCAATAGGGGGTTCTGTTTAACAAGGCTATCTATGGGATTAGGACCGGGCTCAGTTCCTTTCTCAGTATTTTCTTCCTGTTTAGATTTTCTTTTAAACATTTCCCTAGCTGTCCCTTCTCTATAGGCTATGTAGACCTGGTGTTTTCACTGTTCAGGGACAGGGGCAATTAACGTCGCCTTTTACCAATAGCAAATTGAACCTCCTTATATACAGAGGCGCACGCAATTTCGCTTTTAGGTAGCAATCCAAACCTCGTAATTAACAGAGGAGCGAAATTAAGAAATCCAGGACTTATACACGCTGACAACGCTTATGCTTCGTCTAAATCCAGCCAATCTCCTCGCGGAGGTATGAAAACGTGGATAAAGACACACATTCACTTCATATCAATGATATGTACAGTCTCAAGCGTACATCAATCAATCCCGGAAAGACAGAGACCTAATGTCTGGGCAAAACTTTCAAACTTTCTTTCCCTACCATTACAATTAAATGCAAAGACAATCTAACAATTTGCTACATAACAAAACATGAAACACATAAAATACATATGCATATGTGTAAATTTGGTACTCACCCACCAATTGAACCTGGGTAAATCTTCCGTCTTTGTTTGTAGACAGGAAAAACAAAACTCACCCACTGGAGTCGTCCTAGGGTATCAAAATCTCTCTCGACGTCACTCAGAGCGGTATTCCCATCTTCTGTACCAGCAGAAGGAATCCTCTTAAGGTATTCTCATCCCCTGTTTTTTTTTTTTTTTAATCTACTGTGAAAAACAGGAGGTAGTCCCTCTGACAAGTAAAACTACAAGTCAAAAACTGCAGTCAGAGGAGTCCTTGGGCAATTTGGAAGGGAAAAAAATTTAGAGGGTGTTCGGCACCAATTATTGTAGCTTCTGGTTCCCACAACGGTTGCCCAAAATATCACCAATCAGAGAATTACTTAGACGGCAGTTGCTTTAGCTCAAAAGACTTTTATTTAGAATAACAAAAGTAATTATAAAATAGCAAACAGCAAATGCCTATCTAGAGATGGCAGACAGTACTTTCTTTCTCTGCTAAGAGGAAGAAAATACCGCCCGCTCTTACCTGAAAAATAATTGCCTTATATACATGTCTCTCCGTCTCAAATGTCTGTTTCAAATTAAGTTCAGTAATCCATCATACATTCTTAAGTGTCAGCAGGGCCTCAGAATCTTACAACACTTGAATCCATCATACATTCTTAAGTGTCAGCAGTGCCCTGCAACACTTTTCCCAGGGGATAATCTCCTTACATTTGTACATTTAGACCTGTCAGACCTGCTCATCTATACATGGCCTATGACCTCTATACTTTTAGGTCTATTTATCTATGCATGGCCTGTGACCTCTGTGCTTTTAGGTCTATTTATCTATGCATGGCCTGTGACCTCTGACCCTTCCTGTATTTTTCCTTCTTCTTGGCACTAATTGAAACCTTCAGGGTAGGAGAGTGTGTTTATGCTCATAAGAATTGCATTCCTGGCTTAGCCTGTGTTTTTCTTGCTTAGGCTCAAATACTGCTAGGCCCAATATTTTTGCATACTCCTATGCAGAATATGGTTACTCAGAATTCTCCATAGCAAATCCTCCATAGCAGGCCACATCTACTCCTTTATACCCACATGCTTGTCTTCTGTGCCATCCATAATATCATCAGGCAAGGGTGCAGTCATATAAAGCTAATATGAAGCCAATATATATATAAGCAGACCCAAGGCAGATTTAAGTCAAATTTCCCTACAATGGCACATTCTAATTAATAAATTCAAAATAAAATATTTTTATTACCTTTTTTGTCTGAGCATTTTATGTTTCCAGTTGCATTGGTTCAAGTCTCTCTCTCTTCTGCTTTCCTTTGTTTTTTCCTAACATACTATTCTCTACTGTCCATTTACCATTTTTTCTCTCTCCTGTCTTTGTCCATTCCTCCCTTTCATCTTTTTTGGCCTTTATGTTTTCCTTTCAGCTCGTTTCTCCATTTCTTTCTTTTCTGCCTATCCATTCAAATTACACACTCCTTCTCACTCTCCATTTCTTATTCTCTCTTTACCTTTTAGCTATGAAGCTTCCGTCTCCTTCTCTCTTCTCTTTCTCAACCCATCTTCCCATCTGGAGGGAGGAGTGGCCTAGTGGTTAGGACAAGGTACTTCAGGCCAGAGGGCCAGGGGTTCAAGTCCCACCTGGGGACAGCAATCTCAGGCTGGAGGGACTGGGATTTCTAGTCCTATAGGCACTCCTTGTGGTCTTGGACAAGCCACTTAACCCTCCATTGCCCATGTTCCCTGTAAGTATTAGCATATGTGTGTCATATCCCCTCATGTTAAATGTATCTCCCAATTGACTGCTTTGACCCAGGGAAAAGTGGGATATAAATACAGCTAAATAAATAAATCAATCTTCCCCTCTTCCTAGGCTTCCCATTCCCCTCTCACACATTCACTCCTTCTGAAGCCTTTTATTCCTTTCTGTCTTTTACCAATTCCCTCTCCTCCTTCCACTTACACCCTCTGTACTCACTCATTTCCTTCCCAGCCCTCATCTACTTTTTTCTGTATCCCATCCCCTTCACCAGCCCCATCTCCTTCCTTGTCAGTCATTCTCTCCAGTCTCTTTTTTAGTCTCTTATCCCACCCAGTCTCTGACTTCCCCCTTTAACCACCTCTCCAGCTTTCCAGCCACCTCTTACCCCCCCCCCCCATGCTATCCTCTCCCACATGGTTCCACCATGCCCAGCTTCTCCTTTCTCTCTATCCTCTCCCACCTAAAGTCCGGCATTTCCCCTCTCTCATCCTCCACAGTTCAGCATCCCCCCTCTTTCCTTTCCCCTTCCCATCCCCCTAACAATTCAGTATCATCTCCCCACTTAGCCCAGCATATCTCCTTCCTCTCTTTCCCCCTCCTTCCTCCATAGCCCAGCATATCCCCACTTAGCCTTCCTATCCCTTCTCCCCAATAACCTGCATATCCCACTTTTCTTTCCAATTCCTGCCCCCTCCAACAGTCCAGCATCATCTGCCCTGTCCCTCCTCACAGTCCAAGTCCTGCATCTCCCTCTTCTTTTTCTTCCCCTCCCTCACTCTCTATATCTCCCATCCCCTTCCTGAAGTCCAGCATCTCTCTTCCCCCCTCCAGCCCTGTTTCAGCCCTTTCTCTTCCTCCCCAGAGCCCCCACCTGCCGCCGCTGCCACTTTTCCTATGACGCCGTCAGCAGCGGCAGGGTCTCCAAAGCTGAGATTTCAAAAAATGAAAAAGCTCGGCCTGTGCATCATTCTGCTCCTGTGCACAGCCCTGCCGGTCCCTCCCCCTCTGACATTCAGGGCCGGATTTACCTATACGTCATGTACGCCATGGCGTAGGGCCCACAGCCGGCAGGGGCCCACAAAAAAAGAACCAGGTAATTTTTTTTTAACACAATTAAAAAAAAAAACCTGGTGGCTGCCGCCGCGGGGCCCCCTCTGCTGCCGCGGGGGCCCCGTCTACAAGCTGAAGCCAAGCCGTCCCGTCGGGTCGGGTCGGGTCTCTCCCTCCCTCCCTCCCTCGCTGTAGGCTGCGAGAGACGCGAAGATAGAGCGTCTCCTCGCGTCTGTGTTAAGCCCGCAGGGGCTGATGGGATTTCCCATCAGCCCCTGCGGGCTTAACACAGACGCGAGGAGACGCTCTCCCTTCGCGTCTCTCGCAGCCTGCAGCCTGCAGCGAGGGAGGGAGGGAGAGAGACCCGACCCGACCCGACCCGACGGCTTCAGCTTGTAGACGGGGCCCCCGCGGCAGCAGAGGGGGCCCCGCGGCGGCAGCCACCAGGTTTTTTTTTAAATTAAATTTTACTTTAGGCCGGGGGGGGGGGGTAGGACTGGTAATGGGCTATGGGGGGGGGGGTAGGACTGGTAATGGGCTATTGGGGGGGGTGGGGGTGGAAATGGACGGGGGGGGGTGGGCTGGTAATGGGCGATGGGGGGGGGTTAGGACTGGTAATGGGCTATGGGGGGTTAGGACTGGTAATGGGCTATTGGGGGGGCTGGGGCTGGAAATGGACTGGGGGGGTAGGGCTGGTAATGGGCTATGGGGGGGTAGGACTGGTAATGGGCTATTGGGGGCTGGGGCTGGAAATGGGCTGGGCTGGGCTGGGGGGGCGCATAAGGCTAGAGGTGGGCTGATGGGGTTAGGACTGGTAATGGACTGTGGGCTGTTGGGGGGGCTTAGAACTGGCAATGGGCTTTGGGGGGGTTAAGACTGGTAATGGGCTGTGGGCTGATGGGGGCTGTCTGATAAAGGGCTATCGCGGGGGCTACCACTGGAAATGGGCTGGGGGGTTAAGACTGGAGGTGGGCTGATGGGGTTAGGACTGGTAATGGGCTGTTGGGGGGGGTGGTTAGAACTGGTAATGGGCTTTGGGGGGGTTAAGACTGGTAATGGGCTGTGGGCTGATGGGGGTTGTCTGGTAATGGGCTATGGGGGGCTAGGACTGGAAATGGGCTGGGGGGTTAAAACTGGAGGTGGGATGATGGGGTTAGGACTGGTAATGGGCTGTGGGCTGATGGGGGGTGGGGTAGGACTGGCAATGGGCTATGGGGGGCTGACTGGAAATGGGTTGATGGGGTTAGGACTGGAAGTGGGCTGATGGGGGGTTAGGACTGGTAATGGGTTATAGGGGGGCTTAAACTGAAAATGGGGTGATGGGGGGTTAAGGACTGAAAATGGGGTGATGGGGGGTTAAGGACTGTAAGTGGGGTAATGGGGGGGCTAGGACTGGTATTGGGTTGGGGGGTTGCTAGGACTGGAAATGGGCTGATGGATGGCTAGGACTGGAAATGGGCTGATGCAGGGACTAGAAGGGAATGGATGCTGGGTGAGGCTGGAACTAGAAGGGAGCTGATGTTGGGGGAGGATTAGAATGGGATGGGGCTGGAAGAGTAAAATGGAGAAGGGAAAAATATTTTGTGTGGGAGGGATAAAAAATCTACAATTGGCCGGGTATTGGGAGAGTAAGTGGGGATTGAGGATGGAGGGGTAAAATTTGAGTGGATGAAATAGGAATGAGGAAAGAGCAAAAGGAGAAAGATTAGTATGTTAAAGCAGATGTAGAGAGAGAATGGAAAAAAATCTAGAAGAGAGAAGAAAGGACAAATGGACAGCAGACGATGGAGAGTTAGCAGAAGACACGAAGAAACCAGAAGAAAGTGGCTGGAGCAATTGCAGCTGAAAAAAATGCACAAAAGGTAGAAAAATATCTCTTTATTTTGAATTTATTAATTGGAATATGTCAGCTCTGGTCAGGGCCGGATTTACCTATACGCCATGTACGTCATGGCGTAGGGCCCACAGCCGGCAGGGGCCCACAAAAAAAGAACCAGGTAATTTTTTTTAACACAATTAAAAAAAAAAACCTGGTGGCTGCCGCCGCGGGGCCCCCTCTGCTGCCGCGGGGGCCCCGTCTACAAGCTGAAGCCAAGCCGTCCCGTCGGGTCGGGTCGGGTCGGGTCTCTCCCTCCCTCGCTGCAGGCTGCGAGAGACGCGAAGATAGAGCGTCTCTTCGCGTCTGTGTTAAGCCCGCAGGGGCTGATGGGATTTCCCAGCAGCCCCTGCGGGCATCACACCGACGCGAGGAGACGCTCTCCCTGCGCGACTCGCGCAGCCGGCAGCCTGCAGCGAGGGAGGGAGGGAGAGAGAGACCCGCCCCGACCGGACAGCTTCCGCTTGTCGCCGGGGCCCCCGGGCCCGCAGTGGGGGCCCCGCGGCGGCAGCCACCAGGTTTTTTTTTAAATTAAATTTTACTTTAGGCCGGGGGGGGGGGTAGGACTGGTAATGGGCTATGGGGGTGGGGGACCACTGGTAAATGGCTAGTGGGGGGTCTGGGGCTGGAAATGGAATGGGGGGGGAAGGGCTGGTGAGGGGCTATGGGGGGGGGGGTAGGACTGGTAATGGGCTATGGGGGGGGGGTAGGACTGGTAATGGGCTATTGGGGGGGCTGGGGCTGGAAATGGACTGGGGGGGGTAGGGCTGGTAATGGGCTATGGGGGGGGTAGGACTGGTAATGGGCTATTGGGGGGCTGGGGCTGGAAATGGGCTGGGCTGGGCTGGGCTGGGGGGGGGGTTAAGGCTATAGGTGGGCTGATGGGGTTAGGACTGGTAATGGACTGTGGGCTGTTGGGGGGGCTTAGAACTGGCAATGGGCTTTGGGGGGGGGGGGGTTAAGACTGGTAATGGGCTGTGGGCTGATGGGGGATGTCTGGTAATGGGCTATGGGGGGGGCTAGGACTGGAAATGGGCTGGGGGGTTAAGACTGGAGGTGGGCTGATGGGGTTAGGACTGGTAATGGGCTGTTGGGGGGGGGGGTTAGAGCTGGTAATGGGCTTTGGGGGGGTTAAGACTGGTAATGGGCTGTGGGCTGATGGGGGTTGTCTGGTAATGGGCTGTGGGGGGCTAGGACTGGAAATGGGCTGGGGGGTTAAAACTGGAGGTGGGATGATGGGGTTAGGACTGGTAATGGGCTGTGGGCTGATGGGGGGTGGGGTAGGACTGGCAATGGGCTATGGGGGGCTGACTGGAAATGGGTTGATGGGGTTAGGCCTGGAAGTGGGCTGATGGGGGGTTAGGACTGGTAATGGGTTATAGGGGGGGCTTAAACTGAAAATGGGGTGATGGGGGGTTAAGGACTGAAAATGGGGTGATGGGGGGTTAAGGACTGTAAGTGGGGTGATGGGGGGCTAGGACTGGTATTGGGTTGGGGGGTTGCTAGGACTGGAAATGGGCTGATGGATGGCTAGGACTGGAAATGGGCTGATGCAGGGACTAGAAGGGAATGGATGCTGGGTGAGGCTGGAACTAGAAGGGAGCTGATGTTGGGGGAGGATTAGAATGGGATGGGGCTGGAAGAGTAAAATGGAGAAGGGAAAAATATTTTGTGTGGGAGGGATAAAAAATCTACAATTGGCCGGGTATTGGGAGAGTAAGTGGGGATTGAGGATGGAGGGGTAAAATTTGAGTGGATGAAATAGGAATGAGGAAAGAGCAAAAGGAGAAAGATTAGTATGTTAAAGCAGATGTAGAGAGAGAATGGAAAAAAATCTAGAAGAGAGAAGAAAGGACAAATGGACAGCAGACGATGGAGAGTTAGCAGAAGACACACGAAGAGAAACCAGAAGAAAGTGGCTGGAGCAATTGCAGCTGAAAAAAATGCACAAAAGGTAGAAAAATATCTCTTTATTTTGAATTTATTAATTGGAATATGTCAGCTCTGGTAAATGTGCATCATTAATATCTGCGCTTTGTTTAGTACAAGAGCAAATTAATGTATAGTTTTATTTCTACAGTGTTGTACATTCCAAGTTTGGCTTTTGGGATTCCCAGTTTAATTATTGTCTTCCTATTTCTAAATTGTGATTACTTGTTTGGTGATGGTCTATGTTCTGCATGTGTAACTGAGCTGAGGTGTTCTGTTTATATAATTCCTATTTGACATTGCCACTTGTTCTCTTTCCCCAGTAGGTCATGTATTGTTGTTCTCTGAAATGTATTGGTTTAATATTTGCAGTGTTGCCTTTTGATTGGTAGAGTATGGTGCTTTGTGAGTCCTGGTAGTGCTGTTAGGATACGGCGGGTTTACTATGGGCAGTGTTTGTAGTAGTTCCTAATGTGTCTGGCAGTTGGCACTGGATTATAGTAATGTAGAAATCTTTTAGTCTTTCTTTATCCATACACTCATTAAGAGGCACGTTTACTAAAAGTTAGTATATGGTAACATTATGCAAATATTTATGCAAATGAGGCCCCTTATGCAAATGAGGTCCACACCCCCCTTGGGCCGCCCCTGCTGGGGGCCCACAATTTTTGTTGGCGTAGGGCAGTGATGGCTAACCTTTTTGAGCCCGAGTGCCCAAACTGCCGCACAAAACCAAAGAATTTCCTCAAAGAGCCAGCACGTCAATTAAACCTCAGCTCAGTTACACATGCAGAACATAGACCATCACCAAACAAGGAATCACAATTTAGAAACAGGAAGGCAATAATTAAACTGGGAACCCCAAAAGCCAAACTTGGAATGTACAACACTGTAGAAATAAAACTATAAATTAATTTCCTCTTGTACCAAACAAAGCACAGACGTTAATGATGCACATTTCCCAGAGGTTTCATATTCCAGTTAATAAATTCAAAATAAAGAGATATCTTTCTACCTTTTGTGCATTTTTTTCAGTTGCAATTGCTCCAGCCACTTTCTTCTGGTTTCTTCATGTTTTCTGCTAACTCTCCATCGTCTGCTGTCCATTTGTTCTTTCTTCTCTCTTCTAGTCTTTTTTTCCATTCTCTCTCTCTACATCTGCTTTAACATACTAATCTTTCTCCTTTTGCTCTTTCCTCATTCCTATTTCATCCACACAAATTTTACCGCTCCATCCTCAATCCCCACTTACTCTCCCAATACCCGGCCAATTGTAGATTTTTCATTCCTCCCACACAAAATATTTTTCCCCTCTCCATTTTACTCTCCCAGCCCCATCCCATTCTAATCCTCCCCCAACATCAGCTCCCTTCTAGTTCCAGTCTCACCCAGCATCCATTCCTTTCTAGTCCCTGCATCAGCCCATTTCCAGTCCTAGCCCCCCATCAACCCATTTCCAGTCCTAGCTCCCCCATCCATTTTCAGTCTGAGTCCCTTCATCAGCTCATTTCCAATCCTAGCCCCCCATCAGCCCATTTCTAGTCATTTCCTAGCCCCATCATCAGCCCATGTCAAATCATAGCTCCCCTCCACTCAGTCCAATTCCAGTCCAAGCCCCCCCCCATGAGCCTACTTCCAGTTCTAGCCCCTCCATGAGTCCATTTCAATTCAAGCCCCCACCACAGCCCATTTCCAATCTTAGCTCCCCCCAACAGCCCATTTCCAGTCCTATCCTAGCTGCTCCATCAGCCCATTTTCAGTCCTAGCTCCCTTCCCTCACAGCCCATTTCCATTCCAAGCTCCCTCCCCATCAGCTATTTGCAGTTCAAGCCTCCCCTTCCACTCAGCCCATTTCCAGTCATAGCAACCCCCCAACCCATTTCCAGTCCTAGCCCACCATCAACCCACTTCCAGTCCTAAACCCCCCTCACCCCATGTTCAGTTTAAGCCCCCCCTATAACCCATTACCAGTCCTAACCCCCCATCACCCCATTTCCAGACATGCCCCATCAGCCCAAAGCCCATGACCAGTCTTAACCCCCCCCATAGCCCATTATCAGTCCTAACCCCCCATCGCCCTTTACCAGTCCTAACCCCCCATCAGCCCACTTCCAGTCTTAACCCCTTCCGCCCATTTCCAGTCAGCCCCCCACAGCCCATTGCCAGTCCTAAACCACCCCCCCATCAGCCCACAGCCCATTACCAGTCCTAACCACATCAGCCCACCACAAGTCCTAACCCCTCCCCATCAGTCCATTTCCTGTCCTAGCCCCCCCCTTAGCCCATTATCAGTCCTAACCCCCCCCATAGCCCATTAGCAGTTCTAACCCCCCATCACCTCATTTCCAGACAGCCCCCATCAGCCCACAGCCCATTACCAGTCTTAACCCCCCATAGCCCATTACTAGTCCTAACCCCCCCAACAGCCCACAGCCCATCCAGTCCTAACCCCTCCCCATCAGCCCATTTCCTGTCCTAGCCCCCCCCCCATCGACCAATTTCAGTCCTAACCCCCATCACCCCTTTTCCAGACAGCCCCCATCAGCCCAAAGCCCATTAGCAGTCTTAACCCCCCCATAGCCCATTACCAGTCCTAACCCCCCATCACCCCATTTCCAGACATCCCCCAACAGCCAACAGCCCTTTAGCAGTACTACCCCCCATAGCCCTTTAGCAGTCCTACCCCCCTTAGCCCATTAGCAGTCCTACCCCCCCAGCCCATTAGCAGTCCTACCCGCTACCCCCCCCTAGCCCATTCGCAGTCCTACCCCCCCCCCGCCCATTAGCAGTCCTAACCCCCCCCCCCATGGCATATTAAAAAAAAAAAAAAGCTGGCTTTGGCTGCTGCCACTGCCGCGGCAGCAGCACAATGCAGTGTCCCGCGGGGCCCCCTCCGCCCGCTAAGCCCCTCTGCAAGGGCTTTCAGATTCGCGAGGGAGAGCTTCTCCCTCGCGTCTCTGTTAAGCCCGCAGGGGCTAATGGGGAATTTCCCATCAGTCCCTCGCGTCTAAAGGGGCTGATGGGAAATTTCCCATTAGCCCCTGCGGGCTTAACAGAGACGCGAGGGAGACGCTCTCCCTCGCGAATCTGAAAGCCCTTGCAGAGGGGCTTAGCGGGCGGAGGGGCCCCGCGGGACACTGCACTCTGCCGCTGCCGCATCCGCGGCAGCAGCCAGAGCCAGCTTTTTCTTTTTTGCGGACCTACCCGCGTGCCAGCTGCAAGGCCTTCGCGTGCCACAGCTGGCACGCGTGCCATAGGTTCGCCATCGCTGGCGTAGGGCCTCACTCAAGGTAAATCCGGCCCTGCTGACATTGCACTGGGGGCGGGACTGACTGACTGTGCTGTGTACAGGTGTGGAATGAAGCACAGGCCGAGCTTTTTTTTTTCAAGTCTCAGCTTTGGAGGCCCTGCCGCTGCTGATGGTGACACAGGAGAAGCGGCAGCAGCAGGGCAGAGCTAGTGCTACCTAATTGCTGATCTTCTGGGGTTTTTGTTTTCTAGGTAGCGAGAGCCGCCCCTGAGTTGTCCCTCATCACAAAAAAATAGCTTTTCCACTTCCAGTTTTACAGTGCTGCCAGCAGCCAGCCTGGCCATGTAAAAACCAGCCAGTTGGCAACCCTAAATACGTCCTGTGCGACAGGTGAACTTGGTGCCCCTACTACACAGTCAATTGCCTTCAGGAACTTGCTTTTTTGGGCTTTCTGGAAGCCTAGAAATGACATCAGGACTCCTTTCAAACTAGGGTTGCCAACTGGCTCCAGATGCGCCCGACAGTGTCAATCCAGTCCTGTGTTTACCCCATTGCATGCAGGGATATGTAGTTCTGATTTCTCCATTGCACTCCATAAGAAATGAAAAACTACAAGTCACTGCATGCAATGGGGTAAACACAGGACTGGATCAAGTCTGTCGGGCGCATCTGGAGCCAGTTGGCAACCCTATTTCAAACTTGTGCCCTGAGTGGCCACACCATTGGCACAGCCCTTTGTACAGCCCTGCTATTATGTTCCTGTTTCTTTTTTGTACCTTTCACCTTGACTCCTCCAATCTGTCTCCTTTCTTCTTCTTTCTTTATTGTGTGGACCTGTCCGAGTAGACGCCAAGTTTCTAGATGGGGAGGAATATGCATTTCACACCCATACATCTGAGGCTTTTCAAAGCCCTATCTCTATAGGCCTCACTATAACTTTTTTTCAGCAACCAACTCCAGTACCTTTCAAAGAAAGTGGCCAGCCAGGTTTGGCTCTTTAAACAAAAAGGAGTTTACTGATGGGTTATTTGAATGAAAAATAGAGGGTAGTAAATTTCAGGCACAGACTATAAAGCAGTATATCACAGGGCCAAGAGATATTTATTTTATTTTTATTTATTTATTTCTCTTATATACCGCGCTCTTCAATATCAGTGCTGTTGACATGGAACATCGGGTGTTTTACGGTGGGGATTACACCGTAATTACATATAACAGGTAGCTCAACTTGGATAACAGTATTAACTATTTACATCAGTATGGTTAACAGAGAAGTATTTACACGTATATACATTACTTTGAGGGTAGTTACTTGTGGTCATGTAGCTTTGTTGTGAGTGAGGGGGTTGGTGTGCCTACCTCCAGGTAGCATTTGAGGAAGAGGTAGTGCTTCAGTGCCTTCCTGAATTTAACTAGATCAGGGATCGCTCGTATATGAGGTGGAAGAGCGTTCCAGCATCTGGGTGTGCAGAGACTGAAAGCCCTTTTTACAGTTGTTTGTGTACTGTGGGTCATTGCTTTGGGGATATAAATAAATAAATAAATATGTATTTATTTATTTAACATTTTTTATATACCAATTTTCTATTTAAAATCAAATTGTCTCACAGAGACCGATCCCTCTGTCTTCTTGGGGTCTTTCAAAACTACTCCCTCTTTCAATGACTGACTCTCTCATGTCTTCCAAGGTTCAACTGCTGCTTCCGTAGTCAGCACTCTTGTCTTCCTTTTCTCTGTGGGGTTTTTCAAATCTCTCTTCTAGCCCTCCTGAAGGATCTGTAGATCTATAGATCCCCTCTTCCGACACCAAAACCTCCCCAGTAGATTCTATCCCCCAAGCCGTAGGATTTCCTGGCCCTCACGACCCTCTTGCTGGAGCTCAGGCACTTCCCTTCAGCCCCTGCTGTTCCCAAGGGAGAGTGGATGGAAAGGCACAAACGTCTCCCTTACAAAGAGATTTTATGCTCCATCCTCAGCAGGCATGTTGTCAACATGTTCCTCCCATTGCTGCAAGAGCCTGTTAGGGTTCACAAGTCTCTTCTATTAAGGAGAATGTGTGGCCACATTACAAATGTGGTGTATTTTTCTGCTCTGTATTATACTGAATATTATTTGCTCTATTCCTTTTTATGTTCATTTCTTCCATGGTCAGTACTTTCTTTTCCTAATTTCTATTATAGTTCATCCCTCTTCTTGCTGTTCTCTCTGCCTTTCTCTTGTCCCTCTGATTGTACACTTGGTCCTACTTTTTTATCTCTTTATTTACTCCATTTTATTTTTATTTCCACTTTTTAGCTTTGTACTTATTTTACCATCTCTGGAAATGTAAGCACGGACAGTATAATTTGTGTGCTATAAAGCTAAGTCTGGCCACTATGTGTCACCCTTACCCCATGTGAAATATAGTTGGAACTTGGAATTGAAGGGAAATGATATTAGTTGAAAACTAAGAGGCTTCACTCTTTTCCTCAGCTTTGCAGTGGAAGGTTGTCTTTCTGGACATTCTGATTAATATGCAGGGCTCCACATATTTTATAATACTGAGAATCATATCTGAAATAAATTGGGATTTGAATAAGCATGCAGAAAAGCAGAGGAAGAAAGAGTTACAAAAGAAAACAGAATGATTAAAATAAATATGTTGATTCAATAACTACTGTATGTATGGGGCATGTTTACTAAAGTGTGGTAGCTGGAGCGTGTAATCAAACTCTACTACTACTACTACTACTATTGAGCATTTATATAGCGCTACCAGTCGTACGCAGCGCTGTACAGACATGTAAGAGACAGTCCCTGCTCGTCAGAGCTTACAATCTAATCAAGACAACACAGAGCAACAAACAGGACAAGACAAAAAACAAGGTACGTACAATCTAGTCACGACACAGAAGACAAGATCTGAAAGCAACGGAGAAGAGGTGAGATTTCAACCTGGATTTAAAGAGGGCAAGAGAGGGAGCCTGGTGTATAGACACCAGTAGCATGTTCCAGGCGTAAGGTGCAGCAAGGTGAAAGGAGCGAAGTCTGGAGTTAGCAATAGAAGTGAAGGGCATAGACAGAAGTAGTTTGTTAGAAGAGCGGAGTTCCCGAGAGGGGATGTAAGGAGAGATAAGAGATGAAAGGTAGTGAGGAGCCGCAGAGTGAATGCATTTAAAGGTCAGAAGGAGAAGTTTGAACTGGATGCGAAAGCGGACAGGGAGCCAGTGAAGTGACTTGAGAAGAGGAGTAATCTGGGCATAGCGAGACTGACGGAAGATTAGTCGTGCAGCAGAATGTTGAATAGATTGAAGGGGAAAGAGATGACACAGAGGGAGACTGGCAAGGAGCAGGTTGCAGTAGTCAAGACGAGAGGTGACTAAGGAGTGGATAAGGGTTTTAGCAGTATGCTCTGAAAGGAAGGGGTGGATCCTACTGATATTGTAGAGAAAGAAACAGCAGGTCTTAGCTATGAGCTGGATATGTATAGAGAAAGAGAGAGAAGAGTCAAAGAAAACCCCCACATTGCGGGCCGAGGAAACAGGAAGGATTACCGAGTTTTCCACAGTGACTGAAAAAGGAGGAAGAGGAGGGGATGTTTTGGGGGGAAAGATAAGGAGTTCAGTCTTGGCCATATTCAGCTTCAGGCGGCGGTGAGACATCCAGGCTGCAATGTCGGAAAGGCAGGCAGAGATCTTGGTCTGGATAACCCAAGAGATATCAGGTGTAGAAAGGTAGATTTGGGAGTTGTCAGCATAAAGATGTTACTGAAAGCCATGGGAGGAGATAAGCGCACCAAGAGACTGGGTAGAGAGAGAGAAAAGGAGCGGACCCAGGACGGATCCCTGAGGGACTCCAACTGGGAGCGGGGTAGCGGAGGAGGAGGAGCCAGCAGAACACACACTGAAAGAGCGATGGGAGAGGTAGGAGGAGAACCAAGATAGAACAGAGCCGCTAAAGCCAAGTGAAGAAAGGGTAACAAGGAGAAGGCTGTGGTCAACAGTGTCAAAAGCAGCAGAGAGGTCAAGAAGGATGAGAACAGAGTAGAGACCCTTGGATTTCGCCAGGAACAAGTCACTGGGGACTCTGGTAAGAGCCGTTTCAGTAGAGTGTAAGGGACGAAAGCCAGATTGTAAGGGATCCAGGAGGGCATGAGAGGAGAGGAAGTCAAGGCAACAGCGGTGGACAGCACGTTCAAGTAGTTTAGATATGAAGGGAAGAAGAGAGATGGGTCGATAGTTAGGACAGGTGGGATCAAGTGAGGGTTTCTTGAGGAGGGGAGTAACCACAGCATGCTTGAAGTCAGCAGGGAAAATTGCAGTGGAGAGCGATAGGTTGAGAATATAAGAGATGGAGGGTACAATGGCAGAAGAGATGGGGCTTAGGAGGTGGGTGGGGATAGGATCAGAAGAACAGGTGGTGAGTTTGGAGAAGGAAAGAAGGAGTGTGGTTTCCTCATCAGAGATGGAAGGGAAGGAAGAGAAGGTAGCAGAGGTAGGGGGAGGGTAGAGAGTGAAGAGGGGAAGTAGATCAAGTAGATGGAATAGTGGGGAATTGGAGGGTGATCCTATGGATTTTATCATGGAAGTAGTCAGCCAGGGTTTGGGCTGGAAGTGAGGGAGGGACTGGAGGCGGAGGTACTTTGAGGAGAGAACTAAGAGTAGTAAAGAGACGACGAGGATCAGAGGCAAGGGAGTTGGTCAAATGGAAGTAGTAGTCTTCTTTGGCAAGAGCAATGGCTGACTGGAAAGAGACAAGCGTGAATTTGAAGAGTAGAAAATCAGCATGGGAACGGGATTTGAGCCACACACGCTCAGCTGGAATTCGTTACCAGAAGATATAGTAAAAGTTGTTAGTATAGCTAGGTTTAATAGAGGTTTAATAGGTTCCTGGAGGAAACGTCCATAAACCATTATTAAACTGGACCAGGTAAATCCAATACTTACCCCTAGGATAAGCAGCATGGAATCTATCTATCTTTTGGGAACCTGACAGGTACTTGTGACCTGGATTGGCCACTTTTGGAAACAGAATACTGGGCTTGATGAATCTTTGGTCTGATACATTATGACATATCTTATGTTTTATATGTTCTTAGGGTATAGCATGGGGCTAATGTGCATTTTCAGCCCGTGGTAGCCAGAAGTGCATGGCCAAAAAAAGCCTGCGCTAAAACCACCTATCTCCTACTAGAGCATCATGTGGATAGGTGGGGTTAGCTAAGTCAGAGATGGGGCAGAAAGTGGGTGGCAACTGCCTAACATCGCTAATGCAACTGCACTAGTGGCACTCTGGAGGCACAAAGATGCCACTAGCATGGGTATAACTATTGCCTGCCTCTGACCAGGCAAGAGTTGCACCCATCTTGCTAGCGCATCATAAACATGTGGTTTGTATACATGCCTTATGAAGGGCAGGCACAGAGCAAACATATGGAAGAAAAAATGTGCAGTTAGGCAATGCTAGCAAAATACCTAGGTGACTGCCTAGGGCTCTTGTTTGGAGGGGCAGACTGGTGTGGCTGCAATAATAGCAGTCCCCTAGAGCTTGACATGCACAATACAAGCACCTGCACCACAGAATTGAATCCGCTGGGAGTGTACATAAGCAGCAATGGCTGTCTTAACAGACTGCTGTTTACGGCTTCCTATGCACTGGTTAGATGGGGGTGGGTAACTGGTGTGATGTGCTGTGGAGGAGTGAGAAGATAGGGCCTTTGCTCTGTGTTCAGCCAGTACTGGCCACATAGCCAGGGCTGGAACCAGCAGAGTATAGCTGGGAGTGGGGCATGCAAATGAGGTATTGCTATTACTGACAAAATGACGGCCTGATGCCAATATGTGATGTCAGACCCCCAACACCTCTGCATGGGGGGGCTATGTAGTGGTGCATATTTGCACCTAGGGGCTATGTCAGTGTCAAAGGTCCTGTTCCTATGGGCAGATGACCCCTCACCCTGACCATGGGAAGACCTGTCTTTGGCCAACCACCTCTGAGCAGACACATAATATTTGTACTACTGAGCATGGACTTATCTTGAGAACTCACTGATCTGTGACCATTCCCCCAGCCCCCTTGCCTTGTGGATAAGATGTTCTACCTGGGGATTTCTTGTGGGATCTCAAGGTTCTGTGAGCCTTAGGCTCCTTACCAGCTGAAGTGTTCTGGTTGGGGGCTGATTGGGTTTGCCCCCCCTTCAGTGGGGTATGTAGATAGCAGGACTGCCCTTCCCTGGCACATGGTAGTACACAGGGGTAGGTGTCCTATCTGATGGTCCTTGGGCCCATGTGGTGAAGGTGATGCTTGGCAGGGTGCCTAACCATGTGTGCAGCCTCCCCACCACCCCAAATGTCTGTGCTCTGACTGTGTTTGAGCTGCATATTCACAGCCTCTAATAGCTGCCCTTATTCCCACATAATGGACACTTCGCACATCCTGCCTGATCCCATACAGGGCCCCCTGCTCCCTCAGATGCTGTATTTGCACCCCATCTCCCACTGTTAGATCCACAGCATAGTCCTTCTGCATCTATTTGCTTTCCTGATTTGCATGTCCCGCACCCCTGTACTTTGCATGCCCTGTACCCATTCAGCTGTGTAGCCAGCTGTGTCATCCCGGCCATTCCTCTCTATCCAGCATTGGCCATTTTCTACTGTCCTGTTGGTGGGATGGGGGCCAATGTATTGCTGTCTGCAGTGCCTCTGTAGCCTACAGGCATCCTAATAATGCATTGGTAGCTTGCAATTGCAGGGCATATGTTGCAAGTGCATTTGCTGTGCACATGCGCTCTGGCCATGTGTGCACTCTGGCTACACATTCACCTCTATCATAGTAGTGATGCAATTAGTGCAGCAGTACTTGCCTACAGCAGCTATGTCCCCTGATTCTACTGCAGCTGCAACACCCCAGCCATGTTAAATTCTTGTGCCACCCGCACCCTTCCGTTGCACTACTCGCAGCACTTTAGTAATCATGCTCCTATTTTTTATTGTACCCCACATAGGCATTATAGATAATGTGGGTAATAAGTTTGGATAAATAAATATAAATAACTTTTCTGCCTCCAATGTGGTATTGGGAACTCAATGATTTGACATAGTTTAAGCACCTCTTAAATTCTCCATTCATTTTAGTAGAAGGCTTGTCTTGGAGTAAGGAGTGACTGGGGGTTATTTAGAGGGCTTATACATCTTTCCACATGGAAATGCTACCATTTACATGTGTAGATCACATACTTGTATAATTGGCGATGGAAATGAGAAAAAAATTCACTTGGCAATACTATCATATGCTCATGTTAATCTAGTAGTCTCAGCCTTGAAAACTAGACAGTGGAGTGCAGTGGATACAAAGAGGCTTTCCTCGGGAGAAATTTAAGTATATCAATCATAAAAAAGTACTGTATATTTGTTGATTTATATTGCAGATTTTCTGTATACCTTCATCCCTGAGGAAGGAGTTATAAGGCCGAAACATGGTCATATAGGGTCTTGTTGGGCAACTTCCAGATTGTATCCCAATAAAGGAAAGCTAATATTTCCACCTGCTCTGAGACATGCATAGATTTTTAAAAAGTGATCATTTCAGCTTTATGCAAAAGACTTAAAAGTCACATTTTAGAAAGGCTGTGTAGGTACAATCTGAGATGTCCAATACGAAACATCTGAAATTCCATGGGAGGGGCAGCAGTGAAGGTGAGCACATGTAAGTGTTTTCTAAAATTGCCCTGTCTCCACCCAAAAAGATAAATGTCTCCATCAGACAGAAAAGAAACAGGGACACGCAGAGTTATATTTCAGACATGTGCAATTTTCGAGGTGACTTTATAAAATTGCACATGTTCAAATATGGATAGCTGCAGATGTAACAATATAGACATGTCCATGATGGTATTAATGAATGGGCATGTTTATCTCTTGTCACATACAGTGCATATCCAAGCTTACCGATTCACAAGTAGAGACGTGCAGCAGCATGACAGCCAAGAAAAAGGTCTGTTTATTTATCTGTATGTTTTTTTTGAGTGGTGAAAATTACTGGAGAGGGGTTTCTCCTCTTCTTTGTACAGGGATTCAGTTGCCAAAATGAGCACTCTGCAGATGCCTATCCAGGGGTATGTATAGACATGGATGTGATGCTAAAAGCACGTATGCCACGTCAAAACAACACACACCAGTCCAAAAAACTTGGATAATAGGAAGGAGACCTTTATTGAAAATTGAAAACGCCACTGGCCCAACACAGGCCGTGTTTCGCTGGCTTCCTCAGGGGCTAATTGGCTATATAACCTTGTGTTAGGCCACCTTATTAATATATAGTATATCTTTTTCTTCTACCGCACTGCACACGCTATCGCTCCCGCCTTCAACGGACTAAATCTCAGTATGGCTGTTATATATCTTGTGAAACAACCACTGTAATACTCAATTTCCGTAGTACCCTCACTGGCGTATAGCGTATTTTCGATATGTCAGAAGAGGTAAAACTAATGTCACGTCTGAGCGGCACCGCAGAACTTTGGGTATGAGAAAGGCGCACACTACCTATTTGTCGGGGTGGGGGGAAAGATGGGAGGATGGCTCCCATCTTTCCCCCCACCCCGACAAATGGGTAGTGTGCGCCTTTCTCATACCCAAATTTCTGCGGTGCCGCTCAGACGTGACATTAGTTTTACCTCTTCTGACATATCGAAAATACGCTAAACGCCAGCGAGGGTACTACGGAAATTGAGTATTACAGTGGCTGTTTCACAAGATATATAACAGCCATACTGAGATTTAGTCCGTTGAAGGCGGGAGCGATAGCGTGTGCAGTGCGGTAGAAGAAAAAGATATACTATATATTAATAAGATGGCCTAACACAAGGTTATATAGCCAATTAGCCCCTGAGGAAGCCAGCGAAACATGGCCTGTGTCGGGCCAGTGGCGTTTTCAATTTTCAATAAAGGTCTCCTTCCTATTATCCACGTTTTTTGGACTGGTGTGTGTAGACATGGATGTGTCCACCATTGAGTCCAAATGTTCAGCACTGTTCTGCAAGCAGGTGCACATGTGTATCCTTTTTGGGAACATCTCTGGCAAGCCCCTGTGTGATATAGATATGATTGCACGTGTAAACTCAGGGTGTTCTAAAATGGCTCTTGGGATGTCAGAGAAGCTGTTGCAGCTAAACAAGCATCTTTCAGGAAATGGAAAAAGGAGCAAAATGATAAAAACATTGGCAGGTTAGATGCAAGGCATTGATAAGGCAGGCAAAGAGAGAATTTGAAAAACAAACCCTTGCCGTGGAAGCAAAAACGCATAATAAAAACTTTTTCAAGTACATTCATAACAAAAAGCCTGTGAGAGGGTCAGTTCGACCACTGGATGATAGACGAGTAAAAGGGGCGCTTAGTGAGGACAAGGCCATAGCAGATAGACCAGGGGTCGGCAACCCGCGGCTCCGGAGCCGCATGCGGCTCTTTCTCACCTTTGCCGCGGCTCCGGAGCACACTGCCCGCCCTGTGACAGGCAATAGTGTTGTAAGCTCCCTCCCTTCTTCTGCAGCCGCGGCTCCCTGCCTCTTAGGGAACCGCGGCTGTGCTTTTAAAATCATCTCGGAGCCCTTCCTGTCTTGACGGGCTCCGCGCAGCATTGTCCCGCCTCTAAAGGAAGTTTGGAGGCGGGACAATGCTGCACGGAGCCCGTCAAGACAGGAAGGGCTCCGAGATGATTTTAAAAGCACAGCCGCGGTTCCGTAAGAGGCAGGGAGCCGCGGCTGCCGACGAAGGGAGGGAGCAGATATGGATGGAGGGAGGGGGGCTGACATGGAGGGAGGGGGCTGACATGGAGGGAGGGAGCTGATATGGATGGATGGAGGGAGGGGGGCTGACATGGAGGGAGGGAGCTGATATGGATGGAGGGAGGGGGGCTGACATGGAGGGAGGGGGGCTGACATGGATGGATGGAGGGAGGAGGGGCTGACATGGAGGGAGGGAGCTGATATGGATGGAGGGAGGGGGGGCTGACATGGAGGGATGGAAGGGGCTGACATGGAGGGAGGGAGCTGATATGGATGGATGGAGGGAGGGGGCTGACATGGAGGGAGGGAGCTGATATGGATGGAGGGAGGGGGGCTGACATGGAGGGATGGAGGGGGGTGGAGGGGAGGGGGGCTGACATGGAGGGAGGGAGCTGATATGGATGGATGGAGGGAGGGGGGCTGACATGGAGGGAGGGAGCTGATATGGATGGAGGGAGGGGGGCTGACATGGATGGAGGGAGGGGGGCTGACATGGATGGATGGAGGGAGGAGGGGCTGACATGGAGGGAGGGAGCTGATATGGATGGAGGGAGGGGGGCTGACATGGAGGGATGGAGGGGGCTGACATGGAGGGAGGGAGCTGATATGGATGGAGGGAGGGGGGCTGACATGGAGGGATGGAGGGGGCTGACATGGAGGGAGGGATCTGATATGGATGGAGGGAGGGGGGCTGACATGGAGGGATGGAGGGGGCTGACATGGAGGGAGGGGGGCTGACATGGAGGGGGCTGACATGGAGGGGGCTGACATGGAGGGATGGAGCACTGGTAATGGGGTTGTGGGGACGAGCACTGGATTTGAGCTGATTAGGGGTGGCTAGGACTGGTAATGTGCTGATGGGGTGTTTGAATGTTATTGGGGTGATTTGGTGAGGCTAGCTCTGGTAATGGGGTTGAGGGGGGATTAGCACTGGAAGCGAGCTGATTGGGGGGCTTTGAATGGGCATGGGCTGATTGTGGGGAGGGGAGGATAGAGCTGCTGGCCCTGGAAGATAACTGGGGGCTAAGGCTGCCATGGTATTTGTACTAGAAGGGACTGGTCAGTGGGGAAGGAGGGGGATTGGAAGGAAATGGACACCAGTGGCAATCATGGGAATGCAAGTTGACATTGGAAGGTACTGGGAGTGAGGACTGGAAAGGGGCTGATATTGGGGAGGGTTACTGGGACTGGAAATAGGCTGATGGAAAGAAGTGAAGAAAACGAAAGAAGAGATAAGAAATGGCAGATGGAACATAGACCACAGAAAGAGAGCTAAGAGAAGACAGGAAAGCAGAAGCCTCAGATCGGGACCAGCATGATCAAAGAATAAATTGGTCAGACAACAAAGGTAGAAAAAATAATTTTATTTCATATTAGTGATTTGACTATAAAATCATCATAATTTTGAAATCAAATATTGTTACTTGTTGTTGTGATATTTTCTGGCGTATTTTTTTTGGTGTGCGAAGGAAGAGGGGTAGTCTTATACGGCGAGTATAGGCCAAACACCTATATTTTAACAGGAAAAGTAGGGGGTCGTATATAGCATTAAGGTAAGAAACAATATATGCAGTGTTAGATTTGTTTTAAATGTCGCAATGGTTTTGCGGCTCCCAGTTTTTTGTTTCCCTTCGGAAACGGGTCCAAGTGGCTCTTTATGTCTTAAAGGTTGCAGACCCCTGAGATAGACTAAATGAATTCTTTGCTTTGGTCTTTACTGAAAAAGATGTAGGGAAGTGATCCATTCATGAAATGGTATATAAAGGTCATGTATTGGAAGAACTGAAAGAAATATAAACCAGACAGATGTATTACAACTATTTGATAAATTGAAGAGTAGCAAATCACCTGGACTGGATGGTATACATCCGATGGTGTTGAAAGAACTTTGGCATGAGATTGCAGACTTACTATTAGTAATCTGTGAACTATCATTGAGATTATCTGTAGTACCTGAAGATTGGAGAGTGGCCAATATAACTCCAGATTTTAAAAATAGTTCCAGAGATGATCCTGGAAACTATAGACTGGTGAGCCTGCAGTCAGTGCCAGGCATAATGGTAGAAACAATTATGAAGAATAAAATTACTGATCATGTAGATAGTCATGGTTTAATGGGAGAAAGCCAACATGGATTTAGCCAAGGAAAATCTTGCCTTACTAATCTGTTATATTTTTTGGAAAGTGTGAATAAACAGGTAGACAAATGTAAGCCGATTGATATAGTCAATCTGGATTTTCAGAGAGCCTTTGACAAGGTCCCTCATGAGAGACTTTTGGCAAAATTAAAAAGTCATGGGATTGGAGGCAGCGTAGTTTTGTGGATCAGGAACTGGTTAAAAGATAGAAAGCAGACAATAGGGCTAAATGGCCAATTTTCTCAATGGAGAAAGGTAAATAGTGGAATACTACAGGGATCAGTGCTGAGCTCGTTGCTTTTTAACATATTCATAAATGACCTGGAAATGGGAATAACGATTGAGGTGATCAAATTTACAGATGACAAAAAATTATTTAAAGTTGTTAAAACCCAAGAGGATTGTGAAAATTGCAAGAAGAGCTTGATAAATTGGAAGACTGGGCATCCAAATGGCAGATGAAATTTATTGTGGACAAATGCAAAGTTATGCACCTAGGAAAGAATAACCCCAACTACGGTTACACGATGCAAGGTATCACCTTAGAAGCCACCATCCAGGAAAAAGATTTAGGAATCATAATATGTTGAAACCCTATGCCCAATGTGTAGCAGCAGCCAAGACAGCAAATAGAATGCTAGGAATCATAAGGAAAGGAATGGAGAATAAAACAAAGGATATTATAATGCCTCCGTATTGTTCCATGGTGCGACCACACCTTGAATATTGTGTGCAATTCTGGTCGCCGTATCTTAAAAAGGATATAGCGGAATTAGAAAAAGTACAGAGAAGAGCCACCAAAATGGTAAAGGGAATGGAAGGATGCCCCTGTGAGGAGAGTCTTAAAAGGTTGGGGCTCTTCAACTTGGAAAAGAGACAGCTGAGGGAGGATATGATAGAGGTCTATAAATTAATGAATTGAGTAGAACGGGTAAATGTAGATTGGTTGTTTATGCCATCAAAAAGTAGAAAAGCTAGAGCACATACAATGAAATTACAATGTACCCATTTAAGACTATTAAGAGAAAATATTTTTTTTACTCAGCACATAATCAAACTCTGGAATTCGTTACAAAAGGATGTAATAAAAGCCGTTACTGTAGCTGGGTTTAAAAAAGGTTTGGTCAGGTTCCTGAAGGAAAGGAACCATTATTAAAAAGGACCTGGGAAATCCACTGCTTACCCCAGGATAGCATTGTAGAACCTGTATGCCTTTTTGGGAACCTGCAAGGTACTTCTGACTTGGATTGGCCACTGTTGGAAACAGGATACTAGGCTTGTGAGACCTTGGTTTGACTCAGTATGGTTTTTCTTATGTTATTTAATTTTATTATTATTTATTTATCACCTTATATAATTCACTTCAATCAAGTAAGGACATTTAGAAATGAATAAATCAAAAAATATACAGCAAGGCCTCAAATATATAACCATATACCTCTTCAGACCATAAATAAAGAAATTAGAGATCCAAAATTTTCATAAGAAACAATACAAAAATTGCAAGATCTAACATCTCTCTCAAAGGACCACCTTCAGCAAATACAGCGTGCCACTGAGGTACCAACTACACATTAGCTCCCTCCCTAGCCACAAGAAAATCATTAATTTGTCTCGGTTCATAAAACACAAACGTTTTACCCTCACATATAACAACACACATAAAAGGAAATCGTAAAGCATAAGTAAGACCAAGGGCTAAAGTCCTTGGTCATAGCGCTAGGAAATCCTGTCCTCTCTTCTGCGTAGACCTAGATAAATCAGGAAAAATATGTATCTTTGAACTGAAAAGCAGCTTATTAATATTACAAAAATATAAACGCAGAACAGAGTTGCTGTCAAAATCTAGCGCAAAAGTGGCAACAAGTGTGGTCCTTTGTGTGATCACCTCTGAAGAGTGAACTCAAGAAAGTCCGTGAGGTTTAAGCCCTCAGGACTCCCATCTCCACCAGCAGGAGAAAACACCTCTAGTGAAAGATACTGGGCCCTCGCCAGATGTGGAAGCACCTCACCTGACATCCCCAAAACTTCAGTCAAGTATCTTTTAACCATATCCACTGGGGTAACCAAGGAAGACCTAAGGAAGTTCAGAAAACGAATATTATTCCTTCGTACTTGATTGTCCAAATATTCCATTCTCCGATGGATTAAACTTCTGTCTTTCACCAATGATTCTCCCAGCACTTAAACTTCCTTGACTTTTGGCTCCAGCACATCCCACCTTTTAGCCAGATTTCCCAGTGCCAGAGACTGATCCACCATACTCTGGGACACAATAGCCAAGTCACCCACAAAACGTGTAGACAAAGCTTGCAGAGAAGAACTAAGTCCTTGGATGGCAACCCAGAGAGACTCCATTGTCGCCGCATCTGTCTGAGCACCTTGAAATTGAAACAAGCCCGGATTAACTTCACCCCCTCCCTTTGAGATTTCATTTGAGTCTGCTGCAAGGGTTTCACAACACAGGCTGAACCCAGTTCCAAGAGGGGGGGGGGAGAGAAAATGCCACCAGAGAGCCTCCAGGTAGAACGGCTCCACCATCCCCTTCGGCGTGAGAGCCCTCCTGCTCCCCCGCCGGCCAATTATTTCCGGGTCTGGGCAGCAGCGTGCATGCAATCGAGCTCAGAGAAGCCCCTTCACTGCTGCTTACATACTGAACCACGGGCTGACTCAAGGAGGGGATCCCTGAAGAACTGGCAGGCACCCGAAAGACCTCTAATGTCATCTGCAGCAGCGGCTGTGTCTGGGAACTGTCCAGGAGAACAGTTTTGCCTTTCCCTTTGTGTTTGCCCATCACACAGGCAAGGCTAACTGCCACCGATGAGATGAGAGGCAACAGCATCCTGCCGGTGCAGCTGGGCCAGCGCTATTTTATTTATTTATTTTATTTAATTGGATTTTTATACCGCCTTATCATACAATCAAAGCGGTTTAACAAAAGAGAAAATAAGTAATAGTGAAACAATCTGTGATAATATATACATAGTTTGTAAATATATGATTAAATGTCTTGGGAAAAGGTGCAATATATATATTGTGAGCTATACTATAAAGTGAGCTATTGTACAATGTATATAAAAATAATTGCTTTCTTAAAAATTAATTAGTTGATTGCATGACCGTAGTGCTCCGTAAACAAAACTGTTTTCAGTTGTTTTCTAAAGTCTTTGATGTCCTGCTCTATTTTGGATCTCTTTCTTCTTATGTTCTTATGCATGTCTAAATGGGCATTTTCAGATGTGGGAATCATGAATAACATTGCTAAAAGAGTAATTCTGTCTAATCCTCCATTGTTTATTTTGTTCTCCAAACTGAAAAAAACCATATGACCTCATTTCGTAATGGACAGCACTCCTTGTATAGATTTGGATCAGCTACACATGGCCAGGGCAGGCCCCGGTATTGGTACAAGGTGTTGGAGCCCTTCTCAAACCTTAAGTCTTATGCCCCCACCCCTGCTGTCAGAATCTATTGTTTAGCTTTGAATGCCTTACTCTTTGCTGCCCCCATCCTTAGAAGCTGCCACCCTAGGTGACCGCCTGGCTTGCCTGGTGGTAGGGCCAGCCCTGCGCATAGCCCAGTGACACATGGAAGTGCTAGCATTTGTACGTGGAAGCTGCCGGATTGGTGCTACTTAGTTTTCCCATGTGTAGATTTCTAAAAGAGCTCCTCCAGCTGTGCCATGCTGTAAATCCATGTTCAATCCTACACATCTTTATATGCATTTTACCAAAAGCTCTGTGTTTGGCAGAACCTTTGTAAACTACCAGCACACGTATGCACGTATACACTTCACACTCTCATCGATTTCTACTCCACCCACATAACTCAAGTACCATGGTCTGATCATTTCAAGATACATTTCTCTCTCTCTTCCCAACCCACTAACTCTACTCACAGTAACGCCAAATGCACAGAACAAAGATTCCGCCAGTTTAACAAGGAAAGCTTTCTGGAATCTATTTCTCCAAAATTAGACATTACCTCAAACAATCTCAATGAACTTGTTTCTACCTGGAACTCTATTATTGAGGCGGAAGCTAAATATTCAACTTCAAATAAAAGAAAACCTAGATCTAACTTGTCTGAGAAATGGTACACCTCCGAGCTTGCTGCACTAAAGAAAAACCTTCGGAAACTAGAGTCTAAATGGAGGAAGAAGAAAACCACTGAACTCAGGGTTCAATACTTCACAAGCCTTAAAACCTACAAGGAAGCAATTAACAACACAAAAAAACTATACCACACTAAAACATTATCTAAGGCCATCAACCGTCCCAGGGAACTCTTCGAGATTATTAAATCTTTGACTAAGGTTCCCGATCACACGCCTGACAAAGCACCAATAGATCCGCAACACCTTGCAAACCACTTTGCCAATAAGCTTAAACTAAGCACCCGTCCAAGTATTATCCTGACCCCTACCGCATCAAATACCATCGCTGAGTGGGGCTCATTCCATACAATCTCTAACAAACAACTTCTAGAGATTATATCAAATCTCAATACTACCACTTCATTACTTGATCCTTGCCCGGTGTCTTGGGTTAAAGCATCAAAATCCGAACTAGCTCCATACATTTTGAAAGTGGTAAACCAATCTCTACTTCAAGGCTTCATGCCGGATGACCTCAAATACTCGGCGATTCACCCTCTACTAAAAAATAAAACCCTTAACAGTACTGACCCTTCCTCATACCGCCCCATTGCCAGCATACCTTTCTTAGCCAAAATCATTGAAAAGGTAGCTCAGATACAACTACAAGATCATATTGATACCAACTTCCCTTTAGACGAGCACCAGTATGGCTTCCGCCCATATCACGGAGTAGAAACCTTACTCATATCCCTTTTTGATCCAGTAATATAATATAAAGCAGACCTTCTTGCTCATATTCCTTGACATTTCCTCAGCCTTTGACAGTATAGATCATAATACTCTCCTATCCAGACTATCTCAACTAGGTTTAAAAGGTACCACTCTTAACTGGTTTAAGTCCTACATTTCTAATCGTTTCCAATATGTCCATTTAGACCATTCCCCCTCACTACCATTCCCTCAAGAACGTGGTATCCCACAAGGATCCTCACTCTCTGCATTACTTTTTAACCTTTATATCCAACCTATTTGCGCAATCTTTCAACGCCACAGTCTAAACTATTTTATCTATGCAGACGACATCATGCTGTTCGCCCCTTTGGACATAGCTAACCTTAATTTCAATAGAATCGCCACCTGCCTCTCTGAAGCTGAACAATGGCTCCGCTCAATCCATATGGATATCAACTTCAAAAAGACTGAAGTACTCTTCGTAACCAGAAATACCAACTTCACCCCTCCAACTACCATCAACCTTATGAACATTACTCTCCCAGTCAAATCTGAAATTAAATACCTTGGAGTTACACTAGACAAAACACTAAGCATGACACACCACATAAAACAGACTGCAAAAACTATATTTTCAAGCTTAGAACCATACAGCAACTCAGACCCCTCATTGACATCAATGATTTCAGAACAATTGTCCAGGCATTATGCCACATTTAGACTTCTGTAATGGCATACTCCAAGGGACATCTAAAAAGAATCTACACATCCTTCAAAGAGCTCAGAATGTCACTGCTCGAATCATTGTGAAAGCCAAAATATTCGATCATATCTCCCCCATCCTATACGCTCTCCACTGGCTTCCAATCTCTAGTAGGATTCAATATAAAACCCTTGTCACCACTTTTAAACTCATTAATGACTTAGCCCCATCACAGTTAGCAACATTACTTCAGACCCCACCAGAAAACAGACTTAGAAGAAAAACTAATCTCAACATGCTACTAATTCCCAATGCCGTGAGAAAATCAAAACAAATAACCACCAACACTGCTTTTTCATATTATGCTCCCAGCCAATGGAACAAACTACCATTAAAACTAAGAGAGATTAAGGACCTTACCTCTTTCAGGAAGAAACTTAAAACCTACCTGTTTAGTCAACACTACAGCAACCTACAACCTACATTCAAATATAATACACAAGAATACACAACTAACCAAACACAAGTCTATCCCACCTAACTCTAGACTCATTTTAATAACCGTTCTAAATAGTCCTTTTCCCAACACTGTACCTATTACTACAAATAACTATTATAAATAGTTTTTGTTCAACCATGTAAATAATTTACACATTGGTTCTTTGTAACGTAGTTTTTATGTTCCAGTATATTCTTATGTAAATAATCTACACATTGTTTCCTTGTAACTTAGTTCTTATGTTCACTTAATGTTAGTTCTTATGTTCACTTAATGTTCTATGTAATGCAATATTTCGCTGTTTGCTATATTGTTGTTTAAGTTCCTTGTAAACCGCCCCTGATCTCTGGAAGGGGCAGTATAGAAAAGCACACAAATAAATAAATAAATGCAAGTCCTGAACTGGACATCCAAATTCCTATCTCCATATTCTATCAAAAATTGGCCTTACTATGTCCATGAGCATACTGAAAGGGGATAGAGAACACAGCTGGAGGGGTACTCTTGGGTGGTGGAGAGTAGAAGAATGTTGAGCAATCAAGTATTGATATAGTCCCTGGAGAGGGATTTTTGAATTTAGCTCACTCCTTTTCAGCAGTAGCTCAAGGCAAGTTTTACGAGTTATTCGCATGCAGTAGGTATTTTCATGTCCTCAGAGGGCTTACACTCTGAGTTTGCACCTGAGGCAATTGAGAGTTAAGTGACTTATTCAAGATCCGAAGGAGCAGCAGTGGGATTTGACTCTGACTTCCCTGATTCTCAGTCACTGCTCTATTAAGCTACTCCTCCATGGGACGCTCCCTGTCTGGATTAAACAGCAGTAAAACCAGTAAGAAGTAAAGGCCCAATATTCAGCGGTGGCAGCTAGCATGATTACAGTGGCTGCTGATAACTAAACCTGGATATTCAATGCCGGGGCCATATCTGGCCACCAGTACTGAATATCAGGGTCAACCGTGGAAGCAGGAAGCTAACCAGGCAGCAATAATATTCAGCCGCTGCCTGGTTAGCCTCGATGGCAAAAGTTAGGGCAGCCTTTGCTGTGACTTACTTTTGCTGCTGAGGGATAATCGGACAGCAGCTGAATATTGTCGCTGACCAGGTATCCCCGGTACGCTCAAGGAACGCTCCGATGCTAACCGGTTAGTATCAGGGTGTGTAGCGGCGGTACCTGTGAATATTCAGTGGCACTAACCATGTTAGTGCGACTGAATATCCCGCTTAACGGCATTTACGCAATTTACAGGTCTGTAAACCATATAAATGCCTTTAAATATCAGGCCCTAAGTTAAAAAACAGGATCCTACTGGAAGATATTTATCATTTGGGGGAATTTCTAGTGCTGAAATTAGTACTTGGAAATATTTAAGGCCCAAACGTATATGATCATAAATTCTCCTCCATGTTGACGCCACTGCTGATTATCTGGTCAGAAGCACATAATTAAACCACATAAAGTCTGGACAGATGGAAGGCTGTTCTAACTTTATGCAGTTTTACTATCCAGTTAGCAACTGAATATCGCCACTGACTGGACTGCAAAACTATAGCCCGGTGAAACCAGATATCCAGTGCCGGTCATCGCATATGCACCAGCACTGAATATCTGATTGTAAATTAAAATGGCGATGGCCAGCCACATTCATTTGCCTAATACCTAATGGGGGTTATTTTAGAAGCCCTATTTCTGCTTTTGACATCAGAAAACAGGCATGGAAATGTCCAAAGCATGGTGACATCCCCAGAACCATTTTAGAAGTTGGTTCTGTGGATGTCCCTGGGACATCCAAGTCTGAATGGGGCATGGAATAGGCATGTCTTGAGCGTTCCCAGAACTTGGACGTCTAGCCCGATTTCAGAAACACCCTGAATGCCCCAGGCCGTATTCAAGCTTATACCTCCTACAGGCCTGGAAAGGGATTGGAAAAGTTCTTGTTTTGTTAGACAGATATCTGGAAGATGTGGAGAAGGAGGTATGCTCTTATCCCCTAAATTTTCCATGTTGATAATGAACCTGATGAGAGATGAGCACTCATGTTTTTTATTTTGCTTTACCACTGGATGTCCCCTTATGCTGGCTTGCATATCATGGATGTTTCCACCCATGCTTTCCAAAGGGGAACATCTGTGTGGCCGCTAGCACATCAGGGACATCTATGTTACTAAAATGGTGGAGACATAGACGACCCTGGCGTTTCTTGGCCTGGATATCTCCGATTTGACTTGGACGTCCTTTCTAAAATGCTACTTCATATCAGTAATAAGCATCTAACTTTTTTCCCCATCTTAAATCTGCCCCATTACCATCCACTTTTTAAGCTCATAAATTTAGGAATTCGGTAAAATTTTGGGGCATGTTTATTAAAGCGCAGTAGCCGGTAGCATGGGGTTTAGCGTGTGGTTCATGTACGTTTGGACCACATGGTAAAAGAAGCGCGTGGCCCAAAGGCTACCATATTACAAATGCTGCGCTTCCCAAGCAGTTCACAGGCAAGGCTACAGCAGAGAGTGGGCAGTGAGGGGCAGAAGACAGGGTGTTTGAGTGGGGTGGGTGCGCTAGTTGCGTGCTAGCTACTCAACCATGCCACTAGCATGGGTGCAGCTAACACGTGCCTCTGACCAGGCACTAGCTGCACTCTCGTACATGAGCATTGGAAAATATGGAGGGCAGAAGCAGGATAAATACATAAGAAAAAAAATAGGTGATTATAGCAGAATACCTAGGTGCATGGTGCATGGTGCAGCTGCCATGACAGTGGACCACAACAACCTGACAACCACCAAACCAGGGCCTGCAGGTCAGGAGTGACCCTGCTGGGACATAAGGTTGCCATCTTTATCTAGTCATAAGTTTTACTCCATTACATGCAGAGATATGTTGTTTTAATTTCTCTTTTGCACTCCATAAGAAAAGTAAGACAAGTCCCTACATGCAATGAACTAAACCCAGGACTGGATCAAGCCTGTTGGACGCATCTGGAGCAAATTGGCAACCTTAATGGGACAGTGGGCAAACAACCACAGAAACATCAACAGCTGTCTCGACTGACTGCTATTCACATTTGCATAAGCACTGGATAGTTTCCAGAAGGCTGCTGATGTTATGTGCTGGGGGGGGGGGGGAGGGGGTGTCAAGAGATAGGGCCAGTGCTCTATGATCCAGCCAGTACTGGCCACAAAGCCAGAGTTTGAGCTAGCAGAGTACAGCAGGGGGTGGGGCAGCAATTTAACATACTGGTTACATGGCAGTGTGGCATGAAAAGGTGCTGTCTGACCCCTACCTCCCCTGCATGGGGGGGGGGGCATGTAGCAGTACATTCATGCACCTGAGGAGCCATACTGCTGCCATGGCCATGTTCCTGGGGAAAACAGCCCCTTACCCTGAGCAAGGGAGGATAGGACTGAGGCCTACTGGCTCTGAGCAGCTACTTAACACTTCTGGCACTGAATATGGGCATCCTAAGACCATACGAACATAAGATATGCCATACTGTGTCAGACCAAGGTCCATCAAGCTCTGTATCTTGTTTCCAATAGTTGCCAATCTACCTGTGTTGGAGCTCACTGATAAGTGTCCCTTCCCTGGCTCCCATGCTAAGAGGTTGAGGCATTCCATATAAACTGAGTAGCTCTTATATGCTCCCAAGGTTCTGTGGGCCTCTGCTTCCCTGACAGCTGGAATGCTCAGCCTGATTTGGTCACCACCATGGGGCTTTTCCTTAGAGGAGGGAGCATGGTGCCCTCTATGGACTCCCCCTTAAAGCTAGTAGGCCAAAGGGGTAGATGTCCTATGAGATGGGCCATGGGGGTACCTCTTAACCCTGTGTGGTAGAATTACTGGTTGGCAGCTGCCCAGAGCATGGATACTAACCACTGAATATCTCAGTCAGTGCAATCAATGAAGTTAGTGGGTGTGTTAACTGCGTTAATTGCTTTCCATACCAGACCCTACATTTACAACAAACAAATACAATATGCATAAATTGTATAGGAGCGTTAAGTGAACCCCATTACTTTCATGTTTGCTCAGGCCACAACAGACTCAGTACCCGGTACTGGCACCAGTTTGCACAGGTGACAGTATTATAGGTAAAATAAAAATTGAGGTAGATAGTGAATTTCAAAATTACTTCTGCATCTATCCCCAGAAATAGAAATCTGATTACCAGTCACACCAAAAATATACTCTTTCATTCTTACAGGCAGATCTATAGGGAAGCCCAATAGCAAATAGGCATACATGAAGAAGAGCGATAGAATACAACTCCTTCCTATTAAAGAGTTGATACGGCAATGAATATCTGTAGTCCTTCTGGTCTTAAAGCAATTCCCTTTAAACCTGATCCGCTCCTTGGCATGGTACATCAGCTAAGACACAGGGGCACAAAGCTACACAGGACCTTTGAACCTTGAATCTACTGGGCATGTTTACTAAAAGATGAAATGTGAAGTAAAATTAATGAGTGTTACGTTCTGCATCGGCCCATACAAATGAATGGGTAGTGGCAGCACTTAACATGCGTTAACTTTTAGTAAACATGCCTTTAAATGCTCTCATTACTTAGGGGTATGTTTACTAAACCGGGCTAATGGTTAACCCGGGCTATCTGCAACTAGGTCCCATTGAATAATATGGGACCTAGTGGCAGATAGCCCGGGTTAACCGTTAGCCCAGTTTAGTAAACATACCCCTTAATTATGGCTCATCACTTTCACTGCTAAATAAGCTGGAGCTCTCTCACAATTCCTTTAGACTCTGGCACATTCAATAAGTTAACCCCTTCCATCATCATCTCTTTAGTCCTGTGGGAATAAAAGAGTGTTAGGCATTTGCACCCCATGTCTCTTTGTTCACCTGAAAGAAAATTCTATTAATGTGCTATCACACTCCTCGTAACATAACATCTTTCCTAAGACAATAAATAAATAATAATTACAGTTATACTTCCACACAAGTTTCACTGCCCTGGCTAGCAACAGGAAACTGCATACATTTCACATCGCTAGACATTGTTCTCTATTGTACCCTGTGGAGGAACAAGACCTATAACTTCATATTAGAGTACAGGACATTACGTACCAGTCCACGGTTGGCGGAATGCACAACAGCATATCTTATACTCCTTCTTGACACCATTGGTTCCATTTGTTAAATCCATGCCCTTAATAAATATACCATATTCACTTCATTCTTCTGGCATGTATCCTGGGCTGGGAATATAATAGCTGTTGGAAATTCACAATACCTGTCAAATCCTAAAAAGTATTAGAAGGAATTCGAACTAGAGAAATCACAGACACTTCATATTTCCTGTATCAAAAGATAAAGTTAAAAAATGCAAACTAAGGGCTATGTTTACTAAATCGCGTTAGTGCATGTCAGAAAAACACCCTCGGAATGTGCCTAGCCACGTACGTTGGTACGTGCGTAGGGGTACGTGTGTTTTTACCAGTGTGGGCATCTTATATTACAGACTTTGTAGGGCGTCCTGCACCTATGCATTATGCTAACAGATGTACGTGTGATGGCCTATGGCTTATCAGAGCCTGTGAGCAGGTGCTGGTGTTTCACAGGGTTGGATTGGGCCAGTCACACCCATGATGCACTGCACATGCAAAGCAGCTGTCCACAGATACACACCATGGGGAATGCACCCCCACAGCACCTCGGCCTGGTAGGGGGTACCGACTGTGTGTTGTACTGGCACAGAGCAGCTACACACCGTCACATTGTGCGGGTACTGTGCTCACCCTGAGGGTGCAGTGAGGCGCCCAGCACTAGGTCCACTGTGTGAGATAGGTAGTTTCTGCAGGAACACCTTGGACATCTCTGTCTGTTTCAGTCAGGTACAGCCCCCCCATGCACCACCACCACACCCCTCCCCCAGGGCTGAGGGAGGCAAACAGGGTCTCCTATCAAAAGATCCACAGTCTACCGTGCTGCAACGGTGGCAGTAGAGGGGAACATGAACCCCAGTCCTGCTGGGGAACAGACACCCCACAGGGCAGTCAATGCAGCTCTGTACACAGCCATAACACAATAGCAGACAGACATTAGGCCTGGATATGGTATGCTGCACCCCACCACTATCTGATATTCCCCTGGTGCAAGCCTTCAGCCACTGCACCCTGCAAGCCACTCCATCACAACACCTACCAGCTGCAAACAGTCTGCTAGTGCCCAGTGGAGATGCCTGCACCCAGAACTGGGATGCATACACAGCAGGCAGATACATCAGTGACTGGGCCCCAGAAGGAAACCCATATGTATCACATGAGAGAAATACTAGATAGCACTATGGGAGTGCCTAGCCATGCTGTGGTCACTGCACAGTCAGGGTGAGAGTGATCTCTCAGCAGGATATACTGAGGTCACCCTGTCTGTGTAGTTGGTGGCCGGGCACTACAATGTGCCTGTCACTGCCCTATGCCCTGTGCAGATGCACCCTGGCCAGGCCACCCTGTCCGGCCTATACCCATGGTACCTTGCTCCTCATTATGCACATTGGCAGCCCAATACTGGCAACAGTGCTGGCAGTGTGGGCTGTTGAAGGTGTTTGCAGCCACCACACACTGGATAGACAGACAGCCACCCCCACACCTATGCCAGCATTGTGCTACTATAGAGGTGGTCAGCAGCCATACCACCACACCAGTCCTGGGCATAGTACAGGCATGGATATGGTACACAAGACTGTTGGGGGTCACTCCCCAGGGTTGTGAACACTGTCAGAGACCAGACCTGCAGCACACACCGCAGACATCAGAATGATTGTTATGGTGGAGCTCAATGAGCAAAATGTGCTTAACGTAGGAATTGATATCTGCCAGTTATCAGAGGAAACGTTTGATAGCTGTGTACCATATATCTTGCCTCTCCAGCTGGCATTAGCCAATGGGGCCTGTGGGTGGGTGTGTGGCCCTGTTGGCTGCTGCTTTACGGCAGAGTTCCCCAACTCCAGTCCTGGTGTTCCACACACTGTTCGGGTTTTCATGCTGTCTCTCATAAATATGCATGAGCTACATCTGCATACCATGGGGGTGGTGCATAGCTATGCAGCACAGGCATCTTTATTAGAGGCAGCATGACACCGGAATGTTGTGGGGCCCTCCAGGACTGCATTTGCGGGACTCTGCTATAGGTAATGTGCCTGTTTCTGGTGTCTGTGTTTGGTGTGGTAAAATATAGGCCATGCGTATGTTCTCTGCACTACAGGAGTGTCTTTACTATCACTGTTTAGTGGTGGGTAGAACTATGGGGACTGGGTTGGCAGGAGCCCCAACTGGGATTTGAACCTGTGACCCTCTGGTCTTACAGGCACTGGCTGTGTCTGTTGCACCACACTGTGGCCACAGAGACTGTGCAGTCCCTGGAGTTAGTTAAACCGGCCTGACGAGTCAGAAACCCTGCTCTGCAACAGGTTTACTGTGGCCTCATTTACCTTGTATGCAGACAAAGGTGCACATAAACCGCAGAAATGACCTCACAAAAGGGGCACACACCCATAACCAAGCTGGGCAACAATGATATCATTGGGAAACATTACACCACACACCCAGGACAGCTCCTTTACAATGTAATGCTCTTTGCAAGGGTCTGCGGAGCGTAGACCCTTCCACACATCATTTCCTTTTATTTTGGTGCTTTCCAGGGATTGCTATCACTGTTGCCCAGCTGAATTCTGCTTTTTAAAATGTTTCTTGTGGTCATTTTTAACGTTTTATGTGATATTTTGTTCTGTGCACATGTATCACACTGCTCACGTTTTGTGGGTTTCCCCGGTTTTCTGTACATTGCTGACGTAAATGGTTTCTCTTCCCTTTAAATGCCTTTAACGACAGGTTTTCATTTGCGTTGGAGGTGAGCTCTGACACTCCGCGCGTTAGTATGAGGGGAGCCTCTCTCCGCCCACTCTTCGCCCATTGACCCCTTCTCTCCGCCCACTCTCCACCTTCTGCGCTGTTTTAACGCGCCGCGGAGCTTTACGATCGTTAACTACGGTTACCGCGCGTAGTATGACGTTAACGGTCGTTAGCGCGTCGGTACGCGCGTTATACGGCACTTACGGTCGTTAACGTCATACTACGCGCGTTATTCACGTTTAGTAAACATAGCCCTAAGAAAGCTAAAAAATGCATTTGGACTGGCAAAACCCAAGGGAGCGATACAGTATAGAGGGTAAAGTACTTCAATGCATGAAAGAAGAGCAGGACCTGGGGTGATTGTATCAGATGATCTTAAAGTGGCCATAGAGGTAGAAAAGGTGACAGCAAAAGCCAGGATTCTTGAGTGCATACAAAGAGGAATGGCCAGCAGGAAAAAGGAGGTGATAGTGCCTTTGTATAAGTCTCACGTGAGACTTCATTTGGAACAACGTGTACAGTTCTGGAGACTGCATCTTCATAAGGATATAAACAGGATGGAGTCAGTACAGTGGGTGGCTAATAAATTGGTCAGTGGTCTTCATCATAAGACATATGGGGATAGAGTTAAAGATGTGCATACTATGGAGGAAAGGTGGGAGAGGGGTGATTATAATAGAGACACTTAAATATCTCCTGACCCCGGACATATTTTTTATTTTATTTATTACATTTGCTTATATACCGCACTATTCGGTATCAGCGTGGTTTACAATATAACAAAACGACCAATACAACATTCTGTTTGGTTTTACAAGGAACAGGAGTAACAACTTGGCAAACAGGGTTGAACTATATACAGAGATAATAAATACAACAACAGGGTTGAACTATATACATGAGATAATAAATTGCATATAGGACCAATTGTGGTCGCGGCCCTGTACGTCCATGAGAACATAAGAAAATGCCATATTGGGTCAGACCCAGGTCCATCAAGCTCAGTATCCCAAGGTTGCCTTCTTAAACGGAGGACTTATTCCATCTCAGAGGTGGAATCAGTCCCCCTGATGTTGGAGGACAGCACAGTAGGGCCGGCACAGACCAGGTGAGCAGTGCATGGGGAGCTCCGCCATCCAATCCTGGCCTTGACAGCCCCAATTGGGGGTTGGGTGGTGGAGAATGGGTAACTGACCTTGATTGCAGTCGATTGGGGCTCCCGCATGTCATACCGATGCCATGGTGATGGGATGCCATGGCACCATGGCTCCATGCAGGAACCTTGGATAGGTTGTCTGGGATCAGGCCAGATGTGCAGCAGCACAGAATTGGGGCACATCCTGCACGTCCAGGCCCGTTGCACCCAATTCTGATCCTGCAGGAACTTATAGTTCCCACGGGTTCAGAATTGGGTGCCAATCCAGCCCATCCAGATTTTGGATGTCCCGACGGGCCAGATGTGCCCCGATGGTAATATTCAGTGCATAGCTGTCACCACTAAATCTTAACCCTGGATGTTCAATGCCAGGTCCATATCTGGCGACTGGCATTGAATATCCAGGCCATTGCACGGTGTAGAAGCTAACTGTGCAGTGGCATTATTGAGCCTCTTCCCGGTTAGCTCCCACGGGGTAAAGATAGGCATGGGAAAAGCTGGCTTATCTTTAGCCATGGGTCGCTAACTGGGCAGCAGTTCAATATCGTCGCTGCCCGGTTAGCGATGGGTGCTTCCTCTGTTCCGCCCTGGAACGCCCATGACATGCCGTGATGCTATGCGGTTAGCATTGGGACATGTAGCGGTGGTATGATTGGAATATCAGAGACATGGTGGAAGGAGGACAACCAGTGGGACAATGAGATACCTGGGTACAAACTATATCATAATGATAGAGCTGATCAAATTGGTGGAGGGGTTGCACTCTATGTTAGAGAGGGCATTGAGTCAGAAAGGATTAAAGTTTTGCAGGAAACAAAATTTGCTGTAGAATCTCTATAGATTGAAATTCCATGTAAAAAGGGGAAGGCGATGGCAGTGGGGGTATACTATCGACCACCAGGCCAGAATGAACAAATGGATGATGAAATGCTCAAAGAAATCAAGGAAGCTAACAAAAGTTACAGCGCAGTAATAATAATGGGTGATTTCAATTACCCCGGTATCGACTGGGTCGGTGTCACGGCAGGACATGCTAGGGAGATAAAGTTCCTAGATGACATAAATGACTGCTTCTTGGAGCAGCTGGTTCATGAACTGACCAGAGAGGAAGCCATATTAGATATGGTCCTTAGTGGAACACCAGATCTAGTGCAAGAGATAAGGGTGTTGGGGCCACTTGGCAATAGTCATCATAGCATGATCGCCTTTGATTTAATTAGTGGAGGAGGGATAGTACGGAAATCCACAGTACTACCCTTTAACTTTCGAAAGGGAGACTATGATAAAATGAGGAAAATAGTTAAGAAAAAACAAAAAAGGAGCAGTTGCAAAGTTAAAGACTTACATCAAGCTTGGGTGTTGTTGAAAAATACTATCTTGGCAGCCCAGACCAGCTGTATTCCACGCTTTAAGAAAAGTGGAAGGAAGTCCATAAAACTGCCAACATGGTTTAAAGATGAGGTCAGAGAGGCTGTTGTTGCCAAAAAAGCATTTTTCAGGAAATGGAAAAAAGAGCCAAACGACGAAACCTGGAAACAGCACAAGCATTGGCAAATCAAATGCAAGGCATTGATAAAGTAGGCAAAGAGAGAATTTGAGAAGAAGCTTGCTGTGGAAGCAAAAACGTGAAATAAAGATTTTTTCAAGTACATTCGCAGCAAAAAACCTGTGAGAGAGTCAGTTGGTCCATTAGATGATAGAGGAGTTAAAGGGGCACTAAGAGGCGACAAGGCGATAGCGGAGAGACTGAATGAATTCTTTGCTTCGGTCTTTACAGAGGAAGATGTAGGGATGTTACCCATGACTGAGGTGGTATTTAAAGGTGTGGAAGAATTGAAGGAAATATCGATATATTGGGAAGATGTATTACAACTATTAGATAAACTGAAGAGTAGCAAATCACCTGGGCTGGATGGTATACATCCAAGGGTGTTGAAGAACTGAAATATGAGATTGCAGACCTGCTATTAGTAATCTGTGAACTATCATTAAAATCATCTCTAATACCTGAAGACTGGAGGATCGCCAATGCAAGACCAATTTTTAAAAAGGGTTCCAGGGGTGATCCGGGAAACTACAGACCGGTGAGCCTCAAGTCAGTACCGGGAAAAATGGTAGAAACCATCATAAAGAATAAAATTACTCTGCATGTAGATAGTCATGGCCTAATGGGAGACAGCCAACATGGCTTTAGACAAGGAAGATCTTGTCTTACTAATCTGTTATGTTTTTTTGAAAGTGTGAATAAACAGGTGGACAAAGGTGAGTCGGTTGATATAGTGTATCTGGACTTTCAGAAAGCCTTTGACAAGATCCCTCATCAGAGACTTTTGGCAAAACTAAAGAGTCATGGGATAGGAGGCAGTGTACTACTGTGGATCAAGAACTGGTTAAGAGTTAGAAAGCAGAGGGTTGGGCTAAATGGCCAATTTTCCCAATTGAGAAAGGTGAATAGTGGTGTACCCCAGGGATCTGTGCTGGGTCCGCTGCTTTTTGACATATTCATAAATGACTTGGAAAGTGGAATGAGTGAGGTTATCAAATTTGCATGACACAAAACTATTTAAAGTTGTTAAAACCGAAGAGGATTGTGGAAAATTGCAAGAGGATCTTGATAAATTTGAAGACTGGGCATCAAAATGGCAGATGAAATTTAATGTGGACAAGTGCAAAGTTATGCACCTAGGGAAGAACAACCCAAACTATGGTTACACAATGCAAGGTTCCACATTAGGAACCACCACCCAGGAAAAAGATTTAAGCGTCATTGTGGATAACATGTTAAAACCCTCGGCCCAGTGTGCAGCGGCATCCAAGAGAGCAAATAGAATGCTAGGTATCATAAGGAAAGGAATGGAAAATAAAACAAAAGATATTATAAAGCCTCTATATCGTTCCATGGTGAGACCGCACCTTGAATATTGTGTGCAATTCTGGTCACCGTATCTTAAAAAGGATATAGAGTTATTATTAAAGGTTCAGAGAAGAGCCACCAAAATGGTAAAGGGGATGGATGGATACTCCTATGAAGAAAGGCTAAGAAGGTTAGGGCTCTTTAACCTGTAAAAGAGACGGCTGAGGGGAGATATGATAGAAGTCTATAAATTAATGAACGGAGTGGAACGGGTAAACGTAGATCGATTTTTTACGTTATCAGAATATAGAAAGACTAGGGGACATGCAATGAAGCTACAGGGTAAACTATTTAAGACTAATAAAAGAAAATATTTTTTCACTCAACGTGTAATCAAACTCTGGAATTTGTTACCAGAGGATGTAGTAAAGGCTGTTAGTGTAGCTGGGTTTAAAAAAGGTTTGGACAAGTTCCTGGAGGAAAGGTCCATAAACCATTATTAAGAAGGGACCCAGGATATCAATGCTTGACCCAGTACAAGCATTGTGGAACCTGTGTCTTTTGGGGAAACTGCTAGGTACGTATGACCTAGATTGGCCACTGTTGGAAACAGGATACTGGTCTAGATGGACCTTGGTCTGACCCAGTATGGCATATCTTATGTTCTTATGGTACAGTTAAAAAATTCTTCAAGATTTACTAACAGTTCAACAATATTTATGAACAGTCTCCAAGGCTGAACATCATCTTCCAATCTGGTCAAAATCACTGTGCTATTCAATCAGAGCAAGCCTGTGTCACTACTGCATCCTGGGGATGTAAGTGCTGCTCAAGTATAACATCAGGCATCACACTAGGGTAAGAGATGCAGAGAATGCTGTCTTTCAGCATTCACCACAGTAGAGATGCAAGTAGTAGCCAACTCCTTGAGGGCCTCCCCATCCAATGATTCTGCCAGTGGTGAATCAGAAGGAAGAATACTCTCCTTCACACTCCAGTAAGGTAGTGGGCAAGTCTGCAGTGACAGGGCATAGCAACATCCAGTGGGATTAGTCACGTTCAGACTAGAGTCTTACAGCACAGCATACAACTTGAGAATTTTACCAGCTTCATAGGGAAACTCTTAGCAATGCAGAGGTCATGTTAGGGTCATTTAGTCGGGGAAAATACATAGTCCCGCATGCAGTGCAGTTGACACTCATAGACACTGCTGCAAGTGCACCACATTACTTGCTCACCATTCTCGACTCCTATGCACACGCACCCTTCCCAAGAGGTAGCATACCAAAGACTGTGTACCATTAACTGCAGGGCCTCAAAGGTTCAAGGTTGCTTGCTTCATATATATGGAGCCAAGCCTCCTGACCCTGTCTGGGGCAATGGCAGTTAAATCCATCATCAAGGTATCCAAACACAATGCTCTCTGATCTTTCACTGGCTTCAAACAATGCATGAAAATATCTGTGGGGGCTCATTGCCTCCATCTCTGTCTCTGGCCTGACCACCACGCAGCACTTCCTTCCTTATGCTGTCCTCGGCACTGACAGAGAGAGTAGTCTGGGCTGTAGAGAACTCATTCTAGGGTCTCAGACTATCCATGCTTCCAGTGGAATTCACAGTGATGGGCTGAGATGTTAACACCTGCAAGGAGATGGGAGTCAGACTGGAATGATGGTGACGCTGATCGTCTGTACTTATACATCTTAGGTGGGATTTGCCATATCCAGCTTCTCCATACTGTATTTCCTTTGACATAAATTCAGCTCTCTTTGGGCCAGCATGGTTCATGTTCCATGACTTCTGCCCATATCCATCCCCAGCCTCCCTGAGGGACTCAAATTCAGACTTTGAGGTGAGGTTCCTTCCATTCTCACCAGCTGATACTCACCAACAAGATACCTTAGTCAGTTCCTATGCAGTAAAATACGATCCTGATAAGGGCACTGTGCAAAGTCCTTCACCACAACTCTCCTGCTTGCGATCTCATACTCCTCCAGTTTTGTTGCTCGTCTGGTGGCAGTATCAGTGAGCATGCTTGTGGTTGCTGTGCCAGTTTCATTTCTAGAAGAACTGATGAAAATACTGGTGGGTCCCACTGTTTGTAGCAGCAATGCGATCATCTGAAGCCTCAATGAGGAAACTTGGGTGCTGTGGTTCCAGGACTTGGGTGTGGTCACCAACTTCTCCAGCTTAGAACTCAGGTGTCCATGTGTGCCTCTTTCATTGCTTTGTGTTTTCTTGGTGACATGCCCAGTCCATGACACTGGTGTCCTACTTCAGGGGTGTTGTCTGATTGCCCTACTGTCCTTGAGGTAATCAGTAACATTCTGCACATGTTCAGTACTCCCTTCTTTCTGGCAGGTTTATGTGCTTTGTCCTCCATCTTTCTCCCATGGTGGCCATATTCAGTGACCATATGGATGTTTTTGTGTATTTTCCCCAAACCTTGTGAAGACTTCAAAATTTTGAATAAATTACTTTTCACCACAATTTCAGTTTCAGTGCCACAATTCCCCAGATTGGGCACCATCTGTAAGGGGGTCCATCCTGTCACGGGGCAGCCTATACTTCAAGGGCCCTCAAACAATAACTTACAATCCCCAGTTCTCTCCCTTTCTTTCACCCAGTCAGCATTCACTCTTATCCAAAAGAGGCAAGTTTTCCCAATGGGACGGCTTTCCCCTCAAGATTTTGTTGCACAGGTTCAAAAACAATGGGGAACTCAATTGGATTTTCCTTCTGATTTTACTGGGTTGCAAAGCAACTTAAAGAATGTCCATTTAACATTCCTTCTTTAAGGAGACCACGCCATATTTTATAACACTTGTGATATCATCTATGGTATTTGTCTGACAATGGGCAGGGGTTCCCAATGCAGGGGCACCTATTCCCTCTTTTAATCAAGCTTAATATTCTCTAGCCTTCTATACGTGATCCTACTCTACATGTATTACTCTATGTTTAGGCAGGTTGTCCCCTCAAAAACGTTCTCTTGCAGTCAAGCTCCCATCCAGGCTTCTCTCTCCACTCTAGTCATACAACATGAGCTCACTCTCAAAGAGGGAAAGTAAAAACCTCTGGCTTGCACATGTACTTCACAGTAGACAAGCACAACATCAAGGGATCAATGGAATAATTGTATGAGACACAAAATAAAGAAAAGCCCCAAGGCTGGGCCATTAAAGCAACACACTCTGTACACCAACCAATGAACTGACTAACTACCAAAAATTGCCACCACTCACTTCGGGATGCCAGGGATTATAAGGGCAGCGAAAACCAAAGCAGCCATTCCACAGGGGATGATGTTACAATAGCATGGTATGAACCTATAGACTAGGCGAAGATGGTATGGTCCTGAGCATTGGAACATGCTAGACAAGTGAAGGTCCTGAAAGGATCCTTACATTAAAAATGGAAGGACACAAGGACCAGGACCAAGATCCATTGTCTTAAATGAATCATTTTTTTCAGGAAGGAAGGGTTAGGAATTTGGTTGTTCATACAAATAAAATGGACCCTCTCCACATCTGTAAAACGAACCCATAAAACTAACCAAAACTAAATCATTACATCAGCCATGGAAATATTAAATTGCCTAATTGTTGGTTGTTTTACTTCCTTATGGAATCTTAATTCTAGGTCTTCTTTGGCAGCAAAAATCTGTGGGCCTAATATTTAAACTGTGGCAATCAGCAGGCTTTTAAAAGTATGGCTGCTGCATTTACTTAGAATCAGGGCCAGGCTAACCATTAGGCGAAGTAGGTAGGCGCCTAGGGTGGCAAGCTTCTGGGTGGGCAGCGAAGAGCAGGGCATTCAAAGCTAAACAATAGATTCTGATAGCTGGTTGGGGTGGGGGTGGGGCGTAAGACTTAAGATTTGCCTAGGGTGCCAATACCTTGTTCCAACTCTAGGGCTGGCCCCACCTAGATTTCAGATATTCAGCGCTGGTATTCAGATGCCACCCAGTGCTGTATATCCAGATTCAGTGGCCAGGATGCTTAGGGCAGATTTTTTACTGTCCTAATTTATGCGGATTGCTATTCAGATAGGGGCACTGAAAATTGCCGCTAACTGGATAAAATTCAACTCCACGCCAGCTCTGTCCACAGATCACCCAGTACTATCCGGATAGTGCCGAGGCAGTCAGATGTTATATGTGGCAGCATTATCTGGATAGTGTTGCCAAATGTTGCTGTCACTGGCACTTATCCAGTTAGTGGGTGCTACTAACCAGATAATTGTGCTAACTCGGTGCCTTTGAATATCGGACCCTGTATCTTTTATTAAGGCTTCACTAATTGTTTTCCAAAACAACACCTCCTAGGAATACATGTGAACTATATGCCTTGAATTTAGACTTTTATAAAGTCATTTTCGTGCATATGTGCATATCTTATATAATTCTGACCAGTGTAGTACATACATTGACATGATAGTGCGTACCTTGCTGGTAGACATAGCTAGGGGTACAGTCTAGGCAGAGCACAAGCAGAGTTCACAAGTACATGCGTACTTGATAAAATACGTTAATTTACCCGCCACATCAATAATGCAGGTGTAAATGTCCATGTCTGCATGCAAGGTGTGATTTTGCCACTTACATTAGTATCTTATGAAGACACATTTGCGCTTAGATGTCTTTATAAATAGTGCCTATGTAGGCTCTTGCTTTCCCTCTTAAACTAGGCACGCATTTATAAAATTATACTTCATGTATTAGCGTGATATCTGATTAGGTAGACAAATGGCACACTGATTTAGTTCAGTATATAATAGACAGGCTGGCTAAGGTGGAAGAGTTTTTAAAACCTTTAATCACTAATACTGTAAGTCCTCAAAAATTCAATAATAATCTCACCCAAAGGCCTAACAATGATTTAAACATATAAGGGAATTATTTCAAATGAAATGCTACTTCATGTAGGAAAAGCAACGCAAAGAGATCTCAGGGCCACAAGTACAGCACTTAAATGTCCTTGGACTGATGCTAGTAAATTTATTGAAGCTGCTTTAGCCACTGGCCTTCTTGTTGATTGCCTTTACACTCTGCACACTCTACAGCTCATGGGTTATTTCTGTGCACTGCTTCTCAGCTACAGTGCGTGCCCTTTTACCACACTGTGTTGGTGATCGTGTTCTGTTCATAATATGATAGCAGGTCCTTGTTTTGCAATAAAAGTATACAGTTTTCAGAGAATTCGACTGGGAATAAAATAAAAGAAAAGAAAATGTTAAGTTCCTTCTCAAAGCATAAGTGGAACTGCAAGACGTATCTAGATGAACAGACTGAGATAATAAGGTGCAACAAGGACTACATCAGTTAAGCTTTTCAATGCCGTTTCAGCACCAAAGCTGAAATTAGAGCTTTACAGTGTCCTTGGCAAAATAACAGCTTAAAGCAGTAGCACTGCTTGTATTCTTCGGGATATCAGCTTACATGTTCCTTAGCTCTATGTTTTGTACCTATCTCAGCTTTCATTTCCTTTTCTTAATTTAGAATACTTTGGGATATATTTACTAAACCGTCCTAATGTTGCCAGCGCTAGTTGCAGCGTTAATGTGAGGGATGCCATATAAGGAAGTGGGCGTTCTGGCGTCAAGGTAGCAATGGCTGTGTATCGCGCAATAGAGGGCGCCTTGACTCGTTACCACGCGGTAACCTTAATGTCATGCCAGCGCTATGTTAGATGCTATAAAGGTGTAGCCCACTGGTTAATACAATGACTGCTGAGCCAGAGGTTATGAGTTCCATCCCTCAGAGGTCTCATCTAATAAAGCTGTTGGAGGCAATCCCTTTTGCTGCCTGTAACAGTCAGACACATCTCTACAATCTGTGCTGCCAGCAAAAACACCCTCACCTCAATGTCGTAATCTAAGGTGCCCTATAGGGCGTCCTATAAGGCGCCCCATAGGGCACATTATAAAGTGCCTTATCCACCAAGGTGCTGTATAATGTGCCCTATGTGGCGACTTATAGGGCGCTGTATAATGTGCCCTATAGGGCGCTTTAGGTTACGGCACTGAGGTGAGGGTGTTTTTACTGGCAGCACAGATTGTAGAGATATGTCTGACTGTTACAGGCAGCAAAAGGGATTGCCTCAGACAGCCTTATTAGATGAGACCTCTGAGGGATGGAGCTCATAACCTCTGGCTCAGCAATCATTGTATTAACCAATGGACTACACCTATTCCACAGCACTGGCTGGAGACAGAAAGACTGCAGTTCACTGCATGAAATGTCTGCTGTGGTTACCAGGATAGGGTAAACCCACCCGTACCCATGATGCACTGCACATGCAGATCAGCAGTCTACATCTGATCACAAGATGGGGTATGCACCTCTACAGCACCTCAGCCTGGTAGGGGGAACTGACCATGTGTGTTACTGGCACAGAGTAGCTACAGACTGTGACATTGTGTGGTTCCTGTGCTCACCCTGAGGGCGAGGTGGGGCGCCCAACACCAGGTCCACAGCACCTGGCTTGCCTGAGATAGGCTGTGCTGCAGGTCTTCATTAGTACCAGTGTGTGACAGGAAGTCCTTGCAGACACACCTAGGATACACCTGTGTCCATCTGTATTTTCCAGTCATGTCTAGCCTTTGTGGATTATGATGCACCCAGGATAATGCATATCCTGTGTGGTTGCTGTGGTCACTTGTTATAAGAGCAGGGTGGTGTTTGGACCCACATGTAGATTTTGTAGCACCACCCAACCTGCCCTCTCTGGGTCAGGGTAGGGGACAGTATCTCCCACCAACTGAACCACATTCTATGTCCTTACAATGGAGACAGTAGAGGTGACCATCAACCCCAGTGCTGCTGGGGAATGGCACCCTCCAGGGCAGTCAATGCAGATCTGTACTTATCACATAGGGCACTAGCAGACAGGCAGTAGGCCTGGAAAAACTCATCTGCCCCCAACCACAATCTGACATTCACCAAGCAGAGAGCACAGTCAGTCTGCACCCTGCAAGGTATTGCAGCCATACACATGCCAACTGTAGACAGTCTGCTAGCCAATACATAGTGCATGTTCACCCATTGTTTTTCAGTTATGACAGCTTATGCTTTACATATATGAGTACAACGGTTGCTGTGTATTCCATAATGGTTTTTGATCTTCTTCATTCTTTCCTAGCCCCCTGACGAAGGCTGTGCCGAAACGTGTAGGGGTAAAATATAGGGACACGGTCTGTAGAAGCCACAGCTGGGACTTGAATCTGTGACCTTCTGCTTCTGAACACACTGGTTGTGTGTACTGCACCAAACTGTTGCCACAGAGGCAGGTCATTCCCTGGGGATACCATGACTGTTCTTCAGACAGACCTGCTGTGGGCAGATGCCACTGCCCCCTCCACCACCAGCAACCCTCCACCATCATGCTGACATGCCCTTATGCCGGTGGTGCTGGTGGTGCGCAGTCCCAGGTCATCCAGTGTGCCAGTAGGCAGCTGCCTATGGTGTGGGCTCTGGGGTAGGGGTGCCTACATAGACATCCACGCTTCCCCCCGGTACCTCCTGCCAATGTTATCTGCCCTTTGGGATACCTGCTGGGTACTGTCCCCTGGGACACTGTGGGACACACACTCGTGGGCATATTTGACCTTGGTCTGTTGCTGGCTTGCTGGTTTTCGGTTTCTGTGTCCCTATGTGCCACCTAGGCATCTGCCTAGTCCACCCTGTGCCCCAGCTGCCCCACTGCATGTCCCTCCTGCAGCCCCCTGTACCCCATATACAGCATCACCATAGTGCCCTTTCATACATGGGCTGTTGCTGCACATGTAGCACTTCTCTCACTTTTCTTGGTCTCCCTGCCTTTGCTGTACATTGCTGACTGAAATGGTTTCTGTCTCCTGCAAATGTGCCTCTAACGCCAGGTTTTCACTCACGGTAATGTTCTGGTCTTAAGATCCCAGCGTTAGTGTAGCAGGCGCCTCACCACGCCCACTCCCTGCCCATTGACCACGTCTCTCCGCCTTCTCTCCACCCTCTGGGACAGTTACCGCTGTCAGTAACGTTAGCGCGCATTAACGTTACACAATGTAACAATAGCGCGCGTTAACATTGCATTGTGTAATGTTAACGCACGCTAACGTTACCTCAGTAACGTTACCGCCATTTAGTAAACATACCCCTTAGTTTCTTATTTTTTGTAAGCACATTAGATAGATGCTTTCACCAGCAAATAATATTTTGCTTATATTCTCACATATGCACAAAAATGAGTTTATAAAATCATCTCCATTATATTTCACAATATTGTGATTCTTCAGTCCAGCAGCAGGTGGCGATGGCTACTGAGTCTCAAAACTCTTCAGTGGAGAGAAAAGAGGGGCAGGAGGCAGTGGGGCAAATATTTTTCCAGAGGAGGGGGCAGGCCCCACCCCCATCCCTGGGCCATGGGGAGCCCTTGGCAACATTTTTCTTGAGGGCCTCTCGTTAGAGGTTACACCACTGATCTGAGCTAAATCCAAATTTATAAAGATGCTGTTTGGTTTTTTTGTTAAAAATGATCCTTAATTCACTGTCTTGGAAAAGAAAGTCATTCAGTCCTGCACACAATGAAAAAAAAGAGGGGGCAGGACCGTATTCAATTAACCCAAATGTTTTATCTCTCCAGGTTGTTATATCTTGGCAAGTATTAATAGATAGGCCTTGCATGTGTCTTATTCTTGAAGTCTCAGAATATGGTGGCAGAATATTACAATACAGTCCATCATTCCAATTGGGCATCTATTGAGTGAACATTTGACCTTTCTCAAGATAAATTTCTGATGCCTGAACCACAGTAGTGATTTTTTACTTTTATTACCGGGCAAGGCATATTAGATATTTATGTTGTACTGCATTGCATGCTGTGCATTTTGGCAGTGAGACATTATTTTCCTGTCTAAGGGAAACAAGCAAGCAGCAGAGGATGAGACACTTGATTAAGAGAGAGGTCCTAGAGCAACAAAATTTTGCCTAGGCTAAGAGTATGGTGTAAGAGAGATGCCAGTCATCACATGTCCTCCGTTGTGCTGATAATATAGTTGGAGAACGTCCAATGGGTTTCCTCTGTCCTTATTCTGGATAAGAAGACACTGGACTTATAAAAGAACAAGAAAATTAGGAGAAGTGTGATGTGAGTCTAAGGATATATTCAGTGACCGTGACTTTGAGCTGTCATAGAGAGAGTGTAATGCTGAGGTGCACCAAGCACTGAGATATGCATTCCCATTCTCTACCCCCCCAACCTTCCTATATTATTTTATTGAAATTGTATAAACATTTACATCCTTTCAAAGAAATTAATCTTTCTGCTTTAAATTTTTCAAACACATGAATTTGAGCCAGTCACATCCACTGTACTCAGAATGCTACACTATAAAAGATCTTTTTCAAAGTGAAATATTGTCTGAGTTTAGCTAAATTCTCCAAAATGGATTCTTTCCTTCTCTACTGCTCCTGACAGTTCCATTTTGCATAAGACATGTACAAGCAGAGGCACTATAGCTCCTCTTAGTACATTTAGAATACAAGCCCTAGCACCAGGGGCGGCCCAAGGGGGGTGCGGGGCCATGTACGAAGATTAATTGCGGGGCCTCATTTTAATAACGAACCTAATTTGCATGAATATTTGCATAATGTTAACATGCGCTTTTAGTAAACATGCCTCTTAATGAGTGTCACAATAAAGAAAGACTAACATATTTCTACATTACTATATTGCAGTGACAACCACCAGGCCCATTAGGAAGTACTACATACACTGATCATTTAGAACCCATAGCAAATCCACCGTATCATAACAGCACTATCGGGACTCACAAAGCACCAAACCCTATCTATCAAAAGGCAACACTGCAGTTATTAAAACCAGTACATCTCAGAGAATACCAATACATCTCACTGGGGGAAAGAGAACAAATGTGACTGTCAAATAGAAACAATATGAACAGAATACCTCAACTTGGTTACACATGCAGAACATAGATTATCAGCACACAAAGAACAAGGGATCACAATTTAGAAATAGGAAGATGATAATTAAACTGGGAACCCCAAAAGCCAAACATGAAATGTACAACACTGGAGAAATAAAACTATAAATTAATTTACGCTTGCACTAAGCAAAAACACGAAGATATTAGCAATATACAATTCCCAGACCTGACATATTCCAGTTAATAAATTCAAAATAAAAAGTAGTTTTCTACCTTCTGTTTGGAATTTTATTTTTCAGCTGCAATTGCTCCAGTCACTTTCTTCTGGTTTCTTCGTGTCTTCTGCAAGCTATCCATTTGTCCTTTCTCCTCTTTTAGATTTTCTCCATTCTCTCTCTATATCTGCTTTAACAAACTGATCTTTCCCCTTTTGCTCTTTCCCCCTTTTCTTTCCTTATTCCTTTATCATCCACTCAAATTTTACCCTTCCATTCTCAATCCCCACTTACTCTCCCAATACCCGGGCCATCGTAGACTTTTCTTCCCTCCCACACAAAATATCTTTTCCCCTCTCCATTCTCATTCCCCATCCCCAACCCTTTCTAATCCTCCCACAAAATCAGCTCCCTTATAGTTCTAGATCCACCCAACGTCTGCTTCCTTCTAGTCCTAATCTCCCAAGCCCCCACATCAGCCCATTTCCAGTCCTAGCCCCCCATATGCTTTTTTTCCAGTTCCATTCCAGCCCCCCATCAGCTCATTTCCACTCCAAGCTCTCCCATCAGCCAATTTCCAATCCTAGCCCCTTTGTCAGCCCATTTCCAGCCCTATTCCAACTCCTCTCAGCCCACTTCCAGTCCTATTCCAGTCATCAGCCCATTTCCAGTCCTATTCCCCCATTAGCCATTTCCAGTTCTATTCCAGCCCATCACCCATTTGCAGTCCAAGCTCCCCCATCAGCCCATTTCCAGTCCTAGACCCCCATATGCTCTTTTCCAGTTCCAATCCTAGCCCCCTTGTCAGCCCATTTCCAGTCCTATTCCAGCCCCCATCAGCCCATTTCCAGTCCTAGCCCCCATATGCTCTTTTCCAGTTCCATTCCAGCCCCCCATCAGCCCATTTCCACTCCAAGCTCCCCCATCAGCCAATTTCCAATCCTAGCTCCCTCGTCAGCCCATTTCCAGTCCTATTCCAGCCCCCTTCAGCCCATTTCCAGTCCTATTCCAGCCCCCATCAGCCCATTTCCAGTCCTAGCCCCCATATACTCTTTTCCAGTTCCATTCCAGCCCCCCATCAGCCCATTTCCACTCCATGCTCCCCCATCAGCAAATTTCCAGACCCCTCGTCAGCCCATTTCCAGTCCTAGCCCCCCATCACAGCCCATTTCCAGTCCAGGTTTCCCCCATCACAGCCCATTTCCAGTTCTAGCCCCTCCACCATTACAGTCCATTTGCAGTCCTAGCCCCTCCATCACAGTCCATTTCCAATCCAAGTCCCCCCATCACAGCCCATTTGCAGTCCTAGCCCCCATTACAGCCATCCAGTCCTAGCCCCCCCATTACAGGCCATTTGCAGTCCTAGCCCCCCCATCACAGTCCATTTCCAATCCAAGTCCCCCCCCATCACAGCCCATCCAGTCCTAGGCCCCCCATCATGGCCCATTTGCAGTCCTAGCCCCTCCCCTTTAGAGCCCATTTCCAGCCCCAGTTCTCCCTCCCTCTATCATAGCTCATCCAGTCCTAGCCCCCCCCTCCCCGAACAGCCCTGCGGCCATCTAAAGGGCTGGAGAGGGAGCCGGGGAAGTCCTCACGAGGCCCCGGCTCCCTCTGCACAGCCGCTAGCATGAGGAGTCTTTTCCCTCATGCTAGCGGCTGTATCTGTGAAGCCACGAATGCTGGGAAAGGTTAAAGGGCATTGCCTTTAACCTCTCCCGGCATTCACGGCTTCACAGATACAGCCGCTAGCTTGAGGGAAAAGACTCCTCACGCTAGTGGCTGTGCAAAGGGAGCCGGGGGCTTGCGCAGGCTTCCCCGGCTCCCTCTGCAGCCATCCACATTTTGCATTAATGGTGTTCGCGTGGGGCCTCCTAAAGCGTGGGGCCCTGTGCGAACATTATTGCACAATGGATGGGCCGGTCCTGCCTAGCACAGAAAATCAGAGTGAACCTTTAGAAGAGAAAAAGGCTCAAACTGATTTCACCTCGTTTATGTCCAATATTTGATATTTTTCTCTCTAAGGTTTACTAACTGCAATCTATCCATTTCCTTTTAGCATGATATTTTGTTTATAAGCTATATTGCTTACGCATTAGCAGAAAACAATAGAGTCTAGTGGAATCCCTCTGAAGGATAGCTCTAGAGATGAAGATATATATACTATTAGCAATGTTTTTCTTGAAGCCTTGACTTTGAAACATGTCTAATGAGAGGATTTGGTTCTTGACATGGAGACCAATTCCATAACATGCACATCGGGGTCGCGGACACATTCAAATTGCAAATGGGTCCAATTTCACCCTAATTCCGCAGCAGCAGGTACAGATGTGCCTGTGGTTCTGAAATTGGGTAGATAGACATTTTTGGTGCAGCACGAGCAAACGACTATGGAGAAACACAGGCCCCACTGTTATAACGAGACATGAGCATACCCAGCAAATGGACATCCCTGCGCCCACTGTATTCTGAAAAGATGGACGTTTCCAATCTTGCCTGTTTCTGCCATATATCCTTGGACGTCTCAGATGGTCTCGCCTCCTCTGTTAAAACATGCTTCTCCTCAGCTGCTCCACTCACTGACAGTGTTGCGCTGATGCAAACTGCACGTAAATACTGACAATACATAAATGTTGATGCAAACTAGACTAGATATACTAGTCTGTTGCATGCCCAGAACATTGCAAGGTAATCTCAGTGCATTCAAGTAGAAAGTGATATGCTTGTCATGATATACCTTGCAACAAAACATACATGGCAGTAGAAGAAATCCTTAGTTATTCTTTCATTGGTCATCTCTAAAAACAGTATTAACAATGCTAAATATGGGATCTTGCCAACCTCACTCAAAATGGTGTTCTTGGGAAAGTTTTAGTGCTGTTTGCACTGTTGAATGCCCTTTTTCTGAGGGTCTATTATTATTGAAAGGGATATGTTTTAATATTTAGCTATGGAGAACCTTTTGTGGCACCTGGTGACGCTGCGGTCATCCGTATGGTCCTGGTACTGGCCAAGCATTCATGCCCTCCTGAACTGCAGATAAGCAGATCAGTTCCTCCTGTGCAACCCTGAAATGATGCATACACACACTCTCTCTCTTTGAGTCACAAAAAACATCATTCTGCCAGAAAGATGCCCTGAACTCATAAATAACAGCTGGTACAGCATAACAGCATGGAGTCCCAGGACTAAAAATATGATCTCTGTTTCTCACCCAAACAAGACTCCTTGCCATACTCACTCACATAAAATTCCTACATCAACAGTTCAACTTTTTAGGACACAGGAATTGTTAAGAGTCCCCTAGAATAGCTGCTTTTAGCACAAACAGCAAATGTCAGCATGGCCAGACTAATCACTAATGTTCTTCTTAATATTTATTTCAGAGTAGTTATTACTGCCTCTTTAGCTTACAAGATTCCCACATCTATGATTTCTGTTCTTTATAAAGGCATCTTGTGGTGTTTTTTCATACTGCAGTCCACCATTTTAGAACAGACTAGTCACCACCTTTATACAAACACAGCAGAATATTTTCTAAGTACTGGCCTTATTCCATGTCTCTGGCAGGTATAACAGACACGTCTGTGGGGACCTCCCAAAACACACACGGGCCTTTCCAGAATATGCTTTAGATGCCTCCGCGGCAAACCACCCCCCCTTTCTACCCCTCCTGGACACATTCTGAGATCCTCATGTTAGCGAGATAAATGTCCGCAGGTGCTATGTACCAGAATATGCTCGTAGACGTTTTCGGCAGATAAACGTCCCCGGCGCATGCACAAAGCCTTATTCACTTTCTGGAATGACCTCCTTAGTGGATTGGAGAAGAGGTTTGGCCAAAGCATATCTGATGCCTTCGGCTGTGTGCCACCTGCATAGTCCAGCATCTCCTTTTTCCTATGCTCCTGTCATGCAGCCTATTTCCTTCCCATTGTGTCCAGCATCTCCCTCTTCTTCCTTCCACCACCACCACCCTTCCTCAATCCAAACCCAAGGCTCGTCAACAGGAAATGCAGCGCAGTACAGAGCCTTTGAGTAATCATGTGCACTCAAGGTCTACCATATCTCACCCCCTCTGATGCAGACTTCCTGTGGGAGGGGGCGGGATGTGGCAGATCTTTTGTACATGTGGATGCTCAAGGGCACACTGCCATGCTGACAGCCTTTTCAAGTGCTGCTGTCTTGTTGTGCCAGCCCCATATTGCTGCCCCTGAATTCTGCCGCTCTAAGCAGATGCCTATTCTGCCTAGTGGTAGGGCCAGCACTGTTGAGCAACTTATTGAACAATTTCTTTAGATACCATAATCAGTGCCAGATGCAGTGAATATGTAACAGGTAAGTTAAGGAGGCAAAGTGATTAAGAATTTAGAAAGTGAAATAAAGAGGGATCGAACAAAGAAAAATGATAATTACACTTACCTGGTAATTGTAGTTCCTTTAGTGATGACAGTTCAGTCCTCTACTTCTGGTTTGTGCTCCTTCTCCTGCAGCTTGGAGACTGGGCATGTCAAATTCATGACATCATTGGATGTAGTCTGCTGGTGTCTTCCATCAGCCCCAGTGAACTATTGACAAAGCATACTCAACAGAGCAACAAATAAGTAGCTAACATATAAAATTTAACCTTACTAACTTCAGTATCAAAACAGTAAACTTTGCCCCGTACCGATTCCTCCTGCCTTCCTCAGAACAAAGAGAGAGCGAGGAATCAAGAGAGAAAAGGATAGAGCAGAATCATGAGATAGGATTCCTTGAAAATTTATGCCTACCTGTAACTGTATAGATCCCTCAACTGAAGTTCCATTGGTAATGACACCACCCCGGGCGGGATTGAGGACTGAACTGTTGTCACTAAAGGAACTACAATTACCAGGTAAGCGTAATTATCATTTCCTTATCGTTCCTCCAGTTCAGTCCTCTACTTCTGGGATGTAACAGAGCAGTGTTCATTGGGAGGGACCCTCATAACCGGCTCAAACCGAACCAAAACAAGCATCACTCGCTGCTTGCACATCAAGGCGAAAGTGCTTACTGAAGGTATGGAGCGACGACCAAGTGGCCGCTCTGCAGATGTCTCCAGGTGGAACCAAGCTGTGCTCCGCCCAAGAAGCTGCCTGCGCTCTGGTAGAGTGCGCCCGCAACCCTGCCGGAACCGAATGCCCTTGTACCAGGTACGGCGAGACAATCGGCTCTCTGATCCATCGAGAAATGGACGCTTTCGCTGCTGCCTCCCCTCTCCGAGGACCCCCGAACAGCACGAAGAGACGGTCAGATTTGCGAAAGGGTTCGGAAACTCTCAAATACTGACACAGCGCCCGTTTGACATCCAAAAGGCGCAAGGAGCGATCTGACGCGGAGTTCTCCCCTGAGGCCAGCACTAGCAGCGACACCGTCTGATTTAGATGAAAAGGGGAAACGACCTTTGGCGAAAAGGATGGCACCGATCTCAAAACCACCTTTTCTTTTGAAAACTGCAGAAAAGGCTCTCTAAAAGACAGCGCCTGCAGCTCTGAAATTCGTCTCGCCGAACAAATGGGCACTAAAAACACTGTTTTTAACGTCAAATCCTTCACTGTAACTTGACATAAGGGCTTGGAAGGGCTCCTTCATGAACGCCCCTAAGACCACATTAAGATCCCATGGCGGTACGACGATTCGACGAGAGGGCCTAAGCCTAGACACCGCTTTCAAGAAGCGCACGACATATGGATGGGATCCCAAGGAACTATCCTGTATCTTGCCCCTATAGCAGGCCAGAGCCACCAACTGCACTCTCAAAGAACTGGCTGCCAGCCCTTTATCAAAACCATCTTGTAGGAAACTCAACACCACTGGTACCGAGGCTGTGGACGTGCGGATTTGCCGCCATGAACACCAATCCTCAAAGACATGCCAGACTTGAATGTACGTCAGCGAGGTCGACCTTTTCCTAACTCAAAGCAGCGTCGCAATTACCGATGCGGAATAACCTCTTTTCTTTAGCCACACCCTTTCAATGGCAAAACTGCAAGTGAGAACCGATTCACTTGAGGCATGCGGAGCGGTCCTTGGTGAACGAGATCTTCTGAGACCGGCAGTCGCCATGGATCCCTGTCCAACAGTCGGATGAGATCGGCATACCACGGCCGCCTCGGCCAGTCCGGGGCTACCAAGAGCACTCTGCCACGATGTGCTTCGATTCGCTGCACCACGTGATCTATCAGCGTCCATGGAGGAAAGACGTAAAGAAGACCATACGCTGGCCATGGCTGCATGAGGGCGTCAAGACCTTCCAACATTCTTTCCTGCCACCTGCTGTAAAACCGACTTGCCTTCGCCGACCGAAAGGTCGCCATGAGATCCATGATCAGCGGCCCCCATCTGCGAACTATTAGCACAAACACCTCCGGATGCAGCTCCCATTCCCCGGCATCCACCTGTACTCTGCTGAGGAAATCCGCTGTCACATTGTCCTTCTCTGCAATGTGCGCTGCCGATAAAGCCGGCAAGCATTGCTCCACCCAAGTGAACAGCAACTCTGCCACGTCTTCCATGGCCGCACTGCCTGTGCTGCCCTGATGATTGATGTAGGCCACCGTCACGGAGTTGTCCGACAGTACTCTCACCACTCGACCCTTCACCGTAGACTCGAAGGTCTGCAGCGCCAGAAAAAGGGCTCTCAGCTCCAGTCGGCTGATCGACCAGCCGCTCTCTTGGTGCGACTATGTGCCTTGCGCAAAAAGGTCTCCACAATGGACTCCACAACTCGCGAGACTCACATCCGTCAGCAGAGGGAGCCATTCTGGCTGCTCCAGAGGCACCCCAGCCTGTAGGGATCCGCCTGGAAGCACCTGACCGGAAGCGGACAGGGAAGACGCTTGCTCAATGAATCGTTCTGATGGGACCAGCGCTGAAGGAGCGCTCGCTGAAGCGGCTGCATATGGATTCTGGCCCAGGGAATGGCCTCCAAGGCCGCCGCCATTGTGCCTAACACCTGAAGGTACTCCCACACCGATGGCGCCGGGGCGGAGCTGAACTTGCGGACCAGGTGCTGCAGTCCTAGCACCTGGCGATGGGGGAGAAACATGAGCCCTTTCTGCGTGTCGAACTGCACTCCCAGATACTCGAGATCCTGCGAGGGCACCAAGCGACTTTTGGCCAGATTGATCACCCAGCCGAGGCCCTCTAGAAACTTCACCACCTTGGCGGTAGCCTGAACGCTTTCGGCCTCCGACATCACCCAAATGAGCCAGTCATCGAGATAGGGATGCACCAACACTCCTTCCTTCCGCAGCGCCGCCACCACCACCACCATCACCTTGGTGAATATCTGCGACGCCGTCGCAAGACTGAAGGGCAACGCTTGGAATTGATAATGTCCCCATGGAAGAGCAAATCGCAGCCACTTCTGATGGGTGGCCCTGATCGGAATATGCAAACATGCTTCTGTAAGATCCAGGGAGGTCAAGTACTCTCCCTTGCGCACTGCCACAATCACCGACCTCAGGGTCTCCATACGAAAATGCGGGACCCGCAGACACCGATTCACCCCCTTGAGATCTAAGATAGGGCACAGGGAGCCATCCTTCATCAATGAAATAAATTGAGTATCGTCCCATACCATAATCTGACAACGGGACAGGCACGATCACCCCCAGACACAAGAGCCAATCGAGGGTATTGCGGATCGCCAGGGCTTTTTGCGTATTTCTGCAGGGAGACATCACAAACGAATCCCGGACCGGTCTTGCCAATTCCAGCACGTAGCCCTCTCAAACAATTTCCAAGACCCACTGGTCGGTCGTTATTTGGGTCCAGGCAGAAAGAAACCCCCGAAGCCTCCCGCCTATTGTTTGTCTTTCCGCCGGGACCCGCCAAGCTTCATTAGGGTTTGCGGAAGGTTGGGGCGGGCGACGCAGAGAAGCCTCTAAATGCTCCCCAGAACCCACAAAACCCCTGGGCTCTAGAAGCGAACCTTCCCCTCTGGAAGCCGCCCAGCTGGGAGCCCCGGAACCTTCTGCTATCTCTATACTGCCCCCAAAAGGCCGGCGATGACCTGTCTGACTTTGGCTTATCATCCGGGAGCCTACCCCCTTCAGAGTCCCCTAGATCCTTTACCAACTTGTCCAGATTGTCTCCAAACAACAACTTGCCCTTAAAAGGCAGCTTGCTGAGACGCGATTTAGATGAGCCACCGGCCGCCCAATTCCTCAACGAGCGTGTGGCAACCAAGGACGCCATGCTGTTAGCTAGCGCTCGAATCAAGTCATAATGCACATCCACCAGATATGCAGTGCTGGACTCTAACCTAACCAGCTCCGCCGCACCCTCTGGATCCAACTGAGAGGACTGCTGCAAGCGTTGGGACCATCTGAGGCAAGCTCTTGCCACCCAAGCTCCACAGATGGAAGCCTGTAGGGACAACGCATCCGCCTCAAAGGACTGCTTTAACAAACCGTACACCTTCCTATCCTGCGCATCCTTTAACGCCGCGCTGCCTTCTACTGGGATAGTGGTCTTCTTGGTAACCGCCGACACTGCTGCATCAATGCGGGGAGAATGAAAGCGCTCTTTGTCCTTATCCGCTAGGGGATACAGCCTGTTCATAGTTCTAATTCGTCTGAGTCCCAACTCAGGTTGATCCCACTCGTCCTGAATCATCTTGTCCACTACACGGTGGACGGGGAACACTTTGCGTTTGTCGCACAGCTTGGATGATAGGGTCTTCCACACTTTCCTCCTCCGATGTTGGTGCAGCCGCCAAATTCAGCATCTGGAGGGACTCTGTGATAAGAGCTGTCAGGTCTTCCCTCCAGAACACCCGAATGATCTTTGCCTGATCTTCCGGCTCCGGAATCTCCCCTTCTTCCAGGTCAGTCATCTCCATCTCCAGATCAGGGTCATCCCCGTCTGACTCATTGCCCTCCATATCAGATGATGACAACTCACAAGGCTGAGCTTGCTTTGAGGGTCACGGGGAACCCGTACCCTTTCCAGTCAGCTTAGGCTGTTGCAGGAATGCAGTCAGCGACGCGGAGTCCGGTAACTTTCCCTGACGCCTCATGCAGAACGCCTGATGCATAAGGAACACGAAGTCTGGACAAAAATCTTCCAGTTGCGGCCCAGCCCCAAGACCTGGCCTCGCCGCCGGCAGCGCCATGCTGACCTCCTGGCCACTCCCTGAGGCAGAGACCCCCTGGTCCTCCCCATCAGGTGTTACCATCGCCAGCGGCAGCTCAGGGCTAGCCTTTGCCTCCATCTGCTGCTCCATGTCAGTGGACACCGTAGCGCAACCTCTGCAAATTCCAGAATCCGCTACGGTGTCCTTGCATGTGCCGCAAACCACACACTGAGGCCAAGATGCCATTCTGAGAATCCTTTTTTTTTTTTTTAATATAACTGACCGGGATAACAGGGTCTAGGAATCCAGAAGCAAGCCCTGCTCCTCCGGGCTCAACGTACTTGCTGGTCTGAGTATTGAATGACCTGCTCCCTCCGGGCCTCACTACAAACTCCCGACAACCACCTAAAGTGCTCGAGGGTATTCAGAACGCCAAAGTGCACCGAAACCCTTACAAACTGAAGAAAGACCGCCCCCCAGTCGCCCGGAGATTGAGACTCCCTCACCGAGGCAGTACTGCAGCTTAGAGGCCCCACCGGAGCTCGTGCCACGCGGCCGCCATGCAAACAAAATGGCCGCCACTATTGCAAGAACAAAAAAGCAAGGCAACGAAGCCAGCGGTTTACTGCCCGGCCTCAGCTCCCCAAAGAAAGGAAGGCTTTGAAGAAATAGGCACTAGCAGAGCTCAAGTGACTCATCAATCTTCAACGGGGCTCTAGCCCGCGCGATTCTTCTGACCCTTGTGCTGAGAGAACTGCCGGATGAGCCTCCCGTCAATGCACTGCCGCTGTCGGTCAGATCCCCGCTGTTTGAGCAGTTGGGGAATCTCCCTGTGTTCCTGACACAGAGCTCTCTTCTGTCCCGTCTAGGAGGAGAGATCTGAAATTCTGAGCCCCCAACCCCGCCAAAAGGAGGCAGACAGGAACTGGCACTGAAAGGCAAGCCTTACGTCTTTCAATTATCTTTTGTTCTTAAAGAAACAGTGCCCCACTACAAATTAAAAGTAAAACTCCACAATAAAACCTAAAGGGAAAACACCCAATTAAAATTTGGAGTACTCTAGTCTATCCTACTGCTCCTTATCTTTTCCTCAAGTGAGCCCAGCACCCTAGGCTCACTACGTCCTCCTGCTGCATGGAGACTGGACACACTGGGGCTGATGGGAGACACCAGCATACTACATCCAGTGATGTCATGAATTTGACATGCCCAGTCTCCAAGCTGCAGGAGGAGGAGCACAACCCAGAAGTAGAGGACTGAACTGGAGAAACGATAAGGAAAAACAGGCTCTGGGGATGGATCTAGATGTGCTCAAAGGAGCAAGATTCTTCTTAGCTAAGAGGCTTTGAACAGAGGGTACCTTAAAAAAATAGATTAAAAAAAAAAACAAAGGGGGTGGATAAGGGCAGGAAACAAAAGGTGGGAAGAGAACAAGGACAGAGGAGGAAGATAAGAAAGGGGCCAATGTTGGGGAGCTGAGGAAGAAACACATATTTGGGTGTGAAGAAAGGGGCAGTCAGTGATGATGGAAGAGAGGCTAAAGGAGGAAATGGATAAAGGTGAGAAGAAACGATCTGAATGATGAAACAAGAAAATCAAAATCTGTACGGACAATAAAGGAAGGGCCATGAAAACGACAATGACTGAAAAAATATTAAAAAGATCAGAAGTAAAAAATAAGAGAATGAAAGAGAGAGAGAGAGGGTGGGTGCTATATAGACACCAGAAGTCCTTTTTATCTAGAAAATAAGTCGGAAAAGCATGTAGAGCATGGCTCATAGAATTATTTCCAACTCTTTTGTGTGTGTGTACAGATTTTGGTTAGTAGGGTAAATGATGGGGGCACTTGATGAGGCGGTTGGAGAATTGCGGGAGGGTGTTTTTGGGGGTGGGGCATTTTGTGAAGTGCTGGGCACTTGCGGGTATTTTTTAGGGGTGGGTAAGTTTGTGAGGTAGTAGTGGGGAAGTTGTGTCAGGTATTTTTTGTGGTGGCAGCATTTTGTGGGTTAATGGGGCATTTGTGAGGGAGTATTTTTTTGGTGCGGTTAATATGCAGGGTGGTGGTGGGGCAGTTTTGGAGTGTGGAAGTTTGAGAGGGCTGGGAGAGTAGGGAACAGGGAGAGGGAATTTGAAAGGACCAATTCCCTAACTGCTATGTTTCACTGTATATGAGTGTCTATGCTACAGAAGCTGCAACTCCTTCTTTCATAGAAATACATTGTTCTAATTTTTGAGGGGACTTATTTATGTGGAACCCATGGTCCATTTGGCCCATTTTCGAACTCGATGAGTCTTCTTGCCAGTTTTTCTCATTTGTCAAGTTTCCTCACATTCCATTAATTTTTGGAGGGATATCTTTCCCCCCAGACAGACAGACAGACAGACAGATATTCTCAAACTCTTTTATATAATTCTTTCCAACTTTTATTGGGCTGGAAGGGATAACTAGTGCAGATATATATGTTTAAAAAGGGCAGATATTGATAAAATAAAAGAACTAGTTAGAAGGAAATTAAAAAGAGCGATACAGTGATTAAAAATCTGCATGAGCGATGTAAACACTTTGAGAGTATGATCTGTAAAACCCAAACAAAGGGGTAGGTTTACTAAAGAGCAGTAAGGGTGCATTAGAAATTGAGCATAAACAGCAGCGTTAAGCATGTTTTCGTGCGATAAAGGCTGGGGCAGGGAATAGGTGTTCCATGCTCTGACATCCAGCTGTTGGTGGTGCAGCTTCTCAGTGTGGCAGCTGAGTATGAGGGCTCATGCTGGACGAAATATTGAAGGTTGCACATTATGATTCTGTTCTGGAATAGTAGGATAAAGCTAACACACCTGTACATTCCATTCCTGATCCACAGGCTGGTCTTCAACCCATGACTCTTCTCTCACACACAATGGCCATGTGGGTGCATCAATACATGGGTGTATATGTGGTCATTGTCAGGATGCATGAGGGCATGAGTTGAGGTATGCCTATGTCTGCTTAGATCTCTGCAGGCTCTGTGCCATACTTGTTTGACAAGGTATGTTAGACAGGTGTGGGAGAGGGACATCTTGTTAAGTCTGTATGTTGTACTGCCTTGCTATGTTGCTGGTTCAACTGACATTCATGTCTTACATATGGGATCTGTCCAGCCAAAGGGGCAGGCTATGATACATGAACATACACATTCCAGACCATGGGTGATCTAGCAGAATGACCAACATATCCATTTCCTGGTGTGTGCGTGTGGGCCAGACATGGAATAATTTCATATTTTGCAGATCACAACTAATTTAGATTCACATGTGGCTTAGATGGTTGTAACTGCCTGAACACTTACGTATGGAGGGGTAACTGGTTCACACACAGATTGTGGTCATCATTTGGCAGGTGAGAGAGCAAGGTGGTCATTTTTCCTCTGACATGGGCTGTAATCATATTGCTTAGTATTCCAGCCTCAGTTGCATATTTTTTACCCCACATGCACATATCCATTCAAAATGTGCAAGTGTGAGGGCATCCTGATCCCAGGGCCAGCCCACCCACTAGACAAACTAGCCAGGTACCAGGGTCCACCGATCATGGTAGACAGCATGTCAGCCAATCCCTCCCTCCCTGTAAGCGTGGCACAGATGCCGCTTCAATGCTGCAGGTGGCTTTATTGCAGTTGCACACATGCAGCTAGTCACAGCATGCTGCTCCTGCTCCCCTCCACCGGGGGATGTGGGCACGTGTGCTGCTGCCTTAAAACTCAGAAGGGAGGGATCACCATGTGCTCCACTGTACCTGCTGATGACATGTTTGGCATGCCACTGACAGTGGCAACTGCAGTGCTGCACCATGCAGGGCTGGGACACAGATTTCTTCTGCACCAGGCAGCAACCACTGCGACCGCACCCCCACCCTCACACAATGCTGACATGGCAGCATGGTGGCAGTGGCATAACTCCTTTTTGACTGCGGTAGCATGTATGTGTGCTGCCACTGTCATAGCAGAGTCATATCAGACATCGCAGATGTACACCCTTGGCAGCTGCCTTGTCAGCCAAATGGACCAGCTAACCCCACTGCATTGCTCATGTGACATCTCCTTTGCTAATTTGGCACCAACAACATAATGCCTTTTATTTATAGGGCACCATGCTGTTACTACCAATGGAGCACTAATATCATTAATTTGAGAGCTACAGTGGGAGGAGCACATTGAATACATTTAAATAAGAATCGGGATGACCAGTAGGGAGTGGGAAGGTAAGCTCTTCCCCACTCCCCAATGGCACAGCCAATCGTTCCGGCTCCAGCAATCTTTAAACACAGTTGCCTTGATCAGTTCTACTGGGTGAATATGGAATCAGTTAACAAGCCTAAATTTTGTGCATTTATTCAGGGATGGCATGTGGCTTACAAGGGTCACCAAGCCCCTTTTTGTGCATTTGTGGGGGTGTAATATGGTTTGGAAGAGGTTGGCAAGCCCCTTTTTGATGAGGTTGCCAACTGGCCGCAGATACACACAACAGGCATCATCCATCCAGGCCTGGGTTTACCCGATTGCATGCAGGAACATGTAATTTTCATTTCCAATTTCCATTCTTTAAGAAAAGCAAGATTAGACATCTCTGTATGCAATGGGGTAGACCCAGGTCTGGATCAGTTCTGCCAGGGAAATGTGGAGTCAGTTGACAAGTCTACATTTTGTACATCTATTTGAGGCTGGAATGTGGCATACAGGAGTCACTGAGGGGTATGTTTACTAAACCGCGCAATTGTGCGGGGCGCACTTGAGCATGCTCTAAGGTACCTTAGCGCACGCTAATAGTGCGTTTTTGGTGCCCCGCATGTGTGCGTGCCGCCCGCACATGTGCGCGCCGCCCGCAAAAGAGCGCGGCGCGCTGATGTGCGATAGAGGCGTGGAAAGGCATTTCGAGGGCGGAGGAAGGCTGCCGAGGGGCGGGGGGACGGGGTCAATGGGTGGAGAGTGGGAGGGGAGAGGCTCCCCGCACAGGAGCGGGGCTGAATTTCGGCAAAAAAAATACCGCGAGTGAAACCCTCGCGTTAGAGCCGATTTAAAGGGAAGAGAAACCATTTACGTCAGCAATGTACAGCAAAACCGGGGAAACCTGCAAAACGTGAGCAGTGTGATACATGTGCACAGAACAAAATAGCAAATATAAATTGAAAATGACCACAACAAATTCCAAATAAATTATGATCCAGCTGGGCAACAGTGATATTAATGGGCAACCATAAAAAACACTCCCAGGAAAGCTCCAAAAAAAAGAAATGATTTTTGGAAAGGTCTACCCTCCGTAGACCCTTTCAAAAATCATTGCATTTTATTGGAGCTTTCCTGGGAGTGTTTTTTATGGTTGCCCAGTGATATCACTGTTGCCCAGCTTGTTCATGGGTTATTGCCCCTTTTCCTGAGGTCATTTCTGAGGCTTATTTGCACTTTTGTCTCCGTACAATGTAAATGAGCCCACAGTAAAATTGTGCAGAGCAGGGTTTCTGACTCGTCCGGCCAGGATTCCTATCTCCAGGGACTGCACTATCTCTGTGGCCACAGTGTGGTGTAACGGACACAGCCAGTGCCTGTAAGACCAGCGGGTCACAGGTTCAAATCCCAGCTGGGGCTCCTGCCAACCCAGTCCCCATAGCTTTACCCACCACTAAACAGTGATAGTAAGGACACACCTTTATTGCAGAGAACATAAGCATGCTTCAAACACCCATATTTTACCCTACACCGCACACAAACCATAACAATGGGAATTACCTACAGCTGAGTCCCCCAAATGCAGTCCTGGAGTGCCACAACTCAATCAGGTCATATGCTTTTCCCAAGATAAGGACATGTCTGCATGTTGGCGGAAGGGTACAGGTGGTGGAGGGGCCAGTGGCTGCAAGCCACAGCACACAGTGGCCTAGGCCTGTGCAGGCTGGCACCGTCCACCACAACAGACAGGCTCTGTCGGATGTACAGTCATGGACTCCCCAGGGAATACAGCATATCTGTGGCAACATGGTGGTGCAGTGCACACAGACAGTGTATGCAAGAACAAAAGGTCACAGGTTCAAAGGCCAGCTGGGGCCACTGCCAATCCTGTCCACATATTTTTCCCACAACTAAACCATGATAGTAAGGGCAAACCTTTATTGCTGAGAACATACGCATGGTTAATACGCCTATATTTTACCACACCAAACACAGACACCATAAACAGGCGCATTACCTAGAGCAGAGTCTCCCAAATGCAGTCCTGGAGGGCCCCACACCATACAGGTTCCATGCTGTCTCTAATAAAGATGCCTGTGCTGCATATCTATGCACCACCCCCATGGTATGCAGATGTAGCTCATGCATATTTATGAGGGACAGCATGAAAACCTGAACAGTGTTTGGAACACCAGGACTGGAGTTGGGGAACTCTGCCGTAAAGCAGCAGCCAACAGGGCCAGACACACCCCCACACACCCCCACAGGCCCCATTGGCCAATGTCTCCTGGAGAGGCAGGACATTGGGCCCTGCCTGTATCTCCCAATACTAGCAGTTGCATACCTTAGCAATGCCACCCTACACCTGGGTATATGGTACACAGCTAGCAAACGTTTCCTCTGATAACTGGTAGATATCAATTCCTACGTTAAGCACAGTTTGCTGATTGAGCTCCATCACAACAATCATCCCGATGTCTGCGGTGTGTGCTTCAGGTCTGGTCTCTGACAGTGTTTACCACCCTGGGGAGTGACCCCCAACAGTATTGCGTACCATATCCATGCCTGTACTGTGCCCAGGACAGGTGTGGTGGGTATGGCTGCTGAACATCCCTATAGTAGCACAATGCTGGCATAAGTGTGGGGGTGGCTGTCTGTCTATCCAGTGTGTGCTGGCTGCAAACACCTTCCACATCCCACACTGCCAGCAATGTTGCCAGTATTGGGCTGCCAATGTGCATAATGAGGAGCAAGGTACCATGAGTATAGGCCGGACAGGGTGGCCTGGCCAGGGTGCATCTGCACAAGGCATAGGGCACTGTCTGGGACATTTTAGTGCCCGGCCACCACCGACACAGACAGGGTGACCTCAGTATGTCCTGCTGAGAGATCACTCTCACCCTGACTGTGCAGTGACCACAGCATGGCTAGGCACCCCCATAGTGCTATATAGTATTTCTCTTATGTGATAGATATGGGTTTCCTTTTGGGGCCCAGTCACTGATTTATCTGCTTGCTGTGTATGCTGACATCCCAGTTCTGGGTGCATGCATCTCCACTGGGAGCATGCACTATGGACTAACTAGCAGACTATTTGCAGCTGGTATGTGTCTTGATGGTGCAGGGTGCAGTGGCTGATGGCTTGCTGCAGGAGAATATCAGGTAGTGGTGGGGTGCAGCTTACCATATCCTGGCCTAATGTCTGTCTGCTATTGTGTTATGGATGTGTATAGAGCTGCATTGACTGCCCTGTGGGGTGTCTGTTCCTCAGCAGGACTGGGGTTGATGTTCCCCTCTACTGCCATCATTGCAGGGAGGTAGAATGTGGATCTATTGATGGGAGACCCTGTTTACCACCCTCAGCCAAGGAGGAGGGAGTTGGTACATGATCCTCCTGGGGGTCCATGGGGGCTACACCTGACTGAGACAGACAGAGATATCCAAGGTGTTTCTGCAGAAACTACCTATCTCACACATTAACACTGCTTTGGACCTCCGCCATGGCCGGTGTTGTGGACCTGGTCCTGGGCGCCTCATCGCACACTCAGGGTGTGTAGCTACTCTGTGCCAGTAAAACACCTGGTCAGTACCCCCAACCAGGCCGAGGTGCTGTGTGGGTGCACCCGGTCACTTCCCCCTACCAGGCCGAGGTGCTGTGGGGGTGCATTCCCCATCTTGTGTTCATCTGTGGACAGCTGTTTTGCATGTACAGTGCATCATGGGTACGGGTGGGCTAACCCTATCCTGGTGACTGCAGCAGACTGTCTGTGTGGTGACATGCAGGCTCTCTGCAGCCAGCCAGGGGCTTGCTTGTAGCTGTAGCTCAATGGTTAAGTCACTGTCTGTGACGTCAGAGGTCATGGGTTCAAACCCACAGTGGGGTTATTTGATAGGGCTGCCCAAAGCATTATCTCTTTTTAATGTACATTTTTGCTGCCAGCAAAAACACCCTCAGCGTACTGTACCCATAAGGTGCCTCTGAGGGTGCTTTATTGGGCGCCCTATAGGGCACCTTATGGTTCCCGTCCATATAAGGTGCACTATACATTATCCTGTGACGCAAATTATAGGGTGCCCTATAGGGGACATTTTAGGGTGCCGTGGCGGACAGTGCACTTTAAAATGTGCCTTATAGGACGCCTTATGTGGACACGCGTTGAGAGTGCGTTTGCTATTAATGATAATTAAAATAAAGATAAAATACCTCCTAAAGCAATCTTTCCCATAATACACATTGCCTCAGCCAGCCCTGTTCATTGGGCACTGTGGGGATTGAACCCCTGATCCCTGCACCATTGGTCAGTGTCTTAACCATTGTGCTGTGGCTCTGTTCCTGTGTTTGTACATCTGCGCGCCGCCTTATGCCTCCCAATATTAGAAAAGCCTCCTAAATCAATAGCACACCACCTAATGCCCATCAGCGCACCGCCCTATGCTGCCCCATATTAGACTGGCTCTTAAAGTAACATCTCAGCCAGCCTTGTTCATTGGGCACTGTGGGGGATTGAACTCCTGATCCCTGCACCATTGGTATGTGCCTTAACCATTGTGCTGTGGCTCTGCTCTTCTGTTTGCTCATCAGCGCGCCGCCTTATGCCGCCCCATATTTAGATGCCTCCTAAAAAATTAGCACGCTGCCTTATGCCCATCAGCGCGCCACCTTATGCTGCCCCATATTGAGATGCCTCCTAAAAAATTAGCACGCCGCCTTATGCCCATCAGCGCGCCACCTTATGCTGCCCCATATTGAGATGCCTCCTAAAAAATTAGCATGCCGCCTTATGCCCATCAGCGCGCCGCCTTATGCCGCCCAGTATTAGACTGCCTCCAAAACAGTGGCGCGCCGCCTTATGCCGCCCATTATTAATATGCCTCCAAAAACATTAGTGTGCTGCCTTATGCTGCCCATTATTTCACTGCCTCATAACTTAATGCCTCAGCCAGCTGTCTTTATTGGGCTCTGTGGGGATTGAACCCCTACTTTTTGCACCATTGGTATGTGCCTTAACCATTGTGCTGTGGCTCTGCTCTTCTGTTTGCTCATCAGCGTGACACATATGCCTCCTGCGCAGCTGTCTGATGCGCTAAGGTGCGGGGCGCACAAGGGCGCCGCGCACCTTAGCGCATATGTAAATTCTGGCGTTTCTTCTTCAGCGGGGAATGCCCACTCCTTATATGGCACCCGCACACTACCGGTGCCCGCACTTTACCGGGGTTTTAGTAAACATGCCCCTGAGTTTCTTTTTGTGCATTTGTGCAGGGTGTCCAGAAAGAGGAGACCTCTCAATGTATTTTTGTGCATGTGTGGGCACTGTGTTTGTTAAGAGCGTCATTTTCGAAGGTTTAGCTGTGATTTGGATGTCTGAAGATGGGCAGTTCCACAAATGATGCTCGTAGACATCTCTACTGCAGGGACAACCAAGTAGGCAAAGGGGTGTGGTGGAGGCATTCCTAGAGATGAGCAATGGATTTATATGCTCCAGTTCGATCTGAGATAATGTTGGAGACATCCATGTTTATACTTGCTCCAGGCATGAATTGGCATTACGTAAGTACTTGTTTTCACCTTAAAACATCCAGAGAGTGTAGAGAAGATGGAGAACTAAGGGGTCTATTCATCCCCTTTGCCATCCCTGACTAAACCTCCCCATACGAACAAGGAGTTTGTATGGGGAGGCTTAGATGGGGGTGTGAGGGGGAGGTGCGAAGGCAGAGCTAGGGCAGGCAGTGGGTAGTCCGCGGACCTGGATGTACAGGGCTGATTCTGAAGTTGGCCCTGTAAGTCCGGGGCCGGAAGACTGGATGGGGGACTTATTCCACCTCGGAGGTAGAATAAGTTCCTATAGAGGTCGGGGATTGGAGGCCCGGCTGGGGACAAAAGGTGAGGTGGGTGCAGGAGAAGCCCAACAGCTCGACACTGGCCATGGGAGGCCAGATCGGGGGTTGGGCTGCAGGGAAAAGAAATAGTAGTCAGCGGCCAGAGATCGCAGCTCCTGAATGGAGCCGCGGTACCATGGCAATCAGACACCATGGTGCTGCAGCTCCATTCAGGAGCCTGACTGAGTTAGCCGGGCAAAGGCCTGTACATACAGGCTGATGGGAATCAGATCCCGGCCTGCACGTACAGGCCTAGACGCAATTCTGATCCTGCAGGGGCTAGATGTGCTCCGCGGGATCAGAATCACATCTATCTCTGTGTGTCTGGTTCTGACTGGACACACAGAGGCTAGGATGAGCCCCCTAAGTGACTAGCCTTAGATTAAGGAGGCCCACACTGGGATTTGAATCCTGGCCACCTTTCTCTTAAGGCACTACTCTAACCATTATGCTATTAGACATTGTAGCTCTGAAATGTTCTCCTAGGGACATCTATATAGACATCTGATATTGGCCACATCCATGCTTCCAAAATTATGCTTGAACTTGCACATGCCTAATTTTCTTTCAGACATTCTGGCTTTGATGTCCCAGATTGCACTTGAATGTCCCATTGGGAAATGTGCCTCTTAGGGGTATGTTTACTAAACCGTCTTAACGTTGCAGCGGTGGCGTTAAGGCACACTAACACTGTGAAATCCGGGCCTGAAGTGTGGAGTAAGGCTTCCCAGAGGGCGGAGAGAAGGGGTCAATGGGCGGAGAGAGGCTCCAGGCACACTAACGCTGTGAAATCTGGGTCTGAAAACTAACGCCAGTGAAAACCTCGCGTTAGGCACATTTGCAGGAGAGAGAAACCATTTCAGTCAGCAATGTGCAGCAAAGGCAGGGAAACCCAGAAAAATTGATAGTTGTGGTACATGTGCAGGGACCAAAAAGGCAAATAAACATATAAAAGGACCAGAACCACATCTAAAATCCCAATAACCAAGCTGGCCAATAGTGATATTAATGATAAACAGAAAGCAACACTACTGAAAAAGTGTATAAATTAAGATATCATGTTTGGAAGGGTCTATGCTCTGTCCCCCTACAAAGTGAATGATCCCACATTGAAATAGCGCCGATCAGGGTTTCTGTCATTTAGATTGGGCAGGTTTGTTATGGCATGCACATGTGCAGCAACAGCAGAGTGGGTACGTAGGAAATGGCAACTGTACTGATGCTGTAAATGGGATACAGGGGACTGCAGGCGGCACATGCTGTGGTCCAGTTGGGGCACAGTGCGGACTAGGCAGATGCCTAGGTGGCATATAGGAATGCCGAAACTGTAAAGCAGCAAGACAGCAACTGACGAGGGTCCAACATGGGCACGAGTGTGTGTCCCACTGTGGCAGGCTATGGCCTATAATAGTCTGCAAATATGGAAGGCCTGTAAGTTAGGTCTTGATCCTAACCCCATCTAAGAGAAAGAACCAAAGTCTGTAAAAGTTTGAGAAAGCTGTTTTCAAATTGCTTAATAAGAAGTTTTCATGAGTGCATAAATCTTCCATTATTCTTTTGTGTTCTGATGATAGAAATGTTTCAATACATGCATTCCTAGAGCTAGAAACGACCTCGGAGCAGGATAGTATCAATGCCTAGAAACTGCACCTTTGTTAGAACAGTTTGGGAAGGGGAAGCAGGGAGCTAGGCCCAGAAAGGATTTCTGATTGGACAAATGCAGGGGGTGTTGGAACCAATAGAAAGTCTGCATGTATCAAGCTGAAGAAAAATGTATAAATGAATATGTTTCTGTAAGAACTTTGCTCAGTCCTTTTTGAAGCTTTGACTAACTGAGCCATGTGCACAATAAATTGACTTGGATCTTTGAACTGACTCCTGGTATTATTTATTGCATGCTTATCAACTGCTACACCACAGTGCCACAGGGGATATTACCCAACAGGTACCCCCAAGGGCACATAACATTGGCAGGCGGTGCCGGGGGAAAGCGCGCATGTCCATTTAGGCAACCTTTCCCGAGAACCCACACCATAGGCAGCTGCCTACCGGCACACTGGATGGCCTGGGACTGCGCACCACCAGCACCACCGGCATAATGGCATGGCAGCATGGTGGCAGAGGGGTGCTGGTGGCGGAGGGGGCAGTGGCATCTGCCCACAGCAGACCATGACCAAGCCCCGTTTAGGTGGGTGCCGTGCACTGCAACAGACAAGGTCTGTCTGACGAACAGTCATGGTATCCCCAGGGAATGATCTGTCCCTGTGGCAACAGTGTGGTGCAGTGCACACAGCGAGTGTGTTTGGGAGCACAAGGTCAAGTCCCAGCTCTTGCCAACCCTGTCCCCATATTTTACCCAGTATTAAACCATGGTAATAAAGATGGAACCTTTATTGCAGATAAAATAAACATGCCTGAAACGCCTATATTTTGCCCTACAGAGCACAGACACCATAAACATGTGCAATCCCTAGAGCAGAGTTTCCCAACTGCAGTCCTGGAGGGCCAAACATCTTTCAGGTTTCATGCTGACCCTAATAAATATGCCTGTGCTGCATTTGTATGCGCCGCCCCCATTGTATGCAAATGTATCTCATGCATATTCATTAGGGACAGCAGGACAACCTGAACAGTGTTTGGCACCACCAGGACCAGAGTTGGGAACCTCTGCCCTAGAGCAGTGGCCAATAGCGGCATAAACACCCACACCCACAGGCTCCACTATCCAAAGCCTCATGGAGAGTCAGGCTGTTGGGCCCTGTGCGGAACAGCATCTCCCAATACTGGCACCTGCATACCTTAGCAATGCCATCCTAAACTTGGGAGCACGTTCCACATATATCAAAAGTTTGCTATGATTAATGTCAGCTAACAAATCCTAAGTTAAACACAATTTGTTGATAGAGATTCATCATAGCAACCTTTCTGATATCTGTGGAGTGTGTTTCAGTTATTGATTCTGACAGTGTTTACCACCCCGGGGAGTGACCCTAACAGTATTGAGTACTATAGCAATGCCCGCACTGTGCCCAGGACTGGTGTGGCGGCCAGGGCTGCCACAAACCTCTATATTTGCACAATGCTGGCATAGGTGTGGCAGTGTGTGTCTGTCTATCCAGTGTGTTGTGGCTGCCTACACCTTACTGAGCCCACATTGCTTGCAGTGTTTCCAGTGTTAGCCTGCCAATGTGCATAATGAGGAGCAAGGTACTGTGGGTATGGCCCGGACAGGGTGGCATGGGCAGGATGCATCTGCACAGGGTATAGGGCAATGGCTGGGTCATTGTAGTGCCCGACCACCACCTGCACGGACAGGGTGGCCACAGCACGTCATGCTGGGAGGTCTCTCTCACCCTGATTGAGCAGTGACCACAGCATGGCTAGGTTCCCCCATAGTGCTATGCCACATTTCTCTCAAGTGATATTTATGGGTTCTTTTTTCTGGGGACCACTCACTGATATACCTGTGTGGTGTGTGTGCTGACATCCCAGTTTTGTGTGCACACAGTTCCTCCAGGAACATGCAATATGTACTAGCTAGCAGACTGTCTGCAATTAGCATCTGAATGGCTGCACCACCTTGCAGGGTGCAGCAGGTGCACACTGACTGCCCTCTGCTGATGATTGTCAGATTGTAATGCGGGCCAGCTAAGCTGACTGGGCCCACTACCTATCTGCCAGTGGCTCTGTTCCAAGTGCAGATCTTCAGCAGCTGTCTGTTCACCACCAGGACTGGGGTTGCTGGTCCCAGAGCCTGTTCTCTACTGCCCCCCTTGCAAAGGGTGAGAGTGTGGGTCTGTTGGGGGGGGCAGATCATGTCCCCCACCCTGACCCAGAGAGGGTGTTTTGCTAAGTACATTGTTGCCATGTGAGCCCTGACACACCCCTGCTCCCTAAACATGTGACCATAGCAAGCACAGTGGATATGCACTATGTTGTGTGCATCATGGTTCACAAGGGCCAGACATGACTGGCAATTACAAATGGACACAGAGACCTCCTAAAATTGTCTGCAACAAATACCTGTCCCACACTGGCACTGATGGAGACCTGCTACACAGCCCACCTCAACCAACCCGGGTACTGCGGACCTGGTGCTGCCACTCCACCTCACCCTCAGGGTGAGCACAGAACACACACATTGGCATAGCCTGTGGGTACTCTGTGCCAATAACACGCATGGTCATTCCCCCCTACCAAGCTGACGTGCTGTAGAGGTGCATACCACATCTGGTGAGCAGATGTAGACTGCTGTTCTGCATGTGAATTGCATTATGGGTACTGTTGGTTCTATCCTATCCTGGTAGCCACAGCAGACAGTTTTATGGTGACGTGCACTCTTTCTGTAGCCAGCCATTGGTATGATAACTCCATAGTGATGTAGCACAATGGTTAATGCAATGGTTTCAGTAGCAGAAGTCATGGGTTTGATTCCTCTCTGGTCCCCTTTTTTTATGGCTGTCCTACACAACTACTTTTCATTCGTGTAACAGTCATATCTGTGCAGATCTGTGCTGCCGCCACATTATACCCTCATCATGGTTGCCATCCATCCTTCTGTCCGTCTATGTGTGTGTGCCAGCTGTGTGGAGTCCTGACCTAATGTATAGGCTGCTACCCCATGTCCTGCACTGGCACACCTTTCTGCATTGCGGCTCTTCATGCTTGCCTCTCCTGTGTCTGCTCTGCATGGCACTGCTCTCCTCTGTACTCCTATCATTGCACTTATCCTGCCACCTCTACCTCCTCTGGTGGACACATATCCCCATCCTCTGCCACACACTGTCATTGTTGCACTGTACATTACCATCACCCTGTACATCGGTAAAGCTGCCCCCAATATGTTTGTCCACTTTACCTGCTGCCACATGGGCTGAACACAGATTTGGCTGGTCCATGAGCTCCATCATCTACTTCCTTCCATCACTTGTTCATTGCCTTTCCTTGGTGCTCTGTGCAGTGTTATGGTTACATCTGTGTTTGAGCCATACATTTCATGCTTGTGACTTTGGGGCACCTTTGTGCCCCTGGGCACCATCTCCTGTGTCACCTTGGCATCCCTGGGGCATCGTTCTCGGCACCTTAGGTTTGGCCAGCTTATGGGGTGCCTTATATGCTGCCTTGGAGGGTGCCAACCTTTTCTGCTGCCCTATGGGGCACATTATGACCTGCCTTGGATGACATGGTGCGACCTAAAAGGTGCATTAGGTTGCAGCACTGGGGGGGTGAGGCTTTTTTGGCTGGCAGTGCAAATTGTTGGGATGTGTCTGACTATTACAAGCAGGGAAAGGGATTGCCTCAGACAGTCTTATAACTGAGCCCACTGGGGGATCAAACTCATGACCACTGTATTAGCAGTCAATGCATTAACCATTGTGCTACACCTCTGTTGCGGTGTTTGCAGGTCAGTGCGCCTAATTAAGGCTAACGTGCGTTAATGTGCCACGGCTCCCTCTATCACGCGATAACGGACTTTATCGCACGATAACCCGAAATGCTACCTTAAGAGCGGAACGCCCACTACCTTATATGGCATTCGTCACAGTAAGACTGCAACTAACACCGGTAACATTAAGATGGTTTAGTAAACATACCCCTTAATGTCAGGATTGGGAATGCAAATGTGCAGATTTAAAAGTTAAAATTAAAGATATATAAAGTTACATTTCAGGTGCAGGAGATGTGCTTTCCTGGAAAACATACTCGATTTTGTGAAAACGTTTTCATGGATGCTAGAAAATCACTTGTTTTCCACTAGGGGCAGGGGTTTCTCCTCTTTAGCATTGTCCAAAAGCTCACCAAGGACGACACGCAACAAAGCACCCATCATCTTGACCCACAAAAATATGCAGACTACATGAAGTAAAAAAACACCAACCAAATATGCTCTACTACACCACAAACAAACGATCACACGATAAAAAAGCAACATCAAACATGGGAGAGCTTCAACATACCAACAAAGCAGCAAGTAGAAGACATTATATCTGGATTAAACACAACAACTTCACCGTCAGACCCATGCCCAGTGACATGGCTCAAAGCTACAAAAAGCCAACTCTCTCATCACATTCAAAAAATCGTCAAAGATTCACTCCAACAAGTATACATGCCGCAACCCCTAAAGTATGCAATGATAAGACCAATACTTAAAAGTAGCAATCTGAGCCCCTCCGAACCAAAATCATATCGTCCCCTCTCCAGCCTGCTATTCCTTGCTAAAATCGTGGAAAAGGCAGTGCAAAGGCAACTTCAGGACCATATTGATATAAATGCCCCACTGGACATACATCAGCATGGATTTAAGCCCCAACATGGTGTGGGAACACTACTCTCCTCCCTCTTTGACAATCTCCTAAGAGGCATAGACAACATAAAAAACGGCTTCCTGCTAGTGTTCATGGAGATCTCGGCGTCCTTCGACACAGTGTCCCACACCAAGCTATTGCAACGCTTACAACAAATAGGACTATGCAAGAACACCCTGAAGTGGTTTACATCATACTTGGAAGGGCAAACGCAACAAGTCAAATGCGACCAAAAGAAATCACTACAATTCCCCGTCACACAGGGAATACCTCAGGGCTCAGCTCTATCATCAATGCTCTTTAACATCTACATACAGCCCATATGCAACATCATCAAGCACCACAAACTTCACTATGATATTTATGCTGACGACATCATGGTGTACGCTCCAATCAACCTACTAGCACTAAACACCACAACAATAACCAAATGCCTCGAAGACATGAATGACTGGCTCATAGCCAACAACTTAACGGTCAACTATGATAAAACTGAGGCAATGTTCATCACCAGGAACCGCACCTTCATACCTCCACAAACTATCAGCATCCTAGACAAACACATAGTAGTCAAAGAAGAAGTTAAGTATCTGGGCCTCACACTAGACAGAGCTCTCAACCTGAAATTCCACAAACAAGGCCTATCAACGATTGAAAACAATCAGACAAATCAAAGCAATGCTCCATCAGGACCACTTCCGCACAGTGTGCCAAGCATTCATTACACCACTGCTTGATTATGGAAACTCACTATATCAAGGCCTTCCTCAGCAGACACTGCACCCACTACAGATGGTATAAAACACCACAGCACGCATCATTACAGACACACCAAGGACCGAGCACATCACTCCCATCCTACAACAACTGCACTGGCTCCCAATGGTGGCAAGAGTTAAATACAAAACAATCATGATCATCTTCAAAGTCATTCACCATCTCTCAGCAGACATACTCCAAAACGTTATAACAAGGGATATCAGCAACAGACCAAGAAGAACCAATAATGACAACATGATCGGCACACCTGCAGGCTATCACAAAACCAAACAAACAACTTCAAAAAGAGCACCATCACTACATAAGAACATAAGATATGTCATACTGGGTCAGACCAAAGTCCATCAAGCCCAGTATCCTGTTTCCAACAGTGGCCAATCTAGGTCATACATACCTAGCAGTTTCCCCAAAAGACAAAGGTTCCACAATGCTTGTACTGAGTCAAGCATTGATATCCTGGGTCCCTTCTTAATAATGGTTTATGGACCTTACCTCCAGGAACTTGTCCAAACTTTTTTTAAACCCAGCTACACTAACAGCCTTTACTACATCCTCCGGTAACAAATTCCAGAGTTTGATTACACATTGAGTGAAAAAATATTTTCTTTTATTAGTCTTAAATAGTTTACCTTGTAGCTTCATTGCATGTCCGCTAGTCTTTCTATATTCTGATAACGTAAACAATCGATCTACGTTTATTCGTTCCACTCCATTCATTAATTTATAGACTTCTATCATATCTCCCCTCAGCTGTCTCTTTTACAGGTTAAAGAGCCCTAACCTTTTTAGCCTTTCTTCATAGGAGTATCCTTCCATCCCCTTTACCATTTTGGTGGCTCTTCTCTGAACCTTTTCTAATATCGCTATATCCTTTTTAAGATACGGCGACCAGAATTGCACACAATATTCAAGGTGCGGTCTCACCATGGAACGATATAGAGGCATTATAATATCTTTTCTTTTCTTTTCCATTCCTTTCCTTATGATACCTAGCATTCTATTTGCTCTCTTGGCCGCCACTGCACACTGGGCTGAGGGTTTTAACATGTTATCCACAATGACGCCCAAATCTTCTTCCTGGGTGGTGGTTCCCAATGTGGAACCCTGCATCTTGCAACCACAGTTTGGGTTGTTCTTCCCTAGGTGCACAACTTTGCACTTGTCCACACCAAATTTCATCTGCCATTTTGATGCCCAGTCTTCCAATTTATCAAGATCCTCTTGCAATTTTCCACAATCCTCTTGGGTTTTAACAACTTTAAATAGTTTTGTGTCATCTGCAAATTTGATAACCTCACTCGTTATTCCACTTTCCAGGTCATTTATGAATATGTCAAAAAGCAGCGGACCCAACACAAATCCCTGGATACACCACCATTCACCTTTCTCCATTGGGAAAATTGGCCATTTAGCCTCAGCCTCTGCTTTCTATCCCTTAACCAGCTCCTGATCCACAGCAGTACACTGCCTCCTTATCCCATGACTACTGGCATCCACACTATGGAACTCCCTCCCAACGAGCCTGAGGGCATTAGATGACCTCACAGACTTCCGCAAAGACCTCAAAACATTTTTATTTATAGAAACATATGAGCATCCAGGCAACATCCCATATCCATACTGAAATACTACTTCCGCCACCAACTAAGCATGCACCTATCCTATCCACACACACAAGTTTATCATACCGCATTATTAAATACCCTCATGTTAAATGTTACCTTCAATTGTACTGTCTAAATGCTGATAAGTAACTGTACTGTCTAAATGTTTACACGTACCCTAATGTTAAATGTAACCCTCCAATTGTGATGTGACGTGACCACCTTGATTGAAGGATAAGGTGGCATACAAATCTGTCTAAATAAATAAATAAAGTCTAAAAACTTCCTAAAGGCTTGCAGTTCTCCTAAAAAGGACTAATTCATGGTTTTCAGACTTTAAAAAAAAACATCTTAGGGGTAAAAAGGATTTGTTTTATAAAAAAAAAGTTCCGGTTCCATTAAAGTCTAAGGCAGGCTAGAGGAATGGTGTAAGGATCTCTTTAAAAATGACTCTGTCAAAGGCAGGAAGAAGCCACTTGTGATGCATTAAGGTTCTGTTTTAGCTGCCCTAGTGAAATAAGATAAGATCTTGTAAAATATAATTCTGAACCATCCTTTTAGGAAAAAAATAATTTGAAGTGAAGGTTATGAAGTCTTAGGGGTATGCTTATTAAACAGCGGTAAAGGAGCAGTCTTTTCCGTGCAGTAATGGCAAGCGTTCCAGCGTTAAAGGGTGTTAGTGGACATTTAGCGGGCGGTAAAAGGACATGATATGTAAAGGTGTCTTGCATGCACCCTAATTCAGGAAAGCCTCTAAAACGTTGAGGGGGGGGGGGAGGGCAGGAAGCCACTGGAGAAGTTATGGATGAAAGCACAATTGGTAGCTGATGGAGTTGATTCATCAGATGCCTGGCTATGTGGAAGTATGTGTGATGAGCATGTTTGACCATACAGCAGGCCTGTGCTGTTGACTAGGCGAGATAAGCGACTGCCTAGTGATGCTGGTAGTGGGTGTTGGCAGTGTCATCGGTGGGTGGTTGTGGCAGCAGAGTCAGTGGAGGTGATGCAGCAGTGGGGGGCGCTGTGACAGGCATGCAGTCCTAGATGCCCCTGAAAGCATACACCGTGCCCTAAGTTATATTATAGTGTCTGTGAGGTATAGACATGTAACCAGATGTACTGTCAGTGTGTGGCATGCCATAGGCCAGGACAGTGTCTGGGTAGAGGCAACATGTTCCTGATGTGGGCAGGAAAGAGAGGATTGTCCATGAGTGCTCTTGTGGGACAGTGACAGGAGAGGTGTGCATGATATGGCTAACTGCTGCAAATGACCCCTGATTGATGGCCATGGTGGGGCAGTTTACTGCCAGTAAGCTGCCCCACCATGAATCTCCCTGACTGTCAGACGGTAGATGCAAGTAGAGAGTTTGCATTTGGTGTGTGTGAACCAAAAATAGCAGTGCCATGGGGTACATGAAACACCATTTGTGCAGGTGGGACTGATGCCTTAGCCTGTGCAGCTGTGAGACAATATACCTGACAGAGTGGCATGATATAAAGAGACAAGTTGAACCCATTTGTCCCATGTGGGACAAGTAATGATGGCAGAACAGTGCAGGGGATTGCTATGCAATGAGTGTTAGGTGCCTGAATGTAGGAGATATATCCGCTTTACGTAAAGAGGGAGGTCACAATTATGGCAAAACAGAAACGCATCCATACCAGTTGACCCAGACATCTGTTGCGTATACATCACTGACCCACTAAAGCCATGCTTACAGATGTCCATGATGGGGAATGCTATGTTGGGCTACCCAATGTGTCGCCATAATGCTTAGAAATGTCGAAGAATGATTGTCTGCAGGTCACAGCAAAGCCAGGACTATGCGAGGTGGGAAAGCGCACCCAGGCACAAAATGAACAAGTGAACCTTTGGCCATGGAGATATTGTATCAACCAGTAGACTATACCTCCACACAGTTCTACACAGCCTGTAGATTTCTGATCAAACTGTTTGCTGTCTATGCAAGTATAGGTTGGGCCCTCCACTACCATTAGGTACTGCACATGCAAAACATTGGTCTGCTGCTGAAAAATTGATGGAGAAAGCACTGATCCAGCATATCAACTCACTAAGATGCACTGGCTGTGTGTGCTACATGCACATAACAACAGCAAGCCATGCTGCAGAGTGGTTTCAGCTGTCACCCTGAGGGTGAGGAGGAGTGCCCAGCGCCTCATCCACCGAACCTGCACTTTTAGAGATAGTATCTGCTGCCGGTCCACATCACTGCTAGTGTGAGACAGATGTTTGCAGTGTGTTATGCTTTTTGTAGTTGGTTTTCTGCATGCTGTAGGTGATGGTGACAGCAGCAGCTTAGCTCTGTATTCTGGCCATGTTGGACATCACTCTCTGCTAACAATGTAGGCTAGTGGATAGTGTATAGTGTTAATATACTGCTGCTATGGACAGCTACTGCAGTGGGGGTGTATAGGCTGGTGTGAGGATATGTGTACAGTCCTGCCAGGATGCCAGTGAGTAGGCCATGAACCACTGCTGCCCCAACCATTGAGGACTAACAATTAACTACAGCAGGGCAGAAAGATTGCCCTGCTGCCCTTCACTGGGCTGTGTTGGCCAAGCACAAACAAACTACAGTAGATCTGCTGGTCAGCATGCATGGCATGTGCATTGCATGACCATGGGCACTCCAACTTGAAAAACTCAGCACTGATAGCTAGCCATTTAATCAATAATTAGCACCCCCAGACAGAAAATGCATCTATATCACTGGAGCCCACCATTGCAATAGAGCTATGTAGATACATAGCCATGCCATGGTCACTTTTTGGTCATAGTGAGAGTGCCATCTCAGCATAACATACAGTGGCCACCCAGGCAATGCACATGGCAGACGGGCACAATGTCACCTCAGCCAGTGACCCTATCATTGTGGCAGACACATCCAGGCCAATCTGTGCTGATTCAGGTGATACCCACAATCCTCTGCTTCGCCTTATTCACATTTTCCAAACAGGCTGAAAAAAACTCAGACAATGTGAGCCAAAACGCAGTGCAGAAAGCCAAGGACAAAGGGGAGCTATACACACACACACATGCATACACTCTCATTGGCGCACTGAGCAAAAGTGGAGATGGTTGGCATTCCTTCTTGACACTCCTGTCTCAATGTCAGCTCAAGGACTGATAATGTGTGCTCTGTTTGCACGTGCTATATTACCATGTGTATTAGCCGCTAACCAGCTGTGGATAGTGGAGCCTGTCAGTGCTGCTGGTGGGTGTTTCCAGCCTTGCTGGCCATCTCTTTGAGGGTTCCACATGCTGGAGCTGTACTTACATTATCAGCTAAACTTTGTCCACAGGAATATGCAAAACAGAAACCCCTGGGAGGACTTGAACCTGTGACTCTTCTCACATATACATACCATTTGTGTGTGTTACACCAAAGTGCTGACTTATGTAGACAGCAGCTCCTGTTGCTGACATGCTTCTCTTCAGCTGACCTTTGGCACATGCTGCAATGCACATGGTGCACATGACCAGGACAAGGCTTCTGTCTGCTGAAAGCTGGTGCACACTTCCCACGCCACCACCAACACCCCACCATGCAGACATGGCCGTGCACTGTCAGAGTTGGTGGTCGCAGTACCAGCATGTTAAACATGTGGGCTTGGTGTGCAAAATGTCTGGATGGGGGGGGGGGCAGGGGCACACATGGACGGCCATGCAGCCCCCCCCCCCCACCAGCTGCCCATGCAGGGGCCCCATCACCGCCTGTCACTGATACATCTCGGGGGGAGGATGGCAGTCACTGCTGTAGTATTTCCCCAGGCACCAGCATTTTCCAGCTACCTGGAGGGCTACAAGATCTGGCACTATCGGCCTCTTCCCCCATAGCTGGGTTCTGCAGCAGCAAGGGGTGGGGGAAGGCAGCCTAGATCTCTGCCTGGGGTGCCAGGACCCTTGGAACACCTTATGTGGCACATTGCCTTTCCGCAGCAGTAGCAGAACTGTGTGTTGCCACTGTCACTGTGGGATCATGACGAATATCACAGATGTTTCTGTGGATGGCAGAATACCCCTTTGTGGAGAGGATAAAAAGGTTGGGGCTCATCAACCTGGGGAAGAGACGGCTGAGGGGAGATATGATAGAGGACTGGACTGGAGTGGAACATGTAAACATAAGTCACTTTTTTAAGTCATCAGACTGTGGACAGACTAGGGGACCTGCAATGCGGCTACAGTGTAACCCATTTGGGTCTTCAAGGTGAAAATACTTTTTCAGTCATCAAACCCTGCAATCCATTATCGGAGGCTGTGGTAAAAGCTATCAGTGTAGCTGGGTTTAAAATGTTTGGACGGGTTCCTGGGTAACAGTCCATAAACCATTGCTAAACAGGATCTGAGCTATGCCCTGCTTGCCGCATTAGAGTTATTGGGGATCCTTTGTGTCTTTTGGGGAAACTGCTAGGTACTTGTTACCTAGATTGTGCACTGTTGGACACAGGATACCTGGCATGATGGACCTTGGTCTGACACAGTTTGGCATATTTTGTAATCTTATGTTCTTATGTGCCATCTAGGCAGCTGCCTGGTTCTCCCTGTGCACCAGAAGCCCCCACTGCATGACCCATGTGCCACCTCCTTTGCCCTCTTTACACCTTCAACATAGTCCCCTTTCATATTTGGACACTATGCTGTTACAGTGGAGCACTACTATAACTCTTTTGAGCTCCCCTATCTGTGCATCACATTGCAGACATAAAATAGGCTCTCTCTCCTCAAAAAAACACTCTTTCCGACAGGTTTTGAATCGCATTAAGGTTCCTGCCATTAAGATGCCTGCGTTAAGGGAGCAAGCCTTGTTCCTGACAACTCCCTGCCCATTGACCCCCACTCTTCGGCCCATGCATGCCTTTTTTCCACCTACAGGGCACTTTACAGTTAGTGCCTGCTAAAGTGCCTTTTTGTACGTGTTAAGTGTGCACCTGCACAGTTAGCACCCGCTAACGGTACACTTGCTCCTTTACCACTGGTTAGTAAACATACCCCTAAGCTTTTCTCTTTTTGAGTTATTAAAGCTAGGTTAGTGAGTGGAGGAGTAGCCTAGTGGTTAGAGCAACTGCCTAGTACCCAGAAGATCAAGGGTTTGATTCCCACTGGCACTTTGGGCAAGTCACTTTGCCCTCCATTGCCTTGGAAGAAAAGGCTGGTAATCTATCTCCAGTGATACATTGCCAAGAAAACCCAGAGGTAGCTGGGTTACTATGGGGTATGTTTACTAAGCTGCGTTAGTGCGATTCGCGTTAGGAGCCACGGTAGAGACAGAAACCCCAAATAAGGACATGGGCGGTACATCGTTTCCGAGAATGCGCATTACAAGGCGCCATAAATGAATGAGCGCTACAGGGCGTGTTACCACACGTTAATCTTAAGAAGGCGTGCAGGCATACAAGCACAGTAACAGAGCTGTAGCTCAATGGTTACAACACTGACAGATGGTACAGGGGTCATGGGTTTGATTCCCCAGTGGGCCTAATGTATAAGGCTGGCTGAGACAGCACCCTTTACATTTAAGTAGTGATTGTTGAGGCATGTGACGTGTATTTTAAATAGTGCTGCCAGCAAACACACCCTCACGGTGGCATAACCTAAGGTACCGCATAAGGCACCCCATAACGCACTCCATAGGGCACATTATAAAGTGTACTGTCCACCAAGGCACCCTATAATGTCCCCTATAGGACCACCTCATAAGGCTGTGAACAAAGCCCTGGCTGGCTGCAGAAGAACTGCACCTCACCACACAAACTGTCTGCTGTGGTTACCAGGATAGGGGTAACCCACCCATACCCATGATGCACTGCACATGCAAATCAGCAGACAAGAGATGGGCACAAGATTGGGTATGCACCCCCACAGCACCTCGGCCTTGTAGGGGGAACAGACCGTGTGTGGCACTGCCACAGAGTAGCCACAGACAGTCACATTGTGCGGGTACTGTGCCCACCCAGAGGTTGAGGTGGGGCGCCCAGCATCAGGTCCACAGCACCTTTTATGGCTGAAATACGCCATACAGCAGGTCCCCATCAGTGTGTGATAGGTAGTTCAGTTAGACACACCTAGGCTACATCTGTGTCCTGCTGTATGTCTCAGTCATGTCTAGTCCCTATGGGCGATGCTGCACCCAGAATAGTGCATATCCTGTGTTGGTGCCATCGTTACCTGCTGTAGGTGAAGGGGGGGGGGGTGTATGGACCCATAGGCAGATTATGTACCACCACACAACCCACCCTCTGGGGCTCAGGGTCGGAAACAGGATCACCCACCAATAGATCCACAGTCTACCTCCCTGCCATGGCAGCAGTAGAGGGGACCAGCTACCCCAGTCCTGCTGGGGAACAGACAGAGCAGTACACATCCATAACGCAATAGCAGACAGACGGCAGGCCTGGAAATGCTCAGCTGCCCCCCACCATTATCTGACATTCTCCAGCAGCAAGTCTCCAGCCACTGCACCCTGCAAGGTGTTCCAGCAAAACACATACTAGCTGCAGACAGTCCGCCAACTAGTCCATAGTGCATGGTCCTGGAGAAGATGCATGTACCCAGAACGGGGATGTCAGCATACACACCAAGCAGATAAGTCAGTGATTCGGCCACAAAAGGAAACCCATAAATATCACATGAGGGAAATGCTGTATAGCACTATGGGGGAACCTAGCCATGCCATGGTCACTGCTCAGTCAGGGTGAGAGTGACCTCCCAGCAGGACATGCTATGGCCACCCTGTCCATGCAGGTGGTGGCCAGGCACTACAATGTCCGAGCCATTGCCCTATGCCGTGTGCAGATGCATCCAGGCCAGGCCACCCTATCCAGGCTATTCCCACGGTACCGTGCTCCTCATTATGCACATTGGCAGGCCAATACTGGCAACGGTGCTAGCAGTGTGAGCTGTGGAGGGTGTTGGCAGCCACCACACACTGGATAGACAGGCACACACTCCCCACACCTATGCCAGCATTGTGCAACTATAGAGGTGTTGGGCAGCCCAGGCCACCACACCAGTCCTGGGCACAGTGCAGGCATGGCTATGGTATGCAATACTGTAGGAGTCACTCCCCAGGTTGGTAAACACTGTCAGACACAAGACCTGTAGCACACTCCACAGACATCAGAAAGGTTGCTATGATGCAGCTCACTCAGAAAAGTGTACTTAACCTAGGAATTGCTATCTGCCAGTACTCATAGCAACCTCTTTAAAGATGTATACCATATTCCCAGGTTTAGGGTGGCATTACTAAGGTATGCAAGTGCTAGTATTGGGAGATGCACGCAGAGCCCAATGTCCTGCCTCTCCAGCCCCTGTTGGCTGCTGCTTTACGGCAGAGGTTCCCAACTCCAGTCCTGCGGTGCCAAACACTGTTCGGGTTTTCATGCTGTCCCTCATGAATATGCATGAGATACATCTGCATACCATGGGGGTGGCGCATATAAATGCAGCACAGACATCTTTATGAGAGGCAGCATGGAACCGGAATGGTGTTTGGCCCTCCAGGACTGCATTTGGGAGGCTCTACTCTAGGTAATGTGCATGTTTATGGTGTCTGTGCTCTGTAGAGTAAAATGTAGGAGTCTTGGGCATGTTTACGTCATCTGCAATAAAGGTGCTGTCTGTATTAGCACGTTGTAGTAGTGGGTAAAATATGGGGACTGAGTTGGCAGGAACCACAGCTGGGACTTGAACCTGTGACCCTCTGCTTCTGCATACACTGGTTTTGTGCACTGCACCACCTTGTTGTCACAGAGTCAGTACATTCCTTGGTGATACCATGACTGTTCGTCAGACAGGGCCCATCTGTTGCAGTACACAGCACCCACCGACACAGGGCTAGGCCACGGTCTGCTCTGGGCAGCTGCCACTGCTCCCTCCACCACCAGTATCCCGCAACCACCATGCTGACATGCCCTTCTGCTGGTGGTGCTGGTGGTGCGCAGTCTCAGGCCATCCAGTGTGCAGGTAGGCGGCTGCCTATGGTGCGGGTTCTGGGGTAGGGGTGCTTGCATAGGTGTCCACGCTTCCCCCCAGCACCGCCTGCCAATGTTCCGTGCCCTTGGGGGTAGCTGCTGGGTACTATCCCCTGTGACACTGTGGGAAACACAGTCGTGCCCATGTTGGGCCTTCAGCAGTTGCTGTCTGGCTGCTCTGCTGCTTCAGTATTCATATGGGCCACCTAGGCATCACCCTAGTCCACACTGTGGCCCAGCTGCACCACAGCATGTGCCGCCTGCGGCCCTCTGTATCCCCTTCTCCGGCATCTGTCCAGTTGCCATTCCAACATGCCCGCCCTGCTGTTGCGGGACATGTGCACGCCATAGGAACCCTGTCCGATGGTGGGGAAAACCTTGAGCAGCACTATTTCACTGTGGGCTCATTCACCTTGTATGGGGATGGATTATAGACCCTTCCACGATTTATATCTGTTCTATGGAACTTACTCGGGGGGGGGAGGGGTTGATGTTTCTCATTGATACCACTATTGGCCAGCTTGGTTATGGTCTTTTTCCAGTTTGTTGGAGTCATTTTCAGTGTTTATGTGCCCTTTTGTTCTGTGCACATGTATCACACTTATCACTTCTTTTAGGTTTCCCTGCCTGGGCTGTACATTGCTGACACTGAAATGGTTTCTCTCCCCTGCAATATGCATTTAACGGCAGGTTTTCATTCGCGTTGGAATTGAGCTCTTCAGATCAGCGCGTTAGTGTGGAGGGAGCCTCTCCCCGCCCACTGACCCCTTCTCTCCGCCCTCTCTTCACCTTCTGCGGTGTTTTACCATGTCGCGGGAGTTTACGATCGTTAACTACGGTTAACGCGCGTTATGTAACGTTAACGATCGTAAGCGCAGCATAACGCGCGTTATGCTGCGCTTATGATCGTTAACGTTACATAACGCGCGTTATTCACGTTTGCTGCAGTTTAGTAAACATACCCCTATGAGCACTGTTCCTTCTAAGCTGTGCGCTTGTGCGCGCGCACACACCTCGCCCAGTGAGCGCACATACTTTACAACAGAGCGCACAAAAATCACGGTTCTGATTCTGATAGAAAACACTGCAGACGTTCTTAAAATTGAAAAGTTGTTGTGTATTTATGGTTTTCACAAGTTCTACAATATTTTCTAGTGCAATCAATGTGGTGTACATACTGTATTCTGACGTGTAGTCAAATTTTAAAGTATATAACTCAGAGTGTCGTTATGTGGTGCACAAAAATTTAACCTTCCTTCAAAAGCTGCACAGCTGATATTTTATGCGCACACAGCCTACAGAAAATTAGAGGGAACATTTCCTATGAGTCAACACTGACGATGGCACAAAAAAAAAGTAGGAAAAAGCAACAGGACATTGCTAGACTGGCTGCCTGGAGGAAAAAGGAACCTGGAACCTCTACCACAGATTGCACTCAAGAGAGGAACTTGGAAGATTAAAGATTGAGGTATCTCCACCATCTCACACACCCAAAAGAACTGTAAGGGGAAATTGATAAGCCCCAAGGTCTGAAACTTTACCTGTTAAAGGGTACAGTTTATGTAAACCCTGAACACTAAACCTGAGTGAAAACCTCAAATTGATGTTGGACAGAAATGTAAACCCACTATAAGAATAATAGTAAAAGTTATTTGTCTTAATGATGTGTTAAACTGAAGTACTGAAATGTTGTTGAGGGTTGGTAATCTGAACTTCCTTGGACCACCGTTATTGGAAAGAAAACTTGTATTTGTTGTATTCTCTGGAACCAATCTTATTTATTTATTTAACAGTTTTTAATTCCGCTTTATCATTTCAATCAAAGTGGCTTGCATTGTAACTTAAACTTGATAATGTACATTAAACAGGGACATTGACAACTTGGACTTTTCTGAGCAATGGAGGGTTAAGTGACTTGCCCAAGGCCACAAGGAGTGGCCTTGTGCAATCAACTGATTGGCTCTAATTTATTTAGTTACTAATAAACTTCATTTATAATTTTGACTTCTATAGTAAATGTGATTATTTGTTTTTGTGCTAACATCACCTCCAGAATAAATCAATTGCAGCATCACATTGGTATACTAACTAATTCCATTTAGTTTATTTTCCTCTCTTCTCTGATTGCTGTATGGAAAACGTGAAAAGAGACGTGGATAGTGAAGATTCCTGTACTCCTCCATCAGGAGGACTACTAGACTCAGAGGTAACTGCTTGGCCTAGACTATTGGAACAATGTCTCAGAGGTAGGAGTAAGAGTCTGGTAGCTTCCTCTGGGGCAGGGCTACATTATAGAAATAATACTGAAAAAATCACATTACTTTTCATCTTCCATGCTTACAGAAAGGAAAACAGATGATGATGAAGAAACGAATACATTTGAAACTGTAATTGCTTCAGTGTCAACATCTTCTCATGTGTTGAAAAACAAAATGATGACAATTATTGGCCTAGCTGCTGGACTTTAGAACAGAAAAATGAATTCTGCCAAAAATATGACTGGTTTTCTTTTCAAAATAAAAAAACTTGGTTGTAGGCCATGTCATAAAGTAGGCATGTTTGGCAATGAGAAAAAGATGGGATTGAAAATATCGAAAGAGTGGGCCAATCATGAAATTACTTATTTTGGTGAAACACAGTAGTAGCAGTGGAAGAAATTATTTGACAACAAAGAAAGTTCTCATAAAGCTGCTTTGAGGCTGCTGACAGAAGCCAACAAAGAATTGCTATGAAATCACTGAGTTGTGATAAAGAAATAACTGCCAAAATATTTCACATGACTTACAAAGTGGCAAGAAGAACCAATTCTTTAATAATTTTGAAAATGAAATAGATGTACAAGAACTTAATGGTGCTGACATGGGTTGAATACTTCACTATAATACCATGCATCAACATAATTCATCATATTGCTAATGGCACGAGAAACAATTTGTTTCAAAAATTGCAAATTCTAAAAGTAAAATATCATTAATTCTTGATGAAGCAACAACACTTAGGGGTATGTTTATTAAAAGGCATTAAGGGAGAAAGTGTACCGTTAATGCTTGCTAATCAGTTCCCTTGTACCCTTAACACTGCGAAAAAGCTGCATTAATGGATATTAAAGGCTCCTGCAGCATTAAGGGCACAGTAGGAGGAGAGTGGGCATTAATAAGAACATAAGAACATAAGATATGCCATACTGGGTCAGACCAAGGTCCATCAAGCCCAGTATTCTGTTTCCAACAGTGGCCAATCTAGGTCATATGTACCTAGCAGTTTCCCCAAGAGACACAAGTTCCACAATGATTGTACTGGGTCAAGCATTGATATCTTCGGTCACTTCTTAATAATGGTTTATGGACCTTTCCTCCAGGAACTTGTCCAAACCTTTTTTAAACCCAGCTACACTAACAGCCTTTACTACATCCTCCGGTAACAAATTCCAGAGTTTGATTACACGTTGAGTGAAAAAATATTTTCTTTTATTAGTCTTAAATAGTTTACCTTGTAGCTTCATTGCATGTCCCCTAGCCTTTCTATATTCTGATAAGGTAAACAATCGATCTACGTTTACCCGTTCCACTCCGTTCATTAATTTATAGACTTCTATCATATCTCCCCTCAGCCTTCTCTTTTCCAGGTTAAAGAGCCCTAAACATTTTAGCCTTTCTTCATAGGAGTATCCTTCCATCCCCTTTACCATTTTGGTGGCTCTTTGTACCTTTTCTAAAATCGCTATATCCTTTTTAAGATACGGCGACCAGAATTGCACACAATATTCAAGGTGCGGTCTCACCATGGAACGATATAGAGGCATTATAATATCTTTTGTTTTATTTTCCATTCCTTTCCTTATCATACCTAGCATTCTATTTGCTCTCTTGGCCGCCGCTGCACACTGGGCCGAGGGTTTTAACATGGTATCCACAATGACGCCTAAATCTTTTTCCTGGGTGGTGGTTCCTAATGTGGAACCTTGCATCGTGTAACCATAGTTTGGGTTGTTCTTCCCTAGGTGCATAACCTTGCACTTGTCCACATTAAATTTCATCTGCCATTTTGATGCCCAGTTTTCCAATTTATCAAGATCCTCTTGCAATTTTTCACAATCCTCTTGGGTTTTAACAACTTTAAATAGTTTTGTATCATCTGCAAATTTGATAACCTCACTCGTTATTCCATTTTCCAGGTCATTTATGAATATGTCAAAAAGCAGCGGAGCCAGCACAGATCCCTGGGGTACACCACTATTCACCTTTCTCCATTGGGAAAATTGGCCATTTAGCCCTACCCTCTGCTTTCTATCTTTTAACCAGTTCCTGATCCACAATAGTACACTGCCTCCTATCCCATGACTCTTTAGTTTTGCCAAAAGGGACCTTGTCAAAGGCTTTCTGAAAGTCCAGATACACAATATCAACCGACTCACCTTTGTCCACCTGTTTATTCACTCCTTCAAAAAAACATAACAGATTAGTAAGACAAGATCTTCCTTGTCTAAAGCCATGTTGGCTGTCTCCTATTAGGATGTGACTATCTACATGCTGAGTAATTTTATTCTTTATGATGGTTTCTACCATTTTTCCCGGTACTGACGTCAGGCTCACTGGTCTGTAGTTTCCCGGATCACCCCTGGAACCCTTTTTAAAAATTGGTGTTACATTGGCGATCCTCCAATCTTCAGGTATTAGAGATGATTTTAATGATAGTTCACAGATTACTGATAGCAGCTCTGCAATCTCATATTTCAGTTCTTTCAACACCCTTGGATGTATACCATCCGGCCCAGGTGATTTGCTACTCTTCAGTTTATCTAATAGTTGTAAGACATCTTCCCGATGTATCGATATTTCCTTCAATTCTTCCACACCTTTAAATACCACTTCAGTCATGGGTAACATCCCTAAATCTTCCTCAGTAAAGACTGAAGCAAAGAATTCATTCAGTCTCTCCGCTATCGCCTTGTCGCCTCTTAGTGCTCCTTTAACCCCTTTATCATCTAATGGACCAACTGACTCTCTCACAGGTTTTTTGCTACGAATGTACTTGAAAAGGTCTTTATTTTGTGTTTTTGCTTCCACAGCAAGCTTCTTCTCAAATTCTCTCTTTGCCTGTCTTATCAATGCCTTGCATTTGACTTGCCAGTGCTTGTGCTGTTTCCAGGTTTCGTCGTTTGGCTCTTTTTTCCATTTCCTGAAAGATGCTTTTTTGGCAACAACAGCCTCTCTGACCTCACCTTTAAACCATGCTGGCAGTTTTTTGGACTTCCTTCCACTTTTCTTAAAGCGTGGAATACAGCTGGTCTGGGCATCCAAGATAGTATTTTTCAACAACACCCAAGCTTGATGTACGTCTTTAACCTTCACAACTGCTCCTTTTAGTTTTTTCTTAACTATTTTCCTCATTTTATCATAGTCTCCCTTTCGAAAGTTAAAAGTTAGTACTGTGGATTTCCTTACTATCCCTCCTCCACTAATTAAATCAAAGGCGATCATGCTATGATCACTATTGCCAAGTGGCCCCAACACCCTTATCTCTTGCACTAGATCTGGTGTTCCACTAAGGACTAGTTCTAATATGGCTTCCCCTCTGGTCGGTTCATGAACCAGCTGCTCCAAGAAGCAGTCATTTATTTCATCTAGGAACTTTATCTCCCTAGCATGTCCTGACGTGACACTGACCCAGTCGATACCGGGGTAATTGAAATAACCCATTATTATTACTGTGCTGTAACTTTTGTTAGCTTCCTTGATTTCTTTGAGCATTTCATCATCCATTTGGTCATTCTGGCCAGGTGCTCGATAGTACACCCCCACTGCCATTGCCTTCCCCCTTTTATATGGAATTTCAATCCATATAGATTCTACAGCAGATTTTGTTTCCTGCAAAACTTTAATCCTTTCTGAGTCAATGCCCTCTCTAACATAGAGCGCAACCCCTCCACCAATTTGATCAGCTCTATCATTACGATATAGTTTGTACCCAGGTATCACAGTGTCCCACTGGTTGTCCTCCTTCCACCATGTCTCTGATATTCCAATCATATCTAACCTTTCATTTAGTACTATATATTCTAACTCTCCCATCTTATTCTTTAGACTTCTAGCATTTGCATACAAGCATTTTAGAGAATGTATTTTAATGTATTAATGGGGTGGAGAGTGGACGTTAACAGCGGGTGCTCCCTTAATGCCTTTTTCGCAACGTGTATAAAAGCCTTTTAACATTGTACTTTGAGGGGAGAGAGCCTATTTCATTGTCTGCAATGTGATTCACACACAGGGCACTATGTTGATGGTACAAATGGGGTAAAGGAAGCGGCACGTGGGTCATGCAGTGGGGGTTGCTGGTGCACAAGGCAGACCAGGCAGCTGCCCAGGTAGCACATCTCTGATGTCCGTCCTGATCCCACAGGACAGTAGCGGCACACAGACATGCTGCTACCGCAGAAAGGTGATATTCTACATGAAGCGATCTAAGGGTTCCTGGCACCCTGCTGAAGCCAGCTCTGGAGGAAGAGACCAATAGCGCTAGCAGCTGTAGTGCCACAGGGAGCTGAAAAATGTAAGTGCTTGGGAAAATACCACAACTGAGGATGTCTGCCTCCCCCAGAGATGTATTGGTAGCAGGCGGGGATGGAGTCCCAGCAGTTGTGGCTGGTTGGGGGGGGGGGGGGAACAGCATGGCTGTCAATGTGTGACTCTGCCCTCCACTGGACCTGGCTCCCTAGGTGTCCACCAAAGCCACATGGTGGACAGGATGGGACTGTGCACCACCCCCACTGACCGCACACTGGCATGTCAGCATGGTATGGGTGTATTTGCCGTGGGTATAGCGGCACCTACTTGCAGCAGCTAAAAGCCATGTCCCGGTCCTGTATACAGTGTGCATTGCAACATGTGGCAAGGTCTGTCTGATGGGAAACACATTAGCCCCAGGGTCTGTTACATCTACATGACAGCACTGTGGCTCAACACACATAGGGGTATGTTTATTAAACCATCTTAACATGCACTCTCCCACGTTATCGCACAATAAGGCACCTTATCACATGATAATGGCGCTTTACTGGGCGATAAGGCGCCTTATAGCGCGTTAACGCACGCAGCGGCGCAAACGAGCGCTGAAGGCGGAGAAAGGCTCCCGGAGGGCGGAGGAAGACTCCCCAGGGGCGGAGAGAGAGGGTCAATGGGCAGAGAGTGGGAGGGGAGAGGCTCCCTGCACACTAACGCTGTGAAATCCGAGGCTGAAAACTAACGCCAGTGAAACCCTGGCGTTAGAGCTGATTTAAAGGGAAAAGAAACCATTTACGTCAGCAATGTACAGCAAAACCAGGGAAACCTGCAAAAAGTGATAAGTGTGATACATAGGCAAGGAACAAAAGGGCAAATAAACAGTGAAAATGAACAGAAGAAAATGTAAATAAAAAATAACCAAGCTGGGCAATAGTGACATCAATGGGAAACATCAAAAAACACTCCCAAGAAAGCTCCAAAAAAATATATGAATTTTGGAAGGGTCTATGCTCCGTCCCCATACAAGGTGAATGAGCCTACAGTGAAATTGTGCTGAGCAGGTTTTTCCTCTCGATTGGACAGGTTTCCTAGGGTGTGCACATGTTCCACAACAGCAGGACGGGCATGTTGGAATGGGCAACTGGACAGATGCTGGAAAAGGGGATACAGAGCGCTGCAGGCGGCACATGCTGTGGTGCAGCTGGGCCACAGTGCGGACTAGGGTGATGCCTAGCTGGCCCATAGGAATGCTGAAACAGTAGAGCAGCCAGACAGCAACTACTTAAGGCCCAACATGGGCAAGAGTGTGCTTTCCATGGTGTTACAGGGGATAGTACCCAGCAGGTACCCCCAATGGCACGGAACATTGGCAGGCGGTGCTGGGGGGAAGCGTGGACAGCTATGCAGGCACCCCTACCCCAGAACCCGCACCATGGGCAGCTGCCTACCCGCAAACTGGATGGCCTGAGATTGCGCACCACCAGCACCACCAGCAGAAGGGCATATCAGCATGGTGGCAGAGAGGTACTGGTGGTGGAGGGGGCAGTGGCAGCTGCCCAGAGCAGATCATGGCCTAGTCCTGTTTAGGTGGGTGCTGTGCACTGCAACAGACAGGTTCTGTCTGACAAACAGTCATGGTATCTCCAGGGAATGCATAGTCTCTGTGGCAACACGGTGTTGCAGTGAACACAGCCAGTGTGTTCAGGAGCAGAAGGTCACAGGTTCAAGTCCCAGCTGTGGTTCCTGCCAACCCAGTCCCCATATCTTACCCACTACTAAAACATGGTAATACAGAAAGAACCTTTATTGCAGATAACAGAAATATGCCTACATTTTACCCTACAGAGCACAGACACCATAAACATGCGCATTACCTAGAGCAGAGTCTCCCAAATGCAGTCCTGGAGGGCCAAACACCATTCAGGTTCCATGCTGCCTCTAATAAACACGGCTGTGCTGCATGTCTATGCACCGCCCCCATGGTATGCAGATGTATCTCATGCATATTCATTAGGGACAGCATGAAAACCCGAACAGTGTTTGGCCCACCAGGACTGGAGTTGGGAACCTCTGGCCTAGAGCAGCGGCCAACAGGGGCAGACACACCCTCACCCACAGGCTCCATAATCCAAAGCCTCCTGGAGAGGCAGGATGTTGGGCCCTATGTGTATCTCCCAATACTAGCATTTGCATACCTTAGCGATGCCACCCTAAACCTGGGAATACGGTACACACCTATCAAAAGGTTGCTATGATTACTGGCAGATAGCAATTCCTAAGTTAAGCACAATTTGCTGATTGAGCTGCATCATAGCAACCTTTCTGATGTCTATGGAGTGTGCTTCAGGTCTGGTGTCTGACAGTGTTTACCACCCTGGGGAGTGACCCCAACAGTATTGCGTACCATAGCCATGCCTGCACTGTGTCCAGGATTGGTGCAGTGGCCAGGGCTGCCAAAAGACTCTATATTTGCACAATGCTGGCATAGGTGTGGGAGCATGTGTTTGTCTATCCCAGGGGTAGGGAACCCTGGTCCTGGAGAGCCGCAGACCAGTCAGGTTTTCGGGATATCCCTAATGAATATGCATGAGATATATATGCATTAGAGATATCCTGCCAACCTGACTGGTTTGTGGCCCTCCAGGGATGGATTTGGAGACCCCTGCCTTACACCTCTGTCATTTAAGATTGTGAGTGGGCAAGGTGCAGATGTCCTAGACATCGAAAGGGTATATAGAATGTGTCACATTCCTCCTCGATTCTCATCACCACCAAAAAGTTGTCTAATAGACAATATTTTGGTGGTGGTGAGAAGTGAGGAGGAATGTGACACATTCTATCTAACCTTTTTGATGTCTTGGACATCTGCACCTTGCCCACTCACAATCTTAAATGACAGAGGTGTAAGGCAGGGGTCTCCAAATCCAGCCCTGGAGGGCCACAAACCAGTCAGGTTGGCAGGATATCTCTAATGCATATATATCTCATGCATATTCATTAGGGATATCCTGAAAACCTGACTGGTCTACGGCTCTCCAGGACCAGGGTTCCCTACCCCTGGTCTATCTAGTGTGTGGTGTCTGCCAACACCTTCCACAGCCCACACTGTTGCCAGTGTAAGCCTGCCAATGTGCATAATGAGGAGCACGGTACCATGGGTATAGCCCGGACAGGGTGGCCTGGCCAGGATGCATCTGCACAGGGCATAGGGCAATGGCTCGGACATTGTAGTGCCTGACAACCACCTGCATGGACAGGGTGGCCACAGCATGTCCTGCTGGGAGGTCACTCTCACCCTGACTGAGCATTGACCACGGCATGGCTAGGTTCCCCCATAGTGCTGTTCTTTTTTGGGGTCCAATCACTGACTTATTTGCTTGGTGTGTATGCTGACATTCCAGTTCTGGGTACATGCATCTTCTCCAGGATCATGCACTATGGACTAGCTAGCAGACTGTCTGCAGTTAGTATGTGTCTGGCTGGAACACCTTGCAGGGTGCAGTGGCTGGAGGCTTGCTGCTGAAGAATGTGAGATAGTGATGGGAGTTAGCTGAGCATTTCCAGGCCTGCCTACTGTCTGTCTGCCTTGCCTTATGGGTGTGTATAGGTTGGCATTGACTGCCCTGTAGGGGTGTCTTATACCCCAGCAGGACTGGGGTTGATGGTTCCCCTCTACTGCCACCATTGCAGAGAGGTAGCATATGGATCTGTTGGTGGGAGATCCAGTTTCCCACCCTGAGCCACAGAGGGTGTGTTGGGTGGTGGTGGTACATAATCCACCTACATTATGTGACCATGGCACCAACACAGGATATGCACTATTCTGGGTGCATCATAGCCCATAAAGGCTAGACATGATTGAGAAATACAGCTGGACACAGATGTAGCCTAGGTGTGGCTGCAGGAACTATCTATTGCACACACTAGCACTGATGGGGACCTGCAGCATGGCATATTTCAGCTATGAAAGGTCCTGTGGACCTGGTGCTGGGCGCCCCACCTCACCCTCAGGGTGAGCACAGTACCCGCACAATGTGACGGTTTGTAGCTACTCTGTGCCAGTAACACACATGGTCAGTACTCCCTACCAGGCTGAGGTGCTGTGGGGATGAATACCCCATCTTGTGATCATCTGTAGACTGCTGATTTGCATGTGCAGTGCATCATGGGTATGAGTGGGTTGACCCTATCCTAGTAACCACAGCAGAGAGTTTGTGTGATGATGTGCAGTCCTTCTGTAGCCAGCCAGGGGTTTGTGAGTAGCTGTAGCCTCCTGGTAACTTCCCTGTCTGTGGAGCCAGAGGTCATGGGTTTGATCCTACAGTGGGGTTATTTGATAGGGCTGTCTGAGGCATTTTCTTTTTTAATTTAAATTAGTGCTGCCAGCAAAACCACCCTCACAGTGCTGTAGCCTTAAGGTGCCTCATAAGGCGCCCTCTAAAGCGCTCTATAAGGCGCGCTATAAAGCGCCCTATAAGGCGCCCTATAAGGAACATTAAAAGGTGCCTTGGCTGAAAGTGCACTTTATAATGTGCCCTCTGGAGTGCCTTATAGGGCACCTTATACGACACCTTAGGTTACGGCACTGTGAGGGTATGTTTGCTGGCAGCACTAATTTAAATTAAAAAAGAAAATGCCTCAGACTGTCCTATCAAATAACCCCACTGTGGGATCAAACCCGTGACCTCTCACTCCATAGGCATTGAAGTTACCAGTGAGCTACAGCTACTAACAAACCCCTGGCTGGCTATAGAAGGACTGCAGGTCACCACACAAACTGATTTAAAGTAAAAGGTAATGCTTCAGACAGCCTTACTCATCAGGCCCACTGGGGGATCAAACTCATGACCCCTGTGTCATCAGTCAATGTACTAACCATTGTGCTACACCTCTGTTGCTGTGTTTGTAGGTCAGCGCACCTAATTAAGGCTAACGCGCATTAACGTGCCACGGCTCCCTCTATCGCATGAAAACGTACCTTATCGCACGATAACCCTAAATGCTACCTTAAGACAGGAACGCCCACTACCTTATATGGCATCCTGCACACTAACGCCAGCTGCACGTTAAGACTGCTTAGTAAACATACCCCATAGTGAGTGAGTGAGTACATGTGTGGCAGGTCACAGGTTCAAGACTCATCTGTGGTTCATGGCTGACATGCCAGTGTGCTGTTGGTGGGGCTTGTGTGCAGTCCCACCCTGTCCATCATGTGGCTTTGGTGGGTGCCTAGGGAGCCAGGTTCAGGGGGAGGGGGGCAGAGGCACACATTGACAGCCATGCTGCCCCCCCCTAACCAGCTGGGACTCCATCCCTGCCTGCTAGCATCAGTGGTTCATGTATGGCATGTCCCTGTGAGTAAACCTTAGCCTACAGTGCAGGTACACCACCAGCATGTGTAAACCCCATGAATCAGCCAGCAAGGGTATAAACACCCATCAGCCACACAGGCTCCACTATCTACAGCTGGATAGAAAGGCAGACTGATAGCACCAGCATACTAAGCGGGTGTTAACAATGAGTGTGAATGTCAAAGTGCACTACTAGCTCTTGCACAATGAGCACACATTAACAGTGCTTGAGCTGATATGGAGACCAAAGTGGCAGGCATGAATGTCAATGATCCTCACTTTTGCAAACTGTGGCAATGTCAGTGTATCTGTATGTCTCCCCATTGTTCTGTGGCTTTCTGCAATTCACTGTGCCTCGCATTGCCTAAGCTGTTCCTACTGTTATTCTACAAATCTTCATGGTGAGGAACAGAGGATTGTGGGTATGACCTGAAACAGAGCAGATTGGCCAGGATGTGTCTGCATCAGAGGTAGGGCCAATGGCTAAGACTTCATAGTGCCCATCTGCCATGTGCATGGACTGGATGGCCACATGTCATGCTGAGAGGGCACTCTCACTCTGACTGAGCAGTGACCATGGCATGGCTATGTATCCACATAGTGCTATATAGTGTCTGGCTTCAGTGATGTGGGTGCAATTTCTGTCCTGAGAGCCTCATCACTGAACCAAATGCTGGGTATTAATGCTGTTTATCCCAAACCAGGATGCACATGCTTTGTGTGCTGACCAGCTGCAGTTGGTATATGCATGGCTGAAATACTCCATTGGTGGGAAGCAGGTTCAGTCTGTTTGTGCTTGCTGTGGTGAATTGTTAGTCTTATATGGTTGGAACAGCAGTTTTTCCTGGGCTACTTACTGTGGTCATGGTAGTACCTGCAGAACTGTAGCAACAGCCCCACCCAAGCCTTTGCTGCAGATGGCATCAGCTGTTTAATATAGAGCAGCGACAGTTACTGTTCACACAGGATATGCCTAGTGCCTAAAACATGCTGCAGTTGTGCAGGAAACAAGGTGACTAGCAAAACACACTAGTAGCAATGTGGGCCTGCAGCAGAGGCCATCTCTAGCAGTGCACGTTCTGGGGAACAGGTGCTGGGCGCCCATCCTCGACCTCAGGTTGACTGCTGAAACTGCGCAGTAGCAGGGGTTTTAGCTGTTATGTGCTTGTAGCACACACTGTCAGTGCGTCTTACTGAGCTGATGTGATGAATCAGTGCAGTCTCCATTTGGTGATCAGCTGCAGACTGCTGTTCCGTGTGTGCAGTGCCTCATGGGTACTGGAGGGGCTAACCTATACTGGCACACAAGCAGCAGAGAGTTTAGGCAGAGACCTGCAGGCTCTTTGAATCCAGACATTGTAGTGCTGATAGGTGTGGAGGTATAGACTACTGGTTAGTGCAATGTCTCCATAGCCAGGGGGCAAGGGTTTGATTCCTACTTGTTCATTTTGCACCTGTGTGCTACTCAGGTCATTTCCTTGCCTGTAAAAGTCCAGGCTCTGCTGTGACTTATAGATGCTCATCCTTCTACTTTGTTATGCATTCTGGCCACACTTTGGGTCAGCAAACATGCTATTCCCCATCATGCCCTTCTGAGAGCATGGCTTTATTGGCTCTGCTGTAACCCATTGCAGGGGGTCAGACATATTCACTCTGCAGATGTCAGGCCCCTGCTTGGAGGCATGGCATAATGGTCAGGGTGATATCGGGGGTGGAAGCAGAAGCAGGAGCGGGGGTAGGGCAGGAGGGCCAAGATACCAGGGTTTGAGGCCCACTAGCACTCCTTATGTGACATGTCTGAATATGTTACTCTCAAATTTTATGTCTGCCACAACCTTCATGGACTGACAACACCTCCTTGTGACCTCGAGCAGGTCACTTAACCCACCAATGGCTCAGTTGACTGCATATCCGTACAGTCCCTGTTTAGCATCAGACATTACCAATTCATCAGTAAGATGCACCACAATTTGACTGCACTGATACAGCGGTATACTAATAGGCAGTTACATGCTTACAGCTGTAACCTACATGTGAGACATGAGTCATGCATGACATCATGACTGTGACTGTACACTCTGGATCCATCACATTTCTGCAGTACATGCGGACACATCTTACCTCTTGGATAGCCACATGCAGGTATCACCTCATGTCCGTACGTGCCCCATTTGCCCAGTTTGGATGATATCTGTCCAGTTGTTATCTGCATATTTGTCAGGGGTGTTGTATGGTGGTTGTGAGGCTGGGACAGGTGTGCAACCCATATGTCTGGTATTAGGCCTTCCATGTGGCACTGATGCACATTTTCCCACACAGTACAAATACATTGTGGATGGCACTTATGACACATTGGTGCTGCCAGCCTATACCATCCTCTCCTCTTCCACCATTCTTCCTTCAGCCCATCCATCTGCCTCTGTCGGCTGTGTGCAGTCACGTCTTCTCATGCAAGCTGCTACACCATGGCCTACACAGGTACTCTTTTCCACATTTCGGCTCTTCATACATGCCTCTCCTGTGCCTGATCTGCACGTCACCTCTCCTGTTCCGCCCTCCTTTCATTGCACACATCCTGCCACTTCTGACTCTACTGGGGACACGTCTTCCCTATCCTCTGCCACACACTCACATTGCACTCTTTTACATTAGCACCCCCCAGTGCATTGCTACTGCTGCCTCCCACATACTCTTCCAACTTACTGGCTGCCACGTAGGATGCCCACAGATCTGTCAGGTCCATCAGCTCCCACCTGTCCTTGCATCCATCACCATTGCATTGACTTTCCTTGGTGCTCCCTTATCCAGCAGTAGGGTGACAGCCATTTTCAGATGTTGAGGTGCACGCTTGACACCGTAATGCCCAATGTCCTGTTAATGCACATTAAATGGCCTATTGTACCCTTAATGCCGGAATGCCTCCTACCCGCCCAGAGCGTTTATCGCATGTAAAACCCCTCATCACTGCCATTAACGCCTGCTACCTTAACACTCTTTAGTAAACATACCCCTTAGTCAAAAACGTATTTCTTTATTTTCTTTTTTTATTTATTTAAACTTATTTTTGTACCACCTTTCTACAATTCAAAGTGTTTCATGAACAACCAAAAAACTTAAACAGGGCATGGGGATGTACACTGTTGTACACTGAAACTAAACATGGCAAATAGGGTAAAAGGGGAAGTGGGATTTCACTTAATTTATGTACATTTTAGTGATACAGTACAGTTAGGATAAACTTTTTACATTGACTTGTTCAAGTAATCTGGGTGTGTATTTAAGCAGTTGGTTGTTCTGAGTTGCAACCAGTTTGTGAATTGAGAGGTATGACGGTGCTAAAGTGTTCCAGGGATAGATCGTTTTGCAGTCTCTTCTGAAAGTCCATTTGGTTCAAGCATCCTCTTAGTTCTGGAGGTAAGTAGTTCCAAATCATGGGGGTGTAGAGTGCAAAAGCACAATTGCACGCTAATTGTTTGCTCTTGTCTTTTTGTGATGGGATGGAGAGGAATTAAAGTGAATTATGCCTTCGTAGCCTGTTGCTCTTGGGTCTTGATAAGAGGGTCTGTAGACAGGTTGCTGATTTGTTATATATGACTTTGAAAGTTGTAAAAAGAGCTTTGTACTTTATTCTTGCAGGTATCGGGAGCCAGTGTTGGTGCCTTAGAATGGTGGTGATGTGTGCTTGTCAAGGGGCTCTATGAATTATTCTCGCAGCAGTGTTCCAGGCCATCTGGAGAGTGTGTAGGACATGTTTGGGAGGGCTGTGGTATATAATATTTCAGTTGTCTAGAATGGAGGTGATTATGGCCTGGCACACCGTCCATAAGAGGTCTGGATTCAGTAGGGGGCATAGGTTCTTTAGTGTTCTTATCTTATGGTAGATAGAGTTTGTTCTCTTTATTTGTGCCTAGAAGTTTAGCTTCTGGTCCATTATAATGCCCAGATATTTGACTTCAGTTCTCACCCGGATGTCACAGTTTTCGAGTTTTAGTAATTGTGGTGGAGTGAAGGACAGATCTGTAAATACATGGTAGACTTCTGTTTTTTCCTGATTAATGGATAGGTTGTGTTGTTGAAGCCATTGTCTCACTTTCAAGAAGCATTTTTATATACTGGTGAACTCAGGTTTTGAAGTGTTAAATGGGGTGGAACATGATATCAGTGGCATATATTTGGTAAAGTATCTTGTGTGCTTTGAATATTGTGACTAGTGGCTGGAAGAAGATGTTGAATGAAAGGGCTGAGAGGGTTGAGTCCTGAGGTATTCCTTAATGTTGGATTAATGGGTGTGATTTCCTGTGTCTGATTCTTACTTGCTGGCTGTGGTCTTCAAGGTAGGAGTGGACCAGTTTAGTGTAGTATCTCGGAGACCTATGTCATGGAGTCTCTGTGGGAGTTGGTGGTGGGGTAGGGAGTCAAAAGCTGATGAGATATCTACGAATATGAGGAGGAAGCCTTGAGTGGTATTTTGAGTGCAAGTGAGGAGTGTGTTAAGCAGGGATATAAGTAAAGTTCGATGCTGTGGTTCTGCCTGAAGCCATGCTGGTGATGGTATAGGGGGCATTATCATTAATATAGTTTTGTAGTTGCATCTGTACTGTTTTTTCTATAGTTTTTGAAATAAAAGGAATTCTGGAGATTGGTCTGTATGAGTTCAGAACAGTGCAGTTAAGGTTCATGCCTTTTAGTAACCATCTAACCTAGCTTTGTTTCAGTTGGGCGGGCATGTAACCGTGGGCTAGGGAGGTATGAATGATGCTTTGTAGATAGGGGCTGAGATACGTTCTTGCGATTTTAATTCAGGACACTGGGCAGGGTCAAGAGCTGAGGTGGCTGTGTTAAGGTTACCTATAGTGGCTTCAAAATTTTCCAAAGATGGTAATTTAAATTTCAGCCATATGTATAAAGGGGTGTTTTGAAGGGACGGTGTGGTTACAAGGTGGTCTCTGAGAGGAGCTGGCCTATGTTTGTCATGGAGGTAGTTTGTCATTTCTTGGAGGCATATGTTTCCTTGTGGATTTTGCTTACTGGGTTCCCTTAGAAGGGCTTTTGGTATGTACAGTAGAAGAGTTTCCTTGGCACATGATGGTGTTGTGATATTCTTTTTTGCACCTTAGTGTTTCCTTGCAGTGTACTTTCTGTTTCTCCATATAGTCAGCTTGGGAGAGCAGGTCCTTGGAATGTCTCCATTTAGGTTTGAGTTGCCGTAGATCACTCTTTTGCCTCTGTAGCGTCATTGAGTACCAGCGGGCTCTGTTGTGTCGCTTGGATGGCTTGTCCCTGGTGGCGCAAGAGAGGCAGCAGCTATGGTTTCATTCTATCCTTTGATCTTTTCTTCTATGCTTTCTTCGGGCTTGAAGGATCACTGTCTTGAGGAAATTGTAGGATCACTGTCTTGAGGAAATTTTCATTGTTAAATTGTCGAAATCTGTGTTTTGTGGCTCATATACTGGGTGTTGGTGTCCAGGTATGGTTGCGATGAATAGAGAAGAATATAGATACATGGTCAGAGCAGGGTACTGGAAAGTTTGTATGGAACGTATGTTTGGGGTCTTTTACAATGTAGTCAGGGAAGAATACCAGGTCAAGCATGTTCCCTTTACTATGAGTTGGATTGGTGAGGTTGGGTGTAGTGGAGGGCTTCTGTGGAGGCACATTCCATTGTGTGTGTCCCTGTCTCTGTGTGTCCGGTTGGAACCGGATGCACAGAGGTAGATGCAGTTCTGATCCCATAGGGCACATCTATCCCCCATAGGATCAGAATCGCATCTGGGCCTGTACATGCAGGTCGGGACATGATTCACTTTGGTCTGCACATAAAAGCCTGTGCCCGGCTAAGTCAAGCTCCTGAATGGAGCTGCAGTGCCATGGCGTCCGGTTGCCATTAAAGAGCTGCGATTCCCAGCCACCAACCACTTTACCCTTTCCCCACACCCCAACCCCTGATCTGGCCTCCCATGGCCAGGGTCGGGCTGCGGGGAATCTCCTGCACCCTTTCACCTTTTCATTGCAGGCCGAGCCTCCCGTTCTCCGATGTCTAGGTGGACTTATACCACCTCCAAGGTGGAATAAGTCCCCCATTCAGTCTGCCAGCCCTGGACATACAGAGCCAACTTCAGAATTGGCCCTGTACATCCGGGGCTGCGGACCATCCACTGCCTACCAAGCTCCACCTCCATACTGCCCCCTCCCGCCCCGTCTAAGCCTCCCCCATACCAACTCCTTGTTCATACAGAGAGGCTTAGTCGGGGACGGCAAAGGGGGTGAATAGCTATTCGTGGGACAGAATAGTCCCCATAGCCTCCAGGAAGGAAGATGATTGCTTTGTGGAGGCAGATGTAAGGTTCAGGTCATCAAGTAGGATGAGGGGTTTCTGGTTCATTAGAAGCAAATAGGCTGTTTCTAGTAGGGTGGACAATTCTGAGGCATTTCCGTGTGGTGCTCTGTATGTAGGCACATTAATATTGAATCGTTTGATACTATTAGTATGTCATGTTGTCAGGCAAGCTTGTATCAATGGTGTTGAAATCAAGGTTGCATCTATCTATTATGTACACTCCCCACCCCCCTCCTCTGCTAGTTGTTCTATTACAGTTATGGATGGTATAGGAGGGTGGACGCAGCTAGTTGAGCAGAACAGAATCTGTCTCAGTAAAATATGTCTCAGTAATGCACAAGATGTCAAGCTCATGGTCCCGGATGTAGTCCGTTAATGTAGGGATTTTGTAACAGGAGGAGCATGCATTGATGAGGGTGCAGCTTATTGGTGTACTAGCAGTCTGTTGGTTGTTTGGCACATATGTAGGATCATTGGCTAGTCTGCAGTGTTGTTGTGTGTGTGCCAGCAGTACTTGAGTGATAACCCGTGGATGTCTGTACTTGTGTATTATGGGGATATGCATATTGTGGTCTGTTTGGGCGGCATCTGTAAGGAGTGCAGCTGTTATTCTTATAAGAAGAGTGCCTTTCCTTTGTTCCCTCCATTCTGTTTAGGAAGGTTCAGTATTATTTCTGGTGTGGTGCAGTACCGCAAAAATTCAGAGCTGGTGCAGTGCTGCTGTGAGGCCGTGTACCATGTGCTGGGCGACGTTACTGAAAAATCCACATTTATTGTGTATGTTCGAGTACTTATCACAGAGTGAGGAATGTCTGCACCAGTAAATTTATTTCCTTGATTGGACTGAATTACCTCCCCGTCTTCTTCCCCCTCCACCATAACCATTGTTCTCCCCTTATATTAACTCCTCTCCAAGTTCTTTGCCTTGTTACAATGTATTAAGTTATCCAAGTTCATTGTCTGTTACAATGTATCAAATTTTGTTTCAATGTAAACCGCCTTGACCGTTGGATAAAGCGGTATAGAAAACCTGTTAAATAATAATAATTATTTAGTATTGGTCGCTTGTGATGGCACAGCTCTAATATTGGGGGCTCGAGATGGAGTTAAGAAATTAATAAAAGACAATTTTTCCTCAATTATTGTATGGCAATGTTCAAATCACAGATTAGAATTATCAGTCCATAATACTATAAAAGCCGTTTTAGGACTTAATAGATTCAAAGCATTCATTGATAAGCAGTATGTGCTGTACCATGCATCACTCAAAATAGTAGAGAATTACAATTGTGTGCAAATACACCAAATGCACTGGATATATTCAGCTTCTGAAAACCAGACGGATTGTAAGCACTAGCTGGCTAGCATCTAACTTTTTGATCAGTTTCTGCAGTATGGCGGATTATGAAGCATTGGTGCTTCATTTCGAAAAGCTAAGAAGGATGGTACTAGAGAGTGGAATGATAAGGATTGTATTAGAGAGTGGAATGATAGAAGTATGAATGAAGGGCTGCTAAGGAAGGTTACCTCTGCAGAATTCATATTCAATTTGGAATTGATGTGTGATGCACTTTAAGAACTGTCTGAATTAAGCCTAGACCTACAAGAATGGATCTATACAGAACAAACAAGATTAAAAGTCTTATTCAAGTGGGTCGCCGCGAGTCAGCGCTGACTCGATGGTACACATTGTATTTCAAGTTTTTGAAGTGAGATGAAAAAATCCTGGATCATATTACCAATAATTCATTACTGCTGTCAGAAGACTCATATTCCCAGGCTCATTGAACCACATCGCCATAATGACAGCAGTAGCAGTAGCTTACAGTTTACAGTTTATTAAGATCTTCACATACCGTCCTTCACAATATCAAAGTGGCTTACAATAAAATAAAAAGTCCAAAAAATTGAAAGGTACTCCAGTAAAATATGGATAGAAAAGCAAACATTCAGACTAAGTAAGAGGAAATAGGTGAGCAGCAGGGATAGAGGAACAGCAGGGTAAAAGAGAGGGGGAGGGAGTAGGCCATACAGAATAAGGTCAAGTGATCGGGTGATCAAATGCAGCAAGAAATAGATGAATCTTTAGCGCAGTTTTGAATTTTTGGAAGGAAGGTTCCAGATGGAAGTCATGGGGTAGATTGTTCCACAAGTGAAGAGCTAAGAAATAAAAGGCAGAGTGTCTTGTTGATTCATATCTAGCCTGAGAAGGAGAGGGGAGAAAAAGATGGTTAGTGTGGTTTGAGCGCAATACAGGGAGGGGAGCAGGAGGTGTGATCAGAAATGAAAGATATCCAGGGGTGCCAGAAAAGAGGTCTTTATGGGTCACAATGAGGATCTTGTATTGAATATGGAACTGAACGGGTAACCTGTGGAAGTGAAACAGAAGTGCAGTGACATTGTTTATTGTTTATTGTTTACAGAACATTTGATATACCGCCCCCCATTACATCGGGGCGGTTTACAATAGGAATAAAACATTAGTAGGAAAAAGAAAAGAAATTACAACAAATCCGAGGAAAGGAGAGATGGAGGGAGGGTATAAAGATGGAAAGGAGAGTAAGGATTAGGGATGTCATAGAGGGTCATGAAAGGCGGAGGAGAAAAAATGGGTTTTGAGGAGAGAACGGAATTTAGGGTAGGATTCTTCTAGGCGGAGGGCCGTGGGTAGTGAATTCCAGAGGAAGGGACCGAGATAGAAAAAAGCTGATTTGACATGCTCAAATTTGGAAGCTGGGGCCAATAGTTCAACTGCAGCATTCTGAATAGTTTGTAATCTTTTGATCTCAAAGTTGGAAAGACCGGCAAGAAAACTATTGCAGTAATCAAGATGTGATATGACTAAATTGCAAGAGGATCTTGATAAATTGGAAGACTGGGCATTCAAATGGCAGATGAAATTTAATGTGGATAAGTGCAAAGTTATGCATCTAGGAAAGAACAACCCAAACTATGGTTACACGATGCAAGATTCCACATTAGGAACCACCATCCAGGAAAAAGATTTAGGCATCATCGTGGATAACATGTTAAAACCCTCTGCCCAGTGTACCGCAGCGGCCAAGAGAGCAAGTAGAATGCTAGGTATTATAAGGAAAGGAATGGAAAATAAAACAAAGGATATTACAATGCCTCTGTATCGTTCCATGGTGCGACTGCACCTTGAATATTGTGTGCAATTCTGGTCGCCATATCTTAAAAAGGATATAGCGTTATTAGAAAAGGTTCAGAGAAGAGCCACCAAAATGGTAAAGGGGATGGAAGGATACCCCTATGAAGAGAGGCTAAAAAGGTTAGGGCTCTTTAACCTGGAAAAGAGATGGCTGAGGGGAGATATGATAGAAGTCTATAAATTAATGAATGGAGTGGAATGGGTAAATGTAGATCGATTGTTTATGTCATCAGAATATAGACAGACTAGGGGACATGCAATGAAGCTACTGGGTAAACTATTTAAGACTAATAAGAGAAAATATTTTTTCGCTCAACGTGTAATCAAACTCTGGAATTTGTTACTGGAGGATGTAGTAAAGGCTGTTAGTGTAGCTGGGTTTAAAAAAAGTTTGGACAGGTTCCTGGAGGAAAGGTCCATAAACCATTATTAAAAAGGGACCCGGGATTTCACTGCTTGACCCAGTTCAAGCATTGTGGAACCAGTGTCTTTTGGGGAAACTGTTAGGTACGTGTGACCTAGATTGGCCACTGTTGGAAACAGGATATTGGGCTTGATGGACTTTGGTCTGACCCAGTATGGCATATCTTATGTTCTTATTATGTTCTTAAGGGTCAGTGTGACAAAGGCTGCTGTGGAAAGGAAAGGGCGAATTGATTGGATCCACTTCATAGCAAGAAATGAGCTCTTAACTACCGCACTGATGTGTTTGTGAAAGGAAAGATGGGAATCTAAGATGACCCTAAGATATCTCAGATTCGAAACTAGTGTAAGATGCGTGTAATCTAACAATGGGGCAATGGCAGATGGATTTGAGGTCCCGGTGAACCAGATGGCAGAGGCCTTCAGCATGTAGAGTTTGAGCAGGTTGTTTTTTTAACCATGATGCAATCGAAGAGAGACAGGTGTTAATGGGCAATACAGTAAGTCTGGTGAAATAGGGTTAGTATGAAAAACAAAGAGGATATCATTTGCATGTAGGTTAGGAAAGGCTGGAACAAGAAGAAAGGCAGTTCTCTTTCAGTTTCTTTAGTGTTGCATTACAGTCTGGCTTCTTGAGGTTTCCAGTTCAGTTTCTTACCACACATTTCTATTTCTAATTTGCGGTCACTTATCTTAAATATGGTGAGGCTCTATCTATGTTTTCTGTATATGTGACCAAAGGATGTATTCTTCTGACATGCTCTGTGGCTGCTGCAGGGGGTGTGGCTACTGTGAGGGCATGGCTACTAGAGGGGTGGAGCCATAGACAGTTACCCAGCCCCTAAAGTTGGCCCTGACTGTGAGTACTAAGACATTAATAAAGGGTAAATTAGTATCAGCGTAACACCTCAAAGTTGTTAAATTACACATTTTCCCCATAATATTTCCTAAATAAGTAGGTCTTGACTTCTCAATGAAACTTGGTAAGGTAGGAAATAACCCTTATCCTGTCTGGCGGGAAGGGGGGGGGGGGGGTTTCAAAACCTGGGAGCTTAAAAGGAAAATGCCTGGGCACATGCAGTTTGACTGCTTTTGGCTCTTAATACCAGAAAATTAAGAATATTAAGAATGTTTTGAAGACAGAACCTCTGAGTCCTGCTGATTGGAATCACCTGCATCTTAGAGGAAAGGTACATTGCAGACAGACCATGTGAGATCTTAAACAGAGTTCCAAGACCTTGTACTTAACTTGGCTCACAATGGAAAACCAATGTAACTATTGTAATAAGGGATTAACATGTGTCACCCTAGGCGCTCTTTTGCACTAACTATAAATTGGTAAGTATGATTTTGGTTCTGGGCAAAATTCCTTGCAAAAATCTTCACATCCTTGTATATTTTTCACTTTCTCTTGTCTTAAAAATACAACTCAGAATGTATTAAAATGGTAGTTTATTCCACTGATCTTCACAATATACTCTACACTTTTAACATGAAAGAACAATTATAGAAATATTCAAAAAGTAAATAAGAACAAATGGGAAAAGCATGCAGAGCATGGCTCGTAGAATTCTTTCCAACCACTCAGTGTGTGTATGTGCATGCACATGCCTGACTGTGTCTGCATTGCCTCTGTGTGCGTGCGTGTGTCTTCTGTAGAGTATGTGTTGTTTCTGCGTTTGTGCGTGCATATATCTATTTTGTATGTTTATCTGTTTTATGTGTATTTATGTATCTCTGTTTAATGTTTTAGTCATGTGTGCTTGTATGTGTCTGTGAATACCTGCATGTGTGCATATGCATGCTTGAGGGAGGAGTGGCCTAGTGGTTGGGGCAAGTTACCTCAGGCCTAGAAGGTGGGGGGTTCAAATCCCACTAGAGGACAGCAACCTTGGGCTGGAAGGACTGGGGTTTCTAGTCCCATAGGTGCTCCTTGTGGTCTTGGGCAAGCCACTTAACCCTCCATTGCCCATGTTCCCTGTAAGTATTAGTGTATGTGTCTCATATCCCCTTGTGTTAAATGTATCTCCCAATTGCGTTGTGACCACTTTGATTGTGGGATACAAAACTGTCTAAATAAATGCTTGCATGTATGTGTCTATACATGTTATGTACATTTACTGTATATCTATGTTGGTTCTCTGTGTGTCTGTGATTGGAAGAGGGGATGACAGGGGAGGGCTGTTTGACAAATGCATTTCTGTAGTTGTTACTGTGAATCAATATTTGTATGCTGAAGCAGTTGGAACTGTTTTCCTATAGAAATGCATTGTTACTTTTTATTTGGGGGAAGGGGGGGGGGCTTCATTTCTCTCCCATTTCCAACCACGTTCAGAATCTGAACTTCTACATCACATGAACTTTCCCCAGCTCACCTCCTCCCTTCCTGTGACTAGAGCAGCATTCCAGTGCTCCGCCCCCACAGACTTCCTATTGGCTGGATCCTACCCACAGTCTCTGCTGCTAGTTACATTGGAATCAGGCAGGGCAGGCTCACACAGGAGGGAGAATTACTTACAGAACTGCAGATAGAGGTTTTTAACTCTGAAAACCATGCAGACATATTATCCATCCTATTAGCTTCCAGACATTAGTGTAAAAATCAGTTGAATCTTAAAATAAACTCCAGACAGTTGTTAATCCTAACCAGTGCCATTTCAACCCATTATGGGGCCCTGGGCAAACGTTTGAGGATGGGCCCCATTTAATTTTACCTTTCTTCTTCCATTGCTTCCTCAGTGCACATGCGTGCCCCCTGCCTGCTCACACACACGCAAAGCAGAGCACTGAGCACCCCCAACCCAAACTGTCTGCGTTAAATATTAACTCAAATTTATGATCATTAAATTGTCCTTATTTGCTTGGGCCTCTGCTACTGCGATGCTCGTCACTGGGCAGCCAGGCCCCCCTGAGCCCCAATTGAAGCAGTCGGCTTGCCAGGCTACAGCTAAAGCCTTACTCTCGAGGTCACCCAATTTAATCTGCACAGTGCATGCCACCATGTAGCAGCTGATAAGCATGCAATAAATAATACCAGGAGTCAGTTCAAAGATCCAAGCCAATTTATTGTGCACAAGGCTCAGAGAGTCAAGCTTCAAAAAGGACTGAGCAAAGCTCTTACAGAAACATATTCATTTTATACATTTCTTTTCAGTTTGATACATGCAGACTTTCTATTGGTCCCAACGCCCCCTGCACCCATCCAATCAGGGACCCTCTCTGGGCCTAGCACCCTGCTCCCTCCTCTAGGATTGTTCTGACAATGGCACAGTTTCTAGGTATTGATACAATTCTACTGCAGGGTCGTTTCTGGCTCTAGGAATGCAAGTATTGAAACATTTCTATCATCAGAACACAAGAGAATAATGAAAGATTTATGTATTCATGAAAACTTCTTATTAAGCAGTTTAAAACAGCTTTCTCAAACTTTCACAGATTTTTGGTTTTTGCTAAGATGGGGGTTGGAATCAGGGCCTGACTTACAGGCCTTTCATATTTGCAGGTTATCATAGGCCATAGCATACCACATTCCCCTCTTTGATTATTCTCACCCGCAAGTGAGAAAGGGTGAGAATTAAATCACATATTATACTTGCGTAAAAGCATCATTTTGGGGTATAGGGTAATATTGCCACATAGCTAATACTTTTGTAGCTGCCTTCCGTTCTACAGTGCTATCAACGGCTGCTGGCTTTACTCGACTGTGATGAATCCAGGGTTCGAGTTCTGCAACTTTAACTGCTGTTGTGGTTAATAAGATGACAACATAAGGTCCGTTCCAATGCGGTGCCAACGGTGTCTTTCTCCACTCTTTGATCCACACCGAGACTCCAGGCTTGAGAGGATGCAGGGGTTCTGTTAGATGAATGGGCAGCTGATCTTGTACCCACGTATGAAGACTCTGCAAAACAGAACTTAAAACCAATAGTTCTTGTCTAGTAATTTCAGATCTAATCTGTTTCATATCTCTTTTTATTCCTTATACAATAGGCGGGGGTCACCCATACAGAATCTCAAAAGGGGAAACTCCTAAAGACTTAGTAGGGGCTAAGCATATCCTAAGAAGGGCTATAGGAAGAACCTGGGGCTACTTCAGGTGAGCTTCTTGGCAAAGTTTAGACAACTGAGATTTCAGGGTTCTATTCATACGTTCTACTTTTCCTAACTTCTGAGGTCTATAGGCAGTATGCATCTGATAATGTCAATATCTCGGGGCCATATTTAATGGATTTGCTTCCTGAGGTTATCCACCCTCATTCTTTGTACAGGGCCCCATGTGCATGCAAGGTTGTAAGGGCATACTTGGAATCTGTGTACACATTTAGACGGAGCCCTTTTCCTATTATCAGTGCTCTAGTGAGAGCTATCAGTTCAGTTTTCTGTGCTGAAGTCCCCGGGGCCAGAGCTGAGGACTCAACTACCAGATCAAGGGTCACCACTGCATATCCGGCACAATGATGTCTACAAAGAAAGTCCGTTCAGGGTCCTCCAGAGGGACATCAGTCAAATCCAGGCGACTTGAGAATACAGTGTCCATAATTTCTAAACAGTCATGATCGGGGGGGCCAGGACCAACTGAGAGCAGCGTAGCAGGGTTCAAAGCTTGACTGACCATCAATTGCAATCAAGGATTCTCACACAGCATACTCTGATACTTCAACATTCGCGAATTTGTGAGCCAGAAGTTTCCTTTGTGCTCCATAAGGGTCAAGACAGAGTATGGTACGATGACTTAAAGATTCTGTCCCAAAGTGAGCTGGTCTGTTTCTCTCACTAGGAGGGCTGTGGCTGCAACAGCTCTCAAGCAAGGGGGCCAGCCTTTTGCAACTGTATCCAACTGTTTTGATAAATAGGCTACTGGCCGTTGCCAAGATCCAAGAGATTGAGTCAGCACCCCTAGAGCATTTTCTTGTGACTCATGAACATAGAGACGGAAAGGTTTCTGGACATCTGGAAGACCCAGAGCTGGTGATGACATCAGAGCGGCTTTTAAAGATCGAAATGCTGCATCCTGTTCAGGTCCCCATTCCAATGGAGACCTCTCCATTCCTTTGGTAACTTGATACAATGGTTTTGCCAGCAGAGCGAAATTGGGGATCCATATACGACAATAACCTGCCGCCCCCAAGAAGGCTCTCACTTGCCTCCTGGTCGTTGGAGTAGGAATACTGCATACAGCTTCTTTGCGTTCTGGTCCCAAGTGTCGTATTCTGCTGGTCAACTGGAATCCTAGATATTTAACTTCAGTTAGACATAATTGCGCCTTGGCTCTTGAGACTTTGTAACCAGCCTCATTTAAAAGGTGCAAGAGTTCACTGGTGGCTTGTAGACATTCACTTTCTGAATTTGTGGCTATGAGCAGGTCATCCACGTACTGAAGAAGAACCCTTTGTCCTGGGTTCACAGAGTAACTTGAGAGATCTTGATTTAAAGCAGCACTGAAGAGAGTAGGTGAATTCTTAAATCCTTGGGGTAATCGAGTCCAGGTAAGTTGACCCCGCCTTCCTGTTGTGGGGTCTTGCCATTCAAAAGCAAACAAAAGTTGACTGATGGGGTGAGGCGTATGCAGAAGTAAGCATCTTTCAGGTCCAGGATGGTGAAATGAGTAGCCTCAGCGGGAATCAGTCCCAAGAGAGTATAAGGATTTGGTACCACTGGGTGTATAGTTTCAACTGCATCATTTACCCACCTCAGATCTTGTACTGGGCGGTAATCCCCTGTCCCAAGTTTCTTGATTGGGAGAAGGGGGGTGTTCCAAGGTGACTGGCACTCCTTGAGAAGTCCATATTTCAGCAGTTTCATTAGATGACAGTGAATACCTTCAATAGCTGGTCGAGGAAGAGGATACTGCTTCACATGCACTGGTTCCACTCCTGACTTGAGGGTGACAATGACAGGGGCTATGTTCTTCACCAGGCCAGGTGGATTATTTTCTGCCCATACTTCAGGCGGGGCTAATAGGTTGGTGGGTATACAGGAACTAGTTGACTTGGTTGGAGAAGCACTATAGAACCGCCACTCTTCTTCTCAGGGAACAGTCAGCACCATCAATCCAGCAGACTTTGGGTTCACAGTCATTTGCATTTCTCCCCCTTCAGCAAAGGATATCTGCGCCTGGAGCTTAGCAAGCATATCTCAGCCCAAAAGGGAATAGGGCATTCAGGCATATACAGGAACTGGTGCGTTATTTTCTGTCCCCCTAGTTCACACATGCGGTTCTGCAGGAAAGGCTTGGTGACCCTGGCCCCAGTGGCCCCAATAATGGTGACAGATCGAGAGGAAAGAGGAGCCACTGGCTTTGCCACCACTGAATGTTCAGCTCCTGTATCCACCATAAAGTCCATATATTGGTCCCCTATTTTCAAACTGACCATAGGCTCCTGGGGACCCAGGGTGAACTTGGAGCCCGGTCTGGCCTAGTCTTCATCCATGTCATAGCCCGTTGCAACTGCCACTCCTTCAATAGCTTCTTCCCTTTCTTGCTGGAACTGTGCTCAGTTTATTCTTCCATGACTCTGAAATCGACCTCCTGTTCTCCAGGGACTCCCTCCTCCTTTCCTGGGGGTGGAGTCAAGATGCGGGCATTCACTTTTCCAATGTCCTTCTTCTCTGCAATGGGCACACTGATTCGCACCCAGTGGGGGACGATCATTTTCACGACCCCTTCCACGTCCTCTGCTCCTTTGGCTAGGAAAGCCTCCTCCACGTCATTCAACTAAAGCAGCAGCAAGAAGATCTGCTTTCTTCTTCATCTTACGTTCACTTTCTCTGTCACGTTCATTTTCACGATTCACAAACACTTTCTGAGCAACTTCCATTAACTGTGCTGTATTCATGCCCGCAAATCCATCCAGTTTCTGTAATTTTCGTCTTATATCTCTCTGGGACTGACTGACAAAAGCTGCGTTTACCATATGCAAATTCTCCTGGGCTGCTGGATCGCATGGGGTATATAGTGAGGGCTGCCTGTACTATTTGGATCCCACTTGGGGCCATCAAGGCTGATGGGTCTGCATAATACTGTTCATTAATTCAATCAAATCCTAAGGCTTCTCAGTGTAGGAGGCATAATGCGTCTTTCAGTTCAGTAAATCAGTGGTGGAAAATGGCACATAAACAAGGCTGGTCGGCCCTACCACGACCTGGCCTTCGGTATTAAGGGTGGGTAGGCCCTGGACCTGGTGCAATGGTATAACGTGACCATCCCTTTTACTGGTAGTTGTACTTCTGAGGGTATACGGCAATCAGGACTGTCTGGGTTCCACTTCATGTTCTTGGGCGCTGGCTGTGAGTGACCCTGAACTGGTAAATGAATCCCTGCTTGTAGTGTCATCGGTGGACTGTGACCCACTCGGAGGCACTCTGAACTGAGCCGGGGCTTCCGGTCAAGAGGGGGAGCGGAGGTGGCTGGTGAACTACTTGGGGTGCATCTGCAGGGAGGTGTCCCCCCCTGCCCCAGGCTCTGCCTGGGGTGGTGGCAGAACTGAGGGGACTGGCCTATAAAGATACTGGGATGGACAGAGTGGAATGTCTGGAGATTCTGGGGCAGAATAAACGGGCAGCTTTTTTTTTTTTTAAGATCCAGACTTCCGTGCCCCCCTCCCTTGTGGTTGCTACTAATCTCCTACACTGTTCCTCATAGCAACGCTTTATCCAGAAGGGTTTTTTTTTTTTTAAAGATCCACAACCACTTAACCAGGAATCTATATAGGGGAATTGATCAGGGAACATTTTCTGTACAACCTGATAAACACGGGAAACTATACTAATATCAAAGGTGCCCTCACGGGTCCATGAAGTGACGAACACTGGCCACTCCCTTTCACAGAGCATTCCTAATGGGGGCGGAGACATTTTAATTCCGTAGTCTCCAGCAAATCCCTTGCTAAAATTCCTAGTCATACATTTCAACGGAATCTGCATGGACTCCAACCCCCCCCCTCCATGATGACGTACTTGACAACAGACAGAGGGGGCGGGAAGTCAGGCTGCATTTTCCTGAGGACTATGAGTCAGAACTATACAACAATATTCCTCTGGGTGCACTTATTAAAAAACGTAAACAAAGGGTAGGCAGAAAACATAAGCTTAGATTGGTTGTAATAAGCATAATGGATGTGTGTGCTCATTCTAAATAGGAACAATTTAGATAAAGTCCTTAAAATATAAAACTATTATTTTGCAACATGTTATAACAGCAATCCCAATAGAAAGAACTATGGCTCCTAACATGACGGCCACATATCTGTTATGTATGACTAGAATAAAAATACTTGGCATGAAACTAACTGCCAGCCATAATCAGCACTTAAGCTGAACAATGTCTCTGCAAAAGAAATTACTTTAAATCTTACAGTTTAGAGGGGAGCGTTTTCACCTGCTGTCCGGTTCCAGTGGAGGAGAGGAGGCTGGTTCTGTGGCTGGCGGCTCTGCGGGCACTCGGCTGACGTCATCATCGGGTCCTGGTAAAAGCCCTTGCCTTGCTGTTCCTTCTGGGAGCGTTTTCACCTGCTGTCCGGTTCCAGTGGAGGAGAGGAGGCTGGTTCTGTGGCTGGCGGCTCTGCGGGCACTCGGCTGACGTCATCATCGGGTCCTGGTAAAAGCCCTTGCCTTGCTGTTCCTTCCGGGAGCGTTTTCACCTGCTGTCCGGTTCCAGTGGAGGAGAGGAGGCTGGTTCTGTGGCTGGCGGCTCTGCGGGCACTCGGCTGATGTCATCATCAGGTCCTGGTAAAAGCCCTTGCCTTGCTGTTCCTTCCGGGAGCGTTTTCACCTGCTGTCCGGTTCCAGTGGAGGAGAGGAGGCTGGTTCTGTGGCTGGCGGCTCTGCAGGCACTCGGCTGATGTCACCATCCGGTCCTTCTACATATTTTGATTTTGCACGGCGCTCAGCCGTCGGCGCGTTTTCCAAGGGGCGCGTTTCAAAGGGGGTTGTTTGGCCCCTTGAGAGCCCATTTGGAGCCAGTTTGGTGCCGTTTGGTGTCTGTTGAGTGATATGCTAGGCAGCAAGCGCAAGAAGAAACTCTCAGCCGATGAATCTCAAGCGGGAGCAATTGAGAAACACCTGGTCTCCACGCCGCGACCCGCCATTTCAGGTACTGTGCCTCTTGTTCCTGCCACAGAGGGTGCGAGTTTAAGCTCAATTGAGCGTACCCCACCGCTCCCTCCTGGCTTTCTTGAAGTGTCTGGGGATGCCTCTTCTGTAGTGGTGCAAAAATTACCCAAAGAGGTTTCGTGGAGTCGTCCTCCCCTTCCAGTGACTTTACCCGCAGCTTCCTCAGTTTCTTTATCGGATGTTTGGACTGTAGTCTCCGGCACGGAGCATATGTTCTTAGAGACTGTTCCAAGTTTGTGTCAATTCACAAGGGACTCTGTGCAAAAATTTCAATCTTTGGATTCCCAGATCGGAGCCTGTGGCTTGGCTCTGGCGAAACTAGAGCCTCAAGTTAGTAAGTTTTCGGATTTTACAGCTTCTCATGCTAAAGATAGTTTTCTTTTGCATCAGAAGCTGGAGAATCTGGAAAACGTAGCTCGTAGAATGAATCTTCGTGTACTGAATTTTCCCACATGCCCAATGTTGTCTCCTATAGTGCTCTTCAGGAAATATCTGAAGGACACCCTCCTTTTTCCTCAGGCGGATTCTTGTTCAGTGCTTAAATGCTATTACCTTTTTCCTAATGTTTCTTCTAAGCCGGAGGATAAGGAGGAGTTGCCTATGTCAGATAAAGTTGATTTTAATTTAACAGCTTTTCTTGAAGAAACTCAGGATGTTATCACGACTAGGGCCACCTTACTGGTTACCCTATCCTCTGAAGAGGATAAGATTTCGATTTTGAAGTCTTATTTTAGGAGGAAGGAGTTCCAGTTTTGTGGCGATAGAGTATTATTGTTTCCAGACGTTTCTCGTGCTACACAATTACGTAGGAAATCTTTTCTTTTGTTAAAATCTAGAGTGCTGGCTTTGGAGGCTACGTTTTTTCTAAAGTACCCTTGTAAATGCTGTATTTCATTACGCTATGATAAATTTGTCTTTTTTTCCTCATCTGATTTGGAAAAATGGTTAGTTGAGCGGGAAAAGGTTCATAGTACATCTTGATAAGTTCAGGTGAGCAGTGAGGATACTCGCCCGGCTGAAGTTGGCTATAGCCCTTGAGGTTTACCCTTGTTTTTCTTAGTATATTTAATTTTCATTGTTTAGTTTAGGCACTCCCCGAGACGTGGTCTGCTTTTTGTATTGTTTTCTTTTTTGATTATATTTCCTTTGACACTGATGTGTTATTGGTTGTAATTGTTTTCATATTATGACTATGTAAAAGGTATCTTCATAAATAAAAATTAAAAAAAAAAAATCTTACAGTTTAGAAAGGAGATATTCAAAGGACATAAAACGGATATTTTTTCATAAAGTTGGTGGATATCTGGAATGCATATACTCCCCTTTTTCTTCTCTTTTTTTTAATATATATAAACAATAAGTATGTCCTCCATGAGGTGCTTGCCACAGTATATATAAATCCCATTTTACTTTTAATTTTGCTCGATAGCATATGCAATCAAAACAAACATATATCAAGCACAATTAACTCCTCATTCCCTCAGGATTTAGATCATTTTCAAGTCGTGATCTGGTAACTACTGGCTCGGGATGCTTCATAGTCCTGTCAGGGTTCTTAACCTCTACTTCATAGGTCAAAGGAAAAACAAAAGCAGTTTCCTTAATTTCTCTATCATTTCCGTTTGGACCATTACAGACAAGTAGGGCTGAGATATAACAAGAACAGTTGAGGAGATCGAAAGGGGTTAATAAAAACTTAACCCTTTCCAGGCTGAGCCCAAAACTGTCGGGATCCAAAATTCTGACTAAACATTCCTACCAAATGATATATAATACATGACCATAGCAGAAGGAACATCACTATTAAAACATATTGAATAAAACAGGTACAATTTTCCTGAAATAAGCACAAATTAACCCAGCTGCAGAATGTGGATTAAAGCCTTCAAGGGTTAAAGGATACTAAACATTCCTTTCTACGGGCTGTGTGAAAGACACACCCCTTCTCTCTCTGCCTGCTAGAGACTCACACTGTATTGGAAAAAAAACCTGAAATCAGTGAGACAGCTGTCTTTGTACTTAGAAGTGACTCCTGAGTTGTGTTTTGTTTTTTTTTCTTCTTTCTTCTTTTCTTAGTACTATTCCTTAATCGGTAAACTGTTTCACAAATTACCCAACAGAATAATCTTACATTATACCAGAAGGGAAACCCGCGGTTTCAACAGATAACAAAAATCAGATACAAACAACAGACAGTAAGGACAGGCAGGATGGCTGCAGGAGTCCGTGCAGCCCACAGAATAATAGGGAGACAAACACCAAATGCTTCCTCCTTTTCGCGACCTGGGTGCGGTCGCCCGGCCAGGAACTGCACAACTCAGGAGTCCGCTCTCACTTAGTCTTATGTCAAGACCTCTCAGTCACACAAACATTCATACCAGCAACGAGAAATCATTTTTCAAATACCCAAGGTTTTACTGACCAACTGACTATCCCAAATGAAAATGTCGATGGCTTCTGCTCCGCTAACCCTTATGCGGAGCGTACTAGGACTGCCCTTATGAGAAGTGATCAAGTTCTCTCATCTTGCGCACTTATGCAAGACTTTTCCCAGTTAGTCTATACCAAATTTGTCTCACATACTCATGCAAGACTTTCCCCAGGCTTCACTGACTATCCCAGTCTCGCATACTCATGCAAGGCTTTCCCCAGGCTTCACTGACTCAAATGCCCAAGGTTTTCTACTCACCGGATCCGGTTCCCGATACCAAACCAGTTCATGGGTTGGATCCTGGACTCCCCTCGGGTTCGGAGGTGTTGGCCAGCTGGACCCAGTGGTCCGCCGAGGCAAGGCGGAACACTCCCCGATACAAGAGGACCAGGGGCGCCTGAGGCTTCCCCTGCGGTCGGACAGACACGGTTCCAACCGGACCAAACCTTTGAGGCGAGAAGTCGTGGTATATTCACTTGAATACTATCACATTACTCACACATTCCCGGCCAACGCTCCAGAATATGTAGCAGCTGATAAGCATGCAATAAATAATACCAGGAGTCAGTTCAAAGATCCAAGCCAATTTATTGTGCACAAGGCTCAGAGAGTCAAGCTTCAAAAAGGACTGAGCAAAGCTCTTACAGAAACATATTCATTTTATACATTTCTTTTCAGTTTGATACATGCAGACTTTCTATTGGTCCCAACGCCCCCTGCACCCATCCAATCAGGGACCCTCTCTGGGCCTAGCACCCTGCTCCCTCCTCTAGGATTGTCCTGACAATGGCACAGTTTCTAGGTATTGATACAATTCTACTGCAGGGTCGTTTCTGGCTCTAGGAATGCAAGTATTGAAACATTTCTATCATCAGAACACAAGAGAATAATGAAAGATTTATGTATTCATGAAAACGTCTTATTAAGCAGTTTAAAGCAGCTTTCTCAAACTTTCACAGATTTTGGGGTTTTACTAAGATGGGGGTTGGAATCAGGGCCTGACTTACAGGCCTTTCATATTTGCAGGTTATCATAGGCCATAGCCTACCACAACCACACACTGTACACTAGCTTCACGTGCCTTCACTGGCCCCACACATGCATGCAGAATGCCTCGTTGCCACGGGACTCTGACTCTGAGTTCTGACTTGATTCGTGCCATTCAGGCTGGCCTGGCCTGGCATGCTGACCACCAACATGCTGCATGCTAGAGGCATGCAGAGCAACAGGCAGTCACTCCACTGCCTGCATCTGCGTCTTTGAGAGCGTAATTTTGCTTTTATTTTGTTTTTTTGCTGAGCCAAATCCAGAGCAAAACAAATTCAGCAATGTGAAGGAGCAGACGATGGACAGCTCAGATGGACTGGTTAATTCTTCTGGGCTGTGCTTAACTATGAGCAGCAGGGCATCTGGGTCCCCATTGTGCAGGGGCCCAGGACAGCTGCCTCTTTTTCCCATAGGTAAAAGCAGCCCTGATCCTAACATCCTGAGTACAGAGCACATTTGATAGGGTCCCTAGACTTTGTAATGTAGGTATGTTCCTAGTTTGCTAGTTTGTTAATCTAGCCCTTCCCAAGTCAAGAATTATTTACAATAAGAAAGTGGTAAAATTTAGTCAGTTTGAGCAGTAGAAATAACAGTAAAGAAAATGAAATATATATGTGAATAATTTAAGATGCAGTACATCCTTGTGTGTTCTGTGTGTGCTGTGCATGTGTTGTGTCTGTAGCCAGAGTAGCCAGGGGATGGTGGGGCATTTCTGAGTTACATAGTTTTGGGGGTGGGGTCAGATTTGGGAAATACATTTTGGGGGTGAGGTAGTTTGCGAGGTGGTGGGTCAGATACAGGAAGCTAGTTTAGGAGGTAGAGTAGTTTGCAAGGTGTTGTGACAGTTGCAGGGATGTAATTTTTGAGGGTGGGGTAGTTTGCAGGTGAATGGAGCAGTTGCAATAGAAATTTTAGGGGTGAGAGTCACTTGTGGGGCGGTGTGGGGGTAGCTTTTGGGGGTGGAATAATTTGCAGAATGGTGGGATAGTTGCAGGAGGTAGTTTTGGGGGTGGAATAGTTTGTGGGCTGGTAGGGCAGTTGCAGGAGTAGATTTTGGGATGGAATAGTTGGCAGGTTGGTGAGAATTTGCTGGGGTAGTGTTTGGGGGTACAGATAGTTTGCATGGTAGTAAGCAGTTCCAGGAGGTATTTTTTGGGGATGGGGATAGTTTGTGGAGTAGTGGACAATTGTGTAGAGCAGTTTCTCAACTGAAGATAGTGTGGGGGTGGTGGTTCATTTGGGGTGGGGTATTTTTGGGTATGGGAGTAGTATGTCAGGTGGAGGGTCAATTGGGGTGGGTAGTTTTTGGGGGTTGATTTAGTTTGTGTGATAGTGGAGTGAAGTCAATTTTAGGGGGATGGTAGTTTGCAGGGCAGAGGAGCAACGTGTAATCAAACTCTGGAATCTGTTACCGGAGGATGTAGTAAGGGCTGTTAGTGTAGCTGGGTTTAAAAAAGGTTTGGACAAGTTCCTGGAGGAAAGGTCCATAAACCATTATTAAGAAGGGACCCAGGATATCAATGCTTGACCTAGTACAAGCATTGTGGAACCTGTGTCTTTTGGGGAAACTGCTAGGTATGTATGACCTAGATTGGCCACTGTTGGAAACAGGATACTGGGCTTGATGGACCTCGGTCTGACCCAGTATGGCATATCTTATGATCTTATGTTCTTATGTACTGGAAGGGCTGTTTGGGCCTACTGCAGCTCTGTATCTGTTAGAGGTCCACTATTGTAGTTATCATGTATGTACGTAGCCAAATAGAAATGCAGTGAGCAGGTATGATGCTGGGTTGGAAGTATTAATTGCTATGGCTTCCTTTCCATCAGCTAAGACATTCGGTGCAGGTCATTCTTTTGGCAGATGGTTGTTTCTGTGGGATAGCAAGTGAGGCTGCATGTGTGTGCATGGTTGGAGGATTACATGGCGGGGGGGGGGGTGTCTAGATTGCTCATCCACATATCTGGGGGGGGGGGGCAGGTATGCCTGGCAGGTACCTGGACCATAGGGCTGTCTGCAGCATCACCAGGTACCAGTGCATACAGGCAGGAGTGAGCAGGATGGTACTGCAATCACTTCCCTGTCCAGACACTTCTCTGTCACTACTCAGGGGAGCTTAGAGGTAGGGTGTGTAACAGTGCAGAGCGCAGTATGCCATTCCCAGGTCCACCAGCATTGTTCTCTACAAATGTGCACAGTTGTAGGGAGCGATGATGGTGCCTCTAGGCATATGGGTCTGTATGCATATGGGTGCCTCTAGGCATATGGGTCTGTATGATGGTGCCTCTAGGCATATGGGTCAGTATGGTGCTTGCGCTGCTGACTGCTGTTATTCCAATGGCCCTTTAATAGTACAGGGGAAATGTTTGGGTAGTTTTCTATGGGGGATCTGTTCTGCTGGGATCATGTCCTTAGCATTGTATAGTCATGTTCCTGAGATGTTCACGATGCGCATATATTGGGAGGTTGTCTAGTGCCATGTATGTAGTGCTGCACTGCATCTTGTGCCAGTAGGTTCGCTCTCTCCCTGTTTTCCTGCTACATTACGGTGCACTGCAATTGCTTTGTAGTGGTCTGGACATGCCACAGACTAGTTTCTATTGTCTAACTTGCATCCACCTATACGTATCGTCAACCTTTATTATCATTCAGCCTCATTAAATCATTGGTCTTGCCCATAGCAGCTTCACAGCCGCATGTTTTAAAGGGGGAACGTAGCCATTCGTGGGTATCACAGAGACAGGCAGGGTCACAGATGTACATCTTTTCAGAATATGGTGAATGCGGGGATGTACAAAGCCATTGTTGGGGTATACCTGTCTTCGTACAATGCTGTGCTGTGTGCTGTGCCGTGCCTAGCACGTCTATGTGATTGATTCTGTGCTCACAGCTGCATCTATCCCTGCGTGTGCTGAATCACGTTCTATTCCTGCATGCTTCCATTTGAACGTGCCCACTGCCCGGACGTGCATGCTTTCAGAATTGGCCTCATAGAAAAAATAATTGCAACTACAGGTATACAATTTGCCCAACCACTAGGCAAACTAAGTGGTCATCTAGGGCAGCAGCTTGCACTGGCCCTGCACTCTGGGTTTGCCCAAGGCTCATAGCTGTTGGGGCTGGATGTCTCATCATAAATGGCAGCCAAATAGAGACTGAATTAAGTTGCAGATGGAGTCTTATAATTTGTGGAGGATTTTAGATTCTATATGGTTAGTGCGTTAGCAATTCCCAAAATGAAATTTCCCTCAGAAAGGGCTTAAGAGGAAGGAGAGGACTTGGAGAAAGTGAGTCTAGCGAGTTTCGAACACCAAGTTGTCTCAGACTTCTCTGTATAAATCATGTAGCCTAGTTTGAAAAAGTATAAATTGTGATAATATAAAATTCCCCGTGTTAGAAAAATATTTTTTGTCGGAGACAATTTCATCCCAGCGCTATGTATAATAACAAGGCACCACTGTGATATCTCCTTTTAATAATATACGTAAAAAGTTACTTAGCTTCAGTAACGAATATCATCCATATTGCCAGAGAGCCGTTGAGGACTATCGACGTAGCGCTCGTTTCGGGTATATAATAATTTGAAAACCCTGCTTCAGGTACGTCCATGTACCAACAATGGCAACGATGTGTTTAGCTAACAAATCGGAAATGTAGTCAGCCATTTAAATCTTCAACATCTAACGTCACCATCACGTGTAGGAACTAAACCACCAATGATCATAGACCCTTTGTTTAATAGGGAATACCCACCAACAGGGAATCCCTCAGCGGGTATGCTCATGTGATTATGGTATGCCAATCAATCTGTTGATTCAGCCCCCCAGGGGAGACACAATTTAATTTAAAAATCCAGCGTTGTTCCAAAGTCTGTAATTTTTGTTCTCGATCTCCTCCCCGAGGGTCATAAGGGACATGATCCAAAATCCTCCACCGCAATGATTCAAATGAGTGATCAAAAGACAGACAATGATCCACTAATGGAGCTGAAAGAGATTTTGTCCGTAATCGCGATGCATGTTCAGACAAACGGAGGCGAATGGCACGTGTGGTGCGTCCCACATAATAAAAAGTGCAAGGACAAATGATCAAATACACCACATACCGCGATGAACAATCCGTGTGTCATTTTGTAGAATAAACTTGAGCAGTGTGGATGTCCTGCCACTCAGATCCCACGATGGATAACGCACAGTAAATACAAGAGCCACATGTAAAATGACCTGTATCAAGGTGGCCAGTCTCTGGGCGATCTTGGGGATCGGTGGTCTTCATAAGGAGATCTCTAAAATTTGAGCCTCTAGAATAGGCGACCTGTAAAATTTTTCCCCGAAAGCATGCATGCACACTCAGCATTGGCCAAAACTGTTTTAATAACTTAGAAACATGGTGAATTCCCCGAACATAAGGGAGAACTCCAGTGATCTTTGAGTCCCGATCCAAATCCAGACCATGCGGTTGAGTCGCCAGCCATTCAATATGTGTAAATCTTGCTCGGTTATACGCCCGATTGATAACCCAAGTGGGATAACCCCTTCGAAGGAGACGTTGTGACAGCTCTAGTGCATGTTTTTTGAAATCTATCAAAGAAGAGCAAAAAATATTTTTCTAACACGGGGAATTTTATATTATCGGGATTTTTAGGTTTTTGGATCGTTTGGTAATTCCGATTAGGTTTAAAGTTTTATATTACTATAGAAAGTATAAATTGTGGCAAGATGTCCTCTTCAGTTAATCTTTCTTAGAGAAAGCAAGCAAAGGGGTATGGACATACATGAAACAGTCTGAGATCCACTTACTCTTTTCCTAATGAAAATAGTTATGGGGTCATTCTGAAACACAGACCGCTTAAACATGTGTGTCCCACGAAAACGTCAACACCCTTATTCTAAAACCATTTGGCTCTGCACGTACACGGTGCTAAAATGGGGATCTTAGAATATGGGTAGTACAGGGTGTAATGGGGGCATGGTGAGTCATGGAGACGTTGAAAGCTTATTCAGGAAAGACTTGTGCACATACACAGTGTTACTTGGTGACATCCATGTTAAACCTTCTGAATGGTGGAATAAGGCAGGTATTAGAAAATATTGTGCTTTGCTTTACCATGCGGCCCATTGAGAAGAATGGTGGTGCCAACTATGTGATGAACTGGTGTGCCTTCAGTCTAAAAGAGCACAGGAGGCAATTCCAATGAACCAAATTGCAGAGGGGAGGGAAGGATGTAAGGTACAGCAACAATAAGAAATACCCCCACAGAAATACTGAGGGGTATGTTTACTAAACCGGGCTAACGGTTAACCCGGGCTATCTGCAACTAGGTCCCATTGAATAATATGGGACCTAGTGGCAGATAGCCCTGGTTAACCGTTAGCCCGGTTTAGTAAACATACCCCTGAGAAGTGCACTGGTATGTATCCTGGCTAAGCAGACACTTGCTCTGTGTGTGTGCTAAGGGGGCAAAGCTAGGGCTCCCTAACAATGCCTGTGTCACGAAAAATGCTTAGGTTGATGCACACATTGTAGGAGAGAGTGAGTCTGGAATAGAGCCCTGTTGGTGCCACCAGATGCGAGTGTGATAGGGCTGTTGTACATCAGCGTTACCAGGTACTGGGAGACATGACCGATATATGGGAAGCAGCACCAGTATCTAAGAGCAGATATTATGCACCCATACATTCATGTATAGTATCATACCATCAATTACATAGGTGCATGTTTGTGAATGTATGGATGTTTGTATGCTAGTTCAGGGAGGTAGTTTTTTGTGTGCTGCAATACTATTTACACTATCATTATCCTATTGTGGGGGATGTTTTCACCTATGGAACTGATGATCTGACCCTATTCCTGACTGTGTATGTGACTACAGTCTTTGAGGACAATTCATCTTGTACTGAGGTCTGTTTGCATATGTATGTGCTGATTCCTATGTGTGTGGGGCAATATACATATGTGAGACATATGGTTGTGATACTGATATAGTCCATACATCCTATCCCTGACTCTGTATATGAATTACAAGAGAATCTGATTTTGATGCCCTCGTTAGGGGTTGGTGCTGCAGATGTACTTGGTATCATTATAAGTTTTGTAGTTTTTGGTGTTCTATGTGGTTGGTTTAGAAACATGTTCCTATTTAGGTTCTCTGCTGCTATATTTGTGTGCAGTGGGCTTACCTAGCACTTTTGTGAGCAGGAGGGGCACCAATAGGTGACTAGTTTCCATCAGCATTCATGTCTCATTTCCATTCCTATCCAGTTAGCATTAGCATACAACTGTTTGTGTGCACAGCAGCCTCGACGATTCACTTTGTATTCGGGGGCGTGTCTTCCGTGGCTTTCTCTTGGAGGCGGGCAGGATCTGCAATGTCCATCTTTTCAGTACACGGTGGCAGCAGAGGCGTCCATAACGGCCAGCAGCATTTACCCAAGTCTTTGCATATGAGTGGAATGTATTTCTGCTATGGCCCATGCGCGGGGCTCGCGCTGGGTATGTGCACGGGCCGACATCATGGCATACTGGATGTCCCCGGGGAATCAGAATCAGCCAGACGTGGATGTTATTGAATCGGGCTTTTACTGAATACAAAGGCATCTAGTCATAAGGGGCGTAATTTTATAAGGTGCCATGGAACGTTACATGCCATCAGTGCATGTAAATCACTTATGCACAGGATGGGCCTTTACGGACATACTTTAGCTGGTCGCTGTTCTGTAAGTACACACATGGACTTTCACTGTGGGCATGCACTGGGAGAGAAATGGGCAGAATGGGCGGAGCACAGATCTACAAAAACTATAACTTACCCACGTACCTTAAAAATCTAGGCATAGGCATTTACACCAACTGTAGGATTGGTGTGACTGATTGAGCTTAGATTTGTTGCACATATCCCACCACTCACGCCCCTGTTTTATAAAGCTAAATGCACGTGTACTTTACTTTATAAAAGAGGCATGATAGATGCATGCTAAACCATACTTCAGCTATGAGCGACTTTATAAATTACCCTCAAGGTGAACGATTCCTAAATCCCATGGGGATCTTGCAGGTCCATGGGCATTTTTACTCACAGCCCCTACTGGCATGACATTCCAATGAGAAATTCCCTGTGCACACTTTTTTTTCCCTGCTGTCCTTTCCCTTTTTTTATGGCAGATAGTATATGAGCTATAAACGACAGTGCATTGGGAAGAGGACAATTGTAAATATACTCAGGCAACTGCTTAGTCACTTGGGTAAATGCCTTTGAAAATTGTCCACCCCGTTTATTTCTGGAATCCAGATGAAACAGCAGATTGAAGAAGCAAGATGCTGCTTTCTCTCTAAAGAAATGTTATCTATAATTCTTTTGAATTGCAGGACTAATTTATCACTATCCCGTCTTCTATAATGCTATAGTTCAAGAGCAGTTATGGCTATAAAAACCTTGTGGAAGAAAAATGTGTCATTTATCATGAAAATTATCATTTTGTGTGCTTTCTGGATACAGATATTTATTAGGGTAGCCCATTTGGCAGCCATGGTGATAAATGGGATTTGTGAAGCCCGCTGATTCATGATTCCCAGAACCCAAAATAGCATCTGAAGAGTAAGCATTCCTACTGGAAACTGCCTGGAAACAAAGCAATTACATGTCTTTCTACTATATAGTCTTTTGCTTCCTCTAATTCCTTCTTTAGCCCTGCTATGAAACATTGCAATAATTCAGCATAATCATCCCAGTTCAAGAGAGATTGCAAGCAGACCAACTTTGGAAAACATTTCCCATCAACTTTCTGAAATTACTGTATTGTATTCTGTCATTTCAGAAAACAGAACTTGCTGGAGAATATATCTTTTAGTTTAACAGAAAAAATGGGGGAAGGTTCTCGTCTAGCTGGAAGTGGTTCCTAGAGACATAGAGCGTAGGACCAACCCTTTCATTCTTCTTTTGGAACAGCGAGGCAGTAGGTGCGGGTCCATGGCTGCTCATAAAAGAAGTCGAGCCTAGTCCCTCTACATTTCATCTTTCAAAGCTGCTCTAGAGAGGATGATCCATTCCATGGCTGGTCACCATACAATTTCTAAACTCCAAAGACTTTATCCAGTTGACTCTGGAAGTTAACTAGATAAATCTTACAGTTTGAATGTCCTCCCTCAGCCACCACTGGAAAATGAACCTGTTGTCTCTGGGAGGAGTGAGAGCTGTGCTGGGAGCATGGTTTAACTTGAACTGGATTGTACCAATATTCAGTTCTAGTGGTTGAAGTTATCTGTTTAAATTGGAGCACATAAATAGCAGATATCCAGTTAACCTTAGCCTGCAATATTCAGCAGTGCTGACTTAACCTTATAAGTTTTTGAATGGCTGATTAAATTTACCTGGTTATCTTTAACCTGATATCCCACCATTAAATATTGATATTACTGCTTTCTCCACATAGCTAGCATAATAGGTCATTAGGATCGCTTGCGGTGTGGGTGTACTATTTTTGGCGTAGACAGGCACACAAGCATTTAGATAGATGGGCATGTCTCAATTATGATGTAAATTTAGGGAGAAAAAGGAGGAGACAAGGTAAATATCCTGGGGACTCTGGACATTATTAGTCCTATAAGTTAACCGGAGACTAAAGCCCACACAGTAGGTTAGGCATCTCTTAAAGACCGCCGCACAGGTCAGATCAGTTGTGGGTAGATTCAATGTATGTTCACAGTTAAATTAGTCCACCTGCAGTTTCCTGGGATGTAAGTTTTAAGAACAGCTTTTTCTTATGTGATGCCATTTATCCTGCCAATAATTACCCGAATGGGGTACTTGAGGGCCCAGAAAACGTCTAAAGGACTAATGAAGCAGTTTTGTGGGTAAGCCATGGCTGCAAGACTGACTCAGCAGGTCAAAGCTGTGGTCTTGATGGTGGTTTTCTCCAAGGATTTTCAAATTTCTTATTTCATCCATTTAGCAACATCCGAGTAGCTAATTCACTCGCAGTCTTGTGACTTTGGAAGGTAGTACCTGATAAGCTGGTGATTGAGAGAAGGTTAGGTCGGATAGCTGGTCTGTTCTGTGATCATCCCTTGACTTTTATGAGATTATCTTCTTTAGCTTTGAGAACAAAGAAGCAGTCAGGCAAATTCTGAGATTTATTCATTTATTTGGTTATATTTTTTACATACTTCACCCGTATTGATTCAAAGTATAGAATTTTGTTCTCCCTGATTAAGCTTTCAGTCAGTGATTTTGTGTTCTGCGAAATCTACTTGGTTCATTATGCATCATCTCACTTTTATTTTTATTTATTTTTATTTTTTGGCAAGGATAGTGTTTGCCAGGCAGGGTAGGAGGTACATACTGCATTTTCTTTTAGGCTTCCTTGTGTACTTCAGAACTGTTTTCCTTTGTCAGATTATAAACTTCTTGAGAAGTAAAATTTTGACATGGGTGTCTTATGTCAGGCTGTAACAAAGTCTTCTCATTCCCATTCAGCTGAGAATTAGTTAATGGCGCATTGCATCTAACCGCAAGAGCGGTCCAGAGTGACATTTCCCTCATAAGTCTCTGGATTTTCTTTCTTTAGTAAAGTTCAGGGTTGGGATAATCCAGGTAACAGGTTTTCGGTTAAAAAATTATTGTCAGGATAAGGGCACGCCCTGCAAAAGCTTGGGTGCACCTTCAGAGGCTTTAAGGTCCTAGGGCAGTGCTTCTCAAACTTTTATTCAATATAACCCCATTTTAACACATAAAATGTCCTGTGACCCCAGATGCTAATGGAAAACTAATAGCAGACGTGTACTTCCCTGTCCTCTTTCACCCACTTCCTCTTCCCCTCCCCCCCCCCCCAAGTTATCTAAAAAGCACAAAGGCAGCTTCAGTAATAGCATAGGAGCAGCAGTCAACACAGAGACTCATGTGTCAATGTATGCTCACAGACTCCAGTACTCTGCACGGGTTCCCAGTATAACAGAAATCCCAAACAGGAGGAGGGGGCAGGGCTTGACACTGTCCACTGATTTGCAGGTCCCGTGTTGATTGCCAGTAATGGGCATAGATCAGAGGGGATGGAAAGGGAGCAGTCCTGTTTCTGTGACTCCATCCACTGATGATGTGACCCCCATTTGGAGTCTGGACCCATAGTTTGGGAGCCACTGTCCTAGGGGATCACAAACTCTATCTTTCAAAGAAAACGCCACATGCTGAGTGTTTGTTCCATACCAGAAACAGAGGAGCCAAAATTCAAATGATAGTGATGGATTAAAATTCCCTCAGACTAGTCCGGCACGATTTATGTCAAATGGCATTTAGAAGGGACGTCTAAGAAAAATCTGGGATCTCCAGAGCAGAACATCCAAAAAACCAGGGAGTGGCAGCAGTGAAGGGGGTTATGTTTAAATGCTTTCTAAAATGTCTTGTTCCCCATCCCAAAAATTGAATGTTCCCTCCCTACAGATAGCAAGGCCAGGTATGCGGATAGGTGTAGGCCATTTCATAAATGTGGATGTCCCCAAATTGGATGTCTGCAGAATCAGATACTTGAACATAATAGCTGGGGTATTTCAGAAGGGGAGTAACCTGGGCCGGATGGTATACATCCAAGGGTGTTGAAAGAACTGAAATATGAGATAGCAGACCTGCTATTAGTAATCTGTGAACTATCATTAAAATCATCTCTAATACCTGAAGATTGGAGGATCGCCCATGTAACACCAATTTTTAAAAAGGGTTCCAGGGGTGATCCGGGAAACTACAGACCGGTGAGCCTGACATCAGTACCGGGAAAAATGGTAGAAACCATCATAAAGAATAAAATTACTCAGCATGTAGATAGTCATGACCTAATGGGACTGGAAAAATACCTCATTCAACTGTCCACTAATACAATCTTATTCAGTATTTTATAGTTGTCACTAAAATACTGAATAAGATTATATTAGTGGACAGTTGAATGAGGTATTTTTCCAGTTGTGATATAGCAGTCATTCACACAAATTGACCTAGTTTTGATTTAGTAATGACCTAATGGGAGACAGCCAACATGGCTTTAGACAAGGAAGATCTTGTCTTACTAATCTGCTATGTTTTTTTGAAGGAGTGAATAAGCAGGTGGACAAAGGTGAGTCGGTTGATATTGTGTATCTGGACTTTCAGAAAGCCTTTGACAAGGTCCCTCATGAGAGACTTTTGGCAAAACTAAAGAGTCATGGGATAGGAGGCAGTGTACTATTGTGGATCAGGAACTGGTTAAAAGATAGAAAGCAGAGGGTAGGGCTAAATGGCCAATTTTCCCAATGGAGAAAGGTGAATAGTGGTGTACCCCAGGGATCTGTGCTGGGTCTGCTGCTTTTTGACATATTCATAAATGACCTGGAAAGTGGAATAACGAGTGAAGTTATCAAATTTGCAGATGACACAAAACTATTTAAAGTTGTTAAAACCCAAGAGGATTGTGGAAAATTGCAAGAGGATCTTGATAAATTGGAAGACTGGGCATCAAAATGGCAGATGAAATTTAATGTGGACAAGTGCAAGGTTATGCACCTAGGGAAGAACAACCCAAACTATGGTTACACGATGCAAGGTTCCACATTAGGAACCACCACCCAGGAAAAAGATTTAGGCGTCATTGTGGATACCATGTTAAAACCCTCAGCTCAGTGTGCCGCAGCGGCCAAGAGAGCAAATAGAATGCTAGGTATGATAAGGAAAGGAATGGAAAATAAAACAAAAGATATTATAATGCCTCTATATCGTTCCATGGTGAGACCGCACCTTGAATATTGTGTGCAATTCTGGTCGCCGTATCTTAAAAAGGATATAGCGATTTTAGAAAAGGTTCAGAGAAGAGCCACCAAAATGGTAAAGGGGATGGAAGGATACTCCTATGAAGAAAGTCTAAAAAGGTTAGGGCTCTTTAACCTGGAAAAGAGACGGCTGAGGGGAGATATGATAGAAGTCTATAAATTAATGAACGGAGTGGAACGGGTAAACGTAGATCGATTGTTTACCTTATCAGAATATAGAAAGACTAGGGGACATGCAATAAAGCTACAGGGTAAACTATTTAAGACTAATAAAAGAAAATATTTTTTCACTCAACGTGTAATCAAACTCTGGAATTTGTTACCGGAGGATGTAGTAAAGGCTGTTAGTGTAACTGGGTTTAAAAAAGGTTTGGACAAGTTCCTGGAGGAAAGGTCCATAAACCATTATTAAGAAGGGACCCAGGATATCAATGCTTGAACCAATATAAGCATTCTGGAACCTGTGTCTCTTGGGGAAACTGCTAGGTACGTATGACCTAGATTGGCCACTGTTGGAAACAGAATACTGGGCTTGATGGACCTTGGTCTGACCCAGTATGGCATATCTTATGATCTTGTGATCTTATGATCTTATGTTCTGAGACTAGCACGTCCTCACTTGCCATTTCTGATACTCAGATGTGTGGCAGCAAGCTTGTAATGTGTTTGGAATATTTATTTATTCACAGGTTTCTTCAAGCAGGAAATAATAACTGTGGTGATGAAAGCACATTTTGCATTTCCCCTGGAAGCTTTTTATCATTTTTCTCATGAGTTTTTATTTCTTCTCTATTTTACTGGTGGCCATGGCTTTTATGCTTTGCGTGGTTTTAGCATTTTAGCATTTTAGCTGGTTTTACACCTATTTATATTAGACAGGCTATCCAATGTTTTCATTTTGCTTTTTATTTTATTTATATGATAGTAATGAGGGATTCTGATGTTCCAACTGTATTTCTTCAACACATCTAGCATTAATATGAGCATAGCACGTATCCTCTTTTTTAAATGCCATTGATTAGCTCACTCTTCATTGATGTTATTTGCCCTCTGATTATATGGACATATTATGAACTTTCGTCTTTCAGCGACCTGGAGGCAGATTTTGCTTATTCTGTGCACTTCGTTCAATAATGTGAGTCATTGTTTACAAATGGATCATGATTCCTTATCACTTACTGCATGGAATTCTATGTTCAGAATGACTGACAGCGGGTCATGTAGATCAGCACCCATGCCCTTTATTTCTGGTTTTATTTTCACAAGCATTTCTAATTTATTATTGTTTTGTCATTCATTCCTTTGGTTCATTATTTCCCAGCATAGGATGTATCTTATGGTTCAGGTTAATTGCATATACCAATAATGTGCTGGTGCTTTGTTATCTGGGCTGCTTTAGAATAGTGGCCAGTTCAGAATACATTTTTTTAATATCCTCATACTTCTGAGCATTGTGGTTGATTCATACATATTACATTTTTTTTTACACATACAGGTTAGTTTACAATGTTTGATTTTTTGAGGTTTGTCTGTCCCGAACTATGACCTCCCATTGGCGGGATTTTTCTTGTTTAATGTTCACTGACTCTGCTTGTCTTCCTTTCTGCCAAATTGGTGTTTGACATAAGTGCAGCTTATAACGGATCAGGCGAGCAAAAATGTTTTATTCAAACATGGCAATGCAGTTTTTATGGCTTTCGGTTTCAGCCTAACTTTCAATTGTTGTTATTTTGTCCTTCAGGAGATTTGGCTTGGTGTAGTTATATTGGCTTTTAAGAATGTCATTGTCTTCCTTTATGCCAAATCGGTGTTTGATACAAGTGCAACTTATAACAGATCAGGCAAGCAAAAGTATTTTATGAAAGGTCTATGGCTTTCCGTTTCAGCCTAACTTTCATTTATCTTTAATTTCCCCTTCAGGAGATCTTGCTTGGTATTGTTATATTGGCTTTTTAGTAGGTGTCATATGGTTTATTGTTATATGTTCTTCCACATTGGCATTCATTATTTAGCTTCATGTTTCCCCACATATTGGGTCTAAAAGGTGGCACAACTGTTTAGGATAATTTAGAATTTCAAATACACACTGCGAGATGTTCATATTATTTTAATTCTGATTTTGCACTACATATCTAGATCCTCCTTGTCCTTCCCTCACCATCATATTTTTTGGAATAGCCATCATCACTGTCTTAAGTGTTTTAAAGGCATTTAGTTTTCTATCTGGTCCACTGCCTTTTATTTGATCTTATATTCATTTATATATTTATTTATTTTATTGTTTGATAATTGTTTTAATGTTATGATAGTAAAAATTTGGATACTATCTGTTCATTTTATACTTATGGTTTTAATCTATTGTATTGTACTTGTGTTCTACCTAGTGTTTTAATATTTATAATTGATTTGATTTTTTTATTATTGTTCCTTTATTACAGTTGCTATTATGATTTATTTATTATTTTAATATGTATTTTCTTTGAGGCAAATACCCACTGAAGAATGCATTGAGCCAAAAGGCCTTGGGGTTCCACAATAAAGCATTTTCCTACACTTTGATTTCTGTAATGCCATTTTAATGGGCCTACCAAAGCAAAGCATCCACCGCCTTCAACTAGCTCAAAATACAGTGGCTAGAGTAATATCACAAACCTCTATCAAAGAACACGTTAACCCAATATTAAAGCAGCTACACTGGCTACCAATTGAGAGCAGAATAAAATTCAAAGCACTCCACACTATATTCAAACCCCTCCAAACAGAACCTGCCATCTGCCTGAGTTTATTCAAATCACTCCAGAAAACAAACCACGTAGAAGTAACAATAGAAATTCTCTTGAGGTACATGCTGACTTCAGAAACTGCAACGCAACTATATCCAAGAGAGCCTTTACACCCCTCTATTATGGAACTCACTTCCTTCAGTCATAAGAAACACTAAGGGGTATGTTTACTAAAGCGCGGTAACGTAGCATTGGTAACGTTAACGCGCGTTAACATCATCGGATGTAGTGTTATCGCGTGGTAATGTTACATCGGGTAACATTAACGTGCGTTAACGTCACCGGCAGTGGTAACTGTCCCAGAGGGCGGAGAGAAGGCGGAAAGAAGGGGTCAATGGGCGGGGAGAGGCTCCTGCTACACTAACACTGGAGCATGAAGGCTCGAACATTACCGCGAGTGAAAACCTGTCGGTAGATGCACATTTGCAGGAGAGAGAGACCATTTCAATGTCAGCAATGTCGGGCACAGACAGGGAGCCCAAAAACAGTGATAGTAGTGACCATTTGCAGCAACAGCATAGTGTCCAAGTATGAAAGGGCACCATGGTGATGGTGCAATTGGGGCAAAGGCGGCTGAAGGCAGGACATGCAGTGGTGGCAACTGGGGCACAGGGTAGACTAGGCCATCACCTAGGTGGCACATAGGAACACAGAAACCAGAAATCAGCATGACAGTGTCTGATCAAGGTCAAAATGCCCAGTACTCTGGCAGGTACCCCAAACATCACACAGCCTGGCAGGTACCCCAAAATGCCCAGCCTGGCAGGTACCCCAAATATCACACAGGAACCACAATGCCTGTAATGGGGCAAGCAGTGCACATCTGGGGACCACTCTAAAAAGGCTCCATGTTCCTTCCCCAGGATAAGTCTCAAACTGTCTGTAAACCAGGTTAAATGAACACCCATTCCACAGCCCCTGATAAGGCAGTACAGGGTGTGACCACACGTTGGGTGAAATGTGTAAACACCCAGTAGTTCATAATGGATACACTGGATCTGCAGTGCATGCCCCAGCCTGACCACAGTCTGCCAGCAGAACACAATCAACCAACCAGGTCCACCCTAGCCAATTGTTGCCAGTCCACCAACCTCACACCCCACAGCCATCTCACCCCCATGTGCAAGTGACATAACAGTGTCAGGCAGTGATGGGGGGATGTGCGGATGTCCATGTATGCCACCGCACCCCAGACCCTGAACCTAGGCACCTGCCTACCTGTACATTGGATGGCCTTGGACTGCACACATCCAGCACCAACAGTATATGGGCATGTCAGCAAGGCAGGGAGGTGCCGGTGGTGGTGGCAGCTGCCTGCCATGGACTAAGGTCATGACCTGCCCCAGTGTGTCGTGTGCAGTGCAATAAACAAGGTCTGTCTAAGAAAGAGCAAATGTAGCCCCAGGGACTGCACTGCCTCTGTGGCAGCAGTGTGGTGCAATACACATACCAGTGTGTGTCCTGGAGTAGAGGATCACAGGTTCACATCCTGGCTGTGGACCTGCAATGCATGTCCCTACATTGCAGATACAACATCAACATGTGCAATCCCAAAAGCATCAGCCAACAGGAGTACAAACATCCGCACACACAGGCCCCACTATCCAAAGCTCCATGGAGAGTCAGGCTGTTTGCACCAGCTGGAGTAGCAGTTATCAGCAGAGCCCACACCTAGCTCATGCACCCCTTAGAGAAATATTGCATCCCCTAGAAGGCAGGTCCTAGCTATAGGATTACTTACTGCCACACTAAGGAGATGCCTTCCTCCCAAGTGACCCCTTTCCTTCAAGGCAGCACAAGGCTGCCAGACTAGAGATGGAACTTCTCTACTATGTCCCTGTAGATCTCCTCTGTATACCTCCCTGTCTGCTTCAGTTCCTCCAAGTCCACTACTCTAGCCTCCAGAGATCAGGCTCTTTCTCTGAGAGTCTGGACCTCTTTGCACAAAGTGCACACATGATCTCTTACCAGCACGGAGATAGTCATACATATGGCAGTCAATGCTAAAAACTGCATAGCCCCCATCATGCTGCTGGATTTCTGTCTGCATTTTTATATTGGTGAGTTGATTAGTTGTTTATAGTTGCTAAGAAAGTAGGGATACCTAAACTAATATGAAGGCCTTTAGGATTTTTTGGTAAATTTTATAATAATATTTTATGTTTGCTTCCCACTGAACTGCTAATAATCTATTAAGGGTTAATTATCCTCTCATGAAAAAACCCTGTGGTGACAAATTTCACTCTTATTCTTAATTGTAATAACTAATTATAAATTAAGGGATATGTCTTGGGTGGATGAAAAAATACCTGTCTGTTTTGTATTAGGAGTGTTAGGGCCTGACTAAAACTATGACAAATTAATTATAAACCTTCAAATCAAGCAAATAACTTGTTCATTCACTATGATTGTGATATTGTTCCCTATGTGTAACTAGCTTACCTTTTACTTTTGTTTAGTTGGATGTTTGTTGCATTGGAAATTATGCTATTTTTTATTTTTTTAATTGTTTTTTTAAGTTTATATCATTCAAAATATTTTGTTGCTTGATGATCATATCTCACTTTGAATGTTCAAAAGCTAAACCAAATGAATGTTTTAAATAAAAATGTTAGTACTATATCTGGAAACCATAATGGCACGGCTAGAGGCAGCTGGCCCTGACTGTCTACTGTACAACAAGTTTCCCTAGCAACCTAGATAGTATGTGCTAGAGCCCAGGCATGAAGGGAACCAACTACCTTTAAGCCCTCCAGTCTCGCCCAGCAAGCCAGAGAATCTGTGGGTTGCCAACTGGCCAGTTTTCAGCCAGTCTGGCCAGTTTTTATATGGCCAGGACAGCTGCCAGCAGAGAGTTAAAACTGGCCATGCAAAAGACAATTTTTTTTGTGAGGGAATCTGTTGCCATTGTTGCCACCACTTCCACTTTTCCCGGGTCTGCAGCATGGCAGCTTCAATCATCCTCTGGCCTCCCCCTCAGCTGACGACTGCAGCAGCAGCAGAAGTGACGGTTTAAAGAAAAAAAATCCAAACAAAAGCGCAAGACCTCGATTCCAGTGTGCTTATCTCTCACCAGTCCTGTCCTCTTCTGATGTGCAGTATGTGCCAGAAGGGATCAGAGCCAGCAGAGACAAGTGCGTTGAAATCAGGATCCCGTCCTTTTGTTTGGGTTTTTTAACATTTCCTTTTTTAAGCTGCTGCTGCTGCCTCTCTCAGCATCAGTGGCAGAGATGGCTTAAAAAAGGAAATATTTAAAAACCCAAGCAAAAGCACAGGATCCTGATTCCAGCACACTTGTTTCTGCTGGTCCCGCCCCCTTCTGATGTGGAAGTATGCGTAAACCCAAGCAAAAATTTGGAGGGGATCATGAAGCCTACTTGCGAACTGTTCCTTCTTCAGCATCAGACGGGTTTGGGGGCCTTATCTGTCTTGAGGGTCCAGAGGATGGCCCTGGTTAGATTCCTCCTAACGCCAGTCCTGACATCTGCTATCTTTTTTTTTGTACAGTACAGGGGGAATGCATCTTTTTCTGTATCTCTGCTGTTGCATTGCATTGCATGCAGGATCTGGCTTTTTGAAGTTTCAGTTTCACTTTTGTGTAGATATTTCTATTTTCACGTTTTGGTAGCTTATTTTTTATTTGGTGAAGGTCCATCTGTGTTCTGCAAACCAATGCAATGAGAGTATAGGAGTGTGTTAGGGCTAATTACCTTATCTGCCACGGAGGGTTGGATGAATATTGCTAACCGGGTTGAGAAACTAAAAAGTAAGTATTGAACATTGTAAAGTTGATGCCAGACCTTAAAGGGATTGAGTGGGTTTTCCTTAACTGAGGCAGATGTGCACAAGAAAGGGGTGTGTACTGGAAACAGACCCACTGGAGAAACTTGGCATTGTTTTCTTGTTCATTGTATTTTTTTCCTGCAACCTGGGAAATAAAACCTTCTGTGAACTTTTTTTAAGACTGACTAGAAATGAAGGGGTATGTTTACTAAATGGCGCTAATGTAGCATCTGTAATGCACATTAACATTACAGTAGCTAACCTAAATGTGTGTTAACGTTACCGGCAGCGGTAAATGTCCCAGAGGGCGGGAAGAGGGTGGAGAATAGGGGTCAATGGACAGGTAGTGAGTGGGAAGACGTCCCTGCTACACTCACGATGTAATATTACTGCCAGGATTCTACCTCCAGTGAAAACCTGTCGGTAAATGCACCTTTGCCGGAGAAAGAGACCATTTCAGTGTCAGCAATGTACAGCACAGACAGGGAGCCCAAGAAAAGTGATAGTAGTGCTCCATTTGCAGCAATAGCATAGTGCCGAAGTAGGAATGGGCACTATGGTGATGGTGAAAATGGGGCAAAGGAGGGTGCAGGTGGGTCATGCAGTGGGGGCAGCTAGGGCACAAGGCAGACTAGACTGTGTTCCTAGGCACATAGGAACACAGAAACTGAAAAACAGCAAGACAGCATCTGACCAAGGTCAAACATGCCCAGTATTCTGTGTTCCACAGTGTCCCATCCAGGGGACATGTACCCAGCAGGTACCCCAAACATCACTGATCTGTTCGATGGGTGTACATGGCCCCCCTCATACATGCAATGTATACTGACCAGCAGACTGTCTGCAGTTTGTATGTGCATGGTGGGGACACCCAGTGGAGGGCAGCGGGTACAGTATGACTGTACTTGCTGCAGCTGACTGTTAGACCTAGCAAGGTGGGAAGTGTGGTCTCCCATTATTACTGGTAGGGCTGACAGGGTCTTGGTAACAGGTGTATTTACTGTTTGGGGTATGTTAGCTTGGGATGAGGGGTTGAATCCAACTGGAGCACAGTAACCTCTGGAATGGGAATGGGGGACCAAAGGGAATGGGGGTTTTGGTCCCACAGACACCCCTTGTGGCTGTGGGCAAGCTCCATACCCCTCCATTGCAAGCCCTTCGGGGACAAGGGAAATTTATAATGTATCTGACTGAACACCAGCGGTCTGTATGCATTGCTACATAAAATATATAAACCCCATGTGGTTCTAGACACGCCTCCCTCTTGATAGTAAGCAGCCATGGCATCAGCATTGTAACACTGTTCTGTGGTGACAGCAGGACACAAGGTGACTAGTATACCCCACTGCAGAGACTACATGCCACTAACTGGTAGTGATGGGGATCTGCAGCATGGGCAGGTACTGGGGACCCGGTGCTGGCACACATCCTCACCTTCAGGGTGAACACAGATGCTGCTCAGTAGCACGGTTTGAAGTTGCTCTGTGCTTGTATCACACACTGTCAGGTCTTACTGAGCTGAGGTGATGGATAAGTGCATTCTCCATTCGGTGATCATCTGTAGACTGCTGTTCTTCATGTGCACTGCATCATGGGTACTGGTGGGGCTAACCTATACCGGCACACACAGCAGACATTTTTTTGTATCCAGACATTGCTGTGCAGCAAGGTGTGGAGGTCTCTGTAGGCAGGGGCCTAGGGGTTTGATTCCTACCTATTCCTTTTGTGACTGTGCTACTCAGATCATTTTTATGCCTGTAACAGTTAGGACTCTGAAGATCTGTGCTGCTAGCCCATAACACCCTCTCCTCAGCTGGCATCCATCCTTCAGCCCATCTATCTGCCTCTGACGGCTGTGTGCAGTCCTATCTTCTTGTGCAGGCTGCTACCCCAAGTCCTGCATTGGTACCCTTTTCTGCATTGTGGCTCTTTGTGCTTGCCTCTCCTGTGCCTGATCTGTATGGCGCCACTATTCCTCTGTCCTCCTGTCGCTGCAAATACCCTGCCACCTTTGCTACTGCTGGGGGACACATATTCCCCATCCTATGCCACCCACTGTCATTGCAGCATTTTACATTGGCACCACTCTGTGCATCAGTACAGCTGCCTCCAACATGTTTCTCTGCTTTACCGGCTGCCACATAGGGTGCCTGCAGATATGGCAGGTCCATCAGCTCCCACCTCTCCTTCCTTCCATCACCTGTTCATTGCCTTTCCTTGGTGCTCTATCCAGCGTTAGGGTTACAGCTATTTTTATGCCTTACAGTTCATGCTTGTCAGCTTAAAGAACCTTACAACCCTTAGGGGACCTTACGTTAGGGCACCTTACGTTAGGGCACCTTAAGTCCTTAGGGCACCTTAACTTAAGGCACCTTAGGTTAAGGTGCCTTAGGTTAAGGCACCTTAACATCCTAAGGGCACCTTAATATAAGGCAGCTTAGGTCAAGGCACCTTAGTTTAAGGCACCTCACAGCCCTTAGAGCACTTTAACTTAAGGCACCTTAAGGTGCCCTAAGGGCTTCAAAGTGCCTTAAGCTAAAGCACTTTACATTAAGGTGCCCTAAGGACATTCAGGCCCCTTAACATAAGGTGCCTTAAGTTAGGGCACTTTACATCTCTTAGGCACGATAAGGCATGTTTGTGAGCCTTAACATGCCCTAAGGTGCATGCTTGTCACCTTAACATGCGATGTCCTGTTAACGTGCGTTAAACAGCCAAGGTGCCCTGTTAACGCTCGCTAAATGGCCCATTGCTCCCTTTATGCCGGAATGTCCTCTACCTTCCCACTGCCTTATATGGCTTCAGGTACCTTAACACTGCCCTTACTGCTGGTAACTATACTGCAGTTTAGTAAACATCCCCCCAAGTTTGAAGCCCTTTTACTAAACTGTGCTAAGCAGTATAGTATACAGGGTGGCCCAAAAAAAGTGAGAACATCTCGTAAATTAAAAGCTTAAGTAGTTTACTTATTTACCTTTTTTAGCTATATAATGTCTTTATTTTGACAATTTCCGGTTGCCATCTTTTTTTTAAAATTTGTCAATCGTTTGCATCTGTCTTTTTGAATTTTTAAATAACTTATATGCTACGAGATGTTCTCACTTTTTTTGGGCCACCCTGTATATTATAGTGCGTGATAGCTGTTAGCATGTGGCAACTGTTATGCCCATGCAGTAATTTCCATTGTTACTGCACATTGCACAATGGGGCAGGGAATGGGAGAGCTGGGACGGAGAGTGGACACATTGCCGTTAGTATGGGGGGACATACTGCATACAGTCAATGTCACAATTAGTACAGGTGCACTTTATATCACCTCAGTGAGTGGAATTGTGCACCTGCATTAATTGCAAATGCCATTGCTGCATGTTAGGGTACTTTTCTGTGCGTTAATTCCTGGGTCATGCTGGACATGCAATAAGCAGTTAGCATACGACTTTTGCACTTACTGTACGAGTATGTTGTTCTTTCTAGAACTGACAATTTGGACTGTGGCTGGCAATGTTCCCCCTAAGCTGCACTGGGTCCGCCGCCAACATTCCTGCCGGCAAGGGGGGGGGGGGGGTGCAGTGCGATCGATCGCTCCACCCCTCCCCCACTGGCGGGAATGCCGGCGGAGGACCCGGCGCAGATGAAAGGGAACATTTCAAGGGTGCTGCGGCGTGTGTTAATGAGTGGAATTCTGCACCTGCATTAATTGATGCTTTGATGCAGTATCCAGCTGGCTCGAATCTCAAAACCTCCGAATACAGCACAAGAAAACAGAGGTTCTTTTCATTACGAGGAACCAAAACTTCACCCCGCCACCCCACTTAAAGGTTAAGGAAGCAGAGCTACAAACCAAATCCATAATCCGATACCTTGGAGTCACGTTAGACCAACGACTGGACATGAAGGTGCACATAAGCAACATAGCAAGAGCAATTTACCACAAAATTCAAACACTCAGGCACTTACGCTTCCTACTAGAGCTGGATGACTTCCAGACAATCTATCAAGCGTTGATTATACCGCACTTTGATTACGCTAATGCAATCCTACAAGGGCTCCCACAATCCACCCTGAACCCGCTCCAACTCGCGATGAATGCCGCGGCGAGAGTCCTACACGGGGCTTCTAGGGGCGATCATGTTACGCCCATCCTGAAGCACCTCCACTGGCTCCCTATACATGGCAGACTCGCTTTCAAAACCCTACTGCTGACTTTCAAGGCCATCAATGGGCTCTTCTCCACATCACTAGTAGAGCTTATCCAAACCATGTCCCCCAATAGGTCCAGAAGATCTGCAGCAGTCAACACACTGATAATCCCGAAGGAAATAACCCAATGCACCCATGCAATAGCAAAAAGGGCTTTCAGATTCTATGCACCCAGATGCTGGAACACCCTACCACCCAGCATCCGGGCAATCCCTGACCTAACCCAGTTTAGGAAGGCATTGAAGCACCACCTCTTCCTCAAATGCTACCCGGAAGACAGCGCTCCAATAGCCCCCTCCCCCATCTAGTGCAGCCACAGCAACTTAACCAATAGCCCCCTCCCCATCTAGTACAACCACAGCAACATACCCCGCAAGCCATCCATGACTACGATTACTTTTGACACGACATAACGTGTCACCTAGATGTAAATAGTTACCCCAGTTTTATCCAAGTTGGAGTACCTGTTCTTTGTAAACACAGATCAGCTTGCTGCACTGTGCTAGTCATTCTGTTTCATGTAAACTGCACTGATGTTGAATAGCACGGTATAAAAGAGACTTTAAATAAATAAATAAATAAATGCAAATGCCATTGCTGCATGTTAGGGTACTTTTCTGTGCGTTAACTCCTGGGTCATGCTGGACATGCAATAAGCAGTTAGCATACGACTTTTGCACTTACTGTATGTTGTTCTTTCTAGAACTGACAATTTGGACTGTGGCTAGCAATGTTCCCTCTAAGCTGCGCTGGGTCTGCCGTCAACATTCCTGCCGGCAGGAGGGGGTGCAGTGCGATTGATCGCTCCGCCCCCCCCCTCCCCCCACCGCAGCACCCTTGCAATGTTCCCTTTCATCTGCACCAGGTCCTCCGCCGGCATTCCCACCAGTGGGGGGAGGGGCAGAGCGATCAATCACACTGTACCCCCCCCACCCCGCTGGCAGGAATGTTGGTGGCGGACCCAGCGCAGCTTAGAGGGAACATTGGTGGCTAGGAGTATTTATAGCACTGAGAGCAACCCAACTATGCCAGGACCTGGGATCAAGGTCTTCTGCATGTAATGATATAGAGAAGATTCTGTTTATTTCAAATCAGTTCCCTGGTTCTAATTTAAACATGGGAATAAACCCAACCTGAAAAAATCAAAACTAGATGTAGTGTGTTTTTGAAAATTCCTGGCTACATAATAAAACTCAAGCTGGAGCTTTATTTTAAGAGAAGTGAGATCAGTGTGAAAATACAACTGTAACAGTGTGCATAGATAATTGTCACCGCCGGCTCTGAAGACTATCCAACTCTACTGTTCTCCTGTTATTTATGTCACGGTGGGTAGTCAGGATGTTACCTCAAATTGAATCTCTCAGAGGGTGGGCAGAGGAAACACTACATTCTGGAAGGAAAACCTCCCAAATCAGCCAGAGAGAACCAGATGGTACCCCTCAGACTAATCAAAGAGGAACAACAACCAGAAATGAAAAGGATCTAAAATCAGGAAATAGCCTTCAAAGCAGGTTAATGTTATATTGGTTAACATTTATTTCCCATGTGGAAGATTATCACAAAATAACATTCAAGTAGGAAAAAGAACTTTAATAAATGGATGTTGAATTTAATATCAGAATAATTTACCATATAATAAACATGAATGTCTTTAAGGCATTTATAATATTTAAAAATTCTTTCCAGAAGCAAATATAAAAATTTCACTAAGTTTTGAACTATCAGAGTCAGTGGACTTTAATATTCAGTAGAATATTGTTGTTAAAAACTCTTGAATAAATATAGGATATGTGTGTTGACACTTTAGTACGATTTTTTCTTAATTAGTTAAAATCCTTGACATTACAAAGGAAATTTCTACGAATCAATTCCTTTTAGGTCTGTGTTTTTATATTTGAGCTCAAAATATTAAAATTTCTCTCCATATATGTAGTAGCTACTTATCTTTCCCAGAGAACTCAGATGGGGGTCAAGTCTTCAGGCTTTTCTTCTTCCCCTCAATGGTTTCTGGACTCAGGAATCAGAAGCCTTTTCTCTTTGAAGTCTGTGTCCTTTTCTTCTTTTTTCTTCAGTTCAATAAAGTATACTCCTATCTAAATCCCTCCCTTTTACTTTCCTAGCAATAACTTAAAATAAAAAAATCTCTTATGTTAAATCACTGTGAGTGACAAGCTTGCCATTTTTTTCCTCTTTATTTATTTTTTTACATTCTCTTATATACTGTGCTAATCTGCATCAGTGCAGTTTACATTGAACAGGGCATTATAACTTGGAGATAACTATTTTACAGGGAACATGGGCTATGGAGGGTTAAGTGGCTTGCCCAAGACCACAAGGAGCACCTGTGGGACTAGCAACCCCAGTCCTTCCAGCCCAAGGTTGAACCCCTGACCTTCTGGTCTGAAGTACCTTGCCCCAACCACTAGGCCACTCCTCCACTCCATGCTTACAGGAAAAAGAATTAAAAAGAAAAAAAAAACAACTATTTCCCTGTCCCCTCTCACACCTGCAGTCCTACACCCCCATTCAGCTCCCAGACATTCCCACTCAAACCTTCACTCAATCCCAATCAACCCACAGTCAGTCTCACAGTCATCCCAAAAGGAAAATGCAACTTTAAACTTGGTGCTGCTTTTGTTTAGAATCCCCAGTCGTAGAGCACAGCGACTTCTCTCAGCCTTCCACCGTCACCTTCACTCACAGGTTTCCTTTACCTGTCAGCTATAAACTACTTAAAGAAAACTACCTTTAATTTATTCTTCAATCCTTTAAATTCCTCGGAGGATTTCTATCCTTTAATTTACTACTCCGACTCTGCATCAGAGTCTCACTATAGATATAAGCATTCTGTTAACAGCAGTCTAAGAAATTATTTCAGAAACCAAAATATCCCTTTAAAATCATATTTCTTCAGCCCATTAATAAATCTTCTAACTTTTGCCCAGTGATATTAACCCAAGTAGCCATAAAGCCAATAAACCCCCCAAACAAACATCTGATTTCAGTTAAAACCTCACCTTGCACAGTTCAGTTTTTCAATCCCATTGGAAATATATTTTTTATTTGACAGGACCATTTTTTCTCATTCACTACAACTCCAGAGATCATCAGTCCCTGATTAAACTTCATACTCTGTCACTAAAATCAACCCCACTCCCCCTTTACTTCATATCTCTCACATCATCCAGTCCCCAAACTGCCACACCAGTCAAACACTTCAGCATTCCAAACTCCCCTGACACCAGTATCTTTACCCTTGATGATGTCATTAAAAAGTCCCAGATGAGATTCAGCAACACCTTTGACATTCATTGTGTAAGAAATCAATTACTGAAGTTTTCTAATACATGTAACATTTTTTAAAGCTGTTTCGTTAAGAGATTAAGCAGTGCAACACTAAAAAAGCTATCTGCATCACACTTAACTGTCATTCCCGCCTGAACCTCATTACCATAATCCCCTAAGGAGATTGATTTATTCATTTAAACTTTTTTTATATACCACTTTTTAAACTATTAAAGTGGTTTACAGAGATCAACAGTTTGATTCAGAGAACATTTGGGGGGAGGGGAGAAATTGGGACTATTAGAACTTTAGAATTTATAACTTACCTAGTCAACTTATTTACAGGTTTTCCTCACCCACTTTTATATCCTGGAAACTAGGCAAAACAGAATGGTTTAAAATCAGCAAAGGTGTACGACAAGGCTGCATACTTCCCCCCTACCTCTTTAATTTATATGCAGAACAAATCATCAGAGAAGCAGGATTATATGAAGACAACCAAAGTGTGAATGTTGGTGGAAGACTCATCAACAACCTTCACTGTGCTGATGATACCACATTACTGGCTCAAAGTGAAGACTATCTGAAGCATTTGCTTCTCAAGATCAAGGAACATAGTCTTAAAATGGGTCTGCACCTTAATGCTAGAAAACTAAGATCCTGACAACTGGCAAAATCAATGTTCATCATTGATGGAAAAGAAATTGAAATAGTTGACAGCTTTAACTTACTTGGATCAACTATCAATAAAGGACCAGCAGTCAAGAAATCCGGTGACGTATTGCTCTTGGTAGAAAGGCACAATTCTTTTTCAACTGAGCAAATTACAGCTAAATCGGACTTCCAAAAATGATCAAAATACATTTTTCAAGGTCCCCAGACCTTCTGCACTCAAATCCAACCACCAAAGTTCAAAATTGCCAACTTTTAATGTGATGGAGCTACTCCTCCCCGCTCAAAAAATGGGTCACAATTAAGCCAAACTAAGCAATTATCATCAATAAAAATTATATATTTGGGCTCCCCAATATCCCCTCATCACTTTCTGATACTTCAAACTTTGAAATTTTAATTTTTAAAATCGCCGTTTTTTTCTGACTTTAAGGGGTATGTTTACTAAACAGTCTTAATGTTCCCAGCGTTAGCTCCAGCGATAATGTGAAGAATGCCATAAAAGGAATGGGTGTTCCGGTCTTAAGGTAGCAATCGCGGGTTATCACGCGATAAAGTGCACCGTGCTCATTATCACGCGATAGAGTGGGCCGCGCACGTTACCGCACGTTGTGATAAGGAAGCTTATCATAGCTCAGGTAGGAGCTATAGAAAAGATGATGTGACTCTGAACAAGCAACCTGTCAGTTCTGGTAGAAGTGAGAAAACAGAGTTTTCACATAAAAGACTACCAGTCCCAGAATGCACCAGGTTTCCAGCAGCCATGAGAGGGGCTGAAGTGAGAGAATGTGTGTGCAATCAAGAGAGCTATGAGGTAATCCCTAAGCACTCATCTCAAAGGGCAGGGCCTGATTCAACACAGCTGCGCTGTGTTAGGGAGCAGCACACATTAGGACAGAATAAGAATAGAGCTTTTTCTTCAGATAACAGCTACAGAGGGAGGAAGAGATACAGAGACAGCAACGGCTACAAGCACCAGTATCACCTGGAAAAACAGAAGCCAAGCCAAGCAGATAGAGAGAGAAGGAAACTCTCTGGAAGGAAGAGAAGAAAGGCCATTGGAAGGTCTGGGAGATTCCAAGGCAGTACTCATACTGGGAGGTATTCCAAAAGCCAGCAGAGTCCATTGGACTGGATTCAGCCAGAGGAATGGAGTGGCAGAGATAGGAATCACCAGTGGCTACCTGGAAGAGAGAAGACTGCATGTGGAAGGGACTTTCAGACCAAGGCCAGAAGGTATGTGAGAGAAGATCCAGTGTCCAGGGATCAAGATTGGAAGGCTGGACATCAGAATTGGATTACATATTGGCCAGGCTTTACAGAGAGGAATTATGATGGCAGGAGAGGCTCAGGTATGAACACTGATCCAGACCCTATCTATAATAGAGAGTGGCAGCAAGGGAATGAGCATTCTCATGATAGTGCCTTAATGAAAGACTCGTCTGTGCCAATGTATGATAGTGACCATATGCTGATTGATACAGCAGATGAAAATACAGTTTATATGGACTGTTCTCTATCTAAATGCTATTACTAGTTTTCTCTGAGCAAACACATCAGCCATCACAAAGAAACCTAACTTTGTTCTTTATTTCCACTGCAAACAGCTCTTAAAGCAGGATTTGGGCTCACACAGTAGCAGCCAGCCAGCTAAAGGCTTTCAGCTGGTCCATTGATAGTAATTAGGGCTGCACCTGATTGTGTGTGTGAGCAAGGGAGAATCCCTGCTGAGATCGGCGTGGAAAATAAGCAGAAGTTAACCTAACCAGCAAAGTTTATTCTTTACTTTGTGCCTTTGTATTTGGTAATTATTTGCTAAGAAAACATTAGCTAATTGCCTGACAAGCTGAAGGTTGTTTTCTGGTTTACTTTGTGACTTTTTGTTATCCATTTTAAACACTGCAAGCAAGTAACCTCATTTATAGTGCTATCAAGCATACATGTGCTGGGTGAATTAAACCCCATCAATAAAAGAAGTATTTTATTGATCTTACCACTTGGTTTCACAACTCAAATTATTGTCATCAGCTGTGTTTGGGAGTGAATGAACTACGATACCCACAATACCTTGTAAGAATCATATGAATATATGCATCGTCAAGATTGTGTAAGTTCTCACCCTAGGCAGCCGTCTGACAAATGGCATAGTTTTTCAGATTGCTCTTGCACCAAGAGGATTTACTTGTTGTGGATTACAAATAAAAGTCAAGTTTAAAGCTGTAAGAAGATTTCTTTCCCTCATCTGCACTTTGGAGGAAAAGTGGTTGTTCCAGGAAGCTGTCCCAGAGGAAAAGACCCTGTGCAAAGCTGGATTCATCACTGAGACAAGGTAATATGTACCTGGGCATGTCTAGTGGTGGATGTGTGTAAGCACAGGGGGTAATTGAAAAAAAAAAAAAAAAAGTTGAAAAAAAAAAAAAACCCACACCTGGTTGGAAGGTGCTGCTCTTTGGTTTTTTTTTTTCTCTTTTCTTGCAGGGTCAAGATGGATCCGAGGGAGATGGCTCAGTGGATGGCAGCCCAATTCAGCAAGCAGCAGGAGCTATCACAGCAGGCCCAGGACACTGCTATGAAGGCCTTAATCGAACAGCAGAAACCAGTGCTTGATCTGGTGCAAGCTCTAGTTCAGCTGCAGAGCCAAAGTGGAACAGATGCAAGACCAGCAGTTAGTACTGGTACACCACATGTGAACACTGTGGGACTCAATCAAGGGATTGGGGCATTTAATTTTGGGAAATTAACTCCAGAAGATAATGTTGATGATTTTCTAGAGTCTTTTGAAAGAGTGGCACAGGCTTTAGCATGGCCAGAGACCCAGTGGGCAGTAAGGCTGGCAGCCTCATTAACTGGTGAGGCACTAGCAGCTTACAGAGCAATGCCAGCAGCCCAGGCTTTGATTTATAAGGATGTAAAGGCAGCTATTAGAGATCGCCTAGGGTTGTCTATTTCAGAGTATAGGCGAATGTTTAGAGCTGTTACATTGAAAGTGGGTGAGACACCCAGGGCTCTGAGTCAGAGAATTAGAAGTCTAGCTGTAAAATGGTTGGAGCCTGAGCAAAAGACAGTAGAAATGTTATTAGATATTATAATGCTGGAACAATTTATGCTTGGGGTACCTAAAGATGTGAATGTTTTTCTTATACAGCAAAATTGCCAAAATCTTGGAGAGGCAGCCATGCTAGCAGAGAGATTCTTGGAAGCCACGCAGGCTTGCCATAGAATGGGTGGCCCTCTAAAGATGGATGCTGAGGCTAGATGTGCTGTATCAGAAAAAGGAATAATTAGGAATGTTTCTAAAAATGAATGTACTGTATCAAACCAGATGACACAGTGGAATAGAAAAAAATGTTTCAAGTGTCGAAAAGTGGGACACTTAGAGAAGAGATGCCAGACACACACTAGTTTAATGGGTCTGGATTTAAAACAGCCCAAGGAAGGATTTCTTTTGATGGTTGATGTGCAAGGAATTACCACAAATGCATTATTAGACTCTGGGCAGACCAGAGTATGATGTCAAAAAGGCTTTGGAAGAGGATAGAGGCCCAAGAAAGATTTGTGCCTAGAACCCCTGAAAGCCAAGTTCACATCAGATGCATTCATGGTGCTGCATCATCATATCCCACCTATAGGCTAAAGGTTAAGTGCCTAGGGGAACAAGAGGAAGTCCTATTAGCAGTAGTGCCTAGGCTACCCTTTGATTTGGTTCTAGGAAGAGACTGGCCAAGATTTAAGCAGGGTCTAGTGGAAGGACTAGGAAAAAAGGAGGGAGAAGGTTTAATGGTAGTAGCTCCCGGGCCTTTATTTGGAAGTCCTCAGACCCCAGCTAAAAAGATGGTTAAGCGTCCAGAAGACCAAGCTACCCCAAAGCAGATATTCGTCCTAAAGTACCATAAGGTCTCTGAGAAGGCCCAAGCTCCTAAGCGGGCAACCCCTCAGTCTGCTGGGTTTGACCTATGCAGCATAGAAAGTGTGACTGTACCTAGCCAAGGGAGAGCCCTGGTTGACACCGGTCTCCAAGTGGAAATACCAATTGGATGTTATGGGAGAGTAGCCCCAAGGTCTGGATTAGCCCTTAAATATTTCATCGATGTGGGTGCGGGAGTAATTGATCCCGATTACAGGGGCAATATTAAAGTTCTGTTGTTTAACTTTGGACAGAATGAGTATCATGTGAAGACAGGAGACAAAATTGCCCAATTGATTTGTGAGAGGCTGGGTTTTCCACCTGTGGAGGAGGTCACATCCCTAGAGAATTCTGAACGTGGAGCCAATGGTTTTGGTTCTACTGATGTCAAAGGGGTTAAAAGCTTAGCTGCCACCTGTGCCCGAGAGAGGGAGGTGAGTGAAGAGGAAGATTTGGGACCCCAGGTATCTGATTGTAAAGAAAGATCAGAACCCCAAATAGGTGAGGACCTGACAATGGTACAACAGGAAGAAATTAGGAAGTTGCTTAAGGAATTCCCAGATGTGTTGACACCCATACCTGGGGAGACCCATTTGGTGGCCCATGAAATAATAACTCCACCTGGGAAGTTGGTTCGTCAAAGGCCATACCGCTTGCCTGAAGCCAAAAGACAGGAGGTAGTGGCACAAGTCCAGGAGATGTTGGACATGGGGGTAATAGAAGAGTCAAAGAGTCCCTGGAATAGCCCCATAGTCCTGGTGCCGAAGCCTGATGGATCCTTAAGATTTTGTATTGACTTCCGGCAGGTAAACGCCATATCAGTTTTTGATGCATATCCAATGCCAAGAATTGAGGAGCTGCTAGACCAGCTGGGACAGGCTCAATACTTAACCACCCTTGATATGACAAAAGGATATTGGCAAATCCCGCTCACCAGGGAGTCGAAGCCGAAAACTGCGTTCAGCACCCCCGTTGGCCTTTTCCAGTTCAAGAGGATGCCTTTCGGACTGCATGGAGCAGCGGCTACCTGCCAAAGGTTAGTGGATCAGGTACTTCGACCCCACCAAAGTTATGCTTTTGCATACATGGATGATGTCATAATCCATAGTAACACCTGGGCGGAGCATTTGAAGAGGATCAGGGCAGTCTTGTGCTCTATGAAGCAAGCGGGAATCACTTTAAACCCGAAGAAGTGTGCCTTTGCAAATAGGGAGGTAAAATACCTAGTCCACCTAGTGGGAAGAGGAAAAATTAAACCTCTATTAAGCAAAATAGATAGCATCAGGAATTTTCCTCCTCCAACAACCAAGAAACAACTAAGAAGTTTCTTAGGACTTATTGGATACTACCGCTGGTTTATACCGCAATTCGCAGAGAAAAGTGCCATTTTCACGGATATGCTGCGAAAGAATTGTCCAAACCAGATAAAGTGGACACCAGAAGCTGAAAAAGCGTTTTCAGTATTAAAAGAAAAATTGTGTACAGGACCGGTACTGAAAGGAGTAGACTTCAAGAAACCCTTTCTGGTTCAAACCGATGCATCGGATGTAGGGCTAGGAGCAGTCCTATCCCAGTGCCATGATGGAGAGGCGCATCCTGTGATGTACCTGAGCAGGAAGTTGTCACTGGCTGAACAAAAGTATTCCACGATAGAAAAAGAGTGTTTGGCTATCAAGTGGTCAGTGGAGGCGTTAAGGTTTTACCTTACAGGGAGAAAGTTCCAGTTGGTCACGGATCATGCCCCACTTAAGTGGTTGCAGCAAATGAAGAACCACAATGCCAGGTTGACACGCTGGTACATGGCCTTACAGGCGTTTGATTTTCAGGTTGAACATCGTGCCGGGAAGTTACACAAGAATGCGGATGCACTTTCCCGTATTACGGACTGTAGAGAAGAAGTTTTACCAGTAAAACCAGTCCGTAATAACTTAAGCAGGGGGGTATGTGATAAGGAAGCTTATCATAGCTCAGGTAGGAGCTATAGAAAAGATGATGTGACTCTGAACAAGCAACCTGTCAGTTCTGGTAGAAGTGAGAAAACAGAGTTTTCACATAAAAGACTACCAGTCCCAGAATGCACCAGGTTTCCAGCAGCCATGAGAGGGGCTGAAGTGAGAGAATGTGTGTGCAATCAAGAGAGCTATGAGGTAATCCCTAAGCACTCATCTCAAAGGGCAGGGCCTGATTCAACACAGCTGCGCTGTGTTAGGGAGCAGCACACATTAGGACAGAATAAGAATAGAGCTTTTTCTTCAGATAACAGCTACAGAGGGAGGAAGAGATACAGAGACAGCAACGGCTACAAGCACCAGTATCACCTGGAAAAACAGAAGCCAAGCCAAGCAGATAGAGAGAGAAGGAAACTCTCTGGAAGGAAGAGAAGAAAGGCCATTGGAAGGTCTGGGAGATTCCAAGGCAGTACTCATACTGGGAGGTATTCCAAAAGCCAGCAGAGTCCATTGGACTGGATTCAGCCAGAGGAATGGAGTGGCAGAGATAGGAATCACCAGTGGCTACCTGGAAGAGAGAAGACTGCATGTGGAAGGGACTTTCAGACCAAGGCCAGAAGGTATGTGAGAGAAGATCCAGTGTCCAGGGATCAAGATTGGAAGGCTGGACATCAGAATTGGATTACATATTGGCCAGGCTTTACAGAGAGGAATTATGATGGCAGGAGAGGCTCAGGTATGAACACTGATCCAGACCCTATCTATAATAGAGAGTGGCAGCAAGGGAATGAGCATTCTCATGATAGTGCCTTAATGAAAGACTCGTCTGTGCCAATGTATGATAGTGACCATATGCTGATTGATACAGCAGATGAAAATACAGTTTATATGGACTGTTCTCTATCTAAATGCTATTACTAGTTTTCTCTGAGCAAACACATCAGCCATCACAAAGAAACCTAACTTTGTTCTTTATTTCCACTGCAAACAGCTCTTAAAGCAGGATTTGGGCTCACACAGTAGCAGCCAGCCAGCTAAAGGCTTTCAGCTGGTCCATTGATAGTAATTAGGGCTGCACCTGATTGTGTGTGTGAGCAAGGGAGAATCCCTGCTGAGATCGGCGTGGAAAATAAGCAGAAGTTAACCTAACCAGCAAAGTTTATTCTTTACTTTGTGCCTTTGTATTTGGTAATTATTTGCTAAGAAAACATTAGCTAATTGCCTGACAAGCTGAAGGTTGTTTTCTGGTTTACTTTGTGACTTTTTGTTATCCATTTTAAACACTGCAAGCAAGTAACCTCATTTATAGTGCTATCAAGCATACATGTGCTGGGTGAATTAAACCCCATCAATAAAAGAAGTATTTTATTGATCTTACCACTTGGTTTCACAACTCAAATTATTGTCATCAGCTGTGTTTGGGAGTGAATGAACTACGATACCCACAATACCTTGTAAGAATCATATGAATATATGCATCGTCAAGATTGTGTAAGTTCTCACCCTAGGCAGCCGTCTGACAACGTTAACCTTAACTTCATGTGCTGACCTGCAATCACAGTAACAGAGGTGTAGCACATTGGTTATTACAATGCCTGCTGAAACAGGGATCATGAGTTTGATCCACCAGTGGGTGGAATGAATAAGGTTGGTAAAGGCAATTCCTTTTCCTGCTTGAAATAGTACAACAATCTGTGTTGCCAGCAAAAAATTCCCGCACCCCTGTGCCATAAACTAATCCACCTTTTAGAGCGCACCAGAAGGCACATTCTAAACCACAACGTCAGTCAAGGCGGTTTATAATGTGCCCCAGAGGCCATGTCGAAAGGTTGCCAACTCCCAAAGCACCATAGTAGGCACCCCATAAGCTGGCTGAAGCTAAGGTGTGGCTTAAGATGCCCCAAGGATGTATAGGTGACCCCAAAAAGTTGGCTAAGGTCAGTAAGGTCCCCAAAGTTGAAAAGCAAGAGAGGTATGGGCCAAACACAGATGTAACCCTAACACTGCACAGAGCAACAAAGAAAGACAATGCACAAGTAATGGAAGGAAGTAGATCTGAGCTGATGGACCAGACAAAGAAGAATGTATCCTTGAAGGATACTACAAAAAGCAGAGAGGTTCCAAAAAAGAGTAAAGTAGCCCAAATGCCCTCGAGTATGGAGCAGACAGAGCTTAAAGATCCCAAATTACCCATGTCTACCAATAGCCAAATTAATATGAATAAAATACAGTCTCTAAAATGCTTGTATGCAAATGCTAGAAGTCTACAAAACAAGATGGGAGAGTTAGAATATATAGCACTAAACGAGAGGTTAGATATGATTGGAATATCAGAGACATGGTGGAAGGAGGACAACCAGTGGGACACTGTGATACCTGGGTACAAACTATATCGTAATGATAGAGCTGATCAAATTGGTGGAGGGGTTGCACTCTATGTTAGAGAGGGCATTGAGTCAGAAAGGATTAAAGTTTTGCAAGAAACAAAATTTGCTGCAGAATCTCTATGGATTGAAATTCCATGTAAAAAGGGGAAGGCGATGGCAGTGGGGGTGTACTATCGTCCGCCTGGCCAGAATGAACAAATGGATGATGAAATGCTCAAAGAAATCAAGGAAGCTAGCAAAAGTTACAGTGCAGTAATAATAATGGGTGATTTCAATTACCCCGGCATCGACTGGGTCAGTGTCACAACAGGACATGCTAGGGAGATAAAGTTCCTAGATGAAATAAAAGACTGCTTCTTGGAGCAGCTGGTTCATGAACCGACCAGAGGGGAAGCAATATTAGACCTAGTCCTTAGTGGAACACCAGATGTAGTGCAAGAGATAAGGGTGTTGGGGCCACTTGGCAATAGTGATCATAGCATGATCACCTTTGATTTAATTAGTGGAGGAGGGATAGTAAGGAAATCCACAGTACTACCCTTTAACTTTCGAAAGGGAGACTATGATAAAATGAGGAAAACAGTTAAGAAAAAACTAAAAGGAGCAGTTGCAAAGGTTAAAGACGTACATCAAGCTTGGGTGTTGTTGAAAAATACTATCTTGGAAGCCCAGACCAGCTGTATTCCACGCTTTAAGAAAAGTGGAAGGAAGTCCAAAAAACTGCCAGCATGGTTTAAAGGTGAGGTCAGAGAGGCTGTTGTTGCCAAAAAAGCATCTTTCAGGAAATGGAAAAGAGTCACGAGCTAGAGAGACACACCCCTGCAGTGACGTATTCCCTAGCTCAGGAGATAATGAGGTTCACCTGTTTCAGGGCAGGGCACAGCTAAGCCCTGAGAGTTACAATGATAAAAACTGGTCATTAGCTTGGACCAGGCAGAAGCAGAACAAGGTGCAGGAGCAGATGCAGAGCCAGAGGGGGAACTGGAGTCAGAACCAGGACGAGAAAGGAAGCCAGCAAAGGAGCATGCTGACTAGAAGGAGTCAAAGAGGAGTGAGAACCAAGGGAGCCATATTCCTGAGGCCAGAAGGAAGCAACCCAGGACAGGGGTTGTCTGGTAAAGGCAGGAGAGAGAAGAATCTTCCTGAGAGGCAGGCTTGGCAAAGCTCACACGCTCCTAAGAGAGAGACAGGCTGGTTGGAGAATACTGGTACGTCTGAGGGAAAGTTAATAGGCTGCGAGGCAAGCAAACACCAGCTGTGTTTGAGAACCAGTCTAACCCTGCAGAGTGGAGAATTCCTTCCCTTTCATAGCCAAAAGGTAGGCTTAATAATTCATGTAAGTTTGAACCTAGCTATAAAGCAGTTCCATATAGTTATCAGAAAGTAGCAAACTCCCTGGACAAAAACTACAGCACATATAGTAGTTTACAACCCTGCTCAGGAGAGCGTTACAGAGAGAACCCACGTGAGGTCAGAGAAACCGTTTGTTTCAAAGATCAGGATAGCAGCTTACTGCCACACCCTGCTAGTCCTGATGCTGAGGAAATGCAGATAGACTCTGACCATAATGAAATAGTGGATGATCGGATGGACTGTACATTATCTTTGGCTGACCATGTGAATTCCCTAAGCTGAACAGTGTCTGAGAGAGACGGTAAAAGCAGCAGAAGAAAAGCTCACATTTTCTTTGCTAATTGAAGCTGTTGTGATTTGTTTTGTATCAAGCACTGCACGTTTAAAGCCTGAAGCTGACAAGGCTAACTTACCTGAGTTCATGTATAATTTCCTCAAGCCAATTGTATGGCATGTTTTGTCCTGAGTTATTCACTTGCATTTAATCCGCCGGGAAGGGGAAAATAAATTCTTGTCATTGCCTGAAACCACTCGACTGCAACTCATCTGTGCTCAAGGGTAAAGGGACTTACATTCCCAGAAGGCCTTGCAGAGTTAAAAGCAAGCCCACGCTCTCTGAGGCAGGAACACCAGATGCAGACCAAGTCTCAGCGCCCGAGGCGTTGGGCTGGCCACCGTGAGGGTGACAAGTGGCGTAGTCTGTTCGGATTTTTTCACTTGGAATACAAAAAGGACATCCCAACTGAGGGAAAAGAAAAGAAGAAGAACTTCAGGATACAACAGAAAATTTTGCTATAGCTGGAAAATACAAGGGGAACGAGAAATCTGCTAAGCTGCTGGTAGAGCGGTGGAGATTTCGCTGGCAAATCGTGCCAGGAGGACCACGACCCAGGAGGATAGACTCCTTTCTCAAAGTCTGAGTCTACACCGTGCGAAGGTAACGGGTAACTGGGCACGGGTGTAGAAGGATTCCAGTGAGAAAGGGAGTTTTGTTCTGCAGCAAGCTAGTGAGGATTTAAAAAGAAAATTTTGTGCCGCACTTGGTGGGCTTTTCTTTTGCTTTCTTTGCAGGGACAATAATCCTCAGAATGGATCCTCAAGAGATGTTGCGCTGGATGTCCAGTCAATTTGAAAGGCAGATGGAACTGGCTCACCGCACACAGGAACAGACAGCTGCGGCTATACAAGCCCAGCAGAAGCCTCTTGTAGAGCTGATGGAAGCTTTACTGTTAAAGCAAAAGGCTGCTGAAGATGCTAGTCTTACATTTTCTACAGTGGTAGGACCGCAAGGCTGCTGAGCCTTTACTTTTGGCCAGTTAAACACCAATGACAATTTGGATGACTTTATTGAGGCTTTTGAAAGGATGGCAGTAGCAGTTAAATGGCCACCTGAGCAATGGGCAATGAGGTTTGCCATGTCCCTAATGGGAGAGGCTTTGTCTGCATACAAAACCATGCCCGCTGCTCTCGCGTCCACCTATGAGGAAGTTAAAAAAGCAGTGAGAGACAGATTAGGTCTGACTCCAATGTATTATAGGAGGATGTTTAGAGAGTCTAGGCTTAAGTCTAATGAGACGCCAAAGGCATTATATCAGAGGATCAAAGCCTTGGCCTGGAAATGGCTTGTTCCAGAGGAAAAAACTCTTGACTCTGTGATAGACACAGTCATTCTGGAACAATTCATGGAGGCAGTACCTACTGAGGTAAAATCTTTCATAATCCAACAAAGTTGCCAGGCCACTGCAGAGGCAGCCATCCTTACAGAGCGTTACTTTGAAGCGGAGTTGGCAAGCAGGCCAACAGGAGGCGCTCTGAAGTTGGCTGGAGCAAGCAACTTTGCAGGATTAGAAAGAAGCATAAAAGCAAATGTGACTAATGTAAATACTGTTTTACCTGTGACAAAAGGAAAGTGTTATAATTGTGGGAAGACAGGACATTTCCAGAAGAGTTGTACAGTGCGGTCTGCACTAATGTCTGGAAAAGGGAAACCGGTGCAAGAAGGCTTCCGGTTGGACGTGGAAGTCCAAGGCATTATGGCTAAGGCACTGCTTGACTCAGGTGCTGACCAGACCATGGTCTCTGAAAAGCTCTGGCAGGCCGTGGAGGCTCACGGTAGGTCAGCACCGAGTCAAGCAGAGGGCCGTGTTGAGATACGTTGTGTGCATGGTACTTCATCCTATCATCCACTATGTAGGCTCTCCGTAAAAGGGCTGTGGACCCAAAAAAAGGTTCTGGTGGCCGTTGTCCCACGGCTTCCCTACGATATTGTGTTGGGGAGGGACTGGCCCCTATTCTGCAGAGGGGTGGAGAAGGGCTTGAGTGTAAAAACAAACCTGGTCTCCACTAGGTCCCAGGCAGGAACCTCCAGAATAAGGGACAAAACCCCAGAGAGAGGAGAGGAACTCCCTGAAGATAGGAGTGAGCTCTCAGAGAGTGAGGAGGAGTTAGTAGAGGAGGAGGAATCAGAGCTGCTTCCCGTACATGATGACCTAGTCAATGCCCCTTCTAAAAAGGTCAGGAAAGGAAAAGCGGATAGGCGCCGGGAGAGACAACGTAGGACCCAAGGGAGGGCCGAGTTGCAGGCCGGAGAGGGGTTACCCTGGGTACCCGATGATTTAGTCAGGAAATTCCCATCCTTTCCTAAGGAACAAAGAGCTGACCCCGCATTGAAACGAGCATTTGAATATGCCCAAACTGATAGAGAGACTCTTCCTAGGTTTTTCCTAGATAAAGAAGTGTTGTATAGAGAGTCCAATGAGCCACAAACAGGAGCTGTAAGGAAACAGTTAGTAGTACCCACTACATTTAAGGCAATAGTACTAAGGTTGGCCCATGATCACCCTGCAGGCGGCCATAAAGGGATCAAGGGGACGTTGGATCAAATCCTGTCCCGGTTTTATTGGCCGGGTTTTTTAAAGAGACCACCCACTACTGTGAGTCATGTTCCACATGTCAGCATGTGACCTCCGCCAAGCCAAGGGCAGTACCCATGATACCTACGCCCACAATATCAACCCCAATTCGCCGGATGGCAATGGATATTGTAGGGCCCCTGATTAAGACGCCAAGAGGGTTCCAATACATATTGGTAATAATAGATCAGGCCACGTGTTTTCCTTGGGTGATACCCTTAAGGAGTACTTCAGCTAGAATGATAGCCTTGGAGCTTGTTAAGTTGTTCTGTGAGGTGGGGTTTCCGCAGGAAATGCTCACAGATCAAGGCAGTAACTTTGTATCAAGGTACCTAGCACAAGTGTGGGACGCATTTGGGGTGCGTCATATAAAGACGGCCGCATACCACCCCCAGTCCAATGGACTGGTTGAACGTCTAAATCAGACCATTAAGCAGATGTTGAGAAGGGGTCTGAATGGGAAAATGTCTGAATGGGATACATTGCTCCCATTCGTTTTATATGCTTGTCGTGAGCGTACGCAGGCATCCCTAGGGGCATCACCTTACGAATTATTATTTGGTCGTGCTCCCAGAGGGGTTTTAGACATTTTGCGAGAGCAATGGGTGGAGCCAGAAGTTCAGGACGTAGGGGTGCCTCACTTCTTAAAGGAGTTGAGAAGTCGGCTAAAAAGGACTTCTCAGGCAGCAATAGAAAACCTGAAGGCTAGTCAACAGCGGCAAAAGAAATATTATGACCGAGGGATGAGGCCTAGGCAGTTAGCAGTAGGTGATAAAGTCATAATTATGGTCGCGGACCCTGGACCAAAGTTTGAGTCCCAATGGAGAGGTCCGTGTACAGTGGTAGAAAAAGCAGGTCCCGTTTCCTACGTGGTAGAAAACAATAGGGGACGCCGCCAGGTCTACCATTTAAACGTTCTTAGGCCCTGGCATGAAAGGTCAGCGGCAGCATGGTTAGTTAGGGTAGAAAAGCACAGTAGCGCCCCATTAGGGATTACGTGCTGTCCGAGCAGTAGCTCGTTAGCCCGTAATATCTTAAGGGGGGGATCTGTCATGAAGAAGACCCTTCTGAGCCTATGGAGGTAGGGCAAGATGAGGATTTGCTTTCAGAAACTGACAGACAGTCTGAGCACATGGCTCAGTGTTTGCAAAGAAGAAGTAAACAAAGAGAGTCACGAGCTAGAGAGACACGCCCCTGCAGTGACGCATTCCCTAGCTCAGGAGGTAATGAGGTTCACCTGTTTCAGGGCAAGGCACAGCTAAGCCCTGAGAGTTACAATGATAAAAACTGGTCATTAGCTTGGACCAGGCAGAAGCAGAACGAGGTGCAGAAGCAGATGCAGAGCCAGAGGGGGAACCGGAGTCAGAACCAGGACAAGAAAGGAAGCCAGCAAAGGAGCACGCTGACTAGAAGGAGTCAAAGAGGAGTGAGAACCAAGGGAGCCATATTCCTGAGGCCAGAAGGAAGCAACCCAGGACAGGGGTTGTCTGGTAAAGGCAGGAGAGAGAAGAATCTTCCTGAGAGGCAGGCTTGGCAAAGCTCACACACTCCTAAGAGAGAGACAGGCTGGTTGGAAAATACTGGTATGTCTGAGGGGAAAGTTAATAGGCTGCGAGGCAAGCAAACACCAGCTGTGTTTGAGAACCAGTCTAACCCTGCAGAGTGGAGAGTTCCTTCCCTTTCAAAGCCAAAAGGTAGGCTTAATAATTCATATAAGTTTGAACCTAGCTATAAAGCAGTTCCCTATAGTTATCAGAAAGTAGCAAACTCCCTGGACAAAAACTACAGCACATATAGTAGTTTACAACCCTGCTCAGGAGAGCGTTACAGAGAGAAACCACGTGAGGTCAGAGAAACTGTTTGTTTCAAAGATCAGGATAGCAGCTTACTGCCACACCCTGCTAGTCCTGATGCTGAGGAAATGCAGATAGACTCTGACCATAATGAAATAGTGGATGATCGGATGGACTGTACATTATCTTTGGCTGACCATGTGAATTCCCTATTCTGAACAGTGTCTGAGAGAGACGGTAAAAGCAGCAGAAGAAAAGGGAACATTTTCTTTGCTAATTGAAGCTGTTGTGATTTGTTTTGTATTAAGCACTGCACGTTTAAAGCCTGAAGCTGACAAGGCTAACTTACCTGAGTTCATGTATAATTTCCTCAAGCCAATTGTATGGCATGTTTTGTCCTGAGTTATTCACTTGCATTTAATCCGCCGGGAAGGGGAAAATAAATTCTTGTCATTGCCTGAAACCACTCGACTGCAACTCATCTGTGCTCAAGGGTAAAGGGACTTACATTCCCAGAAGGCTTTGCAGAGTTAAAAGCAAGCCCATGCTCTCTGAGGCAGGAACACCACAGGCAGACCACGTCTCAGCGCCCTAGGCGTTGGGCTGGCCACCGTGAGGGTGACAGTACGTATGACCTAGATTGGCCACTGTTGGAAACAGGATACTGGGCTTGATGGACCTTGGTCTGACCCAGTATGGCATATCTTATGTTCTTATCCTTGCTGTGTACCTTCTTCTACCCCCCAGGTGACATCCAGGCCATGGGTGCATATGAGGAGGGGGATGTGCCGGCGCCAGGGGATGCCGAGGGGCCAGAGGATGACGATGCACAAGTGGGGGCCTGTGACAGCAGCACATGGGCTGTGGAGGACGCAGAGTCGGAGGAGAGTCCCCACACAATGCAGGCACCCGGAACAGCAGGCACCCATCACACCAGCATGAATATCATCCCTGCAGAGCTGCAGGCTCATACTGCCTCTGCAAAGCACGATGTGGAAGGTGGGTAATAGAATACACAACAAGCCCCCTGGGGGTTGACGGCACATCCATAATGAGATTCCATGTGCCTCCTCATATTAGGACACCACAGCACATAGTTCTGTATGTGTAGTGGGGGTGGGTGCCATGTGCACTCTCCCCCCTTGTATCATGTGCCATCTGGTGTCATCATGCTAATGAGCTTATACATCCGCCTACTATTCACCCCAAAATACCCCATGGAGACGTACATGGGAACACCTCTACCAGATCACCTATACAGTTTACCCGTCGGACCCCTCTCCCTGGGTAGTGGTACGTAGCAAAGATAGTCAGGGTACTCAATAGTGTGCGTCAGGTTTAGAGTGAACAGCGCCCCCCAGATATCTATCTGTGTGCCATGAAGTCCCATATTATCCAACCTATCCCATATGACCAGTGCACAGATACAGCAGTGACACACTGAAGTGCAACACAGTACCATGTGTCATATCTGTGATCACCACGACCCCCAGCAGGATCATTTCCTAGCCTGTGGATGGATCATGGGACACACAGATGTAAACATGGTACTGCGTTGCTAGACGTTGCATACATGAGTGGTCTGTGGACTGGTCTTTTGGGATACGCCATACATTTGTATGAGTCACGGTGGGGGGGTACAACACATGTCTCACACATCACCTTGTGTCTCACCCACAGACACTCGTCAGGTTCTGATGGGCATTCAGGAGAGGATGGACCGGATGCATGCCACAGGTGAGGTGATCCAATGAAAAAAGGCCTGCTAAATAATCACCATTACATCATCAGTGATTTGTTTTAAGAAACAGTGTAGTGCACATTTGTTTGTGTTTCAATTTTTTGTCGGATCGTCTGTAAATGAGGATGTGAAACATTCTCTTATAACAGACCCTCCATTTTATTCAATTTTTAAAACGGTCTCATCGACCTAAATTTGCCGGAGGCTATCAACGGCCTAAAAGACCAGCCACTGCAAACATTTAACTTTTGAATTGTTATCAATCCCTGGTTATAAACAGTTTCCTGTAATCACCAAATGTCACAATAAGGAATTCACAGTGTTCATCGAAAACTTTATCAGATGATATAATGATATGGCTGAACATGCTTAAACTTATCTTCCCCTTTCGATGTTAAATTTTCATCTCATCTCGATGGGGCCCGTAAGCTGGTTCGCTGCGACCATTTTCCTTGAAAGACATTCTCTCCAAACATCGGGTAATCCTACGACACAAAACTTTGTGTTGGTGAGGTGAGATGAGGTGATGGCAGCAGCGCTACTGCGGATTGCAGATGCTCAGGAGGCCATGGCTGGGCGATCACAGCAGCCAGCCACAGCCCCAGAGACAGCACCAGAAGAACCACAACAACGGGGTTGCATGGGCCGTGGTCGCCGTGGACGTGGGTGCCCACGCAGGTCCTGATTGGGGGGATTGGGTCACTGTGTGACAATAAAGGAGACAAAACCAGTAATACCTATGTGCCCATTTCCGGTGTTTGACACTGTACTCCCCTGAGTACCCTGTCCCCCATATTGTCAACATGGTCACATGTGCCTCCCAGCTCCCTTAGGGTTGTGGTGTATGCACAACCACCAATCAACGCACAGACCTTATACCATGCCCTGTGTGCCAGGAATCATGCCATGTGTGCACCCTTCTACCTATGCATGGGGGTATATCCTACCTCTCCAGTTGGGCAGTAATATGTATATGGTGGTACATGTATGTTTTACCAATCAGTCAGTCTCTCACACCCCATATCCTCTCCAGTGCCACACCCACATGTGTGCCATTCCCTCTGACCCACACCAGAGCCTACGTGGCTGTTTAGCTGTAGATGTTTGTGTAAGACACAGGCAGACATAGGTAACTAGCTACAGTCAGTTGTTTACTCCCCCTCCCTGTGCCTGTAGTGAGCCTCTGCTCCCCCTCCAGACCAACATCCACCTGTCTTGACCTCAACAGCTATCCCCTTGGGCAGCTCCTGGGTACAGCGGTCCATCTCATCCTTCCTGCCACATAACTGCTGCTGGCCGTCCCCACTATTCCCCTATGAGCATGGTGCATCAGATATGGTGCCCACACATCACAGGCAGCATGCATGTGACCATAGCTTTCGGGACATACTGCACTTTGGCACATCACAGGGGCACCATGAGACACAGACGCACATGGGCAGCCCCCACAACTGCGTGTGGAGACGGTCCATGTATGTTACCTATGTCCACCACACATACACATAGGGATCTACACACATGTCCCATGCTCACGTCAACAGTCTGTCTGTAAGGGAGACACATGACCAATGTGATGTAGTAACACAACTGTATTTAAAAAAAATTTACAACATGTAGCGTATACAAAATCCCCCATATTGGGTCCCAGGAGACAGGACAGCACAGGGCATGTGTGTGGGCACCACCGGGACCCTCACATGCTCCTGGGACAACCATCAGGGGATGGCTGTTGAGATACAGCACCCCTACCCACCACACGCTGCATCTCGGCAGCCATCCACTGAATGGAACCTGCCAGCCACCTGATGGTGCAGTCCTGGGCCCGCAGGCATTGCACCATGCCTTCCATTGCCACATACAGGTCCTGGACTCATCTGCCACCACATACACACAAGGTGCCAGGTGTCTGTGTGGTGGCATGTGTGTGGGACCTGTCTGTGGCAATGGGTGGCGTAGCTACACCCAGACGGGCACCATTGCCACACACATGCGGCGGTTGGCAGGGACCCACAGTGCCCTGTGCTGTCCTGTGTTCCCTCCCCCTCCACACCATCTCCTCCCCCCTCCTCCCTCGGAACCTCCCACCCACCCTCGCCACCCTCCATGCTCCACTCCTCCTCCTCACCTCCCAAAACATCAGACACACTCTCAACCTCCCCTCCCCTCCCACCCCACCCTCCACCCCTCCATGTCCCCATCATCCTCTTCCGCCTCCGCCGCCTCTGCCGCCTCCTCCTCTTCCACCTCCTCCTCCTCCTTCGCCTCCTCCTCCTCTATCCGGTGTTGGGCAGTGGGGTGTGTTGCTGTGTGCCCTGATGTTGAGGGGCCCTCACCAGCAGGAGCATCCTCTGTGGGGGATGACAGTCATTAGCACACTATCATGTGAGTCACATACCACATGTATATAGTTTGGCCGCGCAAAGGCTGGTGGGCCACTGTGACATTCTTTACTGAGCTGCAGAGGCTGCAACACTCACCTCCACGTCGTGACATCGCCCCCCTCTGGAGGCAGGCAAGGACCTCCGGGCAGTGCAGCTGCAACTCCCGACCCTTTTTCCGTAGGTCCTCTACCTGGGTGGGAAAGCAATGGGTGGGAGCATTAATGACCATATATCTCTGGTGGGTGGCCAACACATATCACACATCTCTGTGAGCAGCATCGTGCTGCTCCTGCTCTTCTGGTCAGTGTGTCCTCTACTAACTGTTGCCAGTGCCACCTGCATGTGTGGCTCTGGGTCTGGCCATGCATGCAGTGACACCTATGTGTACTGTGCGTAACACCCTGGACACAGCATACCCTGTTCCTACACTCTCCTTGCATGACATGGCAGCACCATGCCACGTGTGGTTTGGGCATGCTGATGTCCAGGGGAGGTCCTCCCTAACTCCCTGTGTGGTCTGGCAAACACATGTGTGTTTGCCTGACCTACACACATCATCCGACACACCCGCCATGGCACTATGATATCCTACCATGTATGGGTGATGTGTTCTGGCATAGAGCGGAAGGTAGGTGGCCCTGTGCACCTTGCCAGGCGCCAATACCATGACACTTGGCTTTCTACTATACCTCTATGGTCATGACTAGGGCCTCCTGTGATTAGGGCAGTTGTGGCTGACTACAACAAGAACATGGCCCAACACACCTAGCTGGCCTATTAACATCTGTGCTCCTGTCTGGGGTTATGGCAGAGCTGTGCAACCCCAACAGGTGCATGTACCCTTACACCAGCATCTATAATGTTCCTCTGCAATCAGGTACGGGACTCCTGGGGAGTGGGCAGACGTGTGCCCTGAAACTGCGTACACTTCAGTGATATATGGATTTGTTACAGACCTTTGTAATCAGGTCTCAGGGCTCCTGGGGGTGGGGTGATTTACAGCACATCCACAGCTGCACCTACCATACCATCAGGATCCATAACAGACGTGTGTAATGAGGTCTGAGCCTCCGGGGAATAGGGAAAATGTGTGACCTAACCCAGCATAACCTATCACAATATCTAGATGCCATACCCACCTTTGCAATCAGGTCTCAGGACTCTTGGGGGTAGGGTGTCTTAGCACACTTCATCAGCAACATACATCATATCACCAGGGTGACTGACAGAACACTTTGAGCAGGTCTCAGGACTCCTGGGGGTAGGGTGGATTATAACATATCAACAGCAGCATAGATCATACCAGCAGGGTGACTGACAGACCACTTTGATGGGGTCTCAGGCCTCCTGGGGGTAGGGTGGATTATAACACAGCAACAGAAACCATGCCAGCAGGGTGATTGACAGACCACTTTGATGGGGTCTCAGGCCTCCTGGGGGTAGGGTGGATTATAACACAGCAACAGCAACAGAAACCATGCCAGCAGGGTGACTGACAGACCACTTTGATGGGGTCTCAGGCCTCCTTATAACACAGCAACAGCAACAGAAACCATACCAGCAGGGTGACTGACAGACCACTTTGATGGGGTCTCAGGACTCCTGGGGGTAGGGCAGATGTTTTAACCTGCAAATGTACACATAACCATACCAGCAGGGTGACTAACAGACCACTTTGATGGGGTCTCAGGACTCCTGGGGGTAGGGCAGATGTTTTAACCTGCAAATGCATACACAACCATACCAGCAGGGTGACTGACAGACCACTTTGATGGGGTCTCAGGACTCCTGGGGGTAGGGCAGATGTTTTAACCTGCAAATGTACACACAACCATATCACCAGGGTGATTGACAGACCATTTTGAACAGGTCTCAGGACCCGTAGGGGGAGGGCAGATGTGTGACCCTGAAACTGCAGAACCTATCATATCAGCATGCTGTTTACCAGACCTCTTTAAGGCAGATCTAGGGGCTCCTTGTGTTAGGGTGTATGTTAACACATCAACAGCAGCAGCTCCCATAACACCAGGCTGACATCTGGACCTCTGTGATCAGGTCCTTAGCCTCCTGGGGATAGGCTAACCATTTTGATGTGACAACTAGGCGGTATATCACGTGGGTTTAACTAAGAAACATAAATGGACTAGAATGCCTACACACAGCAGCATACACAGCTACAATCAACACTGGATATGTATATAGATATACTGACTTGTTCCCATACGCTTACCTCACGTGGGTAGTCAGCAAGATGATTATAACGTCTGGTGACGCGGTCCCAGGCCCTCCTTACGCGCCCGAGGTCCTGCCGCTTGGAGGAGCCAGGGAATAGTTTTCTCTGCCTAGTGCAGATCAGCCCTGCAAGGTGGCGCAGCTCCTGGCGGGTAAAAGCAGTCTTTCTAGTCTGAGTTGCCATTTTCAGCAATGCCTTGCTCACGCACGCATGTCGCATATGCGTGCCGCCGCACATCATTAAGGCATGCTAGCAACGTGCATGTGCTGTGGCTGGTACACAGCAGACGGTAGCGTTGTCCATATATATAAAGATCTATGCTGCAGACACACATTGCAGTGCTGTGTCTGATGTTTCATAACACAATTTGTTTATTTTGCATTTATCTCAGTGTTGGCACACTGGGGTCTCAAACCCATCACCACTGGGTGTGAGGGCATTGTATTAACCAGTGTGCTATGCCCTTTCACATAGCAATGGCTGGCTACACAGTTACACCAGGTCATCTAGATATACTTTCTACTCTGCTTACCAGGCTAGTGTACGGACACAGCTAGGGCACTTTACAGGGCACCTTGGTTTGGCCAACTGAGCTGCAGGTGTTTTGGGATGTGCACACGGATTTCAGATCTATGTCAGACTGCTACATGCATAGACAGCCGTATCCTCTGACAGTTATACTGACGGATGCACTTTGTATGCAGCTCACCAGCTGATCTAGCAACCTGCAGCCCACGCCACTCTTCCAACATAACCACTGCATGCAACTGGCAACACTTTTGGACATATTGTCATGTGGTAACACGCTCTGATGTGATGATAATACACTATATCCTATACATCCTGATACATCACTATAAAGGCCCACTGGCGTATTGAACCCATGACCTCTCCCACTGAGGTCAGTATATTCACCATTGTCCTGCAACAATATTGGTTGTAATTAAACTATGACTAGCTACTCAACCAGTGCAGGTCAACAGATGCACTGTCTGGTGTGGCTACCAGGATAAGTTAGCACCAAGGGTACCCATGATGCAATGCACATACAGATCAGCAGTCTATATCTGCTCACCGGATAGGGGTTTGCAACTCTGCAGCACATCAACTGGGTAGGGGGACCAAGCATGCATGTTACTGTTACAGTGTGCCTACTGACCATGCCATTGTACATGTTCTGTGCTCACCCTGAGAGTAAAGTCGTGGGGACAGCACCAGGTCCACGCTACCCGGGATGTTTGCAGTAGGTTTTGCTGCAGATCACCATCCCTGCCAGTGTATGGGGTATTCTTTGCAGACAGCCTTGGAGGTTTTCTATATACATTCCTTCTATGCCATTGATTGGACCCCACAAAGATGGACCCCACAAAGATGGACTCATACAGACCCATCTCCAGTATACCACTACTAGCTAAAATCTCAGAGAAAATAGTCCACCGTCAGCTGAGTCAACATATAGAAGACAACTCACCCCTCGATCCTTGCCAGCACGGGTTTCGTGAGCAACATGGTGTGGAAACCTTGCTGACAATTTTACTCAGCACTCTGATAACCGGAATAGACAACGTAAAACAAGGATTCGCCCCCATCTTCCTCGACATTGCAGTGGCTTTCGACTCCTCTGCCATGATCTACTTCTGTCCCGCCTTGTCGAGAAGGGAATCCATGGCACCGTCCTCGCATGGTGTACCTCATACCTAAATGACAGATGGCAGCACGTTCGCTCCGGCACTTCAACTTCCACCCCATTCCCATTAACAAAGGGCGTCCCTCAAGGTTCCTCACTCTCCGCCCTCTTCTTCAACATCTATATGCAGCCTATCTGCTCCATCATTAGATCCTTCGGCGTAAACTGCCTAATTTACGCTGATGATGTCCTCATATTCACCCCAATACATATTGATCACCCAGATGTATCCCGTTTGACCTCATGCTTCAACGCAGTAACAGACTGGTTATACTCCCAGAAGCTCAAAATAAACCTTAAAAAGACGGATGTACTCTTCATTAGCAGAGACTCAACATTCACTCCACCCCCTTCTTTGAAAGTACGAGATGCTGAACTTCTCACGAAGACAACGATTCGTTACCTTGGAGTAACGCTCGACCAACATCTCAACCTCAATGCCCAGATAGGCAACATTTCAAAAGCAATCTACCACAAAATCTGGATGCTACGTCACATCAGACCTCTACTTGAGCCAAACGACTTTTGAACTGTATTCCAGTCACTGGTGATGCCCCACTTCGACTACGCGAACTCCATTCTCCATGGCCTTCCGAAATGCACTCTACAACCTTTGCAGATGGCAATGAACACAGCAGCCCGGACCCTTCACCAAGCCTCTAAAAGGGATCACATCACCCCCATCCTGAAAGCACTACATTGGCTCCCAGTACGCTACAGGATCACCTTCAAAATATTAACAATAACATTTAAAGCCATCAACAATTGTACTGCCAGCGCCCTCTCCGAACTTATTCAACTCACCCCCCCACCAGACTAAGAAGATCTACCACCTCAAACTCCCTAATACTCCCGAAAACCATCACCAAATGCACTAAAGCCTCTAGAGACCGTGGCTTGGCTCTATCCGCACCTTCATGCTGGAACAACTTACCAACCAACATCCATGCCATAAACAACCTCCACCAATTCAGAAAGGCCTTGAAGCACCACCTCTTCCTTCAATGCTTTCCCAACTCTGATGACATCACGTAGCTACTCCTCACCCTACCCAACATCCACTGAGCAGACACCCCAAGTTCACCCCCTCCCACCTTCCAACCCCCTTTCCCGGTTAGTCTCCCGCCGACCTTGATCCTACACCTCATAGCGACTTCTAATTAGCGTGCATAGATATATTGTAAGTGATGTACATAGTTCTACTTGTAAGTGATGTACATAGTTCTACTTGTTCCCCAGGTTCTGATTTCCTTGTTTTACTGTAAGTCCAATGTAACCCCACACTGGACATTTGAGTTATCTGTAAACCGCGCTGAAGTAAAATAGTGCGGTATATAAAAAATTCTAAATAAATAAATAAATTGATGCGTAGCCCATGTGGACCAGGATGCTCGCAACATAATGCATATTGAGTGAGGTTGCCATGGACACCTGTTTTTGGAGCAGGGGTGTGTCTGGACTCACATGAGGACGATATACAGGGCAAGCCCACCCTCTGTGGGTCAAGGTGGGGAACATGATCTGGCCACAACAGACACACACTATCATTGTTTCCAGTAGGACCAGTTGAGCTAAATGATGACAGATTGTGGGTTCAGCAACCCTGGGCCAACTATGGAACAGAGAGCTGATGCAGATCCAAACATGGAACTCGACCACTGGCAGTGCAACTGGTCAGCTAAGCTGCCCCCCCCCCCACTACATTCAACAGCAGAAGGCAGTCAGTGTGCACCTGCTGCATCCTGCAGGGTGTTGCAGTCCTACACATTCTAGCTACAGACAGTCTGCTGCCACATACATAGTGCATGTTCCAGAAGGAACACTGTGCACCCTGGTGTGGGATCTGACACACACACACCACAGAGCTATGTCAGTGATTGGGCCCCAGAAAAAGGAACTCATAAACATCACTAGAGAGAAATGGTATATGGTACCATGGGGGAACCTAGCCATGCCGTGCTCAGGATGAGAGTGACCTTCCAGCATGACATGCTGTGGCCACCCTGTCCGTGCAGGTGGTGGTCGGGCACTACAATGTCCCAGCCATTGCCCTACACCCTGTGCAGATGCATCCTGCTAGGCCGCCCTGTCCGGCCCATACCCACAGTGCCTTGCTCCTCATTATGCACATTGGCAGGCTTACACTGGAGACAGTGCAAGCAGTATGTGCTGAGTAAGGTGTGGGCAGCCACAACTCACTGGATAGACAGACACACACTCCCACACCTATGCCAGCATTGTGCAAATATAGAGGCTTTTAGCAGCCCTGGCCGCCATACCAGTCCTGGGCACGATGCAGGCATAGCTATGGTACACAATACTGTTGGGGTCACTCCCCGGGGTGGTAAACACTGTCAGAAACCAAAACTGAAACACACTCCACAGATATCAGAAAGGTTGCTATGATGCAGCTCTATCAGCAAATTGTGCTTAACTTAGGAATTGTTATCTGCCATTAATCATAGCAACCTTTTGATATATGTGTAACGTATCCCCAGGTTTAGGGCGGCATTGCTAAGGTATGCAAGTGCTAGTATTGGGAGATGCTGCTGCACACAGGGCCCAACAGCCTGACTCACCATGAGGCTTTGGATAGTAGAGCCTGTGGGTGTGGGTGTGGGTGTTTATGCCCCTATTGGCCACTGCTCCAGGGCAGAGGTTCCCAACTCCGGTCCTGGTTGGCCAAACACTGTTTGGGTTTTCATGCTGTCCCTAATGAATATGCATGAGATACATTTGCATACCATGGGGGCGGCGCGTAAAATGCAGCACAGGTATATGTATTAGAGAAAGCATGACACCTGAATGGTGTTTGGCCCTCCAGGACTGCAGTTGGAAAACTCTGCTCTAGGTATTGCACATGTTTATGGTGTCTGTGCTCTGTAGGGTAAAATACAGGCGTTTCAGGCATGTTTATGTTATCTGAAATAAAGGTTCTGTCTTTATTACCACGGTTTGGTACTGGGTAAAATATGGGGAAAGGGTTAGCAGGAGCCACAGCTGGGACTTGAACTTGTGACCTTCTGCTCCTGAGCACACTGGCTGTGTGTACTGCACCACACTGTTGCCACAGGGATAGTTCATTCCCTGGGGATACAATGACTGTTTGTCAGACAGACTGTTGCAGTGCAGGGCACCCACCTACATGGGGCTAGGCCATGGTCTGCTGTGGGCAGATGCCACTGACCCCTCTGCCACCAGCACCCCTCCACCAACATGCTGCCGTAGCATTATGCCAGTGGTACTGGTGGTGCGAGCTCCCAGGCCATCCAGTATGCCGGTAGGCAGCTGCCTATGGTGTGGGTTCTCGGGTAGGGGTGCCTACATGGACATGCGTGCTTCCCCTCCCCCCCACACCGCCTGCCAATGTTATGTGCCCTTGGGGGTACCTGCTGGATAATCTCCCCTGTGACACTGTGGGACACACACTCATGGCCATGTTGGACCCTCGTCAGTTGCTGTCTTGCTGCTTTACAGTTTCGGCATCCCTGTGTGCCACATAGGCATCTGCCTAACACGCACTGTGCCCCAGCTGGACTACAGCATGTGCCACTTGCAGCCCTCTATATCCAATTTACAGCATCAGAGCCGGATTTCACATTGTTAGTGTGCCTTAACGCCGCCGCTGCGTTTTCACACGCTAAGTGATGTTATCGCATGATAATGTTACATTATCGCGTGCTAGCGTCACTTATCGTGCGATAATACCACCGCTGCGACATTAAGACGCTTTAGTAAACATACCCCTAAATGTGTACTTTAAGGCTGGCTTCCTACACTGGCTGTGGCCATTTTGAAGTGTCATACAAGCCTGCAGAGCTCCCGGAGAGGTGTAAGAGCTACCTTTGGGAAGCTACCAAAACTTTCCCAAAGCTCAGAACAGCTACAAATCTGAATCAGGGACAGCTCGGACATCATATCTGACCACCAATTTCTCTTCCAACCATTTTTTTACATTTCTGCTACCTTTCAGGTGGCTGTACAATCCCCGGAGCACTCCTGAACCCTCAGGGCAGGTAAAAAGCTCAGTTTGAGCTCTAGTTTTATTTTCAAAACAAATCCCATGTGGCTGCATCTGCCTACTCCCTGCAGCTTCACCAAAACTGTAAAACACCATTTTTTAAAAATATTTTTAAAAGCCTGCACCATACTTTTGTCACCCAGGGAACCCCCAGGTATTTATGTATTTAAAATTTTCTTTCATCTGGTTACATAATGATATTGAAAATTTCAGATCAAAACACAAATCAAGCTATGTTGAGAGAAGTTTATATCTCTGAGCTATAATGTTGTTGAATATATGCCACATCTATCAATATTCTGCTTCGTACTGTGATAAGGAAGCTTATCATAGCTCAGGAAGGGGCTATAGAAAAGGTGAAGTGTCTCTGAACAAGCAACCTGTCAGTGCTGGTAGAAATGAGAAAACAGAATTTTGCCATAAAAGACTACCAGTCCCAGAATGCACCAGGTTTCCAACAGCCATGAGAGGAGCTGAAGTGAGAAAACGTGTGTTCAATCAAAAGGGCTATGAGGTAATCCCCAAGCACTCATTGCAAAGGGCAGGGCTTGATTCAGCACAGCTACGCTGTGCTAGGATGGAACACTCATCTCAAAGGGCAAGGCCTGACTCAGCACAGCTGCGCTGTATTAGGGAGGAGCACTCATCTAAGCAGAATAAGAGTAGAGTTTATTCTACAGATGACCATCTTCATGATCACCTTGGATATACAGAGAAGGATCATCAGTTTCATCTGAAGGATCATCAGAAGCAGAAGCCAAACCGGACGGACAGAGAGAGAAAGAGACCCTCTGGAAGAAAGAGGAGGAAAGCCTTTGAGAGGTCTAGAAGAGTCCAAAGCAGTACGTATACTGGGAGGTATTCCAAGGGCCAGCATACACCATTGGACTGGGGATATCCAGAGGAATGGTGCTGCAGAGCTAGGAATCTCCAGACGCTACCTGTGAGGGAGACGGCTGCACGTGAAAGGGACCCTAAGACCCGTGCCAGAAGGTCTGTGAAGATAGATCCAGTGTCCAGGGATCTGGATTGGAAGGCTGGACATAAGAACTGGACTACATACTGGCCAGGCTATATAGAGAGGAACTCTAGCAGCAATGGAAGCTCAGGTATGAACACTGATCTATGCCCTAGCTATAACCTTGAAAGACAGCAGGGAAACAAGTATTCTCCTGGAAATGCTCCATTGAGAGATTCATCTGTGCCAATCCATGATATTGAACCCATGCTTGTTGAACAAGGGGGAATAATAGCAGATGAGGATCCTGTTTATATGGACTGCTCTCTATCTAAACTCCGTTGGTAACTTTCTGTTATAAAGTACAGCAACCATCACAAAGAAATACAAATTTGTTCTTTAATCTACTCAGAAAAGCTCCTGAAGCAGGATTTGACCCACACAATGGAAGGCAAGCCAGCTAAGGGGTTTCTGGTAACTGCTAGCAATTAAGCTTTACCTAATTGCTTGTGAGCTAGGAGAGAATCACTTCTGTATCTATGTGGGAAGTAATCAGAAGTTAAGAACAGTTTGTTTCTTGCTTTGTGGCTTTTCATTTGTTGTTTTCCTGATTTTAACTTTGTTTTTCCAAGTTAACACTGAAAGCAAGTAACCTAATTTATGTGCTACCAAGCATATCTGTGTTGGGAGAAATAACCCCATAAATAAATATCTTATTGGCTTTACCCAAGAGCACAACTAAATTATTGTCAGCAGCTGTGTCTGGTGTGAATGAACTACATTGCCCACAATACCTTGCAAATCATATAGAGATATGCACTTGCAAAGACTGTGAAGATTCTAACCCAGGCAGCCGTCTGACAAATGGCGTAGTTTTTCGGATTGCTTTTGCACAAAGGGGATTTACTTGCTGAGGATTACAACTACAGTTCAAGTTTAAAGCTGGAAAAAAAGATTTTCCCTCAACTACACTTTGGAGGAAAAGGGGTTGTTCCAGGAAGCTGTCCCAGGAGGAAAAGACCCTGTGCAGAGCTGGATTCATCACTAGCACAAGGTAATAAGTACCTGGGCATGTCTAGTGGTGGATGGGAGTAAGCACAGGGGTAATTGAAAAAAAAAGAGTGTAGAAAAAAACACCTGTTTGGAAGGTGGTGCACTGTGTTTTTTTTCTTTGTATTTTCTTACAGGGTTCAAGATGGATTCAAGGGAACTAGCTCAGTGGATGGCAGCCCAGTTCAGCAGGCAGCAGGAGCTAGCACAGCAGGCTCAGGACACTGCTATGAGAGCCTTAATGGACCAGCAGAGGCCAGTGCTTGATCTGGTGCAAGCCCTAGTTGAGCTGAAGAACCAAAGTGGAACAGATGCAAGACCAGCAGTAAATACTGGTACACCACATGTGGACAGTGTGGGACTCAATCAAGGGATTGGGGCATTTAGTTTTGGGAAGCTAACTCCAGATGATAATGTTGATGATTTTCTAGAGTCTTTTGAAAGAGTGGCACAAGCATTAGCATGGCCAGAGACCCAGTGGGCAGTAAGGCTGGCAGCCTCATTAACTGGAGAGGCGCTTGCAGCTTATAGAGCAATGCCAGCAGCCCAGGCTTTGAATTATAAGGATGTAAAGGCTGCTATTAGAGATCGCCTAGGGTTGTCTATTTCAGAGTATAGGCGAATGTTTAGAGCTACTACATTGAGAGTGGGTGAAACACCCAGGGCTCTGAGTCAGAGAATCAGAGGTTTAGCTGTAAAATGGTTGGAGCCTGAGCAAAAGACGGTAGAAATGTTATTAGATATTATAATGCTTGAACAATTTATGTCTGGGGTGCCTAAAGATTTGCACACTTTCCTTATACAGCAAAATTGCCAAAATCTTGGAGAGGCAACCATGCTAGCAGAGAGATTCTTGGGAGCCACGTAGGCTTGCCATAGAATGGGTGGCCCTCTGAAGATAGGTGCTGAGGCAAGTTGTGCTGTATCAGAAAAGAAAATAATTAAAAATGTTTCTGATAATGAATGTACTGTATCAAACCAGATGACACAGTGGAATAGAGAGAAATGTTTCAAGTGTGGAAAATGGGGACACTTAGAAAAAGGATGCCAGTCACACACTAGCTTAATGGGTGTGGAGTTAGAACAGCCCAAGGAAGGATTTCTTTTGATGGTTGATGTGCAAGGAATTACCATAAATGCTTTGTTAGACTCTGGGGCAGACCAGAGTATGATGTCAGAAAGGCTTTGGCAGAGAATAGAGGCCCAAGAAGGATTTGTGCCTAGAACCCCTGAAAGCCAAGTTCACATCGGGTGCATTCATGGTGCTGCAACATCACATCCCACCTATAGGCTAAAGGTTAAGTGCCTGGGGGAACAAGAGGAAGTCCTGGTAGCAGTGGTGCCTAGGCTACCCTTTGATTTGGTTCTAGGAAAGGACTGGCCAAGATTTAAGCAGGGTCTAGTGGAAGGGCTAGGAAAGAAGGAGGGAGAAGGTTTAATAATGGAAATAGCTCCCGGGCCTTTCTTTGGAAGTCCTCAGTCCCTAGCTAAAAAGATGGTTCAGCTTCCAGAAGGCCAAACTATGGGTAATAAGAGGGGCCTTGAATCCACCCGCTTGCAGGCTAAGATAGAGAGCCAGCAGAAGGAGGAGGGGGAGCAGGCAGAGTTATTAGGAGACTTACCCTCTCATGATGATTTAATAACCCCATCATCTGGTAAAGTAAGAAAGTTGAAAGCACAAAAGCGGCGTGAGAGACTTTGCAGAGCACAGGGTAGGGCTGAGATGTTAGCTGGTCAAAGTTTACCCTGGGTGCCAGCTGAGTTAGTGGCAAAGTTTCCTAACTTTCCACAAGAGCAGCGAGCTGATCAAGCTCTCACCCGAGCTTTTAAGTATGCTCAGGAGGTCAGGGAGGAATTGCCCAGATTCAGACTAGATAATGACATATTATATAGAGAGAGTCAGGACCCCAGAAATGGGACCATACGTAAACAATTGGTGGTACCCACAACTTTCAAAGGGCTAGTACTTAGACTAGCACATGATCATCCAGTGGGGGGTCATAAAGGTATGCAAGGAATGCTGGATCAAATACTTATGCGTTTTTACTGGCCAGGTATTTTCAAAGAAACTGCCCAGTTTTGTGCTGCATGTCCAGCGTGTCAGCGAGTTACAGCGGCTCACCCACCGGTGGTGCCATTGATTCCCATGCCAATTACAGACCCAATTGGTCGCATTGCCATGGATATTGTAGGCCCATTAGTCAAAACGCCCCGAGGTTTCCAATACATCCTAGTTATGGTAGATCAGGCAACAAGGTTTCCCTGGGCCATACCATTGAGGAATGTTTCTGCAAAAAAAATAGCTTTAGAGCTAGTAAAATTGTTTTGTGAAGTGGGATTCCCAATAGAGGTGTTGACTGACCGAGGGTCCAATTTTGTATCCAAATATTTGGCCCAGGTCTGGGATGCCTTTGGCATTCATCACGTAAAAACCTCAGCCTACCATCCACAATCAAACGGTTTGGTGGAGAGATTCAACCAAACTCTCAAACAAATGTTGAGAAGGGGGTTAGCAGGAGAGGTAAAAGAATGGGATATGTTATTGCCTTTTGCCTTGTATGCCTGCAGGGAAAGAATTCAGGTGTCCCTAGGTGTAACCCCATATGAATTGATGTATGGTAGGGCTCCACAGGGTTTGTTAGACATTTTGAGGGAACAATGGATTGATCCTGAACCAGGAAGTCAGGAGGTGCCACTGTTTCTACATGACTTGAGTGCACTTTTGAAAAGGATGTCACAGGTTGCTGAGAGGAACCTGCAGGACAGTCAAGTGCGCCAGAAAGGGTGGTATGATAGGAAGGCCAAAAGCCGCCAATTAAGCATTGGTGAAAAGGTTTTGGTTCAAGTAGCAGGTACAGCTCCAAAATTTGAAGTACAGTGGAAAGGGCCATGGAAGGTTGTTAAACAAGTGCCCAAGAGCAAAAAGCTCCTGAAGCAGGATTTGACCCACACAATGGAAGGCAAGCCAGCTAAGGGGTTTCTGGTAACTGCTAGCAATTAAGCTTTACCTAATTGCTTGTGAGCTAGGAGAGAATCACTTCTGTATCTATGTGGGAAGTAATCAGAAGTTAAGAACAGTTTGTTTCTTGCTTTGTGGCTTTTCATTTGTTGTTTTCCTGATTTTAACTTTGTTTTTCCAAGTTAACACTGAAAGCAAGTAACCTAATTTATGTGCTACCAAGCATATCTGTGTTGGGAGAAATAACCCCATAAATAAATATCTTATTGGCTTTACCCAAGAGCACAACTAAATTATTGTCAGCAGCTGTGTCTGGTGTGAATGAACTACATTGCCCACAATATCTTGCAAATCATATAGAGATATGCACTTGCAAAGACTGTGAAGATTCTCACCCAGGCAGCCGTCTGACAGTACCCAGAAGATCAAGGATTCAATTCCCACTGGCACGCCTTGTGACTTTAGGCAAGTCACTTTACCCTCCATTGCCTCAGAAGAAAAGGCCTGGCAATCTACTTCCAGTGATACATTGCCAAGAAAACCCCGAGGCAGCTGGGTCACCAGGAGTTGGCACTGACTTGATGGCACTAAAAAAAAAATCAGTATTCTGTTTGAAATTTATCTTTCATTATCTAGGTTAGAACCATCTCTTCCAGAGCATCTTGCTAGACCAATCCAGAGAAGTGGGCCATGTTCCCCTGCCAGCAGAGGTGGAGATAGAGTACAACTACAAACCTCTAGCAACATCATCCTGCTACTATAACCAGTACAGCTAGGGGCACACCCCACTATTTCTCTGTCTCTGGTAGATGGTGGATGCAGAATCAGTACAACTTGGTTTTGGAAGTGGATTAGCTCCTGGGCAGCCATCCCATGGGGCACCGTAGATTCAGTAGAGCGCGTGTGGATGTCTCCAGAGCGTATCTAATGGTACTCTGCTGGAATTTTCGGTGTGGAGGGGAAAAGGGCCATCCTCTCGATCAGTATCTCTGACTAGTTGAGAGCATGAGATTCAGATGGATCGATACCCTCTCTTCACACAGACCTCAGCCTCCTTTTCCTCTGTCCTTCAGCCCCCCAGAGCATCAATTAGAATGACAGAAGGTATGTGAGGAAAGTGCAGAGGATCTGGGAGTAGCTGAGTCCAGCACCATCCTCAGTCCTAGGCTCCATGGCGATAAATTCAGTCTTCGATTTTTGTTCCTGCTTTGTCAGCTACTACTGTGGGGGCAGCCCAATCTTCCGTAGTGTGGTTGGTCATTGGGTTCGGCATTTGTATGTCTGATTTTTAGTGCTAAATCCTTCTTTTCTTATGCACCTGGGACCCACGGTGATACATATGTAACTGTGTGTCATCGCATGCACATGTAAGTTACATGCATACGTTACCCATGCAAAGTAATGTACATGTTACACATGCAAAGCCATCTTCAGTGATCGTGGGGACAGCCTGATCTTTCCTTCAGGATCAGGGCCCCTACCTTTGGGCTTGTTATCCTTCTTTTAGCAGGCTTACTCCTTCTAGCAAAGCAGTGGAATTCAGAGCAGGGAAACCTCTTGGGCTCCAGCACAATCAGATTCTTCTATCTCAGCTAGTAGCAGCTGGATCATAAATGCTTGCTGTGACAAGAAGCCTCTGGTGACTCACACCCTTCTCAAGAGACCAAACTGGAGGTTGACTCAGATGATGAAGTGGGACTAATTGATGAGGATTCTTTGTGGGAGAAAGAGCTGGAAGATTCATGCATCACCCAATTCTTTAGGAGAGATGAATTGTCAGCCCTGGTTTTCCAAATGGCTTCTTCCCTGCAGATTTCAGATGTTCCTGCAAGTAGTGTGGAGTCAACAATGTCACCCGCTCCTCCATAGAGTCCATAGACCTGCCAAGGCTTTCCCCTTTCTGCATGTTCTCCAGGACATGATTTCAGAAGAATGGGGTTCTTCAGACACTTCAGTGAAGGTCACCAGAGTCCTGATCAAGCTATATGCTCTTCCTCAGCAGGTTATGGATAAGTAGCCTCATTTTCCAAAGGTGGATACTTATGTTGTAGTTGTCACCAGGTGTATCACCATCCCTGTTGAGGATGGGGCAACTCTTAAGGATCAGCTGGATTGTAAGGCCAAGGTTTTCCTCAAGACTGCATTCTTAGCCTTATCCCTTATTCTTCAGGCAGCAATATGTGAAGGTTTGATTGCAGGGGCCGTCCTTCAGTGAGTGAAGTTGCTCCTGGAAGACGAAGCTTGGTTGGTGTTGTCTGCTGCATACCTGGTCGATACCATGTATGATCTTCTCTGGCTGGCTGCCAGGGATATTGAAGGTGACTCTGGCTGCAGAATTGGGTGGCAGATACGACTTCTAAGGTCTATCTGATCAAGCTTACCTTTAAGAAGAAGCGCCTCTTCAGCGAGGATATTGAGAAGCTCATGAAGGACCTGATGGAATCCAAACCTCAGCACCTCCTAGAGGATAGGACCAGAGGTTCTTGGGGACAGGCACCCTTTTCATCCTCCTCTTCATGTTTTTCTTGATCTTGGTTCTGGGACTCCTGGGACTCTCAGGCAGCCAGTTACCTCTCATAGGTTCAGACCTTGTCAGGAGCTTGGGCCAGGACTCAGCCCTTTCATGAGGCATGCAGGTTCAATGACTCATCCTCCTCGAGAGCTAACCCCTCCCAGCCATAGCAATGATGGGTGGGGGGGCTCATTCTGTGGTGCCTCCATTGGGCAGCCATCTATATCTGGTTCATCAGGAATGGACCCGAATCAGAGCTCAAAAACAAAGGGCCCGATATTTGAAGGCCCTTACATGGGTAACTTCCTTACTCACACATATAAGGGCCTTAGGTGACATAGAAGCCTCTCAAGATGCTATGGAAACAGATAGTGATCCGGTGGAGAGAACCGGTACTGCAAGAGAATGCAGGATTTTCTCTTCAGAGAGAAAAAAACACAGAGCTAATCAGGAACCACACCTTACCTCAAGGAAGGAAAGAAGCCAAGTCCCTGATTGAGCATGCCCAAGCAGGAGGCGGGCAGTGCAGTACACAGGCAGCTTGTTAAGCACTCAGAAACTGAGAGAGTCAGATTTAGATTTGGATTTGGACGGACATGACCGGGCAGAGTTGGAGAGAGAGCAATTAAGCAGCTGTGATCCACTAAGAAGAAGATTGGACTCAGGAAGCAAGTACCTGGGAGACTCAGGAAGCAAGTACCTGGGAGACTCAGGGGCAAGGAGAATCTTCTGTGACCAGAAGGATTCAGGAGCACTGAGAGACCCAAGGCTACAGCACAGGCTTCTAGAGGACCCAGCAGAACCTTGGAACAGAAGGCAGAGGGACAGTGAATTACCCTGGAGAAAGCCACAGCACAAGGTACACAGTGGGTTTGAAGCAGCTAGCAAGTTTAACATTGGGAAGCCAGAAAGAGTAAAGGCTAACGTTAAAAGCCAAGACAAAGTCAGACAACATGGTAGCAATTGGTTGCAGTCTGAAAAGCATGTAAGCAGCCTAGGCTATTCTCAAAAGCCAGCAGAAACCTATAGTAAGGGAACAGCTGAGTCTTATTACAGAGATGTGTGCCAAGAGAAGCCTGACCGTTCTACTTTTAACACACTGTTGAGAAACTCTCCACTCACAGCTGAAGTTTTAAACCCAGCACTTACGTTTAGTGATAAGTGGGGGAAGGATAATTCAAACACGCAGAACTGTTGTCCTAGTAAAAGCAGCATTGCTAATTATCAAGAGATAAGCAGTTTAAACAAACAGTTATCTGAAGGAGGAAGACATTATCAGCTTAGCCCAGGAAGAACGCAGGCTGAATTGCTTCTTAAAGATTTCAGAGAGTTCCTTGAAAGCAGGGCAGTTTCTTCCTCTAATGTAGCACAGCCCCCAAACAGCTGTGAAGAAGAAATGCCTTTAGTTTCTTCTCTACCCTTCACAGAGCCAGACATGCCAATGGACTGTTCAGCTTGTGTCATTGAGAAGGACATTTAAGTGAAATGCTGTACAAAGTTATATGAAGCAATATAACAGAAGTTGCTGTATTGATTCCTTTGCTGAAGAACTTATCAGAAGGGAATAAGTTAAAGCATAATTGTCTGCATACCAGGAGCATTGCTGTTCGCCAAAGTTTGTTTCTTCCGTTAGTGGAAACGGGTCACATGACAACTGAATGTGATCACAGAAGATAATGGACATTTAATTTTTAATACCTTGTTTTGGTTTCTCACTCTTGTTTTGTGCTATTATACTTTATTTGCGTCTGTTTGCACTTGAACTGCAATGCGGAAATAAACCTCATCAAAGAAATTTTCTTTGCCTGCCTTACTACTTGAGCACACACAACTACAATTCTCAACCCTGAAGGGCATCAAAGGCCACCCCCTCCTGAAACCCTCAAGGTCCCGGGAGCGGGTGAGTGGCACTTATCCAGGATATTTGAAGGGCACCTACATGGATAGTGCCCGTCAAATATCCCAGCTAAGTCCCTAACGTGCCCTGATGCTATCCGTATAGCATCGGGGTATGTTAGGGGCATTCCAGGGCAGAGTGGGGGTGGAGGAAGGGGCTACATGGGGTTATCTTTAAGACGCAGAGGCTATGCGGGTAGCAACAAAAATCGCTGCTACTCGAGTAGCCTCTGCGGCTGCTGGGGCATCCGGACTAACCCGGATATTCACTTCCGCTGGCACCCACCTCAATATCATGCCCAGAAGACTTAGGAATACATGGAGGCATAATCTAAGAGAAATCCATGGACTGAATTACTTCCAAAGCTTGATGATGATCAATATTAGTGTATAATGCTGAAACATCAAGGGCCCAATTCTTTTCCAGACGTAGATCTCCTCTGTGGGTCTGGTCAATGGGGCACGTCTAGCCCTGTGGGATCACAATTGCAAACAGTCCTGCACGTGCAGGCAGGACTGCGATTCTGTCTAGCCTGCACGTGCAGGACTGCACCTGGCTAACTCAGTCAAGGCTCTTCAATGGAGTCGTGGTGCAATGGCGTCATGTTGCCATGGAACTGTGGCTCCATTGAAGAGCTGCGATGCTGGCCACCAGAGAATAAAGTTAATTCCTCCTAAGGCCAGGGTCAAGCTGCGGGGAATGTCTTCCGTCCCCCCATGCCCCATCCGCGCCTCGGCAGCAAAAAAAAAAATGTCCAAGGCCAGTGACTGCCCAGACTCCGCCCCCGGGGAAGTTATTTGTGGGCAGGAGCTGGCACGAATAGCGGGGATGGTCATCCCATTTGGACGTCCATCCCCACTATTGTCGTGAGGTACAAGGTTCAGAGCCGATGGAAACAGAAAATTCACTGCAAAGTGAAACCAGGGTTGACAGCTCTGAAGCAAGCATGGAGGGTTGGCATAGAAACCCCAAACAAATAACGTCACAGTGTGCTAGGGAACGCCCGTTCCACAAGCTAATTCCTGTTTCATCAGGGAAGGGGAAACAGCTGGTGGGAGGTGGAGCCCAGCCCAACGGAAAAAGAAACACAGATAAAAATCCCTTAGTGGAGGATAGAGAGGAGGCTACTAAGAGACATGAAGAGAGACCTGACGAGAGGCAGGAAGGAAGTCCTAGGTACAATCCTAGACACAGAGAGAGACCTGGAAGAAGCCAAATAGAGAAAGACAGATACCCTGAATTCAGCCAAGGCTTGAGGCTGGGAGAAGAGAGAAGGGAAAGGAGCCCCAATCTCACTCAGGGAAGCTTCTCGGAGGAGGGGAACTGTGAGAGATATACAGTCCCAGGTCGCAGAGAGCAGTGCACAGCTGGCAAAAGCACTGGGGATTTCTGCCACTCCAAAAGCAAGGAGGTTTACTCTAAAAGCCAGAAAAGACAGCCACAGTCTTATAACTACAGATATCCTGAAGGTAACGCTCATTTTCCTGTTACAAAGGTTTTATCTGAAGGAAAGAAAAAGTTTTACCTGACACCAGATTGCAGCCAAGAGAGGTTCCTGGGAAAAAGCTGTTTAGAAGACAGGCACGTAACTCATAATAGCCAAGCAGAAGAGGACAGTCTGTATCCTTGCACTTACCAAGAGCTGTGTGCTCGAGAATCCAATACTTATGGTAAACACCCAGACTCCTCTAGCTGGTTGGGGGAAGGGAATACATTGACTGAAGTTGAGAGGTTTTCCCAGCAGGCAGAAGAGTTCTCTCCACGGGACACTGAAGGAGAAAGTGACCCCATGCAATGGGATTCCTACCAACCCCCTGAGCCTGAGGTATACATGGACTGCTCATATATGGTATCTGATAATGTAAAGTCTCTTTGTTAACATTGTTGAAGTATTTGAAAAGAAGAAAACAGTCCAAAAGAGCATTTGGGAGCTAAACTGTTTTCTGTTCTTTTGTGCCTTAAAGCTGAAGACAAGCATTGTTTGAGTTTATTTATTTTTGTTATACCAGAAGCTTGGTTTTTCTGTTACTGTAACCTTTTGTTCAATGGTCAACGATATCCAACCCCGGGAGGGGAATAAATTCCTATTTAACCTGAAAATCACTCATGCACAACTATAATTTCTTCAAGTGCTGTAGAACTACATTACCCAAGAGGCCGTTCCAAACCTCACCTAGTGGTTCCCAGACACACGAAGCACAACTGCCCACTCACCTAGCTCAAGCTGCATGCCTCTGGGAAGGTGAGTGGTGACACATCTGGCGTAGTTTTTAGGATGGTTGACCTTGGATAAAGGACATTATATATGAAACTACGGTACCAGGACTCCTGCACAAGCAAGTGGGCTACCGGAAGGCTGCAAGAAAAGTAAAGCACAAGAACACAGCTTCTTTTCCTGAATGCTGACCTCTACACGAAGCCTCAGGTAATAGCACCTGGGCATAAGTGAGGGAGGATATCGCAGGAAAAGGGGGCGCTGTGGGTCTGAAAAAAAAAAAAAAAAAGGGAGCCGCACTTGGGTTTTTTTTCTGTCTCTTTTATTGCAGGACTGACGGCAGAAGATGGAGGCAATGGATGTGATGGCCTGGATGCGGCAGCAGTGGGATACGCAAATGGAGCTCGCGAAGCGCATCCAGGAAGAAAATGCTACCCTTATGAGAGAACAGCAGAAGCCGTTGCTGGAGGCTGTGACAGCGCTGCTGAAGGAACCGCGAGAACCACGGATTGAGAATCCTATGGTTGTACCAGGGACCACATTGAACGCAAGTCATGCCTTCTCTTTAGGACAATTGAGTCCAACTGATAACATATACGATTTTATTGATGCGTTCGAGCGTATTGGGCAGGCATTAAAATGGCCTGATAATCAATGGGCCACCCGCTTTGCAGTTTCGCTGACAGGCGAAGCCCTGTCAGCCTACAAAGCCATGCCAGCCACCCTTGCGGGGGATTATAATGAGATAAAGAAAGCGGTAAAGGACAGGTTGGGGCTCACTACCTCACATTATAGGAGGCTATTTAGGGAAGCCCGCCTGAAACCGCAAGAAATCCCAAAGGCGTTGCAGCAACGTCTGAAAAATCTGGCTTGGAAGTGGTTAAGTCCAGAAACAAAATCTGTAGAAAGCATGCTAGACACAGTAATCTTAGAGCAATTTGTACAAGCGGTGCCTAAAGAGATGAGAATGTATCTCACCTTGCAGGACTGCCGGACCACCGAGGAAGCAGCAAATTTGGCTGACCGTTTTCTGGAGGCCCAGATTGCTGATCCCTCGGAGCGGAGCGTACTGCAAGCCGCAGGTTTGTTTGGTAGTAAAAAGGGAAAGATTCGCTATAGAGAAAAATACACTATGGCAAGTATGAATGTTAAGAATGATAATGATGATGATGTTTTTGTGCCTAGAGGGAATGTTTCTGTACCCAAAGGAAAATGCTATCTGTGTGGGAAAACAGGGCATTTTAAAAGGGAGTGTACAAAACGAACTGTCCTGATGTCTGGGGTGGATGAGCCAGTACAGGATGGGTTTCTGTTACATGCACAGGTGGAGGGGGTAGACACCTTGGCCCTGCTTGACTCGGGGGCCGACCAGAGCATGATTTCCCGTAGGCTCTGGGAGGCCATCGAGAGGCGCCGTTCGTCGCCCCCGAGTCAAGCAGAAAACCAGGTCAGAGTAAAATGCATCCACGGTGCGTTTGCACTTTATCCTCGGCGGAATCTCTCTGTAATTGCACTAAAGTTCAAACAAATAATGCCTTTAGCTATACTTCCCGCACTACCCCAAGACCTTATTTTAGGCAGGGATTGGTCACCCTTTTATGAGGGACTAGTGGCAGGTTTGAATACCCGAGCCGGCTTGGTCTCAACCAGATCACAAGCCGGGGCCTCAGGGATGGGAGAGACATCAGCTGGGGACAGGGAAGAACCTGGTGAAGGACTAGTACCCCAAGAGGAGGAGTTACGGGAGGAAGAAGCAGATAGTCTTCCTACCCACGAGGACCTAATAAATGAACCTGTTAGGCAAGGGAGGAAGGCCAAGGCAAAGAGACGCCATGAGAGGCAATCTAGATCCCGGGGCAGAGCAGAATTGGAGGCAGGTGCGAGCCTACACTGGGTACCCGCAGAGCTAGTGAATAAATTTCCCTCCTTTCCTGCTGAGCAGCGGGCTGACCCAGCGCTCAAGAGAGCCTTCGAATGGGCCCGGGAGATCCGGCCTACGTTGCCTAGGTTTTTCATAGACAATGGCATCCTATATAGGGAAAGCGTGGACCCTTACTCTGAGGCAGTGAGGAAGCAGCTTGTAGTGCCAACAACGTTCAAGGCTACAGTCTTGCGTCTCGCGCACGACCACCCTATAGGAAGCCACAAAGGTATCCAAGGCACCCTGGACCAAATATTAGGTCGCTTTTACTGGCCCGGGGTGTTCAAGGAGACTAAACAGTATTGCGAGTCGTGTGCTCCATGTCAGAGGGTATCAGCATTAAGACCGAAGGCTGTACCTTTGATACTTACTCCGACCATAGCCGTACCCATGAGCCGAATAGGCATAGATATGGTAGGCCCTATGACACGTACACCCAGGGGTTTCCAGTACCTACTGGTGATCGTCGACCATGCCACCCGATTCCCCTGGGCTATTCCCCTAAGGAACACCTCTGCGAGGATTATAGCCCAGGAACTTGTCAAATTATTCTGTATGGTAGGATTCCCCAGGGAGGTACTTACTGATCAGGGCAGCAACTTTTTGTCCAGGCATTTGTCCACCGTGTGGGAAGCTTTTGGAATAAAGCACATACGGACGTCAGCCTACCACCCCCAAACCAATGGTTTGGTGGAACGCACAAATCAAACCATCAAGCAGATGCTGAGGAGAGGGTTGAAGAAAGGGGAGATAGCAGAATGGGATACTCTGCTCCCATTTGTATTATACGCGTGCAGAGAACGCGTGCAATCCTCTCTAAAGGCCTCACCCTACGAGCTTATGTTTGGGAGATCCCCTAGAGGGATATTAGATATACTACACGAGCAATGGGTAGAACCAGACACTTCTGAAATAGAAATACCTCGGTTCTTAAAGGGTCTGAGGTGACGCCTAGAAAGAACGGCAAAGGCCGCAATGGAAAATCTGCAGGCTAGTAAACAATGGCAGAAGCAGTATTACGACAGGGGCAAAAAGCCCCGGACATTAAATGTCGGGGATAAGGTAATTATCCAGGTGGCAAATCCGGGCCCAAAGTTCGAAGCCCATTGGAGGGGACCCTGCACAGTTGTAGAGAAAGTAGGACCAGTCTCCTATAGGATAGAAAACACAAAGGGTCGCAGGCAGGTGTATCACCTGAACCTTTTAAAACCCTGGAAAGAGAGGGTTGCCACCGCTAGTATGGTGTATATAGAACAGTACAGCAGATCCCACACTGGAATTACGTACTGTCCGATGGAAAGTTCGGCAGTACGTAATATTTTAAGGCGGGGGATCTGTCGTGAGGTACAAGGTTCAGAGCCGATGGAAACAGAAAATTCACTGCAAAGTGAAACCAGGGTTGACAGCTCTGAAGCAAGCATGGAGGGTTGGCATAGAAACCCCAAACAAATAACGTCACAGTGTGCTAGGGAACGCCCGTTCCACAAGCTAATTCCTGTTTCATCAGGGAAGGGGAAACAGCTGGTGGGAGGTGGAGCCCAGCCCAACGGAAAAAGAAACACAGATAAAAATCCCTTAGTGGAGGATAGAGAGGAGGCTACTAAGAGACATGAAGAGAGACCTGACGAGAGGCAGGAAGGAAGTCCTAGGTACAATCCTAGACACAGAGAGAGACCTGGAAGAAGCCAAATAGAGAAAGACAGATACCCTGAATTCAGCCAAGGCTTGAGGCTGGGAGAAGAGAGAGAAGGGAAAGGAGCCCCAATCTCACTCAGGGAAGCTTCTCGGAGGAGGGGAACTGTGAGAGATATACAGTCCCAGGTCGCAGAGAGCAGTGCACAGCTGGCAAAAGCACTGGGGATTTCTGCCACTCCAAAAGCAAGGAGGTTTACTCTAAAAGCCAGAAAAGACAGCCACAGTCTTATAACTACAGATATCCTGAAGGTAACGCTCATTTTCCTGTTACAAAGGTTTTATCTGAAGGAAAGAAAAAGTTTTACCTGACACCAGATTGCAGCCAAGAGAGGTTCCTGGGAAAAAGCTGTTTAGAAGACAGGCACGTAACTCATAATAGCCAAGCAGAAGAGGACAGTCTGTATCCTTGCACTTACCAAGAGCTGTGTGCTCGAGAATCCAATACTTATGGTAAACACCCAGACTCCTCTAGCTGGTTGGGGGAAGGGAATACATTGACTGAAGTTGAGAGGTTTTCCCAGCAGGCAGAAGAGTTCTCTCCACGGGACACTGAAGGAGAAAGTGACCCCATGCAATGGGATTCCTACCAACCCCCTGAGCCTGAGGTATACATGGACTGCTCATATATGGTATCTGATAATGTAAAGTCTCTTTGTTAACATTGTTGAAGTATTTGAAAAGAAGAAAACAGTCCAAAAGAGCATTTGGGAGCTAAACTGTTTTCTGTTCTTTTGTGCCTTAAAGCTGAAGACTAGCATTGTTTGAGTTTATTTATTTTTGTTATACCAGAAGCTTGGTTTTTCTGTTACTGTAACCTTTTGTTCAATGGTCAACGATATCCAACCCCGGGAGGGGAATAAATTCCTATTTAACCTGAAAATCACTCATGCACAACTATAATTTCTTCAAGTGCTGTAGAACTACATTACCCAAGAGGCCGTTCCAAACCTCACCTAGTGGTTCCCAGACACACGAAGCACAACTGCCCACTCACCTAGCTCAAGCTGCATGCCTCTGGGAAGGTGAGTGGTGACACTATTCATGGCTCAGAATAACCCCCAAAATAAATAAACTGAGTCTTAGAATATATTGGATTGAAATATTGATATGCCTTTGGAGCAATTCATGCCAATTGTAATGCCAATAATAGTCAAAATCTCACACTTGATTTTAATAAGATGATCTCTGGAAAACAATAGATGAATCTTGGGGCCAACTGCTTAATAGCATCACAATCATATTTATAATAAGGTCTTCTAAAAATGTGTTCCACAGTTCAGAGATCTCTAAGTATTAGTTTTTGAAACATAAGTAATATTGGATCTATAATATTAGAATATCAGTGAGATTTATTTATTACAATTTCTTATATACTGCACTATTCGATACCAGCGCGGTTTACATTATAACAAAATGACCATAACAACAAGCTGTTTGGACATGATGGAGGACATATTAATGAGTCATCTGCTGGTATAGAACAAAAGATCAGCCAGTTTGCGGAAAAATTTATTTGAAGCAGTAAGTGTTAAAAAAGTCATGAGATAGGAGGCAGTGCATCAAGAACTGGTTAAAAGATAGAAAGCAGAGTGCAGGGCTAAATGGCTAATTTTCTCAAATGGAGAAAGGTAGATAGTGGAGTACCCCAGGGATCTGTGCTGGGCCCGCTGCTTTTTAACATATTCATAAATGACCTGGAAATGGGAATAATGAGCAATGTGACCAAATTTGCAGATGACACCAAATTATTCAAAGTTGTTAAAACACAAGAGGATTGTGAAAAATTGCAAGAGGACCTTTATAAATTGGAAGACTAGTGGAAAGTTATGCACCTAGGAAAGAATGACCCAAACTATGGTTACATGATGCAAGGTTCCACATTAGGAACCACCACCCAAAAAAAGGATTTAGGAGTCGCATTTAAATCCTCAACCCAATGTGCAGCAGCAGCCAAGAAAGCAAATAGAATGCTAGGAATCATAAGGAAAGGAATGGAGAATAAAACCAAGGATATTATTATGCCTCTGTATCGTTCCATGGTGTGACTGCACCTTGAATATTATGTGAAAGTCTTGTCGCCATATCTTAAAAAGAATATAGCAGAATTAGAAAAGCTACAGAGAAGAATCACCAGAATGGTAACGGGATAGAAGGATACCCCTATGATGAAAGGCTGAAAAGGTTAGGGCTCTTCAACTTGTAAAAGAGATGGCTGAGGGGAGATATGATAGAGATCTATAAATTAATGAATTGAATAGAATGGGTAAACATAGATAGGTTGCTTACTCCATCAAAAAGTAGAAAGACTAGGGAACATGCAACAATGTAACCCATTTAAGACTAATAAGAGAAAATATTTTTTCACTCAATGTGACATCAAATTTATTTATTTATTTCATTAACAGTTTTTGTATACCTCTTTATCTTATGGTCCTACAGAACATTTTACATTAAAAGGGACATCAATTTGGAAAACACAGGTCTGCAATAATTTTTTTCGAGAGCTGTTTTGGTTATTCCACGTAATCTTTGTTTTTTGGTGCACTGAATCCGAAAATGACCTCCATTTTGTCATAGGACATCACGTTTCCTGACAATTTAGGTAACTATGTTAAATAAGGCAATAACTCAAAATAAATGGAAATAGACTTATAAAATTAAAGTTTTATTACAATATTTTCATGAAAATACTTTTATGAACTGAAATGAGCTCACCTACACACACTAAACTCGATTCTTCTTCCTTGTGAGGCTCCTCTTGGTGCATTTACGCTTGTAAGTAGCATCTGGAATGTCTCTCTGAAGCATCCAACAGTAGTCTGCCATCATTGTAATGCTCCATTTTCCCTGGTATCTCCTTTCCATCACTTTAATGTCTTGGTGGAATCGTTCACCTTGTTCCTCACTCACAGCTCCCAAATTTTCAGGAAAGTAGTCAAGGTGGGACTGGAGGAAATGCACTTTCAAACTCATCAGGCAACCTAAAGCTTGAAATGCTTTCAGCATTCGTCCGATGATCTTTTTTTAGTGAGGATATTTGTTATTGCCTTAAAATTTCTGTACGACTTCTTTAAATGCAATCCACCCTTCTTTTTGAGGATCCGTCATGGTATTGATAAACTCTTGATCAACTATAAGCCTTCTAATGTCTGGTCCGACGAACACACCTTCCTTCAATTTTGCCTCCGACAGGCCTGGAAACTTGGTGACCAAGTATTTGAGGCATTCTCCATCTCTTGGAAGTGATTTTATGAATTGCTTCATCAATCCCAATTTTATGTGGAGAGGTGGTAGAAGAACTTTATGGGAAGGTACCAAAGTTTCTCTGAGGACATTTTTTTCACCGACTGTTAGCACCCTCGGCTGCCAACTCTTCTTGGTCCAGTGATTTTGTCGGTCTCGACTGTCCCATAGAAACAGAAAACAAGGATATTTGGTATACCCAGCTTGTTGCCTGAGCAGCATGCACAAGACCTTCAAGTCCCCACACACTTGCCAACCATGGTCTTCATATTTAAGTTTATGAAGAACCAATTCCAAGTTCTCGTAGGTTTCCTTCAAGTGTACGGAATGACCTACAGGTATGGAAGCGTAAAAACCGTTGTGGAGTAAAACTGCTTTGAGACTTCTTTTTGAAGAATCACATTTACAGTGCTATATTTTTTTTTACATAACTCGGACAACCCCTTTAAGGTTTTTTTGGCATTTTATATCTTAAATGCACTTATGTGAATTAATTAATAGTAATTTGAATTAATTAATAGTAATTTGAAAAAAATTGATAAATTTGAAGACAATTTTGCATGTTGTGGCAAATCATGACATCTAGGAGTTTTTTCAATATTTTATTTGTTTTCAGCACACCAAAATACATGGAAATTAGATGAAAATAATCAAACAGCTTTTTAGTCGCAGACCTGTGAAATCGTTGATGCATGTAATTGGGAGTAACTATGTATATTTGTAAATGCATGGAGGTTTGAGGTAGGGGGAGTTTGAGGGAAATTGGGAGAGGTGCAGGGGGTGTTGATGGGTATAAAAAAGTGCTCATTAAGGTGGTCTTTTACTAAAGGACACTAGCTGTCAGTATATGTTCTGGTGCTTGCTGAAGGCATGCTGGGATATATGTTTATTTATTTATTGTATTTATTTATTTAACAACTTTTTTATACCGCTGTTTCTAACTAACTATCAAACTCTAGAATTCGTTACCACAGGATGTAGTAAAAGCTGTTAGTGTAGCTGGGTTTGAAAAAGGTTTAGACAAGTTTCTGGAGGAACGGTCCATAAACCATTATTAAAGAGAACCTGGGAAATCCACAACTTATCCTGGGACAAGCATTGTGGAACCTATGTACCTTTATAGGAACCTGCCAGGATACTGGACTTGATGGACCTTGGTCTGACCCAGTATAGCATTTCTTATGTAGTTGGCAAGTCTGCCTCGTCCCTGATCTCGGCCTTTGTATGGTTCTAAAAAATATCGCTGACCATAGTATTTATTAGAATAAACATAATGATCGCTATGGTCACTGCAATCATCTTTGCTGTCCGATTTATCAGAGGTATAATCATAACACAGGTACACTAAAAAAATTTTTTTTTAAACTGCCTCTAATGTTTCGATTGATTTTTACGTTTTTTGGTGCGCTGAATCCAAATCTGGTAACCAATTTGCTCCATCACGTACAGATTTTTTGCTACATTGGGTTAGCAGTTTGAGGTGAACGTTTCAGATTGAGTGCGATCGAGATAAAAGTTTCTTGGATGAATTCTTTATACTAATTGTTTAGTAGTTATTCAAATAAGAATAAAGAAAATTGTAACAAGGCAGCACATAAGAATAGAGTAATGTCAACAAAACACACTGTGATGGTAGCAAAATTGTCTACACTTAAAACAGCCACATACATGTGCACAAACATTGAGCATATAAGAGCGAGGTTAGACACAAAGCAAAGCAAAGAAATGTGCAAAAAATGTTGTACAGGTATGTATGTAAGAATAGAAAACGCAAACCGCACCATTGCAATACATGAAGACAAACACCCGATGGTGTGAAAATAAAATTCTAATAAATGAGATCCGACACTGTGGTAATAACTAGCAAATTTTTATTTCAAAGTTTAGTAAAAACACGATATTTGTCAACACAGTTTAGATTTTAAAGTCATTCTTGGGTCAATCAATCTCCTGGTGGGCCCGTTTCTTCTTCCCCCGAATGCTTCTCTTGGTGCGCTGCTTGGCGTATTTTTCATCTGGGGTTTCCTGCAGCAGCAACCAGCAGAAATCAGCCATCATAGTGGTGTTCCATCTTCCTTGGTACCTTCTCTCTGCGTCCTTGATGTCCTGGTGAAACCTTTCACCTTGTTCTTCACTGTACGCCCCCAAGTTTTCGGGAAAGTAGTTCACATGGGAGTGCAAGAAATGGACTTTCAGGCTCATGTTACAGCCTTGTTCTTTGAAAGCATTGAGCATCCTGGCAACAATATCCTTATAGTTGTCATCCCGCCTGTTCCCCAAGAATTTGAGAACAACATCCTTGAAGGAATCCCAGGCTTCTTTTTCCTTCTCAGACATCGTTTCAGCGAATGCTCCATCTGAAATGAGTTTCCTTATATCAGGGCCAACAAACACTCCTTACTTTAGCTTTGCTTCAGAAAGTCGGGGGAACTTTGAGCAAAGGTACCGAAAGCACTCACCATCTTTTGGAAGGGACTTGATGAATTGCTTAATGAGACCCAACTTAATGTGGAGAGGTGGTAATAGAATTTTATCAAGAGGTACCAAGCTCTCATGAAGAACATTTTTCTCACCGGGTCTCAAATACTCCCAATTGGCCAGTCTTTTTTCCCACAGTGTAGGTCGCGGGCCCGGCTATCCCACAAGCAAAGGAAGCAGGGATATTTGGTGAAACCGGATTGCTGCCCTAATAGCATGGATAGAATTTTAAAGTCTCCACAAATCATCCACTTATGCTCATCATAATGAATCTTCTGAAGAATCAGGGCCAAATTCTCGTATTTTTCTTGGAGAATAACAGAGTGAGCAATAGGAAACTGAAGCGAATGTGTTGCCATTATGAAGAAGAACACCTTTTATGCTGTCTTTTGACGAATCAATGAACAGCCGCCATTCAGCAGGATCATACTTGAGTTTAAACTTTTCCATCACTCCGTATATATCGTTGCAAAATACCAAATCTTCCTCTTTGCTGAAATACTTCAAAAATTGTGTCTCGCGGTTGCGGTACCAATAAAAAGTTGTTCCTGGTGACAATAGATTTTTCTGTTTAAGCCGAGAACCTAGCAGTTGGGCAGCATCTTTTGGGAGTCCTAAATCCCGGACTAAATCATTCAATTCAGCTTGAGAGAAAAGTTCAGGTTTCGGATCTGGTTCAGTTTCAAACTCGGAAGTACTGGACTCATCGGGAAAAGCCATCTGATGAGTCTCATCATGATCAGAACCATCCACACAAATATGATCCAAAGATTTTGGTGGTTCAGGCACAGGTACTTCGTTGCTATGAGGCATAGGCCTAATTGCTGAGGGAAGGTTGGGGTAACTTATTACATTCTTATTTTTTAAGTTGTATCCCTTCACAATGCAAGAGCAAAAATAGCAGTCACTGCTGTGGTCTCTTTGTTCACGCCACATCATAGGTATTCCGAAACGAAATGCTTGTTTTTTACCTTTCATCCATAAGTGTAGATCTTCCTCACATGTCTTGCACACTTTGTGAGGAGCCCACGGTTTGTCTTGATCGCCTATCTTCAAACCGAAATAGGCGAAATATACTTTTTTAATAAATGCAGAAATGTTCCTCTGCCGCTTTTTCACGGTATATTCCCCACAAATAAGACAAAAACTGTCCGGAGAGTTGACGCAACCTCTGGTTCTGTGAGCCATCACAAATACACAGCACTGCAAACTACAACTGTAGTGAACCACTTTGGAATAAAACTGGATTACGACTGAGCAAACAAAAGGTAATAATGAACTTGCAAGAAACTGAAATTTGACAGGAACGTTCATGTCGCAACCACCGTGTTTGAGTGAGCGAACGAGGCGAGGCGAACAGGAAAGAACATGCGCCAGCGCGAGTACTGGATTTAGCCCCCCGCCTCCCAATTGTCCTGTTAATGTATAAAATGAATACAAAACACTCTAAAATATCATGAGGGAGTGTTTCTAGTTAGTTAACCATTACAACCTCTATTTTGGGCCAAGAAAATAAACTGCAGTCGGCTAAAAAGAAATTATGTGAACATTCCTTATATGGGTAAGAAATCTAATTTTGCAAGAAAACGTGACGTGATGGAACATTTTGGCTATTTTTCCTGGATTCAGCACCCCAAAATCTATAGGAATCAGTTGCAAAACTGGAGGCAGTTTTTTGGTAGTGTACCTGTGGAGCTCACAATTGGTTTTCTGTTCATCCAGCCACAAATATACCGTGCCTAAGGGCCCTTTGGCATGGCCCTTAGGCACGGCACGGAGGCGCAAACAGAACAAAGAACCAAAAAGAAACAAGCCACCCTTAACTGACGGATCCCCAAAACACAGAAACGAAGAACAGAACAACGCAGCAACAACCACAACGAAAAACGCTACGATTCACTACAGCACCAACGACCCGACAACAACAACCTAAAACCTCACTGCTCCAAGGAATCAACATCGGAACCCAGCCTGGCCCCCAAACACCAGGTACTCTCACAGATCATGCCACCTCTCTTAGCCCCCATCTACCTCCTCACCCCCCTCTTGACCCTATACCACCCCCTCCAAGCACACTCAAAAACCTACTCTGGCCCACTCTCCCAGCAGCACAACCCATGCACACCTATAAACCTAAACAAAACTACTCCCATACACAGCTTACACCAACCCACACCCCCAACCCTCCAACCCAACAACACATCACCATCTCACTAATCAATGCACGCTCTGTCAAAAATAAATACCAGATGCTCCAAGACCTAATCACAAATGAGAAGATAGACCTCCTATGTGTAACCGAAACCTGGCTAACAGATACCGACACTGTACTAATGAATCAACTAACCCCTGAAGGATACACCCTCCACCACTGCTCCCGAGCACACACCAAAGGAGGAGGAGTCGCCATCATAGCAAGAACTGACCTCCACCTCAGGATCCTCTCTTCAGAAACCACCAATGAAGCTGACCTCCTCACCCTCACCAATAAACACCTCTCAATATGCCTAATCTACCGCGCACCTACCACAACCACGGACCTACCAAGGATACTACAATTTATATCAGAGAGCACCAGTTCAGCAAAGGAACATATCATCCTAGGTGACTTCAACCTCCCATCACTTCAAGCAGAACAAGCAGCAACTTTCCACACTGCCATGAATGCGATGGATCTGGTACAGATCATACAGGAACCCACCCATGAAAAAGGCAATACGCTCGACCTTATATTCCTAAATCCCACAACCGCCGCCTCAACAATGGACCCACAGATCTCGCCAGTACCTTGGTCTGACCACCACCTCATCTCCATCTCCTACACCTACCAACATAAGATCAACAAGGAAAATGGACACCACGTCAGAAGATTTAAAACGTTTAACAAAAAGGACTTCTTAGCACAAACTCTATCCAAACTGCAACCAAACTCCACCGACATTAATGTCCTAATTCACAACTGGAATACCACGATCTCAACAGCGTCTGAAGCATCAACAAACACAGCCACCACCAGACTCCCGTCTACAAAGGCCAAATGGTTCACTCCTGACCTCCGAAAGCTAAAAACAAAACTCAGAAGAACCGAAAGAAAATGGACGAAAGACAGCAAGACAAAAACAGCAAGACAAAATACCTAGATGAACTCAAAGCATATCACTATGAGACCGACAAAGCGAAGAAAATCTGCCACATGAAAATTATAAATACCTCCATCAACAAACCTTGAGAACTCTTCCAGCTTGTCAAAAAGTTGACAAAAGCACCCCATAACTCTGACCAATTACCGAAGATCCCACCAGAGCTACTGGCCCGTCAATACAAACAACTACAACGACCACAAAACTCGCAGCCAAACGTAGATACAACTACAACAAACCTCCATCCCAACTTACACTGCGACTGGTCCACCTTCAAAGAAACCTCAACGGACGAAATAACAACCACCATCACCTACCTCAATACCACCACCTCCCCGCTCGACCCCTGCCCCACTGACTGGATAAAGAAATCTAAAATTGAACTGAGCACACCACTGGCCCATATCATCAATTAATCCTTCTCCCAAGGACACATGCCGGACGCCCTCAAGACTACAATCATCCGACCATCCTTAAAAAAGCAAACCCTGGATCCCCTAGATCCAGCATCCTACAGACCCATAGCAAGCTTACCTTTCACTGCCAAGATAATCGAGAAGATAGTCTAACAACAGCTGTAGGAACACCTGGATATCAACAACATACTGGATCCACAACAACACGGCTTCCGCCTGCTACATGGAGTGGAAACCCTCATGACCACACTGATGAACACTCTCCTCACAGGAACACAAGAAAAGCACTCTGGTTACGCCATGATCTTCCTTGATATATCTGCAGCGTTTGACACCATCTCCCACAGCATCCTCATTCACAGACTACAGACAATTGGGATCAAAGACACTGTACTAAAATGGTTCCAATCCTACCTAACTAACAGACAACAACTAATCCGTACCAGCACATTGACCTCCCCCCCCCATTCCAGCAACACCAAGGAGTACCCCAAGGATCCACACTATCAGCCATGCTCTTCAACATTTACCTTCAACCTCTCTGCTCAGTTATACGCACTTATAACATCAGCTTCTACATATATGCTGATGATATCATGCTCTACGCCCCCATCACAACCACAAACCCAACAAACACCCACCTCTCAGCATGCTTCTCCGCAGTGTCCGACTGGCTACAAGCAAACAACCTATCCATCAGCATCAAGAAAACCGAAGCCCTCATAGTGACAAAAGACCCAGACTTCACACCACCAACACACCTCAACATAGGAACCACGAGCATTCAAATACAACCACAAATAAGATACCTGGGCATTATTATTGACCAAGCCCTCAACCTAAAGCAACAAATCGCCAAGACCTCTGGAACCATATTCCACAAAGCAAAAACTGTGCAACGTCTCAGACCCCTTCTTGAACACCAAGATTTCCGAACAGTAATGCAAGCCATGACACTCCCACATCTGGACTACTGCAACATAATATACCATGGACTTCCAGCCACACAGACCAACCCCCTTCGAATAGCATTGAACACCACAGCAAGAATCATTCATGGAGCGAAGAAAAACGACCACATCACCCCAATTCTGAAAGACCTACACATATTTCCCCTCGAAGCAAGGACTAAATACAAAGCCATCCTACTCACCCACAAAGCCATCCACCAAACACAGAACACCCAGCTTCGCACCCTACTAGCTCGTCCAGCTCACGGCAGAACTACCAGACAAGCCTCCAACAACTCCCTCACCGTCTCTCACAAAAGAACCAAATGCTCGCAACGGTCCTGCAATCGAGCATTTGAACTCTATGCCCCATCTTTATGGAATTCTCTACCGAAATGTCTCAGAAACAACGCCGACCTTCCATCTTTCAGAAAACAGCTAAAAACCATCCTCTTCCAGGAATACTTCAACACGACATCCACCAAAAAACATAACTAACCCCGGATCCCGAACACCATGAACCACTGATCGAAACTATACTAACCTGTCCGTGTCTAATGTCTGTCCCATGTCCAATGTATGTCCTCTGCCTAAATCATCATTGTTGCCTCCCTGTTGTTGGCCCCGCCCTTTTACTTAATTCCCCCACCCTATTGTAACGCCGCTTTGACCCGGTGAAAAGCGGGATATATATGAAGTTAAATAAATAAATAAATAAAACCTCACTGATAATCATTATGATCTTGCATAAACTTCCATTTCTTCAAATTCTTAATTTGTTCCACAGACTGATCCATCTGTTTGTTGAATTTGCTGAAACTTATTTTGAAACTCCTATAAGTGCAACACCAGAGCTCCCTTTAGTAAGAGACCCATAAGTAATTTTTGGAGAGTAGCTTGCAGGAGACTTTGTGGCTTCTGGGATACCAAGTCTGGGACCTATAGAAAAATATCAGAGTTGTGTCCACCCAAGATTTAGAAGAGGATTCAAGCAGAGGATAGAGAGAAGGGAGCTGCCTGGAACCAAATCAGTGAGAAAAAAAAAAGAATGGAGAATGGTAAGCATATCTTTCCCTGTTTGCATTTTCATAATTACTACTACTACTACTGAGCGCTAGAAGATGTACGCAGCACTGCACAGACATGTAAGAGACAGCCCCTTCTCATCAGAGCTTACAATCTAGTCAAGACAGACAACACAAAGGAAACACAAGGAGATTAGGGAAGTCAAGATCCGAAAGCAGAAGCGAAGAGGTGAGTTTTCAGCCTGAATTTGAAAAGGGTCAGAGAAAGCTCCTGATGTACAGACTCGGGTAGTTTGTTCCAGGTGTAAGGTGCAGCAAGGTGAAAGGAGCAAAATCTGGGGTTAGCAACAGAAGAGAAGGGCATAGATAGAAGCAATTTGCCAGAAGAGCAGAGGAGGGGTGTAGGGAGAGGTAAGGGAGGAAAAGAGGTGAGGAGCTGCAGAGTGAATGCACTTATAGGTCAGTAGGAAAAGTTTGAACTGGATGCGGAAATGGATAGGGAGCCAATGAAGTGACTTGAGAAGAGGGGTAATATGAGCATGACGAGGCAGGTGGAAGATTAGCTGTGCAGCAGAGTGTTGAACAGATTGAAGGGGAGAGAGATGATTCAAAGGGAGACCAGCAAGGAGAAGGTTACAATAGTCAAGACAGGAGGTGATTAAGGAGTGGATAAGTGTCTTAGTAGTGTGTTCAGAAAGGAATGGATGGATTTTGTTGATGTTATAGAGAAAGAAACGGCAGGTCTTAGCTATCAGGATCCAGGAGGTGTAACTACAGCATGCTTGAAGGCTGCAGGGACAGTTGCAATGGAGAGCGATAGGTAGAGAATATGAGAGATGGAAGGGACAACAGTGGAGGAAATGGGGCTTAGGAGATGGGTGGGGATAGGATCAGAGGAGCAGGTAGTGAGTTTGGAGGAAGAAAGAAGGTGTGCAGTTTCCTCTTCAGAGATCACAGTAAAGGAAGAGAGGGTAGCAGAGGTAGAGGGGGAAAGTTGGGAGTGAAGAGGGGTGGAGGGGAAGGAAGGAAAGTAGCTGACTTTGTGGGGAATTGGAGGGTGATCTGGTAGATTTTGTCTTGGAAATAGTCAGCCAGGGCTTGGGCAGAAAGGGAGGGAGGGCTCAGAGGCGGAGGCACCTTGAGGAGAGAGCTGAGAGTAGTAAAGAGCCGGCAAGGGTCAGAGGCAAGAGAGTTAGTCAGTTGGACATAACAGCCTTGTTTGGCAAGTGCTATGGCTGACTGGAAAGAGACAAGCATGAATTTGAAGTGTAGAAAGTCTGCAAGGGAGCGGGATTTGAGCCAAGCATGCTCAGTTGAACGTGCACAGGAACGTAGATAGCAGGTAATGGATGAAAGCCAGGGCTGGGGTGCAGTACACCTCACAGGACGTGGCATGGGAGGAGTGACAGCATTCAGAGTAGAGGAGAGTGCAGCATTATAGGAAGCTACTTGCCTCATCAACAGGCTCAGATGTGACATAGTGGAGGAGGGATAAGATGAAACAGTGGAGGAGATAACCAAAGGGTCAATAGCACAAAGATTTCTAAAGAAGTTGAAGGAGACAGGACGAGGTTGAGGCAGCTGGTGATGAAGAGTGAAGCTTAGCAGGTGATGGTCAGATAAGGAAAGAACTGAGGTACAGAAATTTTAGGGTAAGCAATTAGAGAAAAATGCAAGGTCAAGGCAAGTGGCAGTGCTAGTGAGTGGGGCAGTAGAGCAAAGCTGGAGGTTGAATGAGGAGTTAAGGGAAAGGAGCTTTAAAGCATAAGAATCAGAGGGGTTATCAACATGAATGTTGCTGAGGCATCAAGAGGGGTTGGAATTGGCAGGAAGGAGAAAGTAGAAGCCCAACACTACCACCACGGCCAGTAGGACGAGGTGTGTGGGAGAACTGATAACCGCCATAACAGAGAGCAGCGACAGATGTTATGTCTTCTGGGAGGAGCAGGTCTCTGTTACAGCAAGAAGATGGAGAGCATTAGAGATAAAGAGATCATGAGTAAAAGCAAGTTTATTAGAGATGGAGTGTGCGTTCCACAAGGCACGTGAGAAGGGGAGAGAGGAAGGGGAAAGGAGAAGGATATGAATAAGATTTGAGGTGTTGCGGGAAGATCTCTTCTCAGAGTGTGACAAAAGTCTAAGGGGGCCAGGATTGGGGTTGATATCTCCGGATGAGAGAAGGAAAAGGCGTAGAAGAGCGCTGGGCATAAAGAAGACAGTATGGCGAAAACGAAGGTGAGGTTGTCTTAGAGACAGAAGAGATGGCTGAAGAAGGGGGAGAAAGTGGTGAAGCACAAGAGCTGATGACAGGGTAGAGGACAGAATGGAGAGGGAAGTGAGGATGGTAATAGGGAGATAAGGATGGGAGGAGTGAAGGTGTTGGCAGAAGGGGAGACAATTAGGGAGTATGAAGACTAGGAAGACAAAGTGATGAGGAGCTATAGAAGAGGGATGGAGAGGAGAACAGAGGCCAGAAGAAATAGATAGATGGGAGAGAGCCCACAGAGGATTAGGTGCACCTGTGAATAAGAGAGGTAATGAACAGAAGACAGCTATAAGAGACTGAGTGCCAGGAGATGGGTGGGTAGAGGGGAAGGGTGGGGTGGGGAGGGGGGGTATAAGTTATTCAGCTGAGAAAAGCTGAAGAAAAGTGCAAAAAAGGTGCAATGAGGTAAGAGAGCACACTAACAATGATAAATAAATAAATATATAGAGAGAGACAGACAAGACTCACAGAATGCAAGCAGATTCATTCAGAAAAACAAGCAGAATTCACTGTTCCAGCAGAACTTGCAAGAGGGGCGCTTCTTTTCCCAGAGGAGGAAAAATGGTTATACAATACCTCAGCAAGGGGGAGGGGTTAGTCACTCAGTTAGATTAGAGCAGAGACAGGAAAAAGTTTTAAACTCTGCAGGATGGAGACAGAGCTAGGATAGGTATTGAATTAAATGTTAACAGGCCAGATAGTAGAAGGAAAGTTACAATTAGTTATGGAGAGGAGCAAGAGAGAGCTGAGAAAAATGGAAGAAAATTGCAAAAAAGATGCAATGAGATAAGAGAGCACATTATTCACATAATCCAATGAGGTGGGCTAAGATTTTATTTGGCATTTTTAAAAGTGTACTTGGAGTTTTCCTGTAGTTATCCAGTGAGGGGCTTTGGTCATCTGCCTCCCACTTTCCACCAGAGCCCCTTAATTTATTTTGTGTTTTCCCCCTAATTTGTATATATCTTCTGAGACTAACCCTTACCCCCACCAAGAGAGCAGCTGCACAAAAATTCCTATATTCACAACAGAAGCTAATGAAAAATGCCCAAAAAGGTGTGAAAAGCCCTAGTGATCACAGCAGGAAACATTGCATACCTTTGCCCCTGCCTAGTCAAGAAATGAACTCAAGCTGGAAAGCAGTGAATTAAAGTGCCAGACTGCAGACCTTCAAAACATAAGCATTAGGAGATACTTAAAACCTTTAAAGCTGCCTCACTGAGTAAAAATCCAAAATAGAACTAAAAACAAAAATAACTTTAAGACAAACACTTCCTTCTTGTAGTATTTAATCTCAGCAGCAGCAGACCATGTATCAGGGAACAGCTTACCCATGTATGCTAAACTCAAAACCTCTGTACTCTCTAGCACAATAGTACATGTCTACCCAGATCTAAAAGCAGTGCATAATGCCCACACTGTAAAATATATATTTAAAAAACAGAAACAAGTGCTAAAATGATAATGTGATGACAGGTCAAACTGAGGTGCTCTGATGACAAATCACTACAGGTCATCTACCTATAGATATGAACCTAAAAAATACAAAATGAAAATAAGAACAATCTAGATTTCATTTCATTTACTATTTTTCATCTGTCATTCTATCCAACAATGAAGGCGGATTTTAGATAGGACATGGAGAGGGGAATGCTGATAGTATTTTACAAGAGGTTCTGCCAAACGTAGGGCTTCTTATAAAATAAAAGTAGGACAGCATGTTGATCTCTCACCATATCCAGTGGCAGCAGCGATTTTAAGAGTCTGCATGGGGTGAAAATAATATACAAATGCCCCCCACATATGTGTGGGAACAGCATCTTAAAGCTTTGATGCTTCTGTGCATGAACAACCTGGGCCAGCAGCACCATTTACTTCCCTCAGAAATGGCCCCAGCCTCGATTCCCACTGTTCTACCAAACTTTGATCCCTTTCCTGATAACCTTCACACCATCTAATTGTCTCCTTGATCCCACTCAGCAAAAACGACCCTCCCCCAGAGGTCCCTTCAGCAGACTTTCCCACTGCTATGTCCAGTCCCTATCCCTAGCCTTACCAGGGTTTCTTGGTGTCTAGTGGGAACAGGAGCAATCCCCAGTTGATCCTGCTCTTACAGCACTGGGTTCCAAAATATCATTGATAGCTCCTAGTAGTAATCTCACAGTACTACCGCAGTACCATTGAATTATCTCTAGGGGTCATTGGTGCCATTTTGGAACCCAGCACCATATCAATATGAGACACTGTGGATTGTTCCTTCTCCAACTAGACACCAAGGAACACTGACAAGGCCAGGGATAGGGATCAGGACTTATAGGGGGTCGGGGGTTGGAGTTGTTGCTGAGGGGTGTGTGTGTCAAGTGGGGGACTTTTGTTCCAGGAGGGTTTGCTTGTAGGGGGAATCAGATGCTTTGGAGAGGATAGGAAAGGTCAGATGTGGGGGGATCACCTGGCAGGGGGGTTAGGGATCAGATGACGTGGAAATCATCATACAAGAATCAAGGCCAGGGGGATGTTCAGGTGTGCATTTGAGGTTGTAGTGATTGGGGGGCAGTCCTCAACATTGACAGCTGCCCCTCCCAGCATGCATTTATATGTGCCTAAAGGCCATTATAAATGCTAACATTTATAATTTTTTTTTTTATGTAGACATGGATTCTGGTTGCCTTAGAACTGATCACTCAGGGAGAAAACTCATCTTCCTACCACTGTCAGGTCTTGCCTATGTGTGCCAACATCTTAAATCAGGACGTTGATTGCATGAAGAAGGACCAGGAGTACCACGGTCTGAAGCACGGCGTTGTGTATTTTATATGCATCTCTCTGAGATATCTATTGTGGAAAATGAGTGAGTTCGAGTAACAAGGGGAATGAAACAATAACTACAAGGCTTCACTTTACTTTGAGGAGCACAGCCTTCGTCGTCTGATTATAGAGGAAGGCACGGTTGATGCTTGGCATACTCAGCAAGTACATGCGTTATCCCATTAGTATCATGAAAACTTTTTGAAGGCTGAAAGCTGAAAATCATTGACTCTAAGTTAAGTTGCCTGATCGGTACATACTCTAGTACATAATCTAGTTATGATCTACTTGTGTCTCTCGATATACTGAGGATTATTTTGTAATTTTACCTCGGTGGGTAAAAGGGTGAGTGCACTCTTTTTAAAAACGAAAAAAAAGAGGGCTTGCTATGACAGAGGGAAGGTTCCCCCTCAGGGCAAACGATCCGACAAAAAAATTAAATATAGTTAAAATAATAGGGCAAATTGTTAGTATTTAGTTTATCTCTTTGCTATATGTAGGTAATGTTTGGGATAAACCACAGTTAGATTAGTTATAACATCTTAAATCTGGCACTGCAAGCAACAACTAAGTGCAAATGTCTGCAGATAAGAACATAAGAAATGCCATACTGCGTCAGACCAAGGTCCATCAAGCCCAGTATCCTGTTTCCAACAGTGGCCAATCTAGGTCATACATACCTAGCAGTTTCCCCAAAAGACACAGGTTCCACAATGCTTGTACTGGGTCAAGCATCAATATCCTGGGTCCCTTCTTAATAATGGTTTATGGACCTTTCCTCCAGGAACTTGTCCAAAACTTTCTTAAACCCAGCTACACTAACAGCCTTTACTATATCCTCCGGTAACAAATTCCAGAGTTTGATTACACGTTGAGTGAAAACATATTTTCTCTTATTTGTCTTAAATAGTTTACCCTGTAGCTTCATTGCATGTCCCCTAGTCTTTTTATATTCTGATAACGTAAACAATCGATCTACGTTTACCCGTTCCACTCCGTTCATTAACTTAAAGAGTTCTATCATATCTCCCCTCAGCCGTCTCTTTTCCAGGTTAAAGAGCCCTAACATTTTTAGCCTTTCTTCATAGGGGTATCCTTCCATCCCCTTTACCATTTTGGTGGCTCTTCTCTGAACCTTTTCTAATAACATTATATCCTTTTTAAGATACGGCAACCAGAATTGCACACAATATTCAAGGTGCGGTCGCACCATGGAACAATATAGAGGCATTATAATATCCTTTGTTTTATTTTCCATTCCTTTCCTTATGATACCTAGCATTCTATTTGCTCTCTTGGCTGCTGCTGCACACTGGACAGAGGGTATTAACATGCTATTCACGAGGACATCTAAATCTTTTTCCTGGGTGGGGGTTCCTAATGTGGAACCTTGCATTGTGTAACCATAGTTTGGGTTGTTATGCCCTAGGTGCATTTCATCTGCCATTTTGATGCCCAGTCTTCCAATTTATCAAGATCCTCTTGCAATTTTCCACAATCCTCATGGGTTTTAACAACTTTAAATAGTTTTGTGTCATCTGCAAATTTGATAAACTCACTCGTTATTCCCTTTTCCAGGTCATTTATGAATATGTCAAAAAGCAGCGGACCCAGCACAGATCCCTGGGGTACACCACTATTCACCTTTCTCCATTGGGAAAATTGGCCATTTAGCTCTACCCTCTGCTTTCTATCTTTTAACCAGCTCCTGATCCACAATAGTACACTGCCTCCTATCCCATGACTCTTTAGTTTTGCCAAAAGTCTCTGATGAGGGACCTTGTCAAAGGCTTTCTGAAAGTCCAAATACACTATATCAACTGACTCACCTTTGTCTACCTGTTTATTCACACCTTCAAAAAAACATAATAGATTAATAAGACAAGATCTTCCTTGTCTAAAGCCATGTTGGCTGTCTCCCATTAAGCCATGACTATCTACATGACATGTTCAGCAATTTTGTTCTTTATGATGGTTTCTACCATTTTTCCCGGTACTGACGTCAGGCTCACCGGTCTATAGTTTCCCGGATCACCCCTGGAACCCTTTTTAAAAACTGGCGTTACGTTGGCCATCCTCCAATCTTCAGGTAGTACAGATGATTTTAATGATAGTTCACAGATTACTAATAGCAGGTCTGCAATCTCATATTTCAGTTCTTTCAACTTCCCAAGGAAATTGTAAAAGGGAAGTAATGGATATGGAGAATCAACAGAACAGATCATTGGGGTAATGTCTTCAAAGGGATTAATTTTGCATGTATTATGGCATGTATAAACATCGCCCCTATGCCAGGATATGTTGGAGATGATTTCCATCTCTCAGATTTACTGTTAATGCTTAAGAACATAAGAACATAACATAAGATATGCCATACTGGGTCATACCAAGGTCCATCAAGCCCAGTATCCTGTTTCCAACAGTGGCCAATCTAGGTCATACGTACTGTCACCCTCACAGTGGCCATCCCAACGCCTAGGCGCTGAGACTTGGTCTGCCTGTGGTGTTCCTGCCTCAGAGATCGTGGGCTTGCTTGAACTCTGCAAGCCTTCTGGGAATGTAAGTCCCTTTACTCCTTGAGCACAGATGAGTTGCAGTCGAGTGGTTTCAGGCAATGACAAGAATTTATTTTCCCCTTCCCAGCGGATTAAATGCAAGTGAATAACTCAGGACAAAACATGCCATACAATTGGCTTGAGGAAATTATACATGAACTCAGGTAAGTTAGCCTTGTCAGCTTCAGGCTTTAAACGTGCAGTGCTTGATACAAAACAAATCACAACAGCTTCAATTAGCAAAGAATATGTTCCCTTTTCTTCTGCTGCTTTTACCGTCTCTCTCAGACACTGTTCAGCATAGGGAATTCACATGGTCAGCCAAAGATAATGTACAGTCCATCCGATCATCCACTATTTCATTATGGTCAGATTCTATCTGCATTTCCTCAGCATCAGGACTAGCAGGGTGTGGCAGTAAGCTGCTATCCTGATCTTTGAAACAAACGGTTTCTCTGACCTCACGTGGTTTCTCTCTGTAACACTCTCCTGAGCAGGGTTGTAAACTACCATATATGCTGTAGTTTTTGTCCAGGGAGTTTGCTACTTTCTGGTAACTATAAGGAACTGCTTTATAGCTAGGTTCAAACTTATATGAATTATTAAGCCTACCTTTTGGCTTTGAAAGGGAAGGAACTCTCCAATCTGCCGGGTTAGACTGGTTCTCAAACACAGCTGGTGTTTGCTTGCCTCTCAGCCTATTAACTTTCCCCTCAGATGTACCGGTATTCTTCTGCCAGCCTGTCTCTCTCCTCAGAGCGTGTGAGCTTTGCCAAGCCTGCCTCTCAGGAAGATTCTTCTCTCTCCTGCCTTTACTAGACAACCCCTGTCCTGGGTTGCTTCCTTCTGGCCTCAGGAATATGGCTCCCTTGGTTCCCACTCCTCCTTGACTCCTTCTAGCCAGCGTGCTCCTTTGCTGACTTCCTTTCTGGCTCTCTTCCCAGTTCTGCTTCTGGCTCTGACTCTGGCTTTTGTTCTGCCTCTTCCCAGCTAATGACCAGTTTTTATCATTGTAACTCTCAGGGCTTAGCTGTACCCTGCCCTGAAACAGGTGAACCTCATTACCTCCTGAGCTAGGGAATACGTCACTGCAGGGGGGTGTCTTTCTAGCTGGTGACTCTGTTTGTTTACTTCTTCTTTGCAAACACTGAGCCATGTGCTCAGACTGCCTGTCAGTTTCTGAAAGCAAATCCTTATCTTGCCCTATCTTTATAGGCTCAGAAGGGACTTCTTCATGACAGTACCTAGCAGTTTCCCCAAAAGACACAGGTTCCGCAATGCTTGTACTGGGTCAAGCATTGATATCCTGGGTCCCTTCTTCATAATGGTTTATGGACCTTTCCTCCAGGAACTTGTCCAAACCTTTCTTAAACCCAGCTACACTAGCAGTCTTTACTACATTCTCCGGTAACAAATTCCAGAGTTTGATTACACGTTGAGTGAAGAAATATTTTCTTTTATTAGTTTTAAATAGTTTACCCTGTAGCTTCATTGCATGTCCCCTAGTCTTTCTATATTCTAATAACGTAAACAATCGATCTACGTTTACCCGTTCCACTCCGTTCATTAATTTATAGACTTCTATCATATCTCCCCTCAGCCGTCTCTTTTCCAGTTTAAAGAGCCCTAACCTTTTTAGCCTTTCTTCATAGGAGTATCCTTCTATCCCCTTTACCATTTTGGTGGCTCTTCTCTGAACCTTTTCTAATAACGCTATATCCTTTTTAAGATACGGCGACCAGAATTTCACACAATATTCAAGGTGCGGTCTCACCATGGAACATTATAGAGGCATTATAATATCTTTTGTTTTATTTTCTATTCCTTTCCTTATGATACCTAGCATTCTATTTGCTCTCTTGGTTGCCGCTGCACACTGGGCCGAGGGTTTTAACATGCTATCCACAATGACGCCTAAATCTTTTTCCTGGGTGGTGGTTCCTAATGTGGAACCTAGCATCGTGTAACCATAGTGTGGGTTGTTCTTTTCTAGGTGCATAACTTTGCACTTGTCCACATTAAATTTCATCTGCCATTTTGATGCCCAGTCTTCCAATTTATCAAGATCCTCTTGCAATTTTCCACAATCCTCTTGGGTTTTAACAACTTTAAATAGTTTTGTGTCATCTGCAAATTTGATAACCTCACTCGTTATTCCCCTTTCCAGGTCATTTATGAATATGTCAAAAAGCAGAAGACCCAGCACAGATCCCTGGGGTACACCACTATTCACTTTTCTCCATTGGGAAAATTGGCCATTTAGCCCAACCCTCTGCTTTCTATCTTTTAACCAGTTCTTGATCCACAGTAGTACACTGCCTCCTATCCCATGACTCTTTAGTTTTGCCAAAAGTCTCTGATGAGGGACCTTGTTCAAAGGCTTTCTGAAAGTCCAGATACACTATAACAACCGACTCACCTTTGTCCACCTGTTTATTCACACTTTCAAAAAAACATAACAGATTAGTAAGACAAGATCTTCCTTGTCTAAAGCCATGTTGGCTGTCTCCCATTAGGCCATGACTATCTATATGCTGAGTAATTTTATTCTTTATGATGGTTTCTACCATTTTTCCCGGTACTGACGTGAGGCTCACCGGTCTGTAGTTTCCTGGATCACCCCTGGAACTCTTTTTAAAAATTGGCGTTACATTGGCAATCCGCCAATCTTCATGTATTAGAGATGATTTTAATGAAAATTCACAGATTACTCAATGCTCATCTCAATACTTGCATTGTTCCAAAGGGAGCCTCTTTCTGGAGTTCATAAGGTGTAATATGCACAGGCAACTTATCAAGATGCGCTTGGAAATTCTTTTAATCGGGCTATTGGTGCCCAACACAAATGGGGCACTTTCTACAACTTTCCACCACATTTTCTTGGTCTTTCATTGCATTTGGTAAGGCTTGAAAATCTTCTGTTTCTCCATATGGAACACAGAAGAGTCACTGACACTTCTCTCAGTGCTGTTCTTGCGCTTTCTGCTTTTCCACAATGACTGCTTTTCTTGTATTCAGCTTTTTGTCTGTGGGAACAGGAATGTCCAAAACGATTCTCTACAGTTGCCACTGTCATAGTGTTTGCATAACTTCTAGAGGATGAGTCATGCTACCTTATTGTGCCTTTCTTGGACATTACCATGTCACACCCAGTGACAAGATGTCTGACCCTTTCCAGTTCAGTGTTCTGAAATTTACATTGTTTTACCAGGTTTTTTTTTTTAAAGTACTGGCTGTGAACCATCTTCTCCATATTCCACTATCCCTTGCTGCAATTATCAGTATTTTGTTCTAAGTTTAAATTCTCCTCTCCTTGACAGACCCAGTGCAGCTGCTCCAGTGACTCATGAAGGAGCTGGGTTTGATTTCCAACTCAGGTCTTAAGCTCCTCTGACCAGCTGTGGCTAGGGATGTTATGGAAGGGATGATGGACTATAGGGGGAAGAAAGGGGTTGGTGAGCAACAGGATGATAGAAGGGTGGGAGGGCAGAGAGGAGAGAGCTTTGCTCATTGCCAGTGGTTAGAAGAGGAATCACGCTTGCAGAGTTCTGTCTAGTAGGAGACCTGTTCAGTCAAAAACTTTCACTACCATAACTTGGTTAGGTGAATTGGAAAGCAAAATCCCTGGTTGGTTGCTAATGAGGGTTTATGGTGCTGTACCCCACTAGTGTCTGGTTACAAATCTGCAAGGAAAAACTGCCAGATTAAAAAGAAAAGAGATTCTATGGATTAAAATGTTCTTACTGCCAAAACCTTTTACTTTTGTATTTTATTTAGGGGCATGTTTTCTAAAGGTTAATGTGTGTTAGATGCTGCAATAGCCTATAAAAATGAATGGGCAGTGTTAACACGCGTTAACTTTATTTAAAACACGTTAACCTTTTGTAAACATGCCCCTTAGTGACTTTTTCGTGTTGAGGTATAGGGCATTTAAAGCATATACCCTTCTGTAATATTTGCTAAAACTACATGAAAAATACAGCATAAAAATTCAAGATAGGATAATATTTGCATTGTAGAGAAATACAAGTCAAGAGTTTACATCAGGCATGGATGTTGTTTAAAAAAACAGTCTTGGATGCCCAGACCAGATGTATCCCCATGCATTAAGAAAGGCGGAAAGAAGATGAAACAATAGCCAGCACGGTTAAAAGATAAGATGAAAGAGACTATTACAGTCAAAAAAGCATCTTTCAAAAAAATGGAAAAAAGAACCAAATGAAAAAATAGGAAATGGTATAAGCATTGCCAAGTTAAATGCAAAGCATTGATAAGGAAGGCAAAAAGAGAATTTATTTATTTATTTGAAACGTTTATATACTGCATTTCCAAATCTCAACACGGTTTACAGGTAACAGTAACATAACATTACATGGAACGAGATAATGTTACAAAGAACAATAAGGAATACAAGTAACCCATTAAAATTAAAATACAAAAACTAGTATAACAATTCCAAGGATTCGTGGTGTATAGTGAACTAGTAGAAGATTGCAGGGGAACCAGTAATGCGAGGAATACAGCTACCTTTACTTAAGCCCATTAGGATATAGCAGTCAGATAAGGCTGTGAAGAGAGAGGGCAGGTGGATCTGAGTCTTCTGGTATTTATTTATTTATTTATTTATTTACTGCACATTTATATACCGCTACTTCCAGCGATCAGCAGCGGTTTGATTCATGTTCGGGGATTGTCAATCAAGACTGGGGGGGGGTGGTATGAACAAAGAACTGGGGTCACAGCACACATGGTTAGCGTCTTAGGGGGTGATAGTCATGATTCTAACAGTGGTTAAGACTGCATTGATTAGTTTGTATTTATGTGATACCCTCAAGGTGCATTTTTGACACCTTCCTGAAGTTCTTCAAGTTTGTGGTAGTCCTTATTTTTACGGGTAATGAGTTCCATATTGTTGGAGCATATAAGGAGAATTGCTCGTCCACATGCTGATTGACTGAATTTAACGGAGTCTGGGTGGGATGCAAGGAGGTGCTCTGCAGTGCTTCTTCTCTGGCGATCGTTAGGGATTTTTCCTATTATCATATGCAGGTAGCTAGAGGATTGCTCGTGAAGGATTTTAAATATTGTCATTATGTTTTTTGTATTTAACTCTGTATAGCAGTGGTACCCAGTGGAGTTCCTTCATGATGAGGGTGATGTGGGAGCGCCTTGATGTATCAGTTAGGACTCTAGCCACAGTGTGCTGAGCAAGCTGTAGTGGGGGAAGCTGTGATTTTGGAAGGCCTTGGAGGATTGAATTTGAAAAGAAGCTTGCCATAGAGACAAAAACTCACAATAGAAACATTGTGTGGTACATCTGAAGCTAAGTAGTCAACTGGACCATTTGATGATCAAGGGGTAAAGGAGGCATACAAGAAGAACAAAGCCATAGCTGAGAGACAAAAGGGCTTTTTAACTGACATCTGTTAGTTTTAGCGTTAAAAGTATGTTACATGCAATACGAACAAAGCCCCTGTGCTAACTGCAGTATGTTCTTAATGCCCACACTCAGCCCCTAATCCAGCCATCCCCCTGTCACACAGTCACCGCATGAATTTGCACAGTTACTGTCATGCCCACATAGTAACAGTTACCATGGGCAGTTACCACGCACTAAAGCACACATTAACTGCTTAGTGAGTCTTAGTAAAAGGGCCCCTAAATGAATTCTTTGCTTCTGTCTTTACTGAGGAAGATGTGAAGGAGCTACCCATGCGAGAAGGTACTTAATTCTGATGAGCCAGAAGAACTGAACACAAATCTCAGTGAACCTAGAAAATATAGTAGCATAAATTGACCAACTAAAGAGCAGCAAATCACCTTGCAGAAACTCAAGGATGAAATTGCAGAGCTAATATTAAACATTTTTGACATATAATTAAAATCATCTATTATCTATGATACTAGAAGATTGGAGGGTGGCCAATGTAATACCAGTTTTTAAAAATGGCTTCAAAGGCGACCTTGGAAACTAAAGACCAGTGAGCCTAACATCAGTGCTGGCCAAAATAGTGGAAACCATTATAAAGAACAAAATTACTGAACATGTAGACAGACATGGTTTAATGGGACAAAGTCAACATGGATTTAGTCAACGGAAGTCGTACCACACCAATCTGTTCTGTTTCTTTGAACGCATGAATAAACATGGATAAAGGTGAACCAGTTATCATAGTACAATTTGACTTTCAGAAAGTGTTTGACAAAGTTCCACATGAGAAATTCCTGAGGAAATTAATAAATTGTGCATAGGAGGCAATGTTCTATTGTAGTATTGAAACTGCTTGAGAGATAGAAAACAGAGAGTAGGGGTAAATGATAATTTTTTATCAATGGTCGACGGTGAATAGCAGAGTACTCCAGGGATCAGTACTGGCACCAGTGCTTTTTAAAATATTTATAAATGATCTGGAATTGGGAACAATAAGGAAGATGATTACATTTGCAGATGACACCAAATTATTCAAATTTGTATTTTCCCTATACCTATTTAATTTATATGCTGAACAAATCATCAGAGAAACAGAACTCTGTGAAGACTCAGAAACAACCTTCATTATGCTGATGATACCACATTAGTGGCTGAAAGTTAAGAACATAATGAAATCCTTAGATGGGTGTTTGAGAGTGTATTGAATAATGTAGAATCAAAGGTAAATTGTCACTGTATGCTGCTGAAGAGGTGGCTGCTGGGCAGGCCAGATGAGGGACAACATTAAAAGAGCAGTCTGCAGTAACAGCCAATGTGCTAGCAGAGCTGCAGCACCATCCCCACCTAACCCTTCCCATGCTCCTACAGGAGCCCCGGTGCCATGGTGTCTGTCACCATGGCACTGGTATCATGCAGGAGCCCCACTACCCCGTAAAACTTTAAATTTGTTTTCCCCACTGCCCAAACCCGGGAGGGGGGGGGGGGAGCCTGCCAAGGCTGGGATCTGGTGGCAGGGAACCCCTTGCTGCTGCTTACCTGGTCAGGGGGTGTCCTCCATGGCAGGCTGCCAGTGTCATGGGGGACTTATTCCACCTCTGAGGTGGAATAAGTTCCTCGCCCATCTCTCCCATGCTGGATGTACAAGGCCATGGCCCCATACAGGGTCACTTCCACCCATCCACTCACCTCCTGTCACTGCCTCGCCCTCTCCCGTCCAGAGCTACCCGTATATCGGCACTGTATGTGCAGGGAGCTTTGGGGGCAGAATAGCCCTCAAGCGATTAGTGGGGGATGTTCGTCCAAACTGGACATACAAAAAAAGAATAAAGGAGCCCAAATGCCCTTGAGAATGGAGAAGACAGAGCTTAAAGATTCCAAATTATCCATGCCTACCAACAGCCAAATTAATATAAAAAAAATACAGTCTCTTCTAAAATGCTTGTATGCGAATGCTAGAAGTCTAAAAAATAAGATGGGAGAGTTAGACTATATAGCACTAAATGAGAGGTTAGATATGATTAGAATCTCAGAGGCAAGGTGGAAGGAGGACAAACAGTGGTACACTGTGATACCTGGGTACAAACTATAACATACTGATAGAGCTGATCAAATTGGTGGAGGGGTTGTGCTCTATGCTAGAGAGGGCATTGAGTCACAAAGGACTAAAGTTTTGCAGGAAACAAAATTTGCTGTAGAATCTCTATGGATTGAAATTCCAGGTAAAAAGGGGAAGGCGATGGCAGTGGGGGTGTACTATCGACCACCTGGCCAGAATGAACAAATGGATGATGAAATGCTCAAAGAAATCAGGGAAGCTAACAAACATTACAGCACAGTAATAATTATGGGTGATTTCAATTACCCCGGTATCAACCGGGTCAGTGTCACGGCAGGACATGCTAGGGACATAAAGTTCTTAGATGAAATAAATGACTGCTTCTTGGAGCAGCTGGTTCATCAACCGACCAGAGGAGAAACCATATTGGAACTAGTCCTTAGTGGAACACCAGATCTGGTGCAAGAGATAAGGGTGTTGGGGCCACTTGGCAATAGTGATCATAGCATGATCACGTTTGATTTAATTAGTGGAGGAGGGATGGTAAGGAAATCCACAGTACTACCTTTTAACTTTCGAAAGGGAGACTATGATAAAATGAGGAAAATAGTTAAGAAAAAACTAAAAGGAGCAGTTGGAAAGGTTAAAGACTTACATCAAGCTTGGGTGTTGTTGAAAAATACTATCTTGGAAGTCCAGACCAGTTGTATTCCACGCTTTAAGAAAAGTGGAAGGAAGTCCAAAAAACTGCCAGCATGGTTTAAAGGTGAGGTCAGAGAGGCTGTTGTTTCCAAAAAAGTATTTTTCAGGAAATGGAAAAAAGAGCCAAATGATGAAAACTGGAAATAGCACAAGCACTGGCAAGTTCAATGCAAGGCATTGATATGACAGGCAAAGGGAGAATTTGAGAAGAAGCTTGCTGCGGAAGCAAAAACGTGTAATAAAAACTTTTTCAATTACATTCGTAGCAAAAAACCTGTGAGAGAGTCAGTTGGACCATTAAATGATAGAGGGGTAAAAGGGGTAGTAAGAGGGGACAAGGCTACAGCAGAGAGACTGAATGAATTCTTTGCTTCGGTCTTTACTGAGGAAGATGTAGCGATGTTACCCATGACTGAAGTGGTATTTAAAGGTGTGGAAGAATTGAAGGAAATATGGATACATCGGGAAGATGTATTAAAACTATTTGATAAACTGAAGAGTAGCAAATCACCTGGACTGGATGGTAATCATCTTTAATACCTGAAGATTGGAGGATGGCGAACATAACGCCAATTTTTAAAAAGGGTTCCAGGGGTGATCCGGGAAACTACAGACCGGTGAGCCTGACGTCAGTACTGGGAAAAATGGTAGAAACCATAATAAAGGACAAAATTGCTGAACATGTAGATAGTCATGGCTTAATGGGAGACAGCCAACCTGGCTTTAGATAAGGAAGACCTTGTCTTACTAATCTGTTATGTTTTTTTGAAGGTGTGAATAAACAGGTAGACAAAGGTGAGTCAGTTAATATAGTGTATTTGGACTTTCAGAAAGCCTTTGACAAGGTCCCTCATCAGAGACCTTCAGCAAAACTAGAGTCATGGGATAGGAGGCAGTGTACTATTATGGATCAGGAGCTGGTTAAAAGATAGAAAGCAGAGGGTAGAGCTAAATGGCCAATTTTCCCAATGGAGAAAGGTGAATAGTGGTGTACCCCAGGGATCTGTGCTGGGTCCGCTGCTTTTTGACATGTTCATAAATGACCTGGAAAAGGGAATAATGAGTGAGGTTATCAAATTTGCAGATGACACAAAACTATTTAAAGTTGTTAAAACCCATGAGGATTGTGGAAAATTGCAAGAGGATCTTGATAAATTGGAAGACTGAGCATCAAAATGGCAGATGAAATTTAATGTGGACAAGTGCAAAGTTACGCACCTAGGGAAGAACAACCCAAACTATGGTTACACGATGCAAGGTTCCACATTAGGAACCACCACCCAGGAAAATGATGAGGACGTCACAGCACAATGACTGGAATGCTGGTGTGAGGCAGGGCCGATGTGAGATTTTCTCCAAGGTATGGGAGCCTTAGGCAAACCTTAAGTTTTACACCCCCTACAGCTGTCAAAATCTAGTATTTAGCTTTTAATGCCCAGCTTTTGCTGCCCCCAGAGGTGCTGCCCTAGATGCCAGCCCAGGTTTGCTTGTTTTTTTGGCAGATCCTAGTGTGAGGGACAGAGAGATCACAGTTGGTAACCAAAATCTGCTTTCCTACTGTACTCATATTTTAGTTAAATGTACATAGAACTTGCATAAGTAGTGCTGTCTTATCTACTATACTCATATATCACTTAGATATACATAGAACCTGCATAAGTAGTGCTGTCTTATCGGAGTCAGCATTGTGGGGATGGCAACATTCCTTTCTGCCAACAGATTGTAGTGGAGGAAGTTGCATGTTGCACAGATGAGCAAAAACATGTGACCTTAAAGCAGTGATGGAATCTGTGCTCCTAATATCTTTCTGTAGTCCCATTATACAGGTGTGAGATAGTCTAGTTGTGCCTGACTACAAAGCTATTTCATCGTGGGTCTAATCAGTGCATTGTTATCCAGTCTGCCACTTACTGAATCCCTCAGGTATAGTTTCTTAATGCACCTTCCCAGATTCACATTCTGACTGTTGGAGATGACGTATCTCCAACTCATTTCCTACAACCATTACGAGTCCAATGGCAGTGATTTTTTTATGTGGTGGGACAGCTCTCCACAACAATAAAAAAATGTACCTGCTGATCTTGACCCTCAGACAGCACAATTACTGTATGTGTTAGCATACACATCTCAGTCCAATGCAGTGACAGCTATTTCTCCACAAAGAACTGGATGTCAAGAGAGAACACAAACATATAAACATATAGAGGACAGACTGTGCCATATCCACATCTTTATCTATGTGTGATTTCAGTATGTACCCTCCCCAATGACTTTAGGTATTAGAATTGTGATGTTTATTTACACATCCTATTGATTAACCCAGCTGTGACACTTGCTCACCATTCCTAATTGCATCAGCTGGGGAATGTTTGAGAGAAAGAACTGGCAGCTGGGATCTCTTTGATCCATTGTTAAGTACAGACTGTATCTAATAGATTCACTGCATTACAGGAGATATGTGGTTTGAAACATGGGAATTCCTATGCCTAGTTTCTGTCATGTCACCCTACACATTTTTATTCTGCATGCAGGTCCCCTAATGCATCTGAGTTTCATATTCAGCAAGGCTACAGTGACTGAATCACAGTTCCTAACCTGTCCTCAATTGCAACTGTGTACACTTTGCATGTATATGTTTGGCCTACCAGTTGGGAGATTGGGGGATGGGTAGCTGTAAACTGGTCAGTCAGTGTGCACCTTCAGTGAAGTACTGATGTACTCTCTGGAGCTCTGCTTCACAGATGCCTACACTAGCTTCAGGTCCACCACATCCTAGATTGGCAAGTCACCTAACTGTGTGACAGTCTTTGCCATTCCAGATTGTGGTATGTTATTAGATTCTGAGGTACCCTTGCTGTGCATATGTCCCCAACCAATATCCCTACTGCATACACATTCTAGGAGATATTATCAGAGCCACAGCCATTACTTAGGCAGATACACTGAGCTTTGCACACCCTCTCAGCTGGCCATAGTCCAAGGCTTCTCATATTTACACTGATTATGAGCAGTGTACATGGCGTGGAACAGAAAGGGTTCCAAGTCATGGCTGCATATATCATAGCTCAATGCTAATACTATATAGTTTCTTTCAGCAGTACAGATGCTGGCATCCTCTTGGCACATGATTTACCCTGACTGTAGATGTTAGCCCTACCACTATACATATGAGACTCATATACTTGAGGATATTGACAGTTCATAACCTAGCTACTTGGCAGACATGATAAACTTGGAACACTTGCACAGCTACCCTCAGTCACAGATGGGTGAAGGGTGAGAGGCTTTGAAACACTGTATATGAAAACACACACCATACATGTTTGAGGCCTATCCCTGGTCTGCTTTACCCTGAAAAAATGACATCTGACTGTGTTTCACAGTACGTACTTTACTATCTTATGACTTTATTGTCTGGACAGCCTGTCATTATGTTCCTGACACAAGCCATAATGGAAAACATCAGAATGTACTCACCCAGCAATATGCAGTCTTCATATTGGCCATCTTCAAACTGCTGGAATAGTGCAGAGTGTTGGAGGATATAGGAGTCATGGGTAGACCCTGCAAACCTGAGAACTACATTCATTATGTGCATATTGACATCACACATCACCTGTACATTCAGAGAATGGAAGTGCTTGCAGTTGCAGTATACCACTTCCTCGTCTCTCGGTGGGACTAGTGCCACATATGTACAATCAATTGCTTCCATCACATGTGGTATCCTTGCTATTCTCTCAAACTGCTGGTTGAGGGTCACCCATTGTTGCCTGGAATTGGGAAATACAATGTAATTCCTTACCCGGCTGATCATGGCTTGCAGTACCTGGTGGAGGCATCATGAAAAGGTGGAGCACCCCATTCCTCCCACTGTAGAGCACTCAGGAGGTTGACCAACCCTGTTATGGTGTGTGACTGGGCAGTCAGAGGCTCGAGGTCAGGTCTTGGATCCTCATAGAGCTCTCTTATTGCCCCGGAGATCAGCCGGTAGAGGGAGATGATCTGGTCCTCAGGAAGACCCAGGAGGGTGGCTCTGGGCCTGAAAATATGTGAGGCACACCTTCTGAGGCACACCTCCCTTCTTCAACGAAGCTGGGCCCTCTCATCTCCAGGCTGCTGCACCTACACATTGGCAGGCAGCAGCAATGGTAAGCAAGGGGGCCGGGCCAGGCCTGAACTGCTGGCCTTGGAGCAGCATTTTCCTCAGCAAGAAGGACGACACTCAGAACTGACGCGACAACCTGGTGAGCCATGGTGTAGTAAAAGGAGAGTAACAGCAATGCTGCAGATATATAGAAGCAGAGCGGTGGGGGGGGGGGGGGGGGAGGGAGGACAGCATAATCAAACACGTGACTGTTGTCCTCCAATGAATGGGCTCATGGGCAGTCTTCAGGCGTTGCCCCATTAACGCATCTTGATAATGCATGCTACGGTAGCACACAATATTAGTATGCTCTAGCAGGGAACTGGTATGGAAGCAGCTCCTCTGTGTTGTTGACAGTTCAGGATGGGTAAAATGTGATGTGGAGTCTTGACCTTTCATTTGTTGAGGATGGAAGGTGGGATGAACCTAACCCAGCTGGGCATTTCATTATTCTGTCATTGTCTGGTTATGAGACAATCAGCTTTCTGTCACTCAAAGAATGGCCATTTATCAAGAGCCACAGATCTGCCACATGGGACTGTGGGTGCAATTTCGGGTCGCCATCTTTTTTTAAAAATTTGTCAATCGTTTACATCTGTCTTTTTGAATTTTTAAATAACTTATATGCTACGAGATGTTCTCACTTTTTTTGGGCCACCCGGTATATATTTATATATGTCTATGTGGTTATTGTGAGGATGACTGAGGGTTAAAGCTGGGGTACATATCTGTCAGACTCACAGACTGCTGGATCTGTGTCACACCAGTCTTGCTTGTTAACTTTGCCTGGTGTGGTGATGGGATATGTTGCAACATCTTAATATACAAAACCATAGTAAGCCATCCCATGCTGGTGTCATTCATTTTTGCATGTGAGATGTGAGCAGCCATACGGAAAGGACAGCCATTATAAGGTGCCATTACAGTGCATGGGTGACCTAAATGAGTGAAAACCTATAACATGTTCTGTTGCGTGTCTCTAGCCCATTCCTAGAATCACTTCATAGTTGACAGACCACAGTGTATGCTTTATGTTCGCATTTTGCTCACATGACTGTGCCATAACTCATCAAGAAGGCAGATCATGGGGTCACTGTTTGACCTCCAGGAGCAGGCATTGAGATGGGGAAAAAAGTGGGCAGTGTGGAGATTCCATGACTTATAATATATTTGTGAGTATTCGTACAACTACAATGCCATATATGTTGGCCACCACATGCAATATGCATGTGGACAGAACAAAACAAACATCTGGCTGGTGGCAGCTGTATAATCATTGACATCTCTAAGTTGTTCCAGTCAGTATCTTCATGTAGGTTTCCCAAAGTCACACAGAGCACAACTGGGATTTGAACCCATGTATCCCCCCTGCTCACTCCAATCAAACTAGCAGGTGATATGGGAGCTGCACAGCAGTGTCATGTTGGAAGGTAAGTGTAGGGGAATGCTGCGGTGATGTGCTTGACAATGTTGTAACTGGAAATGCATTTCAGCGTCACAGCCAAAGGTTGCAACTACTTACTGCAAACTAAGCTTCTGCTTGTAAATGGGGTCTCACACAGTATGTAGAATTGCTGAATAGCTGACCTGCATCATATTCTATGCACAGCCATAGAACCTAGGCACCACATGCATGCACAGTGCCTTGCTGTAGCCCATACTCCTCTGGAGACACACATCTACTTACACACACATGACCCCGCTGTCCAAAGGTGCTGCAGTTTGGCTTTCTTACTTGCCCCTTAGGCCTCCTTTGATGTTCCACCATTGTCAATGCCTTCTCAGTGTGCAGGTGCTATTAGCATACTCTGCCATCTAGTCGTGAGTGATGCAGCTTCTCAGTGCTACAGCTGAGTGTGTGGACTCATCCTAGACAAAATGTTGAAGGTTGCACATGATGATGCAGTTCTGAAAACAGAGGGATAAAGTTAACACACTTGGATGTACCATTCCTGACCTACAGGCTGGTCTTCAACCCATGACCTTTCTCTCATACACACACTGGCCATGTGTTTGGAGCCATAGAGCAGCTGTGTGGATGCATCAATCCATGGGTATTTATGTCGTCATTATCAGGATGCATGAGGGCATGATTTGGGCTATACCTCTGTCTGCTTAGATCTCTGCAGGATCTGTGCCATAACTGTCTAAAAAGGTATGTTCTGTAGGTGTGGGAAAGGGACATCTTGTTATGTCTGTATGTTGTACTGCCTTGCTATGCTGCTGGTTCAACTGACATTCATGTCTTACATATGGGATCTGTCCAGTCAAAGGGGCAGGCCATGATACGTGAACACACACATTCCAGATCATCGGTGTCCTAGCAGAATGACCAACGTACCCATTTCCTGGTGTGTGCTTGTGGGGTAGTCACGGAATAATCTCATATTCTGTGACCACGATAGCTAGTTTAGATTCACATGTGGCTCATATGGTTGTAATTAACTGAGCACTTACATATGCAGGGGTCACTGGTTCACACGCAGATTATGGTCATCATTTGGCAGATGAGAGGGAAGGGTGGTCATTTTTCCTTTGAATGAGTGTTATTATATTGCATAGTATTCCTGCCTCAGTGGCATATTCCCACCCCACATGCACATATCCACTCAATATGTGCAGGTGGGGGGTGCAACCTAATCCCAGGATCCCAGGGCCAGCCCATCCACTCGGAAAACTAGCCGGGTGCCAGGGTCCAGTGATCATGGTGAACAGCATGCTGGCCAATCCCTCCCTCCCTGCCATTGTGGCACAGCCATTGCTTCAGTACTGCAGGTGGCCTTATTGAAGTTGCACACATGCAACTAGTCACACCATGCCACTCCTGGCCACCTCCACCAGGGCCTTTGGCCATGCGTTCTGCTGCCTTAGACCTCGGAAGGGAGGGATCACCATGTGCTCTGCTGTAACTGCTACTGAGATGCTTGCAACAACAGTGGCAACTTCAGCATTGCAGCTGACACACAGGGCTGGGACACAGATTTAATCTCTATCATGCTGCTGCCACTGTGACCGCCACCCCCATCCTCACACAATGCTTACAAGGCAGCATGGTGGCAGTGGGGGTGGTACGACTCCTTTTTGATTGCAGCAGCATGTATGTGTGCTGCCACTGTCATAGTAAAGTCTTACCAGATATCACAGATATTCACCTAAGGCAGCAGCCTTCTCAGCCTAATGGACCAGCCAGCCCTGCTGCATCACCCACATGACACTTCCTTTGCCAATTTGGCACCAGCAAAATAGTGCCCTTTATTAATCGACCATCATGCTGTTGCTGCCAATGGAGGACTAACTATCACTAATTTGAGAACTACATGGGTGGAGCACATTGCATACATTTAAATAGGCTCTCTCCCCTCAGAAATAGCCCTTACCACAAGTTTTCAGATGGCGTTAGGGTTCCCAGCGCCAGGAGCTCTAACGCACAGTAACACAAATAGGCATTAAAGGAATACACACTATCCCCACTCAGTTTCCACCCCATTAATGCCTACTTTCCATCCCACTTTCGTCTAGCTTCCGCATGTTAATCCAGTGTTATTAGTGCTTTCCGTGGCATTAACCATTCAAAGGTGCCAATAATACCCGTTAACAGCACCTTTGCTCCCTTATCACTCTTTAGTAAACATACCCTCATGACTATCTAGATGTTCAGTAATTTTTTTCTTTATAATGGCTTCTATCATTTTGCCCAGTACTGACATCTGGCTAACTGGTCTGTAGTTTCCCGGATCATTCCCTTGAACCCTTTTTAAAAATTGGCATTATGTTTGGCCACTTTCCAATCTTCAGGTATGACTGATGATTTTAATGACAGTTCTCAGATTACTAATAGTAGGTCTGCAATCTCATTTTTGAGTTCTTTGAGCATCCTGGGTTGTATACCATCCAGACCAGGTGATTTACAGTATTACTCTTTGTTTATCAAATTGATGTACTACATCTTCCAGGTTTATCAAGATTTGTTTCAATTTCTCCAATACAAAAAATTAAACTTTAAAGTTTTGATGTAAAGACAACACACAATCCCTTCACTGTCATACACTGAAGTAACACAAAACTCTGCAAAAAGACACTTAGAACCTAACCATATTTCAATAGCATTAACTTTCAAAACTCAAATAGTAACAACCTTATTTATGAAAAGGCAATATTGCAAGTAGTACATTGGGCCCTAAAACATCCAATATATCACCTACTAAAAACCAAGTGAGATTGCTACAGATCTTTACACAGAAGCTACGTGATAGTAAAATACCACACCTCAGTCACACATGTAAAATGTAGATAGACCCTCACTAAATACAGAATAAGAGACAACAAATTAGTAAAAGAAATATGAAGACAAAATTGAAGTGGAAACACCAAGAAGTCAGTGGAACATTGGAGAAATAATATGAGAAATACATTTCCACTTGTAGTGAGCAAACTGCAAAGATATCAGAGCTGTACATTTCCCAATTTGAAATTTTATTTTATGAATCATGTTGCTTGCAGTCTCTTTTCTGTTTTCTTCTGTCCACCTTCAAAATGCAATGTGTGCTGTCGAGTCAATGCTGACTCCTGGTGACCCAGCCGCTTTTCTTCTTCCCCTCCAATCCTCAATCTCCCTCTTGTTTGTTTCTCGTTTCATGTTTATTCATTTGTTGCACCACAAATCAAAAGAGTAAGTGGTTTACAATTTAAATTTTTTTATTTTTCATCTACTTATCAACTTCCCATCTCCTCACCTCCTTCCCAGTCCAATTCCTCACTCTCATCTTCTTCCTAGTCCTCCCATTTCCCCTCATTCCTTTCTCAGCATCTTATTCCATTCTGCCTTTCTACCATCTGTTCTTACCCTCTCCCCAGTCCTCATTTACTTTCCTGTGTCTCTAATCCCCTCACCTGCACTAGCTCCCACCCTTTGGGTTGCCCCCTCCGACTTTCTCCTGTCTCTTGTTCCCATCCAGTCTCTGATTATCCCTTTATCACATTCTGCCCTCGATGTAGAAATTACAGCACAGTTCTAAAGCTCTAGTGCAGGGCTTCTAATGTAAGTTTAACGCAGAATCTTTACTCAGCAATGCTGTAAGCAAATAACATGCAAACGAGCTATGCACAAAAGGTCTGCGCTAAACAAGGAAAGCAAGCCAGAGTGGTCTAGTACTACTACCACTATAAATCATTTATATAGTGCTACAGGGCTGTGCAAACATAGAAAGAAAACAGTCCCTGCTGGCAGAGCTTACAGTCTAATCAAGACAGACAAAACAATACAAGAGAATACATTAGGAGGACCGATACCCTGTGCACAAAAAAAGAACAGTTTGGCACTTGTGCTGGATTGTTCTCTAGTGTATAAACAGGAATATTATTCTGAGCAGAACATTATTCCAGCACACTTCCCCTATTAGTTTTTTCCAGCACTCTTTGGCATAGTCAGAAAAAATGTTGCAGGTGCTGTACATTGAAAAAACAGGTATACATTTTTTGTCAGCACCGACTGCAGACCTGTGAGCAGCTTGTGTTAAAATCTCAGTGCTCAGCTCAAGCTTCTGGTCTGCATATTTTTCAACATTGGCACTATATAGCTAATTGCTTTATGCCTGCCTTTGAGTCAGTGCTGGCTCCTGGTGACCCAGCAGCTCCTGGGTTTTCATGACAGTGCAACTGGAAGTAGACTGCCAGGCCTTTCTTCTGAGGAAATGGAGGGTTAAGACACTTACCCAAGGCCACAAGGAGTGCTAGTGGGAATCAAACCCTGGTCTTTTAGTGGCCAAGCCAGTGCGCCAACCATTAGGCCACTCCTTTATTACCACCCATTTAAATGGAATTAAAAGCATTGTGCGCTGCCTTTAGGAAAGCCACTTGCGTATTGATTATACTCCCATTACATTCCTTCCTGCATTTGGCACTCACACTAGCGCAGAAAATTATGCGCAAACACTGCTCTGTTGCATATGTTAACAGCAGTGCACTTTGCTGCATCAAGATGAGTTTTGTTTTCATCCTCCTCTCATTTATCTTCTTACCACCCCCATGACCTTTCCCATATTGTTCCAACATGTTCAGCATCTCTCTTCTCTCTCTTTACCCCCTCATAGTCCAGCATCTTTCCTCTCCCCCCCCCCCACTTTGTAATCCAGCATTTCCTCATCTCCTCTCCCTTCCTCTCTATCCCATATAGTCCATCAGTTCCCTGTTCTCCCTCTTGTCCCTGAGTCCCGTTCTCTCTTCTTCTCCATCTCACAGTTCAGCATCTTCCCATTTCCTTTCTTCCCCCTATAGTCCAGCATCCTGTTCCCATAGTCCACATAGACCATATCTCACAAAGGATATAAAAAGACTGGAAACGGCTCAGAGGAAGGTGACCAAAATGAATTGGAACCTGTGCCAGAAGACATGAGAAGAGACTTGAAGGCTTAAATATGTACACTCTGGAGGGGAGGATGGACAGGGGAGACACGATTCAGACCTCTAAATACTTAAAGAGTATTAATGAACAAACAAACCTCTTCCTGTAGCAGCTGATAAGCATGCAATAAATAAAACCAGGAGTCTGTTCAAAGATCCAAGCCAATTTATTGTGCACAGGCCCAGTCAGTCAAAGCTTCAAAAGGAACTGAGCAAAGCTTTTACAGAGACATACTCATTTATACCCTTTTCTTCTGTTTGATACATGAGAACTTTCTATTGGTTCCAGCTTGATACATGCAAACTTCCTATTGGCTCCAACGCCCCCTGCACCTGTCCAATTAGAGATCCCTCCGGGGCCTAGCAACCAGCCTCCTCCTTTAGGACTGTTCTAGGTTTGATACTTCTCTACTGCAAGGTTATCCCTAGCTCCAGGAATGCATGTATTGAAACATTTCTTTCTTTTGCACACAAGAGAATAATGAAAGACTTACAAATTCATGTAAAACTTCTTATTAAGCAGTTTAAAACAATTTTCTCATTTTTCACAGATTTTTTGTTCTTTTCTGGCTATAATGGGGGTTGGGATCCAGGCCTAACTTACAGGCCTTTCATATTTGCAGACTACTCTAGGCCATAGCCTGCCACATTCTCCCCTTTGATTATTCTCACCCACAAGTGAGAAAGGGTGAGAATTAAATCACTCAGTAGTCAATTAACACATTATACAGGTGTAATAGCATCATCGTGGGGTATAGGGTAATATTGCCACATAGCTAATATCTTTGTAGCTGCCTTCCTTTCTACATTGCTATCAATGGCTGCTGACTTTATTCAACTGTGATGAATCCAGGGTTCGAGTTCTGCAACTTTAACTGCTGTTGGGGTTAACAAGATGACAACATAAGGTCCCTTCCAATGCGGTGTCAACGGTGTCTTTCTCCTCTCTTTGATCCACACCGAGACTCCAGGCTTGAGAGGATCCAGGGGTTCTGTTAGATGGATGAGCAGCTGGTCTTGTACCCACGTATGAAGACTCTGCAAAACAGAACTTAAAACCAATAGTTCTTGTCTAGTAATTTCAGATCTAATCCGTTCCAAATATCCCTTTATTTCCTATACAATAGGCAGGGGTCGCCCATACAGAATCTCAAAAGGGGAAACTCCTAAAGACTTAGCAGGGGCTAAGTTTATCCTAAGAAGGGCTATAGGAAGAACCTGGGACCACTTCAGGTGAACCTCTTGGCAAAGTTCGGACAACTGAGATTTCAGGGTTCTATTCATACATTCTACTTTTCCTAAATTCTGAAATCTGTAGGCAGTATGCATCTGGTAATGTCAATATCTCGGGGCCATACATAATGGCCTTGCTTCCTGAAGTTATCCACCCTCATTCTTTGTACAGGGCCCCATGTGCATGCAAGGTTGTAAGGGCATATTTGAAATCTGGGTACACATTTAGACAAAGCCCCTTTTCCTAATGTCAGTGCTCTAGTAAGAGCTATCAGTTCAGCTTTCTGTGCTGAAGTTCCTGGGGCCAGGGCTGAGGACTCAACTACCAGATCAAGGGTCACCACTGCATATCTGGCACAACAATGTCCATTAATGATGACAAGACTGCTTCCATCTACAAAGAAAGTCCGTTCAGGGTTCTCCAAAGGAACATCAGTCAAATCAGGGTGACTTGAGAATATAGTGTCCATAGTTTCTAAACAGTCATGATCAGGGGGGTCAAGACCAACTGGTAACAACGTAGCAGGATTCAGAGCCTGACTGATCTTCAGTTGTATCTGGGGGTTTTCACACAGCATACTCTGATACTTCAACATTCGTGAATTAGCTAGAAGTTTCCTTTGTGTTTCATAATGGTTAGAACAGAGTGTGGTACAGTAACTTGAAGATTCTGTCTCAAAGTGAGCTTGTCTGCATTGCTCACTAGGAGGGCTGTAGCTGCAACAGCTTTCAAACAAGGGGGCCAGCCTTTTGCAATTACATCCGATTGTTTTGACAAATAGGCTACTGGTCGTTGCCAAGATCCAATGAGATTGAGTCAACACTCCTAGAACATTTCCTTGTGACTCATGAACATAGAGACTGAAAGGTTTTCTGGACATCTGGTAGACCCAGAGCTGGTGATAACATCAGAGCGGTTTTCAAAGATCAAAAGGCTGCATCCTGTTTAAGTCCCCATTCCAATGGAGACTTTTCCATTCCTTTGGTAGCTTGGTACAATGGTTTTGCTAGCAGCGCAAAATTGGGGATCCATATACGACAGTACTCTACGGCACCCAAGAAGGCTCTCACTTGCCTCCTGGTGGTTGGAGTAGGAATACTGCATACAGCTTCTTTGCGTTCTGGCCCCAGGCATCTAATTCTGCTGGACAACTGGAATCCTAGGTATTCAACTTGTTTGACCTAATTGTGCTTTGGCTCTTGAGACTTTGTATCCAGCCTCATTAAAAAGGTGCAAGAGTTCACTGGTTACTTGTAGACATTCACTTTCTGAGTTGGTGGCTATGAGCAAGTTGTCCACATACTGGAGAAGAACCCTTTCTCCTGGGTTCACATAGTAGCTTGAAAAAATCCTGATTTAAATCAGCACTGGAGAGAGTAGGTGAATTCTTAAATCCTTGAAGTAATTTAGTCCAGGTGAGTTGGCCCCGCCTTCCTGTTATGGGGTCTTGCCATTCAAAAGCAAACAAAAGTTGACTGGTGGGGGGCTAAGCGTATGCAGAAAAAAAGGGCATCTTTCAGGTCCAGGACAGTAAAATGAGTAGCCTCAGCGGGGATCAGTCCCAGGAGAGTATAAGGATTTGGTACCACTGGGTGTATAGTTTCAGCTGCATCATTCACTTGCCTCAGATCTTGTACTGGGTGGTAATCCCCTGTCTTAGGTTTCTTAACTGGCAGAAGGGGGTGTTCCAAGGTGACTGGCACTCCTTGAGAAGTCCATACTTCAATAGTTTCATTAGCTGGTCGGGGAAAAGGATACTGCTTCACATGCACTGGTTCCGCTCCTGGCTTGAGGGTGACAATGACAGGGGCTATGTTCTTCGCTAGGCCAGGTGGATTATCTTCTGCCCATACTCCAGGTGGGGCTATAAGGTTGGTGGGTATACAGGAACTAGCTGGCTTGATTGGAGATGCACTATAGAACCGCTACTCTTCTTCTCGGGGAACAGTCAGCACCATCAATCCAGCAGGCTTTGGGTTCACAGTCATTTACATTTCTCCCCCTTCAGCAAAGGATATTTGTGCCTGGAACTTAGCAAGCAGATCTCGGTCCAGAAGTGGAATAGGGTACTCAGGCATATACAGGAACTGGTGCGTTATTTTCTGTCCCCCTAGTTCACACATGCGGTTTTGCAGGAGAGGCTTTGTGGCCTTAGCCCCAGTAGCTCTGACAATGGTGATGCATCGAGAAAACAAAGGGGCTACTGGCTTTAGTATTCTGCTCCTGTATCCCCCATAAAGTCCATATATTGGTCCCCTATTTTCAGACTGACCATAGGCTCCTGGGGACCCAGGGAAACTTGGAGTCCGGTCTGGCCTAGTCTTCATCCATGCTATAGCCCTCTTCGGCTGCCACTCACTCTATAGCTGCTTCCCTCTCTTGCTGGAACACTGTGCTCGGTTTATTCTTTCTAAAATCAAGTACTCCCTCCTCCCCTCCTGGGGGTGGAGTCAAGATACAGGCATTCACTTCTCTAATATCCTTCTTCTCTGCAATGGGCGCACTGATTCACACCCAGTGGGGGCCGATCATTTTCACGACCCCTTCCACTTCCTCTGCTCCTTCGATTAGGAAAACCTCCTCCACGTCATTCAACTAAAGTATCAGCAAGAAGATCTGTTTTCTTCTTTATCTTACATTCACTTTCTCTGTCACATTTATTTCCACAATTCACAAACTTTCTGAACAACTTCCATTAACTGTGCTGTATTCATGCCCGCAAATCCATCCAGTTTCTGGTGTTAGTGGGCCTGTTTCCTGAGTGCAGTTGAAGCCTGCATAAAAAGGCTCCTGTGCCCTGCCCCTTTGAGGCTTTTCTAACCAGGGCTCCACACATCAAACAGTAAGTAAGGTTTTGAGGGTTTCTTTGTTTGGTTTGTTTTTATTACATTGCTAGCTCTCTGACTGGGAGCTCTTAAAAGGGTTTTGTGTATATTTTTAAAAGCAAGGTTACTTCATTTTTGCTGTTTTAGGGGAACCTTAATTGAGCACAGTAGGTTGCTGACTCCAGTGACCTCCTCAGCTTTAGAAGCTGCTAACACCTAATCAGGTGTTAGTGGGCCTGTTTCCTGAGTGCAGTTGAAGCCTGCATAAAAAGGCTCCTGTGCCCTGCCCCTTTGAGGCTTTTCTAACCAGGGCTCCACACATCAAACAGTAAGTAAGGTTTTGAGGGTTTCTTTGTTTGGTTTGTTTTTATTACATTGCTAGCTCTCTGACTGGGAGCTCTTAAAAGGGTTTTGTGTATATTTTTAAAAGCAAGGTTACTTCATTTTTGCTGTTTTAGGGGAACCTTAATTGAGCACAGTAGGTTGCTGACTCCAGTGACCTCCTCAGCTTTAGAAGCTGCTAACACCTAATCAGGTGTTAGTGGGCCTGTTTTCTGAGTGCAGTTGAAGCCTGCATAAAAAGGCTCCTGTGCCCTGCCCCTTTGAGGCTTTTCTAACCAGGGCTCCACACATCAAACAGTAAGTAAGGTTTTGAGGGTTTCTTTGTTTGGTTTGTTTTTATTACATTGCTAGCTCTCTGACTGGGAGCTCTTAAAAGGGTTTTGTGTATATTTTTAAAAGCAAGGTTACTTCATTTTTCCTGTTTTAGGGGAACCTTAATTGAGCACAGTAGGTTGCTGACTCCAGTGACCTCCTCAGCTTTAGAAGCTGCTAACACCTAATCAGGTGTTAGTGGGCCTGTTTCCTGAGTGCAGTTGAAGCCTGCATAAAAAGGCTCCTGTGCCCTGCCCCTTTGAGGCTTTTCTAACCAGGGCTCCACACATCAAACAGTAAGTAAGGTTTTGAGGGTTTCTTTGTTTGGTTTGTTTTTATTACATTGCTAGCTCTCTGACTGGGAGCTCTTAAAAGGGTTTTGTGTATATTTTTAAAAGCAAGGTTACTTCATTTTTGCTGTTTTAGGGGAACCTTAATTGAGCACAGTAGGTTGCTGACTCCAGTGACCTCCTCAGCTTTAGAAGCTGCTAACACCTAATCAGGGAGAACTATTCAGGCAATTGGTAACAGACCCCACACGTGAAGGGGCCATACTGGACTTGGTGCTTACCAATGGTGAAAGTGTTTCTGATGTTGTAGTGGGAGATCATTTTGCATCCAGTGATCACCAGATGGTGTGGTTCAGTATTAGGACTAGGGCTGTTAGAATCCATTCCAAGGTGAGGATCTTAGACTTTAGGAAGACTAACTTTGCGAAGATGGGCCAATACCTCAGCGAGTCGTTAGTGGGATGGGAACAGCTGGGGGATGTAGAAAAACAGTGGGCAAAACTGAAAGGGGGTATTTTAAGGGCAACCAACCTTTATGTTAAAATGGTAAATAAAGGCAAAAGGAACAGGAGACCGCTATGGTTTTCGAAGGAAGTAGCTGAAAAAGTGAAGAAAAAGAGGGAGGCCTTCATGAAATACAAGAGATCACAGAGAGCAGAAGACAGGCATCTGTATTTGGAAAAACTTAGAGAAGCTAGCAAAGTAGTCAAGAAGGCAAAGATTCAAAAGGAGGAGGAAATAGCCAATGCAATAAAATGGGGGGATAAGACATTTTTCAGATATATTAGTGAGAAGAGGAAGAGCAAAAGTGGTATTGTCAGACTCAAGGGTGCAGGGGGGGAATATGTAGAAGCTGATAAGGATAAAGCGGAATTGCTTAACAAATATTTTTGTTCTGTGATCACAGATGAAGAACCAGGAGCAGGACCTCAGAAAACACCCACAAATAAGAACAGAAGCGAGGGACATCTTGAACTATTTTCAGAAGACTGTGTTCGTGAGAAACTAGCTCAACTTAAAGTAGACAAAGCGATGGGACCGGATGGGATACACCCTAGAATACTGAGGGAACTTGGGGACGTTCTAGCAGCTCCACTGACTGACCTTTTCAATGCCTCGTTGGAGTCAGGAGTGGTGCCAAAGGACTGGAGAGAGGCTCATGTGGTGCCTTTACACAAAAGCGGAAGTAAGGATGTGGTTGAAAACTACAGGCCGGTTAGTTTAACTTCGGTGGTGAGTAAATTATTGGAAACGCTGCTGAAAGAGAAAATAGTGAGGTTTCTGGAGTCCAGCGGATTACAGGATCCGAGGCAGCATGGATTCACCAGAGGCAGGTCTTGTCAGACAAATCTGATTGATTTTTTTGACTGGGTGACCAGGGAGTTGGACCGAGGGAGAGCTCTAGATGTGGTGTATTTAGATTTCCGTAAAGCCTTTGACACTGTTCCTCACAGGCGACTTATAAACAAACTGAGCACCCTAGGGATGGACCCTAAAGTTACTGCATGGGTTAGAAATTGGTTGGGTGGGAGGCGACAAAGAGTACAAGTAAATGGAGCTCACTCTGAGGAGAAGGATGTTACCAGTGGTGTGCCCCAGGGATCTGTCCTTGGTCCGATTCTTTTTAACATCTTTGTTAGTGATATAGCGGAAGGGCTGACGGGTAAGGTTTGCCTCTTTGCGGATGATACCAAAATCTGCAATAGAGTAGACACCCAGGAAGGGGTAGATAACATGAGGAGGGATCTAGCTAAGCTTGAAGAATGGTCTAGAATTTGGCAGCTGGGATTTAATGTTAAATAATGTAAGGTCATGCATTTGGGCTGCAGCAATCCAAGGGAGCAATACAGTATAGGAGGTGAAGTACTTTTGTCCACTAAAGAAGAGCGGGACCTAGGCGTAGTTGTGTCTGATGATCTTAAAGTAGCTAAACAGGTGGAAAAGGCGACAGCAAAAGCTAGAAGGATGCTTGGGTGCATACGGAGAGGAATGGCTAGCAGAAAAAAGGAGGTGATAATGCCTCTGTATAAGTCTTTGGTGCGACCTCATTTGGAGTATGGTGTGCAATTCTGGAGACCGCACCTTCAAAAGGATGTGAACAGGATGGAGTCGGTGCAGAGGGTTGCTACCAAAATGATTAATGGGCTTCATTATAAAGCATATGAGGACAGACTTAAGGATCTTAATATGTACACCTTAGAGGAAAGGCGGGATAGAGGTGATATGATTGAGATGTTTAAATACCTCCGTGGCATAAATGTTCAGGGAGAGAGCCTCTTTCAATTGAAAGCAAGTTCTGCTACGAGGGGACATGGGATGAGGGTAAAGGGAGATAGATTCAGGAGTGATATGCGGAAATATTTCTTTACGGAAAGAGTAGTGGATCCGTGGAATAGTCTCCCAGTGGAGGTTGTAGAGATGAGGAGAGTAACTGAATTCAAGAAAGCATGGGACCAACACAGAGGATCTCTAAAGGCAAAAAATGGACTGTTGTAGTTGTTATGGAAGGACAGACTAGATAGGCCATGTGGTCTTTTTCTGTCGTCATATTTCTATGTTTCTATGTTTCTATGTTTCTGCAATTTCTGTTTTATATCTCTCTGGGACTGACTGACAAAAAACGCAAATTCTCCTGGGCTGCTGGATCGCATGGGGTATATAGTGAGGGCTGCCTGCGCTATTTGGATCCCACTTGGGGCCATCAAGGCTGATGGGTCTGCATAATACTGTTCATTAGTTCAATCAAATCCTAAGGTTCCTCAGTGTAGGAGGCATAATGCAGCTTTCAGTTCAGTAAATCAGTGGCAGAAACAAAGCTGGTCAGCTGGCTAGTGCAAAGCTGGCCCTGGACCTAGTGCAATGGGATAACGTGACCCTCCCTTTTACTGGTAGTTGTACTTCTGAAGGCATACGGCAATCGGGACTGTCTGGGTTCCACTTCATGTTCTCGGGCGCTGGCTGTGAGTGACCCTGAACTGGCAAATGAATCCCAGCCTGTAGTGTCATCGGTGGACTGTGGCCCACTTGGAGTACTTTAAACTGTGCCGGGGCTTTTGGTCAAGAGGGGGTGTATGTCCTTCTGCTGCGGAGGTGGCTGGTGAACTACTTGGGGTACATTTGCAGGGAGGTGTCCCCCCCCCTGCCCCAGGCTCTGCTTGGGGTGGTGGCAGAGCTGAGGGAACTGGCCTATAAAGATAATAAATGGGCAGGGTTATTTTTTTCCCTCCAGACTTCCGGGCCCCCCTCCCTTGTGTTTGCTACTAATCTCCTACACTGTTTCTCATAGCAACGCTCTATCCAGGAGGGCTTGCTTTTTTTTTTTTTCTCAAACTACAGCTTCCACCGGATCAGCGGCACAGAGGGCAGAGCACGTGTGCTCCTCCTGCATCTCCCCTAACCCAATCGGGGCCTGGTATTCACCTTTAAAAGCGGCTGCACACCGCCGGGAGTCCCTCTGCAACTACAGCTTCCACCGGATCAGCGGCACAGAGGGCAGAGCACGTGTGCTCCTCCTGCATCTCCCCTAACCCAATCAGGGCCTGGTATTCACCTTTAAAAGCGGCTGCACGCCGCCGGGAGTCCCTCTGCAACTACAGCTTCCACCGGATCAGCGGCACAGAGGGCAGAGCACGTGTGCTCCTCCTGCATCTCCCCTAACCCAATCGGGGCCTGGTATTCACCTTTAAAAGCGGCTGCACGCCGCCGGGAGTCCCTCTGCAACTACTGCTTCCACCGGATCAGCGAAACAGAGGGCAGAGCACGTGTGCTCCTCCTGCATCTCCCCTAACCCAATCGGGGCCTGGTATTCACCTTTAAAAGCGGCTGCACGCCGCCGGGAGTCCCTCTGCAACTACAGCTTCCACCGGATCAGCGGCACAGAGGGCAGAGCACGTGTGCTCCTCCTGCATCTCCCCTAACCCAATCGGGGCCTGGTATTCACCTTTAAAAGCGGCTGCACGCCGCCGGGAGTCCCTCTGCAACTACAGCTTCCACCGGATCAGCGGCACAGAGGGCAGAGCACGTGTGCTCCTCCTGCATCTCCCCTAACCCAATCGGGGCCTGGTATTCACCTTTAAAAGCGGCTGCACGCCTCCGGGAGTCCCTCTGCAACTACAGCTTCCACCGGATCAGCGGCACAGAGGGCAGAGCATGTGTGCTCCTCCTGCATCTCCCCTAACCCAATCGGGGCCTGGTATTCACCTTTAAAAGCGGCTGCACGCCGCCGGGAGTCCCTCTGCAACTACAGCTTCCACCGGATCAGCGGCACAGAGGGCAGAGCACGTGTGCTCCTCCTGCATCTCCCCTAACCCAATTGGGGCCTGGTATTCACCTTTAAAAGCGGCTGCACGCCGCCGGGAGTCCCTCTGCAACTACAGCTTCCACTGGATCAGCGGCACAGAGGGCAGAGCACGTGTGCTCCTCCTGCATCTCCCCTAACCCAATCGGGGCCTGGTATTCACCTTTAAAAGCGGCTGCACGCCGCCGGGAGTCCCTCTGCAACTACAGCTTCCACCGGATCAGCGGCACAGAGGGCAGAGCACGTGTGCTCCTCCTGCATCTCCCCTAACCCAATCGGGGCCTGTTATTCACCTTTAAAAGCGGCTGCACGCCGCCGGGAGCCCCTCTGCAACTACAGCTTCCACCGGATCAGCGGCACAGAGGGCAGAGCACGTGTGCTCCTCCTGCATCTCCCCTAACCCAATCGGGGCCTGGTATTCACCTTTAAAAGCGGCTGCACGCCGCCGGGAGTCCCTCTGCAACTACAGCTTCCACCGGATCAGCGGCACAGAGGGCAGAGCACGTGTGCTCCTCCTGCATCTCCCCTAACCCAATCGGGGCCTGGTATTCACCTTTAAAAGCCGCTGCACACCAAGGGATGCCCGCGCCTTGCGGGCCCGCGCCTGAGGGCCCCGCCAGAGGGCCCTTTGGCACGGCCCTTAGGCAAAGGCCTTACTTAAAAACGCCTAATCAACATCCGACGGACACAGCGCTCTTCTACCTCTCAAATACAAAGCAGCTTGAGTTCCCTTCTGGTTGAACTCGCGATCAACACAAGCATCGAAGCAGCAACAGCGACACTCAAGCACCTATCAGCCTAAGCTCTTCGAGAACTGTGAGCACCCCCTGCAGCAACTCGGCAAAAGACCCAGAACGCAGCAAGTATAACTGATCTGTTGACAATAACCTGCTTCCTTACACTCTACCGCCAATAGCCAGCTCTCTGCAAGAACTTATCACCAGCCATCACAATACTGTTGTCAGTAAGAACTTATTACCTGCCATCACAATACTGTTGTCAGTAAGAACTTATTACCTGCCATCACAATACTGTTGTCAGTAAGAACTTATTACCTGCCATCACAATACTGTTGTCAGTAAGAACTTATTACCTGCCATTACAATACTATTGCTAGTACTAATTAGCCTCTCACACGCTATTATACTGTTATTTGCAAATCAATAATCTTTATACTATTGTCAGTACTAACTAGCACATTATACTACCGCTGTTTGCAGTCCTTTTTACTGTTGCCAATAACAATTAATCATTGCACTGCTGTTAGCAATTGCTGGTCACTGCACTGTTGCTAGTCATTGCACTATTGCTATTTAATCTAAAATGTATAAGGTCCTGTTATCACTCACTACCCTCCTCACCTTTGGGCTCCCCTGCGTCACAAACGCCCTCAACCACGATACTAGCTACATACCAATACTACATACATATGGAAGAAGACGGTTTGAATTCCCCCACCACACAACCGCAAAACGCAACCACACATCCCACTCCCATCTACTTAGCATTCCTCTACAAGTCATCAACAAAACTCAAACTGAGAAGCTACATCGCCAACGCCTCCTAAAATGTGCATTGATAAATGCCAGATCCATACGATCAAAATGGCCTGCAGCCATGGACTTGATTCCTCAATACAATCTCGACATCCTGATGGTCACGGAATCATGGCTATCTGATTGTGACAACATCCTCCTGAATCAGATGCTGCCTCCTGGATTTGACCTCTACACATGCCACAGGTCCACTCAAAAAGGAGGCGGAACGCTCATCCTCGCCAAAACAGATCTTAATTTCAAGCTATGCAACTCCTCCAGCGCAACCCACCTCGACTCCCTCACTATATCTAATGAACTCTGCTCAATCAACCTGCTTTATAGCACCCTCCCCATCACCGGATGACCTTCCAACAATAATCGAGCTCGCATGCGCAACATCCACCTCACGATCTCCAAATTGGGTAGTTGGTGATTTCAACCTCCCATCTCTCCATGACAGCCACTCAGAAGCATTTCTAGACGCACTAGGAGATCTAGGCTACAAACAATATGTCGACTCTCCCACCCACACTAAAGGAGGTAAACTAGACCTCATCTTCGCACCCCATTTCAACACCTTAACACACCAAGCCCTTGAACTGTCGGCTATACCAGTACCATGGTCTGACCACAACCTTATTCGATTCAATATACCTACCCATACCTCTCACATGAGCCAAATACCATCTAACTCACCCGGAACCCACGCAGCCCGTTTTCAACCTCTCAACCATGACAAGGTCCTAGAAAACCTCCACCCACTCTTGACTAACTCCTCCCTCAACTTAGATGACCTGGTATCCAAATGGGACGAGAACCTCAGAGCCGCCTCATGTCCAATACACAAGGATAAGAAAATAAGAAAACGAGAACACGCACCATGGTTCTCTACTGACCTTCGTACATCTCTCATCCACTTACGCAAACTTGAAAGACAGTGGCGCCAAACCCACTCACCAGAGGCTCTTGAAACATATAACTCACACTTAACTACCCACCGTGAGAAGGTAACACTGAGTAAGAAGCTCTACCACACAAACCTACTGAAACGCTCCATCAATAAACCTCATGCACTATTCAAGTTAGTAAAATCCATAACAAGAGAGCCAATTTCAGCCCAACCTGCAATGCCGCAGCCACAGGACTACGCAAACTACCTGCAATCAAAAATGATTAAGGCCAGCACAAGCATAACTACCAACAACCCCTCTATATCACCTAAGGCATCTCAAATAACTCCATTTTGCAACTTCAATACTATATCAACTAGTGAAATTGAGAAAATTGTCGCCTCCATCAATCCTAGCACGGCACCTAACGACCCATGCCCAGCCAACTGGATCAAAGATCTGCGACATGATCTAAGCCAAATCCTGTGCAAAATACTGAACCAGTCCTTTCTAACAGGCTCATTCCCACAGAGTCTTAAACACACCTCTATCAAGCCCCTACTAAAAAACAGTAAGCTCGATCCATCCAAAGTTGAATCATTTAGGCCAATCTCGAGCATCCCCCAGCTTGCAAAAATCATCGAGAAAGCTGCCCAACAACAGCTCCAGCATCATATTGACACAGAAGCACCACTAGATAAATCACAACATGGATTCAGAGAAGCACATGGAGTCGACACAATCCTTACAACCCTATTCAATGATCTGATCACAGGAATAAACAACATCAAACAAGGATTTGTCCTCATCTTTTTAGACATTTCCGCCGCCTTCGACTCTGTGAACCACGATATACTGCTGCAACATCTGAGAGAGAAGGGGATTCGAAGCACAGCACTGGAATGGTGTAGATCCTACCTTTCCAATAGGTGGCAACAAGTTAAAACAGGCCAGGAATCCTCAGAGCCATTCCTACAGTCTCAAGGTGTTCCACAAGGATCTTCCCTATCGGCGTTAATGTTCAATATTTATATGCAGCCGATATGTGAACTGATCAGATCCTTCAACGTGCAATGCTTGGCATACGCAGATGACATCCTCATATACATGCCGTTCGAAACTGACCAACCAATGTTTACTCCAATAATCAATTGTTTCGGAGCAGTAGCTGAATGGCTGCTGACTCAAAACCTAAGAATAAATCATAGCAAAACTGATGTCCTATTTGTTACAAGGAACCGTAAGTTCGTACCTCCTCCGTCGCTCCTGGTCAACAACATAGAACTGACGTCCAAACCCACAATCCGATACCTCGGTATTACATTAGATCAACACCTGGATATGACAATGCATGTGAAGAATGTGACAAAGAATATATATCATAAGATCAGAACACTACGCCACCTCCGCCCCCTACTTGACTATACTGACTACCGATCAACCTTCCAGGCACTAGTCCTCCCACATCTAGATTTTGCGAACATCATCCTCCACGGGCTCTCTCAATCAACCTTAAATCCACTTCGTCTGGCTATAAATACAGCTGCAAGAGTCCTCTCTGGGTCACCAAGATCTGCTCATATAACGCCTATCATGAAAGACCTACACTGGCTACCCCTACAAGCCAGAATCTCATATAAGTCTCTAGTCCTGACCTTCAAAGCCATGAATAACTACCCACCGACACCAATCAGCAAACTAATCCATAACACCCTTGAAAATAGAAACAGAAGGACTACAGCTATGAACACTTTAATAGTTCCCAAGATGATGACATCATGTACTAAAGCTACATCAAACAGAGCTTTTTCATTATTCGCACCCATGAATTGGAATATACTTCCCCATGAAATCCGAGGCATCAAAAGCCTATTACAATTCCGCAAAGCTGTGAAGCATCACTTATTCACAAAATACTACCCAGAAGTAACCATGGACGCTCACACAACCAACAGGCCTCCCACTTACACCAAACACCTTAGCACCTTAATCCAACCAGAAAAGGGTTAGACCTCACAATAGTCCACATTACTACTGTTGACCCGTGCAACCACATGAATACACGTACAATATCCACTCGAGTTTAAATATGGTATTTAATAAAAGCTTATATATAGTATAATGTTGATCGTACATAGTTATCCCTGTTACTCCTTGTTATATATTCCCTTGTTCTCTGTAAACTCAATGTTAACTGTATGCATTGCAGTATATTTTGTTCGATGTACACCGCACTGATTTTAATAGCGCGGTATAGAAGAGATGTTAAATAAATAAATAAATAAACATTTAACCAGGAATCTATGTAGGGGAACTGATCAGGGAACATTCTCTGTATAATCTGATGAACACAGGAAACTATGGGGCCATGAAGTAGCTAACACTGGCCACCCCCTTCCACAGAGCATTTCTAATAGAGACGGAGACATTTTAGGTCTGTGGTCTTCAGCAAAGTCCTTGCTAAAATTCCTAGTCATACATTTCAACAAAATCTGCATGGACTCTGACCCCCCCCCCCCACACACACACGAGTCAGGCTGCATTTTCCTGTGGACTAAGCATAATGGATGTGTGCTCATTCTAAATAAGTACAATTTAGATAAAGTCCTTAAAATATAAAACTATTATTTTGCAACATGTTATAACAACAATCCCAACAGAAAGAACTATAGCTCCTAACATGACGGCCACATATCTGTTACGTATGACTGGAATAAAATTACTTGGCATGAAAACTAACTGCCAGCCGTAATCAGCATGTCTCTGCAAAAGAAATTACTTTAAATCTTACAGTTTAGGAAGCACATATTCAAAAGACATTCCGAATACTTTTTTCATAAAGTGGGTGGATATCTAGAATAAATATACACCTTTTTTTCTTCCTATTTTATTTTTATTAACAATAAGTATGTCTTCTATGAGGTGCTTGCCACAGTATATCAGGATCTAGAATTCAAGCACGATGAACTCCTTATTCACTCAGGATTTAAATCACTTTCAAGTCGCGATCTGGTACTACTGGCTCGGGATGCTTCATAGTCCTGTCAGGGTTCTTAACCTCTACTTCGTAGGACAAAGGGAAAACAAAAGCAGTTTCCTGAAATTTTCTATCATTTCCTATTTAAACCATTACAGTGCTTACTGAAGATTTGAACATAAATAACACAAAACAAGGCTAAGCCCACAAATGCATTATACCTATAGCCCTACAAAAGTTCTTCTCACTTGGTCCATACAAGTACAGGAACTTGAAAGGGGTTAATAAGAACTTAACCCTTTCCAGGCTAAGCCCAAAACTGTCGGGATCCACAATCCTGACTAAACATTCTTATTAAATGATATATAATACATGACCATAGCAGAAGGAACATCACTATTAAAACATATTGAATAAAACAGGTACAATTTTCCTGAAATAAGCACAAATTAACCCAGTTGCAAAGTGTTGAGATTAAGCCTTCACAGGGTTAAAAAGACACTGCACATTCTTTTCTCCAGACACGCCCCTTCTCTAGCCAGCCAGTTTCATGCTGTGCGGAAGGAAAAAAAAACTGGAATGCACGAGACAGCTTCTTTACTGAAAAAGTGACAACTGAGTTTGTTTCCTTCTGTCTTCTTTTCTGCTTAATACTATTTCTTAATCGGTAAACTGTTCCACAAATTACCCAACAGAATAATCTCACATTTATACCAGAAGGGAAATTCGCGGTTTCAACAGATAACAAAAATCAGATACACAGTAAGGACAGACAAACACCAAACGCTTCCTCCATTTCACGACCTGGGCGCAGTCACCTGGCCAGGAACTGCGCTACTCAGGAGTCCGCTCTCGCTCGACCTGTATTTCAAGACCTCTCAATCACACAAGCAATCATATTTTAACAAGAAATCATATTTCAAGTGCCCAGGTTTTTCTGACTAACTGACTATTTCAAACAAGAAGGGTCGATGGCTTCGGCTTTGGCTTTCTTTTACGCGGAGCGTACTAGGACCGCCCTTATGAGAGGTGATCGGGCTCTCTTGTCTCACGCATACTCATGCGAGATTTTCCCAGTTAGTCTATACCAAATCAGTCTTGCGCATACTCATGCAAGACTTTTTCCCCAGGCTGCACTGACTTTTAAACAAGAAAATATCTACTCACCGGATCCAGTTCCTGATAACAAACCAGTTCTTGGGTTGGACCCTGGACTCCCCTCGGGTTCTGAGGTGTTGGCCAGCTGGACCCAGTGGCCTGCCGAGGCAAGGCAGAACCCTCTCCGATACAAAGGGATTGTCGGTGCCTGAGAAGTTCTCCTGCGGTCTGACAGACATGGTTCCAACCGGACCAAACCTTTGAGGCGAGAAGTCGTGGTATATTCACTTGCATACCATCCCCTGCTCGCACATTCCAGCCCAACGCACCAAGAATATGTAGCAGCTGATAAGCATGCAATAAATAAAACCAGGAGTCTGTTCAAAGATCCAAGCCAATTTATTGTGCACAGGCCCAGTCAGTCAAAGCTTCAAAAGGAACTGAGCAAAGCTTTTACAGAGACATACTCATTTATACCCTTTTCTTCTGTTTGATACATGAGAACTTTCTATTGGTTCCAGCTTGATACATGCAAACTTCCTATTGGCTCCAACGCCCCTGCACCTGTCCAATTAGAGATCCCTCCGGGGCCTAGCAACCAGCCCCCTCCTTTAGGACTGTTCTAACAATGGTGCAGTTTCTAGATTTGATACTTCTCTACTGCAAGGTTATCCCTAGCTCCAGGAATGCATGTATTGAAACATTTCTTTCTTTTGCACACAAGAGAATAATGAAAGACTTATGAATTCATGTAAAACTTCTTATTAAGCAGTTTAAAACAATTTTCTAATTTTTCACAGATTTTTTGTTCTTTTCTAGCTATAATGGGGGTTGGGATCCAGGCCTAACTTAAAGGCCTTTCATATTTGCAGACTACTCTAGGCCATAGCCTGCCACATTCCAAAGACAGGGAAGCTGTAAAACGAGAGGGCATAACATGAAGCTGAAAGAGAGTAAACTGAAAGGCAATGTCAGGAAATACTTTTTCACTGAAAGGGTGGTGGATGTTTGGTATGCCCTTCCGATGGAAGTGGTGGGGGCAAACACAGTGACAGAATTCAAGATGGCATGGGACAGACACAGTGGATCCCTTTACAGCAACAGGATAAAATCAAAATAAACATAACTATCTCATATCTCAACAAACAGGGGTGACCTACACAGAGCAGTGGGCACACCGCTAAACAAAGGCATGGGGAGGGGTGACCTGCATGGAGCCGCAAGTGCACCTACTCTTGAAGTCTTGCTGGGCAGACTAGATGGACCATACTGGTCTTTATCTGCTGTCATTTACTATGTCACTGTGCTACTCTATTACATCACCTTTTCCCCATCACTTGTCTGTGCCACTTCTGAAGGGGCCTGAGGCTTCAGTGGCATAGTAGGTGGAACAGCCAGAGCTCAGTGAAGATCAGCAGCAGGCTGGTAGCCTATGCGTGCACTGAAGGTCTTCTCACCAATGGGAAGGAACACCGTGGAGCTTTAGTGCACACATGGGCTGAAAGGCCCCATGCTTCCTTGTAGATTTTTCTGCTGAACTGCTGCTGCTGATGAGCTCTGGCTGCACACTGTGTCTATTGTAATGGTGTAGTCTGGCTGGAGGGGTGGGGGGGGGGGGGGCTGAGCCACCACACAAGGAGGGGCCCAGGCCTCCAAGCACCCCCATGGCTATGCCTTTGATTTGGCAAGGAGCTTATGTGGAGACTGAGCTTTGTTCTACTGATGTCATGGTTAGTTCTGCAGTCACACTATTGAGAGATGTTTTACCATGCCCTGGGTAAAATCTTTTGCATAGCACATTAAAGCCTGTTTTAATATACACATAAACATTTTATGGAGATTAACAGTGAAACCTTTTTAGCCTTAATTTTGTTGCATAGGTTCCTTTATGTATGGATTTGCAGTCACTCTTATTCGGTGTGGTAGTGTTGTAAATAGAGGAAGGATAAAATTGTGTTTATATTTTTTAGGTTTTTAGTACTGCTGGCCCCGATTTCATAGTTCATTTCTGGAACAGAATGTAATATTTAAGAGCCTTTGTTTCTGAATCTATTGAACTCACCACTGACATCAGCTTTATAAACAGAACACCGGGTTTGTACTCTGTGTTCAGCATTCAGTGAGTGAACTGAAATATTACATCCCGTGCATTTAGAAGCTGAATTCTAACACTAACTTAAAGGTCCCAATTTTTTAAATGTCAGAACCCAAGTACATTTATATTACAGACAAAACATTATTCATCTTATTGTAAACAACAAAGAAAAGAAACTGTAGCTTCATATTTGATTTCATAGCAGTGAATTTGCTTCCCCTTGTTATGCTGTTACTGTTTTGATTAAGAAATCTTCCTTTCTTAAATTTCTTCTAAATATACTGTTTTGTTTGGCTTTTTATTCTTTCCAAACTACCAGAAATTGAAAAGAATTATATAAAAGGGGTCGAGCTGTAGCAGCAAACTGCAGTCAATGAACAAGTCCAGGAGTCAATTTACAGGGTCCAAACCAGTTTATTTGTGCACAGGCCCAGTCAGTCAAAGCTTTCAAGGAACTGAGCGGAGCTCTCCATAAAGACATAACTTTTTATACCGCTTTTCTAGCTTGATACATGAAAACTTTCCATTGGTCTCATGCTAATTTCTACAAACTTTCTATTGGTCTGACATTTCCCTGAATTTGACCAATCAGGATCTATGCCCTTTGCTCTGCTTTCTCTAGCTAGCTGAACAATGGCTTGGTTCAAACCTGGTTACTTTCCTTTATCAAGGTCATATCTAGCTCTAAAAATGTGTAAGTAACAATTCTGGAGTAACGATTTAACATACAGGAATTGTATTCACTTTATGCAAACTTTGCTGTAACAGCATCTTCATTCTAAAACAGCACTTAATTCTGTCTTTTAATTTTATGTCTCAGCACTACTGAAATCCAGCTTGGTTCTGAACATGAAAGCTTTCAGGTTCAGGCTTATGGCCTAGTCTATAGTTCTTGGCTACCTGGCTATAGGTGTAGGCTACCTGGCTACCACATTCCCCCCTTTGATTATTCTCACCCAGAATGTTAAGATGGGTGAGAAACAAATCACTTATACTTGAGTCGTTGCCATGTCATTTGGTATAGGCCGATACCGTCTCATAGCTAGGAGCTTAGCTGTTGTCTTTCTTTCTACAATATTCTCAATGATTGCAGATATATTACGTAGGTAGAGGGGTAAAATACATTGTCTCACTATATCTGTACAAGTATAGTAGGTATGATAAAGCAAAATCTGTGTAATCTTTTCTCCAGTACGAGTAGTAGTTATGCATGCAGCACAGGGTTTGCACCTTCAGTGCACGCATAGGCAAAAGTCAGTTCAAAGCACCCCAAGATGAAACAGTAGAGAATCATGATGAAAGGTCTCTGAAGAATTAGTGCAAGTCTTTGAAAAACCAGTGCAACTGTTGATAATTCTTGACCACGAAGTCGTCTTCTTCTTTACTGTATGTTGACCTGTTTTGCTCGCAGTAGCATGCAACAGGTGTAGTATTGATTGTAGATCCTCAAGCTTCCGCTGTACATGATCTTACCAATTTCATTGGTAGGTGTGTAGAGCTGTAGATTCCAGCGTATTTCAATAAACACAGTCCTTTTAGTTTGCACTGTTGATCAAAATGGCACAAAGATTTTCAAATGATATAGTCCATAATACAGTCTCTTTCTGTTGATAATAATCTCTTCAGAATAAACAAATAGTCTCTTGAGATTCAGGAGTTCTATATTAGCACAGTCTCTTTTCAAAATTTCCTGAATTTTTCAATTTGCTTGTCTTCGCAAATTTAGCCGCAATGGAACTTCTGGATCATGTTCTGATGTCCACTGGTCTGGCTCTGGAGCTGCTGCTGATTTCACTCTGCTGTGATGAATCCAGGGTTCGAGTTCTGCAACTTTAACTGCTGTTGGGGTTAACAAGATAACAACATAAGGTCCTTTCCAATGCGGTGCCAACGTTGTCTTTCTCCACTCTTTGATTCACACCGAGACTCCAGGCTTGAAAGGATGCAGCGGTTCAGTCAGGTTGATGGGTAGCTGATCTCGTATCCACATAGGAAGACTCTGCAAAACAGAACTTAAAACCAATAGTTTTTGTCTAGTAATTTCAGATCCTATCTGTTTCATATCTCCTTTTATTCCCTATACAATAGGGAGGGTCGCTCATACAAAATCTCATAGGGAGAAAGTCCTAATGACTTAGTAGGTGCTGAGCGTATTCTTAAAAGAGCTATTGGAAGTACCTGTGGCTATTTTAAATGTGTTTCCTGACAAAGTTTTTGACAATTGAGATTTCAGAGTTCTATTCATATGCTCTACTTTCCCTGAATTCTGAGGTCTGTATGCTGTGTGTAACTTCCATTGTATCTGTAGAGCTTTAGCTAACTGTTGAGTTACTTGGGATATAAATGAGGGCTCATTGTCTGACCCTATGACTAATGGTATTCCAAATCTTGGAACAATTTCACGAAGTAGGACTTTAGTGACCTCTCTGGCTTTCTCAGTCCTGGTGGGAAAAGCTTCTACCCCCCCAGAGTAGGTACACACTAGAACAAACAAGTAACGGTATCCATTTGCTTTTGGCATTTCAGTAAAGTCCACTTGAAAATTACTCATGGGAGTAACTCCTGTTGATTGAATTCTTATTGGTAGATTAGGACCTTGCTTGGCATTGTTCTTGGCACATGTTTTACATTGACGAGCTACTGAAGCTGTCAAAGGTCCCAACAAAGAAATATAAAAATGAGGTTTCAAAGCTTTTGTCATTGCAGTTTTTCCATAATGTGTTGCTTGATGAAATGCTTGAACAAAGGCTAAACTTAATGCTTCAGGAATCACTATTTGTCCAGGAGGTTGACTTCCTCCTGTGGTAGAAGTTCTATCCATCCATTTCTAAGTACTCCCCCTTCTTGTTCACAATAATAGTCCAATTCTTTTGTAGTATATCGGGGACCCCATGAATTAAGAGGTACAGGAAATAGAGCTGCTTGAATTGTAGTATTCTGAGTTAGAGTCTGTCCGGTAATGGCTGCTTTACGAGCAGAGGCACTGCAAATCTGTTCCCTTGTGCAATTTCTCTTTTTCCTGCTTGATGTCCTTGACAGTGCATAACTGCAACTTGCTCGGGGGCCCATACAGCATCTAACAATGTCAATATCTCTGGGCCATATTTGATAGATTTTCCTCCTGAAGTTATCAATCCCCGTTCTCTGTACAAGGCTCCATGAGCATGCAATGTTGTGAATGCATACTTAGAATCTGTGTATACATTTATACAGAGTCCTTTTCCCAGTATTAGTGCTCTTGTGAGTGCTATCAATTCTGATTTCTGTGCTGATGTTCCTGAGGCTAGGGCTGATGATTCAATTACAAGATCCAGGGTTACTACTGCATATCCAGCACAACGATGTCCATTGACTACAAGACTGCTTCCATCCACGAAGAAAGTTTGTTCTGGATCTTCAAAAGGTACATCTGTCAAGTCTGGTCGACTTGAGAATACAGTATCCATGACTTCTATGCAGTCATGATCAGGAGGGTCAGTTCCAATTGGTAACAGTGTAGCTGGGTTCAAGGCTTGACTGACCATCAATTGCAATCGAGGATTTTCACACAACATGCTCTGGTACTTTAGCATTCGTGAGTTGGTGAACCAGTAATTTCCTTTGTGGTTCATGAGGGTTTGAACAGAATGTGGCACTATTACACAGAGATTTTGTCCTAAAGTGAGCTTGTCTGATTCAGTTACTAGAAGTGCTGTAGTTGCGATGGCTCTCAGACAAGGTGGCCATCCTTTTGCAACAATGTCCAATTGCTTAGATAGATACGCTACAGGTCACTGCCAAGATCCAAGTGGCTGAGTCAACACTCCCAAGGCATTTCCTTGTGACTCATGAACATATAGACGAAATGGCTTCTGTACATCTGGTAGTCCAAGGGCTGGTGATGTCATCAGGGCTGTCTTCAGAGTCTTGTATGCTGTTTCTTGTTCAGGTTCCCATTCTAATGGAGATTGTTCCAATCCTTTGATGGCTTGATATAGTGGTTTTGCAATTAGAGCAAAGTTGGGGATCCATATACGACAGTACTCTGCAGCACCCCAGAAGGCTCTCACTTGCCTCCTGGTGGTTGGAGTAGGAATACTGCATACAGCTTCTTTGCGTTCTGGTCCCAGGCGTCTAATTCTGCTGGACAACTGGATTCCTAGGTTTTTAACTTGTTTGACATAATTATGCCTTGGCTCTTGAGACTTTGTATCCAGCCTCATTAAAAAGGTGCAAGAGTTCACTGGTGGCTTGTGGACATTCACTTTCTGAGTTGGTGGCTATAAGCAAGTTGTCCACATACTGGAGAAGAACCCTTTCCCCTGGTTTCACATAGTAGCTGGAAAGATCTTGATTTAAAATAGCACTGAAGAGAGTAGGTGAATTCTTGTATCCTTGAAGTAATCTAGTCCAGGTGAGTTGGCCTTCCTGTTGTGGGGTCTTGCCATTCAAAAACAAACAAAAGTTGACTGGTGGGGGCTAGGCGCACACAGAAAAAGGCATCTTTCAGGTCCAAAATGGTAAAGTAAGCAGCCTCAGCGGGGATCAGTCCCAAGAGAATATAAGGATTTGGTACTATAGGGTGTATAGTTTCAACTGCATCATTCACTCGCCTTAGGTCCTGTACTGGGTGATAATACCCTGTCCCAGGCTTCTTTACTGGGAGAAGAGGGGGTGTTCTGAGGTGACTGACATTCCTTGAGAAGTCCATACTTCAGCAGTTTCATCAGATGGTGGTGAATTCCTTCAATGGCTGGTCACATGCACTGGTTCCACTCCTAGCTTGAGGGTGACAATGACAGGGGCTATGTTCTTCACTAGGCCAGGTGGTTTATCTTCTGCCCATACTCCAGGTGGTGCTGAAATCTCAATAGGAATAGTTGCTTTCTTAACAGGAAAAAATGCTGTAGAATCTCCATTCTTCTTCTCGTGGAACTGTTAGTGTCATTAATCCTGCAGGTTTGGGATTTGTGTTCACAGACATTTGCATTTCTCCCTCTTCAGTGAAAGTTATCTGTGCCTGCAGTTTAGCAAGCATGTCTCGACCTAAAAGTGGAATAGGGCATTCTGGTATGTATAAAAATTGATGTGTTATCTTTTGTCCTCCTAATTCACACATACGATTCTGTAAAAATGGTTTAGTTGCTTTTGTCCCAGTGGCTCCAACAATAGTGACAGTTTGTTTAGATAAAGGAGCTACTGGTTTTGCTACTACTGAATGCTCAGCTCCTGTATCTATCATAAAGTTCATGTATTGATCCTCTATCTTCATGCAGACCATAGGCTCTTGGGGACCTAGAATAAACTCAGAGCCCGGTCTGTCCTAATCTTCATCACCATTGTATTCTGTTTCTGCCACTGCAGCTCCTTCAATAGCCTCTTCTCTTTTTTGCTGAAACTGCATACGGCCTGTTCCTGCTTGATTCTGAATACGCCCTCTTCTTCTCCAACTCCCTCCTCCCCTCTGTGAGGTAGGGTTTCTCTGCGGGCACTCATTTCTCCAGTGCCCCTCCTACTTGCAATAGGAACATTGGTTCTCACCTAGTGGGGGTAGGCTATTTCCTCGACTCCTTCCACGCCCTCTGGTCCTTTGGTTAGGAAAATCTCCTCCACATTATTCAACTAAAGTATCATTCACTTTCTCAGTTACATTCATTAACTATCATGCCCACAAATCCATCCAGTTTCTGCAATTTCTGTTTTTATATCTTTCTGGGACTGACTGACAAAAACGCAAATTCTCCTGGGCTGCTGGATTGCATGGGGTATATAGTGAGGGCTGCCTGCGCTATTTGGATTGGGTCTGCATAATACTGTTCATTAATTCAATCAAATCCTATGGTTTCTCAGCGTGGCAGGTATAATGCCAGAAACAAAGCTGGTCAGCTGGCTAGTGCAAAGCTGGACCTATTGCAATGGGATTAGGATTACGCGACCCTCTCTCTTACTGGTAGTTGTACATCTGAAGGCATACGGCAATCAGGCTGAACTAGCAAATAAATCCCTACTTGTAGTGTCATCGGTACTTTTAAACTGTGCCGGGGCCTTCTCCTGCTGCGGAGGTGGCTAGTGACATTTGCAGGGAGGTATCCCCCCCCCCCCCTTGCTCCAGGCTCTGCCCGGGATGATGGCAGAGCTGAAGGAACTGGCCTATAAAGATAACACAGGTACACTAAAAAATTTTTTTTTTAAACTGCCTCTAATGTTTCGATTGATTTTTACGTTTTTTGGTGCGCTGAATCCAAATCTGGTAACCAATTTGCTCCATCACGTACAGATTTTTTGCTACATTGGGTTAGCAGTTTGAGGTGAACGTTTCAGATTGAGTGCGATCGAGATAAAAGTTTCTTGGATGAATTCTTTATACTAATTGTTTAGTAGTTATTCAAATAAGAATAAAGAAAATTGTAACAAGTGTGATACAGAAAGCACTTCTGACATGATGGAATGGGAGAGTAGTGAGCCCTCTAGCGGTAAAACTCAGGAAAAGCCAGGTTTCCATAGAAGCAGGAAGCCTTTAGAAAAAATGCAGCTCAGTCAGGATTATGACGTAAGAGCTAGAGGCAGCTCTAACAAGAGGCAGCTGACTAATCAGGTGGGTGTGCCTGCACGTGGAAGCTGTTGGAGACCAGCTTCAGATTCACTCTTTAAGGGTGGAAGCAAAGTTAGTCGTGGAGAGACACAAGGAGAGACACAAGGAGACAGGCACAAGAGGAACACAGGAAATACAGAGAACACGAGGTCAGACACGGGGAAGGACGTGAAGGAAGACAACATCCAGAGAGGATACAATCACAGCAGCAGCCACACAAGCCAACAGACAGGAAGGTCTGGAAACCCAGCTTCAGGCAAGAAGGATTCACGTGGGTTCATTCCTTACTACTTTAAAGCCAAGCTGAAGTCTGTTGATGAGCTACCTGAAGACAGGGCTAAGCTATTACCCTGGGGGAAGGGACAAAGCTCTCAACACAGACAGAGCAGTGCTGACAAAAGAGGTACGTCTGTATCACTTCCTAATCAAAGCCTGGTAGAAGAGATAGTAAAGCAGTTAAAATCTAGTGCTAGCCAATGCCAAGATAGCACTGCTGTAAATGCTTCTAATTCTAATGCTTTGGAGAAGTGGCTAAAAGCTGATATAAGTTCTATAAGAGAAAGCTTACATAACAAGTATTCTCCTGAACCAAAGACTGTCACGGCATATGATCAGGGAACCTTCCTAAACCAGTTGCAGGACGTGAGCTCAGCTGTGCTTGATAGGAACTCTCAAGAGCAGTGCTGTAGCATTGACAATGAAGAAATGATTGTTGAAGAACCTTTTGTTCCTAATGATATAGAATGCTGTCAGATGGATTGCTCATACTGTGATTCTGATAAACTGGATCTCCGTTGAAACAAGCTTTGCTGAAGTACTGACAAAGTTGTTTAAAAGGTTTTCAGTTACTGTGAAGAAAACAGTTTATTTCATGCTTTCTAGTTTACCCTTATTTTCTGTTACTCAGAAGAAAGAATTCTTATTTGCTTTATTTACCTATGAACCCTTGTGAAGAGGAAAAACCCTTATAATAAATTTATCTGTTTCAAATTGACCCTCGTGCCACAACACAATTTGTTCCAGGTGTTCTCAAAACTACAAATCCCAGCAACCCTTGCTGGCAAAAATAGTAAAAGGACACTGTCAAACAAATATAGCGGTCGCCCCTGCTATTAAGCCACTGGCCTGTAGGAGGGGAGTTGCGACACAAGGCAGCACATAAGAATAGAGTAATGTCAACAAAACACACTGTGATGGTAGCAAAATTGTCTGCACTTAAAACAGCCACATACATGTGCACAAACATTGAGCATATAAGAGCGAGGTTAGACACAAAGCAAAGCAAAGAAATGTGCAAAAAATGTTGTACAGGTATGTATGTAAGAATAGAAAACGCAAACCGCACCATTGCAATACATGAAGACAAACACCCGATGGTGTGAAAATAAAATTCTAATAAATGAGATCCGACACTGTGGTAATAACTAGCAAATTTTTATTTCAAAGTTTAGTAAAAACACGATATTTGTCAACACAGTTTAGATTTTAAAGTCATTCTTGGGTCAATCAATCTCCTGGTGGGCCCGTTTCTTCTTCCCCCCGAATGCTTCTCTTGGTGCGCTGCTTGGCGTATTTTTCTTCTGGGGTTTCCCGCAGCAGCAACCAGCAGAAATCAGCCATCATAGTGGTGTTCCATCTTCCTTGGTACCTTCTCTCTGCGTCCTTGATGTCCTGGTGAAACCTTTCACCTTGTTCTTCACTGTACGCCCCCAAGTTTTCGGGAAAGTAGTTCACATGGGAGTGCAAGAAATGGACTTTCAGGCTCATGTTACAGCCTTGTTCTTTGAAGGCATTGAGCATCCTGGCAACAATATCCTTATAGTTCTCATCCTGCCTGTTCCCCAAGAATTTGAGAACAACATCCTTGAAGGAATCCCAGGCTTCTTTTTCCTTCTCAGACATCGTTTCAGCGAATGCTCCATCTGAAATGAGTTTCCTTATATCAGAGCCAACAAACACTCCTTCCTTTAGCTTTGCTTCAGAAAGTCAGGGGAACTTTGAGCAAAGGTACCGAAAGCACTCACCATCTTTTGGAAGGGACTTGATGAATTGCTTAATGATACCCAACTTAATGTGGAGAGGTGGTAATAGAATTTTATCACGGGGTACCAAGCTCTCATGAAGAACATTTTTCTCACCGGGTCTCAAATACTCCTGAATTGGCCAGTCTTTTTCCCCCCAGTGTAGGTCACGGGCCCGGCTATCCCACAAGCAAAGGAAGCAGGGATATTTGGTGAAACCGGATTGCTGCCCTAATAGCATGGATAGAATTTTAAAGTCTCCACAAATCATCATAACGAATCTTCTGAAGAATCAGGGCCAAATTCTCGTATTTTTCTTGGAGAATAACAGAGTAAGCAATAGGAACTGAAGCGAATGTGTTGCCATTATGAAGAAGAACACCTTTTATGCTGTCTTTTGACGAATCAATGAACAGCCGCCATTCAGCAGGATCATACTTGAGTTTAAACTTTTCCATCACTCCGTATATATCGTTGCAAAATACCAAATCTTCCTCTTTGCTGAAATACTTCAAAAATTGTGTCTCGCGGTTGCGGTACCAATAAAAAGTTGTTCCTGGTGACAATAGATTTTTCTGTTTAAGCCGAGAACCTAGCAGTTGGGCAGCATCTTTTGGGAGTCCTAAATCCCGGACTAAATCATTCAATTCAGCTTGAGAGAAAAGTTCAGGTTTCGGATCTGGTTCAGTTTCAAACTCGGAAGTACTGGACTCATCGGGAAAAGCCATCTGATGAGTCTCATCATGATCAGAACCGTCCACACAAATATGATCCAAAGATTTTGGTGGTTCAGGCACAGGTACTTCGTTGCTATGAGGCATAGGCCTAATTGCTGAGGGAAGGTTGGGGTAACTTATTACGTTCTTATTTTTTAAGTTGTATCCCTTCACAATGCAAGAGCAAAAATAGCAGTCACTGCTGTGGTCTCTTTGTTCATGCCACATCATAGGTATTCCGAAACGAAATGCTTGTTTTTTACCTTTCATCCATAAGCGTAGATCTTCCTCACATGTCTTGCACACTTTGTGAGGAGCCCACGGTTTGTCTTGATCGCCTAACTTCAAACCGAAATAGGCGAAATATACTTTTTTAATAAATGCAGAAATGTTCCTCTGCCGCTTTTTCACGGTATATTCCCCACAAATAAAACAAAAACTGTCCGGAGAGTTGACGCAACCTCTGGCTCTGTGAGCCATCACAAATACACAGCACTGCAAACTACAACTGTAGTGAACCACTTCGGAATAAAGCTGGATTACGACTGAGCAAACAAAAGGTAATAATGAACTTGCAAGAAACTGAAATTTGACAGGAACGTTCATGTCGCAACCACAGTGTTTGAGCGAGCGAGCGAACGAGGCGAGGCGAACAGGAATGAACATGCGCCAGCGCGAGTACTGGATTTAGCCCCCCGCCTCCCAATTGTCCTGTTAATGTATAAAATGAATACAAAACACTCTAAAATATCATGAGGGAGTGTTTCTAGTTAGTTAACCATTACAACCTCTATTTTGGGCCAAGAAAATAAACTGCAGTCGGCTAAAAAGAAATTATGTGAACATTCCTTATATGGGTAAGAAATCTAATTTTGCAAGAAAACGTGACGTGATGGAACATTTTGGATATTTTTCCTGGATTCAGCACCCCAAAATCTATAGGAATCAGTTGCAAAACTGGAGGCAGTTTTTTGGTAGTGTACCTGTGTAATAAACGGGCAGGATTTATTTTTTATTTATTTTTTCTCAAACATTTAACCAAGAATCCTATGTAGGGGAAATGATCAGGGAACTACGAGGCCAGGAAACAACTAACACTGAAATCTGCATGGACTCTGACCACTCTGACCCCCCTTCCTCCCCCCCATGGTGACGTAGTTAACAACAGACAGAGGGGACGGCTAGTCAGGCTGCATTTTCCTATGGACTACGAATCAGAACTATACAATAATGTTCCTCTGGGTGCACACTTATTTAAAAAAAAACATATTATTGCTGTAAACAAAGGGTAGGCTGAAAACATAAACAGGAACAATTTAGATAAAGTCCTTAAAATATAAAACTATTATTTTGCAACATGTGATAACAACAATTCCAATAGAAAGAACCGAACATGACGACCACATATCTGTTACTTATGACTGGAATGATAATACTTGGCATGGAAGCTAACTGCCAGCCGTAATCCGCACTTAAGCTGAACAGCGTCTCTGTAAAAGAAAGTACTTTAAATTACAGTTTAGGAAGGATATATTCAAAAGACATTCCGGATACTTTTTCAATAAAGTAGGTGGATATCTGGAATACATATACACTTTTTTCCTCATTTTATTTTTATTAACAATAAGTATGTCTTCTATGAGGTGCTTGCCGCAGTATATCAGGAACTAGAATTCAAGCACGATAAACTCCTTATTCATTCAGGATTTAAATCATTTTCAAGTCACAATCTGGTGGCTTCATAGTCCTGTCTCATGCTCTTAACCTCTACTTTGTAGGACAAAGGGAAAAACAAAAGCAGTTTCCTGAATTTTTCTATCACTGCCTATTTAAACTATTACAGTGCTTACTGAAGATTTTGAACATAAACACAAAACAAAGCTAAGCCCACAACTGCATTATACCTATCTCACTTGGTCCGCACAAGTCCAGGAACTCGAACGGGGTTAATAAGAACTTAACCCTTTCCTAGGCTTAAGCCCAAAACTATCGGGATTCAAAATTCTGACTAAACATTCCTATTACATGATATATAATACATGACCATAGCAGAAGGAACATCACTATTAAACACATTGTATAAAACAGGTACAATTTTCCTGAAATAAGCATAAATCAACTCAGCTATAGAACGCTGAAATTAAGCCTTCACAGGGTTAACAGCTACTATACATTCCATTCTCCAGACACACCTTCTCATTCCCCTGGCTAGTTTCATTTCACGCTGTGCTGCAGGAATGCATGAGAGACAGCTTCTTTACTGAAAAAGTGACAACTGAGTTTATTTCCTTCTGTCTTCTTTTCTGCTTAATACTATTTCTTAATCGGTAAACAAATTACCTAACAGAATAATCTTACATCATACCAGAAGAGGAACTCCGCGGTTTTAACAGATAACAGAAATCACTCACACATCTCACACACAAAGACAATTTCATTTCCCAAAAGCCCAATCCTGACTATCTAGGCTTACCAAAATTTTACCATTACCGTTAATCATGATTTTATTACCAGAAGGAGTCAGTGGTTTCTTCTTGCGCTCTTAATAGCCCTTGCAAGAGTACTCGGACCGCTCCGGACGTGATCAGTGTCCTTTTACCATTTTTCCCATTACCATATGGTTCCAGGTTCCAGTACTGTCTGACTTAATAATACAAAAACAGTTACTCACCGGATCCGGTCCCCGATACCACACCAGCTTCTGAGTTGGACCCTGGACTCCCCCGGGTCGGAGGTGTTGGCCAGCTGGACCCAATGGCCTGCCGAGGCAGGCAAACCCTCTCCGATACAAAGTGATCGGCGGCGCCTGAGAAGTTCCCCTGCAGTCGGACAGACATGGTTCCAACCGGACCAAACCTCAAGGCGAATTACGTGGATTTATTCACTTGAATACCATTTACCACTCGCATTTCCCGCCAACGCACCAAGAAATGTAGCAGCAAACTGCAGTCAATGAACAAGTCCAGGAGTCAATTTACAGGGTCCAAACCAGTTTATTTGTGCACAGGCCCAGTCAGTCAAAGCTTTCAAGGAACTGAGCGGAGCTCTCCATAAAGACATAACTTTTTATACCGCTTTTCTAGCTTGATACATGAAAACTTTCCATTGGTCTCATGCTAATTTCTACAAACTTTCTATTGGTCTGACATTTCCCTGAATTTGACCAATCAGGATCTATGCCCTTTGCTCTGCTTTCTCTAGCTAGCTGAACAATGGCTTGGTTCAAACCTGGTTACTTTCCTTTATCAAGGTCATATCTAGCTCTAAAAATGTGTAAGTAACAATTCTGGAGTAACGATTTAACATACAGGCATTGTATTCACTTTATGCAAACTTTGCTGTAACAGCATCTTCATTCTAAAACAGCATTTAATTCTGTCTTTTAATTTTATGTCTCAGCACTACTGAAATCCAGCTTGGTTCTGAACATGAAAGCTTTCAGGTTCAGGCTTATGGCCTAGTCTATAGTTCTTGGCTACCTGGCTATAGGTGTAGGCTACCTGGCTACCACAGAGCAATGTCTATCCATTGGTCTGAGTGGGGGCGAAAATAACTCTCAAAAAATGTAACAGAGTGGATGAAACTTGGCATGTGGGAAAATCAGAAAAACCCCACAGTGAATTTGAAAATGGGTCAAAATGGTCTTGGGGCTCGAGAGAAATAAGCTCCCTCCCAAAAAAAGTATATGGCCCAATGCATTTGTGTTGGAGAAGGAGTTCCATCTTCTCTAGTATAGAGACATATATACTGTACAGTGAAACATAGCCATAAGGGAATCTCTCTTTTCACACTGCCTCTTTCTAGAGAACAGAGCTACTGTTTCTTTTCTCTCAACCCCCCAAATTGTCCCATCTCAAAAACTACACTCCTGCTAACTGCCTCATTCAAAAAAACTACCTGTTGCAACTGCCCTGCCACCCCACAAAATACCCCTCACCCCTTTATGTTCTACCACTTCACAAACTACCACCATTCCTAAACACTAATGCCCTATTACTGCCCCATCATCCCGCAAATTGTCCTCTCCCCCAAACACAATCCACCTGCAACTGTCCCACCACTCCAAAATCTGCTTCACCCAAAACCCAACCCCCCACAACTGCTCTAGCACCCCACAATTCCCCGACCCCAAAAATTTAGCCCCTGCATCTGCCCCACTACTATGCAATGTTTCCTCACTCCCATACACTGGCCCTCTGAAACTGCCCCATCATTCCACAAAGTGCATCACCTGTCCGCCAGGGTGCTCGGACAAATCTCCCTTGGGGTGGATACAATAATCAATCAGGCGACACTCTGCTTATTCCATAATAAAATAATTTATTTGGGCAAAAACAAATAGTAAGAAAGTTACAAGCAAAGCTATAAACAGTCTGCCTGATGAGGACAGAGTTCTCTGGCTCTGAATAATAGTGAAAGAGAAGGCTGTCCCGCCCACACTCGGCCGTTACCTCTGTTATATACTCCTCTGCAGCAAATAGTTCCAGAACATTCTGCATATATTTGCAGGCTCTACCCTGAGACCCCTCCCCATTATCAGGTTTCTGTCTTTGTTTCTGTCTTGAGGCCCTTCACTCAGTATCATATAACTAAATGTGCTGTAGGCCGTTCCCTGCTGGGCTGCTCGGTCCCCGCCCTGCATCTTCTTCTTTGTTTCACTGTAGTTTCGCTTGGGTGATTTTCTTTTCGCTTCAAGCACAAGTTAGAATCTTCAAGGCTCTGCAAACTTTTTCATCAACCTTATATTAGGCTGGCATCTGCTCCATTCTGTAAGTCCATTCTCTGCACACTCCTGTCCAGAGTCTGGTATCCTACATGTTTCAGCAGGGATTATACATGTTGTCAATCACAGCCCACATGCAGTTCTTCTGTGCCATTTAGAAGTTAGTCAGCTCTTTGGGATAGGATCATAACTTTCAACATCATTATCAAAGTGAGCCAAATTAAGTAAGCCAAATTAGTCCTTAAACCCGTCCTTAACTCCTACATTCGCCACTTTTTATTTTTTATTTTCTGTCAGGTTGGAAAGATGGAGGGCATCCAGTGAAATTTGGCTACGGGGCATGAATTACGATTTGTGACAGAGGGTACATTAAAAGGCAACAGCTCATACTGATCTCTAGAAATGGTATACATGGTTTTAGTGGACTGCAGCAGCATTGTCTAGCAACAAGCTAATAAGAGAGAGAACACGCAGCAGACAATAATAGCAAAAATTGCAATGGTTAACAAAGATATGAAAAGAGCCTTGAGGCCACCATAACCCTCCTGTCTCTGCCTGCGTTATTCTGCATAAATTCTTAGGTCATTTTCAGGCTTTCTGCAATTGCAATCTATGCAATCAATCATAATCAATCATAGCCCCCTGCCTCTTCCTGTGTTGTTCCATCTGCAAGCACTAATTGAAACCTTCAGGGCTAGAGTATTAGTTGAATTCCTGGCTTGACCTGTTTGACCCTAGGCTTATATCCTTGGACCACATGTTTTGTGCCCACCATATGTTGCTATGTTTGCTTCAAACACACAACAGTGCAGTTATAAGGCAGATATATATATATATGCATTCATAAGGCAAACATATTAAGCAGATCTGAGCCACTTATCTTCATTCCCCACTGAGGGATCATTGAGGGGCAGCTTCTGGTACTGTTCTCGAGATACAACATACATGGTATTGGTGCTTTGCATTATCATTTTCTTACAGCATCCTAATAAAACAGAAAAATACAGCATGCAATAATACTGAACACATCAAATATTCAACAAAGTGATGAAGAAAGCTTTGAAAATGTTACAGTAAAACTTGAGCTGGTGTGGATATTGCAATTGCTGTAGCCCAAATGGCTTGTAGATTTCAGTTATTTTCTAAGAAGATGATAATAAAAGGATGACAACACAATCAGTCCCAAAAGTTCCCAATCAGTCTAATAGTACTTTTCCTATTTTCAAATAATTTGGTCTTCACTTTTCACTGAAGTTTAAGTGTAAGTTCGTTTTTTCTCAAAAGTAGAATCTCTCATTCTCATAGGTGGATATCTTGGCCGTTTTTCAATGTGACACACTGATACAGATAGGGACTCCCTCACACATTTCTGCGGTGTGTAGTTCAGATTTCTCAGGATGGTCTACTCAATCTGGACTCCGGCCAATTCCGTCTGCTGGAATCTCTGGATTTCAATTGGTGACATTGTTCCAGGTCCCATTCAGAAGAGCAGAATCCAATATTAAATGAAAAGACTAAAATATTCTAGATTAGATTTTACAATGAGACAATGCAATGTGACAAACATAATTTCATCCATATTTACTTAAGATCATAACTATCTCATATGGTATCAACTGTGTCTCTCAGTTTGATAAACTTCTTATCTCTCCATCACTGAAGATTCATCATTTGCTGGCAGGAAATACTCCATCATACTCTTAACTGATCTTTACATATTAATAGATTAGACATTCTGCAAGTTTGGCAAGTTTCAGAATTACTCCAATTTTTATTTGTGAAAATTTGTCATCAAATCATCCCTCTTTTTACCCATGCATGTCTGGCCAGGACATACAAAGGCAAAATGAGGCAAAAAGCATCTGGAAGTACCACATGGCCAGTGTGGATGTTCCAAAGCATATCAGGGTGCAAAATGCACCCAGCCTGTCTCCAGGTGTCTATCTCCAATTGTTGAATATGTGTCGGGGCTTAAATGACTTCCTGAATTAAAGATTCTGGAGACAGCATAGTTGAATAAAATTTGCTTACATGTTCAGTAGACAGATATGTCACTTTAAATAACCTTCATCAGTTTAATGTCCATCAGAGTACCACCTCTTAATTGGCATGCTAAGAACATCAAACAATTGTTAGAAACTTAGTATTGTGGTAAACAAATAGTATATACAAAATATAAACTTGGATTCTTCTTAATAAATATAACAACATGAGTAAACAGTGTCTTTTTTTCACCAACTTAATTGGTATGGTTCAAAAATGGACATATGTGCTCATTCAAAATAGCAATTGTCTTAAACAATCTGAATAAAGTCCCTACAGTATAAAAATATTTTTGTAACATTTTATAACGGCAGTCGTAATAGGACAAATCATGACTTTTAGGACAACAGAACTAGACAGACATGTTAAAAAAAACCTCTGTATCAGAGAAAGTGCTGTAGGAGACTTTGTCTAATTGATTCAACTTAATGTTATTTTATGTGTAAATAACTTTACAAATATTCTCATATTTTTCTGGGAACTAAGCTCCAAACATATAACTTCTCATTCACTCGAGATTTAAAATCATTTCCAAATAGCATTGTCCTGTCAGGGACGTCAAACCCCCACTCTGAAGGGCAAAGGACAACAGAAACAGATTCTCCAATGCCTTGATTGTTTGATGTAACATCTGGGAGCACTTAAGCACAGCAGGCCATCTGATCAGAGTAGAGAGGCTTTCCTAAGAAACTTCATTAAAGCATTCCCCCTTGGGATTTTCTTCATAATCTTATATAAGGATTTTCTCCAACAATGTAATACTAACTAAACATCTTTGCATCACATGGTTACATATTTTCTTAAACGGATTTTCTTTTAGAGCTAATTTTCTTAGTTGCAAAATCCAGCTGTAATCTTTTTCCTTTATTATTAATTTGATCTTAAATTTGTAAAGTCATAAGAACATGACAAAACGGATCTTGTATCACTTAGTCAAAGCTAATCTTAGCATCACTACGATCTTTTATTAATCTCTGTTTAATTAGGATCTTCCACATTTGTTAGAAAAATCAAAATAAGCTTCTCAAATACATAGGAATTCGTTCCGCATTGTGTACAGCTGCCCTATGACCTATCACAGACCCAGGCAGAGCTATTTAATCTTCTGACACACAGAAAACAGCAGACAAATGTTTCTTAACCAGAATATACTCAGATCCCAAATCTAAAAAATAAAACTTACACATATGGATTAGACTTATTTACTGCACACAAATATGCACAGGGGAATGAGAAACAATTTGAAATTTTCAGGCTGTACTTGTAACTATAAACTATTTTTCTTTGTTCTTCTACCAGTCAGATCACTGCACACAATAGCTGGTAGTTCAGAATAAAACACTGTCAATTATCTGTGCGGTCTGCTTCTAAGATTCTCACTTCAGTGTACAATACATTCCAATCCTAATCCATTAACTCAGAAAATCCATTCCATGTTACAATACATTCAGACAGACAGGAGGGGAAAAACTAGCTGTCTCAGCACATTGATTGCTACAGCAGACCCTGGAAGATTTTTCGTTGTTTTCAATGTTCTAAAGAAGACAGGAAGGACTAGGAAGAATAGAGACAGATAAACAAACACCGCTTGTCACTTGCGTTCCAGGGACTCCGGGCCAACAGTTTTACCCTCTCCAGAGACTGGGGCGTCACATTCTGGTTCACAAAGAATTCTAATCAGTTCAGCTCCAGGGACCAAATGAGTGGGACAAATTTTTTTTTTTTTTTTTTTTTTTCAGGCTTACAGTATCCTGCAGTCCTGGAAATATAAAGACCTAATGTCTGGACAAACTTTCTCTTTCCCTAATCTTTCCCTAATGTTACAACTAAATACAGAGACACACTAACATTTACAGAGACACTCTAACAGTTTTTTTTCTACACATCAAAGCAACATTAATAACATAAAAATACATGTGCACATGTGTAAATTTGGTACTCACCCACCAATCAAACCTGGGTAAATCTCCTGTTCTTGTTTGTAGTCTTTGCGCGATATCCAAATCTCTCTCGTTCCTACCAGAACGGCATCTAACTTCGTTCATTTTAGAACGGTATCCTCATCCCCTATATGTATTTTTTTTTTTTTAAATATATATAGATATAGGAGGTATACTCATCCCTGATATAAAGCCAAAATCAGGGGTATCCCAAGACAATATAGAAAGTTTTTAGGAGTCTCATCCAAACTTTTTTCTCTCGTTCGTCTTAGAACGGTATTCAAATCTCTCTCTCTTCTCTCACAACAAAATTCTCATCCCCTGAACCGGCAGGAGGTATCCCCTCCCCTATTTAATTAGTGAAGCAATAGAGGATATCCTCATCCCTGATGTACAGCCAATATCAGAGGAATACGGGACAATTTAGAATAAAAGTTTTAGGAGTATTAAATACTTGGAGTATTAAACACTCAAGTCCCTGTTCGGGCGCCAATTGTCCGCCAGGGTGCTCGGACAAATCTCCCCTGGGGTGGATACAATAATCAATCAGGCGACACTCTGCTTATTCCATAATAAAATAATTTATTTGGGCAAAAACAAATAGTAAGAAAGTTACAAGCAAAGCTATAAACAGTCTGCCTGATGAGGACAGAGTTCTCTGGCTTTGAATAATAGTGAAAGAGAAGGCTGTCCCGCCCACACTCGGCCGTTACCTCTGTTATATACTCCTCTGCAGCAAATAGTTCCAGAACATTCTGCATATATTTGCAGGCTCTACCCTGAGACCCTCCCCATTATCAGGTTTCTGTCTTTGTTTCTGTCTTGAGGCCCTTCACTCAGTATCATATAACTAAATGTGCTGTAGGCCGTTCCCTGCTGGGCTGCTCGGTCCCCGCCCTGCATCTTCTTCTTTGTTTCACTGTAGTTTCGCTTGGGTGATTTTCTTTTCGCTTCAAGCACAAGTTAGAATCTTCAAGGCTCTGCAAACTTTTTCATCAACCTTATATTAGGCTGGCATCTGCTCCATTCTGTAAGTCCATTCTCTGCACACTCCTGTCCAGAGTCTGGTATCCTACATGTTTCAGCAGGGATTATACATGTTGTCAATCACAGCCCACATGCAGTTCTTCTGTGCCATTTAGAAGTTAGTCAGCTCTTTGGGATAGGATCATAACTTTCAACATCATTATCAAAGTGAGCCAAATTAAGTAAGCCAAATTAGTCCTTAAACCCGTCCTTAACTCCTACACACCCCACACACAACAGCCTCACCACCCCACAAACGGCATCCAACCTGACCACTATTCCGAAGCAACTGCCCCACCCCATACACAACAGCCTCACCACCGCACAAACAGCATCCAACCTGACCACTATTCCGAAGCAACTGCCCCACCCCATACACAACAGCCTCACCACCCCACAAACAGCATCCAACCTGACCACTAATCCGAAGCAACTGCCCCACCCCATACACAACAGCCTCACCACCCCACAAACAGCATCCAACCTGACCACTATTCCGAAGCAACTGCCCTACCCCATACTACACCCTGCAATCATTCCACCACTCTTCAAACTGCCCCTCCCCCAGATGAAACACCCAGCAGCTGCCCTACTACTTTGTAAATTGTACTCACCCCCAAACTCAACTCGCCTGCAACTACTTCATGAGCCCACAAATAGCCCTACTCTTAAACAATAACCCCACACAACTGCCCAACCACCCCGCAAACTGCCTCCACTTTCATAATCCCACTGCAACTTTCCCTCTACTCTGTAAAATACTTGTCCCACAGAATTACCCTAATTCTCATTTTTTTAAATAATTTTTCTCAAACTGCCACCTACCTAAAACTAATCCCCCAAAACTGCCCTATCACCCCCATTTATTCCCCTTAGACACAGCACATGCCCAGGAGACACAACAGACAACAGAGATACACACACTCTGATCTGCATTTTTTTTCCTTTGTTAATTCTGCTGTGAAACTACTTGCTGATCATACAGTTTTCTTATTGGTTCCTATGTGTACTGCCAGCTATCTGTTGCTGTGGGCAGGGCCAGATAAAAGCGTATGAAAACTATGCACATACTTTAGGTCCAAAATGTTTAGGGGAGCTGTGGCATGTGCTCAGGACTTGGGAGATTAGGACTGCCAACTGTCTGGCTTTTTTAAGAATTCAATATAATAATGCATTAGGGCCCAATATTTGAAAGGCATTTACACAGCTTACAGCCTAGTAAACCATGTAAATGCCTTAGAGGGGGATATTCGATGGCACATACATCTATGTTCTCTACATGTCCCTGTCAAGGGCAGAGCAGAGGTGGGGGTGCGAGATAACCAGGCATGCTACCTGGTTAGTGCTCTGTGCCGAAGAGATAGGCAAGGATATCTTCACCTATCTTTAAGGCACAGGTGCTAACCGGGCAGCATGCAATATCACTGCTGCCCGGTTAGCTCTGGTGGCTTCTGGGTTGTGTGGTGATACCCAGATATTCAATTCCAGGGCCGCATATAACCCCAGCATTGAATATCTGTGTTTAAGAGTTGGCGGCACATAGCCTGCTCATTAGAATATCAGGCCCTTAATGTCTAGAAAGGTAGAAAGATGGTTAATGTGTCTGGGAATTTTAATGAGTTTAAAACATCTATCTGCAATTTTCTAATCCTCCCCATGTGTGAGATTACCCTACCTTCATCTAGTGCAGTCATTCTCAACGGGGGCAATATAGCTTCCAAGAGGGTGAAAGCTGAGCTGAGGTGGGCAATAATAAAAATGCCTTCCTTTGAAAAAACTGCCTTGCACCTTCAATTATGTGGGCTCCCCGATCTGCTGATGAAGAAATACCTTGAAGCTTCAATCAAGCTGGCTCCTTGATCCTCACCGTCATTAGCAATCGCTGGCTGAGGGCAGCGTGAGAGACATATGAAAACAGTGGCAAACTCTCCTGCCAAGACTGGAGCAGCTCTATTGTGTGTGGCTGAGCTGCTACTGTTCTGACGGGAAGGTACACTACTGCGGGTCCCCGTGGTGGTGTACCTTCCTGCCAGAACAGTAGCAAACTTTGAGAATCTAGCAGCAAAGCATCAAGCACAAGGGTTACATTGAATAATCAATAATCAATGTCATTTTAGTTTCATTAAGAATTTTTTTTTTTGGGGGGGGGGAGGTATGAATGCTTTAACCCCCCCCCCCAATAACAAAAAGTGGCTCTCACTTGCTTTGCAGCTTGTCGTGCTGTGAGGGCTTGTGTGCATCAGTGATGCTGAGGGCTAAACTATTGGTGGCTTACCTACTGGCAGGGTCTCCTAAGATGGATAGGTTTCAGCTGAGGTGCCAGACCAAGACAAACCACCTTGGCAGCAACAGTTTGAACATAGCAAGGAGAAACTGAATTACTTAAAATCAGCAAAGGTGTATGACAAGGCTGCATACTTTCCCCCTACCTGTTTAATTTATATTTAGAACAAATCATCAGAGACGCAGAACTGTATGAAGACATCCGAGGTGTGAAGATTGGTGGAAGACTCATCCACAACCTTCGCTATGCTGATGTTGCCTCTTTACTGGCTGAAAGTGTAGACGATTTGAAACATTTTCTTCTCAAGATCAAGGAACATAGTCTTAAAATGGGCCTGCACCGTAACATAAAGAAGACAAAGATCCTGAAAACTGGCAAAATAATAAGTTCATCGTTGATGGAGAAGAAATAACTTTAACCTACTTGGGTCAACTATCAATAAAGAAACAAGCAGTCAAGAAATCTGACAATGCATTGCTCTTGGCAGAATGGCCATGAAGGACCTAGACAAGATTCTCAAGAGCAGAAATGTCTCTTTCCGTACAAAGATTTGATTCGTTCAAACTATGGTATTTTCAATAACGTCATATGGATGTGAAAGTTGGACAGTGAAAAAGATAGGAAGAAAACTGATGCCTTTGAATTATGGTGCTGGCGATGAATACGTTGTATACGATGGACTGCCCAAAGAACAAACCAGTCAGTACTAGAGGAGATCAATCCTAAGTTTTCATTAAGAAACTCAGATGACAAGACTTTGACTTTCATACTTTGGAAATATCATGCGAAGAGTAAGGCATCATGCTTGGCAAGGTAGAAGGTCAATGCAAAAGAGGAAGGCCAGTAATGAGATGGATTGATACAATAATGGCAGCTAAGGGTGTCACTCTGTCAACAATGAGCCATCTGACTGAAGACTGAACACAGTTTAGGACAACTATCCAGAGAGTCGACATGAGTCGACACCAACTTGATGGTATTTAACAACAACAATTTTTTTTTGTTTTGGAGGGGGGGGGGGGGAATGATTGCTTTAAAAAATAAACAAAAGTGGATGATAGGGAAAAAAAGGTTGAGAAACACAAGTCTAGTCTTGTTCATTGTCGGATTCTGTTTTGTTTTATGTAAACCGCGCTGATCGTAAATAGTGCGGTATATAAGAAATGTAAAATAAATAAATAAATAAATAGTGTAACTAGCAGCAGAGACTGAAGATATGGTCCAGCCAACAGGAAGACTATAGGATGGAGAACTGGAAAGCTGTTCTTGTCACAGGAAAGGAGGTAAAGTTTATATATCTGGTGCGGTGGGGTGGGGTGGGGTGGAAGATATGACCCCCCTCTGAAAAATGCCCCTATACTGTAGATTGCTATTGGAGATGCAGTTCCAACAGCTGCAGTATACAAACCCTGATTCGCTGTAACATTGTGTCTAAGGAATTGCACCTTTCAAACTGTCCTACCTTCTCATTTTCTCTCTGATTAGAGAGAGAAAGCCAACACAGAGGGTCAGTGCTACCTTTTTTAAAGCCTTGTGTGAATGATCACTGACTCCTTCCCCCACCCCCTTCCAAATTCCTATGGAGCCCTTCACAGGCTTTTCTCCTGTCCCCATCAATAACTTAATGAGATGCTTAATATGAATGTCTGAACACAATTTACACATGAAATGGGAGTTAGAGTCAGGATATCAGATTTCTACATGGCTCCTCCCCAGTGCTAATAACCAGGTACTATTAAGAAGTAGTAAAAAGCTCTGCAAAAAGACGACTTAGAACCTGCAGCAAACCTGCCACAACATAATAGCACTGCTAAGACTCACTATGAAAAGACAGCACTACAAATATTACACCATGCCCTAGAAAACTAATGTACCTATTACTGGGAAAACAAAGCAGGTGGGATTGCTACAGATCGCTACACAGAAATGACATGCTAATATAATACCGCACCTTAGTACATGGACTAAACACAGATAGACTCTCACCAAATGCAGAGCAAAGGACCACAAATTAGAAAAAGAAATATGAAGATAAGAACTGAACTGGCATCTCCAAGAAGTCAGACTGCATGTACTATAAAAATGGAGAAATAAGAACAAATGCATTTCCTTTTCTACTGAACAAATATAAAGACATCAGAGATACATATTTCCCGAAGCTAACATATTTCAATTAATAAATTCAAAGTAAAATATTGTTTTTCTACCTTAGTTCTCTGGGCATTTTATTTTTCCTATAAAGTTGGTTTCAGTCTCTCTATTCTGCTTTCCATTGTCTGGCTATTAACTCTTCAGTGCCTGTTGTCCTTTTGCCATTTCTCCTTTTTCCTGTCTTGTTCCATTCTGTCCCTACTATATCTGTCTCTTACATAGTGATCTTTATCTTTTTTGCTCTTTCCTTCATTTCTTTCTTTTCTGCTTCTCTATCCACTCAAATTTCATCCTCCCTTTCAGACCTCCAGTTCTCAGTCTCCCTCTTTTTAGTTTGCATCTACCAATCAATTTTCCATTTCCATCTCTAACTTCCTGTCCAGCCCATCTCCCCTAGCTTATCCATTTCCTTTGTCTCACTCTTTCCACGGCTTCTTATTCCTTTCTGTCTTTCATCTTCTCATAACATAAGAACATAAGAACATAAGAAATGCCATACTGGGTCAGACCGAGGTCCATCAAGCCCAGTATCCTGTTTCCAACAGTGGCCAATCTAGGTCATACGTACTAGCAGTTTCCCCAAAAGACACAGGTTCTGCAGTGCTTGTACTAGGCCAAGCATTGATATCCTGGGTCCCTTTTTAATAGTGGTTTATGGACCTTTCCTCCAGGAACTTGTCCAAACCTTTTTTAAACCCAGCTATACTAACAGCCCTTACTACATCCTCCGGTAACAGATTCCAGAGTTTGATTACACGTTGAGTGAAGAAATATTTTCTCCTATTTGTCTTAAATAGTTTACCCTGTAGCTTCATTACATGTCCCCTAGTCCTTCTATATTCTGATAGCGTAAACAATTGATCCACGTTTATCCGTTCCACTCCATTCATTAATTTATAGACTTCTATCATATTTCCATTCTCTGTACTCCCTCTCCCCCTGCCCTCTTCTAATTTCTCCTTGCCAACTTCAGCTCCTTACATCACAGTCATTCCATCCCCTGCCTCCAGTCTCTTTCTTCTGTCTTTTATTCCCACCCAGGCTTTGATTACCCCCTGTTACTACCTCCCTAGCTCTATTTCCATCCATCATAAAAACATAAGAACATAAGATATGCCATACTGGGTCAGACCAAGGTCCATCAAGCCAAGTATCCTGTTTCCAACAGTGGCCAATCTAGGACATACATACCTAGCAGTTTCCCCAAAAGACACAGGTTCCACAATGCTTGTACTAGGTCAAGCATTGATATCCTGGGTCCCTTCTTAATAATGGTTTATGTACCTTTACTCCAGGAACTTGTTCAAACCTTTTTTAAACCCAGCTACACTAACAGCCTTTACTACATCCTACATCCTCCAGAAACAAATGCCAGAGTTTGATTACACGTTGAGTGAAAAAATATTTTCTTTTATTAGTCTTCAATAGTTTACCCTGTAGCTTTACTGCATGTCCCCTAGTCTTTCTATATTCTGATAACATAAACAATCGATCTACGTTTACCCGTTCCACTCCGTTCATTAATTTATAGACTTCTATCATATCTCCCCTCAGCCGTGTCTTTTCCAGGTTAAAGAGTCCTAACCTTTTTAGCCTTTTTTCATAGGAGTATCCTTCCACCCCCTTTACCATTTTGGTGGCTCTTCTCTGAACCTTTTCTAATATCGCTATATCCTTTTTAAGATACGGCGACCAGAATTGCACACAATATTCAAGGTGTGGTCTCACAATGAAACGATATAGAGGCATTATAATATCTTTTGTTTTATTTTCCATTCCTTTCCTTATGATTCCTAGCATTCTATTTGCTCTCTTGGCCGCCGCTGCACACTGAGCTGAGGGTTTTAACATGTTATCCACAATGACCCCTATATCTTTTTCTTGGGTGGTGGTTCCTAATGTGGAACCTTGCATTGTGTAACCATAGTTTGGGTTGTTCTTCCCTAGGTGCATAACTTTGCACTTGTCCACATTAAATTGTACCTGCTATTTTGATGCCCAGTCTTCCAATTTATCAAGATCCTCTTGCAATTTTCCACAATCCTCTTGGGTTTTAACAACTTTAAATAGTTTTGTGTCATCTGGAAATTTGATAACCTCACTCGTTATTCCACTTTCCAGGTCATTTATAAATATGTCAAAAAGCAGCAGACCCAGCACAGATCCCTGGGGTACACCACTATTCACCTTTCTCCATTGGGAAAAATGGCCATTTATCCCTTCCCTCTGCTTTCTATCTTTTAACCAGTTCCCGATCCACAGTAGTACACTGCCTCCTATCCCATGATTCTTTAGTTTCGCCAAAAGTCTCTGATGAGGGACCTTGTCAAAGGCTTTCTGAAAGTCCAGATACACCATATCAACCGACTCACCTTTGTCCACCTGTTTATTCACACCTTCAAAAAAACATAACAGATTAGTAAGACAAGATCTTCCTTGTCTAAAGCCATGTTGGCTGTCTCCCATTAGGCCATGACTATCTACATGCTGAGTAACTTTATTCTTTATGATGGTTTCTACCATTTTTCCCGGTAGTGAAGTCAGGCTCACTGGTCTGTAGTTTCCCGGATCACCCCTGGAACCCTTTTTAAAAATTGGTATTACATTGGCGATCCTCCAATATTCAGGTATTAGAGATTATTTTAATGATATTTCACAGATTACTAATCGCAGGTCTGCAATCTCATATTTCAGTTCTTTCAACACCCTTGGGTGTATACCATCCGGCCCAGGAGATTTGCTACTCTTCAGTTTATCTAATAGTTGTAATACATCTTCCTGATGTATCAATATTTTCTTCAATTCTTCTGCACCTTTAAATACCACTTCAGTCATGGGTAACATCCCTACATCTTCCTCAGTAAAGACCGAAGCAAAGAATTCATTCAGTCTCTCCGCTATCACCTTGTTGCCTCTTAGTGCCCCTTTAAGCCCTCTATCATCTAATGGACCAACTGACTCTGTCACTGGTTTTTTGCTACGAATGTTCTTGAAAAAGTCTTTATTTCGCGTTTTTGCTTCCGCACCAAGCTTCTTCTTAAATTCTCCATTTACCTGCCTTATCAATGCCTTGCATTTGACTTGCCAGTACTTGTGCTGTTTCCAGGTTTCGCCGTTTGGCTCTTTTTTCCATTTCCTGAAAGATGCTTTTTTGGCAACAACAGCCTCTCTGACCTCACCTATAAATCATGCTGGCAGTTTTTTGGACTTCCTTCCACTTTTCTTAAAGCATGGAATACAGCTGGTCTGGGCTTCCAAGATAGTATTTTTCAACAACACCCAAGCTTGATGTAAGTCTTTAACCTTTCCAACTGCTCCTTTTAGTTTTTTCTTAACTGTTTTCCTCATTTTATCATAGTCTCCCTTTTGAAAGTTAAAAGGTAGTACTGTGGATTTCCTTACTATCCCTCCTCCACTAATTAAATCAAAGGCGATCATACTATGATCACTATTGTGTTTCAATGCAGTATCCGAATGGCTCCTCTCTCAAAATCTGCGCATCCAACATAAGAAAACAGAGGTCCTATTTATCTCTAGAAATCTTGAGTTTATTCCACCTAACCACTTGGAAGTAGACAACGCCAAGCTGCAAGTAAAATCAGCCATACGATACCTCGGAGTCACATTGGATCAGAACCTCAACATGAAGCAGCACATAGCAAAAACAGTAAGAGCGATCTACTTCAAGATCAGATCCCTCAGACACATACGCCCTCTACTCGAGCTGAGTGACTTCCGTACCATCTACCAAGCCCTCATCATCCCTCATTTTGATTATGCAAACGCCATCCTACAAGGTCTCCCTAAAGCAACCTTACATCCCTTACAACTCGCCATGAACAGCGCTGCGCGAATCCTTTTAGGAGCACCAAGGAAAGAGCACATCACACCCCTCCTGATGCAGCTGCACTGGCTCCCCATCCAAGCCAGGATTAACTTCAAGATCTTAGTGATGACATTCAAGGCCATCAATGGGTTATCCTCTTCTTCAATATGTGACCTCATACAACAACCCATACCCAACAGGATAAGAAGAACTGCTGCAACCAACATGCTAGCAATACCAAAAGCTATGACAAGATGCGCCATATCAACTTCAAATAGAGCCTACAGCCTGAGCGCCCCAAGCCTCTGGAACTCCTTACCACCACACATCAGAGCTATCCCCAATTTGAGCCAGTTCAGGAAGGCCTTAAAACACCTCCTCTTTATTAAATACCTCACAGCCTCCCTCGAACCCCAGCCACCAGGTACGAACAACACACAATGACCCCATCTCACATATAGACAGTTACCAATTTCAGTATCCCATTTGTGTACATAGTTTACCAATTTCAGTATTCCATTTATGTACATAGTTTCCCCCGTTATCCAAGTTGATTGCTCCTGTTCATTGTAATGACCTGACTCTTGTTCATTGTCGGATTCTGTTTTGTTTTATGTAAACCGCGCTGATCGTAAATAGTGCGGTATATAAGAAATGTAAAATAAATAAATAAATAAATAAAATATTGCCAAGTGGCCGCAACACCCTTAACTCTTGCACTAGATCTGGTGTTCCACTAAGGACTAGGTCTAATATGGCTTCCCCTCTGGTCAGTTAATGAACTAGCTGCTCCAACAAGCAGTCATTTATTTCATCTAGGAACTATATCTCCCTAGCATGTCCTGCCGTGACACTGACCCAGTCGATACCAGGGTAGTTGAAATCACCCATTATTATTACTGCACTGTAACTTTTGTTAGCTTCCTTGATTTCTTTGAGCATTTCATCATACATTTGTTCATTCTGGCCAGGCGGTTAATAGTATACCCCCACTGCCATCGCTTTCCCCTTTTTACATAGAATTTCAATCCATAGAGATTCTACAGCAAATTTTGTTTCCTGCAAAACTTTAATCCTTTCTGACTCAATGCCCTCTAACATAGAGCGCAACCCCTCCACCAATTTGATCAGCTCTATCATTACGATATAGTTTGTACCCAGGTATCACAGTGTCCCACTGGTTGTCCTCCTTCCACCATGTCTCTGATATTCCAATCATATCTAACCTCTCATTTAGTGCTATATATTCTAACTCTCCCATCTTATTTTTTAGACTTCTAGCATTTGCATACAAGCATTTTAGAGACTGTATTTTATTCATATTAATTTGGCTGTTGGTAGACATGGGTAATTTGGGATCTTTAAGCTCTGTCTGCTCCATACTCGAGGGCATTAAGGCTACTTTACTCTTTTTTGGAACCTCTCTGCTTTTGGTAGTATCCTTGAAGGATACATTCTTCTGAACCATGCGCTTTTGGGCGACTGTCGGCTTTCCCCTATTATCTAGTTTAAAAGCTGCTCTATCTCCTTTGTAAAGGTTAATGCCAGCAGCCTGGTTCCATCCTGGTTAAGGTGAAGCCCATCCCTTCGGAAGAGCCCCTCCTTTCCCCAGAATGTTCCCCAGTTCCTAACAAATCCAAACCCCTCATCTCTGCACCATTGTTTAATCCACGCTTTGAGACTCCGGAGCTCTACCTGCCTTTTGGGTCCTGCGCGTGGAATGGGAAGCATTACGGAGAACGCTACCCTGGAAGTTCTGGCTTTCAACTTCCTACCTAAAAGCCTAAATTTAGCCACCAGAACCTCCCTACCACATTTTCCTATGTCATTGATACCGACATGTACCAAGACAGTAGACTCCTCCCCAGCACTATCTAAGACCTTATCTAGGTGGCGCGTGAGATCTGCTACCTTCGTACCAGGCAGGCATGTTACCAGGCGATCCTCACGTCCACCAGTCACCCAGCTATCTACATGCCTAATGATCGAATCACCAACTATAACGGCTGTCCTTATCCTTCCCTAATGGGCACATGGCCCTGGAGAAACATCCTCGGTGCGAGAGGGTTTTACATCAACTGGAGGACAGGTCCTAGTTACAGGATCACTTCCTGCCACACCAGGGTGATGCTCTCCTGTCACGTGACCTCTCTCCTCCATGGCAACAGGGATGCTGCCAGACTGGAGGTGGGACTTCAGGACTATATCCCTGTAGGTCTCGTCTATGTACCTCTCTGTCTGTCTTATGCTTTCCAAGTCTGCTACTCTAGCCTCTAGAGAACGGACTCGTTCCCTGAGAGCAAAGAGCTCCTTACACCTACTGCACACGTAAGACCTCACACCAATTGGGAGAAAATCATACATATGACACTTAATGCAAAAGACTGGAAGGCCCCCATCTCGCTGCTGGACTGCTGTCTGCATCTTAGTTTTAAGTTTGTGTTTAGATCTTTAAATTCTTTACTTACTAAGGGTTGCTATGGTTATTTATACTAATAAAACTGTATCTAATACGTTTAATATACCTTGTTCACCTGAAGCACAATTAATCTCAGGTCCTTAATGTATGACTGATTGGGGTAACGAGCTTCACCTGAGAGCACCTCCTGCTTTTTAAGATGTGTAAGTACCTATAAAGCTACAATTATCCTAGGGGTGGGTGGGTGTTGGGGAGGGAGGGAGGGAAATAACACTTATTAAAAGAGGGCTGCTACACAGTACCCTGTCTTGTGCTGCTGAGGTAAGCTATATTCTGATTTGATTTAAATTATAGCTCTTTGCTGCTGCTAGTCTCTAACTTATTATGAAATTTAAACTACAAGCTCTCTGCTGGGTTCTAAATTTAACCAGAAAGCTCTCTTCTGTGTTTTAAATTTAAACTAAAAGTACTTTGCTGATGCTAGGCCCTGAGTGACTATTAACTTTAAACTATAAGCTCTCTGCTGGGTTCCAAATTTAACCAGAAAGCTCTCTTCTGTGTTTTAAATTTAAACTAAAACTACTTTGCTGATGCTAGGCCCTGAGTGACTATTAAATTTAAACTACAAGCTCTCTGCTGGGTATGAAATGTAACCAGAACGTTCTCTTCTGTGTTTTAAATTTAAACTTAAACTGCTGCTACTAGGCCCTGACTGATTTAACAAAAAATAGTGGGTTCACAGATTAATTAGCTTTAATACAAAGAATTCCTTTCAGAAAATCCCCAGAAGTATATACTCATAATTGCAGATCTCTTTCCAGAAGTAACAGTCCCCTTTTCCCTTTCACTCATCTCCTTGCCAATCCTTAGGCCTCTCCCACATGATTCCACCATGCCCAGCATTTCTCCTCTCTCCAGGCAATCTTTCCCCCATGCAAGCCATGGCCATTCCACTAGGCAGGCTAGGTGGCCGCTTAAGTTGCTTAGGCCGCTGAGCCACAGTTCCGCCCCCTACTGCTGCTGATTCCAATGGCAGGGTTGGCTTGGCAGCAGTGGCAGGCCATGTGCTTCGGCACACATGGCCTGCTGCTTCTGACTCCCCACAATTGTGTCAGAAGGGCGGCTCAGAAGCGGCAGGCCATGAATGCCAAAGCACATGGCCTGCCGCTGCTACTGAGCCATCCCCCCTGATGCCGTTGGTGGTGGCTGAATCAGCAGCAGCAGGTGGTAGAGACAGCAACATAACTCAGCACTGGAGAGGAAGTAGGGCAGGGCAGTGGTGGGAGGCAGGGGGCGGCATGGCCACGGTTTCTGCCTAGGGTGGTAGAAACCCTTGTCTGATCCTGCATGCAGTCCAGCATCTGCCGCTCCCTTCATTTCCCTGCAGTTGAGCATCTCTCCCTGTCCCTGCTTTCTTCTTCTCTCTCCCCTACAGTCCAGTTTCTCCTCTTTTTATCATTCATTCCAGCATCTTCTATTTTTCTCTACGCTGCAGCCCGGCATCCCATTTCTCTTTTTCTCCCCACCTCATAGTCTAACATCTCCCCATTCCCTCTCCCTTCTCTTCCATGTCCTTTCTCCCCTACTCCTCTGCAGTATCTTTCTCTCTCTTCCTCCCATAGTCAAGCAGCCTCTTGCCCTCTCAACCAGGAACCCAGCATATCCTCTTTCTTTCTTTCTTTACCTTTTCTTGCCACTGCCAATGCCACAGTCATAGAAAGAAAAAAAAGAAGGGTTGGCCTTTTGAGACCATGCATACCTTGAAGGTCAGCCATGTTCCTCAGTAAATGGAAGTTGTGTCAGAGTTGGCAGAGATGTGTCAGGCCTTCAGTGTGCAAATGGCCTCAAAGGTCCCGTGCTCCTGCTGATTTGTACAATTAAATTCATTAGCCTGTCCTGTTTGTCCATCTGCACTGATCAACCTGGACCCAGACAACTTACTGTGCAGTGCTCTCCTCCTGTGCAAGTACACAGTGGGCCATGTAGACTCTGCCAAAATAAATATAGATACACATGCAAATGCATACTCACACATACCAACACTCATACAACAAACACATATGCACAGACACCCACCCACCTGCACACATACACAAAACAGATAAACAAACACCCACACATTTCATATATGGAAACAAATTAAAAACACATATACAGGCAGCGCAGTCACAAACACATGCACATGCAGAGGTGTTGGAAAGAATTCCATGAGCATCTGCATGCTTTTCCCATTTGTTGAATCTTTATTATACATTGCCTGCATTGAACCATGGTTGTTTTGGTTATAATTCTCTTTCTGTCCCCATTCACTTTGAGTTTCATCAACCCAAATTTATTTTGGTCTCTGGAACTTAATCATTAAAAAAATCTGACATTTCTAAATAACAATCCTTTATAAAATAAAATATTGGGCTAAAACCAGAAAATATTTGACACAAATCTACCAAAAGATATTTGAATGCAAAATCATGGGGAGGAGTTACGATAAATTCTCTAGTTAGGCCCTCACTTGCACATTCACAGTTACCCACAAACCTCTTGTGAAAGATTGGGGTGGAGTAAAATACAGGACAGCGTAGCCATACCATAGACCTATCAAAAAGCAGAGTTTACATATAAAGATTTTAGTAGTAAATATACACAGCTTTAGAGTCAAACACAAAACAGGCAATATATAGCGACTTAACTGCAGCTTATCAAAGAAAATTAAAGTTTCTTTAACAAGGATGGTAGGTTGTTCACTCTGATTAGAATAGAATGGGCCACAGGCCTATACTCTGGACAGGCAGCAAGCTGTTTCCAGGTGATATACCTCTTGCAGGACTCAATTTTCTTCTTGCAGTTCCCAAATCAATCTGTGTAGACCATTCTTGCAGTAAGCCCTGACTATTCTTTAACCTTCTTTTGCCTTTTGACAATTTGGAAAACAAGACTTACAAGATTGGGGCTCTTATCAATACAAGCCTTTATCTTGTTAGGAGGCACTCTCTAGAGACTTTTGGCAGGAATTCTAAAGAAATCATTTTGTATTATGTTGACAGAAGATTGAGGACGTGAGATGCTTATGGCAGGATACCAAGGCACTACTGATAGTACAGACCTGTCAGTGTAACTTCAGTGAAGGGTAAAACTTGAGAAATTCCACTAAAGAAAGGAAGAGTATGCAGCAAGTAGACTGCATAGGTTCACAAGAAGAGATATTCTCAGACAAACTGGAATGAGTTCTGTGATGAAGTGATAAAAGTAAGGGAGAGTAGAGGATGTAGCCAATATGGAATTCCATTGGGTTTGTGGTAGACAGCTAATATGGGACTAGATTAGAAATCAGATAAATGGTGAGAAAGTGATTAAACAAAAGAACTAAGGGATATGTTTACTAAAGGGCATTAGGGGAGCCAGTGTGCCGTTAACACCCGTTATCGGCATCCTTGAGCCCTTAACGCAGCAAAAAACAAAAGCTGCTTTAATGGGTGTTAAAGGCTCCAGCAACGTAAAGGGCGCTGTAGGCGGAGAGTGGACGTTAACAATGGGTATTCCCTTAATGCCTGTTGTGCTAACATGTGTTAAAGCCCTTTAATGCTGCAAACCCTACTGCAAAATAAAACCTTGTGGAAAGGGTATTTTGGGGAGAGAGAACCTATTTTAATGTCTGCAATGTGATGCACAGACAGGGGAGCCCAAGATAGTGATAGTAGTGCTTCATTAGCAGCAACAGCATAGTGCCAAAATATGAAAGGGCACAATGTTGATGGTGCAAATGGGGCAAAGGAGGTGGCATGTGGGTCATGCAGTGGGGGTTACTGGTGCACAGGGCAGACTAGACAGCTGCCTAGGTGGCACATAAGAACATAAGATCATAAAATATGCCAGACTGTGTCAGGCCAAGGACCATCATGCCCAGTATCCTCTGTCCAACAGTGGCCAATCTAGGTCGCAAGTACCTAGAGGTTTCCCCAAAAGACACACAGGATCCACAGTGCATGTATTGGGGCAAGCAGTGGATATCCTGGGTCATCTTTAATAATGGTTTATGAACCTATCCACAGGAACCTGTTCAAACCCTTTTTAAACCCATCTACACTAACAGCTTTTACTACTTCCTCTGGCAATGAATTACAGAGTTTGATTATGTGTTGCCTGAAAAAATATTTTCCCTTAGTAGTCCTAAATGGGTTATACTGTAGCCTCATTGCATGTCCCCTAGTCTTTCTAAGATGGCATAAACAATCGATCTATGTTTACCCATTCCACGCCAGTCATTAATTTATAGACCTCTATCATCTCACCTCAGCCGTCTCTTCCGCAGGTTGAAGAGCCCCAACCTCTTTAGCCTCTAATCATAGGGGTATCCTGCCATCCGCATTACCATCAGTGATGTCAGTCATGATCCCATAATGACAGTGGCGGCACACAGGCATGCTACTGCTGCGGAAAGGAGATGTGCCACATAGGGTGGTCCAAGGGTCCTGGCACCCCAGTCAGAGATCTTGGCTGGCTCACCTCTGCTGCCACTGAACCCAGATATGGGGGAAGAGGCCGATAGTGCCAGCAGCTGTAGCCCTCCAGGTAGCTGTAACATGCAGGCACCCAGGGTACTACCTCAGCAGTGACTGTCATTATCCCCCCGAGATGTATCATTGGCAGGTGGGTATGGGGTCCCTGCAGAAGCAGATGGATGGAGGGGGCTGTGTGGCCATCCATGTATGCCTCTGCCCCACCCATCTGGAGCTTGCACCCTAGATACCTGCCAACCTACATGTTGGATGGGCTGGGACTGCGTGCCACCAATACTGACAGCACACAGGCATGTCAGCAAGGTATGGGGGCGTTGGTGGTGGGGGCAGTGGCACCTGCCTGTAGCAGACTAAAGCCATGTCCTGGTCCTCTGTGCTGTGCACATTGCAACATGTGCCAAGATCTGTCTGAACGGAAGCATGTCAGCTTCAGGGACTGTTGTAACCATATAACAGCACTGTGACTCGATGCATGCAGTTGGTGTACTATGAGTAGAGGGTCACTGGTTCAAGTCACTGGTACATGTCCCTGTGGCTAAACTTTAGCCTACAGTGCAGGTACAATACCAGTATGTGCACCCCCCCCCCCCCCAATGAATCTGCCAGCAAGGGTACAAACATCTTCAGACACACAGACAGGCTGCTCTATCCACAGTTGGATGGAGAGTCAGGCTGATAGTACCAGCTCACTGAGCGGGCATTAACATCAGAGCGCGCTATTAACCCCTGCACAATGAGCATGCATTAACAATCTTTGAGTTGATATGGAGACCAAAGTGGCAGGCAGGTGTGTGTGTGTGTCTCCATTGTTTTGTGGCTTTCTACACCTCACCTTTCTTTGACTCCAGACATTGCAGTTTAGCGAGGTGTGTAGATGTAGTATACTGATTAGTGCACTGCCCCCATAAACAGTGGGCAATGATTCAAATCCCAAGTGTTCATTTTGCACCTGCGTGTTACTCAGGTCACTTCCCCACTTGTAAAAGTCCAGGCTCTGCTGTGACTTGCAGACACTCATCCTTCTACTTTGTTATGCATTCTGGCCGTACTTTGGGTCCGCAAACATGCTATTCCCTATCATGGCCTTCTGAGATCATGGCTTTATTGACACTGCTGCAGCCCATTGCAGGGGAATCAGATATGTTCACCCTGCAGATATCAGGCCTTTACTTAGAGGCATGGCATGATAGTCATGGCAATGGCTTGGGGGCCAAGATACCAGTGTTTGAGGCCCACTACCATTCCTTATGTGACAATTCGTAATGTGTTTCTGTCGCATTTTATGTCTGCCACAACATTCATGGACTGACAGCACCTCCTTGTGATCTTCAGCAGATCACGTAACCCACCAATGGCTCAGCTGACTGCAGGTCCGTACAGACCCTGTTTATCATCAGATATTACCAGTTGACAGTAAGATGTACCCTGGTGTGACTGCATTGTTACAGTGGTATACTGACAGGCAATTACATGCATACAGCTGTAACCTACTTGGGCAACATGAGTCATTTATGACATCATTACTGTTACTGTACAGCTTTGGCTCCATCACATCTCTGCAGTACATGCGGACACATCCTATCCCTCGGATAGCCACCTGCAGGTATCACCTCATGTCCGTACGTACACCATTTGCCCAGTTTGGATGACACCTGTGCAGTTTTTATCTGCACATTTATCTGAGCTGTTGTATGGTGGCTGTGTGGCTTGGACAGGTGTGAGTCCCACATGTTTGGTATCATGCCTTCCAATTGGCACTGGTATACATTTTCATGCACAGTACAAATATGTTGGGGATGGCACCTACGGCACATCAGTGCTGCCAGCCCATACCACCCTCTCCTCAGCCGCCATTGTTCCTTCAGCCCATCCATCTGCCTCTGTAGGCTGTGTGCAGTCATGTCTTCTTATGCAAGCTGTGCAGGACACAAAGGTAGAACGAGGAGGCACAATTTATTTCAACAGAAAATTATCCAATAGAGAGGTGAGCCCAAATCAGTCTTCTGTGTAGATATACATATCAAGAGGATCATTAGGTCCAGTGAACATTTATTCAATATGGCATTCCAATTACTGATAAACGTTTTATCATCTACATGCATCCCCAGAGCCTTGTACATTCTGAGGCCCCTTGGTATCACCTTAGCCCTGCAATAATTAAGGAGAGATGTAGCATGCTTCACTTCCCTAACACTTTTTTTGGGTGAGGCAGACTGATTCTTTTCAAAATCTTTATTAGGACATAACAAAGATTTTGAAAAGAATCAGTCCACCTCACCCACAAACTGCTAAATTGCTTTGTAGCTCATAAATATATCGATGGTTGAAACTCAACTGCTAGTCCCTTAATAACTGAAAAATGTTTAAGCTTCTGGATTGATGATGGCCCTGTCACTTGAACGTGACATTTCTAAACCATGTAATCTAGGTTTTGAATGTTCTTGTTCAAATCCATGAGCTGGTTTTGGTCTTTCATAAGAATAATGATCCCCATCAACATGAAAACAATATTTACATTCAAGGTAACCATTAGTTCTTTTGTGTTTCTAAGTAGTAGTCTTGAAATAGAAGCAATAGCTACTAATTAACTGATATACTTTTGTGTTTTTTAAAGTGACCTTTACAATAACTGCCTTGATCTTCAAGTTTTATTCCTCATTTCAAATGAAGGTCCAATATGTTTCTATGTCTGGTTTCCCAAGCAAATAGCTTTTAAACAGAATGTTAATTTTCCATTCTGATAGTCCATGGTCCTTCACCTAAAACTCCATATTAAATACTTAAACATGTATAAATGGAAACCCCATCACAGTTCCATAGAGGTGTTGTGTCATTATTTCTGGAAATTCCATCATTTGCCACACTCTGATGCAGTTCTGTATTTTGAATGTTTTCTTTGGTATCATGCATAGATTTATGATCATTACAAATTACAATATATGATTTTCTACTACATTCTTTATTTCTAAATGTAGTGTTAAGAGCAAGAAAAAATTAATTTATGGGCTGTCATCTATGCTAAATAGTTCTTGATACACAAGGCATAATTCTGTACATTTTTCTTGCAAATCTAGTGTCTCTGTATCGCTCTATGGTGCAAATGCACCTCAAATACTGTGTTCCGTTCTGGTCGCCATATCTCAGAAGGCATATAATAAAATTGGAAAATGTACAGAGAAGAGCAATCATAATGATAGAGGGGATGGAAGGATACCCCACGAGAAAAGGCTTGAAAGGCTAGAGCTCTTCATCTTGGAGAAGAGATGGCTTAGGGGAGATATGATGGAGGTCTATGGGATAATGAGTGTAATGGAATGGGTGAACATAGATTGTTTACTCCATCATAGAAAATATTTTTTCACTCAACACATAAACAGACTCTGGCATTCATTGTCAGAGGATGTGGTGAAGGCTGTTAGTGTAGCTGGGTTGAAGAGTGTTTTGGACGGGTTCCTGGAGGAAAAGTCCATTAACCATTATTAAAGTAGACTGGAGAAATGCACTGCTTACCCCTGGGATAAACAACATGGAGTCTGTCAAAACTTTGGGGACGTGACAGATACTTGTGACCTGGATTGGCCACTGTTGGAAACAGAATACTAGGCTTGATGGACTTTTGGTCTGACCCAGTATTGCATATCTTATGTTCTTATGTTTTCCTCACAAAGTATTTTAATTTCATGGTTAAAAGATGTGTATAGAGAAGGTAATTTTGGATATATTAATGACTGAGGATGCATCTCCAAAAGGTGGGGGGATGGTTTGCATTTATTAAAGAAAAGTACTGAATGCCCTACCCATGAAGTCAAACCTACCAGAACCAAATTTTTAATCAAGCAGGGAGGAAACCATCAACTGCTGTATCTCATTAGTACAGTAATTTGTGGTGAAGGTCCAAAATCTGAGAGAAAAAAAATCTGAAGTCGTTGAGAGTTAGGTAATGAAATGATTAATGAAAACAGAGGTATAGAACTAAACAAATCCAAGAGAAAGGAGCGGGAAAGCATCAGCTTGGAAAATCACGTGAACAAATGCTCCAAATTAACAAAGGACCCAATATTGAGCTGTGACAGCTATACACCTCCAAGGTGTACAGCCACACAGCTGAACTTTAACCATGGATATTCAATCTGGGGCCATAACCAGCCACTGGAATTGAATTTCTGGGTCTGCTGCAGAAACTAACTGGACAGCAGTGATATTTAACCACTGCCAGGTTAGCTCCATGGGGAAAGAGAGTCAAGCTTTTCCAATGCCTATCTTAACCCTCAGGTCACTAACCGGGTAGCAGTTCAATATTGCACCATCCCGGAATGCCCACTACATGCCACAATTCTACATGGACAGCATCAAGGCGTGTAGTGGCTGAACCAGTGGATATTCATCGGCACTAACCATGTTAATGACGATGAATATTCCTTTATAGTGGCATTTACGTGGTTTATAGTTTTTTAAACTGTATACTATAAATGGCTTTGAATATCGGGCACAAAATTACTAATCTGGAGGTCAGCAATGCAGAGGCAGACTCGAAGTCTTGGCATACTTGAAATCCCAGCATGGAATTTTTTGACCATAGATGTGGATTCTCTTTGTAAAATAGGGAGTACATGATTAGATTTTCGGCCCACCCTGGCCATGCCGAAATCTTGCCCACACCCTACCACCTTGGAATTTCTACATGATTTGGATTGTCACGTGTAAAGTGCAGCTTTCTAAAATAGCATTTACATGTCTAATCCTAACTCCACGTATAAGTGACATTATTCACATGCAGACATGCATCTAATATCACCCACTGAATGTATTTTCTCTGTCTTAACTGCATAAGTAGATGTTGGGAATGCCCCCAACAGTTAATGCAGGCACATTGCAGTCATTGTGTAGCAATTTGGGCAATTACTATGTGGTAACGGCAAAACTTTAGTGAAAGTTGTGTATAAGCCCAAAGAAAAAAAGGGAGCTGTGACAGATGTTAACTTATGGTAATGCCTCTAGTGGCTCATTGTTACATCTCACCGTTTTCCTACTTCCTGGGCTCCAGATGTGTTTAATTTTTATTTTTAACTCTGAAACACCTATGGCTGCAGTAGATGCCTGCATTTGCATTTTTCCAAAACATGTATAAATTATATTATTTTATAATTTGCACTCTGCCCATGTTCCATCCAAAGTCCTCCCCTTAACATGCCACAGTGCAAATACCTGCAAGCAGTCAGATGCATATACTTACAGAATAAAGACCTATAGAACACATGCATACCACTAAAATACTGTGATTTTCGTGCATACATGATGCATATATTTATGCAGCTCCTTATAAAGTTTCCCTTGTGAGGTGGAATTTTACAAATGATGTCCAAATGCAGTCTGGAATGTCCAAGCCAGAACATCTGGAAAAAAAAGCAGACACGTTCAAGCCTGTTCACAAACGTGAACATGCCTGATATGGATATCTGTGGACATCTAGGAATAGCCTAATGGATAAAATAGTGGACTAGGCTGAGGGAAGCCAGGGTTGAAATTCCACTGCTCTAACATTGTGATTGTGCAGAGTATTGGGGAAGGTGGAGTGCTATCTTCTCTACACTCTCTGGGATGCTTTAAGGACAAAACAAGCTCTTTCGTGATGCCTATTCATGCCTGGAGCAGATGTAACCTTAGACACGACTCTGGACATACAGGACGTTTCTGAGATCAGGCAATGATGTCCAGGTTCATAGGAATACCTCAGCCATGCCTCCACCATGCCCACATTCAAACTTAGATGTCCACAGATCTAGCTTCTAAAATGCCTCTGGAGATGTCTCCATGCTTTTGATATTTCTATTCTCATTTTCAGATGTCCAGAGCACTAATAGGGCTTCTAAAATGACCCCTTAGTGTGTCTACTGTAAAGTACAACAATGATTCTCAAAATTGTATAACACAAGATGTTGCACAGGTAGATATAGCATCCATAAGAGATCCCCTTTGTATATTACTTGGCTGCTCTAATAAAAAGAACATATTGTCATCAGGCATCCAATCCAACACAGCTCAGCCCAGCCCAGAGTTCATAGCAGACTGAAAACAGTATGTAGCTTACAAGAAGAAGCCTGGTCCCTTTTTTTTTTTAAACAAAGGGGGGATATGCATCCTAACACAGAAAAACTACTCAGTTTAGGATAACGTCCTGGGTATAAGGGGTGCACATCTTGAACTATTTTCAGAAGACTGTGTTCGTGAGAAACTAGCTCAACTTAAAGTAGACAAAGCGATGGGACCGGATGGGATACACCCTAGAATACTGAGGGAACTTGGGGACGTTCTAGCAGTTCCACTGACTGACCTTTTCAATGCCTCGTTGGAGTCAGGAGTGGTGCCAAAGGACTGGAGAGAGGCTCATGTGGTGCCTTTACACAAAAGCGGAAGTAAGGATGTGGTTGAAAACTACAGGCCGGTTAGTTTAACTTCGGTGGTGAGTAAATTATTGGAAACGCTGCTGAAAGAGAAAATAGTGAGGTTTCTGGAGTCCAGCGGATTACAGGATCCGAGGCAGCATGGATTCACCAGAGGCAGGTCTTGTCAGACAAATCTGATTGATTTTTTTGACTGGGTGACCAGGGAGTTGGACCGAGGGAGAGCTCTAGATGTGGTGTATTTAGATTTCCGTAAAGCCTTTGACACTGTTCCTCACAGGCGACTTATAAACAAACTGAGCACCCTAGGGATGGACCCTAAAGTTACTGCTTGGGTTAGAAATTGGTTGGGTGGGAGGCGACAAAGAGTACAAGTAAATGGAGCTCACTCTGAGGAGAAGGATGTTACCAGTGGTGTGCCCCAGGGATCTGTCCTTGGTCCAATTCTTTTTAACATCTTTGTTAGTGATATAGCGGAAGGGCTGTCGGGTAAGGTTTGCCTCTTTGCGGATGATACCAAAATCTGCAATAGAGTAGACACCCAGGAAGGGGTAGATAACATGAGGAGGGATCTAGCTAAGCTTGAAGAATGGTCTAGAATTTGGCAGCTGGGATTTAATGTTAAAAAATGTAAGGTCATGCATTTGGGCTGCAGCAATCCAAGGGAGCAATACAGTATAGGAAGTGAAGTACTTTTGTCCACTAAAGAAGAGCGGGACCTAGGCGTGGTTGTGTCTGATGATCTTAAAGTAGCTAAACAGGTGGAAAAGGCGACAGCAAAAGCTAGAAGGATGCTTGGGTGCATACGGAGAGGAATGGCTAGCAGAAAAAAGGAGGTGATAATGCCTCTGTATAAGTCTTTGGTGCGACCTCATTTGGAGTATGGTGTGCAATTCTGGAGACCGCACCTTCAAAAGGATGTGAACAGGATGGAGTCGGTGCAGAGGGTTGCTACCAAAATGATTAATGGGCTTCATTATAAAGCATATGAGGACAGACTTAAGGATCTTAATATGTACACCTTAGAGGAAAGGCGGGATAGAGGTGATATGATTGAGATGTTTAAATACCTCCGTGGCATAAATGTTCAGGGAGAGAGCCTCTTTCAATTGAAAGCAAGTTCTGCTACGAGGGGACATGGGATGAGGGTGAAGGGAGATAGATTCAGGAGTGATATGCGGAAATATTTCTTTACGGAAAGAGTAGTGGATCCGTGGAATAGTCTCCCAGTGGAGGTGGTAGAGATGAGGACAGTAACTGAATTCAAGAAAGCATGGGACCAACACAGAGGATCTCTAAAGGCAAAAAGTGGACTGTTGTAGTTGTTATGGAAGGACAGACTAGATAGGCCATGTGGTCTTTTTCTGTCGTCATATTTCTATGTTTCTATGTTTCTATTTATTACCTGCTTGCAGGTGAATGTAGTCGGCCAGGGACAGCTATGTGGATGGTGGCAGATAGGGACTGTCCCTGGGAAACCCCAGCACTCACCCTAAATAGACAGGGGATCCCAAATAAGGACTTCCTAACCAGGGAGCCATGGTGTGTTTGAGAGAATCATAAATTGTGTTTTGGGCTGGGCTGGGCTGTTATACGATTTTGAGAATCACTGTTGTACTTTACTCCCAAAGTCCATTTCTACTCTTTCACATGTTATCAATGATTGACAGAATTAGTCTTTGAGGACTATCAACCAGCCAAGGCACAATGTGTAAACTGAGTCATCCTCAAACACTTTACACCCACTTATTAGCTATCACGCTCCAACCCACCCTTACCCTCTATATAATCCCACCTGTACTATCCCTACTCTTCCATTATCTCCCTCTCCTCTAGCACTATGAAGAGTTGACTAAGTACTACTGGAGAGGCATGTGCAGGCCCTCTCCGTGTCTTCGCTATTACACATTGTGGGTTCTATTGCAAATTTACCAATCGGCTGTGAATTCTGAGGGCTAATATTTATTTATTTATTTAATCGGTTTTATATACCGCCTTTCAACATATCAAGGTGGGTTACATTGAACAGAAGAGTGCATACATAAACCAGCAACTAAGAATACAGCAAACAGTAGAGAACATATTGTTCATTAGACCATAGTTGTAACATCAAACCTTCATGGCAACATGAATATAATATTTGAATATAATCTTTACAAAGCTCCATAAAGGAGGTCTATTTACTTGGAAGGCCCCTAGTTCCTTCCCACTCCATAAGCATGAACTGGTGCAATGCATTCCCCGATTGCCTAAAAGAACGCCCAGTCTCTGTTATCCAGCATAGTCAAACACTTTTCTTAGCCACCAATCACTTCCTTGATGTCCAATGCTTCCTAGCTGTCCCCTCTGTCCCCATTTGAGGCAAGAGCATCAGTCTTTGAGTGAGCACCGATTCCAGAAAGATCATTACTCATACCCAGAATCTAATGACACTTGGGTTGCTTTGTATTCGTTGCACTTAGGGCATTGTGGTGATAGTGCACAACCAGCCTAAAATGTCAGAATTAAGGTAAAGAAAGCATGTTTAATCACTTTATATGCACCTCCTGCAATTCCATATTATTCACTAACTGGGCTATTTCAGCCAAGGTCTTTGGTAGGTCTTCCTGCATCACTGTTACATTTAATTCAGTGTTCTAGGTCACAGTCAAATGTTTGCACTATTGTGGTAACCCATTTCTGGCAACATCCATTGCAGAGTTGCCATTGAGACCCATCCTATATACCCCACCAGCATTAAATCCTCCAACTCCGAGTGCAGCGTGCTCAAAAGGCCTTTCTTCCTCAGTCCTTGAATGTAGCTAAAGACCTGTAATTAGGCAAATACATCTCTATCTATAACACCATATCAGGTCCTCAATGCAGCAAATGAGAGGAGAGTCCCATCCTCTGCCACTAATTGCTCCACATGATTGACACCAAGTTTTCGCCACTGCTTCTTCCATCCTCAGCTGAAAATCTGCATTACCACATGGGGCAAATAGACAGATCTCTCAGATGACCAGTTCAACCGTTTGCACCCCTGCCTACACACCCTTTGCACCATGGAGAACATGGGGGTGTCCTGCAGGGTTTTAAATGATCAAGGAACCTTCATATGAAGGATGGGCCTGATATTGAGCTAGGCTCATTTTTGAAGGGCTGTGCACCACGTTGGCGCATAGCCCTTCCCACGGACCTCTATCCACGGATATTCAATGCTCCGGTGATGGCATTGAATATCCAGGGATCGTCACACACACTGAAAGCCACCAAAGCTAACCGAACAGCAGCGAAAAGGCTTTCCTCGCCTATCTTTTCAGCACAGATCGCTAACCGGGCAGCATGTGATATCGCTGCTGCCTGCTTATCACTTGTTGCCACCTCTGCTTCGCCCTGGAATGCTCTGACATGCCTTGATGCTAACCGGACAGCATCGGGGCATGTAGGGGAGTTAGAAGGGGATATTCAATGACACTAACCATGTAAGTGCCATTGAATATCCCAATTTAAGACATTTACACAATTTATTGGGCTGTAAACTGTGTGAATGCCTTTTGAAATCGGGCCCAATATATTTAAGTGCCAAAGACGAGGCCAACTCCTTCTCATATGCCAAGTAGGCATAATCAAATGCATAAAAAAGCCAGTCTTTAAGAATCTGCATAATTCATACCACATTTTAACTCTCCAAATCTAGGAGACCCATACATTCCCGATGCCACAGCCCTTGAAGAATCCCAGTGTGCATATGACCGTTTGTCTCCTCCACAAAAATGTATTAAGGTGATGCACCAGGACTAGTAGATCTTTCTTGGTGAGAAATATAGGGAGCATAAGCAGCATATAGGAGCCTTTAGAAAAGAGGACCATTTTATGCAGCATTATTCTCTCAAATATAAGGGAAGTTCCTCCATTGCGGTAGGCACATTGCCACTTCTCAAAGCAGTGATGGAACTTTGAATTTATACTGCCAGCCTAGATAACTTGACAATTAGATACTTAGGTGTTTAAAAGCCAGTTGAAGAGAAACCTACCTTCTCAGTGATCCCTGACCTCCCTCTGCATATGGTGAGTCTCTGACTTTTTAAGGTTTAACTCAAAAACCTGAAAAGGCTTCAAATTCTGTGAATTCTCAAGTGAAGCTCTCAATTAAGGTTGCGGGTCAGTTACAATGACCAAAATATCATCTGCAAACATGCAAAACCAACATTCCACAGCCCCCTTGCATATTCCTGTCAGGGAGGTGAGAGCCCAAATCGTGTTTAGAAAGCCAACAAAAGGAGCTTGCTGTAGAGGTTTTAAATAACTTCTGTTAGATATTAATGGACCCTAAACAGGCAAATAGCTGCTTGCTTTAAAGGTTTTAAATTAACTTCCATACGATTTAGATAGGCACTTCTAGTCTTAAAAAAAGTAGGAAAATATAAACTTTCTGTAGAGATTTTAAATTAATTTCTATTACATTTAGCTAGGTTCTAAGTAGGCAAATAGCAGCTTGCTTTAAAGGTTTTGTATTAACAAATTTTAGTTTTAGCTAGATTCTTAGGGTTCGATATTTGAAACACTAGGTGATGTCTGGGCACCGAAAAACACGACCTACCAGTGTAAGGATGCCATAACCAGGTACAGCAGATATTCAACAAAACAGCTTGGATCGAAAATCCGCCATAATTGAGCAATGCAAACCGGCATACCACAAGTGTGTAAGGGGGTGTGGCCAAGGTATGGCCCTAGCATACACATGTAATGACAATATTCAAACATGTTGGGCGGTGCTAGAAGATGCTATAAACCGTGTAAGTGTAGGTGAGGGTTTGTGTCAACTTGGACACCAGAAATCGAGCGGCGAACCTGTGGACTAGCGAAACCACATAGTACGAGCGAAACCACATAAGCATAAGAACATAAGATATGCCATACTGGGTCAGACCAAGGTCCATCAAGCCCAGTATCCTGTTTCCAACAGTGGCCAATCTAGGTCATACGTACCTAGCAGTTTCCCCAAAAGACACAGGTTCCACAATGCTTGTACTGGGTCAAGCATTGATATCCTGGGTCCCTTCTTAATAATGGTTTATGGACCTTTCCTCCAGGAACTTGTCCAAACCTTTTTTAAACCCAGCTACACTAACAGCCTTTACTACATCCTCTGATAACAAATTCCAGAGTTTGATTACACATTGAGTGAAAAAATATTTTCTTTTATTAGTCTTAAATAGTTTACCCTGTAGTTTCATTGCATGTCCCCTAGTTTTTCTATATTCTGATAACGTAAACAATCGATCTACATTTACCCGTTCCACTCTGTTCATTAATTTATAGACTTCTATCATATCTCCCCTCAGCCGTCTCTTTTCCAGGTTAAAGAGCCCTAACCTTTTTAGCCTTTCTTCATAGGAGTATCCTTCCATCCCCTTTACCATTTTGGGTGGCTCTTCTCTGAACATTTTCTAATAACGCTATATCCTTTTTAGATATGGTGACCAGAACTGCACACAATATTCAAGGTGCGGTCTCACCATGGAACGATATAGAGGCATTATAATATCTTTTGTTTTATTTTCCATTCCTTTCCTTATGATACCTAGCATTCTATTTGCTCTTGGCTGCTGCTGCACACTGGGCCGAGGGTTTTAACATGTTATCCACAATGACGCCTAAATCTTTTTCCTGGGTGGTGGTTCCTAATGTGGAACCTTGCATCGTGTAACCATAGTTTGGGTTGTTCTTCCCTAGGTGCATAACTTTGCACTTGTCCACATTAAATTTCATCTGCCATTTTGATGCCCAGTCTTCCAATTTGTCAAGATCCTCTTGCAATTTTCCACAATCCTCTTGGGTTTTAACAACTTTAAATAGTTTTTTGTCATCTGCAAATTTGATAACCTCACTCGTTATTCCCCTTTCCAGGTCATTTATGAATATGACAAAAAGCAGCAGACCCAGCACAGATCCCTGGGGTACACCACTATTCACCTTTCTCCTTTGGGAAAGTTGACCATTTAGTCCTACCCTCTGCTTTCTATCTTTTAACCAGTTCTTGATCCACAATAGTACACTGCCCCCTATCCCATGACTCTTTAGTTTTGCCAAACGTCTCTGATGAGGGACCTTGTCAAAGGCTTTCTGAAAGTCCAGATACACCTTTGTCCACCTGTTTATTCACACCTTCAAAAAAACATAATAGATTAGTAAGACAAGATAGGGAGGAGTAGCCTAGTGGTTGGGGCAAGGTACTTCAGGCCGGAAGGTCGGATTTTCAAATCCCACTAGAGGATAGCAACCTTGGGCCGGAAGGACTGGGGTTTCTAGTCCCACAGATGCTCCTTGTGGTCTTGGGCAAGCCACTTAACCCTCCATTGCCCATGTTCCCTGTAAGTATTAGTGTATGTGTCTCATATCCCCACGTGTTAAATGTATCCCCCAATTGTGTTGTGACCGCTTTGATTGAAGGATAAGGCGGTATACAAAACTGTCTAAATAAATAAATAAAATAAATAAATAAAGCCATGTTGGCTGTCTCCCATTAGGCCATGACTATCTACATGCTGAGTAATTTTGTTCTTTATGATGGTTTCTACCATTTTTCCCGGTATTGACATCAGGCTCACCGGTCTGTAGTTTCCCGGATCACCCCTGGAACCCTTTTTAAAAATTGGCGTTACATTGGCGATCCTCCAATCTTCAGGTATTACAGATGATTTTAATGAAATTTCACAGATTAGCAGGTCTGCAATCTCATGGAGGACAACTGTCCACCTGTGCAGAAGAAAAACCATGCAGGACAGCCACAACGCCATGTGGGCACTGCACAGGATCCACCAGAGGTGGAGATGTGCCCAACGAGCCTGGGCACAGAGGGGGATGTGGAATTGACCCAGCACCCCAGGCGCAGATACCATGCCCCACGTGTACACAGGCCCAGGGTGAGCTACCTGCAACTGACAGGGGAGGAAGTTTACCAGTAGTACTGGTTGGATGATGCCACAATCACTGAGTTGTGCAACATTCTCAGTGGGGACCTGGAGCCATCCACAGCCAGAAGCCAGGCACTGCCTGTGGCTGTGAAGATTTCCACAGCCCTTTGCATCCTAGCAACTGGGAGCTTCCAGCATATCGTTGGGGCAACCATTGGCATCACACAGTCGACAATATCCCACTGCATAGATGCTGTCATCAGAGGCCTGCTGCGATGACTGGGACATCTGATCGCATTCCCCAGGACACAGCTGGAATGGCAGGAGACAATGCAGGCATTCTATGACATTGCAAGCTTCCCATCTGTGCTCGGCACCATTGACTGCATGCATGTTGCACTGTGGGTCCCCAGACAGGAGCAGAGAGCCTACAGGAACTGGCACAACTTCACATCCATGAATATGCAGGTGGTGGTGAATGCCAACATGATCATTACCAACATGTGTGCATGGTAGGCAGACTTATATCATGATTCCCTCATACTTGCCCAGTCCAGCCTGGGACATGCAGCAGCCAATGAACACCTTGGAGATGCCTGGTTGCTAGGTGCGTGGACACAGTTGTGAGCTCCCAGACAGGCACAAAAACCACAGTTGAAGTAATATAATGTAATGATGTAGGCAAACATGTAGGGAGATATGGGGGAGATGGACTATGTGAACCCCGATGTACACTATGATCACATTTGCTGTGGTGCCACAGAGACGTTGAGGTAGCAGGCAGTGTTACACATGGGCGGGGCAACCTGGAGACACACCTGGAACCTGCCCAGAAGGCAGCACCTACATGGGGTGAGTTACAGCTGTACACTCACCCCAAGTTGCCCAGCCACATGACAACAGGCCAGGAAGGCCACAACCAGGATGTCCACCATCCCACCTGATAAGCACCACCACATCCTTGAATGTGCCATGCTGATCAGTGTATCTCACTATGCCCCCACTGGTGACCATAGATATCCCTTCCTGACCTGGCTGCTGACACCACTGCAGCATCCCCAGACCCCTCAGGAGGAACGCTGCAAAGCAGTACCCCAGAGGACCAGGGCAGTCATGAAACGAGCCTTTGGGATCCTGGAGCCGCTTTTAATGCCTTGATTGAAGAGGGGGCAAGCTCCTCTACAACCCAGAGCATGTCTATAGGATCTTTGCGGCATGCTACATACTGTACAACCTGGTGAGGCAGCGAGGCATCCCAGATCCCGAGCCCAAGGTAGCGGATGACATGGAGGCTACAGAGGCAGGCGATGGAGATGGAGCACAGCTGGGGAGCCAACAGCTGACCCAGGCACTGGCCAACCATGCCTGATTCATCCGTGAGACATTCTAGTGACTGTGATGACACACACCATCCAACGGTAAGTGATCCCATTATACCACAGTGAGATACAGAGATTAGGTAGCCCTCCTATCGCACCCACCCCCCAGCTCTCTATCCTACCATGGATACTTGGTAACATGGGCACTGCAGCGCAATGGAGCAGTATCTGATGTGGTATTTGCAGCATTCTCACCCTTCCCTTTGACATAGTCCACATCACATGGGTCAGTGCTACCTGGTGGCACCTGTGGGGCACCTCTACCCCAACATTTGTTCTCTGGGCCTGCACAAAACCCAACAACCTATGTACTGTGCCAGCGATGGTAGCCTGGTAGGCTTCCATCTTCTGCATTAGTTGCAGTTGTGTCTTCAAGTGGCACTGCACACTCAGACAGTGTTCACACAACTACTAGTGCTTGTCCTGCCTCTCCTGGCTTGTAGACTGCATCTTCTGTAGGATGTTGCACAGCTCTGACTAGATGCCCTCGATGCAGGCCAGCAGATGTTCCCCCTCCTGTAGCAGCTCCCGATCCACATCATCCCGTCCACTGTCATCTGGCTCATCCAGACTGGGGAACTCCAGTTCTGCAAGAGGTGGCTCAGCAGGCTCATGCTCCTCAAGTCTTTCAGCCAAATCAGTCTCTGTTGCTGTGTTACAGCCTGGCTGCACTGTGGGGTCAGTAGCTGTGAGTGGTAATGCCCCACTACCCTCGTTTGTCCCAGTATGGGAAAGGGTGGATACAGGCTGGTCTGTGGGAGACATTGGAAGATAGAGGTCAGGGAACAGCAGTGCAACATGGTAAGGGGGGGGGGGGGAGTGCCACATGGTCCCCCACACCAACCTCCCACACCACTCAGATGGACACACAGACAGGCCCTGTGTGGACTGAACAGTGGTGGAGTCACACGCTCACACACACACAAACATACATTGCAGGGCACTACAGGCTAGGGAGATTGCCTGCTGCCAGATACAGATGATAGCTGTGCATAGCTACTCCTGGAGCCCCTCTCATCCTCTGTAAACCCCCAGAGGTCACACAGGGTGGCAATCAGACACCAACCCAGGTCCCCCCCAAACCTGGGCAGGGCTGGGAGGTGGGGCACTGCACTACATGTGCACTCCGTGGTATATGTCAGTCAACAAGGACAGGATTCATGCACACTGTAGTAAAGCCCACTGAACCGACAGCTGTGCTACCTAATCTATGCTATGTAAGCCAATGTGGATGTGAGGCACCCTTACAGATCTCCCTTTCTCCCCAGAGTGCCTGTATGCATCACTGTCACTATGGAAGACTGGTGTGATGAGTCCATGGCTACCCAGGATGCTGCACCAACCAACAGCCAACTGACTGCAGCACCGCCAAGCACAACCCCAATGGACTGACTGCCATGATGAGGGCATGGCAGGCTGCCTATGTGCCGGCACTAGCACCAATGTCAGGTGGCCTATACCCCCCCACTGGCTGCCCCACCAAATGCTGTACCCAGGGTGCCCTCACACTACCAGGTGTGCAGGAAAAAGCTACCTGAGAACTGACACACACATACTGGCTGTACACAACCCCTGTCCCAGTGACTCCACCATGTCTGCTGCAGAAGGTCTAGGGCTGTCACATCAGGGACACCGCAGACAAGGCTGTCAGTGTACGGATACCCCAGTACAGTGGCACCCAGGCACCCCACAAAGGCCCTGCAGTGCACACATGTGACTGTGTGTCAGGATATGGGTGTGCATGAAAGGCAGGGTAAGCAGGGGACCCAAGAAACAGCAGGCCAGGGGCTTGTGACTGTTTGAGGCACTGCAGTGATCAACACACTGATGACTATAGCAGGCCCCACACAGCACCAATCCACAGACACACAAGCATTGAAGCAACCGATACTCACCCTCCTGTGTGGCAGGGGCAGAGCTATCAAAGCCAGCAACTCCGGAGATAATGACATCATCCACAAACTGGAGGACCTGTTTCTCCAGGGGGCTGAGCCTGTGCTTGTGCTCCAATAGAAGCTTGTTATTGGTAGCCTCCTTCTCCTTAGCAGCCTGCTGGACCATCTACTATTTCTTTTTGATGTCCTCCACATCCCTGTTGTGGTGGTGGATAGCATTTATCTTCCAGACTATGTCCCATCATGCCTGCAGCTGTGTGCCAGCATTCTCTGCTGCAGAAAGGGTGGCATGCTACTGTATGATGAGCCCCAGGCCATGGAGGTCTCTGAGGGAGTTAAGATAGTTTTCCTGGTGCCCTTTGGGCCTTTAGGTGCTAGGTTCGCCATTGTGCTGTTCAGGAGCAATGGCAGAGGTAGGCTACCAATGTAGGTCCTTTATACATATGTGGACAAGATGCCCAGTCAGGTCACGCCCCGTCTGCAACTATATCTGCTACCCATGTAACATTGTAGATGCCGTACCTTGGAATATTGCTATCAGGGCATACCACCATGGACCGCCATAGCCATGGGGGGCGCTTACATGGGGATATTGAGATGTACACAGGTAGACAATCCAAACCAGGTAGAACTGCGAGCTGTCCATTGCCATGTATCTATAATGTACGTGAGCGGGCAGACTGGTAATCCGGTGAGTCATATTGCTGTCATACACATGCCCTGCACCTCTGTCGTGTTACCTGGGCATACCAGCCACACAATCATATGACCATGTTGGTCATGCTGACTGGGTACGGCCATATGGCAACATCCATGGGCTGACCCCACTATCCGTGGTTGTTGGGATAGCAGCGAGTTTCACCGCTACCATGCATGGGCATTCCATACTGTCACACCCATGCACGCTGATGGTACCTATGCATGCCATGGACTAGCCTGCCATGCAGCAGGTGCTATGTTATGGGGCTGGTGGTAGTGGCCTGTGTGGCTACCCCAGCTTCATGCTTCCTCTGCCCTGGTGGTCTGTGGGGGACTACACAGCTGTGTTCGGACATCTACCCTCCCTGCCTGCCAGATACCACCACACAGACAGGGCATGCCCTCTACCATATGGGTTGCTGCAGGTACATATCCCTGGCCTGGGCAGGCAACTCAGCCATCTGTGCAGGCCAACGACCCCCCAGAGACATGGCACCTCTGCTACGCCCATGACACACATCATGCAATGCACAATTCCCAGCACCTCTGGGGACTACACACAGCACCACTAGTGACTACAGTGATAACACAATGAGGTAGCAAACCAGAGAACAGTTTATTGTAACAATGCACATACATGAAACAATGGCTACAACATTAACCTGGGTGTGGCAGGCCACACTGACCAGCACTGCATGCACTGGCACACACCCCAACAGCACATGAACAACCCTACAGCCTCAGGGGATCTGTGCCCATGCTGGGACCCAGAGCTGCCCCAGGTCTGCCTGGGGGGACCCTATGGTGCTGGTAGACCGTGTCTGTGGGGCCAGAGTGCAGCTGCAATGGTGTCCAGGCTCCAGCAGATGGCCTGCACTGCTTCATGCACCTCTTCCCTGAAGAGATGCACCTCCATCATGAGGGTGGCCAGCATTCCATCGCTGGTCAAAAGGGGGCGAGTCTGGTGTGGGCAGTCCCTGCTGGGACCTTGTCCATTGATGCCAATAGGGGACCATGGATGGGGTCTGGAGCCACTGGGTCTGCTGTGCCCCCCACTCTAGCTGTGCCATCCCCTGTGTTGGGGGCATGGCATTGCATGATGGACATACCGGGCTGGGTGTGTGGGGCACAGCAGACACCTGCTGCTCCACCATTGACTCTTCCTTTACATGCATGGTGGCTTGGCATGTGCTCACTTCCCCGTCCCCAGGTTGCTTGTTGGGTGGTGTCAACATTCCACCAACTCCCCAGCAGACCCCATCCCTCATCACTGCCCCCTCTGACCCCTCTGAGCCATCTGGCTGAGTCCTCAGACCCCTCAGGCCCCTCTGACTCCTCTGACCGCTTTGCCTCCTTGAGCCTCTATGACCCCTCTGACCCCTCCAGCCTCTCTGACCCCTCTGACTCCTCCAGCCTCACAGACCCCTCTGACCACTCCAGCTCCTCTAGCCCCTCTGTGGGTGCTCCTAGCACTGCCCTCTCTGCCACCACAGTCTCTAACCCCCCTCCTCCACCTCCTCCACTCCCACCACTGCTGCCATCACCAGCTCTTGCTCCTATGTCCCTTCAGGTCCCTCCATGCCTCTGTGCCCTCCTCAGAGGCCTCCCCTGCTGCTCCACCCACCTCCATCCCTGTCTCAGGCTCCACCACTGACACCCCCTCTATGGAGATGTCCTTTTTATCCATGCTGTTGGTCCCCTCCTCCTCATCACTGGTGGTGGAGCTGCTGGGGGTTGGGTAGTCCCCATGCTGGACTGGTGCATTTTGCTTGCACTTTGGTGTCACTTGCGGTGGTCCAGCGGCACCTGTGGCTTCCCTGGAAATGGCTGTGAGGAGAGGAATAGGGGGATTACATGTGTACCGGTGTATCAGCCAGGGGATGGAGCTGGGAGGGCAAATAGGGGCACACACACATGCACGTGCACATACACATGCAGCCTTTGGGAGATGACCCCAGCCCCAACTCCTTCCTCTCCCACTCCTGTGCATTCCTGTGGCCAGCGTATATGTCCTCTATGCATGGCTGGGTGGGCAGATATGTTATGTGCGTATGGGATCACTACTGGTGGTGTGTGGCCCTGTTTGCTCATTCCATTGGTGCACTACAATCTTGTGTGGGCCCCACTGGATGTGGTAGGGGCCTGTGGGTATGCCCCATACAGCGCATCACTGGGGTGCACCCTAACACCACCCTATACCGTCCTCCCATGTGCTGCGGACAGTTTCTCCCAGCTTGTCTACCTACGCACAGGCCCTAGGGACAGGGTAGCCTCACTATCTGCACTACATTAAAGAACATGAGAACAAAAGAAATACCATACTGGGTCAGACCAAGGTCCATCAAGCCCAGTATCCTACATCCAACAATGGTCAGTCTAAGTCACAAGTACCTGGCAGGTACCCAAAGTCCACAGCTTTCATAATGCACATCCTGGAATAAGCAGTGGATTTGCCAGGTCCTCCTTTAATAATGATTTATGAACCTTTCCTCCAGGAACTTGTCCAAACCTTTTTTAAACCCAGCTACACTAATAGCTTTTACTGTGCCCTCTGGTAATGAATTCCAGAGTTTGATTATGCATTGAGTGAAAAAATATTTTCTCTTATTAGTCTGAAATGGGTTACATTGTAGCGTCATTGCATGTCCTTTAGTCTTTCTACTTTTTGATGGTGTAAACAAATGATCTACGTTAACCCGTTCCAATCCATTCATTAATTTATGGACTTCTATCATATCTCCCCTCAGCCTCTTTTCTAAGTTGAAGAGCCCTAACCTTTTAAGCCTTTCCTCATAGGGGTATCCTTCCCCCTTTATCATTTTGGTGGCTCTTCTCTGTACCTTTCTAATTCTGCTGTATCCTTTTTAAGATACAGCGACCAGAATTTCAAACAATATTCAAAGTGCAGTCAAACCATGGAACAATGCAGAGGCATTATAATATCTTTTGTTTTATTTCCAATTCTTTTCCTTATGATTCCTAGCATTCTATTAGCTTTCTTGGCCTCCAGTGCACACTGCACAGAGGGTTTTAACATGTTATCCACAATGACACCTAAATCCTTTTTCTGGGTGGTGGTTCCTAATGTGGAATTTTGCATCGTGTAACCAAAGTTTGGGTTATTCTTTCCTAGGTGCATAACTTTGCACTTGTCCTCATTAAATTTCATCTGCCATTTGGATGCCCAGTCTTCCAATTTATCAAGGTCCTCTTGCAATTTTTCACAATCCTCTTGGGTTTTAACAATTTTGAATAATTTCACAGGTACACTACCAAAAAACTGCCTCCAGTTTTGCAACTGATTCCTATAGATTTTGGGGTGCTGAATCCAGGAAAAATAGCCAAAATGTTCCATCACGTCACGTTTTCTTGCAAAATTAGATTTCTTACCCATATAAGGAATGTTCACATAATTTCTTTTTAGCCGACTGCAGTTTATTTTCTTGGCCCAAAATAGAGGTTGTAATGGTTAACTAACTAGAAACACTCCCTCATGATATTTTAGAGTGTTTTGTATTCATTTTATACATTAACAGGACAATTGGGAGGCGGGGGGCTAAATCCAGTACTCGCGCTGGCGCATGTTCTTTCCTGTTCGCCTCGCCTCGTTCGCTCGCTCAAACACGGTGGTTGCGACATGAACGTTCCTGTCAAATTTCAGTTTCTTGCAAGTTCATTATTACCTTTTGTTTGCTCAGTCGTAATCCAGCTTTATTCCGAAGTGGTTCACTACAGTTGTAGTTTGCAGTGCTGTGTATTTGTGATGGCTCACAGAGCCAGAGGTTGCGTCAACTCTCCGGACAGTTTTTGTTTTATTTGTGGGGAATATACTGTGAAAAAGCGGCAGAGGAACAATTCTGCATTTATTAAAAAAGTATATTTCGCCTATTTCGGTTTGAAGTTAGGCGATCAAGACAAACCGTGGGCTCCTCACAAAGTGTGCAAGACATGTGAGGAAGATCTACGCTTATGGATGAAAGGTAAAAAACAAGCATTTCGTTTTGGAATACCTATGATGTGGCGTGAACAAAGAGACCACAGCAGTGACTGCTATTTTTGCTCTTGCATTGTGAAGGGATACAACTTAAAAAATAAGAACGTAATAAGTTAACCCAACCTTCCCTCAGCAATTAGGCCTATGCCTCATAGCAACGAAGTACCTGTGCCTGAACCACCAAAATCTTTGGATCATATTTGTGTGGACGGTTCTGATCATGATGAGACTCATCAGATGGCTTTTCCCGATGAGTCCAGTACTTCCGAGTTTGAAACTGAACCAGATTCCAAAACCTGAACTTTTCTCTCAAGCTGAATTGAATGATTTAGTCCGGGATTTAGGACTCCCAAAAGATGCTGCCCAACTGCTAGGTTCTCGGCTTAAACAGAAAAATCTATTGTCACCAGGAACAACTTTTTATTGGTACCGCAACCGCGAGACACAATTTTTGAAGTATTTCAGCAAAGAGGAAGATTTGGTATTTTGCAACGATATATACGGAGTGATGGAAAAGTTTAAACTCAAGTATGATCCTGATGAATGGCGGCTGTTCATTGATTCGTCAAAAGACAGCATAAAAGGTGTTCTTCTTCATAATGGCAACACATTCGCTTCAGTTCCTATTGCTCACTCTGTTATTCTCCAAGAAAAATACGAGAATTTGGCCCTGATTCTTCAGAAGATTCGTTATGATGAGCATAAGTGGATGATTTGTGGAGACTTTAAAATTCTATCCATGCTATTAGGGCAGCAATCCGGTTTCACCAAATATCCCTGCTTCCTTTGCTTGTGGGATAGCCGGGCCCGCGACCTACACTGGGGGAAAAAAGACTGGCCAATTCGGGTGTATTTGAGACCCGGTGAGAAAAATGTTCTTCATGAGAGCTTGGTACCTCGTGATAAAATTCTATTACCACCTTTCCACATTAAGTTGGGTCTCATTAAGCAATTCATCAAGTCCCTTCCAAAAGATGGTGAGTGCTTTCGGTACCTTTGCTCAAAGTTCCCCCGACTTTCTGAAGCAAAGCTAAAGGAAGGAGTGTTTGTTGGCCCTGATATAAGGAAACTCATTTCAGATGGAGCATTCGCTGAAACGATGTCTGAGAAGGAAAAAGAAGCCTGGGATTCCTTCAAGGATGTTGTTCTCAAATTCTTGGGGAACAGGCGGGATGAGAACTATAAGGATATTGTTGCCAGGATGCTCAATGCCTTCAAAGAACAAGGCTGTAACATGAGCCTGAAAGTCCATTTCTTGCACTCCCATGTGAACTACTTTCCCGAAAACTTGGGGGCGTACAGTGAAGAACAAGGTGAAAGGTTTCACCAGGACATCAAGGACGCAGAGAGAAGGTACCAAGGAAGATGGAACACCACTATGATGGCTGATTTCTGCTGGTTGCTGCTGCGGGAAACCCCAGATGAAATATACGCCAAGCAGCGCACCAAGAGAAGCATTCGGGGGAAGAAGAAACGGGCCCACCAGGAGATTGATTGACCCAAGAATGACTTTAAAATCTAAACTGTGTTGACAAATATCGTGTTTTTACTAAACTTTGAAATAAAAATTTGCTAGTTATTACCACAGTGTCGGATCTCATTTATTAGAATTTTATTTTCACACCATCGGGTGTTTGTCTTCATGTATTGCAATGGTGCGGTTTGCATTTTCTATTCTTACATACATACCTGTACAACATTTTTTGCACATTTCTTTGCTTTGCTTTGTGTCTAATCTCGCTCTTATATGCTCAATGTTTGTGCACATGTATGTGGCTGTTTTAAGTGCAGACAATTTTGCTACCATCACAGTGTGTTTTGTTGACATTACTCTATTCTTATGTGCTGCCTTGTTACAATTTTCTTTATTCTTATTTGAATAACTACTAAACAATTAGTATAAAGAATTCATCCAAGAAACTTTTATCTCGATCGCACTCAATCTGAAACGTTCACCTCAAACTGCTAACCCAATGTAGCAAAAAATCTGTACGTGATGGAGCAAATTGGTTACCAGATTTGGATTCAGTGCACCAAAAAACGTAAAAATCAATCGAAACATTAGAGGCAGTTTAAAAAAAAAATTTTTTAGTGTACCTGTGTTTTGTGTCATCTGCAAATTTGATCAATTCACTTGTTATTCCCATTTCCAGGTCATTTATGAATATTTTAAAAAGCAGTGGACCCACCACAGATCCCTGTGGTACTCCACTATTTACTTTTCTTAATTGAGAAAATTAGCCGTTTAGCCCTATTCTCTACCTTCTATCTTTTAACCAGTCTCTGATCCATAATACTACACTGCCTCCAATCCTATGACTTTTTAATTTCATCAAGAGTCTCTCTTTAGGGTCCTTGTCAAAGGCTTTCTGAAAATCCAAATACACCATATCAACTGGCTCACCTTTGTCTACCTGTTTATTCACACCTTCAAAAAAATATAACAGATTAGTAAGACAGACAGGTAGTTAGTCTTTTTATCTCCCATCCTCCCCAATTCTAACCCACCCCAGGCACCACAGTCTGTTTCCATCAAGACGTTATTACCCCTTAACAGATAATTCACAATTGTTTGGGAAGCAAACATAAATAATAGCATTAAATATACCAAATAATTCTAAAGGCCTTTATGCAAATGTAGCAATCCCTACTCCCTTAACAACTCTAAATAACTAAACTCAATAATACAAAGATACAGACAGCAATCCAGCAGTGGTTGGGGCATGTTACTTCAGGCCAGAAGGTCAGGGGGTTCAAATCCCACTAGAGGACAGCAACCTTGGGCCAGAAAGACTGGGGTTTCTAGTCCCACAGGTACTCCTTGTGGTCTTGGGCAAGCCACTTAACCCTCCATTGCCCATGTTCCCTGTAAAATAGTTATCTCCAAGTTATAATGGCCTGTTCAATGTAATTTCAATTTAAACCACCTTGATATCATGAAAGGCAGTATGGGGGGGGGGGGGGGCGCTGGTGTCTATCTAGTCTTTTGTATTGCATACTCCTCTATGATTCTCTCCTAGTTAGTGAAAGGCCATATGGTGCACTCTGTGCAAAGAGGTCCTAGTTATAGGAGAATGAGTCCAATCTTATTGCTACAGACTTAGAAAGTCTGAGGAAGACAGAGAGGTACAGTATTTATTCATTCAGCTATGTATGCCACCTTATCCTTCAATCAAAGTCATCACAACACAATTGGGGGGATACATTTAACACAAGGGGATATGAGACACATATGCTAATACTTACAGGGAACATGGGCAATGGAGAGTTAAGTGGCTTGCCTAAGACCACCTGTGGGACTAGAAACCCCAGTCTTTCCAGCTCAAGGTTGCTGTCCTCTAGTGGGATTTGAGCCCCCAACCTATCAAGCCTGAGGTAACTTGCCCCAACCACTAGGCCACACCACCCAGTATATAGAGGAGACCTACAGGAACACAGTAGAAAAGTCCCATCTCTAGTCTGGCAGCCTCTATGCTGCTTTGGAGGAGAGAGGTCACTTGGAAGAGAGCATCACATTGATTTGGCAGGAAATCACCCTGCATCCAAGACCTGTCCTCCAGGGGATGCAATATCCCCTTGCACTGAGGATGTGCCTCCAGGGGCTTCTGCACAGGATGGAAGGGTTATGACAGACTTCTTAGCTGGCTCTTTGATTAGACATGCAGATAGCTGGATGACTGGTTGGCATAGGCATGGTCACTTGCCTGCTTCAAGTGTAAAGGACCTCACGTGTCACTTAGGATTCTAGACAATGCTGGGGAGGAGCCAGTTGTCATGGTGCATGTGGGCACCAACAACATAGGAAAGTGTGTGAGGTAGAATATGGAAGCCAAATCTGGGCTTTTAGATAGCAAGTTGAAATACAGGAGCTCCAGGGTAGCATTCTCAGAAATACTCCCTGTTTCACATTCAAGACCCAAAAGGTAGGCAGAGCTTCAGAGTCTCAATGTGTAGATGGATGATTGTGCAGAGAAGAGGACTTTAGATTTGCCAGGAAATGGGCAACATTCTAGGAAGAGAGGGCCTTTTCCAGAAAGATGGGTCTACCTTAAACAGAATGGAACCAGGCTGCTGGCTCTATGCTTTAAAAAGGAGATAGAGAAGCTTTTAAACTACATATTAGGGAATAGTTGATAGTCATGCAGGTGTGCGTGGATGGAATAATGTATCTTTGAAGGATATGACAAAAAACATGGATTTTAGGGCATCCCGAAAGAGAGGTTGCAATAACGGTAACTGTAGTCTAGGTGCCCTTAAGTAAACAGCAGACAGAGTTGAAAGATTCCAAATTATCCTTATCAATTGATGAGAAGCTTGTCAATATGAACAAAAACAAACTTTGAAATACCTGTATAAAAATTCTAAGTTGCTAAAAAATAAGATGTGCCAATTAGAGCATATAGCACTGAACAAAGAGGCAGATATAATAGGTATCTCAGAGGCGTCATTGAAGGAGGATAATCAGTGGGACAAATTATGTACTAATGATAGGGTACAAATTATGAACTAATCATAGGGTAGATCCAATTATGGATAGAAATTTTATGTGAGAAGGGGAAGGGAACAGGTGGGAGGGTGTACTACCATCTGCCTGACCAGAATGAACAGAAAGATGGTGAAATGCTAACAGAAATTAGGTAAGCTAACAAAATTGGCAACACAGTAATAATGGATGATTTCAATTGCCCCGATATTGACTTGGTGAAAGTCACATCAGGACATGCTAGGGAGATAAAGTTTCTAGATGAAATAAATGATCGCTGTATGGAGCAGCTGATTCAGGAACTGACATGAGGGGGAGCTATTTTGGACCTAATACTTAGTGGAACACAAGATCTAGCATGAGAGGTGACAGTGTTGGGCCAATGTCACACCAGTTTTTAAAAAGGGTTCAAGGGGTGATCTGGGAAACTACAGACCGGTGAGCTTGATGTCTGTAGAGGACAAAATAGTAGAAACCAGTATGAAAAACAAAATTACTGAACACGTAAATAACAATGGCTTAATGGCAGAAGCCAACATGGATTTAGCGAAGGAAAGTCTTATCTCACATATCTCTTACATTTTTTTGAAGGTGTGCATAAAGAGGTAGATAAAGGTGAGCCGGTTGATATAGTGTATCTGGATTTTCAGCAACCCTTTGACAAGGTCCTGCTTGAGAGACTCTTGGGGGTATGTTTATTAAAGGGCATTAAGGAAGCAAGTGTGCCATTACCGCCTGTTATCAGCACCCTTCTGCCCTTAACACTGCGATAATGTTGCATTAACAAATGTTAAAGACTCCTGCAGCATTAAGGTAACAGGAGGTGGAGAGTGGGCATTGACAGTGGGTGCTTCCTTAATGCATATTGTGCAACGGGTGTTAAAACCCTTTAACGCTAGGAACTCTAACGGCAAGTAAAACCTCACGGAAAGGGTGTATTTTGAGGGGAGAGAGCCTATTTTAAATGTCTGCAATGTGATACACAGACAGGGGAGCTCAAGATGGTGATAGTAGTGCTCCAGTAGCAGCAAAAGCATAGTGCCCAAGTATGAAAGGGCACCAAGTTGATGTTGCAAATGGAGCAAAGGAGGTGGCACTTTGGTCATTCAGTGGAGACTGCTGGTGTGCAAGGCAGACCAGGGAGCTGCCCAGGTTGCACGTCTGTAATGTCCGTCATGATCCCTCATCAACAGTGGCAGCACGCAGACATGCTGCTGCTGAGGAAAAGTGATGGGCGGACCAAGGGTTCCTGGCACCCTAGGCAGAGACTCTGGCTGCCCCCCCCCCCCTTGCAGCTGAATCTGGCTCCGGAGGACGAGGTCGGTAGTGCCAACAACTGTACCTCAACAGGTAGCTGCAAAATGCAGCCACCTGGGGAAATATCACAACTGCTGCTGTCCTCCTCCCTCTGAGACATATCGACGGCAGGCAATGACCGGCAGTGGCAGATGATTGGGGGGAGCGGCATGGCTGTCAATGTGTGCCTCTGCCCCTCCCCCCTCATCTGGACCTGGCACCCTAGGAGCCCGCCAAACCTGTATGTTGGACGGGCCGGGACTGCATACTACCACCATTGACAGCATGCTGGCATGTCAGCATTGTGTGGGGGTGTTGGCGGCAGGTACAGCAACACCTGCCTGCAGCAGACAAAAGCCATGTCCTGGTCCTGTGTGCCATGCACATCACAATATGTGCCAAAGTCTTTCTGATGGGAAACATGTCAGCCCCAGGGCATGCTGTAATCACATGGCAGCACTGTGGCTCAACACACAAAGCCAGTGTGTATATGAATAGAGGGTCACAGGTTCAAGACCTAGCTACCAATCATGTCTTTCATGCCCCTGTGGGTAAACTTTAGCCTACAGTGCAGGTACAGCATCAGCACATGCAACCCCCAATGAATTGACCAGCAAGGGTACAAATACCCATCATCCATTCAGACAGGCTCCACCGTCCACAGCTGGAAGGGAAGGTAGGCTGATAGCACCGGCACACTGAGCAGGCATTAACAAGAGGCATGAATGTCAGAGCGCACTACTAGCACCTGCACATGTTAACAATGCTTGAGCTGATATGGCAAAGTGGCAGGCAGGAATGCCAACCATATCCATTTTTGCACAGCGTGGCAATGTGATTATGTGTGGGTGTGTGAGTGAGTGTTGTATGGCTCTCCAGAGTTCTGTGGCCTTCTGCACTGCATTGTGCCTCTCATTGCCTAGGCTGTTCCTGGTGTTAGTTTGCAAATGTGCATGATGAGGAGCACAGGATTGTTGATATAGCCTGAAACAGAGCGGTTTGCCCAGGATGTGTCTGCATTGGAGGTAGGGTCAATGGCTGAGATATCATAGTGCCCATCTGCCACATGCATGGCCTGGGTGGCCACAGCAGTTCACGCTATGGGGGCACTCTCACTCTGACCAAGCTGTGACCTTGGAACGGCTATGTATCCACATAGTACTATACAGCATCCAGCTCCAATGATGTGGGTGCTCTCCCTGTCCTAGGAATCCAATTATTGTGCCAGATGCTGTTTGTCCCAAGCCAGCATGTACATGGTTGCTCAGTGCACATGGCCTGGGTACTGCCTGGCCACAACTGGTATGTGCATGGCTGAAACAGCCCCGTGGCGGGGCAGCAGGTGCAGTTTGACTGTGATTGCTGTGGTGTATTGGTAGTTTTAGATGGTTGCGACAGCAGTTGTTCCTGGCCTGCTCAGTGTGGTCAAAGCAGGACTGGAAGCCACTACTGCATTTAGCATCCATGGGATCAGCTGCCACTGACATGAACTGTCCTAGGAGGGCCCTTGTCCAACAGCATACCACGATTGTTCAGGAAACAAGATGACTGGTATAGCACACTGCAGACAATACCTGCCACATCTTGGCACTGATGTAGACCCGTAGCATGGCCAGCAGAGACCATCTCTAACAGTGCAATCTCCACGGACCAGGTGCTGGGTGCCCAACCTCACCTTCAGGGTGATCACTTAAACTACTCAGTAGCACAGTTTGTAGCTGTTATGTGTTTGTAGCACACACTGTCAGTGCTTTTTACTTAGATGATGTGCTGGATCAGTGCATTCTCCATTTTGTGATCATCTGTAGATTGGAGTTCCACGTGTGCAGTGCCTCATGGGTACTGGAGGGGGCTAACCTATACTGACACACACAGCAGATATTTTAGGTAATGACCAGCAGTCTCTTTGAATCCAGACATTTCTGTACAGAGAGGGTTCAAGGTGTAGCCTACTGGTTAGTGCAGTGTTTCCATAAACAGGAAACAAGCATTTGATTCCCACTTGTTCATTTTGGGCCTATGTGCTACTCAGGTCATTTCCCTGCCTATAACAGTCCAGGCTCTGCTGTGACTTGCAGACACACATCCTTCTACTTTGTTATGCATTCTGGCCACACTTTGGGTCAGCAAACATGCTAGTCCTCATCATGCCCTTCTGAGAGCATGGTTTTATTGGCCCCGCTGCAGCCCATTGCAGGGAGTCAGACATGTTCACCCTGCAGATGTCAAGCACTTGTTTGAAGGTGTGGTGTAATGGTCATGGCAATGGCTTGGGACCAAGATGTCAGGACTTGAGGCCAACTAGCATGCCTTATGTGACATTTCAGAATGTGTTACTGCTGCATTTTATGTCTGCCACAACCTTAATGTACTGACAACAGCTCATTGTGACCTTGAGCTGGTCACTTAACCCACCAATGGCTCAGCTGACTGCAGGTCTATACAGTCCCTGTTTATCATCAGATATTACCAATTCATCGGTAAGATGTACCCTGACGTGACTGCACTGATACAGCGGTATACTAACAGGCAGACATGCATACTGCTGTAACCTACATGTGAGACATGAGTCATGTATGACATCATGATTATGACTGTACAATTTTGGCTCCATCACATCTTTATCTTTCTATCTTTATCTAGCTTTTTGATATACCGCTTAGGTTGGATCATAAAAGCGGTGTACAATAAAAATAATTGCATAGAAAAGGAAAGGAACGCCATTGTTGGACAAGACAGTAAAGAGGAAGGGGAGAGTTAAAGAATAGGCAGAGAGGACAGACAAGGCAAAGAGAAAGAAGGAAAATCAAAATATGTCTGCAGTACATGCGGACACATTCTACCCCTTGGATAGCCACCTGCAGGTATCAACTTATGTCCGTACATGCCCCATTTGCCCAGTTTGGATGACACCTGTCCAGTTGTTATCTGCACATTTGTCTGGGGTGTTGTATGGTGGTTGTGTGGCTGGGACAGGTGTGAGACCCACATGTCTGGTATCAGACACATTTTCCCACACAGTACATATACTTTGGGCTTGGCACCTATGGCACATTGGTGCTGCCAGCCCATACTACCCTCTCCTCTGCCACCATCCTTCCTTCAGCCCATCCATCCACGTCTGTCATCTGTGTGCAGTCATGCTTCACATGCAAGTAAAGGGAAGGGAAGGTTGCAAGGTATAGAAACAATATTAAAAACCCCTATAGAAACATTGAGAGAAGCAAGTGTGTTTATTCTGGCTATGCTGACATTTGCTGTTTATGCCACTGGAGCTATTCTAGGGTTCCCTAACATGTCCTATGTTCTGGAAGATGGGACTGTTGATGTAGGGCTAGTATGTGACTGAGCATGGAAAAGATTCTTGTTTGAGTGAGAAAAGCAGATCAGATTTGCAGTCCTGGGACGCCATGCTATTATGTTAAACCAGCTGTTGTTTATAGGGGCATGGAATCATTTTGTCAGAAGTATGAATTAATCTCTCTCCCCAGAGCCTGTTGTTTGTTAAGCTTTTCCTGTCCTTGCCTGCCTGAGTGACTCCTCCCCCTGTGTGTGTGGTAGCCATTTTGAATTAATCTCTCTCCCCAGAGCCTGCTGTTAAGCTTTTTCCTGTCCTTGCCTGCCTGAGTGACTCCTCCCCCTGACCCCCTCCCCCTGAGGTATCCTGTAACCTTGTTCCTGTTTTCTCCACGTGTGCATAGGCTGTTTTAGTTTGCTTTTCTCTGATCAGAGAAAGGCTGAACTTTTACAGAGCTCTGCTAGTGAGTGGATTTTTGCCTCCTGGGACATCTTACTGTGAGTTCTAGCTGTTTATTTAATTATTTACTGTTTGTCTAACTGTTGTTTGTTTAATTATTTAGTGTTTGTCTTAGTGGTGTGCAAGTTTCAGCCTTCTCAGCTGTACTTACCTTGCCTCTCTCAACTGGGCTTTGTGTGGTAGCCATTTTGAATTAATCTCTCTCCCCAGAGCCTGTTGTTTGTTAAGCTTTTCCTGTCCTTGCCTGCCTGAGTGACTCCTCCCCCTGTGTGTGTGGTAGCCATTTTGAATTAATCTCTCTCCCCAGAGCCTGCTGTTAAGCTTTTTCCTGTCCTTGCCTGCCTGAGTGACTCCTCCCCCTGACCCCCTCCCCCTGAGGTATCCTGTAACCTTGTTCCTGTTTTCTCCACGTGTGCATAGGCTGTTTTAGTTTGCTTTTCTCTGATCAGAGAAAGGCTGAACTTTTACAGAGCTCTGCTAGTGAGTGGATTTTTGCCTCCTGGGACATCTTACTGTGAGTTCTAGCTGTTTATTTAATTATTTACTGTTTGTCTAACTGTTGTTTGTTTAATTATTTAGTGTTTGTCTTAGTGGTGTGCAAGTTTCAGCCTTCTCAGCTGTACTTACCTTGCCTCTCTCAACTGGGCTTTGTGTGGTACCCCCATCCCCCTGCTGAGGGTTCAGGACAGGGTACCTTGTAACTGCCCTCTTTAATAGGACTTATCTCCCCCCCTCCCTCCCCAGCACCCACCCACCCCTGGGGAAATTGTAGTTTTATAGGTACTTGGACATCTTAGAGGAAAGGGGCTGCTCTCAGGTGCAGCTCTTAATCCAAATCAGTCATACACAGAGGACCTGTGATTAATTAGCTTCAGGTACACAGGGTGTATTAGGGGTATTAGATACACTTTTATTAGTATAAGCATCTACACCAATCCTTATTATATACCAATTTAAAAGACCTAAACACAAGCTTTAAACTAAGATGCAGTCAGAGGTCCAGCAACGAGATGGGGGTTCTCCAGTCTTTTGCATCGAGTGTCACATGTATGATTATCTCCCAGTTGGTGAGAGGTCCTACATATGCACTAAGTGCAGGGAGCTCTTTGCTCTCAGGGAACGAGTCCGTTCTCTAGAGGCTAGAGTAGCAGACCTGGAAGACATAAGAAAGACAGAGAAGTACATGGACGAGACCTACAGGGATATAGTCCTGAAGTCCCACCTCCAGTCTGGCAGCATCCCTGTTGCCATGGAGGAGAGAGGTCACGTGACAGGAGAGCATCACCCTGGTGTGGCAGGAAGTGATCCTGTAACTAGGACCTGTCCTCCAGGTGATGTAAAACCCTCTCGCACCGAGGACGTTTCTCCAGGGCCATGTCCCCATGAGGGGAGGGTCAGGACAGCTGTTATAGTTGGTGATTCAATCATTAGGAATGTAGATAGCTGGGTGGCTGGTGGACGTGAGGATCGCCTGGTAACATGCCTGCCTGGTGCGAAGGTAGCAGATCTCACGCACCGCCTAGATAGGATCATAGATAGTGCTGGGGGGGAGTCTGCTGTCTTGGTACATGTTGGTACCAATGACATAGGAAAATGTGGTAGGGAAGTTCTGGAGGCTAAATTTAAGCTTTTAGGTAGGAAGTTGAAATCCAGAACTTCCAGGATAGCGTTCTCCGAAATGCTTCCTGTTCCACGTGCAGGACCCAAAAGACAGGCAGAGCTCCGGAGTCTCAATGCGTGGATGAGACAATGGTGCAAGGATGAGGGTTTTGGATTTGCTAGGAACTGGGGAACATTCTGGGGAAAGGGGGGGCTCTTCCGAAGGGATGGGCTTCACCTTAATCAGGATGGGACCAGACTGCTGGCATTAACCTTTAAAAAAGAGATAGAGAAGCTTTTAAACTAGAAAATAGGGGAAAGCCGACAGTCACCCAGGAGCGCACGGTTCGGACAAAGGTATCCTTGAAGGATACTACCAAAAGCAGTGAGGTTCCAAAAGGGAGTATAGTAGCCCAAATGCCCTTGAGTAAGGAGCAGACAGAGCATAAAGATTCCCCATTACCCATGCCTACCAATAGCCAGATTAATATTAATAAAATACAGTCTCTAAAATGCTTGTATGCCAATGCTAGAAGTCTAAACAATAAGATGGGAGAATTAGAATATATAGCATTAAATGAGAGGTTAGATATGATTGCACTCTCAGAGACATGGTGGAAGGAGGATAACCAGTGGGACACTGTGATACCTGGATACAAACTATATCGTAATGATAGAGCTGAACAAATTGGTGGAGGGGTTGCGCTCTATGTTAGAGAGGGCATTGAGTCAGAAAGGATTAAAGTTTTGCAGGGAACAAAATATGCTGTAGAATCTCTATGGATTGAAATTCCATTTATGAAGGGGAAGGTGATGGCAGTGGGAGTATACTATCGACCACCTGGCCAGAATGAACAAATGGATGATGAAATGCTCAAAGAAATCAAGGAAGCTAACAAAAGCCACAACAGAATAGTAATAATGGGTGATTTCAATTACCCCGGTATCGACTGGGACAGTGTCACAGCAGGACAAGCTAAAGAGATAAAGTTTCTAGATGAAATGAATGACTGCTTCTTGGAGCAGCTGGTTCATGAACCGACCAGAGGGGAAGCCATACTGGACCTAGTCCTTAGTGGAACGCCAGATCTGGTGCAAGAAATAAGGGTGTTGGGACCACTTGGCAATAGTGATCATAGTATGATCATGTTTGATTTAATCAGTGGAGGACAGATAGTAAAGGAATCCACAGTACTACCTTTTAACTTTCAAAAGGGTGACTATGATAGAATGAGGAATATAGTTCAGAAAAAACTAAAAGGAGTGGTTCCAAAGGTTAAAGACTTACAGCAAGCTTGGGTGTTATTTAAAAATACTATCCTCGAAGCCCAGACCAGCTGTATTCCACGCATTAAGAAAAGTGGAAGAAAGTCCAAAAAACTGCCAGCATGGTTTAAAGGTGAGGTCAGAGAGGCTGTTGCTGCCAAAAGAGCAACCTTCAGAAAATGGAAAAAAGAGCCAAATGATGAAAACTGGAAACAGCACAAGCACTGGCAAGTTAAATGCAAAGCATTGATAAGGCAGGCAAAGCGGGAATTTGAGAAGAAACTTGCTACGGAAGCAAAAACACGAAATAAAGACTTTTTCAAGTACATTCGTAGCAAAAGGCCTGTGAGAGAGTCAATTGGACCATTAGATGATAGAGGGGTAAAAGGTGCAATAAGAGGAGACAAGGCTATAGCAGAGAGACTGAATGAATTCTTTGCTTCGGTCTTTACTGAGGAAGATGTAGGAGTGTTACCCAAGACTGAAGTGGTATTTAAAGGTGATACTGCAGAGGAATTGAGAGAAATATCGCTACACCGGGAAGATATATTACAACTATTTGATAAACTGAATAGTAGCAAATCACCTGGACCGGATGGTATACATCCCAGAGTGTTGAAAGAACTGAAATATGAGATTGCAGACCTGTTATTGGTAATCTGTGAACTTTCATTAAAATCATCTGTAATACCTGAAGATTGGAGGGTCGCCAACGTAACACCAATTTTTAAAAAGGGTTCCAGGGGTGACCCGGGAAATTACAGACCGGTGAGCCTGACGTCAGTACCAGGGAAAATGGTAGAAGCCATCATAAAGAACAAAATTACACAGCATGTAGATAGTCATGGCCTAATGGGAGACAGCCAACATGGCTTTAGACAAGGAAGATCTTGTCTTACTAATCTGATCTGTTTTTTTGAAGGTGTGCATAAACAGGTAGACAAAGGTGAGTCGGTTGATATAGTGTATCTGGACTTTCAGAAAGCTTTTGACAAGGTCCCCCATCAGAGACTTTTGGCGAAGCTAAAAAGTCATGGGATAGGAGGCAGTGTACTATTGTGGATCGGGAACTGGTTAAAAGATAGAAAGCAGAGGGTAGGGCTAAATGGCCAATATTCCCAATGGAAAAAGGTGAATAGTGGAGTACCCCAGGGATCTGTACTGGGTCCGCTACTTTTTGACATATTCATAAATGACCTGGAAAAGGGAATAACTAGTGAGGTAATCAAATTTGCAGATGACACAAAACTGTTTAAAGTTGTTAAAACCCAAGAGGATTGTGGAAAACTGCAGGAGGATCTGGATAAATTGGAAGACTGGGCATCCAAATGGCAGATGAAATTTAATGTGGACAAGTGCAAAGTTATGCACCTAGGAAAGAACAACCCACACTATAGTTACAAGATGCAAGGCTCCACATTAGAAACCACCACCCAGGAAAAAGATTTAGGAGTCATCGTGGATAACATGTTAAAACCCTCCGCCCAGTGTGCAGCGGCGGCCAAGAAAGCAAATAGAATGCTAGGTATCATAAGGAAAGGGATGGAGAATAAAACAAAGGATATTATAATGCCTCTGTATCGCTCCATGGTACGACCGCACCTTGAATATTGTGTGCAATTCTGGTCACCGTATCTTAAAAAGGACATAGAGTTATTAGAAAAAGTACAGAGAAGAGCCACCAAATTGGTGAAGGGGATGGAAGGCTACTCCTATGAAGAGAGGCTAAAAAGGTTAGGGCTCTTTAACCTAGAAAAGAGGCGGCTGAGGGGAGATATGATAGAGGTGTATAAATTAATGAATGGAGTGGAACGGATAAACGTGGATAAATTGTTTACGCTATCAGAATATAGAAGGACTAGGGGGCATGTAATGAAGCTACAGGGTAAACTATTTAAGACAAATAGGAGAAAATATTTCTTCTCTCAACGTGTAATCAAACTCTGGAATCTGTTACCGGAGGATGTAGTAAGGGCTGTTAGTATAGCTGGGTTTAAAAAAGGTTTGGACAAGTTCCTGGAGGAAAGGTCCATAAACCACTATTAAAAAGGGACCCAGGATATCAATGCTTGGCCTAGTACAAGCACTGCAGAACCTGTGTCTTTTGGGGAAACTGCTAGGTACGTATGACCTAGATTGGCCACTGTTGGAAACAGGATACTGGGCTTGATGGACCTCGGTCTGACCCAGTATGGCATTTCTTATGTTCTTATGTTCTTATGTGAGTGCAAGTGAGAGTGTGTTGGTGTGTGGTGTGTGGGTTACACGGGAGGATCTGTGTGTTCTGCCATAATTCTGGGGGGACATGAATGCCTGGCCAGTACCTGGACAGTAGGGATGACCGCTGTGTCACCATGTGCCAGTGTGATGGATGTCAGAAAACTCAGCAAGGGTTCTCTATAGCAAAATGTGAAAACATATCCCTATCAGGAATAAGGGACCAGTAAAACAGAACACCAAATATGGGGTCGAAACATGAACTTGCCCTAGAGTAAAGTGCTGCCTTCTTTTAGGCATCAGCTATGAGATATGTAGCTTATGCGTAAAGAAGGGAGCACTTTACTCTAAGGCAAGTTGATGTTGTGCCCCATACTTGATGTTTTGTTTTACTGGTCCTTTATTCTTGTCAGGGATATGTTTTCACATTTTGCTATAGAGACCCTTTGCTTTTTTCTACTGGTCCATAATGAGCATTGTACAGACTGTTTTCAGAGATGCTCAATGCACAAGTAACTGAGGAGTTCTTCTACTGCCATGTATGCTCTGATGGCAGCTATGTCAGGACAAACATATTACATAGACTTGCTGTTATTATATTAATGACTGCATAGAGCTTACTTTGCAGTGTTCTGGGCATCCAATAGACTAATATATTTAGTCTTGTTGGCCTCCGCATTTAGGTATGATCAGTTTTCATGTGTTATTTGCATGAATACAACACTGTCAGTGAGAGGAGCAGCATAGGGGATGCACATTTTAACAGGGGATGTGGAAACGGGCGGCATCATAGACATTCATCTTTTCAGAATATTGCAAGGGTGGGGACATCCAAGCTATTTAATATATCTACTGTACATCTCCAATTCCAGACACGCGGGTGTGTCCACAATGGAATCGGGTTTAAAATGTCCCCGTCTTTGATTTGAACGTGCCTGTGTCCTGGTTGTGAATGTTATGGAATCGGCCTTCACGGGAAAAATAACCCAAATTACGGTTACACAATGCAGGGTTCCACATTAGGAAACACCACTCAGAAAACGAATTTGGGTGTCATCATGGATAACATGATGAAACCCTCGGCTCAGTGTGCAGCATCAGCCAAGAAAGCAAATAGAATGTTAGGAATCTAAGGAAAGGAATGGAGAATAAAACAAAGGATATTATAATGCCTCTGTATCGTTCCATGGTGCGACCGCACCTTGAATATTGTGTGCAATTCTGGTCGCCATATCCTAAAAAGGATACAGCAGAACTAGAAAAGGTACAGTACAGAGAAGAGCACCAAAATGGTAAAGTGGATGGAGGGATACCCCTATGACGAAAGGCACAAAGGTTTAGGGTAGAGGTATATAAAATAATGAATAGAATGGAACGGGTAAACATAGATCAGTTGTTTACTGCTTCAAAAATTAGAAGGACTAGAGGACACTTAATGAAGCTACAATATACCCCATTTAAGACTAATAGGAGAAAATATTTTTTCACTCAACACATTCTCTGAAATTCTTTACCAGAGGATGTAGTAAAAGCTGTTAGTGTAGCTGGGTTTATAAAAGGTTGGGAAATCAACTGCTTACTCCTGGGATATGTAGCATGGAATCAATGTACCTTTTTGGGAACATGATACAGTAGGTACTTGTGACCTGGATTGGCCACTGGGGGCTTGATGACTCTTGGTCTGACCCAGTATGGCTTATCTTATGTTCTTATGTCCTTGGCAATAGTGATCACAACATGATAAAATTTGATTTAATAAATAGAGGGAGAAGAACAAGGAAATCTACTGTATTAACGTTGAACTTTCACAAGAAAGAAAATATGAGGAAAATAGTTCAGTAAAAGCTAAAAGGAACAGCTGCAAAGGTTTGGTGGGGGGGGGGGGGCATATTCAGTGGTGGCGGCTAGACTATTTAAAATGCCAAGTTGTTGCCACTTTAATTGAACTTGGATATTCACTGCCAGAACTTGTCCGAAATCCAGCACTGAATGTTCGGGTTTGCCAAACAGCAGCATTGCTATCCGGTTAGCAAAGAAATTCATCCTTCATCTGGATAGCCAAATCCAGTTAAAATTAGGACAGCTATTCAGATGGCCTAAATTTAACTAGTGAAACTATCCACTTAGCAGCTGAATATCGCTACTAACTGGTTGGCGACCATCACGACTCCTGATCCAACCACAGATCACTGTGCTTTTAACTAGTGTTTTTTACCACTGAGTAATGGGCTGAGAGCGTTTTAGCCAGTTAGCAGGTCTGATAACCTAGATCATGACAAATTTTCTTGGAATCTAGGAGCCAGCCTAAGAATCTGGCCGCTGAAATCTAGGCCACAGTGCAATCCCCCACCTCCCAAAAAAAGTGTATCATAGTTCTTTTTTTTAGGATTTAGGGCCTGATTTACTAAGACTGTTTTCCTATTTTCTGTGGGAAAAAGCTTAATAAATCAGACTCTTAATGGGCCACTACACAGTGCCAATAGAAGACAGTGGTCTCACTCATCTTCCTCCTTCTCCCACTACCCCTACTGAGCCTTTAAACTACACCTGTGTGGGAGGGGGTAGAAGTGGGGTGCCTCTCTGTGTGTGGTGGGTGAGGGTGTGCCTTTTGTACATACACATTGTGCTCTTTACTTTCCATGCATTCATTTCTTCACCCTCCAACCCCTTGCACTCTTCCTCCCCATTCTAAGCTCTCTCTTGCTGTACCTCCCCCACCTCAATTCTGTTTCCCTTCCTAGACTCTCTCCTCTTCTGCCTCCATCATTTATTGTGTCTGCTGCCCTCTCTCTGTCTTTTAACTTTACAGGCTCTGCTGGTCTTGGCTGCAATCCTGGACTTCCGCCCACTGGGATCCCATCTCTCACAGGCAGACACTGACACTCCTGGCCATGTACTCTGATCTCCAGGTGCCAGTTCTGATTTTTTAGTCACTATGGGGACCTGAGTTTGTATAACCCTCTGCTAACATGTTTTGAATATTCCCCCTCCCCAAGCATTTACATCAGGCCTGGATATTGTTTTGTTTTGTTTTTGCCATCAAGTCACTGCTGACTCCTGGCAATTGAGCTGTCCTGGCAATGTATCACCAAAAGTAGGTTGCTAAGCCTTTTCTTCTGAGGCAATGGAAGGTAAAGTGACTTATCCACAGATACAAGGAGTGCTAGTGGGAATTGAACTATTGATTTTATGGGTACTAAACAGTTGCTCTGACCACTAAGCTACTCCTCCACATTAGTAAACCCAGACTTGATATATTTCATACTTTAAAAAAGATGGCAGGAAGGCCAAGTGACTGTCAGCATGCTTTAAAGGTGGGGTAAGAGAGGCACTGCCCAAAAAAAGTCTTTCAAAAAATGAAAAATTGATCCAAATGAAGAAAACAGGAAACAGCATAAGCACTGGCAAGTTAGATGGAAAGCCTTGATAAGGCGGGATAAGAGAATTTGCAAATAGTTTGCCATGAAAAAGAAATCTCATAATACATCCTTTTTTAAGATACATTTGAAGCAAAAAGCCTGAGAAGGAGTCAGCTGGACAATTAGATGAGAAGAGGAGCAAAAGGGGCACTAAGGGAGAACAATCAAAATAAACATAACTATATCTCAACAAATAGGGGTGACCTACATGGGGCGGTGGGTACATCCTAATCAAAGGCATGGGGAGGGGTGACCTGCACGGAGCAACAGATGCACCTACTCTTGCCGCCTTGCTGGGCAGACTAGATGGACCATACTGGTCTTTATCTGCCATCATATACTATATTACTATGTTACTATGTAAGGCCATAGCAGAAAGACTTAAGGGCATGTTTACTAAAGTATAGCAGGGAGCGCGGGGCTAATGCATGAAAATCGCATGTTCCTACCATGCCAGAGCCGAGTAGCTGCGGTAGATACAAGGAGAATGGTGGCACTGTGCTATGACTGGTGTACTAGTCACATTCCTAGCATGGTAGTAGCGAATGGACGATCATAGTGCATGTGCACAGTACATGCTGTTACAATGCACATCAGGGAAAAGAAAGCTACAGGCACAAAAATAGGGCAGCGGGGGTCAAAGGAAACAGTGTGGACAGTAGGAACTGTGCCCCAAACTTACATACAGGAAGGTATCAACTCACCAGTTCAGAGTAAAAAGGATTGACCGGGAATGGGCCCAGTTGCCTGCACAGCTCAGAGCATAGGGGCTAAGTGCAAGAGGGTGGGGAATGCAAATCCCCAAAGCAAAGACATGCAGAGAGTATGTGTTGCGTCCCTAATTGTAGGTGATAGGTTACAAATGTGGCATCTAGAGATGCTGGGGGCCTTGTATGGGATCAGGCAGGATGTCCACAATGTCCATCATGGTGGACAAGGTGTTGTGTTCCTGACTGTTGGTGATAGGATGCAAATGTGGCATCTAGAGATGCTGGAGGACTTGTATGGGATCAGACAGGGTGTCCACAATATCCATCATGGGGGACAGGGATATGAACCCCCTCACCATGAGACGTCAAGGGTGTCTGTTCACCTATGCTTCAAGGAACATAATACAAGGCCTTTAGTGTGGGGATGGGCTCCATCTCTCATTCCCTCCTCTGATCATGGTATGGATAGCACCATAGGCATAATGGAGTGTGCTCCACAATTTTGCCAGAGTCAGGGGATCTGGACACCAAGCACAATCCATACGCATGCTCAGGGTAGCCTGCAGATAGATGCAGTAGGGTCAAGCAGCATCCCCAGTGGTCAGTACCCTATAGCATGAAAGGGGGGGGGGCAGCCATTCACCCTCAGAGGGCCCCCTACTGGGAGAGGCTCTAGGTGAATACCACATGAATCTCAAACACTCCCAGCTGAGCCCCCAGCTATCCTGGCAACAATAGCCCACCACACATGGGAAGATCAGAAGAGCTCCCCAGGTCCATGGGTTACCTCAGTCCTCAGCCAAAAAAAGTACATCAATCAATAAACTCCAACACTGGAAACTCACATTCAGTGATAAAAGTGCTATGCAGCTGCTCAGAACTGGAAGGCCTCTGGCCCATCCTGCATTGGCCAAGATGAGGGGTCATCTGCCCATAGGAACATGGCCTCTGGCAGCGGCATGGGCTCCTCAGAGCATGTATGCACTGCAACATGCCTTCTCCATGCAGGGGAGGGAGGGGTCAGACAGCTCTTTTGCTGCCAAACAGTCATGTTGCTAGTAAACACATCACCTAATTTGCATGCCCTTTTCCCCAGTTTTCTGCTGGCTCCGATTCTGGCTATGTGGTCAACACTGACTGTAGCACAGAGCACAGTCAGCAGTTTGGTTGTTCTCACAGACATCTGTCAGGTGACAGCGTGGCCATTGCCTTCCATCTTTGTCAAGCATTACCGCTTGGATGTCCACGCTCAGATGGACACAGCCTCTAGTGCAATTATCTTTCAGGATGCTGTGTTTTTTCCTGTCCAGTGGAGGCGCAGCTTTTCATACATCCAACTTCTCTGGACTGCCCTAGCATGACAATATGACAGGTGACATTTTACTTACTGGATAATGTCCTGCTAAGCCAGTCTAGGACCCACCCTGTAATCTGCTATGATCTGCTGTATTCTACTATGATCTGAACTGATCTGCTGATCTGCTATGAGCTATTATGATCTACTATTTTCTGAGGTTTTGCCTGCAGGCTATATTCCTCTTCGTGGGCCTTCTTTTGAAGGGTTTATTTATATAATCTGTTCCCTGGCTTGTTGGTCTTTGTTGCCCTCATTAAGGCTGTGTGTGTGGCCATGAATCCTCTCCATGGCTTGGGTGCGAATACTGGGGTTGTATGCCCCTAGCTACTCTAGATAGGATTGCAGGATGAGGTCATCCAAAGGCTGGTAGGGGAACACACCCCACTTGTCTGGAATGCTCTAGCAGGACTCAAGGAAAGAACATTATTCTTGGCTAAGTACCGTGGGTCTTCTCCATTTAAAGATCTGAAAATCAGGCAAAAAGGTTTAAATTTGATTTTAACTCTTCTGCACTTCTCTTACAACCCCTCTACCCACCCAATTCTAAATGTTAGCATCCTTTGTTGCGCTCCCTTGCTTCTCAGTTCTTGGTTACCTTATCTTTCAAGCATATTTTTCTTTTGGGGTGACTATTTTTAAGCTGCACCATCTTTGCTCTCCATGGTTAAATCCACTGACATTGTATGGAAAGTGTTCTTTTATTTTTTACTATGCAAATCTTTGCTTTATTGTCCTTATTGAATGCTTGTTCTCAGATTTAGTTCCGTCTGCCTACTTATTTCTGTGGGTGATAAAGGAATTAGAGTCATTTATTGTCATCAAACCTCCATACACAGAGATCATCTTTGTAAGATCCTTTTGTTTAAAGAGGGAATGTTTCTTGTGTCTTTGTAAATATACAGAAAAGGGGAGAAAACAGTGTTTATTAACCAAGAACTACAGTTCATGCTACGATTGCTCCTGTACCTGCTGAGATGAAAGTACAAGACTCATATTAATTCACCACCCACGGGTGAGATTATATGAGTTGAATGAAGATGCCTAAAGGTGCACAGAGGGGGTAAAGAATATTGTTATATATTGTATTACAGTGTTTCTACCAAGAATGAAAAACATTTCAAACCAATAACCTAAATTCCAACATAGGAGAAATGACATGGGTGAGTTTTCAAAAATTCATGTGCTATATCTTCCTTTTCCTGATACAGGTGTAGTTGTTTTTGTGACAGTTTATGGAATATCATTCCTCTCTTCACATATCATTATCCATTAAAAACTTTCAAAGGATTTATGCTCCCAGCTTTGTGAGATATACTTCTGAATTAGCCTCTTGGAACATTTATTATGACTGAGTGCCTAAATATTTCTTAAAATATCACTAAACTCCTAAATTTAAATTTAGTAATATAAAAAGTGGGCGGTAACAAGGGAAAATCTAGGGCAAAGAAATCCGCTTAGCACTGATTTCCAACACTGGGCACCTAAATCAAGCTCATAAATCTAGGCAAATGAATGACAGGCCTAAATTTAGGAACATATATTTTAAGCTCCTAAATTAAGATGAATTTTCAGCTGAAAACTGTGGCTGAAAATAGAGTACAAATTTAGGATCCTAATTTGGAAGCCTAAGGGGCATGTTTACTAAAGAGCATTATGGGCGTACCGGTTAGCAAGCATTAATGGCAGTGGTAAAGGTGTTATCATGCATTTCGTGATGTAAACATTAATTCTTGTAGATTACAAAAAAACTAGAGCCAACTTTGCAATTTCACTGTCATATTCATGTTCAGCATATAAAAAGTGATAAGAAATTACTATTTTTATTTCAGTAACATGACTTTTGTAAAATTTGTTGACCAGTGATCCAGAAAACAACCTATGTGATGCTGCAGCATTGTCATTCTGTACCACAACATTGTGCCTGATGATGTTTGAGTGATATGCAGGTCATCCAAGGCCAACAAATGTTCCATTGGCATGCATAATATGGGTCCACCTAACACCTGCAGATATCTGTTGGTCATGTCCAACATACCTGAAAGCTAGAGACATGTTTCCACATGTGATATGTTAGGAAATTGCAAGAACAACTGACAGCTGGGTGGAATTGGAACCTGATAAGCCTCCTGTTGTTGAAACACCCACATAAAGTACGCCACGGTAAGACAGTTTGTGTCAAGGATAGCACATGGGTTAAAAAACTATAGACCCACTGTTAGGAGGAATATTATGTATGGAGGAATATTATGAATATATAAGAAGGAATTTTATATATGTATCAGACATATCAGGATTATTACAAGTATGTTTTCTGTCAGTGTAGGCCACAGGCCATTTGCCAAATCTGCAGAAGAAGTCTGTTAGCTTCTTTACTGTGAAGGTAGGACAGGTCATTTGCTAACCTTGCAGAAAAAGCCTTTTTAGCATAGCCTTGCAAAAGTAATACACACACATTGTATGGAGACATAAGTTGCAGCCAAGATAAGATATGCTAATTCCTTTTCTTTCAGTTCCCCTTTTTGGAGGTTCTGTAATGATAATCTTTTAACTTTGCAAACAGCTGTGCAAAGATGACCCCTTGCTCAAATATAATTCAACCTTGCATCTGTCTGTAACTTTCTATGACGTATTTGGTTATGACATATTTGGTACATCTTTAGGCTATATAAGCTAATGTATATCCTGAATAAAATTGAGTAGCTTATATCATGTTATTTGCTGTTCCCAAGCGCTTGTACTGAGAAACAGGATCCAGGGAGACGGAGCCAAATTCATAGCATAAGCATCAGTTGTGGTAACTGAGAGAAAATATCAGTTTGGGTAACTGATATATAGAATAAAAGAACCCAAGCTAGGCTGAGATAGCTTTCACCCACCATGCACCTTGTTTTACCAGAAAGATGTATTATCTTTCTGGTAAAACAAGGTGGTAGAGGAGTGGCCTAGTGGTTAATTCATTTCCCACCTGGGGTTTCTAGTCTTATAGGCACTCCTTATGGCCTTGGGCAAGCCACTGTTGCTCATACCTCTAACTGCAGCCACAGATGTTTGGAAGCAGCCAGAGGCAAAGAAGTATAGGGCTCTCAGGAGCTTGACCAACCCTGGTATGGCATGAGACTGGCCAGTCAGAGGCTCGAGGTCAGATTTAAGATCCTCATAGATCTCTCTTATAGCTCCTGTGCTCAGACTATAGAGGGAGATGACCTGATCCTCATGCATGTCCTGGAACATGGCTATGGCTCTGAGGAGGCGAGGCTGTCTGGGGTGGACCTCTGCATGCCAACAGCACCATGATTCCCCATACCTGGTCTGTGGCCCCTCCACAGCTGCAGGTCTGTGCTGTTGCAGGGCTGGACCCCTGCCCATTGTCACACTCCCTGGCACAAAATCTCCCTCATTTATTTATTTATTTATTTGAGCACATTTTTATACCGCTCCTTCCAGTGATCAGCAGCGGTTTACATTTAACAATTAACTCTGCATAGATTAGCAGTTACATAAAACAGTAAGAAAATAACATTAGAACATTGAAAGGTGGCATTGTTTTAAGATAACTCAATAAATAGTTCAAAACTGTTTACATGAAAGAAGAGAACATATTAACATACATGCTATATAATTAACTATATATAGTATTTGTGAACGAAAATACAAGTAGATTTACTATTTAATTCTTCATGGATTTGAGGGTTCAAAATGGTAACAGTGGGATGACCTCCGTCTAATTGTTTTCATCACAGAATTACTCTAAGTTATTTCTGTCTGATTGAAGTATTCTTGAAATAAGTGTGTTTTAAGGCTTTTATGGAATGATGTGAGATCTTTGTTAGCTCTTAAGGTGTCAGGGAGTTTGTTCCATTGTGTTGGGGCGGTGTATGTGAATGCTCTATTACTGGTGAATGCCTTTGCTTTGCAAATGGAGAGGGGGGTTTGTAGTGTATTTAGGTTGTGTGTACGTCTTTTCCTGTTGGTGGTTTGTGGCTTTATGAGTGAGGCAAGGTAGGATGGGGCAGAATTGTGTATTAGTTTGAATGTTGTTATTTTGCATCGTATGCGTGCATGTATAGGTAGCCAGTGAAGTTCTCTTAGGATAGGTGTGATGTGATCTGAGAAGGGTACGTTCATTAGGATTCGGGCTATTACATTCTGTGCCATCTGGAGTATGTTTGTTGTTTTTTTTGGGCAGGCCTTGTAGTATGCCATTACAATAGTCCAGATGTGGCGTTATGATTGCTTGTATTATTGATCTAAAGTCTGATAGTTCAATGATGTTACGTAAGGGCTGTAGGGTTCTTAGTTTGTAGAAAATGGTTCTATTTATTTATTTATTTAACAGTTCTTCTATACCGCTCTATTTTAGATCAGAGCGGTTTACATTTAACATCAACTATACAACACAAGGAACTTTGAGTTGTATTTAATAGTCTTAGGTGGGTTTCCATGAGTTGTATTTAATAGTCTTAGGTGGGTTTCCATGAGTTGTATTTAATAGTCTTAGGTGGGTTTCCATGTTAAGTGTCAAATCTAGAGTGACACCTAGGTACTTTAGTTCTTGTTTAGTGTTATAGGTTGCATTATTTAGTATGATTGTGCGGGGGTGTTTAAATTCCGGATTTTTAGAGATAAACATTACTTCAGCTTTTTTATGATTGATAAGCATATTGTTTTGTTGGAGCCATTGTTGTGCTTCATTAAGGCAATTTTCTAAGTGGCTGTAATCTGGGTTACATATATCCATTTGTGTATAAAGCATTATATCATCCTCATAGAGATGATAGTCAATTTTGTGTTTTTGGAATATTGTGCAGATGGGTCTTAGGTATAGGTTAAATAATATGGCAGATAATGCTGAGCCCTGTGGGATACCTTGTGTCTGTGGAAAGGTATTGGATAGATTTTTATCAAAGTATACTTGTTGTATCCTGTTGGATATATAAGAAGAGAACCATTTTAGGGGGTTCCATTTATACCTATTGTTTCTAATCTTTCTATGAGGATCTTATGATTCACTGAATCAAAGGCTGCAGTTATGTCGATGAAAATTAAGACAAACATTTTTTTGCAGTTTTCAATGCCTTTATAAAGTTTATCAAATAGTACTAGTAGTAGTGTTTCTACTCCATGTGATTGTCGAAAGCCATATTGTTGAGCATCAAGTGCATTTGTGTTATCTATGTGGTCTTGCAATTGGTATTGTACGGATTTTTCAATAATTTTGGCTATAAAAGGTATACTTGATATGGGTCTGTATGAAGATGGATCTGCTTTGTTTAGTGATTTGTTTTTTAGTATAGGTCGTATTAGAGATCTTTTTAGTTCTGTTGGCATGTTTCCTTGTATTAGAGATTGGTTTACAATGTTTAGTATTATGGGTGCAATTTCTGCTTTAGTATTCTTGATCCAGTCTACTGGACATGGGTCAAGGGGGGATGTGGTGGTGTTTATGTTTGTGATGATGTTTAGAAGCTGTCTGTTATCTATTGGGTAAAGGTTTTCCCACACTACTGTGAGGTTAGTATTTTGTGTTACCCTTTGAGATGCATTATTTTCAATTTTATGGGAGATTCTTTCTTCGTTAGAGTTTAATTTTTTAGAGTAGTGATCAGCCAGTGCTTGAGCATTTATAGGATATTTTGAATTAACGTCTTTTGGGGGTTTGGTGAGTGATTTTACAAGCTCAAATAATTCTCTTGGTTTATTTAAAGCATTAGTTAATTTTTTGGTGTGATAATTCTTTTTTGCCGTATTTACTATTTCTTTATAGGATTTAAGTAGTGATAAGTATTGTTTTTTGGTCTCAGTTGATTTCCTAGCTCTCCATTTTTCTGAGATCTTTCTTTGCTTTAGCTAGATCTGCTGTGTACCAGGGTTCAGACCTAATTTGGTGAAGCACACTTGTTTTATGTCATCTGCATGTATAAAGTGCCGTCACGCATTACCATCAAGCAACTGCTGTACTCCCTCATCACGCAACTATGGGACAGCACTCGCAGCAAAGCCAAAGTGAGCTATCATAGATGATAGGATCAGCAAAAGCACTGCATCTCAAATAGGGACTGTGGGGGAAAGGAAGGGGCTGGGGAGCTGATGGCAACAAGCACAACACCCCTGGGTCGTAGTCACCATACACAAGCAGCATAAATAAATTGATGTACAGATGATCTGCGCACTGCGCATAAGGAAGGCTCTCCGTCCAGTACAGGATCACATTTAAGATCCTCACCTTGACCTTCAAAGCAGTCAACTGTATCACCGCAAATATATTGTCAGATCTGATCCAACTTACTCCAAACAACAGATTAAGAAGAACCACATCCTGCAATACCATCCTCCTTCCAAAAGCCATCACAAAATGCAACAAATCCACTAGAAAGCGTGCCTTTGCCTTATTCGCCCCTTCTTGCTGGAACTCCCTCCCAACAGAAATCCGCAGCATAAATAACCTCCCCCAGTTCAGAAAAGCCCTCAAACTGCAATTATTTATACAACACTTTGGTAACTCCGACAGCATCACCTAGACAGTACCACATGATCTTATAGTCTAACAAGCCAACGCTGTCTAACCAATTTCCGATGAAAACTCTTCACCTCCCCCATCTATCCCCCTTAGGGCCTGTATCATAAACTTAGATGTGATGCAATCCCTGTGTATATAATGTATAAAGTTCACCTGTTACCCTTGTTTAAATCTCCCTTTGTTTGCTATGTATAAAGTTCACCTGTTATCCATGTTTAAACTCCCTGTTCTATGTAATTTCAATGTATGGCTGTTCCTCATTGTACAAACTTGTTTATTGTAAACCGTGCTGATGCCGAATAGTGCGGTATAGAAAAACCTTAAATAAATAAATAAATAAATAAATAAATAAGGTGCCCTGCACATGTGCAAGGCGCAGAACATCACCCTAGATGCCCTGCGCATGCGCAAGGCACGAACTGTCAACCTGAGGCACCCTGCACATGTGCAATGTGTGGAACATCGATCTAGGCACCCTGCACATGCGCAAGGTGCAGAACATCACCCTAGGTGCCCTGCACATGCACAAAGTGTGGAATGTCACCCTAGGTGCCCTGTGCATGCACAAGGCATGGAAGGCCCTAATTTGGTGAAGCACACTTGTATTATGTCATCTGCATGTATAAAGTGCCATCATGCATTACCATCATTAACGCTGCTACAGAGAGGTGCTTGCAAACCCCAGTTTCATCTGACAGTGGTGTAAACATGCCAAATCATGGACACAGAGTGAATGTGGAGGGGGAAAATGTTGCAGAACTGCAGGCCCCTGCAGGACATATCACCCAAGGAGGTGCCACAGTGGCAGGCTCAATTAGGGATAGCTGGAGACACAGGACAGGCAACGGAACAAGCAGGCCCGTCCAGTGAGGTACGCCATGCCAAATGCCTGCCAAGTCAGGGTAATATAAGCACAAGAAGAAGCATGTGCCAGAGGAGTCATGGAAGAGGGCAATGAGTTTCACACAAGGGGAGAATGATGTGCTCCTCGTGCAGGTGCTTGAGAACTATGAAGAGCTGTATGGAAAGCTGAGCTCCAAGACCCCTGTCAGCACACAAAATACCCTCTGGGAGCAGATAGGGTAGGCCGTAGCTGAGGTTCGTGGTCCACCAAGGGACTGTGAGGGTATTCTTAAGCGCTTCAATGACATAAAGCGCTCGGTCAGGGCGCGCCTCACAGCAGAGCACCAACACACCCTGGCCACCACTGCCCTGGAAGAACAACTGGCACAGCAATTAAGGCTCATGTACGTGCATGGACTATCCCCAGAGCTAGACACGGCCCACCCACATGTAGCTATGTGCTGACATGCATCCAGGTTTGGACCACCCTTGTTTATATTCATGATTATGCCTATGTCCATGTTTATGTGGCAACACAATATACTACCCATGCCAAAAGGCATCACAGTGGTGCACAATCAGTACAAGCAGGCAGTGGATACATTGGTCATGGGTGGTGGGGGTGAACCATGCTAACCACATAATGCAACCATTCTTGGTCCCACACCCCTAATGGTTCCCCTCACAGACATCTCCCGCTACCCACCATAGTGTGCTTGTGGGCCTGCACATGGCCAATGCCATACATGCTGGCCACAACAGTGTCATATGGCCAAGGTCCCCACACTGCCGAATATTACCACTCAGGTCACATATGAACTGCAGCACTCTTGCCCCCATCTCACCTGCAGCTGTCCCCTCACCAACCTGGATGATGTCATGCTGCAGAAACAAGCCATCACACAAACAGTCACATACACCTGACAACATAGCCAGTGCCATTGCAAGGCTGCACTGCCCCTCTATACATCCCCTCCCCATACCACAGCAAGATGGCAACAAGCGGTCACAAACTGTCCCCTCTGCCTCATCCTCTGCATCCCTATCACCACACACCTGTGTCCCGGACAACAACATCATGCCATTGTGTCCCTGCATGCACCAATGCGGACTGCCCTGTTGGCATGCTGCATGTGACCCTGGATCATCAGATGCTGCACCAGTGTCATGCACATTGGCAGGATGTCTGTACAGTGCATGCAAAGGTTTCCATCCCCTGTGTGTTAGTCATGCCATGGCACATTACAACCTGTAATCAGCATGGGCTGTGGGGGCTGACACCATGTGTTGTACACAATATACCAACACATGTTATGGAGCACGACATCCCTCACTGAAATACGGGAAATAAATAGGCCAGATGATACATGACAGCAGGATCTTGGCCAGATTTCTATGCCCTTGGATGTGAACTATACTGTGGAGTCACTGTTTGCTGCAATTACAGCTGCAATTGTCTTGGGGATTCGCACTATTGTCTATGCTTATCTAGGAACTGGGATGTGACCCCATTCATGAGGACCCCATTTCTCAAAATCAATCTATTTTCTGGTATGCGTTGGTGTACAGCACACCTACTGTGATGCCACAGATACCAATTGGATCAGATTGTGCCCTCTGCCAATGCGACTCCATGGCATTCATCTGTGTCACATTAGGGAAGCTTTGGCAGTGTATGTTGGGTCAATGACCTGCTGGGTGGTGAGCCATTGTCCCTGTCTTCAATCCCATTCAGGCTGTCACAGGTCTTCCATGATTAATGCAGTGTGTCTGATGGCACCCATCGGACCATTAAAACTGAAAAAACCTCCGCATTACAACTTGAAAGCTGAAATCGTAACTAAATAGTGACATGCAAATGTCTCAGCATGATTGTACACTCTTCAAAAGCAATATTTCTATAGAGATGTATTTTATAACAAATAAAGGTCTCAGTTCTAATAGGAAGCCAATAGACTCAACTAAATGTCTAGTGGACTGATATCCTTATTCACATCAATGACCTTTTGCAAAAGAGTGTAAATCAAAATACGTTCAAAAATTGTTAATGAATAAAGTGCTTAACTTTCAGGAAAATTGAGCTTGCAAGCACTTTATTCATTAACAATTTTTGAACGTATTTTGATTTACACTCTTTTGCAAAAGGTCATTGATGTGAATAAGGATATCAGTCCACTAGACATTTAGTTGAGTCTATTGGCTTCCTATTAGAACTGAGACCTTTATTTGTTATAAAATACATCTCTATAGAAATATTGCTTTTGAAGAGTGTACAATCATGCTGAGACATTTGCATGTCACTATTTAGTTACGATTTCAGCTTTCAAGTTGTAATGCGGAGGTTTTTTCAGTTTTAATGGTATATCCCTCCAGCAAAAAAAGACCACTACGTCAGTTGTAATCACCCATCGGACCATGACACCTGCTCACCTTCCCTGTCCCTGACAATGTAAACCATCCTCACAGCATGCTGATGCCATCACCATGCTTCACTGTGGAGATGGGTGCCCTGAGGTGATGGTAAATGATAAATTGGCCAGCACGTGATGCATCCCATGATGAGCAAAGGGTTAATGGTGCTGTCTCATCTGCTGACATGACTATCAGTCATGTGTTGGGGGGTCTGGTACATGATCAATGGAAACAGAAAACATGTTGTCCTATGTCTGTTTGTGAGCAATGGTTCTCACAGGCCCTCTTTCCTATGTGGTCCCACTCTGTGGAGTGTATGCTTATGGTGGTCCCATGGACACATACCCCCATCGCCGCTGTGGATCTGTGCAGCTCCCTCAGTGCTATCCATGGTATCCTTCTAGCATCTCTGGGCATTGACCACGTTGGCCGATCTGTGAGTATGGGTGGGCAGCCTCTCCTGTCAGGTAAGTAGGGGTGCTACATTCTCTCCATGTTGTCATGTGGTCTGTGAGGATGCTCCATAGTGTTATTGCCATATGAGAAATCTGTTATTGCACCACCCTGATCTCTATATCCCCACATCTTTGTGTCTGAGCTGTCCCGAGTGGCCCTTGGTGTGCATGTTGTCTGCTTAGTGATGTTGCAGAGTCCTGGGCCTCATGGAATATGCATATTTACAAAAGTATCATGCTCACAGTTCAGGTGATACAGATTGCACACAGGTGGACCCTACCCAGCTCATTAGATAATGGGCCAGAGTGTATGTTCACCTGGGTAGACATGTCAAGGGTACCCTACCACTCAAGTGGTCAACAACTGACCCCCACCTGTCCTTCTCACATATGACCCATACACCTCCCCCCTTCCAACATGATTGACATGGACATGTGGCCATTGCTGATGTTGTCCCCACATCCCTCCCCTCCTGCCCCTTTGGAGCCTCTCCATACTGGCATTTGTCCCATACATTCCATAACTACAGCTGCAGTCACCTTACCCACACACCTGTTCCTGGCAAACTCCACAGCCCCCTCTCTATGTGCCTCCTTCCTGCCTGTGTGCTGTGTTTGACAAATCTGGGCTCACTCTACCCTTAGGACCATGTCATTGATTGCTGTTGCAGGCTTTGCGCTGTCCGCCTGCACCCACCAGGTCACTCTTCACCATAGTGGTGGATGTACCTATGGAACATCAGCTACCCCATCACACACTCAGTTCCCCTGTCCCACAGCTATGTCCTGGGTCCACCACCCTTTGCCCACTATGCCATGTGTGCACATATGGACATGTACTAGTTGCTAGGCATGTGGGTGCAGTGGGCAGAACGTGGCCACCATTGGTTCCCATGCTCTGCCTGGGAGGGTGGCGCTATTGGTGTGGTCCTAGGAGGTGGCAACCAGCAGCACACAATACCATCCCCCACTGTCTGCTGTCCGGACCAGACCATGTGTATCACACAGGTGTACCTGTCAGAACCCCTCAGAACCCATTGTATGTGTGCACCATTGTGCAAAGACACAACTGAGCCATGGTTATCAAACAATATACACACTCTATTTTTCTATGTTAAAGTCATTAAAAAACAGTATACAAAATATATCACTATCTCTATGTACATGTAAAACCATGTTGTAAAGGCACACAGTGCCAACAGTGTGCCCGGTATGTGGGCCTATCACATTGTGGTCCCTGGTCAGGGGTGTTGACATCACCTGGGACCCAGGAATGCAGGGGGGCTAGGGAGAACACACACCCTATAGTGCACTACTCCCATTGAGGGCTACCATGGGATGATGGCTCATGCTCTGCGGAGCCTGGGTCCACACCCCTCTGCCTCCACAGCTCATGAGCCATCAAGACCACAGCATCCACCAATTGCCCCACAGTCTGTCAGGGCACACTGGCCCTGTGAGATGGCAACCAGTGCCACAGCCAGAGTGTGGTCCCGATCCCCCTACCCCAGGCCCCATGCATATGGAGTCTGTGTAGAGTCCTCGGTCCATACCCTGGCTGAGGCACTGTGTGCCCCCCATGGGGATGTCCCCACTATTGCTGCAGGACTGTGAGGCAGCTGACAGGGCTCCACTGGGCCCCCTGCATTCATGGATCCTAGGTGTCTGTCTGCTGGTGGGCTGCTGCACCTGTGCAGTATCTCAGAGGCACAGTACCCCACTGCCTCTGCCCTGTCCTCCTCCTCTGGCTGATCCTCCCTCTCCTTCTCCCCCCACACTTCCCATGTCTCCATCTCTGCATCCTCCTTGTCGCTCTCCACCTCCTCCTCCACTTCGCCCCCATCAGGTATGTTCTCCCCCATGTCCAAGGCCTCCTCCTCCTCCTCCATGTCCTCTCCATCCTCATCATTGTTGTCATCATCTTCCTCCTCCTATTCTGCCTCTGCCTCCTCAAGCTCTCTCTCCTCCACCTCCTCGCCAGACATGTGCTCCTCCTCCAGTGCCTCTGCCACTGCAGCCTGGCCTGCTGGCACCGGCCATGCTGGGTCTCTGCCACCTCCTAACCCTTCAGCCATTGCTGGTGTCTGTATGGGCTCTGTGAATGGGAGAAGAGAGTGCCATATCAGCCACATGTTCTGTGCCCACAGGGTAGTTGTCACCTGCTACAATGCCTGAAACACTTGTACATAGATGACAGCTTGCTGACCATGCAGCAGGTCAGCTATGCAGAGTGGGCCATGTGGTCCTGCAAGATCAAACAGGATGTGAACGGCACACATGGGATGCATCCAGGGGGGTGTGGGCATGACAGACAAGGAGTTGAAAGTTGTCCAGCCTGTGTGGGTAGTGGCAGTGAGGGCCAGATCCCCTCTGGTGTGATTGTGTCTGGGTGGGTACCTGATCTACCAACCCTGGATGCCAGCCTCATGAATCGGGGGCACACACTGTCCCCTGTGGTGTCTGCACTGAACAATGGAAGGAAGTGCATAGACAGTGGCAGATCCCCAGCACTGTGTGATCCCCAGCAGGGTGTGCATGGTATGCACTGGGGGGAGGGTGTGTGACCTACAGTGTGCATGCATCTATAAGTCATCAGGTAAGGTCTGACATGCATCTGATGTGTTCTGTGGGGATGGTGAGGTGATGTGCCCAAGGAGTGCCACCCAGCATGCTGGGGATGGCAGGAGGTGAGCAGTACGCAAGGGGGCTATGCAGTACACTGGAGTGACTGCTAGTCCACATGTGCTGTATATTAGCAAGGGGGTGCGAACATATGTTGACCTGGTTGGGTGACCAAGGTGTGGTTAGGTGCCCTGATGATGTGTTTGAGGTGGTGTGGGGATGCATGGTGTGTCATTGAGACAGGACAGGCAGGTCTGGTGTGACAATTGGATGTGTGTTGCAGTGGAGAGGGTGGGGCATTGATGTTGAAAGGACGGCAAAATGGGGAGGGATGGGAGGACTGGGGTGTCGGTGGTGGGTACTGAAGCGGGGGTCCATTACATGGGCATGGCAATGTTCTGTTTCAGGTGCCATTAACTCATCCCAGCAGCAATGTACGGCAACCAGGCAACAGCCACCAGCAGCACCAGAGGACTACAAAAAGGGACTGCTACTTCTGGAGAGAGATCTGCAATTGTAAGTATTTACTTCTGGGAATTTTTCTAAATCTTGGTGAAAAAGGAATTCTTAAATTAAAGCTGATTAATCTGTGAATCCAATGTATTTGTTAAATCAGTCAGGGCCTAGTATCAGCAAATAGCTTTTAGTGAAATTAAAAAACTCAACAGTATTATCTACCATTGGGGAAAAAGGAGGGTAAAACCTCTATTGGGACTTTGGAAATGGAATTTCTCAATGTCTCTGATTTGCTTCGTACTCCCAAGGAACAGGGATTGGCCGTTTCTACATTGCTTGTAACATTAGCTTTGTCTTCCGATAGAGTGGCTCCTTAAGTTGTATTATAAAAAAAGAGCTAATCTGTTTGATGGGAAAAAAAATTTTGCTTTTCCCAGATGTTGCCAGGGAAATGCAGAAGCGTTGGAAATCATTTTTGTTACTTAGACCTGGAGTAATGCAACTTGGAGCTTCTTTTGTGCTTCGGTTTCCTTGTAAATGTATACTAGTATATAAGTCACAGAAATATGTGTTTTTTTCAACCTGAAGACCTTTCTTCCTTCATTAGCACTCATGTGGCTATTTCTTCTCCTCCTTGAGTAGATTTTGTGTTTTCCCATTCATATATATGTAGGTTCTTGGACCTTCTGCCTTCACTTGATTTTTGATAAAGTCCATTCTTTACTATACCAATGGGGAGATCCTGTCCCCCTTGTGTTAACGTTGTCACTGCCCTCTATTTGGTGGACTAGTGATATTTCTTGCCTTTATTATCTTTGGTTATTGCTTGTTTTGTATATTGCTGCAAGTTGTATCTTTCTGTACAAACTGTTTTGCTTGATTTATTGTTAAAATTTGATAAATAAAATAATAAAAAAAACCTCAACAGGTAGCTTTCAGTTTAAGTTTAAAACCCAGCAGAGAGTTTAATATTCAGTCAGGGCCTAATAGCAGCAAAGAGCTTTCAGTTTAAATTTAAAACACAGCAGAGAGCTTTCTGGTTAAATTTAGAACCCAAGACTTCCTCAATCCAAGCAAAGGCTGTTGGAATCACCCACAAAATTGGTCACAGATTACCTTAGAAGCATAGGACAGGGTACTGTGTAGCAGCCAGTTTTTAATAAGTCTTCTTTCCCTCCCTCCCCGACACCCACCCACCCTGGGATAATTGTAGCTTTATAGGTGCTTAAATCTCTTAAAGGAAAGGAGGTGCCATATTCACTCTCAGGTGCAGCTGTTTATCCTCATCAGGCATACATTAAGGACCTGAGATTAATTAAGCTTCAGGTGAACAAAGTACATTAAACATATTAGGTATAGTTTTATTAGTATATGTATCCCTAGCAACCCTTACTGTTTTTTTCTTGCCATCAAGTCAGTGTTGACTCATAGCGACCCAGCTACCTCTGGGTTTTCTTGGAAAATATCACCAGAAGTAGATTGCCAGTCTTTTCTTCTGAGGCAATGGAGGGTAAAGTGACTTGCCCAAAGTCACAAGGAGTGCCTGTGGGAATTGAACCCTTGATGTTCCAGGTATGAGGCAGGTGCTCTACCCACTAGGCTACTCCTTCATGCCTAAAGAGCTTACTAAGGGTTGCTAAACACAACCTTAAAACTAAGATGCATAGAGCAGTCCAGCAGCAAGATGGGGGTTTTCCAGTCTTTTGCATTGAGGGATCTTATGTGAGCACTAGGTAAAAGGAGCTCTTTGCTCCCAGGGAATGAGTCCGATCTCTGGATGCTAGAATGGTAGACTTGGAGGACATAAGGAAGACAGAGAGGTACATAGACAAGATCTACAGGGATATAGTACTGAAGTCCCACTTCCAATCTGGCAGCATCCCTGTTGCCATGGAGAAGAGAGGTCACGTGACAGGAGAGCATCACTCTGGTGCGGCAGAAAGTGATCCTGTAGCTAGGACCTGTACTCCAGGTGATGTAAACCCCTCTCTCACCGAGAGGGTGTCCACAAGGGAAGAGTTAGGACAGCCGTTATAGTTGGTGATTCGATCATTAGGCATGTAGATAACTGGGTGGTTGGTGGATGCGAGGATCACCTGGTAACATGCCTGCCTGGTGCGAAGGTAGCGGACTTCACGTGCCACCTAGACAAGGTCTTAGATAGTGCTGGGGAGGAGTCTGCTGTCTTGGTACATGTCGGTATCAATGACATAGGAAAAGGTGGTAGGGAGGTTCTGGAGGCTAAATTTAGCCTTTTAGGTAGGAAGTTGAAATACAGAACTTCATAAGAACATAAGAACATAAGATATGCCATACTGGGTCAGACCAAGGTCCATCAAGCCCAGTATCCTGTTTCCAAGAGTGGCCAATCTAGGTCACACGTACCTAGCAGTTTCCCCAAAAGACACAGGCTCCACTATGCTTGTATTGGGTCAAGCACTGCTATCTTGCGTCCCTTTTAATAATGGTTTATGGACCTTTCCTCCAGGAACTTGTCCAAACCTTTTTTAAACCCAGCTACACTAACAGCCTTTACTACATCCTCTGGTAACAAATTCTTCTTACTTCTAGATGATACTGCAGCAGGGATATGTCAATCAATATCCGACATATTGAAATCACCTATCAATAGCACTTCTCCTTTCCTGGAAATACTGTGTATGTGTTCTATTAAATCCCCGCCCACTTCTTCCTGTGAGGGAGATCAGTATATCACACTAATGCAAATGGATTTCCCTTTCCCTTTTTCTATTGTAATCCACAGTGTCTCCTCACTCCCTTTTAAGCCCTGTAATCCTATAGCTTTACATTTTATTTTTGACATAGTGCCATTCCTCCTCCCCTTCTTCCTACCCTGTCTTTCCTGAATAAGGTATAGCCTGGTATAATTACATCTCAGTCATGGCTGTCTGTGAACCATAACTGCCACTAAATCTAAGTCAGCCTCTTCCATTAAGCTTCAACATCTGGGATCTTATTTCCCATACTATGGGCATTTATACACACTGCTTTCCAGATATTGCCCCTTTTACTCATTTCTACAGAGGTATTTAAAATTTCATTTACCTGAGGGCTTTCGTCACCCATCCCCAATGAAACTAGTTAAAAAGCCCTCTTCAGTCAGTTAGCCAGTCTTCTACCCTTCATGGGCAGATGGATGCCATCTCTGCTCTGCAGCCCTTGGATTATCCCATGGTCCAGAAAATCAAAACGCTCTTGATAAGACCATCCACGCAGCCATGTAGTCATCTCCAGGATGAGAGCTTCTCTGCCTTTACAGGGAGGATTGAAGAGAACACCTGCACACTTATCTGCTTCACTCTCTGTCCCAGAGCCATGAAGTCACTTTTGATATGCTCAGAGGAATACCTAGCAGTATCTTGTGCTGACATGAATGAGCAAGACCAGATAATAGTCAGTAGACTTTTTAAGTCTTGGCAAACTATCCGTAACATCTTCGATTTTGGCACCTGACAGACAGCATACATCTCTGGACATCAAGTCTTGGTCTGCAGATGGATGCCTCAGAACCACTCAGAAGAGAGTCACTAATCACCACTACCCTTCGCTTTCTTGTGGTCACTGATTCTGCAAATATGGGGTGCTGGAGCTCTCGTTCTTCCCGATCCTAGGGTGTTTTCACCTCCTCCACTTCTAGGGTTGCATACTGGTGCTTCAATTCAAGGGCTGGTGGAGTTGGATTATTGATTCTGCTGGCTCAGGTGACTTGTCCAACTTTCTTCATTCTGTAGTCTGCCATCTTCACCTCTGTCAGACTGCTTGGATGTTTCAAGAGGCATCTCATCAATGTATTTTTTGCTGACTTGAATGGTTCTCAGTCTCACCACCTCTTTTCTGAGTTCCTCTACTTGTTTCATGAGCGCTTCAGCTTGCAGGCATCCTGCACATTGAACCAGTTCTTCAAATGGCATCGGGCTCTCTGTACAGACAGAGGCAGAAGCTGTAACAGGAGCAACAGCTTTGGCAATATGATTTTTCCCAGTCATCTTTCAGTTGGTGAAGCTTTGGTACCTGTTGACGTAAACGAGAGAAAACTGCTAAAGACCCTAACTTTTTATTTTTAATTTATATTTAATTTGTTTTCTAGCCTCTTGTTACAGTTTGCTCTCTTCTTTCCATACAACATCATTACTAAACTCGCTGCTTCAAGAGCCTATTTACATCCATATTTACTCTACACCTCTATAACTACCAACTGCCTATACAATCACCCCCAATCCCCCTCCCCCCACCCACTTCCATTATCCATTATTCAATGATTCATTGTCTGTTTTAATCCACCTTTTTCTTTTCTCCTCATGCTTTCTCGACTCCTTCCATCCTCCATGTTTCATACCATTGCCACACCTTCCTGTGTTTAACCTTGTGCGTTTTATATTTATTTATTTAAAAGGTTTTATATACTGCTTTGTCCTGAAATCAAAGCGGTTTACACTTCAAACAATCAATATCAGTGTCAGTAGGGGTAGGCATGCAGTGTTAACACTTGTGGGTATTTGTGTGAGTGACGGGGATGATTTCATGGTGTGCTATTTACAGGATGAGCTATGTACAAGGGGTTTTATACAGGGAGGGTAATATCATGTTTTAACAACTTAAACAGACTTGTAACTTCATACTCGTTTTACAAGGAACATTCAATTGTAAATTGAAACATTGCATTTCAAAGTCTTAAACTGTCTTGTAATTTCCTTCAGTATGATTGGGATTGGTGGTCTTCATTATGATGTTCAATGAATAAGGTGGTCTTGAGTAACATGCGGAAGTCTTTTAAATCAGTTGTGGATCATAGCTTTTCCGGAAGTGCATTCCAAATAGTAGGGGCAGCAAGGGAGAAAGCCCGCCTGGATGTGGATTTATTGGTTTTTGTGAATAAACTAGGAGTTGGAATTGTGTTTTTAGTCCTGTTCCTGTCCGGTCTTTTTTTTTTTTTTTTAATTATTTATTTATAAAGTTTTATGCATACATTACAAGAAACAAACAAATACTCAATAAATCCATCCAAACTTGAAATACAAAAGGAAATAAAGTGGGCAACCACTTCAAGGGGGCGCATCCATATTTAAAATCAAAACTAAAAAAAAAAAAAAAAAAAAAAGAAATATAATAATCTCACTCTACCATCGATCCCTGGAGTAAATCACCTATACACCCTTGCTTTTTAGGAAATCTAACAACTGAGCAGATTCAAAAAAAACATATCTTTCACCCTGATGAAGTATCAAACATTTACATGGGAATTTAAGATGAAAAACCGCTCCAAGGGCCAAGACCCGTGGACGCAAGTCTAAAAACGACTTGCGTCGCACTTGCGTGGCCCTGGATACATCAGGGAACATCTGAACTATCTGACCACAAAACCTCTCTGATTTTTTCTTAAAATAAGATCTCATAATTCTATCTTTATCTATCTCCGAAAATAAGGTAACCAACAACGTGGCCCGAGAGGAAATACCATCCGAGGTTGATTCTATAAAAGCTGAAACATCTAAAGTAGAAGAAACTTGAGAAGGAACCACCTCTACCTCATCACCAAGTGGCTGAACTAAACTACGTGGGAAAACATAATATATTTTTGACACCATAATTGTATTAAAATCTGCTATCAACAAATTCTCCTTTAAATATTTCTGAAATAATATCAATGGGGATAGGTAATGTGTACATGGAAAATTCAGCAGCCGGAGATTCTTAGATCGCAGAGAATTCTCCAACATCTCATCTTGGCAGTGTAAAGCACTAAAGTCCTGCACAAAAGTAGACAACATATTCTGACGAGCCACACCATCAGATTCCAATGTTGTTAACCGTTGAGCCACTGCATTCAAACGCTTATCCTGGTCGGACAGTTTCTGTACAGTCACTTTAGAGAAATCTGAAATTTTCTGCAAAGACACACTCAACACCGACTCAATACGAGAAGTAGCAAACCAAATATCCTTCAAAGACAAGTCAACCGGTGGGGCCGACACCTCACCGACGGGAGAAAAACTTATTACTGAGGGTAGAGGGGGAGATAGTTCAGCCATACGTAGAAAAGACTCCGGAAGCAATTCCTCATCTGGAGCCTTTTTAGGTGAACTTGAGATAAAGCTTTATCAGGCAATTGCTCAATCTCTGTACTGGGGGGAGTAGACCCCAGAATACGGGAATCATTGTTAGAGGAAGGAGTACTCACTGTTGATAACTCCAGCAAACCTTCACAAGGTGGAGCGGACGCCGGCGGCACCTCTCCCACAGAAACATGGGCGTCCATCGGGCCCACCACTTTCCCCACCTTGGGCTGCACAGGTTGTGGATAGCGCTTCCTCCTCTTCCCCATAACAGGGAACCTCGAACGCCGAACTGTCGCCGAAGGGGTGCCAAAGGGGCAGGGCCTGCCCCTTTGGTCACGCCCCTTCGGGCACACCCACGGGACGCGCCCGCTTTGCGTCCCGCGAGAAGGGCTCAGCTGATATAACCCTCTTAGGAAGCCGCTCCAATCAGAACCGCCTCAGCAGGACTCCAGGGGCCAATGAGCAGGTAATTCAGGAACTCCACTGTAGCAGGAAAAAGAACGCACCCCGCTGTCCCGCGAGAAGGGCTCAGCTGATATAGCCCTCTTAGGAAGCCGCTCCAATCAGAACCACCTCAGCAGGACTCCAGGGGCCAATGAGCAGGTAATTCAGGAACTCCACTGTAGCAGGAAAAAGAACGCACCCCGCTGTCCCGTGAGAAGGGCTCAGCTGATATAGCCCTCTTAAGAAGCCGCTCCAATCAGAACCGCCTCAGCAGGACTCCAGGGGCCAATGAGCAGGTAATTCAGGAACTCCACTGTAGCAGGAAAAAAAACGCACCCCGCTGTCCCACGAGAAGGGCTCAGCTGATATAGCCCTCTTAGGAAGCCGCTCCAATCAGAACCGCCTCAGCAGGACTCCAGGGACCAATGAGCAGGTAATTCAGGAACTCCACTGTAGCAGGAAAAAGAACACACCCCGCTGTCCCGCGAGAAGGGCTCAGCTGATATAGCCCTCTTAGGAAGCCGCTCCAATCAGAACCGCCTCAGCAGGACTCCAGGGGCCAATGAGCAGGTAATTCAGGAACTCCACTGTAGCAGGAAAAAGAACGCACCCCCTGTCCAGTCTTTTTATTGTTTTGGTTCCAATGAGCTCTTGAAGTATTCCTGCTGACATGTTTTTGATCTTGAAGATTGTGAGTGCTGATTTATATTTTGCTTGCGAGGAGATTGGTAGCCATTGCAGATCTTGTAGTATAGGAGTTATATGGTCTTGTAGTGAAGCGCCAGCAATAATGCGGGCAGCAATGTTTTGGACTATTTGAAGGGGTCGAGTGGATTGTTTAGGTAGGTCTTGGAAGAGGAGATTACAATAGTCTAGCACAAGTGTGATGATTGCCTGGCATACCGTATAGAATTGTCCTTTGCTGAGCAGAGGTTTTAGTCTTTGGAGCATTGCTAGTTTGAAGAAGGCTGTTTTGGATGTTTTGTTAATGTGTGCCTGAAGAGTAAATTGTTTGTCTTATCACTCCAAGATACCGAACTTCATCTTTTACATTGATTGGTGGATTTGATATGTTGATGGTAGTAGGGGGAGTGAATGTGGAATCCCTTGTGATGATGATTGCTTCAGATTTTTTTATGTTGATTTTTAAATTGTTGTTTGCAAGCCATGTCGTTATTTTGTGAATACAGGTTGATATATCTGTATAGTCTGGGGCATCCAGGTGGATTGGAGTATATGCCATGATATCGTCGGCATATATGGCATATTGAATCTTGTATTTTTTAAATATTTTGCAAATAGGTTGGATATAGATGTTGAAGAGGAGTGCGGATGCTTCAGTCTCGCATAAGCTCCACACTTGCTCCAACTTTCCCTCTACCTCTTTTATCGGTGGTACCTCTGTATTCTTCTACCATCTTAGGAGGCTCATTCGAGCTGTTATCCCATACCCCAGAAATGTTGCCAGATCCTTCTCACCATCTCCCATCCCCGCGTTTAGTACTACCATAGCTGGAGTTAGTTTGATCTGTACTCCCGTAATTTCCCTATAACTTCCAGGGTAGCATTCTCCGAAATGCTTCCCGTTCCACACGCAGGACCCAAAAGGCAGGCAGAGCCATGGAGTCTCAATGCTGGAATGAGACGATGGTGCAAGGATGAGGGTTTTAGATTTGTTAGGAAATGGGAAACATTCTGGGGAAAGGAGGGGCTTTTCCAAAGGGATGGGCTCCACTTTAACCAGAACGGAACTAGGCTGCTGGCATTAACCTTTAAAAAGGAGATAGAGCAGCTTTTAAACTAGATAATGGGGGAAAGCTGACAGTCGCCCAAGAGCACATGGTTCGGAACAATGTATCCTTGAAGGATGCTAGCAAAAGACTGAACTTAGGGCATATCAGTAGAGAGGTTTCAATAAAGACAAAAGTAGCTCAAATTTTTATTTATTTATATTATTTCTATACCGTGCTCTTAAAATCAGTGCGGTTTACATGATACAAACAAATTGTACAAATCAGCAGGCATGCGGTATGCATTCCAGAGAACGGGTTTTTACAACTATTTACACTATGTACAGCTGAGCTGTGCGTCAACATGTCTGTCACAGGCACTCTCTGAACTGATTATATACAAGTTTGGGCAGTCGTAATCAGACAGTGGGCATGTTATTGTGCCCTGGGTGTAATGGTGGTGTCATTATGGTGGTTGGAGGGTAAGCTTGGCTGTGTTGTTTCACTGGGCAGGGAGTAATGAAGGAGGAATAAGTGGTGCTTCAGGGCCTTTCGAAATTGGGCGAGGTCAGTTATTGCCCGGATGGAGGTTGGAAGGGCATTCCAGAGCATAGGTGCGTAATATACAAATGCTCTATTCCTTGCTGTCTGGGAGCATTTTGTTATTGCTCCAGGGATTACAAGTGTATTTAAAGCGCAAGAACGTCTGGCCCTATTAGCAGGTATTGGGAGGATAAGATCTGTTAGGGAGATGGGGGATAGGTTGTTGATGGCCTTGAATGTCATTAGTAAAACTTTAAAAGTGAGTCTGCAGTGGATGGGCAACCAATGGAGGTGTTTTAGGACAGGGGTTATGTGGTCCCTTCTGGAGGCTTCATGCAGAACTCGGGTGGCTGTGTTCATCGCCAGTTGCAGGGGGTTCAGGATGTTCTTGGGGAGTCCTTGTAAAATAGCGTTGGCCTAGTCAAAGTGCGGGGTTACCAAGGCTTGGAAAACTGTCCGGAAATCATCTGGTTCCAATAAGGGTCGCAGGTGGCGGATGGTTCGTATCTTATGATAGATTGCTCTGACTGTATTGCTTATGTGTGCTTTCAAGTCAAGATGCTGGTCAATTGTGATTCCCAAGTAGCGGATGGTGGGCTTGCTCAGGAGCTCCGTGTCTCTTACTCTTATTGATGTTGGTAGGGTGAGGGAGTGATTCCTTGTGATGAAGAGGACATCAGTTTTATTGAAATTAATTCTGAGGTTCTGTGTGTGGAGCCAATCTGTGACAGCCTCGAAGCACTTTGTCAGGGATGAGAAATTGGGTTGGTTGATTGAGAATGGAGAGAAGAGTAGCACATCATCAGCGTATACTAGGCAGGAGACCTTGAAGGAATGGATGATTGTGCAGATGGGTTGCATGTATATGTTAAAAAGTAGGGCTGAGAGTGATGATCCTTGGGGGACCCCTTGCATTTGTTTAAATGGCTTGGAGGTCCCTGAGTCGGTTCTTACCTGCTGCCATCTATCAGTCAGGTATGACTTGCACGAACTGAAGGCTGAGCCGTGGATTCCCTTCTCTTGGAGTCGTGATAGAAGCATCTCGTGGTTAACAGAGTCAAATGCAGCAGCAATGTCCATGAAGATTAATGCGTATCCTTTACTGCTGTCATCAATCCCTGTGATTAGGGTGCTGAGTAGAGTGGTGAGGAGGGTCTCTATGACATGGGATTTTCTAAATCCCTGTTGACATGGGTCAGGTGGTGCGGTGGTATCAATCTGGTGTTGGATTTGTTGTTGTACGTCCTTTTCTATTATCTTGGCCAGTAGGGGAATGCTGGAGATTGGACAGTAGGATTCTGCTTTTTTGGGATCAAGCTTGTTGTTTTTAAGGAAGGGTCGGATGGAGGTCTGTTTTAGGGCCGACGGGAATACGCCTGTTGAGAAGGATAGGTCCATGATCCTGGTTAGGAATGGGCTTAATTCAGTGCGCAGTGATTTTATCCAGAATGCTGGACAGGGGTCATTGGGGGCTGTGGTGGTGTTTATAGATGTGATGGTCTCTTCTATTCTTTTCGTGGATGGAGATGTGAATGCTGTCAACATTGTTTGGTGGTGCTGCTTGGGCTCTGGATCTTGGGTTATGGTGGCGTTGATTTGGCTGGACTTGGCTTGTATGTAGTCAGCGAATTCCTGGGGGTCAAGTAAGCCTGGTTGGGGGGAGAAGGCTCCTTCGTCAGGGACCTCACAATGTTGAACAGATTGTGGGGTTTATTTAGGGATTGTCGCAAGAGTTTGGCGTGGTGTTCTTTCCGTTTCTTTGAGATTGTTTCTCGGTGTAAGTCTAAGGAGGAGGTGTGAGGTGTAAGTCCAAGAAGGAGGTGTGAGCTTAAAGATTCCAAATTACCCCTGCCTACCGATAGCCAGATTCATTTGAAAAAAATACAGCCTCTATTATGTTTGCATGTAAATGCTAGAAGTCTAAAAAATAAGATGGGAGAGTTTGAATATATAGCACTAACTGAGAGGTTAGATATGATTGGTATCTGAGAGACATAGTAGAAGGAGGACAACCAGTGGGAAACTGATACCTGGGTACAAATTATATCGTAATGATAGAGAAGATCAAATTGGTGGAGGAGTTGACTCTATTTTAGAGAGGGCATTGAGTCACAAAGGATTAAAGTTTTGCAGGAAAAAAAATTCACTGTAGAATCTCTGTGGATTGAAATTCCATGTAAAAAGGGGAAGGGGAAGGCGATGGCAGTGGGGGTGTACTCTCGACCGCTTGTCCAGAATGAACAAATGGATGATGAAATGCTCAAAGAAATCAGGGAAACTAACAAAAGTTACAGCACAGCAATAATAATGGGTGGAGGAGTGGCCTAGTGGTTGGGGCAAGGTACTTCAGGCCGGAAGGTCGGGGGTTCAAATCCCACTAGAGGACAGCAACCTTGGGCCGGAAGGACTGGGGTTTCTAGTCCCACAGGTGCTCCTTGTGGTCTTGGGCAAGCCACTTAACCCTCCATAGCCCATGTTCCCTTTAAAATAGTTATCTCCAAGTTATAATGCCCTGTGCAATGTAATTTCAGTTTGTTCAATGTAAACCACACTGATGCAGAATAGCGTGGTATATAAGAGAATGTAAATAAATAAATTTCAATTACCCTGGTATTGACTGGGTCTGTGTCATAGCAGGACATGCTAGGGAGATAAAGTTTCTAGATGAAATAAGTGACTGCTTCTTGGAGCAGCTGGTTCATGAACTGACCAGAAGAGAAGCCATTTTGGATCTAGTTCTTAGTGGAACACCAGATCTGGTGCAAGAGATAAGGGTGTTGGGGCCACTTGGCAATAGTGATCATAGCATGATCGTGTTTGATTTAATTAATGGAGGAGGGATGGTAAGGAAACCCACAGTATTGCCTTTTAACTTTTGAAAGGGAGACTATGATAAAACGAGGAAAATAGTTAAGAAAAACTAAAAGGATCAGTTACAAAGGTTGAAGACTTACATCAAGCTTGGGTGTTGTTTAAAAATACTATCTTGGAAGCCCAGACCAGCTGTATTCCACACTTTAAGAAAAGTGGAAGGAAGTCCAAAAAACTGGCAGTTGGGTACACTACTGGGCAAGCATGTCTGTCACTGCACACTAAAACTCTAATGGCAATCTCAGAATGGGTGGGGAAAGGGTGGAATGTGGACATGGATAGAGCATTACTGCCAGTGCCTGGGCAATTGCTGCATTTTCAGCAGCAATGTAACTCTTAATGTACTGTAAGTTCACCTAACAACTCCTCTATGGGATTCAAGTGAATCCGGCTTAGTGGTGCACATTCACATGGCCCATCACATGGCTGCTGGGAACATACTGGTCACACCCCCTACAGCTATAGTGGAGGCTTTGCAATTGACATGCATTTGTTTGATGTGTTAATTGCAAATCCTTAGTGGAATTAAGTAACAGGGATCCTAAGTTTTCAGCTGAAAATTCATCCTGATTTAGGAACTTATTTATTTATTTATCCAGATTTGTATACCACCGTATCCTTCAATCAAAGTGGTAGGGAGAGATATTCATAGATATTTAGGCTGAGAGTGCTGATGAATATCTTTGATTTCAGCCATTAAGTACCCCGACTAGCTGGCTTGTGTTGGGGCATTCTGGGAGCAGAGCAGAAGTGGCATTGATTATCATAAAGTGGCTAAAGTTAGGACACCTAAATTACTGCCCTAACTTAGCCACTTTTGCAATTTGGCCAGTTGCTGAATATTGTCGCTGACTGGATTGCAAAATGACAATGCAGCCAACCTGGATATTCAATGCCGATGGCTGGATATGACCCCAGTATTGAATATCCAGGTTAATTTACAGCAGCAACGACTAGTTTCTTTAATGGCATTTGCCACCACCGCTGAATATCCCCCCCATGTCCCAATACAGCCGTGGGAGCATTTGCTTTTGTTCCCACAGCTGTGCTATACTCAAGCTACCAGACGAAAGAGCAAAAGCAAATGCTCCCATGGCTCTATTAATGTTTTAATCAGCCATGGTTCTGGAGGCAGAGGGCAGGCTTGGAGTGAGCCAGTGAGGCAGGCTTTCTGTGCTCCTATTGTGATGTGCCCTGAGCCAGTTTCTCATTTTCTCATCTCTTAAGCCAGCCCTGGGAATGGCAGTCAGAATATTCTACCGTCCATCTGGCCAGAATGAACAAATTGATGATGAAATGCTAATAGAAATTAGGAAAGCTAACAAAAGTTACAATGCAGTAATAATGGATGATTTCAGTTACCCTGGTTTTGACTGGATCAATGTCACATGAGGACATGCTAAGGAGATAAAATTACTAGATGAAATAAATGACTGGTTCATGGAACAGCTGGTTCATAAACCAACAGAAGGGGAAGCTATTTTAAACCTAATCCTTAGTGTAACACAAGATCTGGTGTGAACGGTCACGGTGTTGAGGCCACTCAACAAGAGAGATCATAACATGATCACATTTGATTTAATAAATCAAGAGAGGACAGCAAGGAAATCCACTGCAGTAGCATTTCACTTTCAAAAAGGAGACTATGACATGAGAAAAATAATTAAGAAAAAAACAAATAGGAGCAACTGCAAAGGTTAAGAGTTTACATTAGGCCTGGATGTTGTTTAAAAATACTATCTTCAAAGCCCAGATCAGATGTATTCCATTCTTAAAGAAAGGTGGAAGGAAGCCAAATGGCTGTTAGCATAGTTAAAGATATATTTCAAAAATGGAAAAAGAGTTCAAATGACAAAAACAAGAAAAGTAAGCCATTCAAAAGAAGCTTCTCATAGAAGCAAAAACTCATAATAAAATCTTTTTCAGGTATATTTGTAGCAAAAAACCTCTGAAAGAGTCAGTTGGACCTTTAGATAGAAGGGTAAAAGGGGCACCAGGAGAAGACAAGGCCATAACGGACAGACTAAATGAATTCTTTGCTTTGATCTTTACTGAAGAAGATGTAGGAAAGTTACTGAAGAAGATGTACTGTAGGAAAGTTAGCCAGAAATGATATTTAAAAGGAATCTATCAGAGGAACTGAAACTAATCTCAATAAACCTGGAAGATATAATACAGCAATTGGATAAACTAAAGATAAGCAAATCATGTGGACTAGATGGTATACATCCCAGGGTGCTAAAATAACTAAAAAAAATAAATTGCAGACCTACTATTAGTAATTTGTAAACTATCATTAAAATTGTCTATAGTACCTGAAGACTAGAGAGTGGCCAACCTAACATCAATTTTTTAAAAAGGTTCCAGTGGTGATCCGGGAAACTACAGACCAGTGAACCTAACACCAGTGCTGGAAACAAATTATAGAAACAATTATAAAAAAGAAAATTAATGAACATTTATAGATAGTCATGGTCTAATGGGACAAAGCCAATATTGATTTAGCCAATTAATGTCTTGTCTCACTAATCTGCTATATCAGCAAGGCTCATATCCACCCGTCATTCCACTTTTTATTTTCTTGGCCCTAGCCTTTGAAAATCCCTTCCCTCAGATCTCCCACTGGACCCCTTATTTAGGAAGTTTAAATCACTTCTCAAAACTCATCTATTCCAGAAAGCTTTTGATCTCCCTCCTGATTAAAATTGCCATTACTGTGCGACGCTTCTGCTGGGGCCCGAGAGCTTACCAGCTGGAAGTGGCCTTTGAGTGTCCTCTTTTGAATAAAGCTATTTCTATTGTCACCAGGGATTCTGGGACTTGTAGTTTTGCTTATTTTCTTAAGGACAAAATTGTAGTTATGACACGAGTGTTTCAAGGCTGCAAGAATATTTATTGTGGGGAATTTCCAGCGCATCAAAGCTCAAACACAAACAAGCATAAAGGATGCATCTCCAACATATAGGTATCTCAGGAACAGAAGAAAAACGTAACAGAAATATCTCAGCACTGCTCAGCTGTTTCTCAGTCCCATAAACTATTCCACAGGACACTGCCCCGTGTGGTTATTCAACGGAAAACAATTAAACTGCAACAGTTGATTTTCTTTCTCACAGCACGGCTTCTTATCCTCAGAAGACAATTAAGCTTATTAAACATAAAACAAGCCTTTCCAATTCTTCAGCAGATATGGCAAGTACTTTCTATATTATTTCATACAGTTTCAGTGCTGTTCAACAATGCCTTCTTCCTTTCAACATAAAGAGCAATCCATGGGAGAAGATTCAATTTCTAAAGCTGGCAAACAAGAGTCTATTTGCATTCTTTCAACAGTATTAGAATTACTGGCATCTCTATCAGGTTTAACAATTCTCCCTGACTTTCTTTCCTGCAGAAATTCCTTGAACTGGTTCAGGAGCAATTCAGCGTGTACAGGCACATTAGCATTAGGAGAGAAAACTTTTCCTTCTGACAACAGCTTGCTTATAGCTTCTAACTCTGAAGGCTCGTCTGTCTTGCTTTTGTCAGTGTTATAGTTTTCCCCGTATGTAACACTCTCCCCCCACCTATTATCAGTCAAAAGTGTTGGGTCTGCCTTCCGGACAGTAGCAAAGGCAAATGGCTTCTCTAACAATGATTCAGCATTAGAAATGGTAGCTCTACCTTTGGCAGGGTTTCTTAGACAACTGCTGAACCCTTTTTCCCTGCTATCCTCCAGGTTCTGGAATTTAGCTTCCTTATGTCTATTTCCAGTGCCAGTTAGGTACCTGCTCTGCAGAGGCTTTTCTTCCTTCTTTCCTCTATGGCTGCTGTAGCCCTTGTTGCTGTATGTCCAATTGCCGTCTCTCCAATTGCTTCCCTTGTTAGCTCTCTTGCTCCAAGGTTCTGCCCTGCTGTAACGTCCTCTCCAAGGCTCTCTCTCTCCTTCACCTTCTTCATAAGGTTCCTTTCTTGCTTGCTCTTTTCCTTCCTCTCCACTTCCTTTGCACCTTCCCGTGCTTGTTTCCTTGCCCCTTCTCTGCTCTGTTTGTGGATTTAAAAAGCATTTGCTTCCCGGCACTCCCTGTCCTTCCCCCAGTTGTGACCAATCAGTGAGGAAGCCTGTCTCTCCCTCTGAGCGGGGGGCGTAGCCTGAGCTCAGCAGAAAGCTGTGTTTTTATCTTATGTGGCTTGGCAATCCTGTGCACAAGTGCAGTCTCATTTATTTCAACAGGATTTTCCTCCACCTCCATCTCCTCCTGGGGACTTTCACCATTACACATCCCCCCCCCCCTTAAGATATCACGGGCTGGCCTACTATCAGTGGCACAGCTCGTGATACAACACAAGGGCTCTGCGGTTTTGTGTATCCTTTTTGACCTCTCCATTCCCGGGTCTATTGTGGCCATATGGGCTAAAGCTACCCTCTCATGCCAGGGCTTCAAAACATTTACATGATAGACTTGCCTACGGCCTTTTCTATTCTCAACCAGGTAGGACACTGGTCCCACAGGCTTCACGACCCTATAAGGCCCTTTCCACTGGCTTTCAAACTTAGGAGCGGGACCTGCTACCATCACGATGACTTTTTCCCCCACCTCCAACTGGCGAGTCCGTGTACCGCGATCGTAGTAGGTTTTCTGCTTGGTTTGGCTATCTTTTAAATTATCCTTCACGACACGGGAGGCGCGGCGCAACCGGCCCTTCAAGTCCCTTAAAACTCAGGCACTCCTACCTCTTTCACATCGGGTTCTACCCACTGTTCCCGTAAAATGTCTAATACGCCCCGAGGGGATCGGCCATACATTAATTCATATGGCGCCATCCCTAGGGATGCTTGTTTTCTTTCCCTACAAGCATAAAGGACAAATGGGAGCATTGTGTCCCAGTTAGCCATATTGCCCTCTAAACTGCGGCGTAACATTCTCTTCAGAGTCTGATTTTGTCTCTCTACCAGACCGTTTGTTTGGGGATGGTAGGCTGAAGTCTTAATATGGCGAATGCCGAACGCGTCCCATATTTGCGCTAAATATCTAGACATGAAGTTGCTTCCTCGATCCGTAAGGACTTCACGAGGAAAGCCAACTTCACAGAACAACTTTATCAGCTCTCCTGCCACTGCTTTCACTGATATGGTTCGCAGAGGCATAGCCCAAGGGAATCTTGTTGCCTGGTCCACGACTACTAGTATATACTAAAACCCATGGGGCGTTTTTGTTAGGGGTCCTACAATATCCATAGCTATTCTATGGATGGGCTCTGAAATCACAGGTGAGGGTACCATCGGTACCTCTTTTGGGTGAGCTGCAGAAACCCGTTGGCATGCCGGAAAAACTTCACAAAATTTGGCCGTTTCTTTAAAGACGCCTGGCCAGTAAAAACACACCAAAATTTGGTCCAAGGTTCCTTGAATGCCCTTATGGCCCCCAGCTGGGTGGTCGTGTGCCAGCCTTAGAACTAAAGCTTTAAACGTTGCTGGCACCACCAACTGTTTACGCTCATTTCCTGTATGGGGATCCTTACTCTCCCTGTAGAGTATCCCTGCGTCTAGAAGGAACCTGGGTAGGGTGTCTCTTTAACTCTGGGCATACTTAAATGCCTGGGTTAGAGTGGGATCGGCTTGCTGCTCTTTGGGGAACGTGGGGAATTTTTCAACTAATTCCGCCGGTACCCACGGCAATCCTTGTCCCGCTTGTGCTTCCGCCCTATGTTGAGCGCGAGACCGCCTCTCTCTACGCTTCTCCCCTTTTCCCTTCTTATTCTTATCCCATGGGGTAGCTATCAAATCCTCATGTGAGGGAAGAATTTCTACCGGATCTTCTGGGGATTCCTCATCATCCGCTAGGGCTTTTAACTGGGACCTCGTAGAAATCATAGCTCCTTTCGAAAGCAGGCCCTGTTCCATACCCCTATGAAATTGTAGCCAGTCCCTCCCCAGTACTACATTATGGGGCAGCCTGGGTACCACAGCAATGGGGATTTTTCTCCTTACCCCTAACCCATTCACTTGCAGTTTATAAACAGGGTAAACGAAGGTGCCTCCATGGACACATTTGATTTTAACAGTGCTTACAGGCTGAATTGCTACTTTCTTATTCCTGGCCTCAATCTGCTGCCAGAGCACTTTAGACAACATGCTCTGTTCAGCACCTGAGTCTAACAGCGCCATGGTAGCAATTCCCTGTACTTCCACTGAGAGCAGGAATCCTTCTCTAACTTTCTGCGAGTTCTCTGCTACCAGTGCTGTCTTTACGTAACAGTCTCTCTAAAAATGGCCCTCTTTACCGGACTTGAAACATTTCTTTCTTGTTACATGACCCTTCAACATTGGCATACACATTCTCAGAGAATCATCATTTAACCCCATCCTCCTTTCTGATACACCAGTTACTGCTACCCTGGAAGCACTGCCACCTTCATGTGCAGTTATCTCTGCCTCCATATAGCGTTCAGAAAGCATTACAGCTTCTTGAGGGGTTTTGCAGTTCTGTAATATAAGAAAGGTATGGATTTCTCGAGGTAATGCAGTCATGTATTGTTCCAATACCAGACTATCTAGAATAGACTCAACAGATTTCCCTTCGGGAGTCAGCCATTTGTTTAATAAGCTACGGACTCTCTGACATAGGGCTTTGGGAGTCTCGCCTGGCTTTAGTTTTACGGCCCTTAGTAGGTGGTGGTAAACTAGAGGTGTTAGCCCTAGCCTTTCTCTAACCACTTTTTTAAGCTCGTCATAATTGCTAGCGAGCGCGGGTGGCATTGCTCAGTAAGCGTCTAAAGTCACCCCAGTAAGGGATGCCGCAAAGCGTACTGCCCAATACTCCTTAGGCCAAGCACTGAGGTGAGCCACTCGTTCAAAACTCTCAATGAAGTCATCTATGTCGTCCCTCTCTGTGAGCTGACCAAAATTGAATGTCCCAGCAGCTTGGAAACCAAGTGCACTTAAAGACGCTGGTGTACTGAAACCTGGAGGTGCCACCGGTGGTTCAGTCCGCTTCCTCTGATCCACCAGCCATGCCTCCAGCATTTTCAGTAGCGGTTTCTGTTGGGCTTGTATATGCGCAGCACTCCGCTCCTCCGCCTCCAATGACAAGTTCCTCTGCTGCTCGAATTGTGCTGCTATCCATTTAAACACGTCCTGGGACTCGAAAGTCATCCTGGAACTCTGGCTTAGGTGAAGCTTCAAGCTTATCACCAATGAAGGTTTCTGTAGTCTTCTCTGTACTGCCTTCTATTTCACTTCTCGGACGCTCCTCTGCTTGGCTCCTCATGGAAGTGACTTCTAGCAGATGTCCTGACATTTGCACCCGTGCGCATGCATGGAATCCTCAATACTACGCCACTTGCGACGCTTCCGCTGGGGCCCGAGAGCTTACCAGCTGGAAGTGGCCTTTGAGTGTCCTCTTTTGAATAAAGCTATTTCTATTGTCACCAGGGATTCTGGGACTTTATCTTTATCTTTATTTAGCAGATTTGATATACCGCCTATTACAAAAGTATTAAGGCGGTGTACAATGAAAACTATCTTGGCTGTAGAAAAGAAGGATAGAAAGGAATGCCATTTGATGGATAGGAAAGTGAACAGAGAGAAAGGGACAGCAAAAGGTAGTGAAAAGCGAGCTACAGAAAACAACATGATGGGCGAGATGAGACGTAGCAGATGGACCAACATAACAAATAATAGACAGGGTGACGAAGACAAATAACAAAGCAGTTTACAACTAACATAACAAGCGGACAAGCTACGCAACAGGTATACAACAGGCAACATAGGGGAACATCGGAGCGGGGAGACAACAAGGGAGGATGACTCAGGGGGCCATGAGAGCGTCCCGGGTGGGTGTAGAGGTGTTATAGCCCTTTAATGAATTGCGAGTGGGTAAGTGTGCTTGACTGGGTGGTGGTGAATGGAGGGAGAGGGAGGTCAAAGGCCTGGCAAAAGAGATAAGTTTTAAGCATAGCTTTGAAATGAGGGAAGGATAGCTCAGTACGAATGACATGTGGGAGGGAGTTCCATAAAGCGGGACTAGCGAAGAAGAAAGCAGCGTGACGGGTGGATTCGAGGTGAGCCTGAGTTGGGGAAGGGAGGAAAAGGCGATTGCCGTGGGTGGAACATAACAGGCGGGGGGTAGGTTGAAGAAAAATAAGGTCGGCGAGGTACTGGGGGGTGTTAGTATAAAGAACTTTGTGAGTGATGATAAGAAGCTTATAGACATAGCGGGCTTTGATGGGAAGCCAGTGAAGGGAGAGCAGGCAGGGGGTGACATGATCATGAGGGGAGGAAAAGGTGAGAAGACGGGCAGCTGTATTTTGAATTAACTGCAATCTATGAAGTTGGTACTGAGGGATGCCGGCGAGTAGGGAGTTACAATAATCAAGGCGACTGATCACCAAGGAAAGAACCAATGTGGTAAGAGATGCAGAGGGAAGAAGAGAGCGGACGACCCGAATTTTCCGAAGTTGAAAGAGGGAGCTACGTACCACCCCAGAGATGTGTTGGTGGAAAGACAGCGAAGAGCCCAGGGTCACACCAAGATAGCGGAGGGTAGGTGCCAGGGGAATGGGTGAGTTTGACATCAGTGGCACCAGGGTGGGAGAAGGAGCACCGAAAGTGAACCAGACGGACGCTGACTTAGAGGGGTTGACAATAAGGTAGTTGTCGTGGAACCACTTGGCAATGGAAGCTAGGCAATTGTTTAAAGGGGAAAGATCGGGAGTAAGTGATGATGTATGATGAACCAAGAGGATGTCGTCGGCAAAAAAGTAGGCGGATAGACCAGTTTGTTGTATAAGTAAGGCAAGTGGTGCGAGGAAAACACTGAAGAGGAGTGGGGCAAGGATAGACCCCTGCAGGACTCCACAGTGGAGAGGAAGGGGGGTAGAAGAAGAGGAACCCGAGTGCACTGTGAAAGAACGGGAGGAGAGAAAAGAATGAAACCATTGGTAAACCATACCCTGGACCCCGAGTTCCGACAACCGTGAAAGAAGGGTGCGATGATCAATGACATCGAAGGCTGCGGTGAGATCTAGTGAGACAGCAATCGAAAGATTTCCTTTGTCGTGAGACCGATGTAATTCATTGAGGAGTGCCACAAGGATGGTTTCTGTGCTGTGACCGGCTCTAAAACCGGATTGTCGGGGGCGCAGGGAGATAGTCGAATCAAGATGTGCAGTGAGTTGATGGAAAACAAACTTCTCAAGGATTGTAGTTTTGCTTATTTTCTTAAGGACAAAACTGTAGTTATGACACGAGTGTTTCAAGGCTGCAAGAATATTTATTGTGGGGAATTTCCAGTGCATCAAAGCTCAAACACAAACAAGCATAAAGGATGCATCTCCAACATATAGGTATCTCAGGAACAGAAGAAAAACGTAACAGAAATATCTCAGCACTGCTCAGCTGTTTCTCAGTCCCATAAACTTTTCCACAGGACACTGCCCCGTGTGGTTATTCAACGGAAAACAATTAAACTGCAACAGCTGATTTTCTTTTTCACAGCACGGCTTCTTATCCTCAGAAGACAATTAAGCTTATTAAACATAAAACAAGCCTTTCCAATTCTTCAGCAGATATGGCAAGTACTTTCTATATTATTTCATACAGTTTCAGTGCTGTTCAACAATGCCTTCTTCCTTTAAACATAAAGAGCAATCCATGGGAGAAGATTCAATTTCTAAAGCTGGCAAACAATTTGCATTCTTTCAACAGTATTAGAATTACTGGCATCTCCATCAGGTTTAACAGTTCTCCCTGACTTTCTTTCCTGCAGAAATTCCTTGAACTGGTTCAGGAGTAATTCAGTGTGTACAGGCACATTAGCATTAGGAGAGAAAACTTTTCCTTCTGACAAAAACTTGCTTATAGCTTCTAACTCTGAAGGCTCGGCTGTCTTGCTTTTGTCAGTGTTATAGTTTTCCCCGTATGTAAGACTCTCCCCCCACCTATTATCAGTTAAAGGTGTTGGGTCTGCCTTCCGGACAGTAGCAAAGGCAAATGGCTTCTCTAACAATGATTCAGCATTAGAAATGGTAGCGCTACCTTTGGCAGGGTTTCTTAGACAACTGCTGAACCCTTTTTCCCTGCTATCCTCCAGGTTCTGGATTTCAGCTTCCTTATGTCTATTTCCAGTGCCAGTTAGGTACCTGCTCTGCAGAGGCTTTTCTTCCTTCTTTCCTCTATGGCTGCTGTAGCCCTTGTTGCTGTATGTCCAATTGCCGTCTCTCCAATTGCTTCCCTTGTTAGCTCTCTTGCTCCAAGGTTCTGCCCTGCTGTAACGTCCTCTCCAAGGCTCTCTCTCTCCTTCACCTTCTTCATAAGGTTCCTTTCTTGCTTGCTCTTTTCCTCCCTCTCCACTTCCTTTGCACCTTCCCGTGCTTGTTTCTTTGCCCCTTCTCTGCTCTGTTTGTGGATTTAAAAAGCATTTGCTTCCCGGCACTCCCTGTCCTTCCCCCAGTTGTGACCAATCAGTGAGGAAGCCTGTCTCTCCCTCTGAGCTGGGGGCATGGCCTGAGCTCAACAGAAAGCTGTGTTTTCTTCTTATCTGGCTTGGAAATCCTGTGCAGAAGTGCAGTCTCATTTATTTCAACAGGATTTTCCTCCACCTCCATCTCCTCCTGCGGACTTTCACCATTACAACTGTCTTATTACTTAGTACACTCCCTTCCCCCTTTTCTGACCTTGTCTTGTATCTTGTCCTTTCTTTTTTGTCACAATGAATGTGGTTGTCTATCCTATTTTATAATGGAGTTCCTCTCGTATTGATTTTATATTTGTAAACTGCCTCAATGTGTTAATGAGAAGTGGTATGTCAAGCCTTAATAAACTATAAACTATACTATCTAGAGTAAATCTCTACAGCAAGAGCCAATAGATTCACAAGGCAAAAACATCCAGTTAGTATTTTCCATAGAGCTGCACACCAGACAAACTTTGGGCCAAACAGGAAAACAGGAAAGAAGATCATCAGCAGAGTTAAGAGCTGACAGCCCACATGGAGATGTGATGGTTCTTTTGCAAGATACTCATCTTCCAACACCACGGTTACTGTTTTGAGGTCATCCTCTGACAAACTGAAGGGGAAACAACATCTTTTTGGATTAAAAACAATATGAAACAAAATAGATAATTCCATTGATATTTTTCATGTTATTTCAAATTAATGCATATTCCTAGTATGTATATGGATTAGTAGACTTATGTTTTCTTCTGTGCCTGTCCAGCCCATATGCTGCAGTTACTCGTTTAGACATTAAAGTGGACTTGTAATTTTTAAAGAGCAATCAGAGCTTAGTAGAAATATTATATACTGTACACCTGCAATTTGTCACTGTAGATAATCCAGTAAACGAGAAATGTATTAGATTGGAGTTCTCTCACAGTGCATGCTTGTAAGAACTGACCAAAGACAAAAAAAAATGAAAACTGCTATTCCTTTATTAAATCCTTTGAGGCCAGTCAAATGTGCAGAGTCACCAGAGGCAGAACAAGCTATCTCTGATCAAGGAGAACTTGTTTTTCTGCTTTTGGAAATCTGAGATGTTTGCCTGATCTTAAAGACTTGAATAAAGGTTTGATCGTTTTTATCTTCTATTTGTGCTTTGGCTGTCCTATCAAGGGCATGCTGTTAAAAAAAATCCAGTGAGGTTGCTTCTAGTTTTCAGCATCAGATATCTACATTTTAATGACATGTTGACTCATAGGAATGTCACTTCCTTCTTCAGGAAATGAATGAAGGTAACTTTTGGATTGCAAACAGCAAGCCAATATCAAGGTCCTGAGTGGTGAGATTTCAATAACATACTGTAGGTACTTACACCAGCACTCCCCCCTCTCCTCTCAACCCCAAAAAACACATTACTCCCATCTGGGAAGGATATGGCCACAGCCTTTATTTACATAATACATTCTAACAGAGAAAACATCTTAACAACTCCCACAAACAGATCGGCATCAAATTGTTAACCCCTCAGATCTACCAGGCTAGTCAGTATTGAACGAAACCTAGTGTCCCCCCACATACACAACCTGCGGTGTCACCAGGTTATGCCCTCTGCTGGTGGTGGTGTCACACGCTAGCCACTACCCCTTTTCCCCCATCTGCCACGAAACATTCCTCCATTCCATGCTTAGCTGACCTGTGCATTTAAACCACTCTCCACATACTCCCGCCCTGGCTGTGACCATACCCAAAATCCCCACCATTCCCCTGTCCTATATGATCTACCCCTTTTTGCAGAGGGTGAGAGGGAAGAATTACTCCCCAATCTGCTCCTAAACACCTAAATCCTGTATGGAATAAATGCCCCTTTTGGTCCCTTCTTCCACTCAACCCACTTTCTAGCCCAATTTCCCCCTACCCATTAACCCTACATCCTCCCCTTCCCCATCCCCCTTTTCCCTCACTCTAATCGCCTTAACCTTATTAGGGGTGGAGAGTAATGTTTGGCCTTGTTAATTAGTTCTCAGTCAAACCTGAGGGCAGCTCTTATACCCTTTCCAAGAACCGGAAGGACTACAGGCATTAATGTTGTTTCAGATCCCTTGCTCATGACCCCAGTGCTTTAAGTGCCTTCTGCCTCCATAATGGAATCTCATCAACATCACCAGCACCATCTTTCTCAGTATGACCCGGGTAACAGCATGCTGTGAATGAGGAGAATTCAGAGCCATCCTATGTATGACCTTCTCACATGCCAGAAAGTGTGAATTTGATTTTATTTCATCAGATAATAAAGGTAGGCAAACTATCGTTTCCTCATATAATTTGATTCCTATGCAATACACAGATAAAAATCTCTTTTAAACATATTTGAGTAGGTGCTGCTTAAAGTGTTATTAGTCTTCAGTTTAAATTTGAATTGAACATTATACACAAATAGAGCCAGACACATTCAGCTTTTATCCTATAGACATATCCTTAAAATTGAACTTTATTCTTCTTGGTTTGGTGGCTCAGTGACAATACTGTCCAAAGCTAAGTGGAAGGATTTAGCTTTGATTCCTGGCTTAGGTCTTCCATACTCCAAGTCAGACAGGGCTAGATATACTCTAGAGGTAGTGTTCAGAGCCCTTGAGAGAAAGGAGCAGCACCATATCTAGCCCTGTGCAAATGGTGCAGCCGCACAGGGTGTAAAAAAATAGGGGCACATTTGGGGTTGCCGGCCTCAGCTCCCCCTATGCTGCCTGCCTTGCCCTGCTGCCAGTTTTCGTGTTCCTTTGGTGGGGGTAGGGGCAGTGGCAGCAGCGGAGCAGAGCAGGCCTCCAACTGAAAAAAACCACACATGGGTCTTTCCGCTGTTGCATGCTAACCTGATCCCTTCTTCCTCTGACATCACATTTGAATGGCTGGTCAGGTCCTTCCCTCCTTTGATGCAAGCCTATGTCAGAGGAGAACAGAATCAGGCCAGCATGCAAGCACAGAATCAGAAAGACCTGTGCGATATTTTTTCAACTGGAAGTCCGCTCCGCTGCCGCCGCCAAGGGAACACAAAAAGCGATCATGGTGAGGCAAGGGCAGGCCAGGGGAAGCTGGCTGAACATGGAAATAAGATGGGGAGATGCTGGACATGGGGCAAATGACAAACCTGGGGGGGGGGGGGGAGTGCCAAATGTGCAAATCTCATGGGGCGCATTTATGGCTTGGTATGGCCCTGGAAAGGAGTCATAGTTCTTGCACGGTGGTGACAGCTTGTGGCAGAATTTAGGACCTATGATTGCATGCCCCCTGCTGAGGACTGTCAACACAATGGCAGGATTAAAGTGAGTTAGGAGGGGAAGAAGATATTTAGGAAGATGCAAATGAAATCTCAGGGCACCCGATCCTATGCCTGGTTTTGATTGAACCTGAAGCAGCAGGAAGACACTACCAATACAGTGAAAAACATCTTTAGCAGATAAGAAAGACAGGCAATACGCTACCGCGGCTTTGTAAACAAGCCCCCATGTATAAGACTGAAAATTTAACTTTTTTTCACCAGTTTCTCTATGATGACAGTAATGTCAAAAATGATATTGAAGGCACAGGATTAAATTGATCCCTTTGATTCTTAGGACAGTACACATGCTGCATAGCCCAGCTGAAATCACGTGATAATGGGTCTCTTTATGAACGTGCAACCTCTCGGTGTAACAATTCAAACGCGTTCAATGTAACCAAAATGTTGGAATGTCCTTCTTTAACTAAACTCTCCAATCTTCTTCAATAAGACGGTCCACTATAGTTTTTTAAAACAATAAATCCTACCAGGAGGCCTCAGACTAGCACCGGCTCTGAAGACTGAATGTCTACTCAATAGCACTTGTGCTCAATTGCATCAACGACCTCCACGGTAGCACTTAAACAGCAGATCTGGCTTTTACTTAGATTCTATGTGTTTTGAGATGGTGAACTTACTAATAGTAGTCTATAGTGTTCTCACTATTATACATTATTTCATCGATAAAACTTCCCTTTAAAGTTCATCAAAAACATGCCATACTGCTGAACTTCTCCTTTTGTATATTATACGATTAGACTACTATTAGTAAGTTCACCATCTCAAAACACATATAATCTAAGCATAGCCCAGCTGGCATCCTCCTGTGTTAGCACAATTTGTGTTACCTCTGCCAACATGATTTCTAGGAATGGGAGAAAAATACATGGGAGATACACAAAATAGTCTAAAAATAACTGCAAATGTTTGCACCTAAATATTTAAGCCTGCACAATCCCAATCATTTTTCAAGCACAAAGCACCCACGTACATCATGTTTCTGTTTATTATCCACTTTTTGATACTACACCAAGGCAGAATACAACCAAACTAAATAACAGAGTGAGAAAAACAAATCAGAATAAAGAGAAATAAGGAGAGAATTTATGGCAAAGTAAATGAAAAAAATGAAGTGAAAACTTTTATACACCATCCTCATTCCAGCACATCATCGAAAGCCAGTTGAAAGAAACAGGCTTTCAGCCCCTTCTTAAACCTTTCAGCAGAACTCTCTGCTCGCTATTTGAGAATTGGGCATTCCAGAAGGCTGGTGTCAGATTAAAAAATGATGGTTGGTGGGTAACTTCATACCAAACTTGCAAAGGAGTTTGAATAGTAAGCGGGTTATCATGTAGGGAATGGAGGGTCCTGGATGGAACGTAAGGTAAGCAGAAGAGAAATTTTGCTATTTATTCAATAGGACACAGGGAATCAATGTTCTGCTATTAATAATAGGCTTACATGATCAAATTTATGTTTTTATAAAGCATCCAGATGGCTGTTTTTGTAAGAACCAAAGCCTCTTATGCATGAAGATTTAAAACCATTGTATAGTGCGTTACAGCAATCTATTCAGCATAATACAATTATATATATGAGCATCTGCAAACCTTTGGTTTCTAAGATGGGTTGAATGCTACAAATTTGTCAGAGGGTGAAATAACTGGCCCACATGACTGCTGAGATTTGAGTTTAAGAGTTTAAATGAAGATCAAAGTAGAAACCCAGGATAGTCAGAGATTTTCAAAGTGATACTGAATGGCCTAGCAGCCTGTTTGAATATCAGCCTGCTATGTATTTAAAAGTAGATGCAAACTAGACGCATACAGTGAGTAATGGTGTAAATCTTGTGCATTAGTGGCATTCCTATTAAATGGGCACATTTTTCAAACTTAAGGGGTAGATTTTAGAAAAGTTCTAGGGAGCTATCTTCAGGAGTTATCTTGCAAGACTTGACCTTTTAGAAAATTTCCACCCACGTAGCCACTAAAAAGTGCACATTTATTTAATTATTGACTCCAGAACATGTAGTTTGCAATGCCCAGGGTGAAATCACAGACGTTTTTCCACAGTTCCAAGGTTCCTGTCACTGTTCCTATGTACATCCTCACACATATATGGTGACATTTTATTTACCAGATAATGTCCTTTCTTTGAGTCCTACTAGACCAGTCCAGACAAGTGGTTTGTATTCACCTGCCAGCAGATTGGTGGAGACAAAGAACCAATGAAAAGCCCAAATTTCAATGACATCACTCCCATGCCTCTATATGCCTCAGCAACCAGAGGTCTCTTCAGTATACCTCCCAAAGCATATGGGAGCACATGACAAACCTCACACAACCTCAATGTGGGCAACAATGAGTAATCAAACAGTAGAAACTATGTACAAGAAAGCATAAAGAGAAGGCTGTTCATAGAAGTTGAACCTGCAGAGCCAAATATTGGAATCATAGCAGACCCAAGTGTATCAACTCAGAAGAACAGAGCAAACACATTTCCAGGGGCAGGCCCTGGACTGATTTAGCAGGTCTCAAGGAAAGAACTTTATCTGATAAGCAAAATGTCACCTTCCATATCGTCCTGCTCAACCAGTCCATACAAGTTGTATGTACCAAAGCTATCGCATCTGCGCCAGGATCCAGGTCCTGTATGCTGCTTTGCCTCGGTGGGATAAGAAGTCGTTTATTCACAGAGACCCCAACGCATTTCATTTTTTCAGTTTAATTGCAATGTTTGTCCTTTATAACTTATTGATTCATGTTATTACTTTTATTGGTTTCTGTCCTGCGTTTACATTTTCAATTTTTATATGGAAGTTTTATTGTTATTTATATCATTTGACTATTTATATACATTTGGTTTGTTATGAAATTATGCAAGGGGCTTATTATTTTATCTTTTATTTGTATATTTATTCAGTTTTATCTTATGTTTTTAAGCTGTATACCTCCTGAAGAAGGCGCTTCCGCTGAAACGCGTTGGGGTCTCTGTGAATAAACGACTTCTTAACCATCCTTTGACGACTCTCGTCTCTTGCTTTTTGTGTATCCTGGTTGGTTTGCAAGAGTGCTGCTCCTTCTTGTGTTGCCGCTGCTTTGCCTCTCCACTGGCTCACTGCTGCCTGCTCCGCCTCCCAGATGTGATGCGGACATGTGCAATGCGTCCGCGTCAGGATCCAGGTCCTGTACTGCTGCTTTGCGTCTCCATTGGATCACTGCTGCCTGCTCCGCCTCCCAGAAGTGACGCGGACGCGTGCAATGTACCCTGCCATATTTAAAGAACACCGGGGCGCAGTTCAAGCTCTGCTGCTGTGTCTTGTCGTTTTGCTGCTGCTGTCACTACTGTGTGCTTTGCTGTACGCTGACTCTCTGCCCTCTCCCCAGGTCCTGTACTGCTGCTTTGCCTCTCCATTGGCTCACTGCTGCCTGCTCCACCTCCTGGAAGTGACGTGGATGGTCAGGATCCAGGTATCCTGCCACATTTAAAGAACACCGGGGTGCCGTTCCGTGCCACGGCAGCACGCACTATGGGCATGCGCCAAAGGAGCGCGCACAAGGAGCAGGCCCTGCTTGTTGGGCAAGCTCCTTGGGACGATGATTGGGGCGTCTTTCATTTCCCAACAGGTCAGTTCCTTTTCCTTAGGTGGGCTTTTTTGTGCCTCACTGCATCTTTTCTTCCACATATCTCCCCAGCGTCCTGCCTACTTTGCCCCCCTACGGCCGCCCTTATACTCTCACCTCCCTCATTGCCCTCTGCTCAGACACTCCTCATGGTCACTATCCCTGTATTCTGGGGGCAACATCCTCCAAATGCCTTCTCACTCCCATTTGGGGCCAGCACCCGTAACATGAGTAATCTCCTTGTCTGCCACCCAAGTCAGTATCCCCCTGCACCATCAACTCGGCCTGTCTCCTCCCTACTGACCCTCTCTTTCACCCTCCTGAACTGCAGATCTCTTCACGCAAAAACCCACGGTCCACGATCTACTGTTATAGCATTCACTCGATGCTCTTTTTCTCACTGAAACCTGGCTCCGTGAGGGGGAGGATGGTCTTCTCCATCGCTGTCTTCCCCCTGGCTACTCCGCTTTCCATGTTCCTCACCTCCATCGGACAGGTGGTGGCGTAGCAGTCATTCACCGATCCTCTCTCCCTCTCACACTTGTCTCCCCCCACCCCATTATCCTGAAGCCCTGCTACTGCGCTCAGGGACCTCTTCTCCTGTGTTTTTTCTTCTTCTTTATGCACCACCCTCTATGCGTCCTGATCTCTGGGAGTCTCTTTTGCTTACCCTTTCTGAGACAGCTCTTCTTCCTTCACATCTGGTCGTTCTTGGCGACTTCAATGTCCATCTGAGCTCTCAGACCCATCCTCGCGATAAGGCTCTTATGTCGCTCTTCACTGATCTATCCCTGACCCAGCAGGTGGATTATCAAACTCACTCCTCCGGTTACACTCTTGTCCTTATCCTCAGTTCCACCCCTTCCCCTTATATCCCATTTGATATCCTACCCACTCCTCTCCCCTGGTCTGACCATCGCTGTCTGCTGTTTTCCTTTTCTCTTCCTCCCCTACAAGCACCCACCTTACCTGCCGCTAACACCTCTTCCAAGATTCTTAAACGGCGTCTTACGCCTCTTACCCTAGAGGGTTTTCCTTCAGCCGATTCTCTCTTCTCCTCCGAATTTTTCTCCCTTCCTGTGGATCAGCAGGTTGACTCCTGGTCCTCCACCCTTACTGCTGCCTTTGATACACTGGCTCCCCTTCGTCCCATTCCCCACTGCCCTCTGTCTCGCCATCCCTGGTATCATCTGGGTTTATACCTTCAGCGTACTTCAGCGTACCTACCATCGGCGTACCATGCACTGTTGGCACAAACACCCCTCTGCCACCTCCCTAGCCTCCTTTCGCTATGATCACTGAGGCGAAATGGACTTATTACTCAGACCTCATTGCCTCCTCTTCTAATTCCTCCCATCGCTTGTATCAGGTACTCCATTCGCTGTCTTCCCCCATGACTCTTCCTCCCTCGTCAGCGCTCCCTCCCGCTGCCCCTAGCCTGACAAGTCTTGCCTGCTTTTTTGTTGATAAGATCCAGTCTCTCTGTTCTTCTTTTCTTCACTGTCCCTCCCCTCTCTCCCCTCTTCCTTCCCCTTCTGTTCCCACCACTATATCCTCCCCCCTCTGTCCAGTATCTTTCCCCACACGTGGCACTCTTTCTGGCCTGTCACTTCTGCCGAGCTCATTAAGGTAATCTCTTCGTCTCACAAAATGACCTGTCCACTCGACCCCCCTCCCCTCCACCTGGCTCCTCGATCCCTCTCTCACACTTTTTCCATATGTCCTGGCCATAATCAACTCCAGTCTTACCTCTGGCAGTTTTCCCACTTGTTGGAAACATGCCATGGTACGCCCACTTCTGAAGAAGCCCACTCTCGAACCCAGTCTCCACGCCAACTGGCGGCCCATTTCAAATCTCCCCTTTCTTTCTAAGGTTCTTGAAAAATTGTTTTTTACACAGCTTTCAGCATATCTTGACACTACCAACTCTCTTCATCCCCGTCAATCTGGCTTCAGGACTGGTCACAGCACTGAAACTATACTTCTAGCTCTTCTTAGTGAACTTCATCGCTCTCACAACCATGGTGATCTGTCTATCGCTGTCTCCTTGGATCTCTCTGCCACTTTTGATATCGTTGACCACCACACTCTCCTCACCCGCCTGTCTGATTTTGGTATTAAAGGCACTGTTTTGCATTGGTTTTGTTCATTCCTTTCGTTCCGCACCTTCACTGTTCACTAAGGCCCCAATATCTCTTCCTCTTTCCCCCTGCACTGTCGTGTTCCTCAAGGATCCATTCTTGCTCCTTTACTCTTCAATATCTTCCTTGCTCCTCTCCTCATTCAACAAACTGGTATTTCCTCTTACTTTTATGCTGATGATATTCTCCTTATTCACCACACCAGCTCTGAAACTCCGGACCTCTCTGCCCTCAATGCTTGTCTTGATCTCATTGCCACCTGGTTCTCTGATAATTTTCTCTGTGTCAATCCCTCCAAATCCTCTGCTATTTGGTTCTCCTTTGCTGCCACTCCTCACACTCTAGCTCCCACGATGTCCTCCCACCCTATTCCTATTGTTCCCTCATTCCGTTACCTTGGTGTCACCCTGGATTCCTCTTTGTCTTTTCACCCACATATTTCCTCCCTCATTCATAGCTGTTTTTTCCATCTCTGTCAAATTAGATCCCTCTGGCCTTACCTCTCTGCAAATTCCCTCACCACCCTGGTTCTCTCTCTTGTAATCTCCTGTTTGGACTACTGTAACTCAATTTTCGCCGGCCTTCCCTCCTACCAGCTCCATCGACTTCAACTCATCCAAAACACCGCCGCCCGTCTAATCACTCACTCTTCCCCTTTTAACCACATCACTCCTTGCCTTCTCTCTCTTCACTGGCTTCCCATTAAATTCAGATTCATCTATAAGTACCTCATCACCACCCACAAAGTTCTTCACACGGGTGTTCCCCAGTATTTATCTGATCTTATTTACCACCAGCCTGCTCCTCGCTTCCTCCGGTCCACCCATAGTAATCGCCTTTTTCTTCCTTCCCCATCCCAAGCACATCTTGAACTCACTCGTCACTCTGCATTCTTTTTTCTGAGTCCTGCCCTATGGAACTCTCTCCCTCACTCGCTCTGCACTGAACCTTCATTCCCTCACTTTAAAGCTCTTCTTAAAATCCATCTTTTCACCCAGGCTTTCGACCTCCCTGCAGCCTCGTGATGATTCTGATATTATACACCACCCCCTCTCCCCTCCCTCTGCCCCTTCCCCCTCTCAGCGTTCAGCCTGTCTAGTTGTGTAATTCCGCTCCTTTCCTATCTTTCTCTCTATATCTCATTAGTGCTGTCCTGTCAATCAAATGGCATTCCTTTCCTCCTTTAATCTTCTAGCAGCCTCTTTGTTTGTTATTGTACACCGCCCTGACACTTCAGTATGGGCGGTATATCAAGCCTTGCTAATAAAATAAATAAATAAATAAATAAAATAAATCACTCCGCTGGGTGGGAAGAAGACCCAGCAGTCACAAAACCTTAGAGCCAAAGGCTGTGTCTGCCTGAGCATGGACATCCAGGCAGAAATGCTTTCAAAAGTGGAGGTGATGCCCATGTTGCTCCCCAATAAATGTCTGCAGGGGCTACTGAACTCCACTCTGCCCATGAAGATGCTTTCACTTGGGTAGAATGGAGGCACTAACCTTCCGGAACTGCCGATTCCGGAACAGATCTGCCAAGGCAATGGACTCTTTAGCCCAGTGCCCCAATGCACTGAGCCACTGTGTCACCTTGCATGAGCCAGCAAATAGCACAAAAAGATGGACTGACTTATAAAAAGAATTTTTAACCTCCAAGAATCAGAGAAGCACCCTCCAGACATTCACAAGGCAAAGATCTTACCATTCCCCCAACACTGCTCCTTAGAGGAGTTAGAGATTTTGGCTGGGGGAGTGCATTCAAAAGTCCTGATGCAGCCCTAGGCAAAAGAAATGGGTGAAACCCGAGTCGACATCTGGGCCTCCCTACTCTAACCTCTTGAATACACTTTGATGTGTTTTTTCCATCTGAGAGCTAAGTGTTGTCGGTTTCTTTTAAATGAATTTAATAATTTGTAAAATAATGTATGGAGCCAGTGAATTATTGTCAGGGTTTACAGGTGTGAGCTGAAATTCAATACAGTTGCAAAACTCCAGATAAGCCATCCCTCCTAAGCTGAGGCTCCTTAACCACATTAAAGCATTCTATTGAGATGTGAGTTATAATGTGAGCTTACTTTGTGTCTTAGTTAGATACATTGTTATCATTTTCTCCCTTGGGTAATTGTAATAAGGACATGGTAACTTTTTTTATTTTATGCTCCTCTAGAAAAGGAGGACAGGCAATCCGCCTGGTTCACATGAAGGAAGAAATCACTACAGAAAAGAAGGAAGATACAGGATGAATGGAAACGGCCTCCTCAGAAAAAGATAGGTAAGGATCTCAGCAAGACAGCTTGGAAAACTGCCTTGCAGAAGAATCACAACCAAGAACACTATCTTGAGCATCATCCTGCAGAGTAACATACTTCAACAGCTCAAAGGGATCTGACATCAGGGCCCCGAGTACCATAGATCACAGGAAAGGACTACAGACCATAGGGGAGGATGCAGATGCAAACCCCACTGAAGAAGGCGCAAAACATCTGGTGAATAGCTAGAGACTTATCAGCAAATCACCCAATGAAACAGGCTAAAGCTCCCCTAGGCAAGTGAAGATGTGGTGCTCACAGGAGCCACATCAGATCTGCACATTACACTCTCCTCTACCAACTCGATGCCACTAGAATAATCCTTCTTGGATGGCACTACGCATACCAAATCAGATGTCACACCAGGGGCCATGGAGGAAACACCTACAGCAGGTGCTGACCTAGTCAAGGTTGAACCAGGGCGCCAAGGCCTTCAGGCCCTGTTTCGATGTGGTGCTGAAGAAGTGGAATACTTTGGCATTGGAATGGGCCACCATTAGAGCCATCTCAGAGCAATTCCAGCAGCTTTGAAACAACTGAAAAAACCTCCTGACTCAACTCCCACTCTCCTGGGACCAGAAAGTGCCGGCTGAAAAAATCTGTTTCCACAATATCCATCCCAGCAATGTGCAGAGCCAACAAACTAGGAGGCTCTTCACTACCCAAGCAAACTGAGGAGCCATCTCCAGGGCTACCCTGGCATGCCTCGTGCCACCTTGCTGATCAACATAAGCTACCATTGTGGCATTGTCCGAGAACATGCGAACTGCCTGGCCCTTGACCGGGGCCCATAGACGCAGAAGGCCAATCTGATGGCCCTCTCTTCAGGGCAGTTGATGGACCACACTGCCTCCCATTGGTTCCAATGGTCCCGGGCTGTTCAACCTTAGCAATAGACTCCCCAGCCCAAGAGATTGGCATTTGTTGACAGAAGGACTCATGAGCAATCATCCAGTGGCAAGCCCTTCCTCAGCAGATTGGGGTTGCTGCCACCACTGCAGGCTGACCTTCACCATCATTGGGAACAGGAGCCTGAGCTTGAACTGCTGATGAAGATCAACCCAGACTCTGGGAGCCTGCTGCGAACAGAATAGCACTAGGCAATCCAACAGTCTTGACTTTCTCTATTGGCAGAAAGACTCTTCACACTCGTGTACTGAAAATGTGCTCCAAGAAACTCCAGAGACCGGGAATGCAACATCTGGCTCTTCCCCAAATGATCATCCAGCTGACATCACTAGGGGAGCTACTCAAGATGTCTCTAGAGATTGGGCTTGGATGAGCCAGTAGCCCAGATATGGGAGCACACAAATCTCTTGGTGCCATAGCACCACAGACACCACTACCTTGACCTTGGAGAACATTCTTTGGGCAGTGGAGACTCTGAATGGAAGGGCAGCAAAATAAACGTGAGAGCCAAGCATGGCAAAACACAGATACTTGCTGATCCCCTGGATTGGGATATGAAAATACATCTCAGCTCAAACCAGAAATACCAGGAAACCCTTCTGCACACAGCTTGAATCCTGGATCGCAAAGTTTCCATCCAGAAATGCTTGATACACAAGCACTCATTGACAGAAGTAAGGTCCAGAATAGACCAGAATATTTCTATTTATTTTTAATTTATTTAACGGGTTTTTTATACCACTTTATCATTTAGTCAAAGTGGTTTACATTGTAACTTAAACTTGGCAATGTACATTAAACAGGGAGGATAACTTGAGGCAATGGAGGGTTATTCCATCAGTTTCGGTCACCACGAAACAGATGAAATACCAGCCCCTTTCCTGATCGTTTGGGGGAATGGGCACCACTGCCTTCAGAGAGGTAACTTGTCCAAGATGATCCACACAGTAGCCCTGTTGTTTGCAAACCCACACGGAGAGAAGACACAAGTGGCCATAATCGGCTTTTTGCATTCCAGACCATAGCCATACTGAATAGGTACTAGCACCCAGCGATCCTTAGTGACCCGGGCCCATTCTTGAAGAAGAGGCGAAATCTGCCCTCAACTGGAATAACCAGGTAATATGCCCCAATCCTTCACTATGCAGCCTGGGAGGGTCCTCTTCTAGATGGGACTGGATCCCTAGGCCCAAGCATACCATGAAAGGACCAAGAAAGATCCCAAAGTCCATAAGCACAGGGGAAGAAGGCTTTCTAACCAGTAGCAGTGGGAGTCCTGAGACCCCCAGGAGTCTGACCAGTGAGGAGTGGTTAGAGGCTGATGGAAAAGGGGTTCTGCCCACTCCAAAGGTCGTTTGGACTTGTCCTCCAGAAGGTGGTAAGATTTTGTCTCACCTAGGTCCTTCACCAGCTTCTCCAAATCAAACCCAACAGAAGCATCCCTCTAAGGCCAGATGAGCAACTGGATTTTGGAGGATGAGTCCACTGCCCCATGTCTGAACCAAGCCAGTGTTGTGTCACCATCGACAGGGTACAATCCTTGGCCACTAGACATACCATATATAGCATCAGAAAGGAAGGCTGTAACCAACTCAAAAAGAGGGACAGAATCACTTGGCAGAAGATACTGAATCTATTGGAGCAGGGCCGAGATGTCAGGCCTACACATGCTGCCAACTGAAGAATAGCAGCCGCTGCAGCGAGCAGGATATTCAACATGAATCTACTTTTCAGTCCAGAGTATCCTTTAAGTCTGATCCACCTTCTACAGGAATGGTGGTCCATCTGGTAAATGCCATGACCTGCATATCCATCTTGGAAATATCAAACCACACAACACACTCCTCTGGGAGAGCATGCATCCTTTAATACATCTGTGGAGGTACATTCTGCTTTGGCTGTCCAGTCCCCTGTGTGGCCAATCAGAAGCGGGATGCCCAGAGGTAGACCTGATTCTGATCCCATGGGGGCTAGACGTGCCCACAGAATCAGAATCAGGTTTATGGCCCGAACGGCAAGATTAGACCCCGATTCTGGTCAGCCTGCATGCACAGCACATCCCCGGCTACCTTCTTCTTTCCCCACAGCTGGACCCTTGATCAGGCATCCCATGCCCAGGGTCTCTCTGTGAGGATCCTCCTGCACCGCTCTACTTATTTGCCATGGCACTGCAACATGATCCCCTGATGTCCAGGGGCACTTATTCCACTTCTGCATTGGAATAAGTCCCCCATCCATGTTAAGGGCCCCAGATGTACAGGGCCTACTTGAGAATCAGACCTGTTCATCCAGCGTTGCAGCCCACCCATGCCCTGCCCTCACTCTGCCTCAGACAAACCCCTGCTGCTCCTGTCTAGGCCTCCTCGAACAAATGAGCTGTTCATATGAGGAGGCCAATACTGGGGATGACAGGGGAGTGAATAGCGGAGATGGACGTTCAATCCGGACGTCTATCCCGCTATTCATGCCACTGAATGACCCCCTTAGCCTCTATTTATTTATTTATTTATTTATTTAGCTGTATTTATATCCCGCTTTTCACCGGGTCAAAGCGGTCAATTGGGAGATACATTTAACACGATGGGATATGAGACACATACGCTAATACTTACAGGGAACATGGGCAATGGAGGGTTAAGTGGCTTGCCCAAGACCACAAGGAGTGCCTATAGGACTAGAAATCCCAGTCCCTCCGGCCTGAGATTGCTGTCCCCAGGTGGGACTTGAACCCCCGGCCCTCCGGTCTGAAGTACCTTGTCCTAACCACTAGGCCACTCCTCCCACTGTCCTAACCACTAGGCCACTCCTCCCACCTTGTCCTAACCACTAGGCCACTCCTCCACCTGCTTTAGGGGGTTGGGATTCCCCCAACCCTCTAAAGCAGAGGGTTGGGGGAATCCCACTCTGATTGAAATAGGTCCTTGAGCACCTCTGGGAACAAGAAGACAGTGGATTTCCACACACCTTGCAGGAGTGGATGCATCCTCAGTTCCTGCTCCATGCCTGGAGCAACTGCCAAGCTCAATGTTGATGAGACCCCTGGGGATCAACACCTCCAGTTCCTCCTTCTGGAACAGGTGGATAACATTGGCCTCTTCACAATTCTCTAAAAGCAAGAGTACTTCTTCATCCACATCAGACATCTAATTCAAGTCACAGTCCAGTTCTCAGACAGATCCCAGCTGATCCCCATCTCCAGGGGGTGGCCTTTGCTGGGGAAGCTTGGCCATAGGCAATCAAACAGGGCTTCCACTCTTTATCTTTATCTTAATTTTGTCACTTGATTAACTGCGCAAGGGGTGATGTCAGAGCAGTTTACAATAAATAGGCTGCAGTTAGGTTTAGAAAGGAACACCAATAGACAGGAAAGCAAAGAGTATAGAATACACAGGTAGGGACAGAGAAAACATGCATAAGAGGAATGATCATGACATTAGGAGAGGCATGTAATGAGGTCAGGGGTGGGGAGAGGTTGAAGGCAAGGTAGAAAAATGGGTTTTAGCATGTTCTTGAATTTTAGGAAAGAATGTTCAGAGCGGAGTGTGGCTGGTAGTGAGTTCCAGAGTGCCAGTCTGAGGAAGAAGAATGCAGAGTGGTGGGTTTATTCAAAGTGTGCACATGCAGGAGATGGAAGGGCTAGGTAATCGTTGTGGATTGAATGGAGGGCATGGGGAGGAGTGTGCATGTGAATGAAGTCAGCGAGGTACTGCGGCATGCCAGTGTGAATTACTCTATGTAAGGTGATGAGAATCTTATAAGTGAACCGGAATTTGAGAGGAAGCCAGTGTAAGCAGATAAGGAGATGAGACACGTGGTCTGTACGAGAAGAAAGGGTAAGGAGTCGGGCCACCGTATTTTGAAGTACTTGTAATCAATGGAGCTGGTATTGGGGCAGGCCTGCTAGGATGACATTACAATAATCAAGGTGGGACAGGAGAAGTGACACCACGAGTGTAGTCAGTGTAGACAGGGGAAAAAATGGACAGATTGCATGTAATTGGCGAAGTGTGACAAAAGAATGCCGCACAAGTGCGGTGATATGCTGATGGAAGGAGAGGGAAGAGTCAAGAGTAACACCAAGGTACCAAAGGGATGAGGTGAGGGGTACGCATGTGTCAGACAGAATGGGGGCTACTGAAGGGCAGGGGGCACCAAAGATGAACCATATGGCAGAAGATTTGGAGGGGTTAAGATGTAAATAATTAGAAGACAACCATGAAGAGATATGGATGAGGCAGGAATTTAGGGGAGTGAGATCAGGAAGGAGAGGACTGATAAGGAGCAATAGAATGATGTCATCAGCATAATAGTACACAGATAGCCCAGACTACTGGATAACAGGGTGAGGGGGCAAGAAAAACATTAAAAAGGATGCGTGCCAATATGGAACCCTGGGGAACCCCAAACGGAATGGAAGTAGCAGGGAAGCGGAAGAACCTGTTTGAACAGAAAAAGAACGGGAGGAGAGAAACGACCTGAACCAAAGGTGAATTCTCCCACGTACCCTGTAGTCATGTAGATGGGAAAGGAGTGTGGAGTGGTCGACACGGTCAAAAGCTGATAATGTCTAAAGATATTGCAAGAGAGAAGTCACCATGTTCATGAGCCAGATGGATCTCATTCAGAAAGGAAAGGAGAATGGTTTCTGTGTTATGACTGGTTCTGAATCCAGACTGGCATGGGTGAATGGCAGAAGTAGAGTCGAAATGGAGAGCAGCTGTGAGAAATCCAGTTTCTCCAAAAACTTCCAGGAAGGGAAGGTTAGATATGGGGTGTCAATGAACAGGGACAGAGGGATTTAAGGAGAGTTTCTTAAGAATGGGACGAACAATCACATACTTCCAGACCACTAGGAAAGAACCTGAAGAGAGACTTGAATTGATCATGCAGAGCAGATATGTGAGAAGAGCGAGAGAGGGTTCTGAGAGTCAATGAGAGCGGATCGGATCTAACAGACAGGTACTCTTGTGGGACGAGCTGAAGGCTGTGATCGGATGGAAGGAGATCCAGATGTGCATCAGAGAAGACCCTGGGGAGGATTGCAAACAGGATAGGAAATGAGGGGGGGGGGAGCGAGATGGAGAAAGGGGAGGGGGACAAGAAGGGAAGGTGAGGCACAAAGAATGAATATTCTCAGAGAAAAAGGTAACAAGATGGGTAGGATCCGGGATAGCAGAGCAAGATGCGGCAGCTGGTGAGGAGGTATGAGGCTCGGAAAGGGAACAGAGAGTCAGATAGAGTCAGGTAAGGGCACTCTCAGCCTGCCACTCATGAGACTGTGCTTGGGGGAACCCAGAAGCTGCAGGGTCTGAATTTCCACGCCAGAATGATCAGGCCTCTGTAAAAGGGAAAAGGATTCCAAGGAGGAGAATCCAGACTCCAGAAGATCTCCTTGTGGAAATGACCCTCCTAAACCAGGGGACCCAGTTACCATTAATTCCCTAGAGGATGGGGAGCAGCACACAGCTCGGTTGCTGGAACCTCTGGGCAGCTGGTCATTCTTACCCACAGCGCCATCCGCCACCTCCTGCCCTCAAGCAGGCAAGTCCAAACTAACCGCATCCCCCGGTGTAGAGAGGGGGAGAAAAACCTCCAGGGGCAACTCAGGAGCCTCCATGCTAGAAGAGCAGGGTTCAGAAGCCAAGATGAGGCACCTTGCTTGCCCAAACCAAACAACAATTCCTGGAAGAAGACATAGAGAGTTAAGGTAAGTATCACAACAGCATGTGCTAAGGCCATGGTGGCCCGAAGGCACACGTTAACCGTGGTTCACATTAACTGTGTTTTTACTGCAGCACACATTATATGCACTAGAGTAAGAACACATGCACAGATCATGTGACCGCCAGGCACGCAATAAGAGAAAACATTATTAATGTGTGTAGAAAATGGCAGGAACCCCCACACCACACCAATGGTCATCAGCAGTCTACTCTGAATTGCGCCCACACAGACAGAATTGGGAGCCCCCAACAAGGACAATGACGAGGTCAAACCTTAGTACTCAACCCCTGAAAACCCCAGGCAGAGGATCCATGCTAGGCTCAGCTCTGCTCCCCTTATACTGTTTCACTGGCTTTTGCAGCATTGCGTTTAAGGTGGCTGGCAGGCAGATCTCTCTGACAGCCTTCTGCAATCTTCAGGAGTGACCAGGGGGAAACAGAGGAGGAGGGAAAGGGTGTTGAGGTTGTGTGAGGCTGCTACACTCTTCCAGATCCTTCCAAATCTTTCCAATTTCTGGCTGCTCAACAGGCTGTTATCATGATAAGCACGTTGAACTGAACCAATTTTCCTTCCTCCTATGGATACCGAAAAGACAATATTTTTTCACTCAATGTGTAATCAAACTCTGGAATTTGTTACCGGAGGATGTAGTAAAGGCTGTTAGTGTAGCTGGGTTTAAAAAAGGTTTGGACAAGTTCCTGGAGGAAAGGTCCATAAACCATTATTAAGAAGGGACCCAGGATATCAATGCTTGACCCAGTACAAGCATTGTGGAACCTGTGTCTTTTGGGGAAACTGCTAGGTACGTATGACCTAGATTGGCCACTGTTGGAAACAGGATACTGGAATGATGGACCTTGGTCTGACCCAGTATGGCATATCTTATAGTGGTGTCTCCCACGTCATGCTCAAGTGAGAGAGTCACTCTCAAAGTGATCGTTCACTAGAGTTTAATCAATCTTTTGCTCTTAAATCTTCAGAATCATCCACCATCTGCTGAAGAAATACTGATGAGACCTTTGGAGGCTAAGGCATATAAAGGCATGGGAGTGATGCCATTCATACCTAGACTTTTCATTGGTTCTTTGATTCCACCAATCTGCTGGTAGGAGCACACAACCCTCTTGTCTGGACTGGTCTAGCAGGACAATATGGAAAAGAGGGTTACAAGTGGGGAGATCATCGGAGGCTGGCTGCTAGGTACAGTAAATGGGAAGGGATGGCATGCCACAGACTGAAAATGTGCATGGAGAGTTGCAAAACGAGCAGTTCCAGGACACCTCCCCACCCCCTCCCCCCCCCAAGCAGGAGGCTGCCCATATAGGAGAGGCTGTATAGCTTAATAGAGATTTAAATGGCCTGTGGAGCAGAGGACATGGTTCAACTCCCACAGCAACCCCATGGAATGAAGTGTGACCCTATGCCATCAGGAGTGAAAGGAAGGAGAAACATCCTATGCCCACCTTCTGGAAACTAAGCAGGGGCCTAGTACTTTGATTTTTTGGGAAAAGAGGGCCAAAACAGATGAGAGCCTATGCATAGCAAGCCTTACTGAGTATACTGGCGACTGCCTAGACTGATGAAGCCAACAGTAACAGGCAGAGGATGAGATAGCAAGCACAGTGTTATAAGGGATATCATTTTGGTCATGTATGTATGTTTCTTGGAGTGGCGTAAGAAGGAAGCAGGGGTGTGATGAAAGTGAGTTAAAGTTGACTACTGATTATGCATCAGCAGTAAGTCAGGGGTTAATGAAACCTCTGTTTTGTAGGAAAGAAATGCCTGTGCAATTTTGTGAGAAACATCTTGCATAACTCCATCATGTGAAACTTATGAGAGGGAGTCCTGATACAAGAATGTAGATAAGGAAAAGCTTCTTCCCATAGCAACTGTGCTTTTTCTCTTAGACAGAATATTTTGAAAGTCATCTATTGATGGAGTTCTGAGTTCCTGAACCATGGGATGGGCGATGCCCCTCCCTTGAACATTCTCAGGTGCCTGGCCAACGTCTTGATTATGTTTAATGGATAGCTCATCCTATTCTGTGTGTATGTCAACTGATGGAAAATTACTGGTTGCTGTTGCAACAAAATATGAAGAAGGTGCCTTTTTTCAGTCAGCGGGAGAAGAGAGAGAAAGCCTCACCTACGGGGTGAATACACACACCGCCTGGGGGTCTTCCCGACTGAGGGTCTCTCCTGCCTGGCTGAATTTGGGATTTTTTCAGTGGAAGTGTTGGCATGACATGAAGCTTAGAACTCTGTCTGTGATGTATTGTTTTCTTTTATCTTACTTTTATAAGTGAATTACTTGCTTTTAAGTTACCCTTTTTATATATTTTATAAAAAAAAATAATTATCTCTATTCTAAAGTGTGTTAGTGTATTAGTCTTTATTTTACACCCTTTCTAGGCAAGACAAGGGATTAGATGAATGCCAGCATTGCCATGTGTGTGGAAGGAGCTAAGGGGGTGCTGTGGAGTCAGGGCAAGCTGGGGGATGACACAGATGGACATGAACTAGTGGCTGCCTCTGGCAGGGCCTGACAATATGTGGCCAGACATAGAATGTATCATGAGACAAAGATGGTAGCCACCAATAGTTCAGTCACCCTTTGTCTCCTCGACCAATATCCCTTGCAGATGACAGAGAATATCCATTAAGGCAGGGGTCTCAAACTCAAATTGCTTTGAGGGCCAAATGAGGACTTGTAAAGTAACCCGGGGGCCGCATAAGACGCGGGGCCTCATTTGCATAAGGGGCCTCATTTGCATAAATATTTGCATAATGTTACCATACACTAACTTTTAGTAAACATGCCTCTTTAATGAGTATGGATAAAGAAAGACTAAAAGATTTAGAAACAAGAAGACAATAATTAAACTGGGAACCCCAAAAGCCAAACTTGGAATGTACAACAACACTGTAGAAATAAAACTATAAATTAATTTCCTCTTGTACTAAACAAAGCGCAAACATTAATGATGCACATTTCCCAGAGCTGACATATTCCAGTTAATAAATTCAAAATAAAGAGATATTTTTCTACCTTTTGTGCATTTTTTTCAGTTGCAATTGTTCCAGCCACTTTCTTCTGGTTTCTTCATGTCTTCTGCTAACTCTCCATCGTCTGCTGTCCATTTGCCCTTTCTCTCCTAGTTTTTTTTCCATTCTCTCTCTACATCTGCTTTAACATACTAATCTTTCTCCTTTTTCTCTTTCCTCATTCCTATTTCATCCACTCAAATTTTACCCCTCCATCCTCAATCCCCACTTACTCTCCCAATACCTGGCCAATTGTAGATTTATCTTCTCTCCCAGACAAAATATTTTTCCCCTCTCCATTTCACTTTCCCAGCTCCATCCCATTCTAATCCTCCACAAAACTCATCTCCCTTCTAGTTCCAGCCCCACCCAGCTTCGGCTCCCTTCTAGTCCCCCCATTAGTCCATTTCCAGTCCTATCCTAGCCTCACCATCAGCCCATTTCCAATCCTAGCCCCCCATCAGCCCATTTCCAATCCTAGCTCCCTCCCCTCACAGCCCATTTCCATTCCAAGCCCCCCACCCCATCAGCCATTTGCAGTTCAAGCCCCCCTTCCACTCAGCCCATTTCCAGTCCTAGCAACCCCCCCCAGCCCATTACCAGTCCTAGACCCCCATAGCCCATTACCAGTCCTAACCTCCCCATAGCGCACTTCCAGTTTTACCCCCATCACCCCCTGTTCAGTCTTACCCCCCCCATAGCCCATTACCAGTCATAACCCCCCTGCCAATAGCCCACTTCCAGCCCTAACCCCCATTACCCCATTTCAGTCAGCCCTTCCATAGCTCATTACGTCCTAACTCCCCCCATCAGCCCACCTCCAGTCCTTCCTAACCCCCACCTGCCCATTTCCAGTCCTAGCCCCCACCATAGCCCATTACCAGTCATAACCCCCCTGCCAATAGCCCATCTCCAGTCATACCCCCCCCTGCCAATAGCCCATTTCCAGTCCTACACCCCCCCTGCCAATAGCCCATTTCCAGTCCTACACCCCCCCTGCCAATAGCCCATTTCCAGTCCTACACCCCCCCCCCTGCCAATCGCCCATTTCCAGTCCTACACCCCCCCTGCCAATAGCCCATTTCCAGTCCTACACCCCCCCCAATAGCCCATTTTCAGTCCTACACCCCCCCCTGCCAATTTCCCATTTCCCGTCCAACACCCCCCCCCCCCCCCCCCGGTAAATTTAAAAAAAACCTGGCTTCTGCTGCTCAAGCAGCAAAATCAGCTGTCCTGCGGCCCCTTCCCCTGTGCCCGGAGATCCGAGTCTGCTCTATCAGCGGCGTGCTTTTCAAGCCGCGAGGAGAGTATTCCCCTCTCGCGCGGCTTGAAACCGCGCGAGAGGGGAATACTCTCTTCGCGGCTTGAAAAGCACGCCGCTGATAGAGCAGACTCGGATCTCCGGGCACAGGAGAAGGGACCGCAGGACAGCTGATTTTGCTGCTTGAGCAGCAGATGCCAGGTTTTTTTAAAATTTGACAATTGATTCTGCCGCTGCCACGGCGGCAACGGCAGAAGCCAGGGTTTTGGGGGTTTTTTGTTTTCCTCCATCGCGGGCCGCACAAAGTTGTCTCGCGGGCCGCGTGTTTGAGACCCCTGCATTAAGGAGATGGATGATGACCTCCATTGTAGCACTAAGCAATGAGAATGAGGAGTGATACATGTCCATAGGAAAACCAGAGCTATTACTGAGAGGTTGTTTGGACAGCTGAAGGGCAGCTTCAAATGCCTTGCTAGATCTGGAGGGCAGCTACTGTGCAGCCCCACCAGGGTTTGTCAAATATTCATAGTGTACAACACAGAGGAATTTCAAAAAGAAGCTCTCTTTGGCACAATGCAAGTGTTATGCCAAGCATTATCAGTGAATTTGAGAGACTGAGATCCTACTCCATATACCCTGGCTTAGAAGTGAGGTTCATGACTATCATAGTATGTGCAAAATGAACCCATTTGGAGAACATCTGCGGCCAAAACTAGGCGAGCCAAAAGCTTGCCTAATTTTAGCCGCAGATCGCTAACCGGGTAGCAGTGCAATATCACCGCTACCTAGTTAGCAGTAATCTCCACCTCCGCTCTGCAATGCCCCCAACATGCCCTGATGCTAACCGGATAGCATTGGGCAGATAGGGGACATAGATGGAGATATTCAATGGCATTAACCATGTAAGTACAATTGAATATATCCATTTAAGGCATTTACATGGTTTGCTGGGCTGTAAACTGTGGAAATGCCTTTTGAATATCGGGCCCAATGTGTCCTCCCTCCCCCTTTCCCCCCTGCATAAAGCTAACATTGCTTGTAAGAAACATCCCCTAATGGCCATGAAATACAATGTGTGCCTTCAAGTCAGTGCTGACTCCTGATGACCCAGCAGCTCCTGGGTTTTCTTGGCAGTGTGACTAGAAGTAGATAACCAGGCCTTTTTTCTAAGGTAATGGAGAGTTAAGTGACTTTCCCAAGGCCATAGGGACACATGTGGGAATATCTAGGGCACAAAATGAACACCACCCACTGACTTCACCACCTGTTATGGTTGTCTGGGATTTAAAAGGCACACTACCCCTTCCCCTCCCTCTTTGTCATTGGCCCCTACCCCTCCCATCTTGCCCCTGGCTATGAATGATCCTCCTCCATACTGGTTGCCTTCTGCCCTGTTGCCATCTGCACTATTGCCGGTATCCTCAGCAACTGCAGGTATGGAGCAAGGCATACAAACAGTTGCTTTAGATGCTGCATATGATGCATCAGTCATGTCATGTTTTTCATTCAATCATCCAAGATAATATTGGTGTGCCTCTATGTTGCCATCACCATTGACTATGATTGCATGACTACATGAGGTCAGTGTTATGGAGAAAGAGAGTGTACAAGAGAGAGTGCCAGTGAGGCAAGGGTTATATTGCCTGTGAAAGGGTGGAGGGGGTAATGGGAATATGTTTGTCTGATGCCCCTGGGCATGCATGCCACTATGTTACAATGAAGCCTGGATCAGGCAGACATGGCTACAGGTACAATAGTGCCCCCACCACCAGGTTTCATGCCATCATAGGTTGAGTGGCCACATGGCTCCAGGTCCACAGTGACATCCATTGAATTTTCCAGAATGGTGTGTTAGATGTCAATGGAAGTAGAAGTAGTAGTGCCTCTACATCTCCTGGAGAGGCTGGGGCCATGTGGTAAGACAAGTCATGGGATATGTTGGGGAGTGTAAGGGGCTATGATCACAATTCTGAGATGCAGCTTGTGGGGGCTGCATGTCCTAGAGAGACGTGCAGCCCCACAAGTCGTCCTGCCTCTATTCCCCCTCCAACTCGCCCTGCACGGCTAAAGCAGCAGGACAGGGATAGCCAGCGGGAGGGGGGTGGAGGATTGCGGTCTGGGAGGACCAGGGGTGGGCCGAGGCGGCAGGATGTACTAGGCTGATTCAGGTCACAGCCCTGTACATCCTGTAGGGTCAGGGGGAACATGCTGATTATTCCAACTTCAAGGTGGAATAATCAGCATGAACAGGGCGATCGGGCCCAGACATCTCTCCTCCTGGGGCTGGAGCTGGGTGCAGGGAGATATCGCTATCCAATCTAGGACCCAGCTGGCCAGCTGTGGGTTAGGTGGGGGGGGGGGAAGAGGGGGGTTGGCATCACAGGAGCCAGGGGAGCTTGAGGGGAGGACATCCCTGCAGGCATGCAGGGGCACACCGGGCCATCTTTCAGCTGATCCTGTATGCAACAGGAACATTTAATACAGAATCGGGTCCTAATGGGCCTGTCCTGATGGCCCGGACATGCCCCTTTCAGAATCGGGCTCTATGTGAAACTCTGTTCCTGCTATAGGTTGGTTATGACAATGATAATGCATGGGGGTGGGAGTAACAGCTGGTGAACACATGTGCACATGAATGAGGAATGGCCAATGTAGCACCAACTTTTAAAAAGAGTTCCAGGGGTGATCTGTGAAAATACAGACCAGTGAGCCTGATGTCAGTACCGGACAAAATGGTAGAAACTGCTATAATGAATACAATTACTGAACATGTAGATAGTCATGTTTTAATGGGAGAAAGCCAACATGGCTTTAGCCAAGGAAAGTCTTGTCTTACTGATCTTGTTTTGAAGGTGTGAATAAACAGGCAAACAAAGATGAGCCAGTCGATATAGTGTATCTGGATTTTCAGAAAGCCTATGACAAGGTCCCTCATGAAAGGCTTGGTGAAATTAAAAAGCCATGGGGTGGGAGGCAGTGTACTATTGTTGATCAGGAACTGGTTAAAAGATAGAAGACAGAGAGTAGGGCTAAAAGGCCAATTTTCTCAGTGGAGAAAGATGAATAGTAGTACCCCAGGGATCTGTGCTGGGCCCTCTTCTTTTTAACATATTTATAAATGACCTGGAAATGGGAATAACGAGTGAGGTGATTAAAATTGCAGATGACGCAAGATTATTCAAAGTTTTCAGAACACAAGAGAACTGTAAAAAAAGAGGGCCTTGATAAATTGAAAGACTGGACATCCAAATGGCAGATGAAATTTAATGTGGACAAGTGCAAAGTTATGCACCTAGGAAAGAACAACCCAAACCACGGTCACACGATGCAAGGTTCCACAGTAGGAAACACCACCCAGAAAAAAGATTTAGGCAGCAGGGTGGATAATACATTCAAACACTCTGCCCAGTTTGCAGTGGCGGCCAAGAAAACAAATAGAATGCATGGAATCATAAGGAAAGGAATGGAGAAAAAAACAGAGGATACTATAATGCCTCTATATTGTTCCATGGGTGTGGCTGCACCTTTTATATTGTGTGCAATTCTGGTCGCCATATCTTAAAAAGGAGAGGGGGCTCGCATACCAGAGTAGCAAAATTTAATCTGCATAGTAATGTACTGAAATTCTAAGTTGTTGAATCAGGAGAGCAAGTGGGGAAAAAAAGATGTTTACAAACAATGCAAAATGTAGCGGTGCGTACTTTAGCCCATGCATATCGCTGTGATCATATTACACCATAATTTGTAAAATACCATTGGCAACCAATTGTTGAATGGCTTCATTACAAATTACTGCTCATTACATTTAAATCAAATTCATGATTTAACTCCAGATTATTTGTTATCTTTAGTAACTCTTTATGCTCCAGCTAGACCTTTGTGGTCATTACATGGTTTTTGTCTCTTGTACCATCTCTGTCTGTTATTAACCTGTTTTGGACTAGCATATGTTTTACATACATACGGTTTCCATACTTACTACTCAACTATTTACTAATTAATGGTTATAAATTAAATGGAACTATGTTTAGCTATTAACGTTATGTCAAAAAGCGTTATATACAGATTTTTTATCTGAGATCTAGTTAGTTTAATAGGTATTCGAAGTTTGCTGATTTTGACGGTACTGGCGGCTCAAAATAAAAAATCACAAAAAATAGTAAGTAGCTTATAATGCTGTAATAGCTACTATTTTGTAAATAAAAGTATTTGTAGACTTTAGAAAATAGGTTTAGATAACTGTAAGTTACTTAGTGTCAGTTATTGGTGCATACGAGTATATCGGCCTTGTATGTTTTTCATACGCTGGGCTAATATTTTGTCGAAACTAATTGCTGTCAAGCATTCTGTTCTAGGTGTTTCAATGGTGCAATATCGATGCACTGCATCAGAAGTGTTTTCACGTGTATCATATTCCGCCGTCAGAATGGGCTGTTGACAAACTATATTATATCATATCATAATAAAGTGTTTTAAATGAAAACTGCAGTTTCAATAGTATCATACAGTATGTTTATGTCAATGAATATTGGAACTGAATCCTATCTTTTCTGAAGACGGACAATATACTATATTGGACCAGTTTATGAAAAGCATATACTATATGAAACTTCTATTTTCTGCAAAGTTTTAATATTTTTTATTATTGCCAGTATTTCATAGTTGTTTGAGTGTAGCAAATCTAATAAATCATCCAGAACAGAGAAAGAATATGCAAGCTGTCCAAAACGGGTTAAGTATGAATCTACTAGGCGTTCGGCTTATTTTGCCATAGCTCCTTTACAATGGAATAGTCTTCCTACTGAGCTACGTATTATACTGTATTTAAAAAATTGTAGATCATCCTTAAAGACCTATCTTTTCAGGACTGCTTTTGATGCAGTCTTTGAAAATTAGTGATTGAGGGGGCTCTGTTTATGGTTGAGTACACTCATATATGTTTAAGATACCTCAGTATTGTTTATATGCTTTGTGTTTTTGTACTGATCTTTCTTTTATCTTTCCTATTTTACTTTGGCATTCTTTTCATGTTATTTTAATTTAATGTATTTTATTTATATTGCAAACCGCATAGGGCCCGATTCTGTCCCACACATAGAGCCCCTCTGTGCATCCGGTCTGAACCGGATGCACAGAGGGGATTGCAATTCTGATCCCACGGGGCGAGCTAAGAGTGGCAGTGATGATGAAAAGAGTGGGAGGAAGAAGCTCAAGGGAGCTTTCAGAGAGCCAAAAAGAGTGAATGGGGTCGCGGGGGCAAGTGGATTTCCAGGAGGACGAGATGAGTCTGGAAAGTACCGAATCCACACGTTCCTCTGCTTTCTTTTTCCTTGGTCCCCGTCTCTGGAACTCATTGCCATTAGCTTTACGTCTGGAATCTTCTTTCCGCACCTTTAAAGCCAATCTTAAGACCCACCTCTTTTGCACAGTGTTTGATCTTCCTTCTCCTCCTCCTCCTGTCGGCAACTGATTGTTTCCCTTCCCTTCCTTTTTGCGCTTTTTGCTCTACTGTTTCTTCTCTTTTCTACTGCTGTCCCTTTTGTAAACAAATGGCGTTCCTTTCTGTTTCTTTTCTTCAGTAGTCTCCTTTGTTTTTATTGTAAACCGCCGCATGCCTCTTGGTTTAGGCGGTATAATAAGTTTTAAATAAAGATAAAGATACCGTTAATGAAACAATCTTGAAGGAGTACCAAGTGTGTACCTGGAAGAAAGATTGTGGATCAGGCATAACAGGGAGTGCGAAGCCTTTGTGTTAGCTGATGGGGGCATGATCATCATGTTCCCAGCAGCTAACGCGCGACTGAATACATTAACATGCAGCACATTTAACATGAGAGCACCAAACAATACTCATAGAGATATTGTTAGTGCACCTTTACTAATTGCCATGTTTATTTATTTATTTAACAGGTTTTACTTGCAGCTTTATCATTTCAATCAAAGTGGTTTACATTGAAGCTTAAACTTGGTAATGTACATTAAACAGGGACATTGATAATTATGGATTTTTCTGAGGCAATGGAGGGTTACGTGACTTGCCCAAGGCCACAGGGAGTGCTAGTGGCACTTGAACCCTGGTCTCTGGGCTCCCAAGCCAGTGCTATTAACCATTAGGCTAGTGGTGATGAGCAAATGTGCTCTCCACACCCACGCTCTAGCTCTAAAGCCCTCACTCTCCACATTAGCATGAAAGTGCCAGTTAACACACATTTTGGTGATGCATTGCCTGTGCACACAGGCTATAACACACATTACTGGTTTGCAGCACTTAGTAAAAGGACCCTTAAGTTTTTATTAAAAGGTGCTTGGCCATTAACATATAGCAAAACCATCCAAGAAACTAAAACGTTTGAAATTAAGATTTATTTATTTATTATTTATTAACAGCTTTTATATACCGCACTTTTATCATCAGCGCGGTTCACATTTTAACAACTTTGTACTTAAGCATGAAACATATGTCAAGATGATAAGACACTGTCAACGGACTAGACAGGGCTTAGTAGAGATATGGACTTCCTATCACATTATAAATCATAAATTTTTACAGCCTTGTTACATGATCGCCCATCCATCTCTCCACTCCCCCCTTCCCATGAATCTGTCAATAGCATGCTTTTGTGCTTCACCTATACAGTATTTTATAGTATTGTCCTCTGTTCTTCCTACTGTCCTGACCTGAAGGAGGTGGTTTTAATCTTCAAAAGCTAGTCCAGAAATGTATTAAGGCAGTCCAATAAAAAGATATTACCTTAGTTTCTTTTTAGGCACTTTTTGCGTAAGCGATAGCATCTATTATCGAGAGTCAAGTTGTCTTCCATATGCATGTTTGTTTGCACATGTGTAACCATGCGCAAATAAATGTGTACCGTATGCTTAGCCATTTCCCCAGCAAAAGCAGGGCAAGGCCTCATTGTTGACAGTGGAGCACTGTGCTCAGAGGAACAACATTTCCCACGGGCCAAAAAGCAGAGCAAGGCCACGATTTCGGCCCACAGTGGAGCATTGTACCAATGGGAGCAGCATTTCATGTGGGCCGAAGAGCAGAACATTTGAAGGGTTAGGAGACATTTGAAGAGTTAGTGGGTTCGGGAAAGAAAGTTGGAGGGAAGGGGAATGGAGCACAGGGGGTGAGAGTGCAAGGAGAGGAAGAAAGGGATAGAGGCTGGGAAGGGAACAGAGAGTGGGCCGGGACAGCAGGAGAATGGTCTGAAGGGGGGAAGGAAGAGTGCAAGGGCCTCAAGAGATGAATGCATGGGGAGAAAAGGGCCAAAAGTGGATATGCTAAAAAGAGCAACCCTCCCACCTCCCAGAAGATGCACCACCCACTGTTCCCTCTAAGCTGTGCGCGTGTGCGCGCGCACACACCTCGCCGAGCGAGCGCACATACTTTACAATAGAGCACACAAAAATTATGGTTCTTATTCTGATAGAAAACAACACAGACGTCTTAAAATTTAAAAGTTGTGATTGTAATTACTAGAAATTTTCTGCTTCATTTAGTAATTGTCAATTTTCATTTAATTTGATAAAATCAGTGTGGTGTACATACTGTATTCTGACGTGTAGTCAAATTTTAAAGTATATAACTCTGAGTGTCATTATGTGGCGCACAAAAATTTAACCTTCTTTCAAAAGCTGCACAGTTGATATTTTATGCGCACACAGCCTACAGAAAATTAGAGGGAACATTGGCACCACCCCACATCACACCACACTCACCGAGGCATCCGATCCTCATGCCATACACACACACACACACACAAACAGGAACCCCCCACACCACACACACCACAAACATGTACCCCATACACATTGAATCTCACCTCCACACCACTTACACACACACAAACAGGCACCCCCCACACCACACACACCACAAACATGTACCCCGTACACATTGAATCTCACCTCCACACCACTTACACACACACAAACAAGCACCCTGCACACAATGTACCACACCTTCATACCACACACACACACACAGGTACCTCATCTCTGTAGCACACACGTGGGCACCCCACTCCCTCAGCCCACACATACAGATGGGCATGTCATCCCTGCTGCACAAAGAGAGACACTTCCTATGACGCACACAGAGGACCCCTGAATGCCTGATACTGTAAATGAGGGAATGCATCAATTTGTCCCATTGCAAGTGTGCACATTTGAATTGAGTCTTTTTGTTTTTCTTTTTATTTAGCTATCATAAAAGTGGATTAATATGGCAACCATGCTCCTTTATCCAAGATGGAAGATACAGCTTCCAGCCGTATGAAAAAACCTATGAACAAACTCACCAGAAAGGAAACCAAGCTGAACAGCCACCTTTACTTTCTCAGTTACTGGAAGACGAATAGCATCATCCCTAATGGACTTAAGGTCAAAACCCTCTGGCTGCAACTTACAACTCTGACCATAAAGAAAAAACGTGCAAACATGCTAGTCAGAAACTGAGACATCAACTCTGCCAAAAGAAGAAAGTGATAAAAATCCAGAAAGAAGAAATCATAAGGAATATGCAGAAGTTGAGAGAGTGAGGTGGATTTAAAAGTGGGGTTGGGAGTCGGCGTTCTTTATCGGGCTATTCTATACAAAGGAAATGTGTACCTAAAAGCTTACACCACTGGCTGTGAAGAAGCCGCTGAGTGCGGCGAAACTAACAGCAGTGGTCGCCTGCCTAAGTTGGTACAGCTGGTGTTGATAACCTGGATCAATATCTTTGGGCAAAGCATGGCTGAGATGGTGGTTGTGAGCACAGAGGATTACAGCGTTTCAGTATAATGGGTACATCTGTCAGCATTTCTGTGCATTACTCAGCTTGTCTGTAATATCAGGCAGGATAAGAATATCCTGGCATGCTTTTCTGGGAGTGCTGAACGCTGAAGTTTCAGGGGCGATGACAGTTACGAAGTGCAGGCATCATATGTTGCCAATAAGTCCATTTGTTGAGCCCCTGCAGCATTTGCAAATTGAATTTTACCTACAATGAAGATTTTTATAGTGAGGTACATCTGTATAGAAGCACCGATGGTGGGTCCATTCTGTATTTTTCATTGATTTTTTTGGTCCTTTCAGGGGTGTTTGGTTATATTTTGTAGTAAAATCCCCACCTTATGGAACATCAGCCGATGAAAGAAATGCAAACAATGGCCCCCATTATCATGGTGACATCCCCTCTTGCAGCGGTGCTAAACTTACTTTAACACGAATGCCGCACTGTCTCCACTCTTTTAAGTTTCGATCAGACCCAGCAGCTGTTAGCTCCCAAGCCGAAGTCTCCTGGTGTGGCTGTTATCTGCGAGGTAACAGCCGCTAGGCCTAGTGGAAACTTAAAAGTGTGGAGGAAGCCCAGAAAAGATGTTAAAGTAAGTTTTCTACTCTGCCCTACTGTTGCTGTGTGGACACCTTCCTAGCCGGACCCCCCCCTCCACATTGTGGGGGCTGCTTGGGTGGAATTTACACTACTGACTGCAAATCCATGCTAAAAAACAGTATGTTACCATTAAAAGGAAGCAAATTAAAATGGACTCTCTTCTCCACAATCACAGAGTGAACAAACTCTCATCTCAGACCACAAGTGCAGCACTGGATGAAGCAGACCTGGACACACTTTTCAGGCCCTCTGAGGAATATAATCATAATTCAAACGCACCAAGGAAACAGGGCAAACAGCTAAACCCCTGCAGATAAATTCCCACTGACCACAATGATGAAAATGCAAATTAAAAGCAGATAATAAACCTCTAACTACCATTATCACAACATGAGATCTCAGTACTGTCTAAAGGACTTTCATTTTGTTCTTCTAGTAAACTTGATGAAATTCAATTATACTCAGATCTTGAAGTATATTTTAGGAAACGCCACCTGAAAGTACATTTCCATGAAAGAGCACTACAAGTACCAGAATGGATTACAATATTAAACAAAAGAATATATATTTCTCCCTACGATATGGACAAAGCAATAAATTAAACAACTACAAAGAGAATTTCAGAAAGGGTGAAATCACAGCTTTCCAGCCAACAAAAGAAAACTCTACAGCCTCTCACTACTAGAAAACACTACCATAAGAAACCTACAAAACAACCAAAACATTACCATCAAGCCTGCAGACAAAGAAGGCTCTGTAGTGATTAATGACACACAAGACTACATAGAAGAAGGGCAAGGACAGCTCTCAAACAGTACATATTACTGGAAACTAAGAAACCCACACAGGAGTAAATGGGAAATATTTCTTTATCTTTCTGCCACATTTTCTTGGTCTCTGATTGCATTTTTTTTTTTTTTTAATTTAGCTGTATTTATATCCTGCTTTTCACCGGGTCAAAGCGGTCAATTGGGAAATACATTTAACATGAGGGGATATGAGACACATATGCTAATACTTACAGAGAACATGGGCAATGGAGGGTTAAGTGGCTTGCCCAAGACCACAAGGAGTGCCTACAGGACTAGAAATCCCAGTCCCTCCGGCCTGAGATTGCTGTCCCCAGGTGGGACTTGAACCCCCGGCCCTCCGGCCTGAAGTACCTTGTCCTAACCACTAGACCACTCCTCCCATTTCTTGATACTTCAAGATCTTCTCCCTCTCTATGCGATTCACAGAATAATCACTCGGCACTGACACTTCTATTATCAATGCCATTCTGGTTTCCTTCTCCTTTACTACTATGTCAGGTTTTCTGGCATCCAGTTTCTTATCCGTCAGAATGGGAATATCTCAGGTGATCATAAGTACCAGGGCGCGGGCAGGGTCCCGGGCCCGCCCGTAACCGGGTGCGCGGCCCGGCGCGGGACCCTGCTCGGCCATGTGGAGGCCGTCACGCGCGTCAGCGTCGATACGCTGCGCGCGTCATTCAAAATGATTGGCTCCGCTCCTTCAGACCTGAGCGGAGCCAATCAGGAGAGAGGGACGCCATGTGCTCCGGAGCTTGCGGCTGGCCCGGAGCACATGCGAGCGGGCGCCCGACTGGCAGGCAGGAGAGCCGGAGGTTGGCGGCCGGGACAGTGCAGCGCGGTAGCGGCGTCGGCGGCAGTCTGGCAGTGGAACTGCGGGACCCGGTCGGGACGACGATTTCCAGCAGTTCTGGGGCAAGTACACAGCACTTGTTTTCTTGCCGGGTTCGGGGGGGGCTGCTCGCTCCCGCGACGCGCCACCTTCCCTTAGGCCCGAGGGCAGCTTAGGGCAGTCGGGGCTAGGGCAGGTAGGAAAAAAGAAAAAAAAAAAACAAAAAAACACCGTGAAGTCCGCGGATCACGTTTCGTTCGCGCGGTGAGGGGCTGCTGGGACTCGGATGGGGTCCAGAAGGGCTGGGGTGGTTCGGGCAGGTGGGGGGGCAGCTCCACGAGGGGGGGCTGGAAGGCAATCAGGAAGGGGGGGAAGTACCAGGGGGAGAGTGCGGCAGAGAGGTAGGGGGAGAGAGCCAGCCGCAGGGGTAGCGCGGGGGGCTCCCAGGGGCACTCCAAGGGGGGCTTCTACCTCCCCGGTGGTAGAGAGGGGGTGTGGTAGAGGGCGCTCTCCTAGGCCACGGGGGGCGCGGACCCCGGGGGGGTTAGTCCGGCCCATTGGGGGGCCTTCGGAGCCGGTGGCTAGTGAGCTGGGGCTGGGGGACGAGGGGGCCAGCGGTCCCTCTGCGGCAGGGGGGCCGGCCTTAGGGAGCATGGGGGGGGTGGGGGATTGGGCGGCGGCGGGCCTTGGGACTGGAGCAGCCTATGGGCCAGTGCCTTGCGTGGGGGGGGGCGGTGGTGGGGATGCGTTTAGGGGGTATACGCCTGCGCTTGGCGGTGCAACGCCTCATCTGCAGCGACCCACGTGGGATAGGTGGCAGGCCGGGGCCCGGGGTCCTCGGGGATGGATTGGGTGGGGGCATGGCAGCCTGCTTGGCCCTCTCTTGTCTCCCCACCTTGTCCCCCTTTTTTCTCTCCGCAGGTGCCTTTTCTCGCGGCTCCGAGAGGTGTGCCGCCCGGTATGGAGTCCGAGAGTGGCGTGGCGGGACCAGTACCTGATGGGGAAGAGCAGAATCAGGAGGCCCGTGCGCAGCAGGTGGCGGAGGAGCCCCGCGCCGGGCTGCCCGTGGTGCCAGACAGTGCATCGGCTGGAGGCGTGGAGGGTGAGTTGCTGTCGCAGAGGGCTGGGGGAGAGGGAGGTGGGGGCGCTCGGGCGGAGCGAGCTGGGAAGGCGCGGAAGAAGAGAAAGCATACCTGTCGGCGGCGGCATAGCTCGGACTCCTCTTCCTCTTCGGTTAGTGCTGAGTCGTACTCGGATGAGGCGCGGGGCGGGTGGCGGCTGTTGGCGGGGGTACGCCAGGGGTGGGGGGCCTAGGTTCGGCTTCGCTAGCGGCCGTGGCCGAGTTACGGGAGGGCGTCCCGAAGAAGTTGCGGCGGAAGATCCTTAAACGTAAGTACATCGACATCTTTCGTCTGCTGGAGGGTCGGAAGCGCTCCGGGGATAGCCGGAAGAAAAGGAGGGAAGATGAGAAGGCGGGGCGGGTTCGTTCAGTGTCCCGTAATGTCGTGAACTGGGTCCGAGCGTTCCTGCGGTTGGCGAGCGTTTGGGGGCATCATTTTCCCGAGCAGTACGGCAGCTTGCTGTCGTATGCCGACTCTATTTTGGGAGCTTCTCAGGCGCACGAGGGCTGGTCGTGGCTTAATTACGACGAGAAGTTTCGGGATAAAATGGAGGAAAACCGGCTCTTAACTTGGGGGACGCAAGACATTAATCTGTGGTTGACACAGATGTCAGTCAAGGCTGGGCCGGGCGGCACGGGAGGAATTAAGCTGGGGCAGGCGGTTGCGGGCGGAGCGGGTCGCTCCTTTCGTGGGGCGCCCCTCGGGGGGCAGCCTAAGTCGGCTCTCGGAGCCAGTACCGATTTGTGTTGGCGATTTAATAGGGCCTCCTGCCCCTTCCCGGACTGTAAATTCCGGCATGCCTGCTCGATGTGCGGGGGCCCTCATTCTGCGGCGAAATGCGTTAAGAAAGGCGTCGCCCCGCCTCCTGTACCGGGAGCCAAATGAGGTTGCTCTTACGGACTTGGCGCCTTCTCCAATTCGGGTGCAGGTGCTGGGTCAATGGCTTCTTCGGTACCCGAGGAAGACGGCTAGAGTAACGTTGCATTTAGGTTTTAAATTTGGTTTTGTTATTCCGCTGCAAGGCGAAGTGGTCACCGGTTCGGTTAGGAACTCTCCGAGTATTCGGCGCTGGGCGGAAGTAGCGCGGGAGAAGCTGGCTGGGGAATTGCGCTTGGGGAGAGTGGCGGGGCCCTTCCGCTACCCCCCGTTCGCAAATTTCGTCATTTCTCCATTGGGAGTTATTCGCAAGAAGGAGCCAGGCAAATTTAGGCTTATCCACAACTTGTCTGCGCCCTACGGGGCTTCCGTTAACGATTCTATCCCGCGCGAGTTCTGTACAGTACGGTATGCCTCCTTCGATAAGGCGGTCGAGTTGGTATCGGAGGCAGGGTGCGGGGCGCTTATGGCAAAGGTGGATATCGAGTCGGCCTTTCGGTTGCTGCCGGTGCACCCGACGGCTTTTCGGCTGTTGGGTTTTCACTTTGAAGGTGCATTTTACTACGACCGGTGTCTGCCGATGGGTTGCGCGATCTCTTGCGCATACTTCGAGATGTTTAGTAGCTTCCTGCATTGGATGCTGGTGCAAAGGGTGGGTGAGACAGCAGTGGTGCATTACCTCGATGATTTTCTGTTCGTTGGCGGGGCGGAGTCTGCGACCTGTGCGAACCTGTTGGACGGTTTCGTCGGAATGGCTCGAGAATTGGGGGTTCCCCTGGCTGCAGGTAAGACGGTGGGCCCAACCACGCAGCTTACCTTTCTGGGTGTTGAACTCGATTCGTTGAACATGGTGGCACGGTTGCCGCGAGAGAAGGTACGAAAGCTGCGGATATTGGTAGCCACGGCATTGGCCTCATCTAAGGTGACTCTGAAGGAGCTGCAGGCCTTGTTAGGGTCTCTTAACTTTGCTTGTAAGGTTATTCCCATGGGGCGGGTATTCAGTAGGCGCTTGGCGGCGGCGACGGCGGGAGTGCGCCGGCCGCACCATCGCATTCGCGTGTCTCGGGTCATGCGGGAGGATCTGCGTGTCTGGGATGCCTTCTTAAGGGACTTTAACGGGACGTCCGTGATGCGGGAGGCGGAGATCTCCAGTAGCGACCTGCAGCTTTACACTGACGCGGCGGGCGGCGCAGGACTGGGAATCTATTTTGCCGGGGCTTGGTGCGCCGAGAGATGGCCGCAGGCTTGGGCAGACGAAGGTTTGTTGAGCAATATCACCTTCTTAGAGCTCTTTCCGATGTTGGTGGTGTTAGAATTATGGCCGGAGAGGCTGGTGAACCGCCGGGTGCTGTGGTGGTGCGATAACGAGGCAGTGGTTCACGTCGTCAATCGTTATTCCCCTCGCTGTAGTAGGGTGGCGGCGCTAATGCGACGGGTAGTTCTGGCCTGCTTGCGATTGAATATTGATTTGAAAGCGCGGCATATTCCTGGACAGGCTAATGAAATTGCTGATGCTCTCTCCCGTTTTCAGATGGAGCGTTTTCGAGTCTTGGCCCCGGAGGCGGACGAGGCGGGGCTGGTGGTCCCCTCGAGCTTGTGGAGCGCTGGCCAGCAGCAATGAGGCATCTCTTGAAGAACTCAGTGGCAGCTAACACCTGGGAAGCGTACCGGCGGGGTTGCGCGCGGGTGCAGCAATTTTTGTGCGAGAGGGGCTGGCAAGGGGGGGGGGGGCGCCGGACGTGTTGTTGGGGCAGTATGTTGTGTGGGCAAAGGAGCGGGGGGTCACGAGGTCGGCGGTGCGCAGTCATCTGGCGGGGTTTGGGTTCTTCACTAGGGCAATCGGGGGAACCTTGGTGGCCGAGGCTCGCTAGCGCGGCGGTTGCTCCAAGGCTGGGAGCGTTCTCAGCCGGCTCCGCAGGATCGCCGCCGGCCGATCACTCACGCTTTACTGGAGAGGGTGTGCCAGGTTCTGACGCGGGTGGCGAGTGCTCCATACGAGTGCGTGCTCTTCAGGGCCGTATTCTGTTTGGCCTTTTTCGGGGCTTTCAGGGTCAGTGAGTTGGCGGAGGCTTCGCGGGGATCTGATAGTGGGAATAGTTTGAGGCGGCGGCACGTCTGGATCGAGGGCGAGCGCATGCGGGTTTTGCTGGCTAAGTCCAAGACGGACCAGACGGGTAGAGGGTTATGGGTGGTCCTTAAGGCGACGGGTGGGCTTACGTGCCCTCTCACCGCCATGCGTGAGTACCTGGCCGTTCGTCCGGTGGGTATAAGCGGGCTGTTCGTGCATGGGGACGCCTCCCCGGTCACGCGTTTCCAAGTCACTGCAGTGTTGCGTTTGGCGCTGCAGCGGCTGGGGGAGGACCCGCGCCTTTTTTCATCGCATTCTTTTCGGATCGGGGCGGCGACCAGTGCGGCCGCGGCGGGGTTGTCGAGTGAGCTTATTTGCAGTATAGGCCGGTGGCGCTCGAGGGCATTCGAGGGCTATGTCCGCTTATGACTAATCAGTCTGGGGGGCCGGGGGGGTTGCTAATGCTGTGCTCTTCTCTTGCAGATGGGGGTATAAGTGTGCGGGCCTGTTGGATGTTGGGGCACTCTTTCGTTTATTGGGCTGGCCGGCGGGCAGAGCAGCGACCTTGTGGAGCAAACTTGGGTCTGGATCCTGCGGTGGTGGCGGTGGCATGGCTGGGCGAGCGGGGTCTGCGGTGGCCGCAGCTGATGCCTTTGCTTCGTCACCATCAGCGCGTCAGAGGCCAGCCGGCGATTGTCTTGGTGCACTTGGGGGGGAATGCTCTGGCATCTTGGACGTGCAAACAGCTGATCAGAGCCGCCAAGAGAGACTTTCCTGTACTGTTTCATATGTTTGGGGGGGTGCTACTGATTTGGTCTGACATCATCCCGAGGCCAGCGTGCTGGGGGCAGCGGCGTTGGTCTCGTGGCCTGACTAAGATTAATAGGCAGATTGGGAGATGGGTCTGTGGACAGGGCGGGGTCCAAGTTCAGCACCCTTGGGTGGAGGTGGCCTGCTCGGGATTGTACAAGGACGACGGGGTGCACTTATCTCCGGTGGGCATGGATTTGCTCCTGAACGATTGGCAGGAGGCCCTGGAGAAAGTGGTTCGAGAAAGGCCACACTGGTCGCAGCTTGGGGCTTTTGGGGGGCGGCACAGGTATTGAGTGTCCCCTGTGCCGGTGGCGGGATCCCGGAGGTCCGGGGTCCGGAGCCTTAGGCGACTTGGGGGAGGGGGCGGGGTGCCCTCGACCCGGCCAACCCCTGGAAGACTTTTGCTAGTAACATGGCAAAGTCGGATAGGGGTTGGCGGAAATTGGCCGTTGGTGGGGACCACGGCTGGAGCGGAGGCGTGGCCGCCTTGCTAGTTGCACGGCGGGCGGTTCACCAATCCGCGGGGGTTGATTGGTCAATGTACCTGTTTAATGTTAATGAGTTGTTTGAAATAAAGCTGCGACCAGTTGTCACCAAGAGTCGATGTCAGTGCCGTTATTGGGAATGAAGGGGGGGGGTTGGGGTAAGGGGGTGGGGCTAAAGAGAGAGGGGGCGCTGGGTCCGGCTACCCGGTTAGTACCAGGGCGCGGGCAGGGTCCCGGGCCCGCCCGTAACCGGGTGCGCGGCCCGGCGCGGGACCCTGCTCGGCCATGTGGAGGCCGTCACGCGCGTCAGCGTCGATACGCTGCGCGCGTCATTCAAAATGATTGGCTCCGCTCCTTCAGACCTGAGCGGAGCCAATCAGGAGAGAGGGACGCCATGTGCTCCGGAGCTTGCGGCTGGCCCGGAGCACATGCGAGCGGGCGCCCGACTGGCAGCCCACCCGCCCACCCATTAAGCAAGGTGGGAGTACTTAGTCGGGGTGTCGCAGCTGGGGGGGGGAGGGGGACAGGGTGTTTAGTGCGGGCGGGATCCCGGAGGTCCGGGGTCCGGAGCCTTAGGCGACTTGGGGGAGGGGGCGGGGTGCCCTCGACCCGGCCAACCCCTGGAAGACTTTTGCTAGTAACATGGCAAAGTCGGATAGGGGTTGGCGGAAATTGGCCGTTGGTGGGGACCACGGCTGGAGCGGAGGCGTGGCCGCCTTGCTAGTTGCACGGCGGGCGGTTCACCAATCCGCGGGGGTTGATTGGTCAATGTACCTGTTTAATGTTAATGAGTTGTTTGAAATAAAGCTGCGACCAGTTGTCACCAAGAGTCGATGTCAGTGCCGTTATTGGGAATGAAGGGGGGGGGTTGGGGTAAGGGGGTGGGGCTAAAGAGAGAGGGGGCGCTGGGTCCGGCTACCCGGTTACCACTGTTCCCTCTAAGCTGTGCGCGTGTGCGCGCGCACACACCACGCCGAGCGAGCGCACATACTTTACAACAGAGCGCACAAAAATTACGGCTCTGATTCTGATAGAAAACAACACAAACGTCTTAAAATGTAAAAGTTATGATTGTAATTACTAGAAATTTCCCGCTTCATTTAGTAATCGTCTATTTTCATTTAATTTGATTAAAATCAATGTGGTGTACATACTGTATTCTGACGTGTAGTCAAATTTTAAAGTATATAACTCCGAGTGTCGTTATGTGGCGCACAAAAATTTAACCTTCCTTCAAAAGCTGCACACAGCTGATATTTTATGCGCACACAGCCTACAGAAAATTAGAGGGAACATTGATCATAACCTCTTCATTCTCTGTTATTCTCTGATCCCAGTGCTTTTCAGGAACAGTGATGTTGTAGTGTTTCCAGAGTTTCCAGTGGAGGAAGCGTGCTACTTTGTTGTGCCTTTCCGTATAAAAATTTTCTGCCATCAGAACTTCACAGCCTGCTATTAGGTGAGTCACTGTTCCCAACTCTTTCTTACAGAATCGGCATATGTCTGTTGTGCCAGTTTTTTTCAATACACGCCGTAAACTATCTCGTCCGCAATCCGCTGTCCTAGCCACAGGCCTGATAAAGAAGAATTTCCAAGCACATCTTGACAAACTACCCATACATGTTACATCTTATGAACTCCAGCAGGAGGCTCTCTTTGTCACAATGCAAGTATTACACCGAGCATGAGCAGTAAATTTGAGAGATTAAGATCATATTCCACATACCCTGGCTTAGAAGTGAGGTTCATGACTGTCATAGTATGCGCAAAACTAACCCATTAGGATAAACTACCCCGAGTAACACAAAGCAACTAAAAAATCTTATAAAGACATTTCCAAAACAAGTATAGTCACATCTGTAATGAAACTCATACCAGCATGTCTCTCCATGGACACTTTCAACATGCTACCTAGAATCTACAAACCTGGAATCTTAGCAAACCCTCATATTTGGTATTGGCATACTCACAGAGGAAATCAGAGGAATGATTTTAAATGGGGTGTGCAGAACATTAGGTATTATTTACATGCAAAAGTCCCTATTTTATAGGACTTAGACATGTGAATAGGCACTTGCGCCTGTGCTTTGGGCAGTGACTATGCGATAAGCATGTGCGTAGGTCATATCGTGCATACTTTCTGTTGAGGTGTGCATGGGGGCGAAGCATGGGCCGAGTGTAGGTAGGCCCTCAATTTACACACATAAATTATAGACTGCTATAACTTACGTGTGTAAATAGAGCAGGCGTAACTGCTGTGACTTGGTTAAGACACGTCAGAATGCCCCTGTTTTTTAAGTAAAGTATATGCATAAAGTATACGCATGCTTCACTTTATAAAATAGGCCCCAAATACACGTATTGCTGCATGCATTGATTACATGAGAATTTATAAAATTTTCCTCATAGTGAGCATATTCAAACCCCTCATATGCAGAACCAACAACTTCATACAAGACATGACAGACTTTTTGAGAAAGTTAAAAAACACCTAGCAACTATTGCCTGGCACTCTCTTGGTTATAATGGATGTGGAATCACTATACAACAACATTCCCCTTGCAGATAGAATAACTGTATGTGACAGACTTCTAAAGACATTTACCCTGAACCACCAATACACACCAGAAACCATTACAAAATTAATCAGATTCATCCTAACCCACAACGCCTTCACCTTCAATAATGACATCTATCTACAGATCATGGGCACTGCTATGGGCACCAGGACGGCAGCACAATATGCCAATCTTTTCATGGCAGGACTGGAAGAAACATTTCTAAATAAATATCAGACTAAGTCCTTTAAACATTACTGTTATGTTGATGGCAGATTTATGATTTGGACTGAGGGAGAAGAGGCTCTAACAACTGACTACTCCACAGAAAGGGTAAACTTCCTGGAAACTAGTTTCTATAAGCACTGGCTATATACATATATATATATATATATATATATTTCCTACTCCACCAGTGTTGGCCTTCCAACAAACACTGAATCTGAAGCAAAATTTATTGAGAAGCAGGCTCCCAACAGAAGCGCAAATAGAAAAAAGCGCAAATCCCTGCAATACAGATATACGCCCCATAATGTCCATTCGAGCAACATCCGACCGCATATACATCCATGGTCCCATAAGGTTATAATAGAGTTAAGAAATCTCGATCGGAGAATGGGACGCAGTGGACGTAATGAAACTCTATGGTGTTTGCACATCTAAATCACATAACGTCCTATTTCACAGAATGTATCGTGGATGTTAAGCAAATTATATGAAACTGCAAATTATGCCAACACATATCACAGGACCCCACAGTTACCTACATAGGAAGAACATCAACAGTAAATTTGAGATCATACTCCATATATCCTGACTTAAGAGTGAGGTTCATGCAACTACACTATGGAACTTCCTCCTGGAAGGCCTTTGAGCATTACAATATACCAAAGACTTCAGAAAGAATTTAAAAACCTTATTGCTCCTAGAACACTATGGGAACATAACATAAGAAGGGATAATTGCCTATCCCCACTGAAGATGGACTCTGGTAAACCAACCTACTGCCTGTTCATACTTGCTCGCATTATTCCAAATGTACATAGTTATCCTGCATGCTGAAATATCATATACAATCCCCTTTAACACTTTGTTCTGTTTTAACCTGCCCTCGTTACCCCTATATGTTCTATATAAACTGCTTTGATTTAAGGAGAAGGCAATCTATAAAACCTGTTAAATAAATAAATAAATAAATAAATAAAATGCCTGTTATTGTATGTGCAAAACTAACACAATTTAAACAAATCCCTTATATCAAAAATTTAATTATAAATCCCTTACTTACACTGTACCTAAAGTGAAAAGACAATAAATCTGTTACCACCAGTGGACTTAAACAAAGCACACATTCACCGGCAAGGGGAGATAAAGACCTCAATGCAGCCGGTATTCCCTCTATGCGGCAAATTAATTACCATAGGGGAATTATTATCTCACATCACCGGTCTTGCAAAAAACTCTCACTTGCTACCACAATTTTTAAGATTTTTTTCACTATATTCCAAAAAAGTACTTTTTGTACTATTATTATTCGCAATCAAAATCTTGCATAATATATATTATGTATTTTATATTATAAAATTGGACACACCATAAAACTGTTCTCTCCTGAGGGGACAGCACATACTCTACTCTCAGCAATCTGCAATTTCCATAAGGTCAATCGACCCACATAGGTTCAACCTCCTGCAAATAAAGCAAAAAAACAAAACAAAACAAAAAGCAGGGTAATCGTCTGAAGATATGAAGTACAATTTTAAGCAAATATACCACACTTATCTGCTCTTTATGTCCATTGTTTCACCCTTCTACATGACTTTTCCAGCCTCAATTGCCCGACAAAGATGTTCTTTTCTCCCGCATAGGGCTTCCTCAGGGGCTTACTGTCTGCTGTCCACAAAGGCTCCTGCATTCACCTTTGGCATCTAACACATTTTTTAAAGGGTTCAATAGCCAATCAATTGACAGAACATTCACACCTACCACTGCAAGGTAAAAGCGTGGGAATCACTAGCTGAAAACTTTAAAAACTAGGATACAACCGTACCCGGTATCAATATCCACCACAATCCCCCCCCCCCCCCCCACCCCGGAATCTATCAAGTTTAACATCTAAACATATTATGCATCAGCTTACAGTTTGCTGTTGAAAGTAGTCAGCTTGTTTGCAGCCCTGTTTGGAACCCTTTAAGAAAGCACTGGTAAAAATGTATAGTGGAGGATAGCATACTACGGACCACACTACTAACTTCATTCAGTGACCTTTCAACGACTTTCACTACTATGATTGCGGTCGTAGTCTCTCCAATGCTTTATCGATTGAATTGATAAATGTTACAGCATATAGGTTGTATAATCCTCCTTGGTTTTATGGATTCATTTATTTTTTAAATTGTATGCCTGGATGAGCAATTTTATTGGGTGTTTAATCATTACAAATGTATTTCTTTAGAAGCAGGCTAATAAGCTAATACATGCCATATTGCTCATTTACTTGGATCTATTCTAATCAGCTCTGTTGCTGTTTAATTGAGGCGCAGATTTACCAGAGGCAAAAAAGAAAAGTTGAAAAACCTGCAAAACTGATCCAATGCAATGTTCACCCAATTCATTTCAATAGGCTGAGTCTGCTGTCCTTAACTGTCAATAAACACTGGCGTTCTAAAAAGCTCCTTGTTTCAAAGTCTGCAAAATCTGAGTTGAGAACATTCTTCTGCAGTGAAAATTACATCTCCACGAGCAAATTAGGTAGCAGAATGAAGTAATCGCACAAATTTCTGAAACACTGCTTCTGGCAAGGACTTTGCTTTCAATGGCAAGTTAAGCACAGAGCTACTTTTAAAACAGGATCTGCCAGCTTATGTAGCGGAGCACTGTTTCCTGCTAAGGTGCACTAGGTCTAATATCATTGTCCAACTCCATCCCCCCTCCCCCTTTCAAAGATGAATGCTCAGTAAATGAGAACTCTGGTATAGGCCATGGCAGAAAATATGATAAATGAGAAAATTTGCTTTTTACACTGCATATATCTGGCTCTTAGCTAAAATCACATTTCTCACTACTTATCGGTTTAGTGTAGCTTACTGGCTTCATTGGTGCCATCCACTTCTCAGTAATAAAATCTTTACACATGAATGAATTACTTTACTTTAATTATAATCCACTTTACTGCTCATTTTTCATAAGATTACAAGCAGGGTACAACAGAAAGCAGGAGACAAATAACAGAAGATATATGGGAGCAATGTTATAAATATGAGGAAGCATGAAAAGTGTGCATATGATTTTTCTGTGCAAGTTTTGGTGAATGTTATTTCATTTTAAAATTAATTTCAGCACTTACGTTGCATATTTTCAATCAGTGCAAAGGTACAAAGCACAACACAATGTGCAATCAGTGCAGTGCAATTTAAATAACCTTTGAGGGGCGCTCATGAGCAGCTGAAGAGATCATTCACATCGCCATGAGGCGCCTGCTGACACTCTGCCTGAATTATGGGGGGAATCTGCAGTTCGGGTGAAACAGATCAGTATAAAAGGATGGGGCTGTCAAGACTGTGGTAAAAGGAGATTCCACAGAAGGAGTTAGCGGTAGATGGAGGCCTGGCACCTGAGTTAATTACTGCTATCGAGAGTTATTGATCTCCTGGCCACTAAAATACATACCATATTTGATTTGTGGCTGGAGATAGCAGTTGACAAGGTATCTTGGCTAGTTTCATCAATTGGGGAGATGGCAACATGGGTCAATGCTACAGAACAATGCATGGAAGAGATGCAGGCCTCCATGAAGTGATGATCTGGAGAATTGGAGCATCCACAGTAATATCTGGAGTGCAGGGCTCCCAAAGAAGAGCGACGGAGTGGATCCAACTGCTTTCCTTGCACAGTGGCTGCTGGCTCTGCTTAGGATAGAGATGCCACATGGTGAACTGAAATTTGACTGAGCGCACTGGGGTCCTGGACTCTGCCCTTGTGGGGAATGTCCAGCTCCACTTCATCATTGTTCACGCGCATAATTATGTGGACAAGGTCCGGTTGTTGGATGAGGCTTGGAGGACAGGAGAACTGAAGTATCAACATCACCAGTTTTACATCTTTCAAGATTTCTCTGTCAATCTAAGCAGCAGGAATACCATCCAGTGAAGAAGGCTTGTGGATTCAGCATGCTCTTTTATACCAGGCCAATGATGAGGTGCATCCGTTCATCATGGCGGCAGTGACAGAACCCTTCGCACGATCAGCGCAGGCAACAGGACCCTGAATTTGACTGTGTGACTGTTTTGTTCTTTTCTTGATATTCCCAGAGGAAGAAGGTAGACAGACTCAGTGCTGTGTTGGCAATTTAGCTGCAGACTTGAGACTGCTTAGCAGACTATGGACACTGTATAGCACTTTCCTTCCAGCTTTCTCTTCTAATTCTTTTTTAATATTATTTCTTTGAGTTTCTTTCTTCACTTCCTTTTATTATCCCTTTTCCAGTATGGCTGGATGCATGTGGGTGTCGGTGGGAGGATGGGGGCAGCTGTGTGAGTGATGGACTGTGTGTGTTGGGATGTGTAGGCATGGGGACATTGGGGTTGGACTGTATTGTGATGTGGATGATGGCAGCAGTAGGAGAGAGGGAGGGAGCATTGGAGGATGGCATGAATGTTGGGAACTTAAGCTCGTTGGGTAGATATGCTGCGTGTATGATGGAAAATATAGTGTGTGTGTGCAAGATGGTGGGAGTAACAAGTGTTATAGGGTGCAATTTGGGTTGATACTGGGGGAGGAAGGGTGCTTTCAGTGTTTGTTAGGAGCATTTGGATGTCTGACAAGAGATATTTGGGGGGAAGGGGAGGGCAGTAAGTGAGAGATAAGTAAACAAGATGTAAAATTCAAGGGCATTCAAAACATTTGGCTCCCATCTAAAGGTGCCCTTGCGCGTGAGGTGGGGCCATAGAGCTGTTTCCTCATATACAAGGCAAAGTTGGTGGAACAGCTTCTGGCAGAAGGAGGGGAAAGTAGGACTGGTGAAGGGATGTTGCATTTGAGAGGGGAGGGTTGTTTGACAGTTGGATGGTTGGGATTCAGATGGTTAAAAATTGTTGCAGGCACACACAAGGGCAAACTGGATGGTTAGCCTCACTAGTACAATGTCAAAGAGGCAGTTCCAAAGCAGTTCTGGCAATGTTGGCTGTTCACTTGTTACTACACTTTGGATTTGTATTAAGTGGATGCTTAAAGTGGAATTTAAACAAATAATGTCCAAATGCAATCTGGGACATCCAAACCAGAATGTCTGAGAAAAAATCAGGTATGACCAAGCTCTGGAACCATTTCGCAAGCATGGACATGCCTGACATGGATGTCTGCAGGAATGTCTACATAGACATCTCCAAAATAGTGTCTAGGGTATGGCCATCTAGGAATAGCCTAAGGGCCCCATTTTTGAAGGCATTTACACGGGTAACTTCCCTAGTTATCCATTTAAATGCCTTATCTGTGATTTTTGAAGGGCACCTACACGGGTAGTGCCCTTCGAAAATCCCGGATATGTCCCTAATGTGCCCAGATGTTATGTGGTTAGCATCGGGGAGTGTTAGGGGCATTCCAAGATGGAGCAGGGTGGAGAAAAGGGCTAACCGGGTAGTACCAATTTTTTTTGCTACCCGCTTAGCCCTCTGCACCTTAAAGATAGGTTTGGAAAACCCTTGCTTATCTTTAAGACACAGGAGCTAAGCGGGTAGCATCGAAAATCGGTGCTACCCGGCTAGATCCTGCACCTTCCGGGTGTCAGCATACATTTCATGCAGCTGTGGACTCTGGTCTACAAAGTTAAACTCTGACCCCCTGGTGATGTCAGTCTCTAGGACCTGTCTGCAGCCCCTCCTTGCTAAATCAAGAATAGCAGACCTTAAAGGGAGTGGCCAAAGACAATAGCAGACCTCAAGGGGAACTGCTGGAGAGGCACTATAAAGGACAGACACGCTTCCTGCTTCTCTCTCTCTCCCTCCTTCATCGGACAGGTTTGGACACTACCATGAGGCTCTGATCCACATGTTCTGGCCTACCATGAGGCCCTGAGCCACATGGTCGGGCCTACCTATCTCTCTATCTCTCTCACACTTCACACATGCACACACAGATTCATTGATGCACACTGAAACAGCTCTGTAACAATCACTATATACCTCTGTTCAATACCTATGTATTAAGCCTATTTTTACATAAAAACCTTTCTCCAAGCCACACCTGTTTGCTTGTCTTATTACAAACCCTCCTGCGTCTGTGAAGTGAAATGAACCCAGGACCAAGCGGAGACTGGACAAGAAGATTACATATTCAGAAGATTACATATGGGGACTCGTCTCTCGGATTTCACAGCAGATCTCCAGTTGGGTGAGTAATAATTTTGTATAATACATTAAGTAGATTTCAGACAGAGTGAGACAGAATCAAAAGTCCATGTGACCATTTACAATTTTGTTTTGTGGGTTAGACAAGGTGAGATTTTTATTGTCAAAAGGCTCTGTAAGAATCTAGAATTTTAAGGACATCACACAGAGTGGCTTGCAATTGTCTTATTTTGATGTATAGGCTTGCTAAAGATTTTTCTATAGTATTTGAGCTGCTAAGAAAATACAGAGTTACACAGTTAAATATTCCTCATAGAGTACAATATACATCTTTCCTGGTAACATTAATTTACCTCTTGTCTGTTTGACTTTTATTTCTCTCTCCTGTCAGTATATATCTTGGTGTGAGCAGGAATATCTGACAATTCTGTTAATCTCCTGTCCCTTTTTAACTTTTATTTCTCTGTCTCCTGTCAGTAACTTTCTTATTGAGAGCAGGCTTAAAGCTGGCTGCAATTGATACAAAATTCTGTTAATCTACTAACACCCTTCTTACTATAACTTCACCCTAACACTTCCACCCGGTTAAATAGGTGTGAAATACTTTTTAAGTTAGCATTCCTCCTTCTAAGGTTACACAGTTGAGATAGTCCAATTACAGCCTCTCTGCAGTATCAAATATGGAAGCCTTTGATTTTAAAGAACTTAAAGAAATTATAATTTCTTATTGTAAGAGGAAAGGGGGTCCATTTGAAGGGGAATTCCCTGAGTCATCATGGTATAATATTCAAAAACAAATGTTAAACCATGATCAAGAATTCAAAAAGAAAACAAATAAAAGAAAATGCCTTTTCATCCAAGGCATGTGCAGGGGACTCATTAGCATAAGACAAGAAAACTCTGAACTGACTTCTCAGTGTAGCCAATTGACCAAAGACCAGCTACTGACAAACAAAAGAATACTAAAGTATGCATAGTTGAACTTAGGAATGGAAAGAATACAGCTGAATCAGAGCAAAAAAATTCTGATAGTTTATCTCAGCCAGATCCCAGCAATAATCAGGATCTCTGTCAGGAGCATAATTCAGATGACTTAGACATGGCACCCAGTACTGAACTCAAAGCACCAGTTAAAGTAATGTTGCATGAAAATGTAAAAGATAAAGATATTGAAAAAATAGTTGAGAAAATTGGCACTATACCTCTTAATGTAAATCAGTGGGTTAAATGGGCGATTGATATTCTGATTCACTGGGGTCTAGGGAAATACAGAAGAAAACAATCAGACTTTGATAGACTTATGCATCTGGCTCTGGGCCCACACTATTACAGAGTTGGTTCTCTCACCCACCCATACCAGTTGGTTAAAAAGGGTACTGAGAAACTATTTCACTGTTCCCCAATGCAAGTATTTAAAATTATTTCACCTCTACCAAATGATACACTGGAACAGTTTGCATATAGAGCCTGGATTTTAAAAGCAGTTCTTAATGAGCAGGAGTCCTGGCCCAAGGCAGAGGATTATGGGGAGAGCATGCATAAGGAATTTTTATTAGAATTGCTATCCCCTGAAATTACAAAACACCTTCTGTTATTTTCTGAAGACCCTGAAGCAACCCCTTTTGATACTTTAATGCTCAGAATTGGGTCTGTTTGGAAGACCCAGCCCTCGCAGGTCATTACAGTATCAGAAGCACGGAAGTGGCAGGCCGAAGAATCCTCTCAGTATATAAGAAACACAGAGGACACACACCTAAGTGGCAAGCCGAGGGATCCTCTCAGTACACAAGAAACACAGACAGAGGACACACACCTTGGAGAGCACATGGCAGAGGTACTTTTAGAAACTCCTCAGGTTACATTCCTTTTCAGGAGCTCAAAGCACAGAGAGATGGGCTAGAAAAGGAGAAATCTAAATGGGAACAAGACAAACACATACTGCAGATAGAACTAGATAAATTAAAACAGGATTTACAAGCAGCTCAGGACAAACACAAGGCTAGTGCATAGGGATGTCCTGATCTCTTGAGTTCAGATATCAAAATGTCTCAAGCCTTCATAGCCCAGCCTGCCTCCTTTATCTCAGCAGAGGACTCAATTCCAGAGCCTCTGTATGATGAAATGGATACAGGCCCAGGACACAATTTAAGGCTTGTAACACCCTTGATACTGGACTCTTGTGCACGCCCCAATGTTATCAGTAGAGTAGGGGGTCAGGATAAACTAGCTTTGATTGACACAGGGGCTGGAATTAGTTTTACAAACAGAGCTTCTCCCACTGCAGATCAGGAAAATATGGAAATTTATGAAATTCAAGGAATCAATGACACAGCTTCCAAATGTGTGGCTATCCCAGTTAAATGGGGTATCCCTGTGCACAGTGAACAAAGTAAGGAAATGTTAGAAACCACTTCCTCCACTATAGTGAACACACTAAAAGAAATAATTGGAACTGATGTTCCCAACCAGTTAACTTTGGTGGGGGATATGGCTAATCTTAAATTGTGGCAGTATTCAGGAACTTCAAGTGCTTCTAAAACTTTTTTGCAGGAAGTCATTCCCATGCAGTTAGCAACTCAGTGCACTAAGGCAGCTCAACAGTATGATCTGTGTGTAATTCCTTCAGAGGTGGCTGATATTCCAGTCTGGCCTCAAGACAAGTTAGATTGTGGGAAAATGCACACAGAAATACTGTTGGAAGGCGAGGATCCTCCACCACAGAAGCAATACCCAGTACCTCATCAGGCTATAGAACCAGTGACTAAAATTGTGAAGATACTGGAGGAGAGGGGTCTGATTAGACCTATTTCTTCCACATGCAATTCACCAGCCTGGCCGAAACAGTGTGCATGGACTGTGCTTCCACAGGGATATAAGGATTCACCAGCAATATTCCATGAATACATGAAGGAAGCCCTGTCACTAGTGTCTTGCAGAGATGAGACCTAGACCAAACCTCCCCTTTGGAACTGCACAGTGGGAGGGACCGTACCTAGTTACTGATACCTTAGGCCCAAGCCTATACCAGATCCTAATGCACGACAACCAGCAGTACTGGAAACACATCACCCAGTTAAAACCATATGGGTAATATGTGTTTTATCAGTCTTTGTTTTCAGATACCACCTGAAGACAGCACGGACAGCTGCTTTCTGAACAAAAGTCGCTTGAGGACGGTAACTATTTACTTCTGCTGTATAGTTAACATGTGTTTAATAGTTATGTAAATAAGTAGTAAAGTTTTTTTTGTTGTTTTTTTTGTTGTTACATAGTATAAGTGGGGAGCATTAGTTTACTCCCTAGTAGAGTGAAACAAGTTTGCTTTTATTATGTCTCGGTTTCCTGTTGTTCTTGTATCTGCTCTCTTCTACTCAAGTCTCATTACAGGAACTATCATCCGAATATGCACGATTGGCTGGGCTAACTCCACAAGTGGGGTATATCGTTATCAAGAAATACCCCCACTGTTCCCGGAAGGAAAGGATCTGGTCATCCTGAGTTTCTGTTCGGTACAGGACAAGTCAGTGTTCTATTCATTAAACATCACTCAAGTACAGTGGGAGCCAACAGTTTCCACTTCTCTAGAAAGGACACAAGAATTGAGGGCATGCCCAGAACGTTACTTTCTAGGTCCTCCTGCTTTGATTTTGTACAATATTTCCTGTCAGGACAGAGGTACCTGGAAAATAACTTATACATGGGTTGTGAGTGATCAACAGCACATCACTGAGACTTCATTCCTTTTGGATGTATCTTGTTTACCTACTACCCCTCATCCCACCCCTCCCACTACTTCTGCTCCTCCTATACTCTACCTTTCTGATATCCACCCATTTCAGGAAGGACATCCCTTTCAGATTAAATATGATGCACCACACAATGTTTTAATACCATTTTCTTACTTGGCATCTATTTCCCAAATTGTTTCTAGTTACTCACAAATATCCAAATTGCCCTCAGTTTGTTGCCAACCACATACAAATGCTCAATACTTGGTTTGATATGCAGTCAGTAACACCCAGAGCTAAGCAATTTCAACACAAGCGTGAATTAATTGATACAATTTTAGGTGGCACAGGGACTGCACTGGGTGCCCTTAATGTAATTGATATAGAGGTGCTCCGTAATAAAATGGGATCCACTGCTCAGCATGCAGTGGATGGTTTTACCTCACAACATATTATTAATGAAGCTTCCTCTAAACTGTCCAATGTAGTTGTAGATACCTTTGCTCTTATATCTCCCATTATAGAACAGAAAATTGTTTCCTTAGCACATGCAGAATATAGATTGGGAAAGAATATTTCCTGGGCTCTTGCCTGTGATCAAGTACAGATCGAGCTTATTACTATACTAAAGGAAATTCTGATCACTGCTAAGTTAGGACACTGGCCACCATCTCTCATCCATATGGCTAGTACCAAAATACCTGAATTTGCTATAACTCACTTTGATTGGTGGACAGTTAGTGTTCCCATTTGTTCACCACAAGGCTGCTCTATCTGTACTTTGATCCCATGGTCAGGACAACACACAGTTATTTATCCTGTTGTTAATATTGGGGTGCAGTTTGATAATATGCTTATGTATCCTGTGGACCATCTCACATGGGTGCAGCCACTGGATGACACCTGGACTTCATTCAAGCCGATGGACCCCAGTTTTTGTGAGCAGACTACATTTCAGTTCAAGTGTCAACCTCACCAGTTTAAAGAGGCTGACACCTCCTGCTGGAACTATTCCTCCTCTTGCTCCCTGACTGTTAAGCTCTCATATTCCCCGACTACCTCACACAGTTTGTATTACCTGGGAGCTGGACACTTTTGTTTTCATCTGTTCTTTCCTGCATGACATTCTCCTTCCCAAGAACACTTTGTTGTACAGTTCAAACTATTTACCAAACAATATCTGGTGCAGTCATACACCACTGGTCTCCCTCACCATTAATGGGACAACTTATTCCACACCGCTGGTTACCAATGACTCTATGGACATTCCAGACTTTATCTCATATGCTGTGCATCCATTACCACTTGGCATGGGAGAAGAGACACTACATAAACTGCTCAACTTTAAAGAACTCCATGCCTATATTGATCACCTTAAAACAACATCCACTGAAGTGAATCACACCATCGCTTATGAGAATGGACACATTCAACAAATTGTTGGACACTTGCTACAAGATGCTCATGTGTCTGTGTGGGAATTGTTATTCGGTTACTCACCTACTGCTGATCATGTCTTTAATGTTTTTATTCACCCTATTATTATTTTAACTGCTGTACAAATATTTCTATGCATTATCGTAATTTTCCTGTGTTGTAAAATGAAACAAATGTACATATCCTTGCAGCACATGTCATACAGAACCACAACATTTTAAGGTAGTTACACTGAACTTCTCCAGCATCCACCCCTACATCCAGGCTAATTTGGCCTGCTAATTTGGCATTTCCTATTACACTGAATACCAGAGTCAGCTGCAGTCTAGTATTGCTTCCTATCCTCACTCATAGCATCCTGGTACCTTTTGGTTTAGCCTCCTTAAAAATTCCTGCAGACCTTATGCACTGTTCACTCTCTCTAAGACGGGCACGGAAGTGGCATATTGGGTCCCCCCCCCCCCCCCCAGTAGTGGCTGCTCTACCTAAGACACGAGGTTTGGACTCATAAGGAGACTTGTTTATCTCTAGAACACTAGAGACAGTACTAGAGACAGTACTGTGCAGGACAGGGGACCTGCTAGACATAGCAAGGTATTTAATACAGGAGGTATTATACAAGCTGCCTACTATCAGGTAATGGCAGCTGGGACAGGTACCACAGGTTTGCTTCCACCATTTCCAGGCACAAATAATAAAGAAAAATAAAAAAGGTGTGGGAGATGTCAGCATACATTTCATGCAGCTGTGGACTCTGGTCTACAAAGTTAAACTCTGACCCCCTGGTGATGTCAGTCTCTAGGACCTGTCTGCAGCCCCTCCTTGCTAAATCAAGAATAGCAGACCTTAAAGGGAGTGGCCAAAGACAATAGCAGACCTCAAGGGGAACTGCTGGAGAGGCACTATAAAGGACAGACACACTTCCTGCTTCTCTCTCTCTCCTTCCTTCATCGGACAGGTTTGGACACTACTATGAGGCTCTGATCCACATGTTCTGGCCTACCATGAGGCCCTGAGCCTACCTATCTCTCTTTCTCTCTCACACTTCACACATGCACACACAGATTCATTGATGCACACTGAAACAGCTCTGTAACAATCACTATATACCTTTGTTCAATACCTATGTATTAAGCCTATTTTTACATAAAAACCTTTCTCCAAGCCACACCTGTTTGCTTGTCTTATTACAAACCCTCCTGCGTCTGTGAAGTGAAATGAACCCAGGACCAAGCGGAGACTGGACAAGAAGATTACATATTCAGAAGATTACATATTCAGAAGATTACACCGGGTTGTGAGGCAAGACCTGGATTTTCAATGCCCAGGCCACCTAAGACCCTGGCATTGAAAATCTAGGTTAGGTGGATGGGGTGGGCGGGCTATGCACCAACATGGTATATAGCACCGCCCAGTTGAAAATCAGGCCCTAATAGTCTGAGTAGTGTTCTAGGAACAGGGAAGCCTGGGTTTAAATCCCACTGCTGCTATTGTAGAGATAGTGCTGGGGATGATGGAGTGCTATCTTTTCTACATTCTACAAAATGAGCACTTTCCCAATGTCTATTTATGACTGGAGTAGGTATAACCTTAGACGCAACTCCAGATATCCTGGATGTTTCTGAGATCAGGCAGTGATGTCCAGGTTCACAGGAATGCCCTATCTACGTCTCCACCATGACCCTGTTTAGACTTGGGCCGCAGTGGTAGCAGGTGATCTTCCTGTTTATACTGTGCCGGCCATTCCGACAAAAAAAGTATTTTTCACTGGTTTTTCTTTTGAGTGTTTGGTGGTTTCCCTGTTTAGACTTGGACATCTACAAAGCCAGCTTCTAAAATGCCTCTGGAGACGTCTCTATGCCTGTTTTCAGATGTCCAAGGCACGAATATGGTTTCTGAAAAAAAATCCTAAATGTGTTTTGCACACTGTTTTGATGACAGGAACACAAGTTGCAATTGTATCTTTAAATGTAAGGGGGGTCCATAGCCCTGTCAAAAGCAATAGACTGCTATAGTATTTGAAGTGAACCAAAGCCCAAGTGATGATATTTGATAAAGAGATGGGCCTATTGGCATTACAGCTTGTTTAATCTTTCCTGTGCTTGCTAACTAATGAAAGGCCAGCTACCCCAATAGAGATGGAGCATGTCACCTCCTTTAATAGTGCATTAAACAACCAGGATGGTATATCACCTGACTCCCAAACACTTTACAGAATCTAATTGTAAAGCCATCCAAACCCAGAGATTTGTCAACCAGCACTACCTTAATCACTTGCAAAATCCCCATAACCAATATTTTGTCATCCTTAATCTTAGGAATTGTAGGTTGCATCATTTTGGCTTTTAGTTTCCCAGATAAAATTCTACTTGGTTTATTTCCAGACAACAGCTGATCCGCACAAGCATGGCAACCTCCCTCCCCTCTTTCGTCAGCACCAAGGAGTACCCCAAGGCTCCACACTATCCGCCATGATCTTCAATATCTACCTGCAGCCACTCTTCTTGATAATACGCGCTCATAACATCAACTACCATATCTACACAGACGACATAATGCTATATGGTCCCATCACAACCACCAACCCAACAAATAGTCACCAGTCAGACTGCTTCATTGAGATCTCCAGCTGGCTACAAGAGAACAACCTATCCATCAACATTAAAAAAACAGAAGTCCTCATGGTGACCCAGGACCCTAACTTCACCCCGCCACCACACCTCAAATTGGGAGCAACCCAAATACAAATTCAACCCCACATAAAATATCTGGGAATCATCACTGATCAAGCGCTTACATTTAACCAAAAGATAAAAAAGACTACCAGAACAATATTCCACAAAACAAAGATGGTACAATGGCTCAGACCACTCATCGACCCAAAGGACTTCAGAACAGTCATGCAGACTAGGACGCTCCCCCACCTGGACTACTGTAATATGATTTATCATGGACTACCTGCCACCCACATCAACCCCCTATGAACTGCCTTAAACACCACATCAAGAATCATCCAGAAAGTTAAAAAACATGATCACATCACTCCAGTCCTAAGAGAACTTCACATCCTTCCTCTCGAAGCAAGGATTAAATGCAAATCTATCCTGCTCATCCACAAAGCACTCCATCAAATGCAGACTTCTCAACTCCGGACTCTACTACCCCAGCCTACTCTCAACAGACCAACCCGTCAGAGCACCAGCAACACAGTCACTATCCCCCATGAACGAACTAAGCTCAATCAACAGACCTGCAACAGGGCATTCAAACTGTATGCACCCTCCCTCTAGAACTCCCCCTGAACCTGATCCAAAGCAACAGAGACCTCTCCACATTCCAGAAGCAACTAAAACCCATCCTATTTCAAGAATATCTTGTAACAGAAAAAGACTTTTCTCACTGACTACACTTCCAGCCCCCATGACCTACCCCCTCTACCACCAACCAAGAGACTTACATCTTCTGTCTAATTTGTTACTTTCTGTTCGGATCATCAATGTTGGCCCCCTTGGTGACGGCCCCCCCTTTTTTCTCTGTTGACTTGATTACTGCCCCCCCCTTTTTTGTTAAACCACTTTGACCCGGTGAAAAGCGGGATATAAATGCAGCTAAATAAATAAATACATTTCCAAATTCTAAATAAATTTGCTGAACTCTTTGAAGTTGGAAGTTTAGCGTTTCCAATTGCAACTCTTTGAGCTTGCCCAGTGTCTTATTTAATATCTGCCAAACCTAAAGTTACCAGATTTTTTGCAAGCAAATCTTGGATACTTATCCAAAGGGTAGCAGTTGGGGAGTGGGAAGAGGCACTACAGCTCCAGGTATGAGCAATAAGGCATGAAGGAAGAACCTACAGAAAGGGGGCAGCATGGTTAAAATAATCCTCTCCTCCCCCCACATCCATCTCATGACAGCAACCATATCAGGTCCAAGCAGACAAATTGACAGAGAAATCGAAACAATGACACATTCCCCCATACTCTGCAAGATATAAAGATAATGACACATTCCCCCATACTCTGCAAGATATAAAGATAATGACACATTTCCCCATACTCTGCAAGATATAAAGATAATGACACATTTCCCCCATACTCTGCAAGATATAAAGATAATGACACATTTCCCCCATGCTCTGCAAGATATAAAGATAATGACACATTTCCCCCATACTCTGCAAGATATAAAGATAATGACACATTTCCCCATACTCTGCAAGATATAAAGATAATGACACATTCCCCCATACTCTGCAAGATATAAAGATAATGACACATTTCCCCCATACTCTGCAAGATATAAAGATAATGACACATTTCCCCATACTCTGCAAGATATAAAGATAATGACACATTCCCCCATACTCTGCAAGATATAAAGATAATGACACATTCCCCCCATACTCTGCAAGATATAAAGATAATGACACATTCCCCCCATACTCTGCAAGATATAAAGATAATGACACATTCCCCCATACTCTGCAAGATATAAAGATAATGACACATTTCCCCCATACTCTGCAAGATATAAAGATAATGACACATTTCCCCCATGCTCTGCAAGATATAAAGATAATGACACATTTCCCCCATACTCTGCAAGATATAAAGATAATGACACATTCCCCCATACTCTGCAAGATATAAAGATAATGACACATTTCCCCATACTCTGCAAGATATAAAGATAATGACACATTTCCCCCATACTCTGCAAGATATAAAGATAATGACACATTTCCCCCATACTCTGCAAGATATAAAGATAATGACACATTTCCCCATACTCTGCAAGATATAAAGATAATGACACATTCCCCCATACTCTGCAAGATATAAAGATAATGACACATTTCCCCATACTCTGCAAGATATAAAGATAATGACACATTTCCCCCATACTCTGCAAGATATAAAGATAATGACACATTTCCCCCATGCTCTGCAAGATATAAAGATAATGACACATTTCCCCCATACTCTGCAAGATATAAAGATAATGACACATTTCCCCATACTCTGCAAGATATAAAGATAATGACACATTCCCCCATACTCTGCAAGATATAAAGATAATGACACATTCCCCCATACTCTGCAAGATATAAAGATAATGACACATTCCCCCCATACTCTGCAAGATATAAAGATAATGACACATTCCCCCCATACTCTGCAAGATATAAAGATAATGACACATTCCCCCATACTCTGCAAGATATAAAGATAATGGATGTAAATCCTAAAAACAGACATATTCAAATCACCCGAAGAGTTTACTACAAAGTAAAGACACTCCAGCGCCTCTGACCACTTCTCGAACCAGATGACTTCCATACTGTACTACAAGCCTCAATAATACTTTACCTGGATTACTGCAACACCATCCTCCAAGGACTATCACAATTCACACTCTTACCACTCCAAACAGCTCTCCACTCGATAGCCACAACCCTACAAGCAGCAGCAAGAAAAGATCACATTACCCCAACACTCAGACAGCTCCACTGGCTCCCACTACAGAGCTGTATAACATAAAAAACCATCATACTAACTCACAAAGCAATCCACTCGGACCTTCCCCTCACACACCTCAGCACATTTCTTCATCCCTCCCAACCACACAGATCTAGACAGACCTCTACAATGAACACCCTCATCATTCCCCAAGTCAGAACCAAATCCAACCAGCAAAAATGTAAAAGAGCCTTCCAACAATATGAACCCTCCATATGGAACAGGCTACCAGACCAGCTCAAGAACATCCCTGACTAAAGACATTCAGAAAGCATTTAAAGACTCACCTGTTCAAAGAACATTTCAGCCCAAGCGCTTAACCCCCCCCCCTACCCCTCAGAAGAACATAGCATGATACCTACCACTACTGTTGTATATAGTCAGAAATGTATATAGTTAAGAGCCCCAATTGTTTATAATTGCATGTTATTTATAGTATTGATATCACTGCTATAATGTATCTTGCATTTGTACCATGTAAACCGCCTCGATCTGGTGAAAGGCAGTATATAAATATAGCTAAATAAATAAAATAAATATGTCATATTCTTTCCCTCTTCTCCATACTTATACCATTTTTTCCTAGCTGGCCACTTCACGAAAAGGACTCTTACCACTGCCTTTAACCCATGCCTTCAACCACTCCCACCTCCCCACTGTCTTTGAAATGCAAATACTTCTCAATTGCCTGTGAAATATCAGCCACTACTTTTTTGTCTTTAATAAACTCTCATTCACTCTCCAATACATTCTCCCTTCATTATGAGAAATTCCACACAGACCAGGCCAGCAAATTGCATCCCTGGGAAGTCAGCTAAAATCAGTGCTTTTCATTTAGGAGAAAGGTGCTGGTATTCACATGCGAGGTGTAGGGCAAAGGGCAAGCCTTATGGAGGGGGGGATGTCCTCCCCCTGCAGCCCTGCCCACACATAGCCTCACCCTTGCCATTGGCCACTTGCAAACGTTATACCAGTCCCTAGAACACTTTTGCACACCTCTTACTGGAAAAACAACAAGCAGGACTGCTATAGATCTCTGCACAGAAATTATACTGAAAAACCTCGCCTAATGCCAAATCTCACCAAATACTAATTAAGGGTCCATAAGTCAGAAACAGAAATGCATGACAAAAACTGAACTAGGAACTGCAGAAAGTCATATTCTGCATGTAGTGCAACATCAAAGCAGAAATGTATTTCTTCCTATACTGTGCAAAATATAAAGATTATTAGAGATGCTACATAGTCACATTCCCAAAGTCGATATAGTCAAATCAGTAAAGCAATGCAGCATATTTTTCAATAAAATTTCAAAAAATGCTACTTGATGTTTTATTTTCCATTATTGTTTTTATGTTCCTTTCTTCTGATCCCATTAATTCTTATTTTTCTTTTATTTATAAGTCATATTTTCATATATTCCCTTGTCTTTATTCATTGCTATTTTGCTAAATTTCCTTTCCCCTCTGATTTCTGCATTTTCTTGTCTTGCCCTCTTTCAAATTTTCAGTTAGATGTTTCCTTCTGGCTGCCCTCTTCTTCTCTTACTTTGTCCTATTTCTGATATGTCATGTATTTTCTACTTTAATTCTTATTTTTCTTTCCTGTATTTTACTATTTGCTCTACATTTACTATTTACCCGATACCACACACATAACAAGTTGCTTCTCCACAATCTGCAAATGGCTCAAAAGACATAACCTGAGCATAAATCTTAAAAAGACTGAGGCCATGTTTATCACCAGAGACACCAGCTTCATACCACTGACCTCCATACCTATTGATGGAACACATATCCAAGTGCAACAAAATATATGATACCTTGGAGTTACACTGGATCAGCACCTTGACCTCAAAGCACTCATACGAAATGTAACTCAGAGCATTTATTTCAAGCTCAAAACAATCAAGAAACCTAAATTGCTCCTATCCGACCATGACTTCCGCTCAGTCCTCAAGCAACCATATTTCCTCATTTCGACTACTGCAATATTATTATCTTTCAAGGCATACCAAACTCAACCATCCACCATCTCCAACTTGCACTCAACATGGCTGCATGAACCCTATTCAACACAAAAAGAACAGAGCACACCACACCTTTCCTCAAGCAACTACATTGGCTTCCCATCATAGAATGTTTAAAATTCAAAGCCATTTTTGTAACATTCAAGTCCTCAATGATTCTTCACCACCACACCTTCAAACCCTGCTCCAGATCATACCTGACAATAGAGGACGACAGTCTATCACAAGGAAGATGCTGCAAACACCACCAATATTTGCAAAAACCAATGCTACTACATCAAAGAGAACCTTTTCCTTCTAAGCACCGCAACTCTGGAACTTAATTGATCTAAGAATTACAACTGACTTATCCTCCTTTAGAAAAGCCCTTAAAACCCACATCTTCAGAGAATGCTACCCGAAAACCTAGTCCACCCCTTCCCCCACCACTCCATCTTCAGAGAATGCTACCCGAAAACCTAGTCCACCCCTTCCCCCCACCACTCCATCTTCAGAGAATGCTACCCGAAAACCTAGTCCACCCCTTCCCCCACCACTCCATCTTCAGAGAATGCTACCTGAAAACCTAGTCCACCCCCTCCCCCCACCACTCCATCTTCAGAGAATGCTACCCGAAAACCTAGTCCACCCCTTCCCCCACAACTCCATCTTCAGAGAATGCTACCCGAAAACCTAGTCCACCCCTTCCCCCACAACTCCATCTTCAGAGAATGCTACCCGAAAACCTAGTCCACCCCTTCCCCCACCACTCCATCTTCAGAGAATGCTACCCGAAAACCTAGTCCACCCCTTCCCCCCACCACTCCATCTTCAGAGAATGCTACCCGAAAACCTAGTCCACCCCTTCACCCCACAATATCCCCCTATTCCCCACTTAGCCTCAACCCTACAATTTCCCCTATAACCTCAATACCTCCTTATATTTACATATGTACATAGTTACTCCCCAAATACTTCCAAGTTGTCTTCCCTGTTTAATGTAAACTGTTCTGTTATAATGTAAACTGCTTTTACTGTAGGATAAAGCGATATAGAAAAACTGCTAAATAAATAAATAAACATACATGTCCCTTCCCTCTTCCCTTCTTCGCACATACTTCTCACTCCCCTCTTGTTGTCACACTCCTCTCTCCCCAACACTCTTACACACACACCTTCCTCCCATCCTCCCCTAAACACTACTCGCTTCCTTTTCTCCTTTCCCCTCTTCCTTCCCTCATTTTTTTCTCCTTCCTCATCTGTTTACCACCATTGCTTTCTTCTTCCATTCTTCCCCCTCTCTACTTCGCTCTCCCCTATTTTCCAGCACTACATCACATCTTCTCCATTTCTTGCCCACCATCCTTTATCCTCATCACTTTCTCCTTCAAATCTTACTTTCCTTAATTCCTTGATCCGGCACCTGTCCTTTCCATCCTTTCCTTTTCTCTCTCTCTCCCCCTCCCAATTTTCCTAGGCAGTGAGCTCCAGAGCTATCTCCCACAAAACATGTATCCCCTCATTGATTTTTGTTACAGGCACTCCTCCCTGCTGCCCTGAGTGCTTGCGTGCTTTTTGATGTCCTTAAAGCTTGTGAGAAGCAGCAGTGCAAGCCATGGGGTCTGAGTGGATGTAGCTCTGTCTGCCCCTGCTGGCCCACCTCCTTTAAATAGGGAGTGCTTGTATGAGGGAAGCATGCTGGCAGGAGTAGAGAGCGCTACATCTGCTCAGATCCTGTAGTTCGCACTACTGCTACGGCTGCTCTTCACGAGCTTAAATTCAACTGGAAGTCAAGAAGGGTAGCTGTGGTTGGGGATTGGGGGGACGAGGATTTATTTTAACCATGCTGTCCCCTTTCTGTAGGTTCCTGAGAGCATTGGTTTGCACATTTAACTCTCTTTGCATTACAAAAGCGCTTGCATTAGACTGCATTATTGCCATAACTCAGCTTACTAAATAAGGGCCTAAAGTTCCCATGTGGTGAATGGTAGCCTCTATCCCAAAAAAGGATGGGTATGCTTGACCCAGTGTATGGCATTTGATTCACAACAGGATTTGTATCCGGGAGGAGTATGTGCTATGATATCCAGATGGGATGTGCTTAAATGTGAGGTAAAAAGGAGTATAAAAAATCCTAGAAGGAGGGGTTAAGGGTCCTAATCCTCCTCCCCTCTGGTGGATGGCAGGCTCGCAGAGCATCTGTGTGCTGGAAAAGTGTTCAGCTTCTGCTGGGCCTGAGATCTTAGGGAGGAGAAGAGTCGAGGAAAGCCCTGCATTCAAGTGAGGGCTAAAAGCGTGAGCTCCCAGACTCACATATGTGGGGGATGGAGGTGCCTGTTCCCAAACCCACTGCAGAAGATGTTTGTTGTGACGTTTGAGATGCAAGTTCCTAAATCCACCATGTAAGAGAAGAAACCTTAGGTTAGGGCTGGAGGGGTGAGTTCCCAGATCATCCTAAGAGGAAGCTTCAAGTAGAAAGGAGGTGTCTTACAGACTAGGAGAAGGAATCGCAAGAAGATAGAGCATTAGGCCAAGGAACCTGCAGAGTCAAATGAAGACTTCAGAAGGAGCCCAGTTGGAGGAGACAGAAAAGGGACTAAAGAAAAGAAGATTTCAACAAAGCTGCAGTGTCTTGTTCTAAGATTTTTTTTAACTACCCTTGTATACATTATCCTTTTTACTTGCAAAACATCAATCTCAGCAATAAATTGTGTTTAATTCAAGAGAACAGTGGACTTACTGTATTGTGCCTGAAGAGAAGAAGTTAGTGCAGCTTCAGGGAGACTACAGATTGCAAAGGTATGGCTCTGAGAGTTCTCCCCCCCCCTTCCATCATGGCCATAGGGGTAAGAAGCCTGGTTGCCCCATCATAGCATTGTTGGCCTAGAGTCCAGCTACACAGCTACCTGGAACTGAGTACAGCAGGGGCGTCAAACACAAGTCCCATGAGCCATTTCAGGCCCTATGAGCATCTTCATCCAGCCTGCATGATCACAGGATCCAGCTCCCCATATCACCCCCACACTCATCCAAAGCAGCTCCTCAGGATATGCAGCAGCACTAATATAACAGTAGGAGAGCATGGGGAGGGGCAGCAGCCTGGAACCAGGATTCAAATCCCACTGATGCTCCTTGTGACCTTGGGCAAGCCATTTATCCCTCCATTGCCTCAGGTACAAACTTAGCTTATAAACCCTCCAGGGACAGCGGAATGACTAAAGTACCTGAATGTAACTTACCTTGAACTGCCACTGGAAAGACGTGAGTTAAATACTAAAAAATAAATAAAATGGGGCCCCTGAGCCTGTGCATGCCCTCAAATCTCTGCTGCTTCTGGCCACTAGAAACAAGAAGTGTGCATCAGAGGAGAGGAAGGGGTAGGTTTTGCAACACAGGCAAAGGTTCCAAGGCCCCGCGCTCCTGCCTGTTTTATTCCCACTAATGCGCGTCCTGAGGAGTAGCAGCGGGAGGATGCAGTTGAAGTGAGCTGCTGGACCAAGAGGGGCAGGACGTTAGCTGCTGGACTGGAAAAGGAAGCAGATATTTGACTGAGGAGAAGGACGTGTAGAAGGGAGATGCTGTGCATAGGGGTAAGGGAAGAGAGGTGGGAGATACTGGATCATGGGAGGAGTCTAAGCTGCTCTTCCCTATCAAATACTAGAGTCCCTTTTTTCCCTTTAAAGACCTGTGTCTGTCCCATGCTTTCTTGAATTCAGACACTGTCCTCGTCTCTACCACTTCCACTGGGAGACTATTCCACGCATCTACCACTCTTTCCATAAAGAAATATTTCCACATATTACTCCTGGGTCTATCCCCTTTCACCCTCATCCTATGCCCCCTCGTTGCAGAGCTCGCTTTCAATCAAAAGAGGCTCTCGTGTGCATTTAAGAGGGAATAGTGAATAGATAGAAGGAGAGAAAAGAAAAGTCAAATGGAAAGGAGACACAGGAAAGAGATAGCGAGAAGAGGAAAGCATAAAGCAGAGATTTGGACCAACATGTTTAGAGAAATAGACTGGCAGAGAACAAAGGTAGAAAGAATTTTATTTTCAGTTTAGTTCCAGTTCATCCAGTACAAAGTTCTTCCATATCCAGTTCAAACTTCTGCTGACCTATAAGTGCATTCACTTTGCAGCTGCTTACTACCTTTCCTCTTATCTCTCCCTACACCCCTCCTCGGGAACTCCACTCTTCTGGCAAATTGCCTCCATCTGTGCCCTTCTCTTCTATTGCTAACTCCAGACTTTGCTCCTTTCACCTTGCTGCTCCTTATGTCTGGAACAAACTACATGACTCGGTACATCAGGCGCCTTCTCTGACCCTTTTCAAAACCAGGTTGAAAACTCACCTCTTCTCTGCCACTTTCGGATCTTGATTCACCTGATTGCCTTGTGTTTCCCCTGTGTTGTCTGTCTTGACTAGGTTGTAAGCTCTGATGAGCAGAGACTGACTCTTACATGTCTGTTCAGTGCTATACAAATGTTCAGTAATAGTAGTAATAGTAGGAAATATCAATTTTGGGAATGTATCTTTCTATTGCTCTGATGTTGCATCCAGAGCCTGGCTTCTTTGGGTTTTAGTTTAATTTTTGGTTGTGAAAAGTTATTCTGTACTTAGTGAGAGCCTATCTATGTTCTGTGCGTGGAGTTTCTGGAGAGTGGACCCAGGAAAGGAGACCAAATATATTAACGGGATGAATAAGTAATATTTTCAAAATTGAAAATAAAATTTGTGTAATTTATAATGCAAATATATGTATATGTCTACCTCCTCAACCCCTTCCCCCATGTCAACCTGCTTTCATTTTTCTCTAATCCATCCTAACATCAAATTACATCCCTAAGCTACAATTTGTATTACTGCTTTACTTTTTATATATATTTGCATGGTCTGGTCATACTTTGCAATATATCATATACCACCATGGACTTTTAAAAGTTTGCAACCTATAAATGGAATTGTATTTGGAGTTTCTATGAAGGTACATTAGGTCTAATGCTAATGAACTACAGAAATGCAAGTAAAAGAAGTAGATCCATTATACCTACTCCTTCTAAATTGCATACACTCAGCACTGGATTGACACTATATTAGGTAACTGGAAAACATAAATTTATGGCTGACCAGGGGCGGTCTATCATTAGGCAGAGTGAGGCGGCAAAGTTTTAGGAGCAGCAAACATGCCCCCTAAACACCCCAGCAGGGGCTGGCTCACTCTGTCTTTCTTTAAAGAAAACATTTTCGAAAGGATTCGCTACTGCTTTTTCCAGGTCTGTGGCAGTGACAGCATTACCCCTTCTGCTGCAAAGCAGTGGCAGCTGAAAGAAAACAACAAAAAAAGTGTGAGATCTTTGTGCCTCTAGTGCACTTGAAAGGCCCCACTGACCCTGCTTCTTCTGATGCATGCTTTGCATCAGATGGGTTGGGGCCAACATGAACTTTCTAGAGTGTGGCAAACCTGAGGATCCCGTATTTTTGTTTGTTTTGGGTTTTTTTTAAGTTACAGCTGCCGCAGAAATCAAGAGAGGCAGCAGCCATAGCAGCAGGCCAGGAGAGAGGCAGTGAATATTGATGGGGCAGGGGTCTGAGAGGTGCATGACAGGTTCTGGACTTGGGGAGGGGGACATAGAGGGGGATGCAGGGCAAAAAGACATAGGATGGAGGTGAGGGACAGATGCCAGACATGGGGTGAGTAGGGGTTAGAGGAATGATTGTAGCCAGAGGGATAAGGAGGGTAAATGATGACCATAGGGTGTGGGGGCAGAGGGCAGAGGGTGGCCACAAGGGGCATAGAGGGCAGATTCTGGGCATGTGCAGGGGAGAAAAAGGGAGACATTAGATGATAGAGGGGTAAAAGGGGCAGTAAGAGGGGACAAGGCTATAGCGGAGAGACTGAATGAATACTTTGCTTCGGTCTTTACTGAGGAAGTTGTAGGGATGTTACCCATGACTGAAGTGGTATTTAAAGGTGATACTGCGGAAGAATTGAAAGAAATATCGATACACCGAGAAGATGTATTACAACTATTTGATAAACTGAAGAGTAGCAAATCACCTGGACCGGATGGAATATATCCAAGTGTGTTGAAAGAACTGAAATATGAGATTGCAGACCTGCTATTAGTAATCTGTGAACTATCATTAAAATCATCTGTAATTCCTGAAGATTGGAGCATCGCCAATGTAATACCAATTTTAAAAGGGTTCCAGGGATGATCCGGGAAACTACAGACCAGTGAGCCTGACATCAGTACCAGGAAAAATGGTACAAACCATCATAAAGAACAAAATTAGTGAACATGTAGATAGTCATGGCTTAATGGGAGACAGCCAACATGGCTTTAGACAAGGAAGATCTTGTCTTATTTATTTATTTATTTAACAGTCTTTTCTATACCGCCCCTTCCAGAGATCAGGGGCGGTTTACATTGAACAGTAAACAGAACAATTGTATACTTCTGTATACATTTACAAGGAACATTATGCTTTAACTATATACAGGTGTACTTACAGGGAACATTTTGAACATTAACTAGAACAGAGCTTTTCAAACTATTATATTTCAAACTATTGTCTTACTAATCTGTTATGTTTTTTTGAAGATACGAATAAACAGGTAGACAAAGGTGAGTCAGTAGATACAGTGTATCTGGACTTTCAGAAAGCCTTTGACAAAATCCCTCATCAGAGACTTTTGGCAAAACTAAAAAGTCATGGGATAGGAGGCAGTGTACAATTGTGGATCAAGAACTCGTTAAAAGATAGAAGGCAGAGGGTAGGGCTAAATGGTCAATTTTCCCAATAGAAAAAGGTTAATAGTGGTGTACCCCAGGGATCTGTGCTGAGTCCACTGCTTTTTGACATATTCATAAATGACCTGGAAAAGGGAATAACGAGTGAGGTTAGCAAATTTGCAGATGACACAAAACTATTTAAAGTTGTTAAAACCCATGAGGATTGTGGAAAATTGCAAGGGGATCTTGATAAATCGGAAGACTGGGCATCCAAATGGCAGATGAAATTTAATGTGGACAAGTGCAAGGTTATGCACCTAGGAAAGAAAAACCTAAACTATGGTTACATGATGCAAAGTTCCACATTAGGAACCACCACCCAGGAAAAAGATTTAGGCATCATTGTGGATAACATGTTAAAACCCTCCACCCAGTGTGCAGTGGTGGCCAAGAGAGCAAATAGAATGCTAGTAACATAAGGAAAGGAATGGAAAATAAAACAAAGGATATTATAATGCCTCTATATCATTTCATGGTGCGACTGCACCTTGAGTATTGTGTGCAATTCTGGTCGCCGTATCTTAAAAAGGATATAGCATTATTAGAAAAGGTACAGAGAAGAGCCCCCAAAATGGTAAAGGGGATGGAAGGATACCCCTATGAAGAGAGGCTAAAAAGGTTAGGGCTCTTCAACCTGGAAAAGAGATACCTGAGGGGAGATATGATAGAGGTCTATAAATTAATGAATGGAGTGGAACGGGCAAACATAGATCGATTGTTTACATCATCAGAATATAGAAAGATTAGGGGACATACAATGAAGCTACAGGGTAAACTATTTAAGACTAATAAGAGAAAATATTTTTTCACTCAACGTGTAATCAAACTCTGGAATTTGTTACTGGAGGATGTAGTAAAAGTTGTTAGTGTAGCTGGGTTTAAAAAAAGTTTGGACAAGTTCCTGGAGGAAAGGTCCATAAACCATTATTAAAAGGGACCTGGGATATCACTGCTTGACCCAATACAAGCATTGTGGAACCTATGTCTATTGGGGAAACTGCTAGGTACTTATGATCTAGATTGGCCACTGTTGGAAACAGGATGCTGGGCTTGATGGACCTTGGTCTGACCCAGTATGGCATATCTTATTTTCTTATGTTCTTAGAAAAGGAAGATGCTGGACATAGAGAGAGATGGGAAGAAAGGGCAAATGCTGGGCATGGAGGGTAGATAAGGAAGAAAAGGCAGATTCTGGGCATGGAGGCATGAAGGGCAGATGTTGGGCATGGGAGAAGATGGAGAAAGGACTGATGCTGGGCATGGGGGCAGGAGATGGGGATAAAGGACACATGGAGGGCAGATGCTGGGCATGGGAGGATGGAAAAGGACTGATGCTGGGCATGGGGAGGAGATGAGGAGAAAGGGCAGATGCTGAGCATGAGGGGAAAATAGGGGAGATGCTGGACGTTGGGGGGGGGGGGGAGAGAATGAGAGAGGAGAGATTTATTTATTTATTTAACACTTTTTATGTACTGTATTCCTACGATTCAAGATGGTTTACATGGAACGTAAGGTAACAGTGTTGACAGAGCTGTTTTTACAGAGAATAATAACTTCTAGAACATAACAGCAAATTCAACAGTTAACTTTTTACAAATTTACAGAGAGAAGGTGGGAGGATGGGGGGCAGGGAAGAGGTTGGGAGGAGGAGGGGGAGGTGGAGCATATGGTGGGGGGAGGGTCAGGGAGGGTGAGCGCTGGATAATTGGCTTACATTAGATCGGAAGGCTGTGGTTTAGCATGGCAAGGCAAAGTCTTCTTGAAAGAGGAATGTTTTGAGTCTTTTGCGGAATTTGGAGTGGTTGGAACATTGCCATAGATCAGGAGGGAGGGCATTCCATACTGAAGGGGCATAGAGGGAGAAGGCTCGTTTGCATGTGGATTGTTTACTCTTCTTCTTCTGGGATGATATGTTTAGGATGTTTGCAGTGTTTGATCTACGTGATCTAGTGCTGTTTGGTTTAGAGAGGAGGAAGAGTAGACAGGGGGCAGATTCATTGTGTATTACTTTGTGTATTAGTGTGATGATTTTAAATTTTATTCTGGCCAGCATGTGTAGCCAATGGAGGTCCTGGAGGACAGGGGTGATGTGTGCTTGTCTGGATGTGTTGGTTATTAGGCATGCTATAGCATTCTGGGCCATCTGGAGGGGGAGGATACTATGTTTTGGGAGACCGTGATATATGAGGTTGCAATAGTCAAGGGTCGGGGTGATTAGGGCTTGGCAAACAGTTTGGAAAGAGTCTGGGTTTAGTAAGGGGAGGAGGTTTCTCAGAGTTTGTATTTTAGTGTAAATTGCATTTGTTGTTGTTTTTATCTGTTCCTGGAAGGTAAGGGTCTGGTCGATTATTAAGCCAAGGTATTTGACTTCATTCTTTAAAGAGACAGTGTAATCACCAAGGACAAGATATGTTGGAGGAACAAAGGATGTATTGGAGAAGATATAGAGAGCTTCTGTTTTAGTTTGGTTAATTATCAGATTGTGTTGGTGGAGCCAGTGTCTTATCTTGGTGAAGCAATTGCTAGGAATGCTGGGAATAGGGGGGGGGGATGAAGAGAGAAAGAGAAGAGATGGTGGACACGGGGAGGGAGAGAGAGAGAGAGAGGAAATGTTGGGAATGGGGTGGAGAGCTAGGAGAACATGCTAGATAGGAAGGAAGGAAGATGGAGAGGACAAAGTGAAATGCTGGACATAAGGTGTGGAGAGGAGCAGAGGGGAGATGCTGGACACAGGAAAAAAGAGAAAAAGGGATGCACACAAGGGGGGGGATGAAGTGCTAGATGGAGGAGAGAGAGGAACGAGAAAATGGACAAGGATGAGAAAAAGGGAGATGTGATAGACACGGGAAGAGATAAAGGGGAGAGTTAGTTAAAGACTGAGGAATAAGAGCCTGGGGAAGGATAGAGAGATGAGGAATGAGAGGACTCTGTTAGGGGTTGAAAAGTGGTAGACGCAGTAATGAGGGGACATTGAGGACTGGATGGTAAGGAGGTGGTATAAATCTGAGTTGATAGAGAGAAAGGGAAAAATAAATGGAAAAAGATGAAAGGAAAAAATAAATGTCAGAGGTATAAGGAAACTGACGACGATGGCAGATGGGCTGGAGAACCTAGAAAGTGAGTTCAGAGGAGACTGAATAAAGCAGAAACCAGAGATTGAGATAAACAAGAATAGAGAATAAAATGGCAGGTTATCAAATATAGAAAAATGAATTTTATTTTCAATTTAGTGGTTGGAATATGTCAGTCTTTGGAATTTACAGGTTGTATCTTTATATTCTGCACACTACAGGACAGATGCATCTCTGTGTTTCTCTGGTGTTGTACTAGTTTCTCTGGTGTTGTACATATATTCCACATGCAAACAAATTCTTCCAATGATGGATACAGAACAAAAGTGGACAACACAGTACAAGAACGTAGCAGGTGTAAGTTTTCACCAAAAAATTTTTATTGATCCATACATGTAAGGGAGACCTGACCCGACACAGGCCGTGTTTCGATACAATCTTCCTCAGGGGCTGGCTCACCTTATACTAAAAACATATCATAAATAAATTAAAACCACAATTATAAAAAACAAATTATATATAAAATAAAACATCATGAATGAACGCAATACAAATATATGATAAGCAGTAAATGAATAAATAACAAGGTTTAAAATTATAAACATACAAAACTTATTATTCATAAACTTATATCAGTTTATTATTCATAAACTTATATCAGTATATGTCATTCCCATAAAAACATGTATAAAACATGTATAAAACTCAATGAATGTAAATAAACAATTGTTGTAAAACAACTTAAAATTAACATAACTGTCTGACCGAATCATACCGGCAAGTGCATGCTGTCTAAATCATAAGAGGAAGTAGTGACAATAATCGTGCTACATAAACAAAGGTACATAAAACATATACATGTGGCACGAGGAGTATAAGCCATGAAAACAAACAAACAGAGAAGAAGAAGGCTAAAGGAGCAGGAGTGAACTAAAATTTACCTGGAAACACCGTATTAGAACAAGCTAATACAGTTGCATTGAAAAAGATACCACCTGGGTAGCTGGAAGGATATGGGAGAAGCAAAAGAACATATTTACATTAATGATTTTGTCCAATAAATATGTAATTTTTCAAAAATACTAAAAACTATGATGTATTTTAAACCTTAAGGGAAAACGTTTCATATAATTAAAACGCCTAGCATAGCATGGGCCTTACTTGAGGACATTAAAAATTTTTAACTTACAATCTACTCAAGACAGACGATACAACAGCTGAGGGACAAGGATAAATCTAGGGGAATGGCAAGAAAACACATAGGAGACTAAGTGGATCAGGATCCAAAAGCGGCCTTGGAGAGGTGAATTTTCAGCGTGGACTTTAAGAGGGCCAGAGATGAAGCTTGATGTACAGCAGCAAGGTGAAAGGATCAAAGTTTGGAGCTGACAGTAAAAGAGAAGGGCACAAATAGAAGTGATCTGCCAGAAGAGCAGAGTTCCCGAGGAGGCGTGTAGGGAGAGAAGAGAGGAAAGGTAGTGAGGAGCTGCAGAGTGAATGCACTTATAGGTCAGCAGGAGAAGTCTGAATTGGATACGGATATGGATAGGGAGCCAATGAAGTGACTTGAGAAGAGAGGTAATATGAGCATGATGAGGCTGACGGAAGATTAGCTGCACAGCTGAGTTTTGAACAGATTGAAGGGGAGAGAGATGATTCAGAGGGAGACCAGCAAGGAGGAAGTTGCAATAGTCTAGACAGGGAAGGACTAAAGAGTGGATAAGTGTCTTAGTAGTGAGGTCAAAAAGGAAGGGGCGAATTTTGCTGATGTTATATTGAATGAAGTGACAGGTTTTAGCTATCAGTTGCATATGTGTGGAGAAGGAGAGGGAGGAGTCAAAGACGACCCCAAGGTTGCAAGTCGAGGAAACAGGGAGGAGTAGAGCATTATCCATAGAGATTGAGAAAGAAAGAATGGGGGAGGTGGATTTATAGGGAAAAATAAGAAGCATGGTTTTGGCCATGTTTATTTTCAAATGATGGTGAGACATCGAGGCAGCAATGTCAGATAGGCAGGCAGAGATCCAGGCTTGGATTGCCAATGAGATTTCAAGTGTAGAAAGGTAGATCTGAGAGTCATTAGTGTAAAGATGGCACTGAAAACATGGGAGGAGATGAGTCCACCAAGGGACTGGGTATAGAGAGAGAAAAGGAGTGGACCCAAGGCAGACCCTTGGGATACACTAACTGAAAGCGGGATAGCAGTAGAGGAGGATGCACCTGAACAAACACTAAAAGTGTGGTGGGAGAGATAAGAAGAGAACCAGGATAGCATAAAGCCCTTAAAACCAAGTGAGGACAAGGTATCGAGGGTAAGATGGTGGTCAAAAGTGTCAAAAGCAGCAAAAAGTCAGGAAGGATGAGGATCGAATAAAGGACCTTGGATTTTGCCAGGAACAGGTTCTGGAGACTTTGGCAAGAGTTGTTTCAAAAGAATGTAAATAACGAAAGCCAGATTGCAATGGATCCAGAAGGACTTGAGAGGAGAGAAAGTCAAGGCAATGGCAGTGAACTGCACATTCAAGTAGTTTAGAAATGAAGGGGAGGAGGGAGATGGGTCGATAATTAGAAGGACAGGTAGGGTCTAGTGAGAGTTTCTTGAGGAGAGATGTAACCACAGTATGCTTGAAGGCTGTAGGAACAGTTGCAGTGGAAAGTGATAGGTTGAGAATATGAGAGATGGCAGGAATGACAGTGGAGGAGATGGAGGTTAGTAGACGGGTGGGAATAGGATCAGAAGAACAGGTAGTGAGTTTGGAGGAAGAAAGAAGATGTGTGGTTTCTTCCACAAATATCTTAGAAAAGGAAGAAAGGGTAGCAGTTGAGGGGAAGGGTTGGGAGTGAAGAGGGGAAGAGAGGAAAGAGGGGATGGAGCAAACTTCTTGGGGAATTTGAGTGTAATTTTGTGGACTTTGTCATGGATATTGTCGGCCAATGTTTGGGCAGACAGAGAAGGAGGTACTCTCTGCAGGGGTGTAGCCAAGGATTGGCTTGAATGGGTGATGGCCTCTCCATTTTGGCATCAGACCCACCCAGTCAATGGCAGAAAAACAGTCAAATGAGAGCATAACTGGAGGCAGTATCAACATTTTCAGTGTTTTATACCCATACATGTTAATCCCAAGCCTCACCAAAAAATCAGTCCTGGCTATGACACTGATGCTGGGTCTGGCTTTTTGTCTATATACATCAGTTCTTAGTTTGTGGTAATTTATTCCTTACTTGGTGAGGCTCTATCTATCTATATTCTGAAGATGTGGCCAAGACCAGGTATTCCATTAGTATGGAGTTTATATATAGGATTTGATAGTCATCCGTTGTTTTTTTTTAATAGCTTTATCAGTGTTCTAGGGTGTACTGCAATATTGATGATGCTTCTCTTTTCTGGGAAGGCTCCCTGTGTAAGTTTTAAAAGTTGATGCTGTTACGGTGTGATAGATTTTTCTCTCTAGATCTTGAAACATATTTGTAAAGTTTTGTATTACTTCACAATATGCCCAGTACTTTTAAGGGTTTATATCGCTGTTACTGAAATGACAGCAGAATAAGAAATTATTTTTGATGTGTTGCATTCTGTGGGAAATGTCCCACTTCTGTTCTGTATCCATCATTGGAAGAATGTCTTTGCATGTAGAATATATGTTCAAAAAGAACTAATTTTATTTCGATGTTATAAACTGCGCCGTAGTTCTTTTTGTTTTTGTTCTGTTAGTGTATGACCACCTTGTATCTCCTATATCTTTTGCAGAATATATATTTACATTTAATACCATAACTGTGCAGTGCATAGTGTCAGGAGTCAATATGTTTTATATTAGATTCCCAGGCTACATAATTAAACTGCTATAATTTTTGCTGCATATGAACATCATTGCAAAGTATGGGTAGAGTGAGCACATTGCCACTAGCATGAGGTCAATTGTTGCTTGCTTAGAGCCAGTTAGCATAAGTGCACCACATAACACTTCCATGGGTGTCATTATCATTTATTTCTGTTTAGGATACACCTTTCCAGTGGTAGTTCAAGGCAAGTTACATTCAGGTACCTAGGTATTTCCCTGTCCCCGGAGGGCTAACGATCTAAGATGCTATCTGAAGCAATCGAGAATTAAATGTCTTGCCCAAAGTCATAAGAAACATCAGTGGGATTCAAGCCCCAGTCTGTCTGGCTCCAGGCTTTTTTTTATTCTGGGGGCAAACACTTAACCAGTGTTCTGAGTGAGCAGAACCCTGTTCTCTGACTAGAACTCTGAAGATGTCCCTCCATCTTGGCTGCAGGGAGGGGGGGAGGGGGGTGGTGAGGGGGGGGGGGGGAGTCCCATCACATCTCTCGCCTCAGGCAGCAGATTGTTTTGAGCCGCCCCTGAGGCTGACACTCCATTTTTGATTTAGTCTTTGCAATCGCAATCTGATACTGCACTCAGAACCAGCTCTGCAGCTTCTCTGAGTTGCTTTGGAAAGATGAGCTGGAGGGAGTGTCTAATGAGAGATTGGAGGTGTGTGCAATATGGGAGGGAATACAGGCTGAAGACAGTGTGAGAAGATGTGGACTCGGGAGGCCTGGGGTTGAATTGAACGAAGGGAGCTGAACATGTCTATTCCTAAGGATACAGATGGTTGGCAGATGTCTGGCAATTATGTTGCTGTTCTAAAGGTTCCATCAGCCAGTGGCCTCTCATAATTAAGGGGCCCGTTTACTAAAGGCTGCTCTTGTATTTAACGTACATTACAAGTGCACTTTAAGTGCAAAGTCTTCGTGCTAGCTGTCAAGGGTACATCCAGCATGTTCCCAGTAGCTAATGCGTGATAACGTACCTTTGCATAGAGGAGAAGCCTAGTGGTTAGGGCAACAGCCTGGAGCCAGACAGACTGGGGCTTGAATCCCACTGATGTTTCTTATGACTTTGGGCAAGACACTTAATCCTCCATTGCATCTTAGATTATTAGCCCTCTGGGGACAGGGAAATACCTAGGTACTTGAATGTAACTTGCCTTGAACTACCACTGGAAAGGTGTGTCCTAAACAGAAATAAATAATAATGACATCCATGGAGGTGTTATGTGGTGCACTTATGCTAACTGGCTCTAAGCAAGCAACAATAGCCCTCATGCTAGTGGCAATGTGCTCACTCTGCCCATTCCTTGCCCCATCTTGCCAAGGCCTATTAATGTGAGCTTTAACATAGGTTTGCTGGCAAGCCTCCATGTTAGTGTTCAAGCCCCCATGTTAGCGTTCTCAGCTGCCAGTTGCCATGTGTTAAAACATGTCATCTGGTTACTGGGCTTTACTAAAAGTTCCCCTAAATCTGCTGCTTGATAACTTTCAACTGGCACCAGAGTACATTACATCTGCCAGAGGTTTACTATTCTCAGGTGGGAGACTTGGCAGGACTGGGAGCCCCCTCCTGACTATGGGCTCTAGGCATGTTCCTAGTTTGCTTGTGCATTAATCCTGCCCTGCATATACCCCTTGCTCTGCATTCTATAATGTTTATATCCGAGTAGCTGAATAGGTAAGAAGTAGAAACAGCTCAGGAGGCACTCTGCAATTGAATTACACTGAACTTCAGAATATTTTTTTTGTTAATTGCTGTCAAGTCAGTGCTGACTCCTGGCAACCCCTGGGTTTTCTTGGCAAGGTAGTACTGGAAGTAGATTGCCAGTCCTTTTCTTCTAAGGCAATGGAGGGTAAAATGACATGCCCAAGGTCTCAAGGCGTGCCACTGGGAATTAAAAGCTGATCGCTTGGGTACTAGGCTGTTGCTCTAACAACTAGGCTACTCCTCCACTTGACAAGCATTTATTTTAACATAATTCAATAAGTTTCTAACCTCAGGTTCAAGGTAACCTAGAGGGAACTTCAAAAGCAGCTACTGGAGGGAAGCAAATTAGTATGTAGTCAGATCAACAGTATCCAAGATGTAATTAGATATTCCCACTTGAAGACTTTTACTCTTTTTGAGGGCACATTATTAGCACAGGAGAATAGTATGCCATTCAAACTATGGTTGTTCTTATTTTTCTAAAAGAAAAATAAACAGAAAATTAGAATACCATGCAATAAAACCAACATTCTTGGAGTAGTGAAGGTGGGGACACTCAGCGGCAGCGGCTAGCCCTTGCTGAATGAAAGACCCAGACATTCAATGCTGGGACCAGCCGGACAGCAAAGAAGCTAACAGGGCAGCAGGTCCATATTGCCACTGCCCGCTTATCGCCAGTTCTAGCCAGTTAGCATGGGGCATGCAGCAGTGGCACCCGCAGTTATTCAGTGGCACTAACCACATTAGCGATGCTGAATATCCCGGTCAGCGCGATTAATGCGGTTAGCAGGTCTGCTGTGTTAATCGCTTTTAATATCTCCCCATACATCACATATTGAAAAACTGAGGATGTTTGTATATGAACACAGTATGGCTATGCACTAAAGCTTATCATACACACTAAGATACCTATTTTTCAGCAAGCTAATTCTCACAGGATTTGCTAAACTGCAATACCCAAATATCAACATTGAGTAAGTCCTCCTGAGTTTTTGCTCACCTTGCTGCAGCCAAGAAATTTGCTTTTTCCTGGCCACAGCAGCATGTGACATTAAACACAGACCAAGTAAAAGGGGCTGCAAGGCCCTATAGCATGCCCCCGACTCCCTGCAAATATCACTGATGGAAGTAAGATAAAGTCCCAGGACCTCCTCCTGCCCATCCAGCATAAAAACGTTTAAAAACATTCTTTAGTTTACTTATTAGTATTTAACATGTTTAGTTTAGTTCATCATTTGATATACCATCCTTCACAGTTCAATGTCAGAGCAGTTTGCATAATAAATGGAGGAGTACCCTAGTGGCTAGAGCAGTGACCTACTAAACAAGCAACAAGTGTTTGTTTCTCACTAGCACTCCTTGTGGTCTTGGATAAGTCACTTAACCCTCCAGTGCCTCAGAAGAAAGGCCTGGCAATCTACCTCTGGCCATACCATGCTGGGAAACCAGGAGTCAGCAATGACTCAAAGCAACACATTGCATTTAAGGGAGCATCTAATAGCTTAATGGAAAGGTCCATAAACCATTATTAAGAAGGGACCCAGGATATCAATGCTTGACCCAGTACAAGCATTGCGGAACCTGTGTCTTTTGGGGAAACTGCTAGGTACGTATGACCTAGATTGGCCACTGTTGGAAACAGGATACTGGGCTTGATGGACCTTGGTCTGACCCAGTATGGCATATCTTATGTTCTTATGTTCTTATCTGTAAATGGAAGATCTCTCTCAGACACATATTTTTTTGAGTCAATTACTGACTGTAGTGTTGCAATGCAACTATTTTCAATTTCAAGAATGATTATTTCATCAAATCCATGAGGTGGCCATGGGAGCCACTGTTGTGCCTCAGTGGCATGCCTATATATCAGAGCATTTGAGGAGGATCACCTCTATACTTCAAATTTTTGGTCATCCATTATTTTATGGATATGATTCATTGATGACATGTTCATGATTTGCAGAGGCACAGCCAATGGTTTGCAGCAATTTATGCAATGTATTAACATGTAAGACACAAGTTTGGAATTCACGCCACCGATTGATCTACATTCTATTAATTTTTTGGACATTCAGATATGTAAAAGTGATCATGGGTTTATGACTATGATTTACCGTAACCTATAGACTGTAACAATTTATTACATTTTTCAAGTAGTCACCCTATACATATGGAAAATAATATTCCTCTTGGGCATTTCTTTCAATTGCGGCAGTAATGTTCCACCACTCATGAGTTTGTCAAACAGTCCTGGGATTTGTGAAGGTGATTTTGTAGAAGAGAATATCCCTCACAGGTTAAACAGGGCTATCATAGGGTGAAGTATGTGAATTGTGAGTTATTGTTGTCACCTAAATAGTCTCCACAAATAGGCTGGATGACCTGTGTCCTGCCATATTCACTTCAGGCATTTAAAAATTTCTAAATTTTGCTACAACATTGCAGAGTTTTGCAGGTACACCCAATGTTTACAGAGAGTCCTCTGTTTGCTTATCAGTGAAGTCAGAATCTGATGGACCGATTGGTACATTCCTATCAAAACCTTTTAACTTTGGTTCTGTTCGAGAACACTATAAATGTGGACACTAGCATGTGCATTTACACATTAGAGTTGGATGTTTTTGACCATCCACAGTTATGGTTTAGATTTTATGACATACCAACTAATTGTTAAAGTCAGGGAGTGGTGTATGCTATTGTATTCCAATGCCATAAAACATACATTGGGCAAATATCATGGAAATTGAAGTCATGAATCATTGATCATCTTTCTGCCACATGCTATGGGAAGGAGACTGCTCCATTAGTTAACCATTGGACTGAACAGGGCCATGTGGTTGGAGATTTGAAATGTTTTGCAATGGATACAATTACTGGGAGGGAGGGTGGTAATTTCTCAGCTAGGTGGTACTGAGGTGAACAAAGAATACATATTCCAGTGGCGCATGGAGGAGCCTATGGACTCAGTGTTGAGACTGGATGGCATAGGCTTTTTTGAGGTCTTTCCATTTTAGATGCTAGCAAACGGTTCATTTGAATATTTAAGTGTTATCCATTGCACATGCGCGCGGCGTGGTATCTCAGCAGAAATGCCATGTTTATGACTTAAGTGAAGAGTATTCAAGATAGGGATGACGGAAACCTGAAGTGTTTTTATTTATTTATTTAACAGTTTTTATATACCGACTTTCTACAAATCGAGACGGTTTACAAGGAACATAACAGACAGTATTTATTTATTTATTTATTTAGTACACACTTGTATACCGCTACTTCCAGCGATCAGCAGCGGTTTGATTACAGATTGGGAAATGTCAAATCAGGACAGATATTTTGGGGTATAAACACATTGATTAGAGGGAAGGCACGGCACACAGTAATAAGGTCTTAAGTATAGGAGTTAGAATTTACATATTTACAATTATTACAGAGCAGAAATCATGTTTCATTTTGTGTCATCTTGTAGCCCACTGGGATTTACATCGGATTGTATTGACACTGGAATAGATGTGTCTTTAGTTTTTTCCTGAAAGCAAAAAGGTCTTTGATCGCTCGTATCTGAGGTGGTAGTTGGTTCCAGAGGGTCAGGGCAGAGTATGAGTATGCTCGGCGGCTAGTACTGGACTTGACAGATCTGATATCGGTTGGAACGTGTAGTGTGTCTGAGTTGACGGTTCTCCTGTCTCTGTTGGTTGGTTGCGTGCTTATAAGGGTGGAGAGAAAGGATGGCGCTATGTTATGTATGAGTTTGTACATAGTTATCAATGTTTTGTATTGTATCCTGGAAGCAATGGGTAGCCAATGCAGCTTGAACAATACAGGTGTGATGCGTTCAGAAATGTTTTTTCGCATGATGATCCTCGCCGCCACATTTTGGGCCATTTGCAGAATATTTAGCGTTTTCTTCGGTAGACCCTGTAAGATGGTGTTGCAGTAGTCTAAGTGTGGCATAATGAGTGCTTGCGCAACAGACCTAAAATCGCAAGGTTCGATGATATTCCGTAGAGGTTGTAGCACTCTAAGCTTGTGGAAAATGGCCTTGTTGGTTTTGCGTAGGTGCTTTTCCATCTTTAGGTTGCTGTCAAACGTGACTCCCAGATATTTGATTTCACTCTTTGTGTTGTACGTATTGTTACACAGGGTGATTGTCGCAGGAGGTTCAAAGTTTGGTTTACTGGATATATACATCACCTCAGTTTTCTTATGGTTGATCGTCATGTTGTTTTGCTGTAACCATTTTAACATCTCGTTCAGGCATGTTTCAAGCTGAGTATAATTAGGGTCGGTGGTATCCAATTGTGTGTATAGCATAATATCATCAGCATAAATGTGGTAGTTAATATTATGTTGTTGGAAAATATCACAGAGGGGCTGCATATAAATGTTGAAAAGTAGTGCCAAGAGAGCCGAGCCCTGAGGTATGCCTTGGGTTTGAGAGAATGCTTCTGCTTTTTCGCCATTGAAGTGCACCTGTGGCATTCTGTTTGTTATGTAAGAGGAGAACCATTTTAGGGGGGGTTCCCAATATTCCTATCGATTCAAGCTTGTTAAGGAGGATTCCATGATGGACAGTATCAAAGGCGGCAGAGATGTCAATGAAAATGAGTATAAACATTTTCTTTTTGTCTTCCAGGCCTTTGAGGAGGTTGTTAAGCAGTGCTATTAAAAGCGTTTTGACCCCATGATGTTGTCTGAAACCGTATTGCTGCTTATCCAGGGTTTCATGGTCATCCAGATGATCTTGTAGCTGTATAAGGACTGCCTTTTGAATGATCTTTTCTAGGAAAGATATGCTGGAGATGGGGCGGTAGGATGCTGGGTCTTCTTTGTTGAGTGAGTTGTTCTTTAGAACTGGCCTTATTATGGATTTCTTGAGTTGAGCAGGCATGATTCCTTGCTGTAGTGATTGGTTCACAATATGCAAGACTTGGTTGACAATATCTTTTTTGCCGCTTTGACCCAAGCAGCTGGGCAGGGATCTAGCGGAGATGTGGTGGTATTGATGTTTGTTATTATGTTGATCGTTTGCTGAACATCAATGTTGTGGAAGTCGCTCCATGGCTGTTCCTGTTCCACACTGTATTTCCGATATGTTGAGTCCAAACAGAGAGTAAGCGAGGTTGCGGTCAGCTTGCTTGCATAGTGGTCTGCCAGTGTTTGGGGTTTGATTACGTTATCATAGTGGTCTGCCTGGGGTGTTTTGGTTAGTGATTTCACTAGTTCAAATAGTTCACGAGGCTTATTGATAGCCTTGTTTAATAGGTTGGTGTGGTGTGTCCTTTTGGCGGCGTTGACCTCTTCTTTGTATTTTGAGAGGAGATTGATGTACTCGGTCTTGTGGTCACTGGATTTGACTCGTCTCCATTTTTTTTCAAGCTTTCTGAGTTCCCTCTTCATTTTTTGGTATGTTTCAACTAAGTACATTGTAACAAAAAGGATCAACGTATAAGTGATTAACAAGCAAAAATGTTTTTACATTTTGTATCTATAGACACTCCCTGATGAAACCTGGTATGAGTGAAACCACTTGGAGTATGGATTGAGTATATATACACCACAACGTTATTGTAAAGGAAAGGATTCTATGTGAATTGAGAAGACAAATAATCATTTCATTTACCTTGGACAATGACTGTGATGGATATAGAGACATTGTATTCCTGGTAAATGGCACTGAATGGGAAGAATTCCACTAGACATTATGGGCCCGATATTCAAAAGGCATTTACAGCCCGGTAAACTATGTAAATGCCTTAAATGGGGATATTGAAAAGCACCTATATGGTTAGTGTCATTGAATATCCCCTTCTAACGCCCCTACGCGCCCCGATGCTCTCTGGTTAGTATTGGGGTGTGCCGGGGGCATTCCGGGGCAGAGCAGAGGCGGTGACAAGCACTAACCAGGCAGCAGCGATATTGCATGCTGCCCAGTTAGAAATCTGCGCCTTAACGATAGGGGAGGAAAGCCCTTGTCTATCTTTAAAGTGCAAGAGCTAACCGGGCAGCATGCAATATCGCTGCTGCTCGGTTAGCTACTGTGGCTTCCACTGTCTGCATTGATACCCAGATATTCAGCGTTGGATCCACATATGACCTTGGCATTGAATATTCAGGGCTAAGGGTCAGCAGGCAGGGCTATGCGCCATTGGGGTGCATAGCCTACCCAACCCAATATTGGGCCCTATAAATTTTTGAAAGTAAGAAAATGGACTACTTTTAAAAAGAACAAAACAGACTATGAAGCAATGATAAATTACTTTCAATACTGAGTGATCAATATTGAAATGGTGTTGGAGATTCCAGCTATAAACGTCATCATATTTGATTCTATGTTGTATGCTATGTGGTGGAGACATGTAAGTCCTGATGTTCAGTGGTGGTGGCCAGCTGATCTAACGTGGCTAGCCACTGCTGCCACTTTAAAACCAAATATTCAATGACGGGGTCATATCTGGTCCCAGCATTGAATATCCAGATTGACCTCATTTACAGGAAACTAACTGGGCACTGGCAATATTCAGCTGCTGCCCATTTAGCTTCTGTATTGAAAGTTAATCCAGCCCTTGCCGCACCTTTTTTTTGCTATGTAGCCATAGCCAGGCAGTGGCTCAATATTGCCACTGCCCAATTATGGCCGGGTGCCGCCCCTGAAATGCCCCAGTACTATCTGGTTAGCGTTGAGATGTGCATCAGCGGCACCCACAGATATTCAGTGGCACTAACTACTGAATATCACAGATAAAGGGAATAAAACGGTTAGCAGATCTACTAACCATATTACTCCTTTGAAATATTTGGCCTGTAGAGTTTTGCACTATGTACGTCTCCAGGTTTCTCAACCGTAAACTGCTGTGAATTTTTCTAGATGATACATATGAATATAAAAGCAACATTCAATCGTGCTAGTAATGACTGGATATTTAGAAGCAATCATATGAATTGAGAGAAGACTTGTTTGTTGGGTTTCTGATGATCACACCCTACCTATTAAGTGAATCTAAAGTAACCGATAACTTAAATTATATTTTTGTTTTTTGTCGGATGTTTTTGCCGTGAGAGATTCCTCCCTCTTGGAGTGTAACTTCCCTTTTAATCACTTTTGTGGTGACCTAACCACTGTATAAAATACTGTGAGGTAATCGCATTCAAACCTGATGCTACATCACAATCACACCCCCATTTAAAGTTCCACACTGCAGATCTCAACGGACACAGCACTGCGTTTAGAGCCATACACTTCTTTTCGGCTCTGTCTCAACGCTTAAAATCTGCTAACATTTTTACTCATCTGATTACTATATCCAGTTCAAGAAGTTTCAGCTTCCCGCCTTTTCTCCGAGCTATTCTTATTCTTTCAGCTCTTTATATCAAGGAAGTGGTATAGTTCATTTCTCTCTTGAACTGGACATCACCATTGTTTCGGTCACACTTACTGATCAAACACAAAGGAATCGCGAAAAGTTTTTATAAGCTTGCTATCCTCCACCTTCGTGACATCATATCAAACTCATCCAATCCTGTTCCAGATTCAGCCCCTTCGGTTCTAAAGAACCAATCCGAAAAATCCAACTTTGTTCTAGCCACTGAAGACATTGCTCTCTATCACCTCCTCTGGGATTTGCTGGAACATGATCAATAATTTGCCATTGAAAATCAGTGAATGAATGATTTAAATCTATGCAATGTTGGACTACCGGAGCCAAAGTTACCTTATTTCTTATTCGTGAGGCATGCTCCTGTAAACGAAGTTTTATCTTCCGAATAGTCCGTCCAACATACAACTTTGTACATGGGCAAACCAATACATAAACTGCATAAGTTGTAGAACAAGTGGTAAACCATTTAGACGTCTGCTTTATAGTAGAATTAGGGATGAGCCATTCCATACCTTCAATAGACTGTTGACAAAGATTGCAGGATATACCTTTGGAGCAAACAAAATGTCATTTTAAAGGCTCCTCTAATGTTTGCACTGATCCGATCTGTGTGTTATTGATCAAATTCCCTATATTCGGGCCCCAAGTATATGCTATCCATAGTGGTTTCTGAAAACAGGAATGAAGAACTAAAATATGCCAATGCTTATTAAGAATGGTTCTAATTTTTGAAATATTTGACATGTAAAGTAATATACCTGTTATAGAATCCACTTCAGCCTGTTTGACCACCGGATCTCTTAACCATTCTCTATGGGTATAACGTGCCCTTATTAGGGCTTGTTTCACTATAACTAAAGGGTAACCTCTATGTAATAACCTTAGCTTCAAATCCTGAGCATGATGTTCAAATTCTTGAATAGAACTACAAATACGTCGTAGACGCAAAAACTGTCCATAGGGCAGGCCTCGCTTCAGGGCTGGAGGATGAAAGCTTGAGTAATCTAAAAGAGTATTTCTTTGTACCGATTTTCTATAAAGCGTTGAACTTAAACAGGAACCCTGTTTAAAAATCTTTACATCCAAAAACTCCAACTCTTGTGTGAGAAAATGTAGGGTAAAAGTTAAATTATCCTTTTGAACATTCAGCCAGTCTATAAAGGCATGTAGAGCTTCTTCAGTATCGTTCCAAAGAAAGAAAATGTCATCCAGAAATCTGACCCATAAACCTATCTTAGAATACCATTCAGAGAAGAATATGGTATCCATCTCAAAATCTGCTAAATAAAGTGTAGCAATTGATGGAGCTACAGTAGCCCCTATTGCAATTCCATGAATCTGATAGAAAAAGTCCCCCTCAAATTGGAAAAATTTTTTAGTCAAAACCAATGACAACATTTGTAGAAAAAATTCCTTCGGTAGTCGAGAAGCAGAGGTACCTCTAACTTCTTTATTACTTCCAAAGCCTCCTCCTGGGCTATATTAGTGTACAGAGCTACCACATCCAGTGATACCAAAATTACATCCTCAATGGGCTGTACAACTGAATCCACTTTCTCCAAAAAATGAGATGTATCTCGTATGTATGAAGTTACTTGTTGTGCATACGGTCTCAAAAATATGTCACAAAATTGAGAGAGTGGTTCTAACATAGATCCTGTACAGGAGCATGCCTCACGAATAAGAAATAAAGTAACTTCGGCTCTGGTAGTCCAACATTGCATAGATTTAAATCATTCATTCTCTGATTTTCAATGGCGAATTATTGATCATGTTCTAGCAAATCCCAGAGGAGGTGATAGAGAGCAACCTCTTCAGTGGCTGGAACAAAGTTGGATTTTTCGGATTGGTTCTTTAGAACCGAAGGGGCTGAATCTGGAACAGGATTGGATGAGTTTGATATGATGTCACGAAGGTGGAGGATAGCAAGCTTATAAAAACTTTTCGCGGTTCCTTTGTGTTTGATCAGTAAGTGTGACCGAAACAATGGTGATGTCCAGTCCAAGAGAGAGATGAACTATACCACTTCCTTGATATAAAGAGCTGAAAGAATAAGAATAGCTCAGAGAAAAGGCGGGAAGCTGAAACTTCTTGAACTGGATATAGTAATCAGATGAGTAAAAATGTTAGCAGATTTTAAGCGTTGAGACAGAGCCGAAAAGAAGTGTACGGCTCTAAACGCAGTGCTGTGTCCGTTGAGATCTGCAGTGTGGAACTTTAAATGGGGGTGTGATTGTGATGTAGCATCAGGTTTGAATGCGATTACCTCACAGTATTTTATACAGTGGTTAGGTCACCACAAAAGTGATTAAAAGGGAAGTTACGCTCCAAGAGGGAGGAATCTCTCACGGCAAAAACTTCCGACAAAAAACAAAAAACAAAAATATAATTTAAGTTATCGGTTACTTTAGATTCACTCAATAGGTAGGGTGTGATTAGAGAACAGAGTGAAGGGTTGAAGGTTATTTGGGTTTCTGATGATGGCAATTCTTTGATGGTTTTTCCATTTTTCCTAATATTAGTGGGTGTATGTGTGTGTTTGTGTGTGTAATGGGTAACAGTGCAGGTGGGTGAGTGCATGTTTATAGGGTAGGCCCAAGACACTGGATAGAGCATTGAGATGCGTGTTCAGTAGCTGAGGTCTGGCAAAACTATGTTTGAAAAGAACAAGTATCTCAGCTTGCTGTGGTGATCTTAGTACTGTCTCTCTGAAAGTGAGGGTCATCTCAACCAATAGACATATTAGGCCATTGCCAAGGTGAGCAACCTCTGGGGGACAGCAAAGAACAGTTACAGTCAAGCAAACAATAGGTCCCAACAAGTACACAAACAACAGCATGTACCTTTACCCATAGAGAACATAACAAATACCATACTGGGTCAGACCAAGGTCCATCAAGCCTAGTATCCTGTTTTCAACAGTGGCCAGTCCAAGTCACAAGTACTTGGCAGGTTCCTAAAAAGGCACACAGGTTTCGCAATACTCGTCCAGGGGCAAGCAGTGAATTTTCTGGGTCCTTTTAATAATGATTTATGGACCTTTCCTCCAGGAACTTGTCCAAACCTTTTTTAAATCCAGCTACACCACATCCTCTGGTAATGAATTCCAGAGTTTGATTACGCTTTGAGTGAAACAATATTTTCTCTTATTAGTCTTAAACGGGTTACACTGTAGCTTCATTGCATGTCCCCTAGTCTTTCTATTTTTTGATGGCGTAAAGAATCGATCTACGTTTACGCATTCCACTTTAACCAGTTCCTGATCCAGTGCCTTCTATCCCATGAGTTTTTAACTTCACCAAGTCTCTCATGAGGGACCTAGTCAAAGGCTTTCTGAAAATCCAGATACACAATATCGACCAGCTCACCTTTGTCTACCTGTATATGCACACCTTCAAAAAAATATAAGAGGTAAGACAAGACCTTCCTTGGCTAAAGCCATGTTGACTTTCTTCCATTAAACCATGACTATCTACATGTTTAGTAATTTTGTTCTTTATAATGGTTTCTACCATTTTGCCTGGTACTGATGTCAGGCTCACCCCTGGAACCCTTTTTAAAAATTGGTGTTACATTGGCCATTCGCCAGTCTTCAGGAACTACAGGTGATTTTAATGATAGTTCACAGATTGCTAATAGTATGTCTGCAGTCTCATATTTCAGTACTTTCATCACCCTCGGATGGGTGGACAATTTGCAAATAGTCAACTTAGTAAGGCTGTGCATAGCCAAAAAAAACTAAATCAGTCCATGTTCATTGTAATAAATTTTAGTTGATTTTAGGGCATTTTTTTGTGTTTGTTTCACCTATTCCTATTTTGCATGCATTATTTGCTTGCTAAAGTCTTTTAAAATATGAAAATTGATTGATTACATGTTACTTCATAGGTACATGTGCGTATAAGTGATTTACATACACTTTCAATTTGTAGGTGCCCAAATGAACCAAGTGTGCACTCAGAAATGCAAACCCCTATTATCTAGATAAATAGATATTTACCAGGGTAAATGTTTTTTGGAAATTGTCTTTTGCCATTCTTCTTAATTATCTTTCAGGCCTCTAGGGCCCCCAAGATTTGATAATTAAACCGAATATTCATTATTGCCTCAATATAAAACCTCCCTAAAAAATCCTGTAAATACGAGTAACACATAATTAGAAATTATGGGAAGGATATTCCAAGGCATTTATAAGAGTCAAGGACTGAACTTGTGCACACCTGCAGCAGATCCAAATCTCCATGAATGAATTATCTTCTTTGCCTTTAATTGTCTGTGATTGGCACAAAACCATTGTGTATAAGTCAGAAGCTTTATTTCAGATGCATCCCTTGCCTCTTCATTTCCAGGACAAGTCTGCTCAGTTTTCTGCTGCAAATATTTTTTTCAGTCTCTTAGCTACTACTTAGTTAAAATGGATTGTTCAGCTCAGACTTCATTATTCCTGCTTCTGACTTTAGATAATGAGATAAAAATGATCTATTGATGTCATAAAGCTAGGCAGGGTTGATTAAAATAGAGAACTTATCTAGACAGCTGAGTGGGTTTCCCATAGATGGAACTCTATCATATCACTTCCATGAAGGGGCTTTCAGCAATGATAAAGCATTATTTTTAAAGATTGAAGGGATTTCCTAAGATCGACTGACAAATTGCCTACTTAATTGCATTCCAAGTTTTGCTCTTTCCTATCCTTCACTTTCCTGAAAGCAGAATACAACGTCCCTTTCTTCTCTCTCATCCTCCTTTTCCCAGACAGAATTGCCATTGCTACCAGTTCTCCTAGAACCATTATACTGTCTTCAGGATCAAATTGTAAGTGCCTATTTGGCACAGTATCATTGTATGTAAACCACGCTGATTTTTAAGAGTGCGGTATATAAGAACAATAAAATAAAATAAAAATAAAAAAAATAAATTGAAACGTACCACATTATGGAGCCTATTTATTAAGCCACGTTAGCTGTTAGCATGATGGTTGATGCACACTAAAAGTGTGAGTGCCACACTGTTAACATCATCTTCCTAACATGGAAGAGGGTGATGAATGCATATTACCATTAAAGGAGAGGCAGTTACTGTGCATTAACTGTTAACAAGGCAGGGGTGCAATTAATGCCATCTGAATAGGTGTATCTAAGAGCATGGTAAACAGCTTTTCTCTGTGGTTACTGTATTGAAAACTGTTGTGGTTACTGTATTGCAAACTGTTGGGGACACCCTCAGTAGTTAACATAGAGGCTTGACAGTTACTGGAACATGTTTACTAAAGTGCAGTTGGGAGCGCGGGTCTAATGCATTGAATTTGTGCATTGCTACTATTCCGTTGCCCAGCAACCACGGTAAACAAAAGGGTATGGATGCAGTACGCTACTACCATACCATTGTGCTTGCCGCATCACTAGCGCACTAGTAGCAATGTACGGTCCAGCGCATGCACACACTGCACACAGTCTCCATGCACAGAATGCTGCAAGCGCGATATTGGATATCTGTGGATCTTGGATTCACTGTGGACAGCAAAAACTGTGCCCCTAGTACCCATAAGGAAGGTAGCAACTGGCCAGTGCAGAAGAGAGTGAGGACCTGGATCTCAAACCGTAGGTGATAGGGTGCGAATGCGGCATCTGGAGATGCAGGAGGCCCAGTATGGAATCAGGCAGGCTGTCCACAGTGTCCATTGTGGAGGACAGGGATATGAACCCTCTCCCCCCACTCTAAGACAACAAGGGTGGCTGTTTACCTAGCCTGCAGGGAATACAGCACAATGGTGCCAGTGGGCCCCACAGTTCATGCTCTTCCTCTGATCATGGCTTGGGCAGTTCCTTAGCTAGTGGGAGTGAATGAGGTGCCCAATATTTTGAGATAAGGGCTAGCAGGGTCTGAAGACATGTAAGAGATTAAGTGGATCAGGATCCAAAAGCAGCCTCCAAGAGGTGCACTTTAGCATGGATTTGAAAAAGGCCAGGGATGAAGCCTGACAGATAGACTCAGGTACTTTGTTCCAAGCATAAGGAGGAGCAAGGTGAAAGGATCAAAGTCTGGAGTTGGCAGTGGAAGAAAAGGGCAGAGACAGAAGCAATCCACCTGAAGAGCAGAGTTCATGAAGAGGGGTGTACAGAGAGATGAGAGAGGAAAGGTAGTGAGGAGCAACAGAATGAGTGCATTTATGGGTCAGCAGGAGAAATTTGAACTGGATACAGAAATGGGTGGGGACCCAATGAAGTGATTTGAGAAGAGGGGTTATGTGAGCATATCAGGGTTGATGAAAGATTAGCCACGCAGCTGAGTTTTGAACAGATTGAAGGGAAGAGATGATTCAGAGGGAGACCAGCAATGAGGTGGTTGCAATAGTCAAGATGGAGGTGACTAAAAAGTGGATAAGTGTCTTAGTAGTGTGTTCAGAGAGAAAGGGATGAATTTTGCTGATGTTATAGAGAAAGAGACAATAGGTTTCAGTTATCAGTTGGATGTGTGTGGAGAAGGAGAGGCAGGAGTCAAAGATGTCCTCAAGGTTATATGCAGAGGAAACAGGGAGAAGAAGATTGCCATCCATAGAGATTGAGAAGGGAGGAAGGGGGAGGTGGGTCTAAGGAGAAAAATAAGTAGCTCTTTTTTGGCCATGTTCAATTTCAGATTACGATGAGACCTCCAGGCAGCAATTTCAGATAGGCAGGCAGAGATCTGGGCCTGGATTGCAGAGAGTTATCAGGTGAAGAGAGATACAAGTGGTACTGAAAGCCATGGGAAGAGATGAGTGCACCAAGGGACTGGGTATAGAGAGAGAAAAGGAGAGGGCCCAAGACAGATCTTTGGGGTACACCAACTGAGAGTGGGATAGCAATAGAGGAGGATCCACCAGAACAAGCACTGAAAATGTGGTGGGAGAGATAGGAAGCGAGCCAGGATAACACAGAGCTCTTAAAACCAAGCAAGGATGAGGTATCAAGGAGGAGACATATAGTATCCCTTCCCAAAACCACTCCTGAAGTAGGGCAACCAAGCCCATTATTTGCGAATCCTTCCTGCAAGTGAAATAGCTCCTCACATTGGCATTCTTCTGAGTGGCCATTAAGTGGAGCATTAGAAGATGCCATGAAGTCACCCATTAGGCAGCTGAGCTCTCCCTTCTCCTGGCTCCACAGAGCAAACACTGCTACTTGCTATTAAAAGCACATCAGAGCACCTCCTCCTACCAGATGACTGTTGCACAACTTGGCAAGAACATTGCCCCTAAGCCCCTAACCATGAATTTTCAGCGGCACTATATTAGTCGAGCTGCCAAAAATGTACTCTAATTACCATGGCACTATCCATATAGCTAAGCGATTTAAGGCAGGACTGTGAAAGAACTGTCCTAACTTAAATCACTTAGCTATATCACTGCGGGGAGCATTTTCTACATATATTGAGTGCTGTCACCTATCTGGATAGCAGTGATGAATATATGTATTTTTTTTAAATGTCACCACTGGTGGGTGTTTAAAAAATGCACACCACTGGATTTGAGTAATGATCAGATTTTATACAGTACATGTTTACCTTATTCATATATTTTTTTAGATGACTGGCTTAGTTTATATATTTTTTTTTCATATAATTCGCTAAGTTTATAAATATTTTTAAGCTATCTTTTATGATAAGAAAGGAGTGCTTTATAATGTCAACATGGTGTGGGAGTGTTGGCAGTGGCACCCACCTGCAGCAGACCAAAGCCATGTCCTGGTCCTGTGTGCTGCACATGTGCCAAGGCCTGTCTGATGGGAAACATGTCAGCCCCAGAGTCTCTTGCATCCATATGACAGCACAGTGGCTCAACCCATGCATTCAGTTTATGTATATGTGTGGAGGGTCACAGGTTCAAGTCCTGGCTGTGGATCTTGTATTGAATGTCCCTGTGACTAACCTTTAGCCTACAGTGCAGGTACAACACCAGCATGTGCAACCCCCAAGGAATTGACCAGCAAGGGTACAAACACCCATCAGCCACACAGACTCCACTATCTACAACTGGATGGAACAGCAACCTGATAGCACCTACATACATGTCAGAGTGCACTACTAGCAACTGCACATTATACACTTGTTAACAAGGCTTTAGCTGATATGGAAACCAAAGTGGCAGGCATGAATGACAACCATCCTCACTTTTTCACACTGTGGCGAAGCGAGTGTGTATGTTTTCTGTGGCTTTCTGCAGTTCACTGTGTCTTTCATTGCCTAAGCTGTTCCCATCATTAGTCTGCAAATGTGCATGATGAGGAGCAGTAGATTGTGGGTATGGCCTGAAACAGAGGAGATTGGCCAGGATGTGTCTGTGTTGGAGGTAGGGTCAATGGCTGAGGATTCATAGTGCCCGTCTGCCACGTGCATGGATTGGGTAGCCACAGCATGCCATGCTGAGAGGGCACTCTCACTCTGACTGGGCAGTGACCATGGCATGGCTATGTATCCACATAGTGCTATATAGTGTCTGGCTACAGTGATGTGGGTGTATTTTCTCTTCTGAGAGCCCAAACACTGAGTCTAATGCTGGGTGTCCATGCTGTTTCTCCCAAGCCAGGGTGCACATGGTTGCTCTGTGCATATGCAGTGTCTGCTGACCAGTGGACTGGCCACATTTGGTATGTGCATGGCTGGAAACCCAGTGGTGGGCAGCAGGTGCAGTTTGACTGTTCTTACTGGGGTGGATTGTTAGTCCTAGATGATTGGGACAACAGTTGTTCCTGGCCTATTCCCTGTGGTCACAGTAGGAGCAACAGGACCGTAGCAACAGCTCACTGCATGCCTAAAGGCCCCCACACCCCCACCAACTACGCTACCCCCATCCCCAAACCCCTGCCAACCACACCACACCCCACTCCCTCCCCCTACTCCCCCAACCCCCTCACCCCTGACCCCAGCATCGAATATCCTGATTTAAAGTTTGGTGGTGGCGGCTAGCCACATTAGATCAGCTAGCTGCTGCTGCTGCTGAATATTATATTATTTTAAAAATCCCCAAACCAATGTGCATTAAGGATTCTTCTTTAAACATGTGAAAATGGCCACGTTAAGGTTCCCTGTACTCAGTAATGGCAGGGGCAGGGAGGAGGCATTTCTGTGTAAAGGGCACTAGTGACTGGTGTGCATGCGGTAAACTGACAGCACATATTACAAGGGCCCAGAGGGTGTCTTAACACGCAATGTGGGATAAGAGAGCCTATCTGGAAGTCTGATTTAAGGTGCTGGATGGCTGCCAAGGGAATAGCTGATGGACATGTCACATTCAGCGACTGTTAGAATAATGTGGGAGGCAGTGAGTGTTGCTCATCTAAACCACTGTGATGTCAGCAGGTGCAATGAAAGTTGGTATGACTGTGTCACGGAGGAGCTACCATGACCATGATGTTGCCATAGCAAAAATAACTAGACATCAGCATTGACCTGCACATTAGCTGATGGCAATATAAGAGTCATACGCCATGAAAAGAAAAGTGCCACATTGTGAGCCAGGGTGTAGAAGCTGCCAGGAGAATAGATGATACTGCAATATAAAACTCCAAAAGGTGGAGAAAGCAATGCCTGTTTCCCATCAGCACCAGCAGGCTCAACTTTAACAGAGCCGCAGGAAAGGGAAACACTCTCCCTTTGCAGCTCTGCAAAGCTGAGCCGGCATGGGGAAAAGAATGGCAGGGCTCTTCCACGGCAGCGGGGGGCCGCGGGGCACTTCATTATGCCACTGCCACTGCCGCTATAGCAGTGCAGCAGCAGCAGCTTCTCCGACCGGGGTTTTTTTTTTGTTTAAATTTCCCTTGAGAAGGTCTGGGGCTGGGCTGGGGAGGGTAGCACTAGAAATAGTAATAGGCTGATGTGGGAGGGCTAGGACTGGAAATGGGCTGATGGGGGGTTAAGAATGGAAATAGGCTGATCAGGGAGGGGCTAGGACTGGTAATGGGCTGATTGGTGGGTTAGGCCTGGAAATGGGCTGATTAGGGGGGCTAGGACAGGAAATGGGCTGATTGGGGGGCTAGGACTGGAAATGGACTTATTGGGGGGTAGAACTGGTAATGGGTTGATGGGAGGCTAGCACTAGAAATGAGCTAGGACTGATAATGGGCTGATTGGGGGGGCTAGGACTGGAGTGGGCTGATAAGGGGGCTAGGACTGGAAATGGGCTGATCGGGGTTTAAGAATGGAAATAGGCTGATCAGGGAGGGGCTAGGACTGGTAATGGGCTGATTGGTGGGGTTAGGCCTGGAAATGGGCTGATTAGGGGGGCTAGGACAGGAAATGGGCTGATTGGGGGGCTAGGACTGGAAATGGACCTATTGGGGAGGGTAGAACTGGTAATGGGTTGATGGGAGGCTAGCACTAGAAATGAGCTAGGACTGATAATGGGCTGATTGGGGTGGCTAGGACTGGAGTGTGTTGATAAGGGGGATAGGACTGGAAATGGGCTGGGACTGGAAATGGGCTAAAGGGTGAGGGAAGGAGAGTGCTGTTGGCTCTGGAAGAGAACTAGGGGCTAGGGCTACAAATGGCCTGATACAGGGGGATGGTAGAATAGGACTGGAAGGGAGTGGATACTGAGAGGGTCTGCCAGGGGAAGGAGGGGGCAGGAAGGGAGCTGATATAGGGGAAGGAGAGGGCTGGAAAGGAGCTGATATGGCGGGGAAGGAGGGGCTAGGATGGAGATGACACCTGGGATGTACTGAAGGGGGACTGGAAGGGAGTTGACACTTGGGGATGGGAGTGGTAGGCGGCTGGGTAATGGGGAAGAGGCTGGAAGGGAGCTGACATGTGTGAATGGCACTGGAAGGGGGACGGACAGAGGGTAGGGTGACTGGAAGGGAGCTGACTGGGGGGTGGCACTGAGAGTGGATGTGAGCTGATACCTGGGATGGTTACTGGAATTGGAAATGGGCTGATGGAAGGAAGTGAAGAAAACAAAAGAAGAGATAAATGGCAGATGGACCATAGACCACAGAAAAAGAGCTAAGAGAAGACAGGAAAGCAGAAGTCTCAGATTGGGACCAGCATGATCAGAGAATAAAATGGTTAGACAAATGGTTACCAAGAGAACAGCGGAGGCAATGACCACGGCCTACCAAATTGTTAGGTAAAATTCTTTATTAAGGACCCAACTGTACAAGTTTCGGCCGAAGCCTTCGTCAGGCCTGACGAAGGCTTCGGCCGAAACTTGTACAGTTGGGTCCTTAAAGAATTTTACCTAACAATTTGGTAGGCCGTGGTCATTGCCTCCGCTGTTCTCTTGGTTTGATTATCTGCGGAAGGCCATCTTCTTTCTCTCCTTCCCCCTAGACAAATGGTTAGACAACAAAGGTAGAAAAAATAATTTTATTTAATTTTGGTGATGAGACTTTGTGCTATCTTTATATTTTATACAGTATGGGGGAACTGCATATCTTATTTATCTGATGTTGCACTGCATGTGCAGTCTGTCTTCTTGGGGTTTCATTTTAAATTTTGTCTACATATTTTTATTTTTACTTTAGATTGTGGTTACTTATTCTGTGCTTGGTGAGGGTCTGTATTCTGAGTATGTGACTGAGGCTAGGTGTTCTGTTAACATGGAGTTTGTACATATAGATCTATACTTTACTGTAGTAATTTGACTTGTTCAGCTTTTCAAATAGGTGTATGGATGTTCCAGGGCCCACTGTAGTATTTACAGTGACACTTTTTTTGGATGGGCTCCTTATGTGAGTTTTGGAAGTTTGTGCTGATATGGCATGGTATGGTAGATTTGCTCTTTGTTGGAGGGTTTTGTATTAGTTCACAATATGCCTGGCACTGGAGAATGGTTGTTGCTGTTGTTGTTAGTGAGATGATCAGAATCAGATTTTTTTTAAAAGATATTGTGTTCTGTGGGTGAATGTCCTGGTTCTGCTCTGCACCCACTGTGGATACAACATATATGTTGAAAAAGAAATGCAAGAACCATAACACAGTTTATAAGAACAAAATTAAAATGAGCTGTAATTTAGTTTTATAAACTGTGCTGTTGGTTCTCGCTCTCTTTTAGTTCCTTGGTGTGCATATAATCTAATCGGCTTTTTGGTTTGGTTCAGTCCCTGATTGGAGTTCTGAAAAAGCCCCACTCCCCTCTACAGGGGTGGGGGAGCCATCTCATCCTTCGCCTCAGGCAGCAGATTGCCTTGAGCTGCCCCTGTGTGTCACCCACTTATATACCATCTGTGCTTAGTCTGCTAGTCACCACCCACTACATGTACACATGGCCACCCTGAAGATGCTGGCTTTGCACAAACAGCATGGACCTCTAATAGCCTTGCTATGACTAGTCTACCATTAAGGAACAGTACCTGTGTCATTGTGGCTTGACCTTAGATGCAATGTGAATACATAGACCTGACTTAGCCACAACTCGGTCAGAGTGATTGTTGCTTCTCAGCATGAACATCTATGTGCAGTCAGGCCATGCTTCTGCCAGGCCTATGTGAATATAGCTCAGCCATTCCTCTTACCTCTGACTCATGTACATCCTGTGCAAACTGCTGTGTTTCGGACAATACCCAGAATCCCCTGCTCTTTATTTCTGTATCCTTTTAGTATGAGCTTGGGAACAGTTAATGCTGTATGAAGAGCACTGGAAACTGGCCCAGAGACATGCTGTGCATGCATGCTACCCTATAGTTCCATACATCTGTCACATATCACAATTCTGGGTCCCCCTACACAACTTTTGTCAGTGAGCATTGAACATAATGCCATGCTCCTTCTTCCATATAGTATCATATAGCTCTGGGTATGACACTGCCAACATGTCCGGTGCAGCACATGTGCTGTCCCGCCCTTCGGATGTGGCCTCCCCCAGCACATAGAACCACGACGAGTTGGACATGAGGTTGGACATTGGTACAGTTGCTAGCTATACATATGCTGCCATCCCCAGCCTCTCTGTAGGCTAACACTGTCCATGTAACTGTCACACTTGATGCCCGTAGACAGTGGCAGTAGCTCTCATGCAGAGCCTGTGATGTGAAACATGCAGAGACTGACTAGGCCCACACAGCTGCTCTGCATCCAAATATAGCATCTGGCCAGCTACCCCACCTACCAGGGGCAAATATCTTATATCTATGGAAATGTTGACCCACCATCACCCCAACATTCACCTCCAGGGACTGCATTCCCACATGGTGGCAGACAATGCTGTGAGACACATGACATCTTGTGGCACATTCCTCCTGCTGGAGTTGTACATGAACCATTCAGAGGTCAGTGTCCCATAGTCTGAATCAGGCCAACAACTGCATGCCTTCTCTGTGAACATAACAGAAGTTGTTGTTTTGGAATAATGCCCAATATACTGCTGAATACTGTAGTAAAGTATCACAAGACAGTGTTCAGATGGTATATATTGTGTGCAGATGTCCTGCAGAAGAAGCACAAGCCTTCAACTTCTCCAAAACACAGCAGCCCGGATCCTCACCCGTGCTTCGCAATGTGAACACATCACTCCTACTCTGATCCATCTTCACTGGTTTCCCATAAAATTCCGCATTGACTACATAATTCTCACTTCCACTCACCGGTCAATCCACACAGGTACTCCGCAATACTTGGCTGACCTTCTTCAATTCCACTCCCACCACCGTCTCCTAAGATCCTTCTGCACCCACCGGTTGGCCCTTACCTCAGTTTTGCGTGCACATCTGGAAAAAATGTGCCACTCAGCTTTCTTCTTCCTCACCCCTGCCCTATGGAATTCCCTACCTGCCTCACTAAGTGCAGAGACCTCCTTTCTCTGGTTCAAATCTCAGCTCAAAACACATCTATTTCAGTTGGCTTACGATCTTCCCTCTCCTTCCCCTGAGCAGCCCCCCCCCCCCCCCCTAGCCTGCCCCTCCTTGGGCTAAGTTTTCCCCACTTCTCCCTGCCTGGCCCATCTCTCTCTTCTCTGTTTTCTTTCTTTTCTGTCCTATCCTATCATGATTTGGCGTTCCTTTCCTTTTTCCTTTATTTCCTTTATGAGAATGCAATTCAAGCTCACAGCTTGTGGGAAAACATGTGTGCTGCCACATCTAGTCAGCCAGTGACTTCAACAGGGTGCAACTACTTACAGAAAACCAACCTTCTGCCCCCACAAATGTTGTCTCATATAGTATGTGGAGTTGCAGAATGGATGACCAAGCAGCATGTTGTATGCCCAGCTAGAATACCAGGGCATCACATGCATGCACAGTATGTTGCTGCAGCCCCCATTCCTCTTCACACACACATACACACACACACACATGACCCCACAGTCCAAAAGATGTGAGCCACATACCTTCTATAAGCTGAAAGATGACATTCTTTCTTGCTAGTTAAGCCTCCTTGATGTGCTCTCTAGGAAAGGGAAAGCCAGAGAGATCCCATGCCTCCTTTTATGCTTGGACATTGCCTGCTCCTTGTATGCACGCTATTAGCGCATGATGCCATGCAGCCAGGGTCGCTGAAGCTTCTCACTGTTCTAGGGGCTGGAGAGTGTGAGGACTTTGCAGAGGTGCGTAAGATCGATGGCAGGCAGAGGAACTGCTAGAAGAGATGGCGAGAGTTAAACATACAGAGGCAGCAATGGAAACATAGGATATAAGAAACATACCTGAAAGTATCACGCCTGCTCTATAGGCTGTTCTTGAACCCATGACCCATCCACCTCACACACAGTGGTCATGGGTTTGGTACCATAGACCTACCCTGTGGGAGTATAGGCCCATTGCTCCATGTGTATATATGTGATCACTGTCAGGCTACATGAGGGCATGAACTGCAGAATGCATATGTCTGTGTAGCTCTCTGAAGGCTCTGTGGCATACTTGTCTCACAAGCTATGCTAGGCAGGTGAAGGAGAGGGACATTTTGTTAAGTCTGTTGTACATCTGCATTGATATGCTTCTGGTTCTCCTACAGTTCATGCCTTACATATCAGATCTGTCCTTCGAAAGGGGCAGGGCAGGATACAATAACACACACATTCAAAACCAGGGGCCACCTAGCAGAGTTGCCAACATATTCATTTCCTGGAGTGAAATTGTAAGTCAGTCCTGGAGTAATCTCACACCTGGAAGAACATGATGAGCAGCTCTCACTCCTATGCAACTTTGGTACATGTGGACACTAAATGAGTGTTTATTCATGCAAAGGTCACTGGTTCACACATAGCCCCTGGTCATAATTTGGAAACTAAGAGGACAGTGTGGGTCTTTTTCCTTTGACATGGACTGTTATCAACTTGTATTGCCTGTTCTTCCTGCCTGCCTGGCATATTTTACCCACACATGCACATATCCAGTAAAGCTGAAATTACTTACCCAACCATCATCTTGATCCAACCCTCCTCTCCTCAAACTGCTCTACTAGTACTGATAACTGCAGAATATATGGGTCAAGGGTGGACTCGGTAAATCTTGCCACCACATTGTTGCTGATGATATTGGCATCACACACCACCTGCAAATTCAGGTCATGAAGGTGCTTGCGGTTGCAATGCACCACTTCACAGTCTCTGGGTGAGATAGGTGCCACATGTGTGCAGTCTATAGCTGCCATCAATTTTGGTAGTCCGCAAATTCTCTCACACTGCAGGTTTAGGGTCACCCACTGTTGCCTCTCATTAGGAAATTCTCGGTCATTACTAACCCAGGTGGCAATGCATCACAGTATCTGATGGAGGCAGCTGGCAGAGTTGGAACAGCCCATTCCTCCTACTGCACCATTGATTTTGGAAGCAGCCAGAGGCAAAGAAATGTAGAGCTCTTAAAAGCTTGCCCAGCCCTGGTATGGCATATGAAAGGGCAATCAGAGGGTCGAGGTTAGGCCTCAGATGCTCATACAGCTTGCTTATGGCCTTAAAGCTAGGCCTATGGAGGGGGACCATTTGTCTTGGGGATGGCTAGGGAGGTTGACTCTACCTTGCCAGATATACTGCTTTCTGGCCTGGACGTCCCTTCTCCAAGGATGCAAGCATGGTCACTCTGTGCACAGCTGACCCTGCACATTTTCACCCACTACTGGGGGGAGGAGGAGGCTGCTCCTGCTACCCTGCTGCCTCTACAGAGATGATTCATTGTCTCACTCCAATGGAGTGGTCATGGGTCATAGCCATAGATATATGTATTGCCATAAAGGCTATTTTACTATAAGGCTTTAGCTGACAACACGTGTTCTGGGATGTGCTGAATTCGCTTTGAGATATGCATTTGCAGCTAGCGTGGGGTCATGACAGTTTCCATGGGACAATTTTCACACAAACTGTATATCTTGTGAAGGTTACGAGTGAGTAGAATGGGGCACAGTGTGAGCGTGGTGTGCTCTGTGCTTTTGGCGCAGGGTTCTTAACATCCACTAATTGCCTTGTCGTAGGATCAGCTACTGCCACTTCAATAGGTGGTGTCAGGTGCACCTACGCTAATGCCACACACGCTATGGGCTCCACTTTACCTGCCAGCGACATGCTTGCAATGCCCCTGACAACACAGCAGCGCTGCACCAGACACACCATTGTTCACCACCTTTGCCATTTTGGCAGCAACACTATAGCTCCTTTTGGTAAAAGGGCCACATAGTGTGGCAGAGAAAGGACCACACCCAGCATTCATTTATGGGCTGGTGTCTGTTTGGAGCACGTTGCATGCACCTCACTGTACTTTATGTGCAGATTGTAATGCATGAAAATGTGTTCTTCCTGCCAGGGAGCCCTTAACGCTTGCTCTTGGGTTGGAGTTAAGGTTCCTGGTGGCGTCTCATCTAACATATGCTACTCTCCCCACGTGTTAGAGGAACGTTTGTTGTCTCCATCCATGCACCGCCATCATACTGCCCTAGTGGTTAAAGCAGAAGAGTCGATAAAGCGGGCTAATCGGGCATTAGGCTGTTAATGTGGGAAATGATCATTGATGGGTGGAACATTTCCCACGTTAACAGCCTAATGCCTGATTAGCCCACTTTATCGACTCTTTTGCTTTAAGCATTAATGTGGACCAATAACACATGCTAACAACCATGTTGTGCCATTAATGCACTTTAGTAAACATGCCTCTAAATAATATCTGTCTCCTGAGTGCTATCCCTTTCCAAATTGTCCCATGACTGAACGCTCAACCCTGTGAAAATAAAAAATATCCTTCAGCTGTTTTCTAAAATGCAAGATATTTGTTTCAGAATGGAACTTGAAGGGATGCTTATTCCACAAAGCCCTAGCCTGCCAAACATTTTTGTTCTACCTCCTTACAGATGGAACAGTCAGCAGAAAGCCTTGTGACAATCATAACGTAGTCCCTTATGTAGGTAGGTTTTGAATTATGAAATTTGAAAAGTAAGATGGTCATTTTAGAAGCCTTATTCATGATTTGGACATCTGAAAACATGCATGCAGATGTCCAAATCATGAAGACGTCCCCAGAACCATTTTACAAGTGCTGTCTAAAGACATCCCTAGGGCGGGGATGTCCAGGAAGGCAGGGGGTGTAGTGGAGGTGGGTTCCGGATAGGGAGACAGACTTAGACATCCCCATTCGACTGCAGAGATGCTGGGGACATCTGCGATCTCATCCAAGTTTAGACCTGCTCCAGGCATAAATAAGCATCAGGAAGTTCTTTTTTGGGCCATTTAAATCCAGAGGATGTAGAGAAGATGGCACTCCACCATCCCTGGTACTCTCTAGAATCACAATGATATTTTTTTATGTAATTGGAAAACTTGTTTTGTGTTTGAACCACCGATGAATGTCTCTTTGACATCCCCAATCTTGGATACTATTCCGTGGATCTCTATGTAGACGACCCTGCAGGCGTGCATATCAGGCATGTCTACATTTGCAAAATTGTGCCAAAACTTGGAAGTGCTTTTCTTTTTTTCTGACATTCTGGCATAGATATCCCAGATTGCACTTGAATGTAATTTGTAAAACGTGCCTTCACCAGTTTAAACTGTGCCCACTATCGTGTAGGCTGACAATGCATTCTAATCAGAGAGGGGCAAGCACTCTCCCTTCTACTAACCCACATCTGAAATCTAGTAGCCATATTTGCACATAGTTTTCATCATAGTATATATTCCGTTATGTAAAAGTTGCTTTTCTGTATGCAGCAGTCATCCATTTCATACAGAAGCAAGTAGGACTCTTATAGCTATGCTGACAATGAATGTATAGACTGGACGTTGTTTCATGGCTCAAAGAACAAAATTTAGCCACTTACATCTGATACATATGAATAACACTAGCTTTCTTTTTCTTTCTCCTCTGACTCATTTAAGATTCCTGTGGTAGGGCCGGATTTAAAATGTTGGTGCCCGTAAGCAGGACTGGAGAGTGGGGTGGGGTAGGAAGATTTTATCCTAGAAACCATACAACATGCTTCTAAAGGAAATGGAATCAGGCTTGTTTAGCCTGGATATTTTGAGATTTCAAAATTTGGCACTCTAGCCAATTGCCTATCCCTTGGTCAGGTTGATTTTTGATCCAGAGATCAGCATCAGGATCTGAGGTGGGGTACATCTCACCCTTGCTTGTATCTCTATGGCCATGTACTCTGCTCAGTGTGAGCTCTCCTTCCACTAGTCTAACAAGGATGAGCAGTTTTACTGTCAATTGGACATCCATCACCCTCTGGCTGGAAAAATCTGACACTTCTTTTCCAGGCAGCTTATCCAGCAACTCAGATGCAGTGACATTAAACAATCTGGGCATACCGGATGGGCCAATTGGTCATTATCTGCTGTCATTTACTGTGTTGCTGTGTTATATATTATAACATTCATTTTATTTATGTAGCCGGTAAGGTTATCAGTATCTGCCAGGAGCTATGAGTTGTAAGCGAAATGTGCTCATTTGGATATACGAAATTCACATTCTTCTCATCCAAATCAACATATGTGATTATTTTTAACAAATAAAATTCTACTGCTAGTGGCTTGCTTTTCCCACGGGTAATTAAAATCTTAGCTCATAGCATTCCCCGCAAATCCATTGTTCTTGCTCTTTCTTAAAATCCGTGACAGGGTGTGAGCTGCAAAAAAAAAAAAAAAGCCTGTTTCGAAGGAACGTATTGATGTATAATATGCAGTATATGGTTGCTACATGCACCAAAAGATTTCAGAAATATATGACCTGGGTGCAGCCAAGTGGCACTGGAAATAAAGAATTTTGAGTCAGAGCTAAGAGAGCAATAGGGAATTGCCTAGACGACACCACAAACCTCTGGGAAGACTCCGGTCTCGCCAATGCAGCCTTCCCACATTTATTGTACAGTCTCACTCTTCTGCATCTCATAGACCAGGGGTCTCAAACACGCGGCCCGCGAGAGCATTTTCTGCGGCCCGCGACGCCACGGAGTATTGTCCTGCTTTACGTTGCATTTTTGTCCTCCTGCTGTTTCTATATTTTTTTTACCTCGCGTGATTCCCGGGGCTGCATGGTGTTTCTCACGTCCGCGTCACACGCCTGCCCTCCACCAATGAGCGACAGGCAGGAGGAGGAGAAAAAGGAGGAGGGGGGGGCCCCGGGCCCAGAAGCAGTCTGAATAGCCACGAGGTACCAGCGCCTTGAAGAATCGCCTGCTTGGATCGCTTGGAGGATCGCCAGGGTGCACAGCTCTCCACGGCAGGTAAGGAAGCAGTCTGCCCAGCCCTGCCTCCCTCAGTCCCTCTCCTCTTCGGCTTTCAGAGCCGCGAAGGGAGAGCTTCTCCCTCGCGACTCTGTTAAGCTCGAGGGGGCAGAGGGGAAATTTCCCATAAGCCTCAGCCGGCTTAAAAGAGTCGCGAGGGAGGAACTCTCCCTTCGCGGTTCTAAGCCGAAGAGGAGAGGGACTGAGGCAGGGAGGGGAGGGGAGGGGAGGGTGCCTGCCTGCCTGCCTGCCTGCCTGTGATTTTTGCCAAGGAAGGAGGGGGGGCCGGCCTGTGATTTTTGCGAAGGAGGGAAGGAGGGAGGGAGGGAGGGAGGGAGGGAGGGAGGGAGGGGGGGGGGGCTGTGATTTTTGCCAAGGAAGGAGGGAGGGAGGGAGGGGGGGGCTGTGGGCTGGGGGGTTTAGAGCTGGTAATGTGCTGTGGGCTGGGGGGGGGGTCAGAACCATTACCTGTTCTGACCCCCCCCAGCCAACAGCACATTACCAGTTCTAAACCCCCCAGCACAATACCAGTGTGCTGTGGGCTGGGGGGTTTAGAGCTGGTAATGTGCTGTGGGCTGGGGGGTCAGAACTGGTAATGTGCTGTGGGCTGGGGGGGGGGGTCAGAACCATTACCATTAATTTATAGTTTTATTTCTACAGTGCTGAGGTATTCTGTGTAATTCCTATTTGACATTGCTACTTGTTCTCTTTTCCCAGTAGGTCATGTATTCTCTGAAATGTATTTTTGCAGTGTTGCCTTTTGATAGGTAGGGTCTGGTGCTTTGTGAGTCCTGGTAGTGCTGTTATGATACGGGGGGTTTGCTATGGGTTCTAAATGGGCAGTGTTAGTAGTAGTTCCTAATGTGCCTGGCGGTTGGCACTGGATTATAGTAATATAGAAATTTTCTAGTCTTTCTTTATCCATGCACTCATTATGCAACATTATGCAAATATTTATGCAAATATTTATGCAAATGAGGCCCCTTATACAAATGAGCCCCCCGTGTCTTATGCGGCCCCCGGGTTACTTTAGAAGTCCTCATTCGGCCCTCAAAGCAATTTGAGTTTGAGACCCCTGTCATAGACCTAATAAAAAGCCAGATTTTCCCTTTTAGAAGCCAGAAGGGAGGCCACAGTGAAAAAGCTATTTAGGAGGGTTGGTTGAATTGTGAAACCAGGATTTTAGATGTGAGAAGTTGGGGTTGAGCTGAGCCAGAATCACTTCACAGGGTGAATTGCATTGTCGACCTAATTAAAATATGAATGAATGAACCTCACTATCCTTTTCTAGACATGCAAAGTTGCACTAGTGGTCACCTATAGAAAAGAGAGGAGAAAGCACTCAGAGCATGCTCGAGTTGTGATGTCAGTGCAAACTAAAGGCAAGAACACTATAATGGTTGCTTGGTTTTCACCACACACTTGTCTCATTTGCAAACTCTCTCATATTTACTGAATCTGACTTCATAAGACATAGATGCTCCTTGCGGCCTTGGGCAAGCCACTTAACCCTCTGTTGCCTCAGGTACAAAAACATAGATTGTAAGCCCTTCGGGGAAAAGGGGAAAAATTTATATATATACAGTACCTGAATGTATATCGCTTTGACTGGTAGAAAAGTGCTATATAAATCTAGTTAAATAAATAAATAATGTGGGGACCTCTGAATTATGAAGCCTCAATAGTACAGCATTGTAATAAAGTTTAACTTGGCTTTATCAGCTGCATTCTTAAGTCCTTAAGGGAAAATCAAAATCAGCACAGATTAGGAATGTGAATTTGTTAAGGCACTTTTTCTTCATTTTTTTTTAAGTCAGTGCTGACACCTGGTGACCCAGCAGCCCCTGGGTGTTCTTGGCAAGGTATGACTGGAAATAGGCAATGGAAGATAAAGCAACTTGCCCAGATCTCTTGGGTACTAGGCTGTTGCTCTAACCACTAGGCTACTCCTCCAGTCCACTCCATTTCTTCATTAACATGCCTTAAACCTTTACAAGGTCCTTCTGTATACAATTTAGTGGGTCTGCACATCTGAGCCGGAAGTCCAGACCTGCTAAATGGCCAGGCAGCCTGCCGAGGACAGAGCTCCTTGTACGAACAGGCGATTTGTACAGGGAGCTCTGTTTGTGGGAGGGAGGGGGTGGGACAGAGGTAGAGTGAGGGTGGGTGGTGGACGGAGAGTGACCCTCGACATACAGTGCCGATGCTGAGGTTGGCCCTGTACAACCAGAGTTGTCCATGGAGATGGGGGACTTATTCCACCTTGGAAGTGGAATAAGTCTCCCTGGATGTCATGGGACCGCGGCGCTGGGTAGAGACATAAGGTGAGGAGGTGCAGGGGGATCCCCGCAACTCAACCCTGGCCATGGAAGGCCAGATCGGGGATCAGGCTGCAGGGAAAGAAGATTGTTTTCCACAGGGGATCTCAGCCCCTGAATGAATGCCATGGCACTGCAGCTCTATTCAGAAGCCTGGCTGAGAGCTGGGTATGTGGGCTGGACGTGCGGCCAATCGGAATCGGGGTCTGGCCTGCACATCCAGGCCATAGACCTGATTCTAATCCTGTGGGCACGTCTAGCCCCCCATGGGATCAGAATTGGGTCTACCTCTGTACAGCCCGATTCTAATTGGTCGTACAGGGGGGAGATAGCCAGCACAGAATGCCCCTCTTAGCATTCACAATTAAACATGTTAACATGAGAATTAATGTGTACAATTTACACATATTAAAAAGTTCAAATGCATGCTAAAAAATGTTTATAAAACAAATGTGAAAGGAACTGAAAAAATACACCAAAATCTCTGAAAAACCCAGAAAATCTGCAAATGAACTGAAAAGTTTTTGCCTGTACACATTCCTAGTATAAATATCAACTAGATGTACAAACTGCCACCCCACAATAATTAAGGACTTATGAAATCTAATCCTTGAAGGATTACTGGGAAATCCTGATGGCTCACTTACTGTAACTTTAGGTTAACCAATAGCCAGGTAATTAAGAACAGATTGAGGTTACCCTGGGTTTCCTCATTGCATGCAGGGGTATATAGTTCCCATTGTCCTTATGACATCAATGGGAAAACAGAACTATAAATTTATGCATGTAGTGAGGTAAATCCAGGACTCTCTCAGACCGTCTCTGCTGACCTAGAGCCCTTTGGTAACCCTCAAAATAAAATGTTGAAACTCTGGCATGTTTACTGAAGTGTGGTAACTGGGAGCACAGGGTTTAATTTGGAGCTAACATGCATTTTTGTCCTATGTTAGCTAGGAGAGCCTGGCCTACTAAAACCGCCATGCGACCAGAATAGTGCTGAGATAGACAGGATTAGGGTGGATGGAGTCAGGGCAAAAGTGGGTAGCAACTGCCAAGCACCACTAGCGCTGCCATGCAAGTGGTGCACAGGAGGCACAAATACGCCATTAGCACAGGTGCAAATACTGCCTGCCTCTGACCAGGTGGTAGTTGCATCCACCTTTCTAGCATATCAGGAACGTGTGGTTTGTATGTGAGTCTTACAGCAGATGAAGGGCAGAAAGAAAGCAAACAGATGGAAGAAACAAAGGGCAGACAGGCAATGCTAGCAGAATACCTAAGAGACTACCTAGGCCTCCTGTTTGGAGGGACGGACTGGCGTGGCTGGAGTAATGGCAGTCCCCTAGAGCCTGACAGACAAAATACAAACACCTGCATCCCAGGACAGAACCTGCTGGGTCTGTACATAAACAGCAATGGTTGTCTTAACCTGTTTTGGACTGCTCATCTTTCTCTGTTCTGGATGATTTATTAGATTTGTTACACTCAAACAACTATGAAATACCGGCAATAATAGAAAATATTAAAACTTTGCAGAAAATAGAAGTTTCACATAGTGTATGCTTTTCATACACTGGTCCAATATAGTATATTGTCCATCTTCAGAAAAGATAGGATTCAGTTCCAATATTCATTGACATGGACATACTGTATGATACTATTGAAACTGCAGTTTTCATTTAAAACACTTTATTATGAAATGATATAATATAGTTTGTCAACAGTCCATTCTGACGACTGAATATGATACACGTGAAAACACTTCTGATGCAGTGCGTCAATATTGCACCATTGAAACACCTAGAACAGAATGCTTGACAGCAATTAGTTTCGACAACATATATCAGCCCAGCGTATGAAAAACATACAAGGCCAATATACGCACCAATAACTCTGACACTAAGTAACTTACAGTTATCTAAACCTATTTTCTAAAGTCTACAAATACTTTTATTTGCAAAATAGCTACTATTACAGCATTATAAGCTACTTACTACTTTTTGTGATCTTTTTATGTTGAGCTGTCAGTACCGTCAAAATCAGCAAACTTTGAATACCTATTAAACTAACTAGATCTCAGATAAAAAATCTGTATATAACGCTTTTTGACATAACGATAACAGCTAAACATAGTTCCATTGAATTTATAACCATTAATTAGTAAACAGTTGAGTAGTAAGTATGGAAACCTTATGTATGTAAAACATACGCTGGTCCAAAACGGGTTAACAGACCACTGTTTACAATTGCCTATTTACTGGTTAGATGTGGGAGGGCTGCTGGTGTGATGTACTGTAGAGGAGTGGGGAGATAGGGCCTTTGCTCTGTGTTCAGCCAGTACTAGCCACATAGCTTTGGAAACAGCAGAATATAGCTTGGGATGGAGCATGCAAATGAGGTGTTGCAACTACCAGCAAAGTGATGGCCTTGGTGCCAATTTGTGTTGTCAGACCCACAACGCCTCTGCATGGGTGGCCATGTGGAGTGCATATGCACACTTGGAGGGGCTATGTTGGTGTCAGGGGCCCTATTGCTGTGGACAAATGGCCCTTTACCCTGTCTTTGGCCTACAGGCTCTGAGCTGATACATAGGGGGTTATTCTGTGCTCCGAATATAGCAGGGATGGATGGCCCGATGGAACATCCAGCTATTCGTGCCGACTCCTGCCCCCGACTAACTTCCCCGCTGGTTGTGCGGGGAAGTTAGATGGGGCGGGGAATGGGCAGCCTGGGGCGGAGTCTGGGCAGACAGTGGGCGGTCGCTGGCCCTGGACGTATAGGGCGGATTCTAATGTCGGCCCTGTACATCCAGGGCCAGCGACATTAGCGGGGAAGTTATTCCACCTCCGAGGTGGAATAACTTCCCTGGATGTGTCTTAATTGTAATGCCAGGGCGTGGATGGGGCAGGGGGGGCCAGGGGACATTCCCCACAGCTTGACCCTGGCCTTAGGAGGCCAGATTGGAGGTCAGACTATAGGGAATAAACCCCTTTTTCAGGAGGCCAGAATCATGGCTCTTCAATGGAGCTGCAGTGCCATAGCAACATGATGCCATGGTGCCGCAGCTCCATTAAGGAGCCTTGGCTGAGTTAGCCAGGGGTAGTCCTGCACATACAGGCCAGACTGAATCGCAGTCCAGGCCTGCATTTGCAGGACTGTTCACAATTCTGATCCCGTGGGGCTAGACGTGCTCCGCGGGATCAGAATCGCGATCCCCTCTGTGCATCTGATTAAGACCGGATGCACAGAGGGGATCTACGTGTGGGACGGAATCATGCCCATAGTGTTTCTATCACTGAATATGGGCTTGCTTTGTTGGAGCATACTGTGTTCCTTCTCCCACCCCAGACCCCTTGCATTGGGGATGAGGTGGTCCACAGACCTGGACAGCTCTTCTGGACTCTCAAGGTTCTGTGAGCCTTTGGTTCTCTGATAGTTGTGGTGTTCAGGCTGGAGGCTGATGGGGTTTGACCAGGTCTGTGAGGGTTGCATGCAATGTTCCCCCAGAGCTTTCCCCTTGGGGGAAGTAAGGACACCCTATTTACACTGCTACTCACCCACCCTCCCCCTGAGTGAGGTTAGCCCATAACGGTGGGTATCCTGACTGGGAAGAGGGGTGTTACTTCTAGACACCATGGTCCCCATGTGGCGGAGCTGCTGGTGTATACCTATATATTTACATACATACAATCAATTTGTACACTTAAAAAGTTCATGTGCATATATGTGTTCTTATAAAATTAATATATCAAACAAAATAAAAGCTTGAAAATCAAGAAAAGTGTATTTTAAAAGAACACATACTTTTTTTTGCCACAAACAAGGGCTTCTACCATCACTTCCCTCTAGTTTCTGAGGGAGGATATTCAAAGTGGTGAATGCGGTTAGCCACCACTGCACCCTCTGATGCTAGCTGGCCAGCATCGGAATGTTCCAGGGATGGCACCTGGTGATAACCGGGCAGAGGTGATATTGATCTGCTGCCTGGTTATTGCTATGTGATGAAAGTTTCACTGCCAAAGCTAACCGGGCAGCTGCTGAATATCACCGCTGACCAGTTAGTCTTGCCACCATCACTTCTTATATTTATTATGTAAACCACTCTGGTACCATTAGGTGTAGGGCAGTGTGCAAAGTTTTAAATAAACACAAACAAACAAACAACCTGGAAATTCAATGCCGGTGACTGGACATGGCAATGAATATCCGGGTTTTAGTTTCAGCTGTAATGGGAGCATACTTATATTAAAAATGAATTTTTTGGGTTCTCCTTCTGAACTTGCGGCATTTTGCATGCGTGGACAGTATGATTATTAATTTGTCACTTTACATGACAATCCAACACTGATCACACAGCATTTTGGATTATATATAATAATAATTATAAAGATATTAGCAACTTATTTATATATATGATTATCTGGGCAAGTTAATTTGCTTCACTGATTTCTTAATTTAGGATATATACAGTAATCACAAGTGGAGGCGTAGCCTAGTGGTTAGAAGAACAGTGATCTGGGTTCAGTTCCCACTAGCATTCCTTGTGATCTCTTAGCAAGTCACTTTATCTTCCATTGCCTTGGAAGATAAGACCTGGCAATCTACTTCTGGTCATAAAAGCCAGGGGCTGGTGGGTAGCCAGGAGTCAGGATTGACTTGCTGGTACTTAAAAAAAAGAAAAAAAGAAACGGGAATCATATCTGGTAAATAATGGTCTTTAATTGACATTCACTATAAGTTTTCTTCTGACCCGATAAATACTATATGATCTTTGAATGATATCTAATAGAAGTATGCTCCTGTTTCCCTCTTTATCTTTTTAGCTTTTGCTTGACAACCAAAACCTTTCTTATATACCTAAGGTATAAATATTGTCAGTATATGGCAAGTATTATTAAAAAGCAAAAGAGGAACACCTTTCATTTTAAAAGAAGTGTACACCTTATATCTTGGAGAAGCTCAACAATGACATCACTGCTTTTTGATCATAGATATAGGTAATTTTAATATGTTGCCTTCTGAGAATCAGTATTGTTTTTCAACAGCATAGTTTATTTTCGGCTTTAATAGTTATAATAAGAGGGCTAGTATGTAGTATCTTAATCCACTTGAAATGACTGTAATTCGATATGGATTGGGATAGCATATAATAATGTATTGACTGCATGATTTATTTATTTTTGTAGAGAATACTGGAGCTGTTTCTCACTTTTGAAATCCCAAATACAGGCATATCTGGACATCTCTTTTGAAAACCTTATTAATTCAATAAGTAGCTTTTTTGAAACCTTACATTTTGATACTGTATTTACATTCTTATACTCTAATAGTTAGGGTTTGTTGAATAGTCTTTGTCCCTATTTGAACTCAGTAATGAATTAGAGTCTCTTAACAACTCAATTGGAATTAATTGAAGTGAATTAGAATTAAAAGTTTGTTTTCCAGTTTACAAATTGAGTCCTATGCATGGGAAGCCTTTTGATATATTATGGGGTATGTTTACCAAGGACCGATAAGGGCATACCATTTTGTGTGCACTAACGGCAGCATTAAGGGCCCCTTCGTGAAGTAAAAGCTGGGGCGGGGAGTAGGTGTTCCGGCGGTAAGAGCACTAGCGGCCGATTACCGGGCGTTAACAGGACATTGGGCAATAAGGGTGCCAAGCGTGCACGTTAATGCCCAATAAGGCCAGTTGCCTTAACGCAGGATAAGGGAGCCTTTTTTCAAATCACATTTTAGGTGCTGAATGGGAGCAAAGGTAATAGCTGATGGACATGTCATATCCATATATCCCTTACGTGTTAGACAGTAAGTGGGAGGATAATGTGGGAGGCAATTGGACTGTATCAGTGAGGGGTGCTCACGTAATCTGCTCTGATGTCAGTGGGTGGCATAGGATTGGGTAGAAGTATGCCCTAGAGGAGCCAGCATGGCCACGATGTGGGCATCAAAAGGATGACTGGGCAGGAGTGGTGACGTGCACATCAGTCACAGGAAAGATGTGAGTGAGATCTCCTAATGATTAAAATATTACCATGTTGGCCATGGTGTAGCAGCTGGCAGGAGAATACATGACTGAACATGATGGGCATATGCTGATGGATGGCTGAAGGATGGATGGTGGTAGATGAGAGTGTGGTATGGTTTTGCTGCCTCAATATGCCTGATATTACCTCAGAAGTGAAGATAACTGCAATTGTGTGTGAAAAATTATTTTTATGCCATGGAGAAGGGCCAATACCATCTATTTGGGTTTCACGGCTGTATTAGCTGCTCTAACCACCATACAATCTTCCTGACACATATGAATATAACAATTGGACAAATGTCTCTCATAGTGGCCATATGAAGCAAGTAAGGACATATGATGATCTCTGCAGATGGCCCTCCCAGAAGTGTGACGTGCCTTCATGTTCTGCATATATGTGATGGAGCCAAAGATGTTCATTCACTGTTATCACAAAATTTTCCAATCATGTATAACTCATGTGTCATGCATCTATAGGGTGAAGTTGCACAATCTTTTGCAATGTGCTGCAGCACAGTCAATAAAGTCATGTAGTCAGATGGGGATGATTGCAATGTGCATGCTTGCAGACCCAATGTGCTATCATAACACATGAAAAAGAGTAATAATAATGTGTGCCCTCTAGTCAATACAGACTCCTGGGATTTTCTGGAAGTTTGTTGCCAGGAGCGTGAAGTGACTTTCCCAAGGTCACAAAAAGCACAGGTGGGATTCAAACCCTGGTCTGTTCCTTACTGAGCCAGTGCGCTGAAGGCTACAACTCCACAATTTTCTCTATAACACTTTCTAGAATAAGCCAGACTACAGGTCCCTGCCTGCAATGGCCTAAACCCATGACTTGAAATTCTGAGACAGTTGTAAACCACAACTAGGGCCTGCCTGCGGCAGTACACATGCAGTATAGACTGCACTGGATACATAGTACTGACACACAGCAGAATAAATCTTCTGTTCAAAAGCCAAGCCACATGTGAGGGCAAGATGCTCTTCCCTCCGCTGCACCTCCTAAGCCAAACAACATTCAAACACAGAGGTCCACTGGGCTGCAGTATGGCACTAACCCCTGAGGCAGCAGATGTGCAGGATATGCATTCCCTTGTGACCTGCTGTACACTGCAAGATAAGTACTTTTGCACATATGTCTAACTCAAACCTCATTCATGACCCATGAGGTTAATCGCAAACCATCCTGCCCTCTCTGGGGCACCATGCAATCTTGCTCCTTCATCATACAAGACATGCAGGTACTGGGCAATGCTCCAGTGATCCCGCTCATCACTACGGCTGCAAATGGGATTATGCATGCCTGTATTGGTTAGCCCCTTCATTTCCCAGGATGCACCTCACAATCTGAGCAGCAATATGCAACTTTTGTCCCTATGGAGAATGCAGCGCTCCAGCACATCAGCTTTGTAATACGGAGGGACATTGTGTACTTCATGCACATAACAGCCGCCACATGTGCAAATGATCTTTTTCATGGGATACCCTGAATGTGAGGAAGTGCACACATCACCTAGTCCCCAGACCGAGTGTGTCCACAGAAGCTCTCTCCAGGTTCTGGAACAGATTTATTTTGCTGCCACAGTGTTGCAAGTGTTGTGTGCAGTATGTGATACTAGTTGTTTGATATTCCATTAAAATTACAGCATGTTGGCATATTATGTCTTTGTGTTCTGCACCTGTTGGCCAGGAACATCTTAAATCATGCTCTAGGACTGGGGCAGCTGTTTCCAAGAAATGTGAATGCAGTAAGTGTGGGCTAGGCAGGAAGTAGGGGTGCCAAAACCATAGTCAGCATCAGGTGACCAGCAGCCCAAGAAAAGCTGCTACCTTCTCTTTCTAAGACATCTAATTAGCTAGATCACTCACAGTCAGCCTGCATATGTTGTGCAACACTGGGCTGTGTCAGCCACTCACATACCATCTGTGCCCAGACTGCTAGTCACTATCCACTGCATGTACACATAGTCACCATGAAGATGTTGGCTTTGTATAAAGAAACAGTGCCCATGTCACTGCAGCTTGATCCTAGATAGCATTAAGTGGATACAAAGCTGTGACATGGTCAAAGCATGTTCAGAGTGATAGTGATCTTTCAGCATGAATAGATGTATGCACTCAGGCCATACTCATGTCAGACCCATGTTAAGATGTATGCTGACTCATATACATCCTGTGCAAACTGCTCTGTTTTAGACAATACCCAGAATCCTCTGCTCTCATTTTTGAACCCTTTTAGTTTGAACTGGGGACAGCTAATACAATACAAAGAGCATTGGAAAGTGGCCCAGATACAGGCTACGAGTGCCTCTTGGCCCAGAGTGATGTACGTATGTCACATATCTGAATACTGTGTCACCCTACACAGCTTTTGGCAGTGAGCATTGAACATAGTGCCATACTCGTACTCCCATATTATGTCATGTCCTTGGCCATGGACACTGGGAAAATGGCCAGTGCAGCACATGTGCTTTTCCATGTTTTGGATGCAGGTCTCCCTCCCACGAGCATGTAGAAGCATAGCGGGTTGCACATGGGGTTAGATGTTAGTACAGTTGCTGACTATACATGCCACCATTCCCAGACCCTTGGTACTCTAAAAATGTCTTGGTGGTTGTCACACTCGGTGCCCATGGAGAACAGGTTATGCAGAGACTGAGTAGGCCCTCATAGCTTATGTTCATGTGAACACAGGCTCTGGCCAGTGATGCCACCTACCAGGGGAGCATTCAAAGCATGTATGAGATTATTCCCCCACCCCAGCATTCACTTCTAGGTACTGCCTTCCCACAAGGTGGCAGGTGATGCAGAGACCAACATGACATCCTGTGGAATATTCCGCCTTCTGGAACTGTATACACACCATTCAGGAATCGGTGTGCCACTGACACAATCAGGCAAACAAATACCTTTTGCCTCTGGAAACATAAGGCACATTGTTGTTTTGGAATAATAGGTAATGTACTGTTGAATGCTGTGGTCAGTGAACGGTAGATAGTGTTGAGATGGTGTATATTATGTGCAGATGTGCCTGAGACGGACCTGCCTGTATGTACATACTGTACATGGAGCAAAGAGACCCCCAGACTGCACTCCGTGACTGCTGCTTAGGACAAGAGCAAAGTGCATGCAGCTACATCACAGAATCTTTCCAGTCTCACTAACTAAGTGACTGCAATGGACATTCACATCGGCCAAACCTCCACTTGAGCCTTACTCCCAATAGGCTTCAGTTGTACCAAGAGGGCTGACCCACAGCAGCAAGAGAGGACAACAGGGCTCAGAGCTGGCCAACATCCACCAGGAGGACCAGGACATGTCCTTGGAGGTAGCAGAGGGGACTACAGGGGAATCCATGGCAATGGGGCCCCATATGTCTGCAGGAAGGCTCACAGTCACTTCTTTCCCACCTTCCCCTCATCCCCAGGCTACTCCTGCAGGGGATCTTCCCTTGCCCCCTCCCCTACCTCCCCCTCATCCCTTAGCTACTCTTGCAGAGGATCTGCTCCACCCCCTTCCCCACCTTCCCTGTAACCCATAGCTGGAAGGGACCCTGATGAGGGGCCTCAGCTCATTGATACTCTGCCTCCATGTGGAGAGCTTCCATACACAGTTTCCCTTATTACTACCATGTTAGCTAGTTCAGTCTGATGGAATAACCTCTATGTAAATAGATTGTTGTTCTATGTAACCGAGCAAGTACCTGTTTGTACTAATGTAAATAGTTATTTGTTCTATGTAACCAAGCAAGTACCAGTTTGTACTTCTCAAACTTATTGTTTACTGTAAACCGCAATTGATCTTTGAAAATCGCGGTATAGAAACTTCTGTTAAATAAATAAACATATACTGGCACCTGCTGCATTAGCCAGGTCTGACTCAGAGGCTGGTTGCCAAACACCATGCTGCTGGCACATGGGAAACACAGCCATGAGTATGAACTGGCTGGTTCTGTCTATCTGTTGACAAAGAGAATGAACCACTTGCAGGAGAGTATTGATGAGCTGACAACCAGTAATGCAAGGCTGTCCAGGGTTGAGTTGATGGAAGATGAAATGCAACATCTCTGACATCACCTTCGTGGTCACTGGGAAGCCTTGCCCTCAAGTGATGAGTCTCCCTGAGGCTCCTCACCAGCTAGGGGCTCTGCACCATTTTCTAACTCCTCTGGTTCACCCATCCCCTCCTTAACCACATCTGTATGCTGGCACTTTCTCCCACTCTTCAACTGCAATTAGTTGGAGCTCATGATTCTTTGCAGGGTTCATTTTAACAATGGCAGATTTCAGGTCTTTCTAAACATTCCTGATTGGATAGTGATCAGGACTCATGGCTGCCCAGCTTGAAACAGTCCATTTTCCCCTTTTCAAACATTCTTTTGTAGTTTGGGACGCATGTTTTGGGTCATCATCCAGCTGGGTTATCCATGACCTTCATCCCAGACGTAGCTTGCCAGCAGAAGGTTATACATTTGGCGCTCAACATATTTTAATAGTCCTTTGACTTCAGGAATCTTCTAATAAGTTCGAAGCCTACAAGATCCTGAGGCAACAAAACAGTACCACAACATTATGGTGGCTCCACCATATTAAGCTATGGGAAGGGTGTTTTTGTCCTTTTATGCTCCCTATCTTTGGCTTTAAATGTATCAGTGGTCTGCATTGCCAAAGAGCTAAAGTTTGGTTTCATCTGTCCACAAAATTATCTCCCTGAAGGACTGCAGTATCTCAAGGTGGTTTGGGGCAAAGATCAGGCATTCCTTTTTATGTCTGTCTTTGAGCAGTGAGTTCCTCCTTGGCCTTCGTTCATGAGGTCCTTCTTTGTTTAATGTGCACCGTATGATGTGGATTCACACCTCTACTCATGATTACTCCAGGTCAGCCCTAGGCTGTTTGGATGTTGTATGCAATGTTTTTCCAATAATTCACACTAACCCTCTGAGACTTCTGGGATTAATTTGCCTCTTCCAACCATGTCTTGGGAGGTTCTTAACAGTTCCATGAACACAGACCTGCTTAATAACATTGTGAAGTGTAGACACGTGAATGCAAATGTCTTTGCAGATGGCCTTATACCCTTTTGAGATTAGATGTTGGGTGATAATGGCTTTTTGGACAGTCTCAGGCAACTTGATGGTCTTGAGTATTGTTAAAATGGAAGTGAGTTAATGTGTCCATTTAGACAGTACAGCCATCATTCAGTGGTAGATTCATGTCATGTGTGTACTGGTGATTGGTGACAGATATGCCAGAATTTACTGCAATGCAAATGTGGTTCTTGTGTTCAAACTGATATGCATTGTTTATTAAGGTGATATGTATCATGTTCATCCATTATCCCATTTTGTTTCATATTTCATTCTGATGTCCTCAGTTTTATACTTCTCAGGTGTAATTTTGATGTGCCTTTGAGAACTGTGCCTCATTGTAGATGGGTATTTTTGTTTATTCTGTTTATAGTTATATGTTTACTTATATATATTTTATTTTTCATTTTTTAGTCTGACTTGCATGTTTATTCTGGTACATATGACTGCAAATATTCTGTCATCTGACAACACATGTATGTTACCCACATATGCACTTATTTGAACACAGATATGTGCAGGGGGGCACATCAATATGTCTCTCAATAGATGGCTCCATACTGGCAGGTCCTGCTGACTCTGTGATCCACATACAGGCATGTGCAGATACTCAATGGTTAGTGAGTAACCCCTATTGGACCTGACATTCACTTGTGCTTATGCAAACTTCAGCACTGAACATATATACAATATGTGGAACACTATTACCTTAACCATGGCCATACCACCTTTTCCCTGCCAGTGATGTTGGTCCATTGGATGACTTCTCAGCACAATCATACATGATACCTCTACTGCATTTACACACATGTGCAGCACACCACCTTTTCGCAAAAGCAAACTATCATCTGAACAAGTCCCTCACATTCACTCCGTTGACCTGGCCATCCCTGGCAGAATGCTGCCATACTCACACCACAACACCTTGTCATAAACATCATCACAGTACACATGACAGAGTGGAGGAGTGGCCTAGTGGTTTGGGCAAGGTACTTCAGGCCTGAAGGTTGAGGGTTCAAATCCCACTAGAGGACAGCAACCTTGGGCCGGAAGGACTGGGGTTTCTAGTCCCATAGGTGCTCCTTGTGGTCTTGGGCAAGCCACTTAACCCTTCATAGCCCATGTTCCCTGTAAAATAGTTATCTCCAAGTTATAATGCCCTGTTCAATGTAAACTGCACTGATGCAGAATAGTGCAGTATATAAGAGAATGTAAATAAATGACCCCTGGGCAGCATTCTACATATAGCAAATAGGAGAATGTCTTTCCTTATCTCCTCCATAACACTCCATCACGTGCCTTCCTATTGAGCCTTATGTCTGCATTCAGATGGCATGTCTTCCTGAGTCATCCCCCATAACATATGTTGCCCAGTGCTGTGTGAGGAACTTCCATCACAGCCAATAGCCACACAGACAGAGTGTGTGGTAGGAAGGTGTTAGTGGGCTCACCCATCAGTGTTTCTATGATTTTGTAGGCCTTTGCCCTTCCCTATGTTTGTGCCATCATGCCTGTTTAGTAACTGCAGTGTATTATGATTGCACAAGGCCTGTGAGGAAGTGATATTTGCTACACACCTGAGCAAGGGTATCATGAGCATGCATACCATCAGTGGTGCATTTTCAACAGAGGTGCTGCCGTTATGAGGCTTGATCTATGGGAGTGAATAGAGGGTGCACATAACTGGCATCATTGCTGTGCATGGTTGGCCAACAGCTTTCATATGTGTAGCCATGGAAAGATGTAAAAGTGTGGCTTCCTATGTAGGGCTACTGTACAAATATGTAGCACAGTTATGCACCTGATTGGCCTTTTAATGTAGCATTACAATCAATTTCCAGAATGTTTCACATCGTGGTCTTCAGAAGGTCGCACATTTATATGAGTAAGTACATCATATTTCCATGTGAGACTCTGCACTCCACAGTTCCACGTCAAATGCACTACAAGGTTTGCAATGTAGGATGAGAACAAAGGTAGGTTTCAGGGAGAGGACTTAATGACTACATCCCACTATATCTTGATATAAAAGATAAATGCAGGAACCATAGGCATCTACAGATAAGCAAGGTTCTCGGGCAATGTTGTGAATTCTGGACTTAATCAAAACACATACATATTGCATATGTGAAGTTCAAAAATTGATACGTGTACATGTCAGCTCATAGGCCTGATAAGTCTTAGCCATTACTGACAGCACTGTTTCTGAGACAGCTGCTTGCACTGCTTTTCTTCTGTCAATAAAGGGCATAACTGTGTTGGGCTATGCCTTGACATGGTGTCATACATTTGATCCAACATACATTTCTACTGGCCAGATTTACTCAAGGAAAATATATAGCAGAGAATTTGGCATGTAGTTCAATTGATGTATAGTCTTCCCCATGGAACATCTCTTATTTCATTATACTGCTTTCAGATGACAGAGTGGAACATATCCATCTGCCTTTTTGGAAGTGCACCTTCCCAAACTACACATCAAAAGTGTGGACATAAGCTAATATCCTGTCACTTGCAAACAGCTGGCATCAGTGAATATTTCTGATCACCATACGACCCAACTGAGATAGCGCCAAAGACATGTACCACAAAGCTGAGCTGAGCTGATATCTCTCTTGACCTTCTGAGATATGCCAGCCAGCAAATTTCAGATGTGAAATGATTTTCTAGGAATGAGTGTTACTGCTGACACAGATATGAGAGGCCCCTCCCTCCCCCTCCCACCGATAGCTGTACATTTGGACATAAAATGTGGACCAGCTTTTGACCTTCATCAGCATTTTTTCAGTCATGGGCCCCAGCATTCAAGCTTCATAACCCTGGCAGCACGTTAACATGGCATGCCCATGACATCATCCCCAATGTGATCCTATGTATTCAGTTGTCATAGGGCTGCGCTTGGCATTAGGGAACCACATGTACCTAGGCACCATTTCAACTGTCCCTTGCTGATCTGAGCTGCATATCAGTGATTCTCAGGGCTGCTGGTACCCCTAACATGACAACTGCAAGTAACAAGGGCATGTGTTCCACAATGGTATTGCATAACAGGGGTGTCTCAGCAAACATTGTCATGTAAGGTGGCCACATTGATGCATGCTGTCCTATCTGCATTCTATTGGTATAACACTGACATGCTATCATATCATTACATTGCATATCCTAGACTATCAGACAGTATGTGCTTGGAGCAGAGCAATAGTGCAAATGAAACAGTGAAGCAATGTATTAGGATGTCTGGAAGGTATGTGGGAAGGTGAGAGGAGAATCCAGCTTCAACTCATCAGATCCCTCAGTGGCATAACATAGGGCTATATGTGTTCAGGCTATCCCTCATTAGTATTCCTTTGATAATTTCAATACTATGGGAGCAGTGCGTGCACATTATTCTTAGGAATATTCATTTTGGACATCCTGACGACCTGACTGGTTTGGGGACCTGCAGGCCTGCAGTTGGAGACCACTGGTCTAGAGCTAGGGTTCCCATCCCTGTCTGGTTGGATCCCCAGCCAGTTACATTTTCCAAATATCCACAATGAATATGCATGAGAGAGATTGTCATATGATGCAGGCACTGTCAGCAAAACTCTATCGTGCATATTCATTGTAGATAGGACAAAATGTGAGTTGGCTGGGAGGCAGTTTGGCGAATCCAGTTTTAGAGGGTTTCAGACAGTGGTCAAAGCTCTGGAGTGAGACACTTACATAGAAAGCAATCGGATCCAAATGTATGTTTCAGAAGACAGACGGGCATGCATTGTTTTTCATGCTTGCTTCCCTTCCTGCGCCTGCATTTTTTTTTTTTTTACATCTGTGCCGTCCTGGATACAGTACTTGATTACTTTCAGCGAACACAGAGTTCCTTTGCTCCTTCCACACTAAACATCAGTTACAGACTGTGCGTCTATTACATAACCCCTGCAGATATGCCCTTAATGTACCAACAATTGATATGCCCAAACTCAAACTCTCAGCCTTTCCTGTATGGTGTGGGTTCCATGTCACTGTGATAAACACTCATGGCTATGAATGGTTTTGTTTTTTCAGCAATTGGACAAAATGGTCATATTGGCAAATGCTGCAACAGCAGTGCAACCATGGTGACATTTCACTTATCATGGGAAGGGCCTTGTGCCCCTAGAGCAGTGGTTCCCAATCTAGTCCTCGGGTACCCCCAGGCCAGTCAGGTTTTCAGGGTATCCACAATGAATATGCATGAGATAGATCTGCATGCATTGCTTCCACTGTATGCAGCTCTATCTCATGCATATTCATTTTGGATACCCTGAAAACCAGACTGGCCTGGGGGTACCCGAGGACTGGGTTGGGAACCACTGACCTAGAGCACCATTTGGCTGGCTTTTGTTCTCATTTGTTTGTTTTCTAACTTTGGCTCCACACATGTGCTCCGATTAGATATTGCTGTGTGCATTACCCACTGAGTGGAACCTTCACCATGTAGGCCTGTGACATGCAGTTCTTTGTCCATATTTTAGCTATGGATGGCATACATCTTGTAATTTCAGGACATCAAATACAAACCTTCCCTGTACTTCCTCCCCTACTGCTATGATTTGATTATGTTTTCCTAGGACAGTGGTTCTCAACCCAGTCCTCTGGGACCCCCAGACCAGTTAGGTTTTCAGGATATCCACAATGAATATGCATGAGATAGATCTGCATGTACTGCTTCCATTGTATGCAGCTCTATCTCATGCATATTCAATGTGGATATCCTAAAAATCTGACTGGCCTGGGGATCCCAGAGGACTGGGTTAAGAATCACTAACCTAGGACATCGGTCCACAGTGGACTTGCTGCTTCTATACTTCCCCTCAACCTGCCTTGACCCCTTAAAAGATGTCTGACTATCTTGCAGACCCAATGAAGCCATCAAAAGTGGCTGCAGTCACACACCAGAATTAGTGATAACAGCCATGTCTTCGTATCTCACTTTTTGTGGGATTCAAACTGTCATTCCTTTGACAACCCTACTACTGTTCAGGCCATGAGACTACTATGGCAGTCCATACTGCAATGCCTACTGCTACCTGACATGTTGTGCTCAAGTTCTTGGAGCCCATACTGGACCCCATGGACATGGGTGCCAGAGTGCTGACCTAATCAGCCACAGAGCAGTCTCTTCTGTACACATGGCACTGCACTTTGCCTACTGGCCTTCTGTATCTGTTAAGACATGATTACTGACCATGTTTAGTGAGATCATGACAAGTGGCTTACCATGACATCCTCCGTTTCTCCTTCCTGCAGCGAGTCTGAGCACATGCTTCAGACCTGAATGTCACATACTGGACAGGTGCATGCTTGCTTAGTCACACTGACAGTACCTCTGCTTTGAGTGTGATGCTTAGTGAACCATACATGACTGATATTCATTGGTCCACACACACATGTCAGTGTGCACGATATTAGGTTCAGATTTCCACATAGGGTATATTGGGTGTGCCAGCCCCTACGGTACTGTCTTCCACCTCCATGAATCATTCTCCACATTCATCTCCACTTAGACTTTGTTATCACTCAGGTATTCACAGGACAACTGAAACACAGTGGACCAGACAATGCCACTTTGCTATGTAGCACATATCAAACATACAGCACCTGCAGAGCATGTGCAGGTCAACACTCATTTTAAGTCACTGCAGCTCCTCAGTGGCCCACACATCCCCACTTCTATGCCACTCAGTGACATCACACCAAATGACTAGGGCACCCTTCAATAATACCATCCACCTGCCTCCCACATTATCCTGCCACTCACTGAGGAGCACATAAGGCAGGCAAAGGGAGAATTTTAGAAGAAGCTTGCTGCGGAAGCAAAAATGTGAAATAAAGACTTTTTAAAGTACATTCATAGCAAAAAACCTGTGAGAGAGTCAGTTGGTCATTTAGATGATAGAGGGGTTAAAGGGGCACTAAGCGGCGACAAAGCGATAGCGGACAGACTGAATGAATTCTTTGCTTTGGTTTTTACTGAGGAAGATGTAGGGATGTTACCCATGACTGAAGTGGTATTTAAAGGTGCGGAAGAATTGAAAGAAATTTTGATACATCAAGAAGATGTATTACAACTATTAGATAAACTGAAGAGTAGCAAATCACCTGGGCCGGATGGTATACATCCAAGGGTGTTGAAAAAACTGAAATATGAGATTGCAGACCTGCTATTAGTAATCTGTGAATTTTCATTAAAATCATCTGTAATACCTGAAGATTGGAGGATCGCCAATGTAACGCCAATTTTTAAAAAGGGTTCCAGGAGTGATCCAGGAAACTACAGACCGATGAGCCTGATGTCAGTACCAGGAAAAATGGTAAAAAACATCATAAAGAACAAAATTACTCAGCATGTAGATAGTCATGGCCTAATGGGAGACAGCTAACATGGCTTTAGACAAGGAAGATCTTGTCTTACTAATCTGTTATGTTTTTTTGAAGGTGTGAATAAACAGGTGGAAAAAGGTGAGTCAGTTTATATAGTGTATCTGGACTTTCAGAAAGCCTTTGACAAGGTCCCTCATCAGAGACTTTTGGCAAAACTAAAGAGTCATGGGATAGGAGGCAGTGTACTATTGTGGATCAGGAACTGGTTAAAAGATAGAAAGCAGAGGGTAGAGCTAAATGGCCAATTTTACCAATGGAGAAACGAGGATAGTGGTGTACCCCAGGGATCTGTGCTTGGTCCACTACTTTTTGACATATTCATAAATGACCTGGAAAGGGGAATAATGAGTGAGGTTATCAAATTTGTAGATGACACAAAACTATTTAAAGTTGTTAAAACCCAAGAGGATTGTGGAAAATTGCAAGAGGATCTTGATAAATTGGAAGACTGGGCATCAAAATGGCAGATGAAGTTTAATGTGGACAAGTGCAAAGTTATGCACTTAGGGAAGAACAACCCAAGCTATGGTTACACGATGCAAGGTTCCACATTAGGAACCACCACCCAGGAAAAAGATCTAGGAGTCATTGTGGATAACATGTTAAAACTCTCGGCCCAGTGTGCAGCGGCAGCCAAGAGAGCAAATAGAATGCTAGGTATCATAAGGAAAGGAATGGAAAATAAAACAAAAGAAATTATAATGCCTCTGTATCGTTCCATGGTGAGACCGCACCTTGAATATTGTGTGCATTTCTGATTGCCGTATCTTAAAAAGGATATAGCGTTATTAGAAAAGGTTCAGAGAAGAGCCACCAAAATGATAAAGGGGATGGAAGGATACTCCTATGAAGAAAGGCTAAAAAGATTAGGGCTCTTTAACCTGGAAAAGAGACGGCTGAGGGGAGATATGATAGAAGTCTATAAATTGATGAATGGAGTGGAACGGGTAAATGTAGATCTATTGTTTATGTTATCAGAATATAGAAAGACTAGGGGACATGCAATGAAGCTACAGGGTAAACTATTTAAGACTAATAAAAGAAAATGTTTTTTCACTCAACGTGTAATCAAACTCTGGAATTTGTTACTGGAGGATGTAGTAAAGTCTGTTAGTGTAGCTGGGTTTTAAAAAGGTTTGGACAAGTTCCTGGAGGAAAGGTCCATAAACCATTATTAAGAAGGGACCCAGGATATCAATGCTTGTGGAACCTGTGTCTTTTGGGGAAGCTGCTGGGTACGTATGACCTAGATTGGCCACTGTTGGAAACAGGATACTGGATGTGATGGACCTTGGTCTGAACCAGTATGGCATATCTTATGTTCTTATGTTCTTATGTGTAGATATGACATGCCCATAAGCAATTACCTTTGCTTCCATCCAGCATAAAATATGTCACATGATGAAAGGCTCTCTTATCCCACGTTGAGGTAACTGGCCTTACTGGCTGTTGAATACAAGACTGGTACCGTTTACACCCAATGTCCTCTTATCGGCCACTAACCAGCTGCTAGCGCCCTTACCGATGGAACGCCTACTCCCTGCCCTGCCCTTTAACGCATGTTAGGGCTCTTAATGGTGCTGTTTTGTGCTCATAAATGCTGCGCCCTTACCAGTCCTTAGTAAAGTTACCCCATGTGTCTACCTGTGTATTTTATAAAGTGCATATTGTAAACGGGGGTGCTTGTTGTGAAAGTTCCACAATCTTGGCAAAGACAGGAATTTACTTGACTTGCAAAGGATTGTGGGTGTTGTAGTTCAATCACACAAAACCAGCCGTTCAACAAGAAAAAAAAAATTGTAGTTGCTCGTGTGTAAAGCAGAAAACAGATTTTATTTATGGGGTGTTATTCCCTCGCACAGATATGCTTGGTAACATCAACAGGATAATTTCTTCAGGAATTGTATTCAGGAAACAAAACAAATAAGGCAACTGAATTACTTATGCAACAACTTAGTAAAGACCTTGATGGAACAGAAAAAGGTCTTTCTTCTAGCCCCTGCTAATATCCTTCTTAGCAGTGCTGGAATGAAAAAATAAACCCAAAAGGAAAATTCTCTTTATCAAAAACAACTTTCTTCCTTTCACACAGTGAAGACGTTTTCTTTCCAAAGTCCCACGTGCACTTGTGCCTTGCTCTAATCACAGGTGCCTAATCAGCTGCAAACCATTGCTGGTCCACTCTCCACGTGGCTCCAACTTTCCCCAAAGCTTTCTCTCAAAGAAACTTTTCTAGGAAGCTAAAAAAACAATACAGTTCCTTTTGGTGTTTGATGCTTAACTAAGGATTACTTTAGAACAGCAGCTTAGACAGAGAGCAATCCATGCATTCCACTTTCTCATTTGATATTTCCCCTTGCTCTTGAAATATCATAGGATCACTTTCATACACTGGCTCAGAGGAATTCTCTAACTGATCTCTACCAGGATAGAAACTGTTTCCCTGCTGTCTTCCTTGTGCAAAGCTAGGGAACAGATCAGAGTTCATACCTGAGATCACGTTGTCATTAGGTTTCCTCTCTGGGTATTTTGGCCAGTAGGTAGCAAAGCTTCTGTGCCCAGCTCTCCAGTCAGAATCTCTGGACTTTAGGTCTCTTTTCCCATACCTCCTTAAATAGATATTAGAGCTCCTTCTTTCTGTAGATGCAGCCGTCTCCTTTACAAGTGCTGTCTGAGGGTTCCGGGCTGTATATCTCCAAGTCTCTGGTTTCTTCCAGTCCAATGAAGAATGCTTGCCCCAGGAATCTCTCCCTGCATACGTACTGCCTTGGGCTCCTTTCTTAGACCTCCTGAACATCTTTGCCAGCCTTGCTGTTCTCCTTGCTCTCCTCGCTCTTTCTGAAGAATTTCTTCTAGCTTTAAAGTGCCTAGATGGACGCTCCACCCTAGCACAGTCCAGGTGTTCTGAATCAAGCCCTGCCCTAGGAGATGTGTGATTAGGGATTACATCATTGCTCCTCTGATTAGGCACACGTTTCCCTATTTCAGCTCTCCTAGAGGCTTTCTGTAAACCAGTGCATTCTGGGTCTGGTAGTCTTTTAGGTAAACACTCTGTTTTAGTGCTTTTACCAGCCAGCACAGGTTGCTTATTCAGAGCCAATTCACCTCTTGTATTATTTCTTCCTGAACTATGATAAGCTTCCTTATCACAATATGTATATCACAACTCTATTTCTGCTCTGCCTAAACGGCCCTGTGACAGCCTATGCCTAGTCCAAATGCTTTTGTCACTCATGCTTTGTGTGTGTGTATATATATATATATATATATATATATAGCCATTTTTGTGTACATAAAACATGCTCTAGAATACAAGGCACTAAGAGTCCCTTTTACTAATGCTTAGCTTGTGCTAAAGGCTTTAGCATGTGCAGTCTCCTGCCATGACACATTATAGTCCTAGGGCTGTTGGGCAGAGAGTGCACAAAAATGCCCATTAGCACATGCTAGTGCAGATTTACTAAACCTCGTGCTGGTAATGTTTGTGTGGGCCACGCTACTAGCACAGGGGTTCAGCACTAACTTCAGGGACTGTGTACTTCTGTCCCCCTGCAATTAGCATTGGCCCTAGATGCGGCACTGTGCAAGATGGCACATGGGCACACTTAATATCACTCCTTTTACTAATGCTTAGACCATGCTAAAGGCTTTAGTGCGTGCTCTTTCTCTCTATGGCACATTATAATCCTATGGGCGCAGGGGCAGATGGCACACACTAATGCCCATAAGCACATGCTAGGTGTTAGTATAAAGGAGACCTAAATGAATATATATACTAGTTATCTTATAGATCTGGAGGTAGGAAAATGCCCAGTGCAGCACTATAATATCAAGGAAAAGATTATAAATGGAATGACAGAGTAGACTGAACTGATGGAATGGAAATATATATGAAGGATGACCATAGCGTGAAGTAGCATAAAAGTTCCGCAGAATATAAACTGCACTCTGGAATCACTAGGGATAGGAATTCCATGTGTGAAGAGAAAGGGTACAGCAATGGTGTCATAACATTGTCAGCTGACTGGAATTATGATGCAGTGATATGCTGAGAATAGAAAGTTTAATACAATTGGCAGCACAGAATTAAGGAGAGATTGGAAGCACAGGTAGAATGTATTGCAGAAGTTCAAAAAAAGAGGAAGAACATGACTAAATGGTGCTGTGAAAAATCATTTAAAATTGGAAAACAGTTCCTAAGGAGGAGAGCAGCAAAGACCATATGCTCTGGCAAATTAGACGTGAAACATTAATAAGGCAGGACAAGACAAAATTTGAGCAGCATCTTGCCAAAGAGACAAAAATTAATAAAATCTTTGCTAAGTACATTAAAAGCAAAAATACTGCAAGAAAGTCAGTTGGACCATTAAATAATCATGAGGTAAAAGAGTCATGCAGAATCTATAACCTGTGCACCTACTCGTAACTTGCCTTAAGCTTAGAAGTAAGAAGGAAAAAGTAAGTAATTAAATCTCAAATCCAATCCTATAAGGGGGTAGCCAAAAAACTAAGAAGCATGTTTACTAATCTGTGCTTATGCTCTGCATGTTTCATGCACTGAGAGTAGAAATCGATGCACAGTACCTTCAACAGTCGTGCGCTACCTACTGGGGCATGTACCGCAAGTTAGCATTAAGTGCTCCCAGGCTGACTGCAGCATTGATCTTGCACAAGAGCTACCAACCGGAGTGCAAACCGTAGAGTGGAGCCATGCCCGCTCTCTGTCTCTACCCTGCTCATTTTCCTCCACATCACGTGCCAAGCAGATAGTGTGGAATTAGCCATTCTGTCTGATTTATGCTTTCAGAGTGGCTGCTGATACGCTGGTTAGTGTGCGTTCATACGCACGTTGACAGCGCGGCTTAGTAAACATGCCCCTAAGTGAACTCTTTGCTTCACTCTTTGCCGCAGAGGATGCTGGTGACATAAAGGAACTCGGTATGAAACTGTAGACTTTTTACTGTTAACCTGTAACGTGTCAGTCAAATCTGAGGACCAGAGAGCAGCTAGTGTAAAGCAAATATCTTAAAAAGTGCTCCAGGAGTGATGCAGGAAGCTAAGACCAATGAGTCTGATGGTGATGCGAATCAAAACAATGGAAGCTATTGAACAGAATTACTGCGCTTATGAATACGTACGGTTTCATAAAGAAGAGCGGGAATGGATTTAGCAAAAGGAAGTCAAACCTTAGTAATCTATTAGAATGTTTTGGAAGTATAAATATGCATGTGCAGAAGGGCAAGATGGTTGTTATAATGTGCCTGACATTAACAGAGTGTTTTTAAAAAAATGCTCTCAAAAGGTCATAGGAAAGGAGGCAATATCCACGTGTGAACTGCTACCGTATTAAAGGACAGAGAAGAGAGGCGGAGAAAATGACCAGTTTTACCAAAGGAGAGAAGTAAATAATGGAGTGCCCCAGGGATCTGTGCTGGGACTAATGCGGCTTAACTTATTCATTAATGTTCTGAAGAAAGGGAACAATAAGTGAGAGGAGCAGATCTGCTGAGGACACAGAGTAGCTAAAGCATGAGCAGACTGAGGATTTCAGGAAGGACCTTGCAAGACTAGGGAACTAGGAATCTAAATGGTAGGTGAAATTTAATGTTAGACATTAGGTTATCATTCAGGAAAGGGGCCTTGGAAACACTGGGGGAAATTGGGGTGGTACCAGAGAAGGGGTTATATAGAGGGGAATTTTTAGAAAGGACGTTTAAGTGCAATCTGGGACATCTAAGCCAGAATGTCTGAAAAAAAAGCAGGCACATCCAGGTGCAGACATGATTTCACAAAAGTGGACGTGCATGATATGGACGTCTGTGGGGGCCTCTACATAGAAATCCCCAGAATAGTATGTCAAAGCTTAGACATTTATTAATAGCTTAATGGTTAGAGTAGTGGGCTAAAACCAGAGAAACTATGGTTTGAATCTCCCTGCTGTTATTATTGAAATTGTACTGAAGATGATGGTGTGCTTTCTCCTCCAGGGCCGGCCCGTCCATTGAGCGAGAATGTTTTTTGCACAGGGCCCCGCGTTTCAGGGGGCCCCGCGCAAAAAACATTCTTTTGTAAAAGTAAAATTGAAAAAAAAAAAGAAAACCTGTCTCCTGCCGCTGTCGGGGCCGCCGCGGCAGAATCGAGCGTGCCGCGGGGCCCCCCTGTACCCGGCACAGCCTCTCCTCCCTGTAGCAGCTCTCTAGTTGGAGCTGCAGTCAGACGCGCCGGCTTGCAGAGCACGAAGGGAAGAGTTTCCCTTTCGCGACTCTGTTAGGCCCGCGGGGGCTGATGGGAACTTCCCATCAGCCCCCGCGGGCTTAACAGAGCAGCGAGGGAAAAACTCTTCCCTCGCGCTCTGCAAGCCGGCGCGTCTGACTGCAGCTCAGAAGAGAGAGCTGCTACAGGGAGGAGAGGCTGTGCCGGGTACAGGGGGGCCCCGCGGCACGCTCGATTCTGCCGCGGCGGCCCCGACAGCGGCAGGAAACAGGTTTTCTTTTTTTTAAAAATTTCCCTGGGCTGGGCGTTAGGAGTGGTGCTGGGCTGGGCTGGGCTGGGGGTTAGAAGTGCTGCTGGGCTGGGCTGGGCTGGGGGGTGGTGTTAGGAGTAGTGATGGGCTGGGCTGGGCTGGGCTGGGCTGGGCGGGGGGGGTGTTAGGAGTAGTGATGGGCTGGGCTGGGCTGGGATGGGCTGGGGGGTGGGGTTAGGAGTTGTGATGGGCTGGGCTGGGCTGGGGGGGGAGGTGTTAGGAGTAGTGATGGGATGGGCTGGGCTGGGCTGGCTGGGGGGGGGGTTAGGAGTGGTGATGGACACTGGGCTGGTTGGGGGGGTTAGGAGTGGTGATGGGCACTGGGCTGGCTTTGGGGGGGTAGTAGTGGTGTTGGGCACTGGGCTGGCTGGGGGGGTTAGGAGTAGTGATGGGCTGGGCTGGGCTGGGGAGGTTAGGAGTGGTGATGGGCGCTGGGGGGGTTAGGAGTTGTGATGGGCTGGGCTGGGGGGGGGTTAGGAGTGGTGATGGGCGGTGGGGGGGCTTAAACTAAAAATTGGGTGATGGGGGATTAGGACTGGAAATGGGCTGGTGGGATTAGGACTGGAAGGGGGTTGATGGGGGGTTATGACTGGTCATGGGGTATGGGAGGGCTTAAACTAAAAATTGAGTGATGGGGGATTAGGACTGGGAGTGGGCTGATGGGGAGGTTAGGACTGGTAATGGGCTATGGGGGGGCTTAAACTGAAAATTGGGTGCTGGGGGATTAGGACGGGCACTGGGCTGGGGGGATTAGGACTGGGCGTGGGCTCTGGGGGGGCTCGGACTGGTAATGGGCTGAGTGGAAGGGGGCTTGAACTGCAAATAGCTGTTGGGGATGGGGCTTAGAATGGAAATGGGCTGAGGGGAAGTGGGGGGCTTGAACTGCAAATAGCTGATGGGGACGGGGCTTGGAATGGAAATGGGCTGAGGGGAAGTGGGGGGCTTGAACTGCAAATAGCTGATGGGGAGGGGGACTTGGAATGGAAATGGGCTGAGTGGAAGGGGGCTTGAACTGCAAATAGCTGATGGGAAGGGGGGCTTGGAATGGGCTCTTAGGGGAGGGAGCTAGGACAGGAACTGGGCTGATGGATGGGCTAGGATAGAACTGAGAATTGGGTGTTGCGGGGAGCTAAGATTGGAAATGGGCTGTGGTGGGGGCTTGGATTGAAATGGACTCATGGAGGGGCTAGAACTGGAAGTAGGCTCATGGGGGGCTTGGTTTAGAAATGGGCTGAGTGGAGGGGAGCTAGGATTTAACATGGGCTGATGGTGGGGCTAGGAAAGGACTAGAAATGGGCTGATGGGAGGCTGGTATTGGAAATGAGCTGATGAAGGGACTCGGATAGGACTGGAAATGGATGGGGGAGCTAGGACTGGAAATGGGCTGATGTGGGGACTAGAAGGGAGCGGATACTGGGTGGGGCTGGAACTAAAAGGGAGCTGATGTTGGGGGAGATTAGAAGGGGATGGGGCTGGGAGAATGAAATGGAGAGGGGAAAAATATTTTGTGTGGGAGGGAAGAAAAATGTACAATTGGCCGGGTATTGGGAGACTAAGTGGGGATTGAGGATGGAGGGGTAAAATTTGAGTGGATGAAATAGGAATGAGGAAAGAGCAAAAGGAGAAAGATTATTATGTTAAAGCAGATGTAGAGAGAGAATGGAAAAAACTAGAAGAGAAGAAAGGACAAATGGACAGCAGACGATGGAGAGATAGCAGAAGACACAAATAAACCAGAAGAAAGTGGCTGGAACAATTGCAACTGAAAAAAAAATGCACAAAAGGTACAAAGATATCTCTTTATTTTGAATTTATTAACTGGAATATGTCAGCTCTGGGAAATGTGCATCATTAATGTCTGTGCTTTGTTTAGTACAAGAGGAAATTAATTTATAGTTTTATTTCTACATTGTTGTTGTACATTCCAAGTTTGGCTTTTAGGGTTCCCAGTTTAATTATTGTCTTCCTGTTTTTAAATTGTGATTCCTTGTTTGGTGATAGTCTATGTTCTGCATGTGTAACTGAGCTGAGGTATTCTGTTTATGTAATTCCTATTTGACATTGTCACTTGTTCTCTTTCCCCAGTAGGTCATGTATTGTTATTCTCTGAAATGTATTGGTTTAATATTTGCAGTGTTGCCTTTTGATAGGTAGTGTATGGTGCTTTATGAGTCCTGGTAGTGCTGTTGGGATACGGTGGGTTTGCTATGGGTTCTAAATGGGCAGTGTTTGTAGTAGTTCCTAATGTGCCTGGCGGTTAGCACTGGATTATAGTAATGTAGAAATCTTTGTCTTTTTTAATCCATACACTCATGAAGAGGCATGTATACTAAAAGTTAGTGTATGGTAACATTATGCAAATATTTATGCAAATGAGGCCCCTTATGCAAATGAGGCCCCGCACCGAGTCTCCGCACATGGCCCCGCACCCCCCTTGGGCCGCCCCTGTTCTCCTCTATATCCTCTGGATGGTTTTCAACCAAAACAAACATTTTTTAAGTGCCTTGAACATATCTAAAGTTAGATGCAACACAGGATGAGATGTCCAGGTTCTTGGAAACACTCCAACCATGCATCCACTATACCCGTTAGAATTGGATGTTCTCACACTAGGCTCATCCACAAACCCAGCTTCTAAAGTAGCTCCAGAGATGTCTCTATACTCATTTTCAGACGTCCAAAGCATGAATAGGGCTTCCAAAATTACCCGCAATGTCTTTTGCATTATTATATATTGTCTAGGTATTGTATGAATTTCAACTGTAAGCCCTCTTAGGGTCTTCATTGACCATAAATGGGATATCAAGCATCGGTAATAAATAAATACATTTTATAACAGGTCACTTAGGTTGACAGGGCATGAAGGCGCCTATTTCCCCCCTAATTTATAAAGACACCGAAATGCCATATGTCTTTATAAAATACTAGGAGTAAATCAGCAGAACTCGTGTCTAGACGGAAACCTCCGACATTTATACCAGTGTGGGAGCTAGTGTCAATATATGTGAGTACAGTCTGTGCAACCACACATATTTGCAAAGAATGCCTGTTCTCTACCCAGACTCTGTCCCAGAACACGTCTACACACAGAATAAAATAAAATTATAAAATATAAAATGTACGGGAGATAAGATGGCCTAAAGATTTCTCATGCAAGTTTAAAAGAGCCCTTTTGCTCCCAGTGTAGACAGTATTTTGGAATCTTTAGCTCAGTGTGCAGCAGTGATCAAAAAAGCAAACTGATTATTAAGAATTATTTGGAAAGGAATAGAAAAGACAACTGAAATTCACAATATCTCTTTTTTTGGGAGGATTACAGTTGATAAAAGTATTTTCAAGAAAAGTATCCCCTATAGGGGCCCAAGGCTGGCCCAAGGGTTTCGGCCACCTCTGGCAGGACCTAGCCCTGTGACATGGTGGGGAATAGTCGGATAACAGTGGTGGCAGTAGCAGTTTGAAAGCTTTGTGCCACCACTTTGATGCCTGTGGCAGCCCATGTGCTTTGGCACACATGGCCTGCTGCTCCTGACAGGAAGTTGTGTCGGAGAGGGGTCAAAGGTCGCAGGCCATGCTTTTTATGCCATGGGCTCTAAAGTGGCAGCACAAAGCCATTGATAAGGAAGCAACAGTTCAGATGGAACAAGGAGAAACAGAATGGTTTAAAACTGGCAAAGGTGTACAACAAGACTGCATACCTTTCCCCCTACCTCTTCATCGTATATGCAGAACAAATCATCAGAAATGCAGGACTGTATGACGACAACTGAGGTGTGAACATTGGTGGAAGACTCATCAGTAACCTTTGCTATGCTGATGATACCATTTTACTAGTGGAAAGTGAAGGTGATCTGAAACATTAGATTAGCTGGTAAAGCATTCCATAACTGAGGACCAATCACACTATAAGCTTTAAATCTCCAAGTTACCTTACAAATAATGGTCCTAAGCTTTTCTTGGAAGCTCATTGTGGGGGGGGGGGGGTTATATTCAGCAGTGGCGGCTAGCCATTGATGCTGAAGTAGGGTTGCCAACTTTTTCACTGAGAAAAACCCGACACCTGTGGCTCGCTATGCTCCACCCATTCTCCGCCCCCAGTCCCACCCCTGCCCCGCCACCAGTCCCACCCCTGCCCCACCCCCAGCCCCACCCACAAAAATTACAGAGGATTCAGTCACACCCCCCCTCAGTGCTGGTTCACTCACCCCCCCTCCCCTCAGTGCTGGTTCACTCACTCACCCCCCCCTGCTGGTTCACTCACTCACCCCCCTCCCCTGCTGGTTCACTCACACCACCCCTCCCCTCCCCTCCCCTCTCTGCTGGTTCACTCACCCACCCCCCTGTCACTCACTCACCCCCTCCCCTGCTGGTTCACTCACACCAACCCTCCTCCCCTCTGGTTCACACCAACCCCCCTCCCCTTCCGGTTCACTCACACCACCCCCCACCCTCCACTGCTGGTTCACTGATCCTCACGCCTGTCTGGTAATCACACGTCTTGATGTGTCAATCACTCACCCCCTTCCCCTGCTGGTTCACTCACACCAACCCCCCCCTCCACTGCTGGTTCACTCACACAACCCCCCCCCTTGCTTGTTCACTCACACCACCCCCCCCCCCTTGCTGGGTCAGTACCACCATCAACCCCCCTCCCCTGCTGGTTCACTCACACCACCCCCCCCCCCCCTTGCTGGTTCACTCACACCATCACCCCCCCTCCCCTGCTGGTTCATTAACACTATCCCCCCCCCCCCCTTTGCTGGTTCACTCACACCATCACCCCCCCCCCCTCTGCCCAAGCCGCTGCTTCTGCTTTGTACAGAGCAGCGGCTGCAATACACTTACTTTGAAAAGTAAAGACAAACTGTGTAAGGAGCCCTCCGGGCATCGCAGAGCCCGAGGAAGTGATGTCATGGGGACGGGCTCCTCACAGGTTGTCTTTCCTTTTCAAATTAACTTTATTGCTCTGCGATGACCGGAGGGCTCCTTACACAGTTTATCTTTACTTTTCAAAGTAAGTGTATTGCAGCCGCTGCTCTGTACAAAGCAGAAGCAGCGGCTGCACTGCTATGGGGAATCGCGTTCGCATTCGCGCCGCGGACTTCGGCACAAAAGCCGTTTTTTGCTCTGGCCGCTCCCGATCTTGCGGCCAGAGCAAAAAACCGGCTTTTCAATGGCCGGTTTTACATCTGTGCCGGCAGCCGGCCTGGCCGGTTGAAAACCGGCCGGTTGGCAACCCTATGCTGAAGCTAAGACCCAGATATTCAAAGCTGGGGTCACATCCGGCCACTAGCATTGATTATCCGGGACTGCCAGATAGCAAGGAAGTTAACTAAGCGACGGCGATATTCAGCCACTGCCTGGTTAGCTTCAGCGGTGAAAGATAGGCCAGTCTTTCAGGTGCCTAACTTTCGCAGTTTTGCAATAACCAGGCAGCAGCTCAATATCACTGGGGGGCCCCCCCCCCCCCCCCCCCCGGAATGCCAGATGCTAGCTGGCTAGAGGCAGCACCTGTGGATATTCAGCAGCACTAACTCCTGGTCAGCATGATTAACACGGTTAACAGTTCTGCTAACCATTTTAATCGCTTTGAAGATCTCCATCATTTGAAGAGAGAGATTATTAGAGAAAGACAGAATAACTGGCAAGCTTGGAGGTCACTGCTAAAGAAGAAGACTGGCAATGCAATGGTTGTTCTTGTTGAGTGCTGTCGCGATCGATACAATAACAACAGCTGTGGATGCCACTCTTCAACAATTAGCCAATTAACTGAAGACGGAACATAGTTTAAATCAACTATCCACAAGGTTGCTACGAGCTGACAACTCAATGGCACTTAACAACTGTTTAAAATACGTTTTTATAAAGGGAGGAGTCATAATATGCAGTACACTTAGAGGAACTATCTCCAAAATGGAACCTTGCAAAATCTCATGCCCAATGCTTTTTTTTTTTTAATTGCTATTGAAGTATGTTAGAGTAGAAGAAATCAAGGTCGCATAGGCCAACTTATATAATTTTCTATGGGAGGAAAAGAAAAAAATAGTGAAAATGTTCTTCCCATAAAAATTAATGGCTCTGTGTCATGGATATGGAGTTCTAAAAAGTTCAATATACAATATTTTGCGGTGGAGGCTTCTGAGAGATGAAGAAATGCTGTGTGGCTGATTAACCCTAGACAAAATGGATTGGGGGTAGCAGTGGTATATCAAGGGTAGGGTGGCGAGTGTGGCCACCCAGGTACCATCTAGGAGGGGGGGTATCCCTGCCAGCTCCACATGGCAGAGCCAGTGCAGCAAATTTAAAGCTGTGGGTGGCTTGTCGCACTGCCTCCACTCCAGGCCTGGCATTTGTTCTCTCCCAGCCTAAGTCTTGCGAATCACTAGATTTCAGCCCAGGAGAGAAAGCCAATGACCTTGAAGCAGAGGCAGTGAAGGAGGGTGCACTGCATCGTACTGTGCAGGGGGGGGGGGAGGGATGCCAGCCACAAAGTGGGGTGCCAGTCACAAGGCAGGTGGGGATGCCTATGCCGGGTACCTACAGGGCTTAAAACGCCATTGGGGGTAAAAAGCATTAGTGGAGCATCTAGGTGACTCTGCATCCTACTGTACCTGAATGTAACTCACCTTGAACTTCAGAAAAAAGGTGTGAGCTAAATCCAATTCCCTTTCCCCCTTCCCCCTCCGCCTTTCCTATGTACTCCAAATTTCTTTTTTGTGGCCATACTGAAGACATTTTTGCCAGTCTCAACTATCTCCTAAAAAAAACATTCTTATGACACTTTATGTGCAGTAAAACCCCAACATCTGGCATTGTGCATTACATGGAAGATAAAATAGGTAAATCAAGCCCATAATGCAGTACATTCAGGCTGAGCCCACACATGTGAAGGCCAATTTTGGATAGGTTGTGCAGAGGGGAATTAAACAGCATATTGAAACAATTGCACTGTATTTGACAAAGGCTCTGCCAATGCAGAGCATTTTGTGAAATACATAAAAGAATCTGCAGGAATGAATGCGGATTTGCCTCCATGCACAGTGGGAGAAACCATTTTTTAAATCTACATATGGGAAAACTGAGCACCCCCAACTCAGCAGTGGATGTGGTGATTCTGCAGCTCCCTTGGGTAAGTACAGGTACTTCCAGGTGTATCTGGGCCATCTTATCTTTATCTTTATTAAACATAAACCTAAAAGCCCCACCACAAGTACAGAAAAAGCAATTTTGTAACTTTTACATTTAGGAGGAAGAAATTAGCAATGAGAAATTAAGGAGATTTTCTCCCCTAATTCCTCATAGAAATCCCCGGCTGGAATGATCTTCTTTAAAAAAACCTATGTGTGTGTCTGAGCAAGAGTAAAACCCAGCATGGAAAGCTTTGTCCATGTGCATTGCTTTTCTAAAATAGGGAGTACACATATAGATTTTTGGTCTGTCCCGGTCATGCTCCAACCACACCCCCTTAGAATTGTTGTATGGTGTGGCTCTCCACATGTAAAGAGTGGCTTTCTAAAATCATATTTTTACAAGCATTCCAATTTCCATGTGTAAATGCCATTCTTTATACATGGAGATGCTTCTTAAATAACCCCCAAAACGTTTGATGATGAAAAATTATTTATTCCTACGTAGCAAAACCCAGCATTTCACTAGAACATTTAAACGTCCATTTTATTTCTTCATAATTCATGAATACACAGAAGCATTTAATTGCAAACTTTTAGAGTGATTGTTTCCAGCAACCTAAAAATGAAGCAACACATTCCAACTTTGGAACCTATTCTTCTCAGATTTACTTTCTATTGTGTTATCTATCTCATGAATATACAATTAGGAAAACCTTCTTGCAGCTATCTTCATTAAAAACAAAAACCACTAGGTCTCTTAATGCAGCTCTCACTTTATTAAATACTTTCACCAACTTTATATGTATAAAAAGTAATGATCATCAGTGAAAACACTGGATGCTAAATACGAGTTAGTTCTTGTATTACATCACTAAAAATATCAGTGTTCACCAGAAACCACATGATCTATTGCAATGTGCAAATCCTTTCATATTCATTCATGCTCACAATCCTGTAAAAATAAAATCCCACATCCATATATAGCTAGAAAAGAAAACAACAAATGCAACACTTGTCTACTCATTTATCAATTCTTCAAAACATCAACGAGAAAGATGACATGCAGTCCATTTCTGATGTAACAGTAACTGAGATGAAATTCCATCTCGACAATAAAATAAAGAATATTGCCAGCCAACACAAAGCCTCGACATGGCCCATGCTTTGACTTAATAACTTGCTTCAGGGGAACATGAGGATATGTTTTTATGACAGATTCTTCTCGTTTTTATCACTTGCTTCCATAGACTGCCTCTTAAAAAGGAAATACCCAGGTTTGTTATTTATGCAAGATTAAAAATTAACTTATTATCCAATTAAAATGATTTGTGTAATGTCTTACATCAGAGGTTGAATTAAACTAAGGTTTCCCACTCAGTTTCAGAATTAAAATCAGCTGGTGCAGCAGCAATTAAATAAACTATCCCGAACGGTTCTCGGTAGTTGAGGAGTTCTTGTAAGTTGCCACCCCTTATCCCCGCTCTTACTAATTCAACTACTCTCCATTTTAAATTCAAAAATGGATGTTTCTATAACACAAACAATGCTCAACCAATGAGGTTTGGATGTTCTGAGTGCACACCTGCCTAGCGTTTTGATTTTGTCCTTTCTACAGTCCACATAAAGGACAGACGATTGTACGATATTACATTAAGAGAATCACATGTGAGGTTACCTTTAACAGTAAAAAGTCTGCCATCAACCGGATGACTCCTTCTGTCTAGGTCTGCATTTGGTCACAAAAACTACACCATCCACAAGTTCTGTGACAATAGTTTTCTATCCTATTACTTTTTTCCTCTGATGGCACAAGAGCATGAATCACTTTCTTGCAAATATTTAAACTTTGCCTGTACGGATGATATTATTGGACAATCTTGAAAAATGGGATGAAATGATAACATTTTCCAATATTTTGTACCAAATGAGCTATCGAGGTGGCTTTATGAGAATAAGAGAGAACACATAGCAAACATTCATCTTTATTTGTACTTTTATAATTCAATAACAGCTTGCCGGTAAGCAGCTGTCACTGCCTTCAGTGGAGAGCACCTATTCTGAAAAAGTAATGTGAGTTCTTTAGCTTGATTCTTACACTCTTCAGCAATTGAAATATTTATCAGACTCTCAAAAACTGATTAACTGGAAGACTCTAAAGAAGATTTATAGGATAATAGGATTCATATGTTAAATAATTATTACAATCTGTAGGCTTCTGAAATAAAATAGTACATAATTGAGAACCTTGTTTATATATTCGCAGATTCATATGAAGATAAACAACTCCTATCCCAATGTACTTCAGATTGTTCCGGACCAAAGAAAATGTCACCTCATTGACTTGAATGAGACGCAAAAAATAACAGAACTTGCAGTTTTCTAATAAATCAATATAATTCTATTTGTGCTTTAAAAGAATTATGAAACATTGTGGGGACAAAGGATAAACTTTTATTCAAAACTTCCTTCTGTGTTGCTGTGTTACCTGCTAGTTTAGTTGCCGTGGAGCAGTTTGTCTGTAATTGCGTCTTTGATATTTGCCAAAATGGAAATGCGGGGAGGACCTGCCGTTGAACCAGCAGCTCAAATCCTAAAACCGAGTGGGGAATCTTAATTTAATTCAACCTATGAAATAAGAGATTATGCAAAGCATTTTGACTGGATAATAAGTAATTCTATATGTTGGATAAACAGCAACCCGTGAATTTCCTTTTTTAGAGGCAGTCCATGGAAGCAAGTGATGGTAACAAATGAGAAGAATCTGTCAGAACAACATATCAGTATCTTCTCCTGAAGCAGAGCGTATCAACTTGAAGCATGGGCCATATCGGGCTTTATTTTGACTAACAATATCTTTTATTTTATTAGAAACTTAGAAACATGATCAGGGCTGCAGGGCCAGGTCCCAAGGTCGCCAGTAACCAGGTTCCCGGGGCCCGGCCCGCTGCCTCGTGCTTGGCGTGTGGTTGATGGGGGGGGGGGGGGTGAGAGGAGAGCGTGGTGTCATTTGAAATCGCCCCACGTCAGCAGCATGGGGCGATTTCATTGGCAGCACTGTGGGAGAGGGCGGGGCCAGCAGAGCCTGCAGTTTTGGTGGGCAGCGGCAGCAAGATAAGGCGATCACAGGGTTTCTGGAGGCAGCGTACCAGGACTTGGCGTGGAGGCTTTCTTTTTGCAGGAGCCGGTGAGTCGGGACGGAGGGGCTGTGCTGGAGTACCAGTGGGTTGCAGGGGTATGGGCAGTGAGCAGCGCGGCGGACAAGGTCATTGTGCGGGGCCTCCTGGCTGTCGTTGAGGGAACGGGAACAGTGTTGGGCATAAGGGGAGGTGGGGGAGGGAGTGAATTTCGGAGGCAGAGGGCTGGAGCTGTCCAGAGGGTTTGGGTCAGGGTTGCAGCACGTCCTTAAGGGAAGGGAGGGTTTTTTGGCTGGTGGTGCATTTGGGGGGGGGGCTTTGGGGTATTGTGGGGAGGCTGCTTGCCCGGTGGTGGGGTTGGGGGTGTTGGAGCCTGGTAGGACTTAGGAGGAGATTAAGTCCGGGGTATTATAACAGATTTAAAAAAAAAAGAATATACTGATAAAGAAAGGGTAGTTGTGTGACTGTTGGGCAAAGCAGGAAAGTCTGAGCTGGGGGCTTGGTGTGTCTGGAGGGGTTATATACCATGGGGTGTGCTCTGAGGGTGCAGGTTGGAGGTGCAAGCTCTCGGGTTGGGGGGAAGACAAGCAGGTTAAGGGGTGCCCAGTTGCCTGGCTCTGCGCGGGCTATAGCGCCTCTGGCTAGGGGAGCAGCTGGCATCGGTCCTCGGGGGAGGGGGCAGGCTCGCACGGTGGCAAGGAGGGGATCACTGCCTAGGGGGGTGGTGCGGGGATCCCCTCCTCGCCACCGAGCTAGCCTGCCCCTTCCCCCTCCCCCAAGGACTGACCCCAGCTGCCTCTGGAGGAGGGGGAGGTGGCTGAGGATACGGGGCAGATGCCTGGGGTAGGGTTGGCGGGTTATCAGGGGGGGTATTGGGGGGTGCGTGGGACACCCCGGCTGGCCCAGGCCCCGAGTTACCCGGATTCAATGTTGCTGGGGTCCTGTTCCCTGCGAGAGTTCTGGCCAGTTATATCCCCTGGTGTCCTGGGGGACAGGTGGGGTCACCCTCTGATAGGGGGGCCTTAGGGCATTGGTATGGGGGGGTCAGCTTAGGGGAGTGGGGCCCTGGGGGGTCGGGAGTGGGACCCGGTGCTGTTGGGCAGTCACCTGTGTTGGGGGGGGGGCAGGGTGGGCAGCTGGGGGGTTGGGCTCGTCTGCATGGTACTGGGGAGGTGGGGGGAGCAGGGGAGCGAGCAGTGCTGGGGCGGTCGCTGTTCCCCCCACCTCCCCAGTTCCAGTTGGTACTTCTCTCCCTCTTCAGGTGCCAGTGGAAGGGAGTGCGAGGGTCAGCTTCTCCTACCACAATCAGACCGGAGGTGCCACGTGGTTGCAGATGCTGGCCCAGTCCAATCCCATTGCAGAGCTGCAGGTCCCATGTGAGCATGCCGCTGGTGATGTGGCGGATGGTGAGTGTGGGGGGGAGGAGGGTAGTGGGGAGGGGGTGGCGACGTCCGCCGGGACCGGGCCTGCGTCGAGTCGCAAGGCCAAGTCAAAGCATAGACATGGGCGTCACTGCCAGCAAGGTTCGTCTTCGTCATCCTAGTCGTCGTCGTCGGAAAGTTCTTTGGAGGGATCGGTAGGGGTGAGTCGTGAGAAAGGGTATTGCGCGGCTGCCTCGGTGGTATGTTGTGCAGAGCTGTGGGAGGGCGTACCGCGGAAGTTAAGGCGCCGGATCAGGAAGCGATGGTATATTGGTTGGGGCAAGGTACTTTAGGCCAGAAGGTCGGGGGTTCAAATCCCACTAGAGGACAGCAACCTTGGGCCGGAAGGACTGGGGTTTCTAGTCCCACAGATGCTCCTTGTGGTCTTGGGCAAGCCACTTAACCCTCCATTGCCCATGTTCCCTGTAAGTATTAGTGTATGTGTCTCACATCCCCGCGTGTTAAATGTATCCCCCAATTGTGTTGTGACCGCTTTGATTGAAGAATAAGGCGGTATACAAAACTGTCTAAATAAATAAATAAAAATAAATATTGATATATTCCGCCTGTTGGATGGGAGAAAGCAGTCCAGTAAGAGTAGGAAAAAACATAAGGAGGACGAGAAGGTGGGTAGGTTGAGGAAGGTATCCCGCAATACTTTGAACTGGACACAGGCCTTTTTAAGATTGGCCAGTGTGTGGGGGCATCATGACCCGAGCCAATATGACGCACTGTTGGCCTATGCTGATGACATATTGGCTGCTTCGCTGGCCCACGAAGGTTGGGCCTGGTTAAACTATGACAAGGAGTTCCGCAGCATGATGGAAGAAAATACACAGTTGTCGTGGGGGACTAAGGACATTAATTTGTGGTTGATGCAGATGTCGGCCAAAAAAGGGATGGGGGTGGGGAGCGAGTGGTTCGGGTAAGGTGGTGTCACAAGTTGCGGTGTGTCTGCCCCGGCGAAGGGTGGGCCAGTCGGGGGAGACCTGTGTTGGCGTTTCAATAAATCCTCCTGTCCCTTCCCGGACTGTAAGTTCAGGCATGATTGTTCGGTGTGTGGAGGGGGGCATCCCGCCATGAAGTGTAGCAGAAAAGGGGTGGCGGGGGTGCCAGTCAGGGGCAAGTGAGGGTGGTAGTTCGGCTTTGGGGCCTACCCCGATCCGGGTTGAAGCGATGCGCCCTTGGTTGCTTCATTTCAGGAGGAGTCGGCAGCGTAAGGCCTGGACGGTATTGCTATTGGGGTTTTTGCAGGGATTTCGGATACCTTTTCTGGGTGTGGTGACTAATGTGTTCGCTAATAATAACAGCTCGGTGCAGGGGTTGGGGGATGTGGTTCTCAAGAAGATTGCGGCGGAATGTGCTCTAGGCAGAATAGCTGGGCCTTTTGTTGCTACTCCATTTTTGCCTTTCATTGTTTCACCGTTGGGAGTGGTCCCCAAGAAAGAGCCAGGGCGCTTTAGACTTATACATAATCTGTCATTCCCGCCGGGGCAGTCTGTTAATGATCACATCCCGCATGAGTTGTGCATGGTGCAGTATGCGTCGTTTGACACCACAGTTCAGCTGGTGCGCCAGTGCGGCACGGGGGCGTTGATGGCGAAGGTAGATATTGAATCTGCGTTCCGGCACCTCCGGTTCATCCGTCAGCATTCCCGCTGTTGGGTTTCCAGTTCGATTCACAGTTCTTTTTTGATAAGTGTTTGCGCGATTTCGTGAGCGTATTTTGAGGCCTTTAGTTCTTTTTTTGCATTGGGTTGTGGAGCAGAGGATGGGCTCCCGTTCCATGGTTCATTATCTGAATGATTTTTTGTTTGTGGGGATGGGTCATATAGCAACGTGTGCTATCTTGCTGTCATCATTTCAGAAGATGGCTAGTGACTTCGGTATTCCATTGGCAGCAGAAAAGACGGTAGGGCCTGGGACGTGACTGTCCTTTTTGGGGATAGAGTTAGACTCGGTGGACATAGTGGTGTACTTGCCAGTGCAGAAGGTGGAACGGCTCAAAGGTTTGGTAGCAGCGATGGGCTCTGCAGCTAAGGTCACACTCAAGGATTTACAATCCTTGGTAGGGCATCTGAACTTTGTCTGTAGGGTTATCCCAATGGGGCGTCCCTTTGCGCGGCGATTGTCCTTGGCAATGGCGGGTGTGCGATGGCCGTATCATCGTATTCGTGTGTCGGTCGAGATGCGTGAGGACCTGCGGGTTTGGTACTCGTTCTTATCCGAGTTTAATGGCTGCACGGTGGTGCAGTTGCCAGAAGTGTCGAATGCGGAGTTGCAGCTGTTTTCTGATGCGGTGGGCAGTTCTGATTTCGGCATATATTGTCAGGGGTCTTGGTGTGCGGAAGCTTGGCCTGTGGCATTTTCGGATTCTGGGTTGACCCATAATATTGTGTTTTTGGAATTGTTTCCCATTGTGGTGGCTCTTTGGGTGTGGCCAGAGCGCTTGAGGAATAGGAGGGTCCTGTTTTGGAGCGACAATGCGGCGGTGGTGGAGATCATTAATAGACACTCGCCCAAGTGCCTGTGGGTGGCATCGCTGATGAGAGTCTTTGTGCTAGCTTGTCTGCATCTTAATGTGACAGCCAGGGCGCGTCACGTGCCAGGCATATAGAACTCAATTGCAGATGCTTTGTCCCATTTTCAGTGGTCGCAGTTCCGCCGGTTGGCCCCAGGGGCGGAAGAGGAAGCATCTCCGGTGCCGGAACAACTTTGGCAGATTGGGACCCTGGAATGATGGCATTGTTGCGTTCCTCGGTCGCGCAAGGCACATGGACGCTGTATCTGCGGGGATACTCCAAAGTGTGTGAGTTTCTGAAGGGGAGGGGTTGGGGGGAGGGGGAGTGGCAGATGCGATGCTAGGGGAGTTTGTAGTGTGGGCCAAAGGTGTAGGTTGGTCCAGGTCAGCAGTCCTTTCGGCATTAGCGGGATTTTCATTTTTCTGTAAGGCTGCAGGTTGGGGTAATCCCAGGGTTTCCTTCTTAGTGCGGCGCCTGTTGCTGGGGTAGGCAAAGGAGCGTCCCCCTGTACCAGATTGGCGTCAACCGGTTTCGCACGAGTTGCTGGTGCGGATATGGGAAGCGATGCCTGGGGTGGCGGCCTCTGACTTTCAGTCCATGTTGTTTAGGGCCTTGTTTGTCACAGCCTTTTTTGGGGCCTTTCGCGTTTGTGAGCTGGTGCCCCGGTCCAAGAAGCGTGAGGCTTTTGGGGGGTTGGATGTTAAGCATATTGTGCTGGCTGTGACGCAAGTGAGGTTATTTCTCCCCCAATCCAAAACTGAACAGTTGGGGAAAGGAGGATGGATGGTATTAAGGGCTATCCCTGCCTTGTGCTCATGTCCGGTGCAGAATGTGGCGTTGTACTTGCAATGGCAGCCCAGAGTACCGGGCTACTTCTTTGTGCACGAGGATGGGAAGCCGGTAACGCAGTTCCAGTTTACTGCAGTGCTTCGTATGGCTGTACGGTAGGTTGGCGGTGATGAGAGGCAGTTCGTGTCCCATTCCTTTAGGATTGGGGTGGCTACTAGTGCGGCAGCAGCCGGGCTTGAAGGAGCGGTGGTTCAGCGGATTGGGAGGTGGCGCTCTGGTGCTTATGTGGGCTATGTTCGCCCGGGAAAGTCGTGAATTGTGGGTTCTGGGTCTCATGTATCAACAGCTGGTGGGGGGCATTGGGGCGGCTGGGGGGGGGAGTGGGGGGACGTTAATCATTTTGCTCCTTTTGCAGGGTCCACTGCAGGTGGCACTCCGAGGAGTGTGGCGGCAGTTGGCGTCCACGTCCAAGGTGGCGAGTGGTGGATCCTGGGTCATTCCTTCATATATTGAGCGGAGCGTCGTGCCATCTCTCGTCCTCTCGGAGTGCACCTGGGCATGGCAACCGGCAACATGAGGCTGATTTGGATGGGTGAGCGTAGAATGCGATGGTGGCAGCTCCTTCCGTTTGTGCAGCGGAGGGCTGGACAGCGGCAGCGGCCGCTGGGGCTTCTGATTCACCTGGGAGGCAACGATCTTTCCAGCTGGACTTGCAGGCAGCTCATCCGTGCAGTCCAGAGAGACATTGGTTGGCTGCGGGAGTTCTTGCCAGAGGTGGTGATCATATGGTCAGACATCATTCCTTGCCCTGCTTGTCAATCACAGCATCGTTGGACTCAGGGACTGATCAAGATCAACAGACAGATTGGGTGATGGGTGCAGCAGACCGGAGGGGTGCAGGTGCAGCATCCTTGGGTGGATGTCAATTGTGCGGGTCTATATCGCACGGATGGGGTGCACCTTTCTCCTGTGGGCCAGGACTTATTGTTAAATGACTGGCAAGAGGCATTGGAGGAGTTGGTTGGTCGCAGCTTTGTTGGTGGGGGCGGCACAAGGATAGGCAGGCTACCTTGTGCCGGTGGCGGGGTATAAAGCTAGCCCTCGCCGAGACGGCAGGGCTTAATTAGAGTAAGGCACATTGGGGGGGGGGGGGCGAGACATCTTGGTTGGGGGTCTCTGCCCGGTAGATGGTAGTGGGGGCCTTTGCTACTAACATGGCAAGGCAGGCGACGGGGTAGGGGGGAGGATGATGCACCACCTTGCTAATAATATGGCGGTTGGGGGGCATCATCCGGATTGGTGGGGGGGGGGGTTATGTTGGGGTTGTTTATAAATGATGGGCCGGTTTTTATATATGGATAATAAAGCTGCAACCAAGGTTGATCCAGAATTGGTGTGAGTGTCCTCTGTGGAGGGAGAAGGGGGGGGGGTTTGTGGGCAAAGTTGTTGTGGATTGTTGGGGTATATTGAAGGCGAGGGGGAGGTCTCTGGGATACCCCGGTTAATGATCAGGGCCGCAGGGCCGGGTCCCAAGGCCGCCAGTAACCGGGTTCCCGGGCCCGACCCGCTGCCTCGTGCTCTGCACGTGGTTGATGAGGTGGGGTGAGAGGAGAGCGTGGCGTCATTTGAAATCACCCCACGTCAGCAGCGTGGGGCGATTTCATTGGCGGCACTGTGGGAGGGGGCGGGGCCAGCAGAGCCTGCTGGGAGCCACGGAGAGTCTCTCTCCGGCAGTTTCTGCGGGCAGCGGCAGCAAGTCCCTCCCACCCTCCCTGTCTTGTGGTTTGTATGAAGGGTTGTTGCAGCAGGGGGGGGGGGGCGAGGTATAAAGCTAGCCCTTGCCAAGATGGCGGGGCTTAAATAGAGTAAGGCGCATGGGGGGGGGGAGACATCTCGGTTGGGGGTCTCTGCCCGGTAGATGGTAGTGGGGGCCGGCCTTTGCTACTAACATGGCAAGGCAGGTGGCGGGGTAGGAGGGAGGATGATGCACCACCTTGCTAATAATATGGCGGGTGGGGGGCATCATCCGGATTGGTGGGGGGGGGGTTATGTTGGGGTTGTTTATAAATGATGGGCCCGTGTTGTGGGCCGGTGTTTATATATGGATAATAAAGCTGCGACCAAGGTTGATCCAGAATTGGTGTGAGTGTCCTCTGTGGAGGGAGAAGGGGGGGGGTGTGGGCAAAGTTGTTGTGGATTGTTGGGGTATATTGAAGGCAAGGTGTGGGGGGGGGGTCTTTGGGATATCCCGGTTAATAAAAAATGATGGCAGATAAAGATTAAATGGGCTATCCAGCCTGCACCTTCCATACCAACTAATATAGTCCCTTTTTTCCTTTGGAGATCTTATATGTTTGTCCCATGCTGTTTTTGAATTCAGATTCAGTCCTTGTCTCTTACCTCCACTGGGAGACTATTCCATGCATCTACCACAAATTACTTCTGAATCTATCTCCTTTCACCTTCATCCTATACCCCTTGTTGCAGAGCTGTACTTCATCAGGCTCTCCTGTGCTGTTATACCATGGACGTATTTAAACATCTCTTTCCTATCTCCCCTCTCCTGCCTTTCCTCCAAAGTATGCATATTGAGATCTTTAAGTCTATCCCCATATACCTTATGATGAAACCCACTGACCATTTTGGTAGCCACCCTCTGCACAGGCTCCATCCTGCTTATATCCTTTTGAAGGTGTAGACTCCAGAATTGCACACAATACTCTAAATGAGGTCTTGCCAAAAACGTATAAAGAAAGGGCCAGTGCTACTGTAGCAGCAGATAAGCATGCAATAAATAAATCCAGGAGTCTTTTCAAGGATCCAAGCCAGTTTAATGTGCACATGGCTCAAGCAATAAGCAATTTCAAAATGGCTGAGCAATGGCTTCTAGTAAAACAACAACTTTTATAGCTTTCTTGTCCATTCTAAGCATAGGCAAACTTTTCATTGGTCCCAGTACCCCTCTCACCCATCTATTGGTCCCCGGTACTGATATGGCTACCCAATCGGGACTCTGGTCTGGGCCCAGCACCTGGTTGCCCCCCTTCTAGTCCCAATTACAATGGTCAGTGTCTCCAACTTGTTACTTCTCTCCTCCAAGGTCGCTGAGCTTGTTAAAACATATGGGAAGCAGAGGCACTGTGACCTTGCTCTCTGCAGAGTTAATTAATTCCATAGAAGCATAGCACACCTTATCAGTACCAATTAAACTTGTTTTTCTTCTATTTTCCAAGTTTCGTTTCTGCTTAGCTATGTTCAGTTAAACTGAGTTAAGTTTCGATTCTTATAGCTACAGTATTCACAAGTGGGGGTTGGGACTCAGGCCTCACTTATAGGCCTTTCACAATAGTAAACCATACTAGGCCATAGCCTACCATATTCCTAGGCCATAGCCTACCACATTCCCCCCTTTGATTATTCTCACCCGCAAGTGAGAAAGGGTGAGAATCAAATCACATAATACTAGGTAAAGGTATCACTCTGTGGTATAGGGTAGTAAGTTCACATAGCTAATATCTTTGTAGCTGCCTTATGCTCTACAGTGTTATTAATAACTGAAGTTATCATTCGCAAGCAAAGTAGCAAGAAACAAGGGAGCAACAAGCAGATAGTCAAAGTCCATAGTTTGGCAAGAGTGGGAAAAAGAACTAAAGGATTAGAAGGTTCGGTTGCATCTTTGTTGTGCTGTCGTAAAGCTTCTGATTTAGACAGACCAGCTGTCCATCCTTCGTAGTAGATTGTGGTCCAGTCCAAACAAAACACAAACTGTCAACAATGGGGTGGGCCAATACCCACTCACTAGTAGTATTATGTAAATCAGTCTGATTGTATAGGATAGAATAGTTCAGTTCTTGCGTCTCCCAGGGCCACTGATCTCCCATCTTAGTTCCTCCACAATAGAAACAGTCAGAAGTGTGGAGACTAGATGCTATTGCTCCAGCAAGTTCAAGAAACAAGTTCTGGTGGTGGTATGAGGAATTGCAACGGTGGCTTGCATAGCCTTGTAGAAAGTCAAGATCTAGAACAACTTTTGGATTGGAGAGTATACCAATGCAAGTATAGGGAGAATGATAAAACAAGGTCTGAGTGACCTTCGGTCCAGTTCATGTTGTACTTATACAGGCTGCCCAGGGAGATAAGGCAAAAGTCATTTCAAAGCACTCCAAGGCTGCTATCACGATGAAACAGTAGAGAATCATGATGAAAGTTCTCTGAAGAATTAGTGCAAGTCTTTGAAAAAACCAGTGCAATCTGTTGATAATTCTTGACCACGAAGTCTTCTTCTTCTTTACTGTACGTTGACCTGTTTTGCTCTCAGTAGCATGCAACAGGTGTAGCGTTGATTGTAGATCCTCAAGCTTCCGCTGTACATGACCTTACCAATTTCATTGGTAGGAGTGTAGAGCTGTAGATTCCAGCGTATTTCAATAAACACAGTCCTTTTAGTTTGCACTGTCCTTGATCAAAATGGCACAAAGATTTTCAAATAATATAGTTCATAATACAGTCTCTTTCTGTTGATGATAATCTCTTCAGAATAAACAAATAGTCTCTTGAGATTCAGGAGTTCTATATTAGCACAGTCTCTCTTTTTGTTTTTAAAACTTCCTGAATTTTTTCAATTTGCTTGTCTTTGCAAAGTTAGCTGCAATGGAACTTCTGGATCTGTTCTGATGTTCACTGGTCTGGCTCTGGAGCTGCTGCTGATTTCACTCTGCTGTGATGAATCCAGGGTTCGAGTTCTGCAATTTTCACTGCTGTAGGGTTAACAAGATAACAACATAAGGTCCCTTCTAATGCGGTGTCAACGGTGTCTTTCTCCACTCTTTGATTCACACCGAGACTCCAGGCTTGAAAGGGTGCAGGCAAATTGATGGGTAATCGATTTTGTACCCAGGTATGAAGACTCTGCAAAACAGAACTTAAAACCAATAGTTTATGTCTAATAATTTCAGATCCTATCTGTCTCATATCTCCTTTTATTTCCTATACAATAGGCAGGGGTTGCGCATACAGAATTTCAAAAGGGAAAACTCCTAAAGACTTAGCAGGGGCTAAGTATATCCTAAGAAGGGCTATAGGAAGAACCTAGGGCCACTTCAGGTAAACCTCTTGGCAAAGTTTAGACAACTGAGATTTCAGGGTTCTATTCATACATTCTACTTTTCCTAAATTCTGAGATCTATAGGCAGTATGTATCTGTTAATATCAATATCTTGGGGCTATACTTAATGGACTTGCTTCCTAAGGTTATCCATCCTCATTCTTTGTACAGGGGCCCATATGCATGCAAGGTTGTAAGGGTATACTTGAAATCTGGGTACACATTTAGACAGGGCTCTTTTCCTATTGTTAGTGCTCTAGTGAGGACTATCAGTTCAGCTTTCTGTGGTGAAGTTTCTGGGGCCAGGGCTGAGGACTCAACTACCAAATCAGGGGTCATCACTGCATATCTAGCACAACAATGTCCATTGATGATGAAACTACCTTCAGCCACAAAGAAAGTCTGTTCAGGGTTCTCCAGAGGGACATCAGTCAAATCCAGGTGGCTTGAGAATACAGTGTCCATAATTTCTAAACAGTCATGATCAGGGGATCAAGACTAACTGATAACATAGCAGGATTGAAAGCTTGACTGACCCTTCAGTTGTATCTGGGGTTTTCACACAACATACTCTAATATTTCAACATTCATAGATTTGTTAGCTAGTAATTTCCTTTGTGTTTCATAATGGTTAGAACAGAGTGTGGTACAGTAACTTGAAGATTCTATCTCAAAGTGATTTTTCTTTTAGTTTTTGCTTACTAGGAAGGCTGTAGCTGTAACAGCTTCTCAAATAAGGTCCAAGAGATTGAGTCAACACTCCCAGAACATTTCCTTGCGACTCATGAACATAGAGACTGCAAGGTTTTCTGGACATCGGGTAGACCCAGAACTGGTGATAACATCAGAGCGGTTTTCAAAGATCAAAAGACTGCATTCCTATTCAAGTCCCCATTCCAATGGAGACTTTTTCATTCCTTTGGTAGCTTGATACAATGTGATACAATGGTTTTGCTAGCAGCGCAAAATTGGGGATCCATATACAACAGTACCCTGTGGCACCCAAGAAGGCTCTCACTTGCCTCCTGGTGGTTGGAGTAGGAATACTGCATACAGCTGCTTTGCGTTCTGGTAAGGGTTCCAGGCGTCGAATTCCGCTGGACAACTGGAATCCTAGGTATTTAACTTATTTGACATAATTATGCTTTGGCTCTTGAGACTTTGTATCCAGCCTCATTAAAAAGGTGCAAGAGTTCACTGGTGGCTGGTGGACATTCACTTTCTGAGTTGGTGGTTATGAGCAAGTTGTCCACATATTGAAGTAGAATTTTTTCTTTTTTTTTTTTTTTTTTTTCCTTGAGTTTCTGGATAACTTGTCAAATCTTTTGCTGAGTGAGGCGAGTTCTTGAATTCTTGAGGTAATCTTGTCCAGATGAGTTGGCCCCGCCTCCTTGTAGTGGGGTCTTGGGCTAAGCGTATGCAGAAAAAAACATCTTTTTAAGTCCAGAATGATGAAATGTATAGCTTCAGCAGAGATCAGTTCCAAGAGAATATAAGGATTTTGGTACCACTGGTTGTATAGTTTCAGCTGCATCATTCATTCTTCTTAGATCCTGCACTGGGCGGTAATCACCTGTCCCAGGCTTCTTGACTGGCTTGAGGGTGACAATGGCAGGGGCTATGTTCTTCGCTAGGCCAGGTGGATTATCTTCTGCCCATCCTCCAGGTGGGGCTATGAGGTTGGTAAGTGTACAGCTTGTTGCTTTGGATGCAGGTGAATAGAACCGCCATTCTTCTTCTTGGGGACAGTTTGAGTTTCATTTTTTTCTTCCTTCAACAGAGGATATCTGTGCTTGAAGCTTTGCAAGCAGATCTCGGCTCCAAAAATGGAATAGGGCATTCAGGCATATACAGGAACTGGTACATTATTATTATTATTATTTTTTCTAGTTCACACATGTGGTTCTGCAGAAAAGGCTTTGCGAGAAAAACACAGGGGCTACTGGCTTTAGTATTCTGCTCCTGTATCCCCCATAAAAGTCCATATATTGGTCCCCTATTTTTCAGACTGACTCCTGGGGACCCAGGGAAACTGGAGAGTCCGGTCTGGCCTAGTCTTCATCCATGCTGTAGCCCTCTTCGGCTGCCACTCACGCTATAGCTGCTTCACTCTCGTGCTGAAACACTGTGCTTGGTTTATTGTTTTATGACTTTGCAATCAAGTACTCCCTCGGGAGTCAAGATATGGGCATTCACTTCTCTAATGTCCTTCTTTTTCTATAATGGGCGCACTCACACCCAGTTTTCACATCCGCTGCCCCTTCGATTAGGAAAACCTCCACATCATCCAACTAAAATATCTGTTCTCTTTTTCCATCTTACAATTTTTACATTCTCTGTCCTTCTTCAACAATCCACATACTTTCTGATAAACTTTCATTTAACCATTATGCCCGCAAATTCATCCAGTTCTCTGCAATTTCCGTTCATTAGTTCAATCAAGTCCTAAAACTTCTCAGTGCAGTTTTTTTTTTTCAGTTCTAAACAAGTCTGGTCAGCTGACTTTCACTTCTAGTCCGGAGGGGGTGGACATTCCCCTGTTGCGGAGGTAGCTAGCAAACTACTTGGGAATCTGTAGGGAGAAGTCATCCCCCCCCCGCCCCCCCCCCCCCCCCCTTGTTCCAGGCTCTGCCCGGGATGATGGCAGAGCTGAGGGAAATAAACAGGCAGGATTTTTTTTTTTTTTTTTTTTAAACATTTAACCAAGAATCCTATGTAGGGGAACTATTCTCTGTACAATCTGATAAACACGGGAAACTACGGGGCCATGAAGTAACTCTGGAATCTGCATGGACTCTGACCCCCCTTCCTCCCCCCATGGTGACGTAGTTAACAACAGACAGAAGGCGGTCTGTCAGGCTGCATTTTCCTGTGACTAGGCATAATAATCTCATTCTAAATAAGTACAATTTAGATAAATTCCTTCAAATATAAAACTATTTTTTTTGCAACATGTTATAAACAACAATCCCAACAGAGAGAACTATTACGTATGGCTGGAAGAAACTAGCTGCCAGCCGTAATCTGCACTTAAGGTGAATAACGTCTCTGCAAAAGATTACAGTTTAGGAAGGAGATATTCAAAAGACATTCCGGATACTTTTTTCAATAAAGCGGGTGGACATCTAGAACACAAATACACATTTTCCTTCCTAGTTCATTTTATTAACAATAAACATGTCTTCTATGAGGCGCTTGCTGTATCAGGAACGAAAAACTCATACACGATTAACCCCTCATTCACTCAGGATTCAAAGCACTTTTTAAGTTGCGATCTGCAAAGTCCTGTCAGTGTTCTTAACCACGGCTTTGTAGGGCAAAGGGAAAATACAAACATCCTTTCCTATTGAAACCGGAGACCTACATGATTTCTGCTCGCTTGATCTGTACAGGAATTCGAGCAGGAATTTAACCCTTTCCCGGCTAAGTACAATTTAAAGCAATCACTAGAAAACTAATTATAAATTCATCTCCTATCACATTTTGAATGAATCCTTTATTTTAAACAAGTAAGAAACTTTTCAATCGGGAACTGCGGTTTCATATTTTTTTTTTTTTTCTGTCCTCTTGCTGTGTGGCTCGTTGGAAACAGCTTAGCTGTTCACACACACACACACACACACAGAGAGACAGAGACATGCCGGCATTCCAGGCTAAGCCCCAAAACTATTGGGACCCACAATCCTGACTAAACATTCTTATTAAATGATATATAAATGATATATATTACATAACCACAGCAGAAGGAACATTATTATTAAACTAACAGCATTGAGATTTAAACCTGAACAGAGTTAGAAAGACACTGCACATTCTTTCCTTCAGACACGCCCCCTGTCAGTTTTTCACACTGTGCAGTAGGAAGGCAAACTGGGTCAGACCAGCTTTTGGATTTTTAAAATAACTCTAGATGTTTGCGTCTTCTTTCTGCTTTACTAATACAATTTCTTAATCAGTGAACTGTCACAAATTACTCAACAGAATACTCTCACATTTATAACAGAAGGGAAACTCGTGGTTTCAACAGAGAACAAAAAACATACAGGCAGACAATACACAAACGCTTCACAATCATGCTAGCAACGTATCTTAGAATGCATTCCTTTCTATCTATTCTGACTAGTCTTTTTCCCAATTACAAAAAGGATGAGGGTTTCACCCGGCGAATTCCCATGCGGGGTTACTCGGCCCTTCCTTGAGAGCTCTCTTACCAATTCCCAATATCTCGAGATTACAAATTCCAAGTTCCACTGGCAGTACTGCTCTTTCTATTTCTGTCTAGACATACCAAAAACCCAGTCCTGTCTGCTCTGACCAGGCTGAATCATGATTCTCTATAACAGCTGTACCTAGCGAATACTCATGCAAGGATTTTCAAACAAAGACTTAAGTCTTACCAAAGTTTTCAAACTGCAGTTCTAACTCATCTGTCTAGACAGGTTTTCAAAACTATACTTACCAGATCTGGTTCCCAAGCTTCTGAGTTGGATCCTGGACTCCCCCGGGTCGGAAGTGTTGGCCAGCTGGACTCAGTGCCTGCCGAGGCCAGGCAGAACTCCCTCCGATACAAGAGGATCGGTGGGCCCAGGGAAATTCCCCTGCGTCGGATTGGCATGGTTCCAACTGGACCAAACCTCAAGGCGAATTACGTGGATTTATTCACTTGAACACTATCCACCACTCGCACTTCCAGGCCAACGCACCAAGAATGTAGCAGCAGATAAGCATGCAATAAATAAATCCAGGAGTCTTTTCAAGGATCCAAGCCAGTTTAATGTGCACATGGCTCAAGCAATAAGCAATTTCAAAATGGCTGAGCAATGGCTTCTAGTAAAACAACAACTTTTATAGCTTTCTTGTCCATTCTAAGCATAGGCAAACTTTTCATTGGTCCCAGTACCCCTCTCTCACCCATCTATTGGTCCCGGTACTGATATGGCTACCCAATCGGGACGCTGGTCTGGGCCCAGCACCTGGTTGCCCCCCTTCTAGTCCCAATTACAATGGTCAGTGTCTCCAACTTGTTACTTCTCTCCTCCAAGGTCGCTGAGCTTGTTAAAACATATGGGAAGCAGAGGCACTGTGACCTTGCTCTCTGCAGAGTTAATTAATTCCATAGAAGCATAGCACACCTTATCAGTACCAATTAAACTTGTTTTTCTTCTATTTTCCAAGTTTCGTTTCTGCTTAGCTATGTTCAGTTAAACTGAGTTAAGTTTCGATTCTTATAGCTACAGTATTCACAAGTGGGGGTTGGGACTCAGGCCTCACTTATAGGCCTTTCACAATAGTAAACCATACTAGGCCATAGCCTACCATATTCCTAGGCCATAGCCTACCACACTACCATTAGGTGAATTAGGCAGTTGCCTAGAATGCCGGCCTTCCAGGGGTGCCCATTGCCGCCTCTGTCACCCTTCTCCAGGACCAACAGCAGTAGAACTAGCCACAGACAGCCACAGGGAGCTTACTTTCAAGCTTTGCCGCCACAGGGCTGTTTGCTTGCACCCCTATCGAACTCTGGATGCCAATATCCTGTTTGCATGGGAAGTCGGCATTGAACTTCAGAGTGCCTCGTCTCCTACTATCACCTCTTTCATCCTGCTGGCCATTCCTCTCCCTAGGCACCCAAGCATCCTTCTGGCTCTTCAGTTGCCTTTTCTACCTATTTAGCTATTTTAAGATAGTCAGACACCATTATGCCCAGGTTCCACTCTTCTTTTGTGGACTTCAGAAGTACTGCACCCCTATACTGTACCGCTCCCTAGATTTTTCAGCCCAAATACATGACCCTGCACTTTTTAGCATTAAATCTCAGCTGCCAAATTCTCAAACATTCTTCAAGCTTTGCTAGATCCCTCCTCATGTTAGGTACACCTTTCTGGGTGTCTACTCTATTGCAGATTATTGTCAGTATTCAAGATGGGATCTCATCTTGATTAACGCTACCTCAGAGATGAACTGCATGTGAGCTTTCTCATAGAGTTTCTGAAGAACTGATAAATTAGCAGATAAGTGTTGTGTCTGTTTTTCTAAATATACATTGATGTGGGATTTTTTTTTTTTAAGGAGCTTGAGCATAAATGAACATGAAAGGATTTGCATATTATAATGGACATTAGAATAGACAATGTGATATTTGGTGAACACTGGTGTTTATAGAGATATGGCACAATAAGGACAATATCCAGTGTTTTCACTGAAGATCTGTACGTGTTATACATATACATATAGATAAAGTTGATGAAGGTATTCAATAAAGTGAGAAATGCATTAAGAGACCTCTTGGGTTTTGTTATATGCAGTCTGAGCAGGTAAGACCATTCATACAGCACCTAACAGCTTGATCGGATCCAAATATGCAAAAAGTGCTAAACTATGAAAGTAAATGTCCAGAATCTGTCTCCATCATCAAACTGGGACAAGCGATCTGACGAGTAGAAGGAATGAATGAGAATCCACAAGCACACACACGGAAGGAAGTAACAGAATTTGCAAAACAAGAGAAACTCTTTAAAGAATTGGATCAGCAAACAAGGAAAAACAAGTGGCAAATGAACAAATACAGTGGGAAATAGAGTGTTACTCCAGGAATGCTTTGTCGATCAAGAACAGACACATGAATGGTTAAGGAGAGGTGAACTGAAACCGAAGGATGAGAGGTTGGTAGTTGCCGCCCAGGACAGTAGATTATGGATGAGATGATTTACAGTGAGCATTGAAAAAACTGTAAAAACAGACTGTGAGAAACAGCTGGAAACCGTGACTCATCTCATAGCTGGCTGTGAAGTTCTCATTGCAGAAAATTTCTATACAGAAAGGCACAATAAAATAGTATGCCTCATCTACTGGAAACTCTGTAAACACTACAACATCTCTGTGACTGAAAAGCACTGGGATCATGACACTAAAAGAATTACAGAGAATGAAGAGATTAGGATCACCTGGGATGCTCACATTCCGATCGATAAAATGATGGATATGAGGAAGCCGGATAGAGTGGTAAAGGAGAAAAACACCAGAACGACATTGATTAGCGAGATGTTAGTTCCAAGCAACTACTTTGTGAATCGCGCTGAGAGGGAGAAAATCTCCAAGTACCAAGCAATGCAATCGGAGACCACAAAAATGTGGCAGAAAGATAGCGAGTTATTTCTCATCATGCTGGGTGCCATTTATTTTTTTATTTTTAACCAGTTTTCTATACCGCCTTATCCTTCAATCAAAACGGTTTACATTGTAACTTCACTGTGTACAATAAACTCTGAGTGGTGGGGGGGGGGGCAAATAGGCATGCAGGATCTGATAACAAGTTTACTTCAGTAGCAGATGTGTCTTCAGTAGCAGACTGGCTAACCTACTAAAGAGGGCTTTAAACTAGATTCATTGGGGATGGGTGAAGAAAGCCCCCAGGTAAATGAAATATTAAATACCTTTATGGAAATGGGTAAAAGGGACAACATATGGAAAGCAATCTGTATGAATGCCTGTAGCATGGGAAATAAGAACCGAAATGTCGAGGCTTTAATGGGAGAGGCTGACTTGGATTTAGTGGCAGTAACAGAGACATGGTTCACAGACAACCATGACTGGGATGTAACTATACCGGGCTAAACTTTATTCACAATGGACAGGGGAGGAGGAGTGGCACTATATGCAAAAAATAATATTAAAGCTATGGAACTACAGGGCTTAAGAGGGAAAGAGGAGGCACTATGGGTTAAACTAAAAAGAGGGAAACAGAAAGCTATTTGCATTGGCATGATATACAGACCTCCCTCATTGGGAGAAGAGGTGGACAAAGAGTTAATTGAAGGCATACGCAGCATTGTCAGGAAAGGGGAAGTGCTATTGATAGGGGATTTCAATATTCCAGATGTTGATTGGCACATCCCTGCTGCAGTATCATCTGGAAGTAGGGAGATCCTGGATTCACTACAGGGAGAACTATTCAGGCAACTGGTAACAGACCCTACACGTGAAGGGGCCATACTGGACTTGGTACTTACCAATGGTGAAAGTGTTTCTGATGTTATAGTGGGGGATCATTTCACATCCAGTGATCATCAGATGGTGTGGTTCAGTATTAGGACTAGGGCTGATAAAATCCATTCAAAAGCGAGGGTCTTAGACTTTAGGAAAACTAACTTCGCCAAGATGGGCCAATACCTCAGGGAGTTGTTAGTGGGATGGGAACAGTTGGGGGATGTAGAAAAAAAGTGGGCAAAACTGAAAACGGATATTTTCAAGGCAACCAAACTTTTTGTTAAAATGGTAAATAAAGGCAAAAGGAAAAGGAGATCGCTATGGTTTTCGAAAGAGGTAGCTGAAAAGATGAAGAAAAAGGGAGGCCTTCATGAAATACAAGAGATCACAGAGAGAGGAAGAGAGGCATCTATATTTGGAAAAACTTAGAGAAGCTAGCAAAGTAGTCAGGAAAGCAAAGATTCAAAAAGAGGAGGAAATAGCCAATTCAATAAAATGGGGGGATAAGACATTTTTCAGATATGTTAGTGAGAAGAGGAAGGGCAAAAGTGGCATTGTCAGACTCAAGGGTGAAGGGGAGGAATATGTAGAAGCTGATGAGGATAAAGTGGAAATGCTTAACAAATATTTCTGTTCTGTGTTCACAGATTAAGAACCAGGAACAAAACATCAGAAAATGCCCACAAACAAGAACAGAAGCGAGGGGCATCTTGAACAATTTTCAGAAGACTGTGTTCTTGAGGAGCTAGCTGAATTTAAAATAGACAAAGTGATGGGACTGGATGGGATACACCCTAGAATACTGAGGGAACTTGGGGACGTTCTAGCAGCAACACTGACTGACCTTTTCAATACCTCGGAGTTTGGAGTGGTGCCAGAGGACTGGAGAGAGACACATGTGTTCCCTTTACACAAAAGCGGAAGTAAGGATGTGGTTGAAAACTACAGGCCGGTTAGTTCAACCTCGGTGGACGGTTAGTTCAACCTCGGTGGTGAGTAAGTTATTGGACGCGCTGCTGAATAAGAAAATAGTGAGGTTTCTGGATCCAAGGCAGCTTGGGTTAGAAATTGGTAGAGTGGGAGGCGACAAAGAGTACAGGTAAATGGAGTTCAATCTGAGGAGAAAGAGGTTACCAGTGGTATGCGCCAGGGCTGTCCTTGATCCAATTCTTTTTAACATCTTTGTTAATATAGTGGAAGGGCTGTCGGGTAAGGTTTGCCTCTTCGTGGATGATACCAAACTCTGCAATAGAGTAGACACCTAGGAAAGGGATCTAGCTAAGCTTGAAGAATGGTCTAGAATTTGGCAGCTGAGATTTAATTTTAAAAAAAGCAAGGTCATGCATTTGGGCTGCAGCAATCCAAGGGAGCGATATAGTATAGGTGGTGAAGTACTTCTGTCCACAAAAGAAAAGCGGGACCTAGATGTGATTGTGTCTGATGATCTTAAAATAGCTAAACAGGTAGAAAAGGCAAAGCAAAAGCTAGAAGGCTGCTTGGGTGCATAGAGAGAGGAATGGCCAGCAGAAGAAAGTAGGCAATAGTGACTGTGTATAAGTCTTTGGTGCGACCTCATTTGGAATATTGTGTGCAATTCTGGAGACCGCACCTTCAAAGGATATAAACAAGTTGGATCGGTACAGAGGGTGGCTACTAAAATGCTTAGTGGTCTTCATTATAAAGTATATGAGGACAGACTTAAGGATCTTAATATGTAAACTTTAAAGGAAAGGCGGGATAGAGCTGATATGATTGAGATGTTTAAATATCTCCATGGTATAAATGCACAGAAGGAGAGCCTCTTTCGATTGAAAGCAAGCTCTGCTACGAGTGCCTTAGGATGAGGGTGAAAGATGATAGACTCAGGAGTAATATGCAGAAATATGTTTTTATGGAAAGAGTGGTAGATCCATGGACTAGTCTCCCAGCGGAGTTGGTAGAGATGAGGACAGTGTCTGAATCCAAAAGACCATGGGGCAAACACAGAGGATCTCTAAAGGAAAAAAGTGGACTGTTGTAATGGTTGATATGGAAAGGCAGACTAGATAGACCATGTGGTCTTTTTCTGCCAATATGTTTCTATGTTAACTTATGTACATTACAACATCTAAGGCATAACATATGTATCAATTACTACTACTACTGAGCATATGTATAGCACTACAAGTCATACTCAGCTCTGCACAGACATGTAAGAGACAGTCCCTGCTGATCAGAGCTGACAATCTAGTCAAGACAAACACAGAAGGTATAGGCAGGAATAAAACAAGGGGAAAGAAAAAGGAGATCAGGTGAGTCAAAATCCAAAAGCAGCAGCAAAGAGGTGAGTTTTCAGCCTGGATTTGAAGAGGGTTAGAGAAGGTGCCTGGCGTACAGACACAGGTAGTTTGTTCCAGGCGTAAGGTGCAGCAAGGTGAACGGAGCGAAGTCTGGAGTTAGCAGTAGAAGAGAAGGGCACAGATAGAAGCAGTTTGCTAGAAGAGCGGAGTTCCCGAGGGGGGTTGTAAGGAGAGATAAGAGAAGAAACGTAGCGAGGAGCCGCAGAGTGAATGCATTTATAGGTCAGCAGGAGAAGTTTGAACTGGATGCGGAAACGGACAGGGAGCCAAAGAAGTGACTTGAGAAGAGGAGTAATATGGGCATGACGAGGCTGGCGGAAGATTAGCCGTGCAGCAGAGTGTTAAACAGATTGAAGGGGAGAGAGATGATTCAAAGGGAGACCAGCAAAGAGTAGGTTACAGTAGTCAAGACGGGATGTGATTAAGGAGTGGATAAGCGTTTTAGTAGTGTGTTCAGAAAGGAAAGGGCAGATTTTGCTGATGTTACAGAGAAAGAAACGGCAAGTTTTAGCTATCAGGTTTCCTCCCCTCTTCTACACTACCCTGAATCCCTTCTGCTTCACTTGCATACTTCACCCTCTATCTACATTCTTCTTGTTTACTCTCCTCCAGCGCTCCGTTCCGATTTATGGGAATCCCTTCTCTTAACTATTTCTGATCTCTCCCTTGCTTTCCCACACCTACTCATAGCTGGAGATTTCAATAGCCGCCTAGATTCCCCTGTTTCCTCCAGGGATCACGCCTTCATCTCCTTCCTGCAGGACCTATCTTTATCACAACACACTCCCTTTCCCACTCATCTTGCCGGTCATACCTTAGACCTACTTCTTACCTCCTCCTCTCTTCCTCTCACCCTCCATGATTTCTGCTCACGGCCATTGCCTTGGTCCGATCATTATTGTCTCTCTCTGCCTCCTGTGCCTTTCCCGGGGCCTCATCCCCTCCCCCCTTCCCACCTAAGTCCCCTCCCCTTCGTTACTCGCGTCTTATAACTCCACTCACTCTCCAGCAATTCCCCCCTGCTACTCAACTATTGCCTACTGACTTTACTTCCCTTTCCCCTAGCTCTCAAGCCTCCCTTTGGTCCTCTACCCTCTCTGCCACTCTTGACCATCTTGCTCCCTTGCATCCCCGTCCACCACATCATCGTCCGGCGCATCCCTGGTACCACAGTGGATTGCGTCTCCTTCGCACCCATCTTCGCAAGGCAGAGCGATCATGGCGCAAGGCTCCCTCCCCAACCTCTCTTGCTCTTTTCAAAGTGAACTCATCATACTATCGGTCACAGGTTCACTTAGCCAAACGTTCATACTTCTCCAATTCCATTGCTAAGGCCCCTAACCAGACTCGACACCTGTATACTACCCTCAAATCCCTCTCTTCTATACATACCACAACTCCCGCTACTACATCCCAACCCTCTCCTCCTCCCTCCCATCTGGCATCCTTTTTCAATGACAAAATCTCATCCTTGCGAGCCTCTTTACCTCACTGTCCCGCTCCTGTCCACTCACCCCCCCCTGCTGCATCGCCTCCCCCCACCTTTCACCTTTCTCATACTTGGGCTTCTTTCTCTTTGCCTACCACCTCAGAATTGCATCATCTTCTCTCCTCCTCCAGGAAAACTACCTGCTCTCTTGACCCTATTCCTTCCTCCTGGCTACTAACTCCCTCCCTTTCACTTCTCCCCTATATTCTCTCTATTTTTCACTCCAGTCTTTCCACTGGGACCTTTCCCCGTCCTTGGAAACACGCCCTAATACGTCCCATTCTAAAAAAGCCCTCCTTGGATCCTCTGGTTCCCGCACATTATCGCCCAGTCTCCAATCTCCCTTTCCTCTCCAAGCTTCTTGAAAAACTAGTCTTTGCACAGCTTACTCACCACCTTGACTCCATCCACTTTCTTCACCCCCGACAGTCAGGATTTCGTACCGGTCATAGTGTAGAAAACACCTTACTTGCCTTCACCAATGCACTGCACGTTGCCCATGAGCACGGGGATATCTCAGTGGCTGTAGCACTCGATCTATCTGCTGCATTTGACTTAGTGGACCACTCCCTTCTTCTTCTTCGCCTACGGGAAGCAGGTCTCTGTAGTGTTGTCCACCGCTGGTTTCATTCTTTTCTTTCCTCCCGGTCTTGCACTGTTCTCTCCTCTTCTCCTTCAACCCCCTCCTCTGACCCATTTCCGCTCACTTGTGGTGTTCCCCAAGGTTCAGTCTTAGCACCTCTGCTTTTCAACCTTTTCCTGGCCCCCCTTGCTCTGCTAATTCAGCAATCCGGAATATCGGCATTCTACTATGCCGATGACATTGTCCTCCTTCACCATACTTCCCCCTCCTGTCCAGATCTCTCCCCATTGAACTCCTGCCTCACTACAGTAGCCTCCTGGTTGACACAAAACTGCCTTCACCTTAATCTCACCAAAACTATCGCAATTTGGTTCTCTTACGGTAATTCACCTCCCTCACTAGCGCCTTCTTTCTCCGGCACCCCCGTTCCCCTAGTCTCTACCTTCCGGTATCTTGGAGTCCACTTCGACTCAGATCTCTCTTTTAAAGCCCACGTCTCTCACATTACTAAAACTTCCTTCTTTTACCTCCGCCAAATTCGAGCAATACGTCCTTTCCTTTCCCCAGCAGCCCTTACTACTTTACTTCTGTCACTGGTCATGTCACGGGTGGATTTCTCTAACTCGGTTCTCATAGGCCTCTCCAAATCCCAACTTGCCCGCCTCCAGAGGATCCAAAATACCGCTGCCCGTCTTCTTACTTACTCCTCTTCCCGGGACCACATCACACCTTTACTCCTTCACCTCCACTGGCTACCCGTTCCCTTCCGCTCTCAATACAAATTGCTCTCCCTAGTGCACAACATCCTCCACACTAATACTCCACAGTACCTAGCTGACCTCATATCTTTCCACTCCCCCAGGCATACACCCCGTTCTTTCCATCTCAATCGCCTCACTCTCCCTTCACCTTCCCTTGCCCACCTACAATTTACACGATCCTCTGCCTTCTTTTTCATAGGACCTGCCTTGTGGAATTCACTTCCCTCATCCCTCCGTCTTGAACCTAACCATAGCACCTTCAAGAAGGACCTAAAAACTCACCTCTTCTCTACAGCATTCGGTCTTCCCTCCCCCTTGTGTGACTTCTCCTAGACTTTATCCCCTTTTGTATGCATCCTCTTCTGTCTTGTCCTGTGTTTTCTCTCTGTTTCTTTTCTCCTGAAACCATTGTAACTTCTTTTCCGTTTCTATGGCCTCGAGCCGTCCTCTTTAATTTTGTATCTTGTACACCGCTTTGCTTGTTTCAGAAAGGCGGTTTATCAAATAAAATTACCATAACCATAACCATAACCAGAGGAGTCAAAGACGACACCCAGATTGCGGGCTGAGGAAACAGGAAGGAGTACAGAGTTATCCACAGAGACTGAGAAAGGAGGAAGAGGAGGAGAGGTTTTAGGGGGAAAGATAAGAAGTTCAGTCTTGGCCATGTTCAATTTCAAGCGGCCGTGAGACATCCAGGCATAAATATCAGAGAGGCAGGCAGAGATCCAGGTCTGGATTGCCGGAGAGATTTCAGGCGTAGAGAGGACCGTGGCATTGGATAGTCATCATTCATTCGTGGTCTGGAATTGTCAGATAGGTTAAGATAGTTCCATTTATGAGAGGCTATGTGACGTACCCTGAGTGGTTTGTGTATAGGAATGTTTTAAGCCTCTTAAGGAAGTCTTTATGTCTATCATTGATTGTATGTCGTCTGGAAGAGAGTTCCACAGTGCAGTGTCATATACTGTTAATGCTTTTCGGGATGTGGATTGTTTAGATTTTTGGTATTCGTTAGGCATGATAATCATATGCTTGTTGAAGTTTCTGCTAGGTTGTGAGCCTGGATCTTTTATGATGAGATTTTGTAAGATGTCAGCTGAGGAGTTATATATGATTTTAAAGATGTTTATTGTTGTCTTGAAACTGATGCAAGAATGTATCGGAAGCCAATGCAATTGGTTGAGTATGCGGATGATATACTCTTATCTGGATGTTCCTGTGATAATTCGTGCTGCTGTGTTTTGCGCTATATGGACTGGAAGGATGGCTTGTTTTGAGATCCCCTGGTAAAGTGAGTTGCAATAATCAAGTATAGGGGTGATTACTGCTTGACAAATTGTTTGAAAGTGTTCTTGGCTTATGAGTGGCTTTAGTCTTCTGATAATTTTCATTTTGTGGTTGGCATTAGCAGTGGTCTTATTTATATGGGAAAGCATGTTGAGTCTTTGGTTCAGGGTGATCCCCAAGTATCGGACCCCATTTTTTACTGCTATGGACCTTTGTAGGATATTGATTGATTGTGGTGGGATGAAAGATGTGTTTCTTGTGAAGAAGAGTGCTTCAATTTTCATGTAGTTACATAGAAACATAGAAACATGATGGCAGAAAAAGACCACATGGCCTATCTTGTCTGCCCTTTCATATTAACCACTACAATTGTCCCCTTTTTTCCTTAAGAGATCCTATAGAAACATAGAAACATGCTATCCTGTGTACGAAGTACCCAAGTTGATCCTTTGTTGACTTTATCCATAGGACAGGACATGGATCTGCTGGTGATGTAGTAAGGGGAGGATATTATATAGTTGACAGATAGATTTTTTTGCTGAGTCAAGTAATCATGTTCTCCATGCATTTGGATATGGCTGAGCTGTTTGGATTGTGTATATCGTTTGGGGCTTATACCATGATATTGTCGGCATATTACCAGTACTGGATTTTGTACTTCTTGATGATTTCGCAGATAGACTGTATATAGATGTTAAATAAAAAAGATGAGATTGATGATCCCTGGGGTACTCCTTGTTGTATAGGGAATGGTGTGGATCTGTTTGTTCCACATTTGAGCTGTTGTTGGTTACTGAGGTAGGATTGGAACCATCTTAAAGTGGTGTTGTGAAGGCCAATTTCTTGGAGACATTACAGCATGATGGCATGGGATATAGTGTCAAAGGCAGATGATATATCCAGAAATACAAGGATGTAACTTGTTTTGATGTTATCTATGCCTCTGATGATACTGTCAAAGAGTGATGACAAAAGTGTTTCTATGCCATGGTTGGGCCTGAACCCATGCTGATATGGGTCCAATGGTGCATGGTGGTCTATGTGGTCTTGTAATTGTCATTGGACTGCTTTTTCTATTAGTTTAGCAATAAATGGCAGGCTGGAAATTGGGCGATATGCCACTGGGCCATTTTTGTTGAGAGATGAACTCTTGAGTATTGGTCGTATGGTTGCCTGTTTGAATGATGCTGGCATATATCCTTGGGCGAGAGACGAGGCTGCTATCCTGTGTATGAAGCACCCGAGTGGATCCTTTGTTGACTTTATCCATAGGACAGGACATGGATCTGCTAGTGGTGTAGTAAGGGAGGATATTATATCCTCTATTTGCTGGATAGATGGTGTACTGAATTCTCCCTACATACCTATGCGGGTTGACTTTTGCGCATAGCCCCCCCTTATTTAAGACTTAATGACTTAATTAAGAGGAATTTCCAAGCACACCTTGATAAATTATCCATACATGTAACATCATATGAACTCCAGAGGGAGGCTGTCTTTGGCATGATGCAAATACTATGTCAAGCATTAGCAGTAAATTTGAGAGACTGAGAACATACTCCACATACCCTGGCTTAGAAGTGAGGTTCATGACTGTCATGTATGCACAAAATTCACCCTTTTGGAGAAACTACTCTGTCAGCAGGGTTGGCCTGTCTATTAGGGGGAATTAGGCGTCCACATAGGGTGGCAGATCTCTGTAGGTGGAAGGCCATGTGCTTCGGCACACATGACCTGTCACCTCCCTGCACACCAAGCTGCACTACCCTTCCCTCCCCATGCTGAGCCACCCCCCTCTGCTGCTGATTCTGATGACAAAGTTGGGGGGGGGGGGTGGCTAGGCTCAGTGGCAGGCCATGTGCTTCGGCACACATGGCTTGCTGCTTCTGAACCCTGAAGTTATATCAGAAGGGGGTCAGAAGTGGCAGGCCATGTGTGCTGAAGCACATGGCCTGCAGCCGAGCCACACCCCCCTCAAACCCGCTGCCGGAATCAACAGTAGCATGGATTAGCATGATGGGGGGGGGGGGATGTCTTGGGGGTCGGCATGGCCGGGGCTTCTGCCTAGGGCAGCAGAAACCCTTGGGCCAGCCCTGCCCATCAGAAACATTTAATAGTTACATCAGTTAACTTTCTATTTCTTCCTTTCCAGTCCTGTCTAATTATTTTTGCTAAAAGAATGAGTATAGAAGCCCTTTTACTTATGTCTGGTAACTGGTTAACATGCTTTTTAATGCATGGCAACTGGCAGCCAGGAAGACTAACATGGGCGCATACCAGCAACTGCATGTTAACGTGCACAGTAATTGGACATCGTACAATTGGGTGGCAAATAGGTGAAGTGTGGGCATGGAGAGCACATTGCCGCTGGCATGAGAGCAATTGCCATGCCCTTACGAGAAATATAGCAATTAGCACAAGTGCACCTAAGGACAGCTCTACAGGTGTCATTAGGCAGATTCACATTAAGTGCACTGTATATCTGCGTTCATGATTGTGTGCTGACTCCCACGAACATGATAGAAATGCCCCCCACAAAGCATGAGGAGTGCCCTTAATGCGCAATGGTTAAGTGCACATTGTGCGGTAAGTATTTATTTATCTTGTCTCCATAGTATATTTTAGTGTGTGCCTGAATTATTCATAATTTGGAAGGTTCTTCCATTATTTCAATACAATGCCTCTGAAGACTGGGCAAACCTTCCGAGGTGGACATGGCAAGAGAGGTGGGAAGTGGGTACTAGTCAAACTTTCAAGGTTTAATGGGAGAAAGCCAACATGGGTTTAGCATAGGAAAATCTTATCTCACTAATCTGTTATATATTTTTGGAGGTGTGAATAAACAGGTAAATAAAGGTGAACTGAAAGGTGTATGTGGATTTTCAGAAAGCCTTTGACAAGGTCCCTAATGAAAGACTCTTGGCAAAATTAAAAAGTCATGGGATAGGAGGCAGTGTACTATTGTGGATCAGGAACTGGTTAAAACATAGTAAATAGAGAGGAAAGCTAAATGGCCAATTTTTGCAATGTAAAAGGTTAATAGTGGAGTACCCCAGGGATCTGTGCTGGGCCCACTGCTTTTTAACATATTCATAAATAACCTGGAAATCGGAATAATGAGTGAGGTGATCAAATTTGCAGATGACACAAAATTATCCAAAGTTGTTAGAACAGAAAAGGATTGTGAAATTTTTCAAGAGGACTTTGATAAATTGGGAGACTGGGTGTTGTCATCAACCCCCCCTGGTGGCCAGTGGCTGTAAGGGTAGGTTGAGCATATTATTATTTTCTGGGAGTAGAGGGCTCTTTTAAGGCCAAGGGTATCTTGATCTTTGTAGTCCTGCTCCTTATGTGAATAAATTGTGTATGCCAAGTAGAGGGTAAATAAGGCTTGTATTTCCCTTTTAACGCAAAACATTCGCTGAGATACAGAAATACAGAAAGTCCTTCTTTTCAGGCTTCCACCACAACATAAGTAAAGAGGTAAACTGTTACAAACTTCACAGTTGCTTGTAGGATTTAGCCCAGGATTCTTTCAAACTTTAGGGAAAAACAAAGGAGTGAACATTCCTCTTTCATTCAGCACAAACATGAGTATTCTCAAAGCAATGTCTGTATAACTCACAGTTCAGGGATTGATTCAAAACTGCCCACAATACAAATGGAGCAATCCATTAATTCATCTTGAGATAAGGGAATAGGGTCCTCAAGCGCTATCTGCATGGGCTCTGGGTCATTGTTATCTCCCTCTGGCTTGGAGCTTTCCCTGGCCGCTATAGTTTGCCAGTCACTGTTTCTGTTCCCTTGTTTCCAGTAAGGCTGTTCTAGGGCTCTCAAATAAGCATGGCTTGTTCCTATGCCCTTGCGTCCTGGCTTATAAAACTCTGGCCTGCTTCTTTTCCTTTCAAACTGGATATCTGCTTTACATAAACTTCTAGGAACTGGGCTTCTCTTTATGAATAAAGGGTCACCATACCTTGGCTTCCTGCAGCCGGTATAACTGGAGTTTTCCTTCTCAGGCACTTCTCTCAGGACACAGTCTCTTTGGCAGACTTTCTCTTGGAAGCTTCTAGGCACTGCTCGACCTTTCTGTAGCCTAGGAAAACCTGGTGAGGAATCCAGACTTCTTTGCTTCCTGGTATAGGTAACTCTGCTATCAGTACCTTTCCTTCTGGAGCCTTTCAATCCTGTTTCAGGGTCTTCTGGTGAGCGTAGGCCTCTCTCCAGGTATGGCTCTCTCCTTCTGAGCCCTTTACCTCTGAGGTCTCCTGCTACCAAGTCTTTCTCCGGACTGACTCTCCACGGCCCATCTTTCTCTCTGGCTCTTTCTGCTCCTCTTCCAGCTCCTGCTGTCCTTGTCGTGCTGCTTGTCTTGGTTGCACTGCTTGACCTGGCTGGGCTGCTGTTCCTGGCTGTCTCAGCTCCCCTTCTCCTCCTTCTCCAGAATCCTGCACTAGCTTTCTGCTTATAAAGGCATTCCACGTTTGAGTTCCCCGGACTACTTTTCAGGTGCAGCTGATTAACTTCTGCAGATTCATCAGCCGGGTGTGTTAACTCAGCCTCTGTAAGTTTCGCCTGCTCCCTCTATCTGCGCTGCAGGGCAATTGCATCTTCTGCACATCATTTGTTTTGTGAAAGACAGCGTTTTTTTCTAAGTCTTCACTTTCATTAGCATCCGCTCTATGACAGTGTCCAAATAGCAGAAGAAATTTAATGTAGACAAGTGCAAATTTATGCACTTAGGGAAGAATAACCTAAACTATAGTTGCACGATACAAGGTTCCACATTAGAAACCATCACCCAGGAAAAGGATCTAGGTGTCATCATGGATAATATATTAAAACTCTCCGCCCAATGTGCAGCGGCAGCCAAGAAAGCAAATATAATTCTAGGAATTACAGTGGAACCTCAGTTTTTGTGATTAATCCGTTCGAAAAAGTCTGACTAAAACCGAACGTATGAAAACTGAAGCAATATTTCCCATAAGAAATAATGTAAATCCAATTAATCTGTTCCAGACACCCAAAAATATTAACAAAAAATACATTTTATAGATAATAACTATATTTTTACATGCAGAAAACAATGAGAAATAAATATAAATGACTAATGAAATGGATAAATGAACGTTTAAGATCACTTTTACCTTTATTGAAGACTTGTTGTTGGCATATGGAAGACAGTCAATCAACAAGAGAATCAAAATAAAGAAAATCACACTTCTGGCCACAAGATGGTGGTCCATTTTCAACTGTACGAAAACCGAGACAATGTACAAAAACTGGGACAAAATCTCGACGAAAAAAGTCAACGAAAACCGAATCGTATGAAAACTAGGGCATACGAAAACCGAGGTTTGACTGTATAAGGAAAGGAATGGAAAATAAACTCAAGGATATTACAATACCTCTGTATCACTCTATGTTGCGAATATTGTATGCAGTTCTAGTTGTTATATCTTAAAATGGATATAAAGGATTTAGAAAAGGTAGAGAAGAGTCACCAAAATGATAAAAGGGATGAAAGAATATTCCCAATGGTATTCGATGGACAGGGCAGTGGGTATGGCCTGTCCCAGGTGCTGGCCAGGAGGGGGCTGCACCACTGCTGGGCCCACAAGTCCACGGCAGTGAGCAAGCTTACTGAAAAGCCGGGTGGCTTGCCGTGCTGCCCCCAATGCATGCCCATTGTCTCTCTCTCTTCCAGCTGAAGTCTCGCGAATCATGTGGTCCTGGCCCGGGTGGAGGGAGGTGGTTGCTGTATTGTGCCACACTATTGGGAGGGAGGTGCTGGATGCAAGAAGGGTGCCTGCCCTGGGGGCCAAGGGGCTTAGGAATGCCAATGAATATCCCTACGAGGAAAGGCTTAAAATGTTAGGGCTCTTCAACCTGGCTGAGGGGAGATATGATAGAGATCTATAAAATAATGAATGAAGTGGACCGGGTAAACATAGATCGGTTGTTTACTCCTTCAAAAAGTAGAAAGACTAGGGGACATGCAATGAAGCTACAATATAGCACATTTAAGACTAATAGGATTAAATATTTTTTCTATCAAAATCTGGAATTTGTTACTGGAGGAGGTAAAATGTGCTACTTTAGTTGGGTTTAAAAATGGTTTGAACAAGTTCCTGGAGGAAAAGTCCATAAACCATTATTAAAGAGGATCGGCCAAATCCACTGCTTACTCTAGGATATGCAATATGGAATCTGTGTACCTTTTTGGGAACCTGTCAGGTACTTGTGTCCTGGATTGGCTGCTGTTGGAAACAGGATACTGGGCTTGATCGGCCCTTGATTTGACTCAGTATGACATATCTAATGTTCTTATCTTAGGTTCCTTGCTTAATGTCTTTCTACAATTGAAGCACCTCATAAATGTAAGAAATAAATAGATTGTTCATCATTATATTCAACATCTTAATGGTCTATCTTCTAATCATGTATTTTCCTTTCATATATAAATTGCAAAGGGGACATAATTACTGTTTGATGTAAAATTCTAAGAAATTACCTGCACTTTTCACTTTCCATTCTACAAGTTTGGCTACTGTCGAGCCTCATAAATTGGCTTTGCTATGGCAATATCCTCAAACTATTTTATGACCTATCATGAACTCATTTAAGTTAATTAAACAACTAATGAGTTTCTTCCTCAAATAGACAGTGCAATTAATGGATTTGCAGTTGTGGGTGCTTTTGGAGAATATTAATGACATAATAATCCCTTGATTTATCCCAATTAAGTCCTTCATTCTAGCAGCACTTTTATTGCCGTTTCATCAGTAATTTACAATTTCCTCTGTTTCATCTGAGATATGCTAATATCCTAAATGTAAAAGATTAAGTATTAAAGAATTAGTGACCCAATATATCAAAAATAGGTTGAAATATTCCAGTTGCAATCCAGTCAAGCCAATATGCAAAGGGACTTATTAATTTAGGAGCCACCATTAAATGCAAAAGACCCCTTTCTGTGAACTTTCAGTGTCATGATATGGCTAGTGCCACCAAAACTTCCCTCTAAATGCTCTAGCACTATCCAAATAATGCTGGGCAGGGCAAGGGCAAAGCATGGGGTTTTTGCCTAGCCCTACATTAGTGGTAATATTCACCTACTATCCTTATAATGGAGAGATTTAATTTAGGATAGAACAAAAGATAAATATCACTGCTGGCTAAGCGTGCTCTCTATGTATATTCAGCCCTGCTGCCTACCTGTATAGCGGCACTAAAAATTAATATTTTTTTAAACATTGCAGCCAGCATTAAAAAAACACACATTCACTCCCAGGTTTAAATACTGAATCATTGTGTTGTTTTGTTTTTGTTTTTGTCACCAAGTGGTTTCAGCATCCGTCATTCTGGGATTGTTTTTAACCATTTTCTGTCACAGTTTGTTTTGAACACTCTAACGTGCCAATGCAGAAAGCCAGTGCTGAAGTCGCACGCTACCAGCTCTCTATGCCTCTTTGCAGTGCACTGATAGCATACGACTTCAGCACCGGGATGCAGAAAGGGGCACATTTGCAAATTGCAGCGTTAAACTGGGAGAGTAAGCCAAACACATACACACAGAAGTTGGCACATATTTCGCATGCTGTCCCAGAGAAACGGCACCGCGTGGCTAATTGGCATATGCATCCCGATAGTATTTTGATGGCATCGGGGGCTTTCCCCGATGCCTGGATCAACTGAAGAGAAGTGCCAAACTTCCCTTCAGATGATCCAGGCATCAGGAAAAGCCCCCAGTGCCATTAAAAATAGTGTCGGGGGCAGGTGCCCCCTGGTGGCCCAGCAGCCCCGATCCCCCCCCACATGCCCAACTTAAAAAAACACTGGTGGTCCAGTGGTCCGAATCCCCCCACTCACCCAACTAAAAATAAGCCTGGTCTCGGGGTTGCTTAAACATTTAGCGTGTGAAAAATGGCAGCATCTGGCCCTGTGCAGTGCATCTTGGGATGCACCGGGCAGGGTCAGGCTGCCATATATGGAAATCTGAACCTGCCCGGTGCATCCCAGAATGCACCAAGCGGGGCAAGGTGCCACAATTTTTCAAGATGGCGGCTCAGGAGCGGGAGCACGTAGGCAGTGCTCCCGCTTCTTTGAGAAGATACTGGAAGGGGGGAGGGGGGATTTGGGGCCACTGAGCTACCAGGCTTAATTTTAGTTGGGCGGGTGGGGGGATCGGGGCCGCTGGGCCACCAGAGTTTTACTTTTAGTTGGGCAGGTGGGGGAATAGGGGCCGCTGGGCCGTCGGCGATTTGGTTTCTGTCAAGGGCAAAGGCCCCCTGACAGTATTTTGCTGGCATCAGGGGCTTTCCCCAATACCTGGATCATCTGAGGGGAAGTTGTCGGTGGCCCACACTAGATGTTTAAGCCACCTGAAGACCAGATGTAGATATATTGGCTCTAAGGCTGGTTATGAAATCCTCTACGCATTTCTCTGCATCGGGTGCAGACAATATTAGCATGCTATTTTAATACATGCACCTCATTTGCCTAAAATATAAATATTCTTGGTATTAATTATGCACTACCTTTTCCTTTGCTGTTTACACCCGCGTCCATCTCTTCTGCATTTGGCTGTGGTGGTAATTGTGCCTAAAAGTGACATTATCTGTGTTTAAAGGCTGCACTAGTTTTCTGCACCAGTCCGTAAGTCAGCAATGAAATATTGTCAACCTTGAGAAATGTTCATTCTCCAACCAAAACATCACTTTATGCAGAAATAAATAAGCTTTTATCATCAAACAATTGATAAGTCAGCTCAACCAGGAGTATCCGCATCATATGAAGTAAAGCTGAGTTCTTTCAAGCTTTCCTTCTGTAACCTCAAATAAGTACTGCAGATCTAAAACTTCAATGCCATGGCACCTATGCAGACATATGAGATGTCACAACAGGGTATCACAAAAACAATTAAAATGCAACTGCAAGGAAAAATATGCTCTAAAGAGCTGAAAAATGCACATAATGAAGTTTGAGAAATTGTCAAGTGAACCAAAAAGGACTCCAAATAGGGGAAGCCATAGCTTTTATCTTAAAACTGCAGGCTTTTCATTGCAAGCACCGGCCAGAATTTTCAGTACCCCCCTCTGAGAGTTAAAGCTTTGCTGGATTTCCAACTTGTAGCAATTAAAAGTTCTACAGTTAACAGCAAGAAATATGTATTTGGTCCCATTCAGGAAGGTGTCCTAACAAAGCAAAATTAAACAAGCAGTTCTACTCTATTATATCCTCAATAAATAATTGAAATACATCAATATAGAACTTTTGTATAAATGGGCCATCCCACCAAATATGCATCTCAGGGGCACTAGCCAAGTGAAGGAATAGCCTAATGGTTAGAGCAGTGGGTGGAAGCCAGGGTTTGAATTCCATTCCTTCCCTATCTCCCCAAACTTTGGCTATTTCCATGACAAAGTCCACAATATCACTCCCCATGAGGTCCTCTGCCACCCTTTCCTCCTTTTCTAAGATCTCTGAGGAGGAAATCACATATCTTCTGTCCTTCTCCAAACTCACTACCTGCTCCTCTGATCCTATCCCCACCCATCTCCTCCACTGTCATCCCTTCCATTTCTCATATTCTCAACCTATCGCTTTCCACTGCAACTGTTCCTGCAGCTTTCAAGCATGCTGTGGTCACACCTCTCCTCAAGAAACCCTCACTAGACCCTACCTGTCCTTCTAATTATCAACCCATCTCTCTCCTCCCCTTCACTTCTAAACTAGATGAACATGCAGTTTACCGCCGTTGCCTTGACTTTCTCTCTTCTCAAGCCCTTCTGGATCCATTGTAATCCGAATGTCAAATAACCTGAATGAATTCAGAAGGAACCTCAAAACCCATTTATTCCAGGCATACTACAACCCAACCTAATTACAGCACCTTACCACAACAAGTTCCCTTCTGCCCACCATAATGACACTCGGAATACACGCAGCATATTGACGACTGATATGTAATCCTGTATATATGTATATTATATCCCCCTCCCACGCACCTTTTAATCTAATGTATATTTAAAGTTGTGAAAAGTACCTAATCTCTAATCCGTGTGCTATGTAATCATTGCTCTAATCAAAATTGTATTCTTAAAAAATTCATTGTATTGTACGATACATGATGATTCTGTAAAGAAAACCGCAGCTGATCGTAGGAAGCAGCGGTATATAAGTGTTTGCTAAATAAATAAATAAATAATAAAATCTGGCTTTCGTCCTTTATATTCTACTGAAATGGCTCTTGTCAAAGTCTCCAGCAACCTATTTCTGGCAAAATCCTTTACTCAATCCTCATCCTTTTTGACCTTTCTGCAGCTTTTGACACTGTTGATCACTACCTTCTCCTTGATACCTTGTCCTTGCTTGATTTTAAGGGTTCTGTGCTATCCTGGTTCTATTCTTATCTCTCCCTCCACACTTTCAGTGTTTGTTCTGGTGGATCCTCCTCTACTACTATCCCACTTTCAGTTGCTGTACCCCAAGGGTCTGTCTTGGGTCTACTCCTTTTCTCTCTCTATATCCAGTCCCTTGGTGGACTCATCTCCTCCTATGGTTTTCAGTAGCATCTTTATGCTGATGACCCTAAGATCTACCTCTCTACACCTGGAATCTCTCCGGCAATCAAGCCCAGAGCTCTGCCTGTCTATCTGACATTGCTGCCTGGATGTTTCACTGCCATTTTAAATTGAACATGGAAAAAAAACAAGCTTCTTATTATTTCCCCTAAACCCACCTCCCCCCTTCCTTCTTTTTCAGTCTCTGTGGATAACACTTCTCCCTGTTTTCTCGACTCGCAACCTTGGGATTGTCGTTGACACCTCTCTCTCCTTCTCCACACACATCTAAGTGATAGTTAAAACCTGTCTCTTCTTACTCTATAACATTAGCAATGACATGCTCATATAACCTCTCTTCTCAAGTCACTTCATTTGCTCCCTATCTGTTTCCATATCCAGTTCAAACTTCTCCTACTGACCTATAAGTACACTCATTCTGCTGCTCCTCACTACCTTTCCTCTCTTATCTCTCCCTACACTTCTCCTCGGGAACTCTGCTCTTCTGGCAGATCCCTTCTATCTGCACCCTTCTCTTCTACTGCCAGGGGACACTCGATGAAGCTACAATGTAGCCCATTTAGGACTAATAAAAGAAAATATTTTTCCACGCAGTGTGTAATCAAATTCTAGATACAGATACTGGAGGATACAGAATGTTAGTGTAGCTGGGTTTAAAAAAGGTTTAGACATGTTCCTGGAGGAAAAATCCATAAATCATTATTAAAGAGGACTAGGGAAATCCACTGCTTACCCTAGGATAAGCATTGTGGAATCTGTGTACCTTTTTGGGAATCTGACAAGTACTTGTGACCTGGATTGGCCATGGTTGGAATAGGATATTGGGTTTAATGGACTTTGTTCTGACCCAGAATAGCATTTCTTATGTTCTTAACAAGCTGGTGAGAGAAGTAAGCTGATTAGTTCCCCTGAACTTCTGTCTGTTCTGGAGTTTGCTTTATGGAGGTTTAAAAAGCTATGAGTGGAGGTGTAGCCTAGTGATTAGACCAATAGCTAATACCTCAGAGATCTGGGTTTGATTCCTACTGGCACTCCTTTTGCAAGTCACTTAACTCTCTATTGCTTGGAAGAAAAGGCCTGGCAATCTACTTCTGGTCACACCTTGGCTAGAAAACCACTGAATTGCCAGGAGACAGCATTGGCTTGTTGACACTTTGAAAACAAACAAAAACCTTGGACAGAATAAAAACTGCTTTTGTTTTCCCTAAACTGCTGTCTGGCCTGTGTTTTAAAGAAAACCCCTTCCCACTGCATGAAATGATAAATAAATAAATAAAATGTCACACAATCACAGTCAGAAAGGAGTGCTGGTGTGGGCTTTAGGATTCTAAGATAGGGAAATAGGAGTTTAGCTTGGCTGGGGTAGGAAAAGCTTTTGCACTTTGATACAAGTCAGTGGGAGTCAATATTGACTCAAAGGAACGCACACACAATCAGTGGCAAGAGAAGTTACAGTATCAGAATCTATTTTTTCCATTGCAGAATCAAAAGATACAGTATAATAATATTTCTTGCAACCATATTTTCCATCTATTGTCTGTGACAGCAGTTGTGAAGTTGGGAGGGGACAGGGCACCTTCCATTGTTCACAGAATAGTAAAAGAAATACAAATTTAAAAGTAAAAAATTGCAGTGTAGTCCATGGAAATTCAATCCCACTGGAGCATTGGAGTTGCATGTAGGCAGTGCATCCACCTTTGTCTGGTGCTTTCAAGGATGTCAGCAGAGGCAGTTAGACTTTCTGGACACTGCACTAGAGTCAAGCCGAGGCAGGGTATGGTATATCTGGGAAATTAAATGATCATAGAAAGAAAAAATGGAAGGAAGGCAAGAGAAGTACTGGTACACGTGCAGAAAAAGAACAGGGTGTTCCTAGGGTATGGATATGGGCTCCTCTAATCCACCACCAGAGCTAAAGGCAGATGTCTTTACAAGAAGAGTAAAAACAGCTGCAGCTTCTGGTTCAACTGTGGAAGAGCAGGTGAGCAGTGTCAACGCCACAGAGGGGCAAAGGGAGATGGATATGGTACAGGGAAGGGAGACCCGAGAGGAGTAGCAGGTATAGGCAAATCAGCCTGATGAAAAGTGTGTGGAGATGGACTTGGCAGATACAAAATCTGAGGGATTCACAAAAGTGGGATCATCAGATGTTAAAATGAAACTGGCTGAAGAGGCTGTTGAAGAGGCTGTTGAAGAGGCTGTTGATAGTGTGCCAGCTGGCGAGGAAGTATAAAGTGATCCTGGCAGCGCCAAGGCTAAGGGCACCACACAGGTGGAGGGGAAAGTAGAGAGAGGGAAGGATGCCACTGACCTTTCATTCTCTTCAGCCCCCAGTCACAGGTCCAGCAGCAGTCCCAGGAGCAGCAATTCCCCCCCCCCCCTCAATAAAGGACAGGGGCAGTCTCATAAAACCTCACATGTGGGGAAGCATTTTGAAGTCTTTGATGACCCATGGTATGCAAAATGCAGTACATTAGGAGAGGGAAGCGGATGGCTCATTGTCAAACAGTGGCATACTGCATCATTTGGAAAAACAACACTTTCCAGCTCGGTACAAAGGAGGGGGGCTGATCCCAGGCTGGGGACTCCATCCAGTAGTGGAATTAGTAGTGGTGGGAAATGAATAAGAAAAATGAAATCCTTTCCCCAAATGAAGCATCTATCCTCTTCCGCCAGTTAGATGTCATTGCAGCAGGCCCAAGGCCCATTGAAGTCTTGGGTGCTGTACATTAGCAGCATCATGGGGCAGGCGGTAGGCGGCAGACAGCATTGAGGGTGGTGACTCAGTGCATCGGTGAAATGATAGCACCAGACCATCCCTTGAACATGGCATGCATCTGCATACCCTGTAGTAGAAACAAGAAAAGTCTCTCCTACACTTTGCCATGCCAAAGTTTATTTATTTACCATTACTGGCGCTTCTTTCTGGGGCTGACAGCGATGGCAATTGCCCCTGAAACTGTGACAGCACGTACCCTCCATCTCCGGGGCTGTGTCGCAGTTTTATTCTGCCCAATCTGCCACTTTGCCCCCCCCCCCCCACTGCAGACCTCGTTTATACAAGAGAGGGATGCCAGCAGCATCAATGAGCAGCAGTGGGAGCCCCTGAGGGCCGGCACTCTAGACAACCACCTGCTCCTCAGGGTAAAGTCACCATTTCCTCCAATAGACAGAATAGGGGAAATGTCGGGACTATGACCCCATCAAGCACCTTACACTCCAATCCTCCCAAAAGCATGCCACACCTATGCTGTAATGGGATCTTCCCTCTGCCTGCCTCAGATCCAGTGTATGAGCCACTGGGTGCCTAGTTTATATGGCTCATGGACATATATGAATCAGGAGCCTCTTTGGGATTATACTAAACATATAAAAAATGACAGCCGATAAAGAGCAGTCTGCCCAGTCATCAAAATGCCCCTTCCTCTCCCTCAGAGATCCTCTGCACCTGTTCCATGCTTTTTTGAGTTCAGATACAGTTGTCTGCCCCGCCCTTCCTATAAAGAAATATTTCATCAGATTACTCCTGAATCTATCTATACATAAACTCCCTGTTATAAAATGAAGCCCTTAATGACCTTCCAGGAATATACTGCTGCAGTCTAGACCATAAATAGCCAGTACAACTTTCATAAAGAATTCGAAATGCTAAGGACATTTTGAAAGCTATTCGATGAAGAAGAGGTGGCTGAAGCAGTTCTCATAGAACTGATATAATATGATCCCGTCGCTAGACATAGCCTAGTCCCCAGTTGTTGTGTTTTCTGTCTTGACTAGATTGTATGCTCTGATGAGCAGGGACTTTCTCTTACATCTCTCCGGACAGCGCTGCGTATGCCGTGTAGTGAAATACAGCTAGAGAAATGATTAGTAGTAGTAGTCACTCCTGAGCCTGCTAGACCCCCAGGGAATGGCCCAGAAGGTGTAAATCCTGTGGTAAAGGTTTCTGTTATTTTACCAGAGCTTAGTAAATCATTGCATAAGGGAGCTCAAAGAGACTCTGACAGGTGCACTGAAGGATGTGTTGAATAGATATTTGGAGACATGATAGGTCCTGTAGAACTGGAAAACGATGAAATGTTCTCCCTCCTCATAAAAGTAGTAACAGACGAGATGCTGGAAAAACAAATGGAATGGAAGGAATAGTGACTAATCTAATATCCAGCAGACTCCAAAGCTGCATTGTTTAGGAGTTAGATTAATTACTCACCTTTTCCAAAATCCAACTTTAGGTGAGTGACACATGTTATTTCCCAGCCCAAGTGGGCTCATGAGCTAAGTTGCACACAAGGTAGTGGAGGGATAGGTGACTTGCCCTGGGCCACTAGAAGCATCAGTGGAAGAAGCAGGATTTAAAATCTGGATTCTATGACTCTCTGCTGCTCTAACCACTAGGCTACGCCTCCCAGAGGAGATTGTGTCAAACAAATCCAATTGATTTCTTTAATTGGGTAAACAGAGAATTAGATTAAGGGCAGATGCTGGCTGTGATTTACTTGGATTTCAGCAAAGCTTTTAATACTGTCCTGCATGGAAATCTCATAAATAGAGCTAAAACTATTGAATGGGAAGCTCATAAATAAAACGGGGGTAGGCTTTAAGATGGTGAACTGAATTAGAAACTGGATGAGGGCTAGACAGAGGGTTGTGATAAATGGAATTTGCTCTGCAGAAAGAATGGTGATTAGTGGAGTCCCTCAGGGATTAGTCCCGAGGTCTCTTCTTTTCAGTATTTTGCTAAATGATATTATGGAGGGACTAAGGATAAAGATTTGCCTTTTTGCAGATGGTACTAGAGTGCAAGGTAGTGCATATCCTTGAGGGAGTAGACAGAACGTGAAGTGATTTTAATTAAAGTTTCATGGGATATGGGCATGTGTTTGTCAAGCTTCAATGCCCATGGTAGGGTGAGAGAAACTGATGTGCTCTGAACATCACTACTCTGATGCTCTCGTGTTAGCTTGTGATTTGTCAAATGGCTGAAGCAGCAGAGGAATGTGAGGATGAAGTATAGCCAGAAATAAAAGAGAAGACATTATAGGTTGTGGATAAGATCTCATCTAGAACACTGCGTCCAAATCAGGATGTTTTACCTTCCAAAGGATATACATTGGAGCTGGATACAGTCAGAGAAAGCTTATGGAAATGGTGCAGAATCTGTACTAGTGTTCCCTCAAAGATATGCACCATTCCTGATGTGGTCACACCCCTGCACCTCCGATCATGCATAACAAATGGCAGCCCGTGGTACTGCTGCTATGCAGGGGCGGCCCAAGGGTGATGCAGGGTCATGTGTGAGACTCATTGCGGAGCCTCATTTGCATATCCACCGGACCTCATTTGCATACATTTTATTTATTTTATTTTAAAATGTATATGTTGTCCATCTAAACTTTTAGGTGGCTTTCAAAGGAGCACTTCACAAGCTTCTTTTTCTCCTGGCAGTGACTTAGGGGCATGTTTACTAAATATTAATGTGTGTTAAGTGCCACTGCGCCAATGGAAATAAATGGGTGTTCCTGCACTTAATGCACATTAACATTTGTGAATGCACATTAACTTTTAGTAAATGTGCTTTTTAATTAGTGTCTGAATACCATTTGCATGGGCAGTGAGAATAAAGAAATACTACCAGATTTATATTTCAGTGCCAACTGCCAGGCACATTAGGAAGTACTATAAATACTGCCTATTTAGAACCCACAGCAAACCCGCGGTATCATAACAGCACTACTGGGACTCACAAAACACCATATCCTACCTATCAAAAGGCAACACTACAAATATTAAACCAATACATCTCCTACTGGGGAAAGAGAATAAGTGGGACTGTGTCACATAGAAACTACATGTACAGAATACCGCAGCCTGGTTACACATGCAAAACATAGACCATCACCAAATACAGAACAAGGGATCACAATTTAGAAATATGAAGACAATAATTAAACTGGGAACCCCAAAAACCAAACTTGGAAACACTGGAGAAATAAAACTATAAATTAATTTACTCTTGTATTAAACAAAACGCAAAGATGTTAGCGATGCACATTTCCCTGAGTTGACCATCCCAGTTAATAAATTCAAAATAAAATAGTACTTTTCTACCTTTTGGGCATTTTATTTTTCAGTCGCGATTGCTCCATTTGCTTTCTTCTGGTTTCTTCATGTTTTCTGCTAACTCTCCATTGTCTGCAGTCCATTTGTCCTTTTTTCTCTCTTCTAGTTTTTTTCCATTCTCTTTACATCTACTCTAACATGCTGATCTTTTCCCTTTTGCTCTTTCCTCCATTTCTTTCTTTATTCCTTTTTCATCCACTCAAGTTTCACCCATCCATCCTCAATCCCCACTTACTCTCCCAATACCAGGTCAATCATAGATTTTTCTTCTTTCCCACACAAAATATTTTTACACTCTCACTCCTACAGCTTCTTTGTTTCTCTCACCAGTCCCATCCCATTCTAGTCCTCATCCAACATCAGCTTCCTTCTAGTTCCAGCCCCTCTCAGCATCCGTTCCCTTCTAGTCACATTCTCCCCCCCCCCCCGCATATACCCATTTCCAGTTCTAGTCCCCAGTCTTCTTCCAGGGTCTGCAGCTCTCTCCTCCCCCCCATCAGCCCATTCCAGTCCTAGCCCCCCCATTAGTCCATTTCCAGTCCTAGCCCCTACATCAGCCCTTTTCTAGTGCTAGACCCCCAACAGCCCATTAGCAGTCCTAATACCCCTGATCAGCCCATTACCAGTCCTAGCCCCCCAATCAGCCCTTTTCTCGTTCAAGCCCCCCCCCCCCCGATAAGCCCATTTCCAGTGCTAGCCCTCCATCAGCCCATCTCCAGTCCTTGCTCCGCCACCCCAGAAGAACCCCACGCCTGCCTGACCAGCTTCAGAGAGAGCCAGGAAGACCCAAGGTCTGAAGCCCAGCGCCCTGGCTCACCTCTGCAGAGCCAAGAGAAAGAATGGCATTTTCCTTCCTTCCCGCGTCTCTGTTAAAGTTGAGCCCGCCAGCATGCTGAGTGTTGGGAGGATAAACAAGGAATCGTATGTGACCCATAAAGTCATGGGTCACATATGATTCCATTGTAGAGTATTTTTTATCATAAAGCAACTTATAGCATCTTGTAAGTGTATTTACAAGCTTGTTGTGAGCTTTTATTAAACACCTATATAAATATATTATCATTAGCGCACATTTCAGAAACATTTCCCTCTGATGTTTCCTGCTGATAATCATTTCGGTGCTTGCACAGACAGATCATATAATTTACAATCTGGCTTTCGTCCTTTAATTTCTACTGAAACGGCTCTTGCCAAAGTCTCCAGTGACTTGTTCCTGGCAAACTCCAAGGGCCTTTACTCAGTCCTCATCCTTGACCTCTCTGCTGTTTTTTACACTGTTGACCACAACCTTCTCCTTGATACCCTGTCCTCACTTGGTTTTAAGGGTTCTGTACTATCCTGGTTCTCCTCTTATTGCTCCCATCGCTCTTTCAGTGTTTGTTCTGGTGGATCCTCCTCTGCTGCTATTCCGCTCTCAGTTGGTGTACTGCAAGGATCTGTCTAGGGTCCACTCCTTTTTTCTCTATACCCAGTTCATTTGTGCACTCATCTCTTCCCTTGGCTTTCAGTACCATCTTTATGCTGATGATTCCCAGATCTATCTCTCTACACCTGAAATCTCTCCGGCAATCCAGACCCGGATCTCTGCCTGCCTTTCTGACATTGCTGCTTGGATGTCTCACTTGAATTTGAACATGGCCAAAGCTGAGCTTCTTATTTTTCCCCCTAAAACCTCCTCTCCTCTTCCTCCCTTCTCAATCTCTGTAGATAACTCCACTCCTCCCTTTTTCCTTAGCTCGCTACCTTGGGTTCATCTTTGACTCCTATCTCTCCTTCTCCACACACATCCATCTGATAGCTAAGACCTGCTGTTTCTTTCTCTATAGCATCAACAAAATCTACCTATTCCTTTCTGAACACACTATTAAGACACTTATCCACTCCTTAATCACCTCCCCCCTTCTTCCAGCAACACAAGCGGAGACTGTACACATGGACTTCACCCAATGGATTGTATAAAAATCAAATTGACTACATCTGTGGAAGTCAACGATGGAAAAGCTCTATAACATCAACAAAGACAAAACCTGGAGCTGACTGTGGTACAGATCATCAACTACTAGTATGCAAACTCAAGCTAAAGCTGAAAAAGAGCAAACCACTCATGAATGCAGCAAAATATGACCTTGAGAATATACCACTGGAATTTAAAGACTGCCTGCAAAATCGATTTGCTGCTTTAGATACAAATGATAGAGTTCCAGAAGAGTTATGGAATGACATCAAGAAGATTGTGTTGGCAGAAAGCAAGAAGTCTCTACAAAAGGTAAAAAAGAAAAAACGGCCAAAATGGATGACGGAAGAAACTCTGAAAATTGCCCAGAAACGCAGAGAAGCTAAAGCCAGAGGAGAAAGAAAGACAATCACAGAACTCAACAGAGATTTCCAACGTGCAGCAAGACAGGACAAGGAAAAGTACCACAATGACGCATGCAAGGAAATAGAAGCAGAAACTATTAGAGGAAGAACAAGATCAGCTTTCCTAAAGCTACGAGAGTTAAAGAAAAAGTTCCAGCCTCGAATTGGAATGTTACAAGATGCTCAAGGTTCTATGTTGAATGATGCTGAGAAGATCAAGAAAAGATGGAAGGAATATACAGAGTTTTTATATGCTAAAGATCAAGTGGACCAACAGCCGTTTCAACCTGTACCTTGTGATCTGGAACCATTGGTGATGAAAGAAGAAGTTGAAGCAGCATTGAAAGCCTTATCAAAGAACAAAGCACCAGGCATTGATTGCATTCCCATAGAAGTATTACAGCAATCTGATGCAGCTGTTACCGTACTTACAAGGCTCTGCCAAGAAATATGGAAGACAGCATCATGGCCAACTGACTGGAAAAGATCTGTGTTTATACCAGTACTAAAGAAAGGTGATCCAACTGACTGTGGAAATTATCGCACAATCGCTCTGATCCCACATGCCAGCAAAATTCTACTGAAGATTATTCAAAAGAGACTACAATCATACCTGGAACGAGAACTACCTGAAGTGCAAGCAGGGTTCAGAAAAGGGCGAGGAACGAGAGACATCATTGCGGATGTGAGATGGGTCCTTGAAAAGACTAAAGAATACCAAAAGGATATCTATTTGTGCTTTATCGACTATAGCAAAGCTTTTGACTGTGTAAACCATGAGAAACTCTGGGCCACATTAAGAAGCATGGGTATACCAGAACACCTGATCGTTCTTTTGCACAATCTGTACATTGATCAAGAAGCAACAGTTCGAATGGAACAAGGAGAAACAGAATGGTTTAAAATAAGCAAAGGTGTAAGACAAGGCTGCATACTTTCCCCCTACCTATTTAATTTATATGCAGAACAAATCATCAGAGAAGCAGGATTGTATGAAGACAACAGAGGTGTGAAGATTGGTGGAAGACTCATCAACAACCTTCGCTATGCTGATGATACCACATTACTGGCGGAAAGTGAAGATAATCTGAAACATTTGCTTCTCACAATCAAAGAACATAGTCTCAAAATGGGCCTGCACCTTAATGTAAAGAAGACAAAGATCATGACAACTGGCATAATCAACAGGTTCATCGTCGAAAGAGAAGAAATTGAAATCGTGAATAACTTTAACCTACTTGGATCAACTATCAATAAAGAAGCAACAAGCAGTCAAGAAATCAGACGACGCATTGCTCTTGGCAGAATGGCTATGAAAGACCTAGATAAGATTCTCAAGAGCAGAGATGTCTCTCTCCATACAAAGATTCGACTTGTTCAGGCCATGGTATTTTCAATAACATCATATGGATGTGAAAGCTGGACAGTGAAAAAAATAGACAGGAAGAAAATTGATGCCTTTGAATTATGGTGCTGGCGGCGAATACTGTGCATACCATGGACTGCCCGTAGAACAAATCAGTCTGTACTAGAGGAGATCAAACCTAAGCTTTCTTTAGAAGCTCAGATTACAAGACTTCGACTTTCATACTTTGGACACATCATGCGGAGAGAGAGATCATTAGAGAAAGACATCATGCTTGGCAAGATAGAAGGTCAACGCAAAAGAGGAAGGCCAGCAATGAGATGGATCGATACAATAACAGCAGCTACAGGTACCAGTCTGTCAACAATGAGCCGCCTGACTGAAGATCGAACACAATTTAGGATAGCTATCCAGAGGGTCGCCATGAGTCGACTCCGACTCGACGGCACTTAACAACAACAACAATCACCTCCCGTCTTGACTATTGTAACCTACTCCTTGCTGGTCTCCCTTTGAATCATCTCTCTCCCCTTCAATCTGTTCAACACTCTGCTGCGTGGCTAATCTTCCACCAGCCTCGTCATGCTCATACTAGCTCTCTTCTCAAGTCACTTCATTTGCTCCCTATCCATTTCCACATCCAGTTCAAACTTCTCCTGCTGACCTATACGCACATTCACTCTGCAGCTCCTCACTGCCTTTCCTCTCTTATCTCTCTCTACACCCCCCCCCCCCCCTCAGAAACTCCCCTCTTCTGGCAAATCACTTCTATCTGTGCCCTTCTCTTTATTGCTAACTCCAGACTGCTCCTTTTACTTTGCTGAAACTTATGCCTGGAACAAACTACCTGAGTCTGTACGTCAGGCTCCTTCTCCAACCCTTTTGAAATCCAGGATGAAAACTCACCTTTTCGCTGCCACTTTCAGATCTTGACTCATCTGATCTCCTTGTGTTTCCCTTGTATTGTCTGTCTTGACTAGTTTGTAAGCTCTGATGAACAGGGACTATCTTTTACATGTCTGTGCAGCACTGCATACATCTTGTAGCACTATACAAATGCTCAGTAGTAGTGGTAGTAGTAGTAGGGTGACAATTAAAACAGTGCAGTGGTCTTCATCATATAGCATATGGGGAGAGATTTAAATATCTAAGAGGCATGTTTACTAAAGTGCGGTAAGGAGCACGGGGTGAATGCATGGAATTCAAGCATTAATACCATGATGGAGCACAGTGGCAACAGTAAACATAAAGGTTGTGGCTATGGTATGCTACTACAGTCAAGCTAGCAAATGCACGCGGCCCAGCGCATGGCCCAGTACATGCACACAGTGCACGTAGTCTCTCCATGCATGCTGGAAAATGAAATGCTACATGCGCAATAATGAGATGTCTGTGGGTCTCGGTTTCACTGTGGACAATACGAATGGGCCTCTAGTATCCATACAGGAAGGTAGGAACTGGCCAGTCCAGAACAGTGTGATGACTGCGAGTGGGCTGAACAGTATGTGCTGCATCTCAAACCGTAGGTGATGGAGTGCGAATGTGGTAGCTGTAGATGCAGGAGGCCATGCATGGGATTTTGCTCTCTGTGTACACTCCCTGTTGGTCCTCTGCTCTGTTGAGAACAGCTTCATTACAAGCCCCTGCCCTGCACTCTGGTTTGCTCAGAATGTTTTGCCCCGTGCCTGCTCCTTGCTGCAGCACAGCCTGACTGTGCACCAACTACACATAAAACCACACAGCCAGCTTAGCACACGTCGGTAAGCACGCCCCTAAATATGTATACTTTGGAAGAAACAAAAACAAAAATAGAGCAGAATCAAAAAAAAAATCGTGAGCTTAAATATATGTGTATATGTAAATGTTGGAAGATTAGCAGTGAGGAAAAACTACCTCTCGTGGTAATACTTCTGTTTTGCTCAACTTTTATAGAGCTCTAACAAGAGCCTAAAAGTAGGTAAAACCACCATATAATAGTGTTTCCTACACCAAAATGTGATCAAAATGGTTTTTTCTTTCCAACATTAAACTACTGAAACCAATCCAATAGGACTATCAGAAGTAGCGAGTAATGAAAATTGCTTAACTGATGTCCGTGGAAAAACCAAGCCGTAGCACTTCACCAGATTCGGTTGAATTTCTGTATGTCTGTTTGTCGAATAACTGCAGTTTTGGAAAAGAACACAGTACTGCGTTTCGGACAAATCCATATTAATGCCCTGTATCAACGCTCTCCTTTACTGCAAACAAAAAGCTTAGCTCCCCAATCCTTCAGGACGCTAGCGCATGCTCATATACGATCTACGATTACTTTGGAAGAAAGGCAGGAGAGGGGGGATATGATAGAGCCATTTAAATACTTCCAAGATATAAATGCATAGAGTTGGATCTTAAAGAGGTTCTGGAACAAGGGGTCATAGATTAAGGGGGAAAGGGAGTAATCTAAGGAACTATTTCTCTACAGAAAGGGGGCAGACAATCCATCCTAATGTACGCATGTTTTTAACTGTTATTATTTTATTTAACTCTGTGATTTTTTTTGTTTGTTTCTTGCAGTTCAGCACTAATCATTACGCTCTGTTTCTATATTTCTGTCTGTGGTAAGTGATTCGTAACATCCTTTTGTGTGCCATCTGAGGTACAGAATGCAAAGATGCCGAGTTACCCAGTTCCGGGCATGAGATTTTAAGCCAGTCCTGGATTTCTGACAATCTTATCCTGATGCATTATGGGACCTGCTATAACACTGATTCCAATGGGTAAAATCAGGGACTACAAATACCATACTGCATTACAATGCAAACTTAAAACCAGAACTGGAAAACAATCTCACTCCTGGAAAGGGGTAACTGGGCAACTCTGAGAATGTGACATATTTGTACCCCTTCAATGAAGCTTCAAATTTCCTTCTTTACTTTTAATAATGCTTTTCAGGTTGGTCCCCACAGCTTCTTCCTTCTGTCACATGCTTCCGCATATGGTTTTGGTTGGGTAGGAGGTGCCAGATAAAGAACACACAAATTAAATTTTAAATGTTAGTACTATTACTTATCACTTGTATAGCACTACTAGGCATACACAGTGCCGTACATATACACATTTGAGACAGTCCCTGCTCCACAGAGCTTACAATCTATTCAAGAAAAAAACACAGAAACAACAGGGGACTAGGGTAATTCTCCAAAGGAAATGATTAATGCACACATGGGTGTTAAACAGGAGAGTAAGGGGGTCATGATCCAAAAGCGACCCTAGAAAGGTGGGTTTTAAGCCTGGATTTCAATGGGACCAGAGACAGAGCTTGATATACAGACTCAGGAAGTCTATTCCAGGCATATGGCACAGCAAGGTGGAACAAAGTCTGGAGCTGGCAGTGGAAGAAACGGATACCGATAAAAGCAATTTACCTGATGAGTGGTGTTTCTGAGGAGGGGTGTAGGAAAAGGTAAGAGAGGAGAGGTAACGAGGAGCTGCAGAGTGAATGCACTTGTAGGTCAGTAAGAGAAGTATGAATGCAGAAATGGATAAAGAGCCAATGCAGTCACTTGAAAAAATGGATTATGTCAGTATAGCAACACTGGCAGAAGATTAGCCTGCACAGATGAGTTTTGAATGGAATGAAGGGGACAGAAATTTTTCAATAGGAGACCAGCGATGAGCAGGTTGCAATAGTCTAAATGGGAGGTGACAAGATAGTGGCTAAGGGTCTTGATAGTGAGTTCAGAAATGAAGGGGCAAAGTTTGCTGATATTATAGAGCAAGAAACAACAGGTTTTAGCTATCTGTTGGATATGTACAGAGAAAGATACAGAAGAGCCAATGATGATCTCAAGGTTGCAAGCCAAAGAGACAGGTTTGATGAAAGTGATATCTACAAAATATAGAAAGGAAGAAGGGGGCATGTGGGTTTAGGGGGAAAGACAAGTAGCTCCGTATTTGCCATGTTCAGTTTCCAGTGGCAACAGGATATCCAGGCAGCAACATCAGACAAGCAGGCTGAGAATCAGCCGGGATTTCTCAGATATCTGGCGCAGAAAGGTAAATCTGAGAGTCATCAGTATAAAGATGGTACTGAAAATCATGAGAGGAGATTAGAGCACCAATGTGACAAGTACAGAGAGAAGAGAAGAGGTCCCAAGACAGAGCCCTGATGTACAACTGAAAGTGGGATAGCAGCAGAGGATGATCTACCAGAGCATATACTTAAAGTGCAATAGGAGAAGAAAACCAAGATAGAACAAAGCCTTGATATGTAAGTCAGAACAGGGTATCCAGGAGATGCTAGTGATCAGCAGTGTCAAAAGCAGCAGATAGGTCAAGAAGAATGAGGATCGAGTAAAGGCCCTTGGATTCGGCCAGGAATAGCTCACTGGAGACTTTGACAAAGGCCATTTCTGTAGAATGCAGAGGATGAAAGCCAAATTGCAACGGCTCCAGAATGGCTTGAGAGAAGAGAAAGTCAAGACATTGGTGGTGAACGGCACATTTGAGTAGTTTGAATGAGAAAGGGAGGAGGGAGATGGGCGATAATTGGAAAGGCAGGTATTTTATTTAAATATATATAGGGTACAATGAAGGTTTTTAAAGCGATAGGTTGAGGATATGACAGGTGGAAGAGACAACAACAGGGGAGAGAGAAGGGTAGAATGGGGATCAGAGGAGCAGGGAGCGAGTTTGGAGGAGGAGAGATGTGCAGTTTCCTCCAGTGATTTTAGAAAAGGAAGAAAGGATGTCAGGAGTGTTAGGAGTTGATTTGAGAATAAGGCAGGGGAAGGGGAAATGGAGGTGACCGTGAAGAACTCAAAATAACCTTATGAACCTTGTCATGGAAGTAGTCAGCCACAGTATTGGCAGGTAGTGAAGGAGGGCTTGCAGATGGAAGCACTTTGAGGAAATAGCTGAGGTGGCAAAGAGATGGTGAGAGTGTTTGTCAGACAGACATAGTACTCTTGTTTGGCATGTGCTAGCGCAGACTGGAAGGAGGTTAGAAGAATCTGAACTGTATGTACTTAAAAACTCCATCTATGCTTAAATGCAAAACTAGAAAACTAGGAGCCTTGTGTTAGTTGTATATCAATAGCATTAACTGGCCACTTATAGGAACTCTGAAGAGATTATTCTGCCTGACGTCTCAGTATAAGAGCGTTCTGCCCATAATTTTCATGAACAAGGGACCATAAAAAGGGGACTTCAGCCAGTCTAAAGATAATCAACCTGAGCTAATTATTCTTACACTTAATTAACATCCAGTGCTGGCATCTTTCTGAAAAAAAAAATCCCAGAACGGCTGCCAAACACTACATTAACACAGATAGCATTTTTAAACATTGTAGGCATGCACTATATAATGTGGGTTGTAAGAGTGCAATACATAAAAAAAGCATTTCGATAGTACATAATGCCAGATACAGTAGTTCATCTGCTCTTTGGCTGTCCTGTCCACATTAGCTCTTGTACTTGAATTAAGACCCCTGAAGCAGGCTTTAATGCTGAAACATGTTGGGCACATGATCTGTCGTACAGGACAACTACAATTTACCTTTCCCCCTTGTTTTATCCCTGTCTACACCTTCTGTGTTGTCTGTCTTGACTAGATTGTAAGCTCTGATGAGCAGGGACTGTCTCTTACATGTCTGTGCAGCGCTGCGTACGACTTGAAGCGCTATACAAATGCTCAGTAGTAGTAGTAGTAGCTTGATTGATGTGATTGTATTTTGGTATTTGTGACACAGCTTTCTTTTATTTGAAATAAATAATGATTTTATTTATTTATCTCCTGGCCAGTTTGCCATTTTGTAGAATTTATTACTTCTTACATGTATTATGTATTTATTTGTGGATCTCTTCTGCTCGTCTGTTGATATAAACACTGCATTAACACACTTAGGGGGTTGTTTTAAAGTGCTATTCATGCTTTGGACATCTGAAAAGAGACATAGAGACATCCAAATCCCAGAGATATCTCTGAAGGCATGTTAGAAGGCAGCTCTGAAGATGTCCCCAGCGCAAGGACGTCCAAGCCGTGAAGGGGGGGATGGTGGAGGCATGTCCAGGGCACTCCCTAGAATTTGGATGTCCTTGCCCGGTTTTAGAAATGACCTGCATGTCCCAAGTCACATCAAAATTTATACCTGTTCCAGGCATGAATAGGCATCAGAAAAGTGCTTGTTTTGTCAGCCAAACATCCAGAAGGTGTGGAGAAGGAGGTTCACTCATAATCCCTATATTTTCTATGTTGACAATGAGCACTGACAGAGAATGAGGGCTCTTGTGTTTGTTTCGCCACACAGGTGGACATCGTTGTATACAAAGCAGCATTTGATAGACGTCCTCTCTCCAAGTTTTTGTAGCGGTGACATCTAGGTGTACATCGGCATGAGTGTCCAGGTCAGGGAGGTCTATGTTTCCATAATCAGGTCGAAACACAGACATCCCTAATGCTTTTCTGCATATTTTGCCCTGGACATCCCAGATTGTACTTGGTCACCCTTTCTAAAATGCCACTTATAGCATTTTAAATAATTGTAATTAATGTAAGCATGCACTATGTTACGTGGGTAGTAAGGAATGCCAGATAGAAAAGAAAAAATGGGAAGCAATGGATTTCATTCTTACTTTTATATGCCCATCAATCATAATAAGGGTTACCAATTTTTTTAATGAAACAAATCCGCCACCTATGGCTAGCCATGACCACTGCTGCCCTGCACCCCTGCCCCACCCCCATAAATAATTGCAGAGAGGGCAATGTGCAAGCTGAACAAGCCAGACTGCTACACATTCTTAAACAGAAATTCCATACTAACAGAATACCCAGCATTGGTCGAAAATGCACACAATACAGATAGGCCTTCCCCAATAAGTGAACACAAAATGAAAAGAGAAATATATAGACAAAAATTAAAGTAAAACCTCAGAAAGCCAGTTGCTGCATGCAGTGCAACACAAGAGAAATAGAAATGTACAAAATAAAAGACAGCAGATGTCAGGACTGGCATTAGGAGGGATGCAACCTGGCAATTGCCCTGGGCCTCTAAGCCCGAGAGGGCCTCAGATCTGTATGAGACTGAAAAAAGCACAGCTTGCTAGTGGGCTTTAGGGTCCCCTCTTAAATTTTTGCTCTGGGATAGGCCCCAGCCATGTCAACACCAGTCCTGGCTCCTGGCAGATATACTTTACAAACACCAGCATTATTCCAGTCACAAAATAATTCTTTTTTCTACCTTCATTGTCAGTCATTTTATGTTTCTATTCATGTTGATCCCAGTCTCTGTTTTTTATTTTTCATCTGTATTCTCTTAGTTCTCTTTTCACGGTCTCCTCTCCATTTGGCATTTCTTCTCTCTCCTCCCTTCCCTTTCTTCATTTCCGCCTTTATATCAGTTTTTAACACTGCCCCTTTCTTTCAGTTTTCTTCCATTTATTTTTTCTGCTTCTCTATCCAGATTTCACTCCTTCTCCCTATAACCTGGCCATCTTTTCTAAGTTCAAATACAGGACACTCAATCATCCTGAGGGGTTCAAAGTTAAGGAAAATAAAAAATATGTTTATAATTACAATTTAATTTTAACTGAAAATTTTAATCAGTAGGCTAGGTTTAGAACTTTACTTACACATGTGCTAATCTAGCCTACTTGTACTTTTCTACAGAGTGAATTTTCTTCAAAACAGCAACATTTCCACTAAGATAATTAAAACATTCTGGGCAGCTCAATTCAAAATTGTACTTTACAATCATTAGACGTTTGAGAGTTGGTACACGCAGTTAAGTTTTTTCTGTAGACCATACTTTTTCATGATTGAAAAATACCTTTCAGTTGCAGCACTGGAACCTGTCAAACATAAAATAAATTCAACCAATCTGCATAAATTTTAATATGGTACCTCATTATTTTTAAGGTGTCCAAATACCTCCTTCCATTTATTGTCTGTTTTTTTTTTTCCATTCTTGAACATTTTCTTCAAAAATAAATTACTTAAGACAAGAGAACTCATCAAACAGTTCCGTTTCATTTATTACTGACTCTAGGCTGGGTCTTGTAGACAAAACGTATTCTAAAGATGACTTTAGCTCATACCACTCTGCTTGTTTTTGAGGGAGAGTCCACTGTTGTTTCCCAATTTCCTGGAAGTGAGTGGTCCACTGATCCAAGTAGTCAATGCAAGTGGTGTAGAAAGATAAGAACATAAGAACATACACAGATTGCTTGAAATCTGCTTCATCAATGCTGCCCTCTTCTTCAAGATCTTTTATCTTCTTTCTGATTGTCAGAGACAAAAACACTTCATTCTTCCTAGTTACTAACTTGTTTCTAAGGTCACTGATTAGCCACCTCTATCACTGAGATTTTTAGAGACTCAATTTTTAAAGTCACATTTTGGAAAATCACTGCTTGACTGTGCAGAAAGTGCAGCCAAACCTCTGATGATTCATTCTCAAAAACGTTTTTGATGATAACTGGGCATTTATCTTGGCTCAGAAAATATGATTTCACTGGTTGGAACATTTTAATTAACCTCTCTATAACTGGTAATAGTGTTACTGCATCTGAGGAGCTTTTGATACTCACTTTAAACAAAGTCGCACATCTCTTTAAGTTCTTCAAATCTCACTGTATAAATAGGAAAATGTCTGAATATCTTGTCAACAATAACTTCAATGTCAAATAGCAGGCTTTTGGCAGCAGTGCTGAAGCAACTGTGAGCAATGTGAGCTGCACAGTTTGCACCAATTAAATTACTTCCTAAATCTTTTTTCAGCTTGTAAAAGATATTGGGCCCGAAATTCAACTGGGCAGGGCTAAGCGCCATAGCCACTTAGCCCTGCCCACCAACCCCCAAACCCTGGATATTCACGTCTGTGACAACGGAAGTGAATATCCGGGTCTGGCTGTGCTGTCCAGAAGCCACTGAGGCTAACCGTGCAGCATCGATATTGGATGCTGGATGGTTAGCCTTGGCACCTATAGGATATGCGAGGGTTTTCCTTTACCTTCATGGACATCAAGAACTTTTACCTGAACCCCTTTCTCAGCAAGAAAGTACCTTACTAAAATAGGGTACACTTTAATGCTTCCATTGTTTGAGCAATCACAAAAAGCTGTTAGAAAACTTGTCTCAGAAAGGTCTCTCTTGAAGGAATCAATAGAGTCAGATTTGAAAACATTACAAATGATTGCTTCCGTTTAGATTCGCACACAAGAGTATTTTTCATCAAAACATTTTCAACAACTTTGAAATACAGTCTGACAACCGAAAAGAATAGTTGTAGACAACACAATGATAAACCCATGTACCCTCAGTTGTAGCCAGTGACTGAGTTTTCTCATCAAAAGTTAGAGTTTTTAAAAAAGAAGTCATAGTTCTACTTGAAGAAGTACTTACATTTGCTGTCTTGTGTTTGTTCATCCTTAGGTGCTAAACAATGTCACCCTTTCCTACATGTGTGATTAAAAAGGGAGACCAGTATTTGTTACAAAACACTGTGTTACCACCAGAATGTTTCTTAATGAACTGGTATTCATTTTGTAATTGGTCATTAAAAGCACACTTTCTTTTTGGTATTTTAAGATGAAAATAGCATTTAAAGACTAAATTGAAACACGTACCCTAGGCTAAGAGCCTACACAAACAACAGAATCAATGAAATTAGCTGACCGCTGACCATGATACAAATACTGATGTTGGTACCAGGATCATAGGCACCAACTCTGCCGGTGCTATGGGTGCTTGAGCACCCCCAATATTTTCTCCTGTAGGTCTGTATATCTGTAGCAAAAACCCCCCACCATACTCCAGAGCTGCAGGACAAGGGAGAAAGGAAGGTTTCTGTATTCTAGCTACTGTTCCCACCTCTCCCTGCTCCCTATTGGCTGGCTGTGTCTGCTACAGCCTATTTGCTGGCTTTGTCTGAGTGATGGTTGACTGGGCCCTGGGGAGGAAACAGAGTCAGATTTGTCAGATGTGCTGAGGACTCAAGAGTTTAGGATTGCCAACCATCTAAATTATTTTAGGATTCTAAAGCTGTCTTAGTCAGAATGATATCTACCGTAAATTGTCTGGGTATTCTTTAGAATTTAGCTCTACAGCTTGCCAGTACAGTCCCCTCACTGTGCAGAGTAAGTGGTAGGTTCCAGCCAATGGAAAGGCTGCACTAGTCACAGGAAGAGTGGGCTGATTTTCAGCACAGGATCTGAGAGAAAGTCAGTAGAATAAGTGGGTTTCTTAGTAGGGGTGAGTGGAGTTGCTGAGAAAGGGTAGAAATGTAAGAGGAATGGGGTAAAGTATGAGGAGGTTATTGCAGACTAAGAAAAAGAACTGATAGCAAAAGCAAGAACTGGGGGCATTGAAGTAAAGGAGTACAGAAGCAGCACAATACAAGTAGGCAGTCAGATACAGAATCTGTCTGTCTGAAAACTGCTAGTGCGGATATATGTACCTGATTATTTTTTTTTTTGGGGGGGGGGTAGATGAATGCATTTACATGTGTGTGTGACTGAAGTACAACAGAGTGCATGCATGTGTATATGTTTCTGTGTCTCTGAAGGAAATAGTCTCATATAAATAGAGTTTCCATTTGAAAGTTTCAGCTGGAGTGAAGAGGTCTGCTGGTACAAATGTGGAGGCATGGAGGAGTAGGACGTGTGTTTTAAAATAGGGGACATTTAAGCATCCTGACCTAAGTAATATGATTCCAGGGACAAATCTTTAAAATATGGCACTGTCCTGTATAATACAGGATGGTTGGTCAATTTATCTCCCTACCAACCACTCCTCAATTTCACTCTTATCCTCACCCAAACCCTCCCATTTCCTAGCTCTCTTTCCTTAACCAGCCTCTTATTTCCTAGTCTTTCACTAACTCTACCCCTCTCTTCCCTATGTATTCCCCCCTCTATGTCCTATTTCCCCTCCTCCATCCAGTATTTTCCTATCCCTCCCTCTATTCCCCCCATATTCCCTCTGTCTCTATTCCCCATGTTCTTCTCTCCTCTTGTCCCTGTCCCCCCATCAACATCCCCCTCTGTGTCCCTGCCCCTATCATGTCCAACATCACTCCTCTGCATCCTTACCTCCCATGCCTTCAGTGTGTCCCTAATACGCCCTCCCCCCCAATGCCCAGCAAAAGAAAAAGCAAGAGCGCAATACAGGGCCTACATTTAAACCATGCATGCACTGAGATGGGTCTGCAATGTCCAGTCCCGTTCTAACGTCAGATGTCAGATGGAGCGGGACGTCACAGAGCAATGTCTAAACATAGGCACCACGCTGTGCTCTTGCATCAAGTTACAGACATGAGCAGCAGGGTTTTGCAGTGGCAGTGGTAGCATTTAGATCGAATAGAATGGCAATCAGGAATAGGAGCGATTGGTGGTTGGCAGAAAATCCAGCCTTTCATTGGCCAGTTTTACTGTCCTGCTGGGCACTGGCCTCCCATTTGTGAAAACCAGCCAGGCCGGCCTAAAACCAGTCAGTTAGCAACCCTACCTCTCTCTCATTCCCTCCTCCTGTGCCCACCATTTCTCTTCTCTCATTCTCCCCTCCTCAATGTTCATCTCTACTCCTCTTCCTCCCTCCCCATGTCCAGCCTCTCCCCTGTCTCTGTCCAGAATCTCCGCTCATCATCCTTTCTCCCCTATCTCCACCCCATGCCCAGCATCTGCTCTCCATATCCCTAAGTCCTCCACTCCAATTCCAGCATCTGCTGTGTACCCGCATCCCATGTCCACCTTCTGTCCTCCACCTTCTTCACCCTGTGGCCACCATCTGCCTTCTGCCCTCTACTCCCACCCCATGTCCAGCACCTGATGTCCATTAATCCCCATTCTCCTCCATGTCTAGTATCTGTTCTCCATCCTCCTATGCCCCCATTCCAGTGTCCAGTATCACTCCTTACTCCCCTCCTTCAGCTACTTCCTGATCTTTCTCTCTCATTGCACCCTCCCACATCATCACCCAATTTTCTTTCTCTCCCTCCTTGCCCTGCCCCGATCTCTTTCTTTCTCTCCCTCCTTGCCCTGCCCCGATCTCTTTCTCTCTCTCCCTCCTTACCCTTGCCCCCCAAGCCATGCATAGTACAGCACATGCATAAGCACCGAAGCCCAACATGAGCCCCTTCTCCCACTACCAACCCTCAGTATCTGCCAGCATCAGTCCCCTTCTCCCATCATCCCCAAGAGTCAGACTGTTCTAAAATGCTTCCCCCTTCTCCCAACCTACCATCTGCCAGTACCAACTTTGTGTCTTTCCCCCTCCAATCCAGTATCTTCCTCCCTGTGTCCAACACACCCCTGTCTTCCTCTACCCCTCCATGATCCAGCATCTCTCTCTTCTCTACTCCCCATTCATCATCTCCTCCTCTTCCCTACTCCCCACCGATTCACAATATCCCCCATCTTTCTTCCCTATGCCCACACACACACCGATCCAGCATCACCCTTAACTCTTTCCTCCACTCTTACAGGATGCAGCATCTCTCCTTCTCTTTTCCTCCCCAAATGATCCATTATCTCCTTGCTCTCTCTTCTCACCCCATGGTACACTCTCTGTTCTCTCTCTCCTCTTTTCCCCTCCAGAATCTCCCCCTCTGCTCCCCGCACCCATGCTATCCAGAATATCCCTTTCTCGTCACTAACCCCACTAATCCACCATCTCCCCTAGCTCTCCCCGGTGTCCCCACATTTGCCCTATTCTTACCTTCCCAGCCCCCCTTCCCCTTTGGTCCAGTACCATGCTCTTTTTATTTATTTATTTCTTTTTTATACCACGCTCTTTAGAATCAGTGCGGTTTACATGTATACTAACAGGTACTTTTTATTCCCTTGTCCCCAAAGGGCTCACAATCTAAGTGTACCTGAGGCAATGGAGGGTTAAGTGGCTTGCTCAAGGCCACAAGGAGTGGCCATGGGACTAGAGACCCCAATCCCTCCGGCCTTACCATGCCATGGCCCCTGCACTGAGTAGACAGAGCCACAGCTGCATAGAAATCATTTTTAAAAAAATCCTCACCTTCTCCTCAGATCCAGCCACGGCTCCTGAACTTTACAGAGCCACGGCTGCGATAGCAATTATAATTTTTTAAAATATCCACAACAGATGCACAGCCACTGTGGCGCCTTCTGGCCTCTGTTATTGAACCCCTGCAGCCAAATGAGGTGAATTTTCGCTCCTGTGAGTGAATTTGCTGTGAGTTTTATCTGTCTGCACTTATTTATTTATTTGTCACTGTTAGTGTGTTCTCTTACCTCTCTGCCCCTTATTTTGCACTTTTGTTCTGCTTTCTCAGCTGTATAACTTATACCCCCCCTCCCCTCTACCCACCCACCCCGTGGCTCGCTGTCTCTTATAGCTGTCATCTGCTCATTACCTACTTCACGCACAGGTTGCCCAATCTCTTTGACTCACCCACCTTCTAAATCCTCTGGCCTTTGTTCTCCTCTCTATTCCTCTCCTATGGCTCCTCATTACATTGTCTTCCTCTTCTTCATTCTCTCTTTCTCCCCTCGTACCAGCACCCTCACTCCTCCCCTCCTTATCTCCCCTTTACCATCCTCACTTACCCCTCCATTCTATCTTCTACCCTATCATCAGCTCTTGAGCTTCATCGCTTTCTCCTTCTCATTCAACCATCTCCTCTCTCTTTAAGGAAACCTCACCCTCATTTCCGCCGTACTGTCTCCTCTTTACCCCGTACTCTGCTACTCCTTCTCCTTCTCTCATTCGGAGATATAAACTCCAATCCTGGCCCCCCTAGACTTCTGTCTCATTCTGAGAAGAGATCTTCATGCAACACGTCTAATCTTATTCATATCCCTCCCTTTCCTTTTCTACTCTCCCTTTCTCATGTGCTTTGTGGAACGCACACTCTGTCTCTAATAAACTTGCTTTTACTCATGATCTCTTTATCTCTAATTCTCTACATCTTCTTGCTCTAACTGAGACCTGGATCCTCCCAGATGATACTGCATCTACTGCTGCTCTCTGTCATGGGGGCTATCAGTTCTCCCACACACCTCGTCCCACAGGCCATGGTGGTGGTGTTGGGCTTCTACTTTCTCCCTCTTGCCAATTCCAACCCCTCCTGCTGCCTCAGTCTCATTCCTTTCCCTCTTTTGAAGTCCACTCCATTCGCCTTTTCACTCCACTTCCTCTCCGGGTAGCTATTATTTATCGACCTCCTGACAAGTCTGCTTCTACCTTTCTCATTGACTTTGACTCGTGGCTTTCCTTCTTTCTGGATTCCTCTTCCCCCACTCTTATTCTTGGGGATTTTAACATTCATGTCGATAACCCCTCTGATCCTTATGCTTTAAAGCTCCTCTCCCTTACCTCCTCGTTTGACCTCCAGCTTTGTTCCACTGCCCCCACTCACCAGCATGGCCACTGCCTTGACCTGGTATTTTTCTCCAGTTGCTTATCCTCGAACTTCTGTAGCTCAGTTCTTCCCTTATCTGACCATCACCTTTTAAGCTTTAATCATCATCCACTGCCTCAACCTCAACCTGTCTCCTCCAACCTATTTAGAAATCTTCATGCTATTGATCCCTTGATTCTCTCTTCCACTATTTTTTCATCTCTTTCTTCCACTATGTCATCCAAGTCTGTTGACAAGGCAGTGACTTCCTATTATGCTGCACTCTCCTCTGCTCTGGATGCTTTTGCTCCGCCCATGCCATGTCTTGTGAGACGTTCTGCACCCCAGCCCTGGCTCTCATCCACTACCCGCTAGCTACGTTCCTGTGCCCATTCTGCTGAGCATGCTTGGCTGAAATCCTGCTCCCTTTCAAACTTTCTACACTTCAAATTCATGCTTGTCTCTTTCCAGTCAGCTATAGCTCTTTACAAAGAAGACTATTATGTCCATCTGACTAACTCTCTTTCCTCTGATCCTCACCGTCTCTTTACTACTCTCAGCTCTCTCCTCAAGGTGCCTCCGCCTCTGATCCCTCCCTCCCTTTCTGCCCAAACCCTGGCTGACTATTTCCATGACAAAATCCACAAGATTACCCTCCAATTCACCACAAAGTCAGCTACTTCCCCTCCTCTCCCTCTTCACTCCCAACTTTCTCCACCCCCCCCCCACCCACCTCTGCTACTCTATCTTCCTTTCCTGTGATCTCTGAAGAGGAAACCACACACCTTTCTTCCTCCAAACTCACCACCTGCTCCTCTGATCTTATCCCCACCCATCTCCTAAGCCCATCTCCTCCATCGTTGCCCCTTCCATCTCTCATATTCTCAACCTATCATTCTCCACTGCAACAGTCCCTGCAGACTTTAAGCATGCTGTGGTCACACCTCTCCTCAAGAAATCCTCACTTGATCCCACCTGTCCTTCTAATTATCGACCCATCTCCCTCCTTCCCTTCATTTCTAAACTACTTGAACGCGCGGTTCACCGCTGCTGCCTCAACTTCCTCTCCTCTCATGCCCTCCTGGATCCTTTACAGTCTGACTTTCGTCCTTTACACTCTACTGAAACGGCTCTTGCCAAAGTCTCCAGTGACTTGTTCCTGGCAAAATCCAAGGGCCTCTACTCTGTCCTCATCCTTCTTGACCTCTCTGCTGCTTTTGACACTGTTGACCACAACCTTCTCCTTGATGCCCTGCCTTTGCTTGGTTTTAAGGACTCTGTACTATCCTGGTTAACCTCCTATCTCTCTCATCGCTCTTTCAGTGTGTTTTCTGGTGGCTCCTCCTCCTCTGCTATCTCGCTCCCAGTGGGTGTACCCCAAGAATCTGTCTTGGGTCTGCTCCTTTTCTCTCTCTATACCCAGTCCCTTGGTGCGCTTATCTCTTCCCATGACTTTCAGTACCATCTGTATGCTGATGACTCCCGGATCTACCTCTCTACGCCTGAAATCTCTCCGGCAATCCAGACCTGGATCTCTTCCTGCCTTTCTGACATTGCTGCCTGGATGTCTCACAGCCACTTGAAATTGAACATGGCCAAGACTGAACTTCTTATCTTTCCCCCCAAAACCTCCCTTCCCCCTTCCTCCTTTCTCAGTCTCTATGGATAATTCTGTACTCCTTCCTGTTTCCTTGGCCCGTAATCTGGGGGTTGTCTTTGATTCCTCTTTCTCTTTCTCCACACATATCCATCTGATAGCTAAGACCTGCCGTTTCTTTCTCTATAACATCAGCAAAATCCTCCCTTTCCTTTCTGAACACACTACTAAGACGCTTATCTACTCCTTGATCACCTCCCGTCTTGACTACTGTAACCTACTCCTTGCTGGTCTCCCTTTGAATCATCTCTCTCCCCTTCAATCTGTTCAACACTCTGCTGCGCGGCTAATCTTCTGCCAGCCTCGCCATGCCCATATTACTCCTCTTCTCAAGTCACTTCATTGGCTCCCTGTCCATTTCCGCATCCAGTTCAAACTTCTCTTGCTGACCTATAAATGCATTCACTCTGCAGCTCCTCACTACCTTTCTTCTCTTATCTCTCCTTACAAACCCCCCTCGGGAACTCCGCTCTTCTAGAAAACTGCTTCTATCTGTGCCCTTCTCTTCTATTGATAACACCAGACTTCGCTCCTTTCACCTTGCTGCACCTTATGCCTGGACCAAACTACCTGTGTCTATACGCCAGGCACCTTCTCTAACTCTCTTCAAATCCAGGCTGAAAACTCACCACTTCGCTGCTGCTTTTGGATCTTGACTCACATGATCTCCTTTTTCTTTTTCTGTCTCCCTTGTTTATCCCTTCCTTCACCTTCTGTGTTGTCTGTCTTGACTAGATTGTAAGCTCTGATGAGCAGGGACCGTCTCTTACATGTCTGTGCAGTGCTGCGTATGACTTGTAGCACTATTCAAATGCTCAGTAGTAGTAGTAGTGAGGCAGCCAGGAAGGTAGCTGTGAGGGTAACCCCTCCCCTCTCAGCCTGAGTTACAGTGAAACAAAGCTTAAACACATACCCCTTCGCCCAGAGTCCAGCAGACTGGAGCATACCAGTTTAGACAGGTCATTTAGGCATGCTATATGATAGCCCACAACCCCCCCCCCCTCCAGGGGCTACTGATTGGTGGAGAGGGGATACCTGAGACAAATGAGAAGCTAGTATGGGTTTGAAAACTTACTGTATATAAGACAGTGTCTGACACCACTTGCTCTCTCAGATTGTTTTGTTCAGGGTGCCGGCTCTGCCTGAGACTGTGCGCACAATAAACAGCATGTGTTTGCATACCGGTCTGTCTCTGTGTTTTCATCTGAGAGTTGGAGGGACAGACTTCGAATAGATAATAGATCTCCTGCTACATTTCCTGGTGCATTGGCTGGGAAACCTCCGTCTGTCTCCTCGCAACCAGGACTCGCCCGATCCGGGACCGACTTCCTGTCCATCGACGGTCCCCAGCACCACTGGACCCTTTGTTCCGGAGGGATCCCTCGGCGTATCCTGCGCACTCGGTCTTGGACGGCCGACTCCCTGGGTACAGAAATCCGGTTTGATAGACTGGCATCCAAACTCTTCAGGACGGTGAGTACTCACTCTCTTAATTTTCTGAAACGGGTTGAAAAGTCTGGTTTTCAAAAGTCTGGTTTTCTGAAACGTGTTGAAAAGTCTGGTATGGGATTGACCACCCTCTACGGGCGGTCTGAGTAAGAACCGTAGTCTGAGATATTGGGTTCTGAAACCACCGCCTGTCCTGGTGTCTGGATTCGGGAAACGGGAGTCTGGGAGGGTATATATATATATATATATGTGTGTGTGTCTGTCTTTCTGTGTCCCTGCCTGTTGTCTCCACTCTGCTGTCTCGTTCTGTGTTATAAACGCGAGTGTTGTATACGACTAGGAGAATAATTACAGTATGGGGTCTAGTGGATCCAAGAATAGGACTCCGCTGAAATGCATGCTAAGCCATTTTAAAACTGCCTTTGGGGGTGACTATGGGGTTAGGCTCACTGCCCCCAGACTAGTTGTACTGTGTGAGTGGGAGTGGCCAGCCTTAGTGCGAGCTGGCCACCTGAAATAGTGAAAAAACATCAGGTCTACTGACTGCAGGGAGAGGGACAGTTTAGAAAATGTTTGCAAAGAAAGCCAAGGAGAGGAGTGATAATAAAAAAGGGAAGCAGGGTTTACTGTATATAGACTTGTACTAGTATAGAAGTGAAGGAAGACAATTGCTTTATTTAATGCATATCCAGTTTCATTACTATGTTTCATGCATAATCAATAGTCAAAGAACCAAATTTTGATCATACCTCTCAGCATTAAGTAAGGAGCAGTTGAAACTGCTGAGATAGGGGTACTTGAAACTGTTGAGACAGTTTGCATAACTACAGAAAGATACTGGGAATGAAACTGGGAGTAAAACTGTTTGCATGGCTACATACTGGGAGATCAGGGAGGAGTTCTTCTTCTAGCAGAGAATGGTGACCCATTAGAGAGGACAAAAGAACAATTCACCTAGCCTCCAAACAATCATCTTGTCATCAATTTTAATTGTAGAAGTTTGAGCTTCTAAAGCCATGGGGGGTGTCTCCTTTGAGCATCCTCAAATGTCTGATCAGCATCTTGATTGTGTAAGGCTGGGATCAAACAAAGGCTGGTCAAATTACTATTAGCAAAGATGTATGAGGTGGGGAATATCTGTAGGGCAAAGCTCATGTGTAAGAGCTAGCCTGCAAACCATTTGTTACAGCCTATAAAAAAGAGAGAGAAAAATCCTTATAAGATTATGAAGAAATAAAGACTTTTTAAACTTTTTTTAAGGTCCCTGTTTTTCCCAAGATGTTGTTAAAGCATGTTACTTTTCAGAACTACCCAGGGGGGAGGGTTTAGTGAAATTTTTTATATTCTGATCAGATAGGCTGTTAGACATAAAGCACTTGTAAGCTTTGATATGTCCTGTGTTTAAAAGTGAATACTGTTTTTCTTTCATTGCTGGCTACTCAAGTGCCCCTTGATGCTGAAGTGACTAGACCAAACGAGGCATGAAACTAAGGAAACTGTTTTTGTTTTTCTTTGACCTTCAAAGTAGAGGTTAAGAGCCCTGACAGGACAATGGGGCATCCTGAGCCAGTTTGCAAATGATTTAAATCCTGAGCAAATAAGAAGGTAATCCTGGTTAATCTTTATCATTAGTATGTTATGCATCTATTCTTTGTCTTTGACTGTATATGCTATCAAGCAAACTTAAAAGTTAAAAGAGGATTTTATATATTGTGGCAAGCACCTCAAAGAGGGCATAGTTATTGTTTATATTTTACAGAACCATAAACAGCTATAACTATAGGTTAATTGTTCAGCTACATAGTAATCTGCATTTGCCTGAAAGAATCTGGACACAAGAGAGACCTATTGTTTGTTCTACTGTCTGTGTTGAAGATAACATTTCAGATCAGTTTGATACCAGTTTCAGGTATAAGGTTTTAATTTAAATGTGACAAAGCATGATTTTGAATTCACCTCTTTGCAGTTTCATGTCATTTGAGAATGCCTGTTTCCTGAACTGTAAGATTCAAGGTAATTACTTTGCCTTGTTAAGCTCTGTGCTGATGACTGATGAATAGGACAGTAACATCACAGTTTTATTTGTTACAATATTGGATTTTAGGATAAATTCACCTGTTTTTCTGTATTTGAATTTTACGTGTTGGTGTCCAGAGAAAAAGTGTACTTTGTTTTGAAAGTTTTTTATTTCAGTTTCAGGAGTACAGTTCCTGAGAAAACAGATATATGTTGCAGAGAAAACAGATATATGTTGCAGCACTGTGAGATATTAATTTTCTTTAGTTTATACACTTGCACTTATGTTACCAAATACACTTGTTGTAGTAGTACATTATGCAGAGGTCCAGTACACACACAGCAATTACAAGATGAGTAAATATTAATAAGTTTGCTGAAATTTTGGACAGAGGCTGATATGAAATTGCTTTGTTCCCAAGCATATAGAGCAAATATAGAGTAAAGATGGCACTGAGTTCCCAGAAAATAATGAGAATATTTGTAAAATTATTTACAAATAAAACAATAACATTAACTTGAGTTGATTGGACAAAACCAAATCTTGCTTGTCAGCAATGATCCAGGAGAGGTTTGAGAAAAAGAATGAGAGAGAGAGAGAGAGAGGCAGAAAGGTGAGGCCACAGCCTAGGATAGGAAAAGACAATAAATGTGCTGTTTCCAGTGTGATGATCTGGGCCACCAGAATTCTGACTGCTCTAAGACTCCTCGAGGACCCACAAGGCCTGAAGAACATGAACCTTGTATATTTATGCCTCTGAAGAGACATGAATAGGCAGGGGAGAGTAGGCCAAGAAGAACCCGAGGAAGTATCGCCATGAGGCCCAGCCACAAAAGTCGTGCAGGCCAAGAAGAACCTGAAGAAGTATTGTGGCAGGTGCAGGCCTGTGACCCACGGTGTCTGACATAGGCAGGCCAGCATGGCTAGCTTGACCTGTAAATGAGGCCTGTGGAGAGGCATATAGGATTGCACATCCCCCAATATGCTGCTATTGTAAGAAAGAACTCAGTAGAAATATTGAATTAGCTTAGATAAGCAGAATTGCAGAATTAAGAAATGGAAAAATACAGAAAAGATGTGTTTTAAAGTTACTGATAAGAAAAAGTACATTTGCAGAGAAATATTGAGGAGTGCTGACAGATGAGTTACAGAACCTTGCTCTTCTGCACGCACAAATGGTCCCATAGCCTTGAAAGTGTGAAAGTAACAAGTTGATGAACTGACCATTGTAATTGGGACTAGAAGGGGGCAGGCAGGTGTCATGCCTACAGAAGCCCACAGAAGGAACATAATTGGAGAAACTTATCAGTACCGGGACCAATAGAGGGGCTACGGGAGGTACGGGAGGTTACCGGGACCAATGAAATGTTTTTCTATACCTAGAATGGAACAGAAGTCTATAAAAGTTGTTGTAATGCTTGAAAACTTTGCTCAGCCATTTTGAAATTGCCTTGCTTGAGACTTGTGCACAAATAAATGATTTGGACCTTCTGAACAGACTCCTGGTATCATTGGTTTGTCTGCGCTTTGCTGCTACATATTCCTTGGTGCGTTGGCCGGGAAGTTGTGGAATCAAAGTGTATATAGGGCAATATACCACGACTTTCCGCCTCTATAGGCTTGGTCCTGCCGGGATCGCGCCCTTCCGACGAGGGCTGCTCCCTGGCGCCGCCGGTCCCTTGTATCGGAGGGAGCTGGTCGGACCTCGGCGGGTGACGAGCCCGGCTGGAGTCAATGCCTCGAACCCAAGTGAGGGGAGTCCGAGGTCCAACTCATGCGCCTGCTTGGGAAGTTTTGAGGACCGGATCCGGTGAGTATAGTTTTGATTTTGGGTCTAGACAGAAATAGAAAGAGCAGTACTGCCATTGGAACTTGGAACTTGGAATTTGTAATCTCGAGATATTGGGAATTGGTAAGAGAGCATGATCAACTCTCAAGGAAGAGCCGAGTAGCCTGGCATGGGAATTCGCTAGGTGAAACCCTCATCCTTTTTGTAATTGTACTTGGAAAAGACTAGTCAGAACAGATAGAAACGAATGCATTCTGGGAATACGTTGCTAGCATGAGTGTGTGAACGAAGTATGAATGAGAGGTCTGGCAGCACGGACCAAGTGAAAGCTGACCCCTGATTAGCGCATTTCCTGACCGGGCGACCGCGTTCAGGTCGCGAAAAGGGGGAAGCGATTGTCGTCTTGTCTTGTTATTTGTATTCCCTGTACGTTTCCAGGGCCGTGAGGACCCCTTACCCACGGTCCGCCCACCTTTTCCCTTCTGTCTGTTGTTGCGCGCACACATCGAAATGGGAGGGGCGGAGTCTACTAGGAACACTCCATTAGAATGTATGATCGCACATTTTAAAGAGGGATATTCAGGAGATTATGGTATTAAAATGACAGCAGCCCGTTTGCAGATTTTGTGTACTAGGGAGTGGCCCGATCTAGACCCCATCTGGCCCCGAGAGGGAACGTTCACCGTAGAGATTATCCAGTCAATACATCGTAGAGTGCGGGTAGCGCACCCCGATCAGTACCCCTATATAGATTCCTGGTTAAGTATTTGTGAAGATCCGCCCTCCTGGGCGCAGCGCTGTTATGAGGAACAGTGCAGAATAATGTTAGCTAAAACAGATTCTAGACAGAGAAAGGAACAGCCTAGAATGAAAGAGCAGGATAAGAAAGCCAAGAAGAAACCCATCTTGGCAGATCCCGATTCCCCGGAAGTAGTCCTCAGGCAGCCCCGAACCCCAGGTCCAGTAAGGATAGCCCGGCGGCGTCCTGCCCCAGCACCCCAGAGACCGCCGGAGCCGAGGCGGGACCCAATCCCTGACCTCCCTCCTCCTGGAGAAGAGGAAGAGAGAGAGTTAGCGGGAAGAGAAGAGGAGGATGTAAAAAGTGAGCCAGAAGCGGAATTAGAAGAAGAAGAAAGAGAGGATCCCCCAGAAGAGGAAGAAGAAGAGGAAAGTGTACAAATAATTGAGGAAGCTAGCGCCAGCACTAGCAAGCCAGTGAAAGAGAAACCCAAAGCGAAACCAGTTGAGAAAAAGAAAGCGACTCCTGCAAAGACAACGACAATAGCCCTTAGATCCCAGACCCAAATGACGCCTAGGACAGCCAAACTGTTTCCCTTAAGGCAAGTCCCGGGGGTGCCCGTAAAGAATGATAATGATGAAGTGGTAGCGGGACCCCTAACTTATGTGTATATCCCATTCTCTACAACTGATTTATTAAATTGGAGGTCGCACTATGCCTCCTATACTAGCAAGCCCCAGGAGCTGACAGAATTAGTAACTAGTATTATGGAAACTCACCAACCCACTTGGCCAGATTGCCGTCAGCTCCTGACCACCCTATTCACTACAGAAGAACGAGCGAGAATTAGAAAAGCAGCTATCGAATGGATGGCAGAAAACCCTGCAGCTCCAGCGCAGGGGCAGAATATAATAGATCGTAGAGAAGCAGCTCAGAGAGAATTCCCAAATGAAGACCCCCAATGGGATCCAAATACAGATGAAGGATCCACCGCCCTAGCCCGTTTTCGCCAAGGCTTTTTACAAGGCCTGCGAAGAGGAGGCCAAAAAGCTATGAACCTTTCCAAGGTAGCAGGAATTATCCAAGGAATAGATGAGAGCCCAGCAGATTATTATGAAAGATTAACTGAAGCTTACAGAATGTATACTCCCTATGATCCCGAGGCACCAGGAAGTTTATGCATGGTGAATTCTGCTTTTGTAAACCAGTCTCAACCAGACATTAGACGTAAATTACAGAAATTAGAAGGGTTTGCGGGCATGAATGCAACACAGTTATTGGAAGTCGCTCATAAAGTGTATGTGAATCGTGATACTGAAAGACAGAGAGAATGTGATAGAAAGATGAAGAAGAAAGCTGATTTTTTGGCTGCGGCCATAGTTGAAAAGAAAAGGGGAGGTGTCCCTAATCGAAGGAGCAGAGGAAGAGGGCGGGGTCAAGGCGGAGGCCGGACCCAGAGACTAGGCGTGAACCAATGCGCCTATTGCAAAGAGGAAGGACATTGGAGAGATACGTGCCCGCAACTCGAAGACGCCCAGCAAGATGACGAATACGATCATCAGTGGCGAGAAGAAAGACGAGGCCGTCCCCGAGGCCGAGGAGGAGCCAATCGAGAACAATTCCAGCGAGAGAGGGGAGGAGGAGCCATCCAAGCATTGGCCACACAGGCCCATGATGAGGATGACGTGGATTAGGACAGACCGGGCTCCAAGTTTGCTTTAGGTCTCCAGGAGCCTATGGTCGAAATACAAATAGGAGACCAATTTATGAACTTTATGGTTGATACTGGAGCAGAACATTCAGTAATAGACAAAAAGATAGCCCCATTCACCAAGAAAGCAGTCACCATTATAGGAGCAACTGGTGCCAAAGCCACAAAGTCTTTTCTACAAAACCGAATATGCAGTCTAGGAGGACAGCAAGTAACGCATCAATTCCTTTACATGCCCGAATGTCCAGTACCCCTTCTGGGACGAGATATGCTAGCCAAGCTTCAAGCCCAAATATCTTTCTCCGAACAAGGAGAAATGCAAATGACAGTGAATTCTCAAGCCAAACCAGCAGGAGTAATGCTGCTGACAGTACCCCGAGAAGAAGAGTGGAGATACTACATTGATGATTCGATTCAAGATACCTATTTTGAACAAACCTTAAAGAACATTCATGCACCACTTGAAGTATGGGCAGAAGGCAGTCCCCCAGGCCTAGCCAAGCATATAGCACCAGTGATTGTAACCCTCAAGCCTAGTGCTACACCAGTGCATGTCAAACAGTACCCTCTCCCAAGAGCCGCAATTGAAGGCATTCATCGCCACCTACAGAGATTGCTCGAGTATGGCCTACTGAAAGTATGTCAATCCCCATGGAACACCCCACTTTTGCCAGTAAAGAAACCTGAGACAGATGATTATCGCCCAGTGCAAGATTTGAGAAGAGTAAATGATGCAGTTGAAACTATACACCCAGTTGTACCCAATCCTTACACTCTACTAGGATTGATACCCGCTGAAGCTACCCATTTCACTGTACTGGATTTAAAAGATGCATTCTTTTGCATAAGATTAGCCCCTGTAAGCCAAATATTGTTTGCATTTGAATGGCAGGACCCCATCTCTGGAAGAGGGGGCCAACTCACCTGGACAAGATTACCCCAAGGATTCAAGAATTCACCTACCATCTTTAGTGCTGCACTAAATCAAGACCTTTCAAGCTATCCAGTAGCCCCGGGGAAGAGAGTACTTCTCCAGTACGTGGATGATCTGTTGATAGCTGCCGTATCAGAAAGAGAATGTATATTAGCCACCAAAGATCTCTTGCAGTTACTAAATGAAGCTGGATATAAAGTTTCCAGAGCCAAAGCACAACTATGCCAAACAGAAGTGAAATACTTGGGTTTTCGTATTACCCAAGGAAGCAGAAGATTAGGCAGAGAAAGAAAAGAAGCAGTATGCAGAATTCCAACTCCAACAACCAGAAAGCAAGTCAGAGCCTTTCTGGGAGCAGCAGGATATTGCCGAATCTGGATACCCAACTTTGCCCAAATTGCCAAACCACTGTATGAAGCCACAAAAGGAGAAGAGAAGTCACCACTGGAGTGGGGACTTGAACAGGATACAGCCTTCCAGAAGCTAAAAGAAGAATTGATGTCATCACCAGCACTTGGACTACCAGATGTCCACAAACCTTTCCGCTTGTTTGTACATGAAACACAGGGAAATGCCCTAGGCATGTTGACTCAGAAATTGGGAAATTGGGAGCGACCTGTAGCCTACCTATCGAAACAATTGGACCCTGTGGCCAAAGGATGGCCACCCTGCTTGAGAGCAGTTGCGGCTACAGCACTATTAGTGAGTGAAGCAGACAAACTCACACTAGGACAGAACATACGAGTCACTGTGCCACATGCAGTCCTTGCCCTTATGGAACAGAAAGCAAATTATTGGCTCACCAATTCCCGAATGTTGAAGTACCAGAGCATGTTATGTGAAAATCCACAGATACAACTTGAAGTGAGCCATGCCCTGAATCCAGCTACCTTGATACCCATCAGTGAAGAACTCCCAGAACATGACTGTATCGAAGTCATGGAAACTGTGTTCTCCAGTCGACCCGACTTGACCGATGTGCCCATAGATAATCCCGACCAGATCTATTATGTTGATGGGAGCAGTCTCATCCTTGACGGACGACGCTGTGCCGGATATGCAGTCGTCACTCAACATGAAGTAGTTGAATCATCAGCTCTAGCCTCAGGCACATCAGCCCAGAAAGCCGAATTGATAGCACTCACCAGAGCATTGCTATTAGGAGAAAAACTTGTGCTAAATGTATATACAGATTCCAAATATGCTTTCACTACCTTGCATGCCCATGGAGCTCTCTACAAAGAAAGAGGACTCATCACATCCGGAGGAAAATCAGTCAAATATGGTCCCGAGATATTGATGTTACTTGATGCAGTCTGGGCCCCAACACGTGTAGCTGTCATGCATTGTAGAGGACATCAAGCAGGAAAAGGAGAAGTTGCTCGAGGAAATAGATTCGCAGATGCCTCAGCACGACAAGCAGCTATGACAGGACAGATTGCCCCACAAGCTATGCCAATGCAAGCAGCATTGTTTCCAGTACCCTTGAATCTATGGACCCCACGATATACCACCAAAGAATTGGATTACTATTGTGACAAAGAAAATGGAGTATTGAAAGACGGATGGATTGAGCTGCCACCAGAAGAAGGCAGTCAATCTCCGGGAAGAATAGTAATTCCTGAACTGTTAGGACCATCCTTTGTCAAAGCTTTCCACGAAGCCACCCACTATGGAAAGAGTGCTATGGAGAAAGCACTCAGACCACATTTCTACATCCCTCTGATGACAACCATATCAGCCTCAGTAGCCCGACAATGTCAAATCTGTGCCAAGAATAATGCCAAGCAAGGCCTTATTACAGCGCCCCGAGTTCAGTCAAGAGGTGTGACCCCCATGCACAACCTCCAAGTTGATTTCACCGAAATGCCAAAAGCTAATGGATACCATTACCTACTAGTATTAGTTTGTACTTTCTCTGGGTGGGTAGAAGCATTCCCAACCAGAACTGAGAAAGCCCGAGAAGTTACCAAAGCCTTAATGAGAGAGATTGTCCCCAGATTTGGAATTCCAGCAGTAATAGGGTCAGACAATGGACCCTCATTTGTCTCTCAAGTTACTCAGCAGTTAGCAAAAGCTTTGCAGATACAGTGGAAGCTCCACACTGCATACAGACCCCAGAGTTCAGGGAAAGTTGAGCGAATGAATCGTACATTGAAAGCCCAAATGTCTAAGCTTTGTCAGGAGACACACTTGAAATGGCCCCAAGTGCTCCCCATAGCTTTACTCAGAATACGCTCAGCCCCTGTAAAGTCAACAGGATTTTCCCCTTTTGAAGTTTTGTATGGTAAACCCCCACCAATAGTGCAGGGAGTCAAAGGAAATCTAGCCCAGATTGGTTCAGAAGTAACCAGACAAGAACTCCTAGCTCTTAGTTTTGTTCTGCAGACTCTCCATACGTGGATCCAAGACCAGTTGCCTATCAACTTGACGGAACCCTTGCATCCCTACCAGCCTGGAACTTCGGTGTGGATCAAAGATTGGAAGAAAATACCGTTGGAACCCCATTGGAAGGGACCGTACACCGTCATCCTGTCTACCCCAACTGCAGTAAAGGTAGCCGAGATCGACGCCTGGATCCACCACAGCCGAGTCAAGCCCGCCGCCGATCCTGAACCAGAGCGGTGGACAGCAGAGCAGCACCCTGATGTACCCTTACGAGTTACTCTGAGACGGCAACCAGCAGCATAGACACTTTATCACAAGTGCTTTGCAGTAGCCAAGTCTTTCGAAGAGGATTGCTGTTTTCCATGCAGCAACAGCTTTGTTTCAACGAACCCAATTTGTGTGTGTGATTTGACACACTACTTTGAGACTACATTGACTAAGCCAGACTTCACAAGCCAACTGGATTGATAAGTTGGTTAATGTGTGCTGGACATCTTGAGGATCTTCAATCAACACTCAGCAACCGTTAAATTGCTTCATTAGCAAACGGGACGAAGAATAATAGACCGTCGTGATCAAAATCAGCAAGCTGAGGATTCAGAAGAACTCCAATCAACATCAACATGTATCTTTGCTTCTGCTTTGCCTTGGTTGCCTTCTTTGGAGGTTTTGAACAGACTTATGCTCTACCTCCATGCACTGCTTGCATTACCTCTACTAGAACTGGACTGAAAGTAACTCAGACTTTGCTTTACCATTCTTACTATACCTGCAAGGGAACAGTAACTCGGTGTATTTATAACACCACTGAACTAAATGTTTGCACTCATGGCAAAATCAAAGCTTGCTATAATCCGCATCAGAATCCATCCTATTACACGTTGGAAATAAGATGGAAGGATGCAGATGGACCTATATTAGCTGCTACACCACCACTTAAGGACATTACTAAACCTGCTGTTTTGAATTTTGATGCATGTAATGCTATTAATAGAGATAGTCAGTCCACCTGTGGTACATGGGAGAAAGCGTATCGAAATGACCATAAGTATATGTGTCCAGAAGGTGCCACAAATTGGTGGAAGTGTACAGGTAAAACAGGATCAGGGTATAGTACTGCTACAGCGGCAGACTACTATTGCCCGTATTGGGAATGTGTTTTCTATGCTACCTGGAACACTGGTATAACTGATGAGAAAATAGATAAACGGATGGCTACTCTAACCAAGCCAACCACGAATGATAAATGTCAGAAAGATGCTTGTAACCCCTTACATTTGCGTGTACATAACCCTCATGCATGGAAACAAGGATATAAGTTTGGTTTACGTATTGCGGGAGGAGGAACAGATCCAGGGACCATTGTGTATATTAGATTGAATACCCAAGCCCACAAGTCATCTAAATATCATATTCATAATACCTTTTATGAAGCTATGCATGTAAATAAGTTTGAGATCCCTCACCCTTCACAGAATTTGTTTTTAGAATTAGCCGGAGCAGTAGTATCTAGTCTTAAGATCACAGATTGTTATTTCTGTGGCGGAACCCAAATGGGAGATCAATGGCCCTGGGAAGCCCAAGAATTGAATTATTCCATGATTTACAATCAGACTGAATTACACAAGACAACCAGTGAATGGGTGTTAGCGCACTCAATCGTTGGACGTCTTTGCTTTGCCAGAACTGGACCCCAGTTCACCCAAAAGGTAGGACAGCTGGTCTGTCTTAGCCAGAAATACTATAATGCCACGACCAAGAAGGTAGCATGGTGGTCAGGAATCAGACATCCTGAACCTCCTAACCCATTAGCCAGATTTCCTGAACTTGCAGGTCTATGGACTAATCTTGCCAAAGTCCAAGCCTGGCAAGCCCCACCTGGCCTATATTGGATCTGTGGAAACCGAGCATATGCGCAACTCCCACCACAATGGGGAGGAGCATGTGTCTTAGGAACCATCAGACCTTCTTTCTTCCTGTTAAACACTGAACATGGAGAACAATTAGGATACCCTGTATACACAACCCACAAACACAAAGGAGCATCGAGACAGAAAAGAGAGGCCTTACAGATAGGCAAGTGGGAGAAATGGCAAGGTGATGATTGGCCACCAGAAAGAATTATTGAGTATTATGGACCTGCCACTTGGAATGATGATGGTATGTATGGTTATCGTACCCCAATTTATATGATTAATCGTATTATTCGCTTACAAGCAGTAGTTGAAATAATAACCAATGAAACTAGTCATGCTCTTACGCTTTTAGCTAGACAAAGTACTCAGATGCGCACTGCCATATACCAAAATCGCTTAGCCCTTGATTATTTACTAGCAGCTGAAGGAGGAGTATGTGGTAAACTGAATTTAACTAATTGCTGTTTGAAAATAGATGATAAAGGTCAAGTAGTTGAAGAAATTGCTAAAGATATGCAAAGACATGCTTATGTGCCAGTACAGACTTGGCACGCCTTGAAATTTCCTAATTGGTTTGCTAACCTTTTCTCTTGGCTGGGAGGATTTAAGACTTTCGTTATCTTAGTACTAATCCTTGTTGCTGTTGTCCTCTGCTTACCATGTTTAATCCCATGTTGTATGCGTTCCCTTCATAGTGCTATTGATAGTACAGTAGAGCGGAAGACCGCAACTAGAATAATGGCTTTATACAAAGCTAGCCCTAGCGGAACTAGTAAGAATCCTTTAATCAGGATGTGAATTTTCTGGAAAGTGATTTAATTCTCACACCTTATTAAGTAATAGGGTGAGATTAATCAAAGGGGGGAATGTGGCAGGTGCAGGCCTGTGACCCACGGTGTCTGACATAGGCAGGCCAGCATGGCTAGCTTGACCTGTAAATGAGGCCTGTGGAGAGGCATATAGGATTGCACATCCCCCAATATGCTGCTATTGTAAGAAAGAACTCAGTAGAAATATTGAATTAGCTTAGATAAGCAGAATTGCAGAATTAAGAAATGGAAAAATACAGAAAAGATGTGTTTTAAAGTTACTGATAAGAAAAAGTACATTTGCAGAGAAATATTGAGGAGTGCTGACAGATGAGTTACAGAACCTTGCTCTTCTGCACGCACAAATGGTCCCATAGCCTTGAAAGTGTGAAAGTAACAAGTTGATGAACTGACCATTGTAATTGGGACTAGAAGGGGGGCAGGCAGGTGTCATGCCTACAGAAGCCCACAGAAGGAACATAATTGGAGAAACTTATCAGTACCGGGACCAATAGAGGGGCTACGGGAGGTACGGGAGGTTACCGGGACCAATGAAATGTTTTTCTATACCTAGAATGGAACAGAAGTCTATAAAAGTTGTTGTAATGCTTGAAAACTTTGCTCAGCCATTTTGAAATTGCCTTGCTTGAGACTTGTGCACAAATAAATGATTTGGACCTTCTGAACAGACTCCTGGTATCATTGGTTTGTCTGCGCTTTGCTGCTACAGTATCGCCATGAGGCCCAACCACCAGTGCCTTGTACCCTCTTAGATCTCTCACCTCAAAAGGATCTCTTTTTGACACCATAATTAATGAGTAGCTTACACAAATCCTTGTGGACACTGCAATTTCAAGATCAGTCCAACAGCACTCTCACTGAGAACAGTGTATACGATAGACTCAAGTCATATGTAAGAGATATGTGGCTGTCATGTTAGGAGCCATATTTCTTTCTATTGGGATTGATGTTATAACATGTTGCAAAATAATAGTTATATATTTTAAGGACTTTACCTAAATTGTTCCTATTGAGAATGAGCACATATGTCCATTTAGAACTACACCAATTAAGATAGTGGGAAAGGGACACTGTTTACTCATACTGTTATGCTTATTGAGAAGAATCTAAAGTTATATCTTCTACCTACCATTTGTTTACAGCAATATTAAGTTATTAACAATTGTTTAATATTCTTAGCAGCCTTGCCAAATAAGGATACATTAGTATGGTATAAAAACATGAAAAGGACCTATGTATGTAGTTGGTGGAATGATGCAGGTGATGAAGGAGTTTGTGAGGGATGAAGTGGGATATTAAGAGGAGGGACTCTGATGGACAGTAGACTGATGAAGGTAATTTAATGATGTGAAGTGATGTATCTGGCTAATGAATATGTAAACGAAAAAAAAAATGATGAGCACTTTATTCAACTATGCCGTCTCCAGAATCTTCAATTTAGGAAGTCATCTAAGCCTCAACATATCCTCAACAATTAGAAATAGACAACTGGAGACAGGCTAGGTGCACCTTGCACCCTGATGAGCTTTGGAAAACCTACACTGGCCATGTGGTACTTCCAGATGCTATTTTGCCTCCTTTTTGCCTCTGTATGTCCTGGCCAGGCATGCATGGGCAAAGGGGGATGATTTGATGACAAATTCTCACAAAATTGGTATAATTCTAAAACTTGCCAAAATTGCAGAACACATGTGTGCAACTTGTCTGATCTGTAAACATGTAAAGATCAGTCAAGGGCATAATGGAATATTTCCTATCAGCAAATGAATCTCCAGTGATAGAGAGACAAGGAGTTAATCAAACTGCAAGACAAAATTGACACCATACGAGATAGTTACTGGTAGACCATTGAAAGTTTATAAAGCAATATTTATAGGATATGATCTTAGTAAATATGGATGAAATTAAGTTTGTCGCATTGCATTGTCTCATTGTGAAATCTAATCTAGAATATTAGTCTTTTCACTTAGCATTGGTGCTGCTTTTCTGAATGAGGCCTGGAGCCATGCCACCAATTGCAATCCAGAGAGTCCAGCAGAAGGAATTGGCCAGAGTCCAGATGGAACAGACCATCCCAAGAACTCAGAAATACACACCACAGAAATGTGTGAAGGAGTCCCTACCTGGATCCGTGTGTCACATTGAAAGAAGGGAAAAAATATTTGCCTATGAGAATGAGAGGTCCAAATTTTGAGAAAAACAGAACTTAAACTTCAGAGAAAGGTGAAGCACACTGCGAGGTCCTGAGGAACTTCTGAGAGGCAGGACCAAATTGCCTGAGAATGGGAAGAGGACTATTGGACTGATTGGGGGCTTTTGGGGGCTTTTGTGAATGATTGTATTGTTATCCTTTTATTATTGTTTTCTTAGAAAGTAACTGAAATCTACAAGCCATTTGGGCTTCAGCAATTGCAATACCCCCTTGTGGCCTGCCTCTAGTACTGCTGCCCTCTACCGCCCTAGCGGTTGAGGTCCAACTAAAAAGGGGGGAGTGAGGCAGCCAGGAAGGTAGCTGTGAGGGTAACCCCTCCCCTCTCAGCCTGAGTTACAGTGAAACAAAGCTTAAACACATACCCTTTCGCCCAGAGTCCAGCAGACTGGAGTATACCAGTTTAGACAGGTCATTTAGGCATGCTATATGATAGCCCACAACCTCCCCCCCCCCCTCCAGGGGCTACTGATTGGTGGAGAGGGGATACCTGAGACAAATGAGAAGCTAGTATGGGTTTGAAAACTTACTGTATATAAGACAGTGTATGACACCACTTGCTCTCTCAGATCGTTTTGTTCAGGGTGCCGGCTCTGCCTGAGACTGTGCGCACAATAAACAGCATGTGTTTGCATACCTGTCTGTCTCTTTGTTTTCATCTGAGGGTTGGAGGGACAGACTTCGAATAGATAATAGATCTCCTGCTACAGTAGTAGTAGTAGTAGGGGCAGGACACAGCTGCAGGGGTTCAATAGAAGAGGTTGGAAGGCTCCAGAGCAGCTGCGCACCCGGTTTGGATTTTTAAAAAATTATTATTGATATCACAGCTGTGGTTCTGTAAGGTGCAGGAGCTGCGGCTGGCTCCAAGGAGAGGGTGAGGCTGTGGGGGGATAAGGAGAGAGATGAAAAGCCATTTTTTTTGCTCTGGCTGCCCCCCGGTCCTGCAGCCAGAGTAAAAAAACAGTTTTTCAACTGCCAGTTTTAGCTCTCTGCAAGCTGCCAGGCAGGCCATATAAAAACCAACCAGGCTGGCTCAGTACTGGCTGGTTGGCAACTCTAATCATAATAATAAGGAAACCATAGGGAAGAAACTTAAACATACCTTTACATTCCTTTAAAATTTAAGGAACTTAACAAGGTTGAACAAAAAGCTTGCTGTGTGATGAAGGTACTTTTCTTACCAAGAGGGAGGTAAGATAGAGCACTATTTTTAACCTCTGTCTTTTACAGCTGAGTGAAGACTGCAGTGGTCCACTGCAGACAGCAGATAAGCAGAAAAAGCCTTTGGATAATTAGGCATAAAAACAAATAAGGAGCTGTCAGCAGAGTAATAGGGAATGAAAACTGCAAAATGAATGGTATAATTGAAAAGTTCCTCAATTTTTTCCCTTTTAAAGAGTGACTTCCTTGGGGCAGGGGTTGTATTGTGAAGGATGGTAAAGTTTTCTATGTTAATTTACAAACGAAAATCTTTCACTAAGCACCAGGTCTGTATTGAGCACAGAGCAAGAGGATAAAAAGATTGGAAATGATTGAGAGGAAAGCAACCAAAATGATTTGGAACCTGCGTCAGAAGACTTATGAGAAGAGACTTGAAGACCTAAATATGTACACTCTGGAGGAGAGGATGATTAAGACTTAAAGAGTATTAATGAAAAAATAAACCTCGTCCAAAGACAGGGAATCTGTAAAACTAGAGGGCATAACATGAATCTGCAAGGGGGTAAACTGAAAAGCAATGTCAGGAAGTAGTTTTTCACTGAAAGGGTGGTGGATGCTTGGAATGCCCTCCCGATGGAAGTGGTGGGGGCAAATACAGTGACAGAATTCAAAATGGCATGGGACAGACACAGTGGATCCCTTTATAGCAGCAGCATAAAATCAAAATAAACATAACTATCTCTTATATCTCTACAAACAGGGGTGACCTACACAGAGCAGTGGGTACACCCCTAAACAAAGGCATGGGGAGGGGTGACCTGCATGGAGCGGCAGTTGCACCTACTCTTGCCGCCTTGCTGGGCAGACTAGATGGACCAGTATATTCAGTGCTGGGGACATATCCGAACCCAACATTGAATATCCGGGGTCGCCGCATAGGCCCCTCGCTTACCAGGCGATAGCGACATTCAGCCACTATCCGGTTAGCAATATGTGGCAAATGTTATGCCAGGGTTTCTTGCACCTGGTCTTCGCTGCATATCACTAAGCGGTCAGCGGCTCAATATCGCTGCTGCCCAGTTAGTGAGTGGTGCTGCCTGCGCTCCACTCTAGAATGCCCACAGTGCGCTGTGATGCTAAGCGGTTAGCGCTGGGGCATGTAGGGCCGCTGAATATCCCGTTCACCACCATTAATCGCTTTCAATATCGGGCCTTCGCTTCTTAGTCTCTCTGTTCATACCTTATACCTGAGGGAATTCTGCACAAAAAACATTTAAAATTCTGGACATGGTATTTTAAAATTCTTCCAAATTCTGCATGTTTTATTAGTACATTTTTGTGCAAAATCCCACCATCATAAAGCCTAATTCCTCCCCTAGATCAGAAAATTCCACTGCCTTTTCTCTCCTCAGCTCTCTCGCTCTGATCACAGCTCTCCCTCCAACACCCAAGCCTTCCCTGCACTCCCTCTCTCTCCCTCTAACTTCCAGAAGATCCCTCCTGCTGTCTGTCCCTAAGGTCTACGCTTCATGTACATTCCCTGACCTTACCGCCTTTCTCCCCCCCCCCATGCATCTACCCTTATTTCTTATTTCTTCCCAAGCACATACCAACCTCAACCTTTCTTTTTCACAACCCCAAAGCATACACTCATCTCCAGCTCCCAGTCATCCCTTGACTCACCATCAGTCTTCTCCAGTACTCAGTCACCCCCTCCGACTCACCATTAGTCCTCTCCAGTTCCTAGCCACCACCTCCCTACCCATCAGACCATTTTCTGCCTATAGCCACTCACCTCCTCTGTCTGATCACGGTATCTTAAACACAGCTGCGGGAGTGTTTCCCTTCACTCCCGCAGCTGTGCTACACTTCCGACACCGGCATCACCATGTTTGAAAAAAGGTAAATAGAAGCGCTTACTGTTTCTTGTTAGGGACAGGAAGTGCTTACTGTTTCTTGTTAGGGACAGGAAGTGCTTCTGTTGATCTTCTTAAAACTTGGTGCTGCCCATGTCAGAAATGTAGTACAGCCGTGGGAATGTAGGAAACACACCCACGGCTCTGTTTTTAAAGCTTGTGTGTTCCAAATCTGCATTACTGATCACTGAGCCGGTGCCTGAGCTGAATTCTGCATAGCAAGTGCAGGGTTCTACACAGGTGGGGAATTCTGAGCAAATTCTGTGTTGCACAGTTGCACAGAATCCCCCCAAAAGTAATACCTCTGACCTTAAACAAGATCACCAGCTTTACAAACAGGCCATTAGCTGACCATCTGGGAGCAATGTTCAAACTAAGGGGCCCTGTTAGTAAAGTGTGGTATTGCATTTTGAGTCAATGTGCACTAGGTGCTAATGCACTACTACTAATAATTTTATTTATCTGCATTTATATCCCGCTTTTCACCGGGTCAAAGCGGTTGGGGGATACATTTAACACGAGGGGATATGAGACACATACACTAATACTTACAGGGAACATAATATAAGGGAATAATACAGGGAATATACAGGGAATAATATACAGGGAATATACAGGGAATAATACAGGGAATATACAGGGAATAATAATATTAATCATTTCTATAGTGCTATAAAGCGTACAGTAATTGTCAGAGGTGTGGCCAACATGTGCTGGAGTTACTGCACAGGCAAACTCTTTTGTATGCTTACGCCCTTGGCAATTATCATGGGTGCAATTATTTATTTTATTTTAGTGGATTTTATTATACCGCCTTATCAATGAATCAAAGCGGTTTACATAGAACTAAACAATGTACATGACAGGGAAGTAATTCAACAGAAATGGTTATGTTACAGATAACAAAGTAAACAAGCAAGTTAAAACCAAGTATTTACATTAACTGAAGGCAAAATGTCCGATAACAAAATGAGGTAATTTGATTAATGAGTGTATCATGGGCGGTTATGTAGGGTAGATGTTATTTACATTTGTCATCTCCCCGTAATGTTCCAAGAATAAGTATGTTTTGAGTTGTTGTGATGTTGTTCAAGGTCCTTAATTTTTCTGGGCGTGAATTCCAGAGAATCGGTGAGTAGAATGTGAAGGATCTGTTTCTTGCTGCACGATTGGTGCCCCTGTATTCAGGTGGGATGGCTAGGGTATTGTGTGCACCACCTCTCCTTTGTATGTTGTTTCATATGGTGGAAATTACCACACCTCACTGACACCCACACTAATCACAATGTGTATTCAACCCCTACTCTCCCCTCCACCCTGCTCAGACATTGCCCCTTTGCACAATGCGGGGTTAATCACATTTCAGCACATGGTAATTGTCCCACCTGTATGGTAACAATCACCACAGGCCTACAGAAGTGGATGGCGTATGCTGAAACCTGTGTTATCTGCATAATGCACTTTAGTAAAAGAAAACCTTTGTGATAAAGCATGCAGCTGATTTCACCCATGGACTTTGTCCCAGTTTTCAAAGCAAAGGTATGCTCATACTTGGATGATGAAATTTAACTCACAGACATTTATGCCTGCTGTTTCTGAAAAGTGCATTTGTATGGAAAACATTGTGTTAAGATCTGAAAAAGCAAACTAGACATGCTCTTTTCCTCCCCCAACCAAAACCTGACCCCGGGAATACTTCTAAATGCAACGAGAGCTATGTGCGTTGTGGAACATACATACATACATTTAATTGCTTGCATGGAGGATGGACAGTTTTCAGAGACCCGATTTTTGCATGTAAATCACTATACACAAAAATTGCCATAATTTTGATAACTTCTAGGCTATAATTTGATTTGACCCATTTGAAGGATTGGCTGGCTTAAGTAACACGCCAATGAGACAGGCTCAGGATGCTGAAATTTAATAGTGCCAAAAAGCCCTGCCTCTCCCTTCATTGAAGGGCCTCACCAACCTTTGGACTCCTTAGAAGAGCTCGATCCTGCCCCTTCTACTACTACCGTCATTTATATAGTGCTACAAGGCCTACACAGCACTGTAAAGAGACATGCAAGAGACAGCCCATGCTCTCAAGTGCTTATATTCTGTTCAAGACAGGCAACACAACTAGGGACAAGGATATATCTAGGGGAATGGTAAGGAAACATGTAGGAGGTGAGAAGGAGATGTGGGGGATCAGGATCCTAAAGCAGTCTCAAAGAAGTGAGCTTTTAGCCTGGATTTGAACAGGGCCACAGATGGAGCCTGATGTACCGACTCAGGTAGTTTGTTCCAGGCATAAGGAGCAGTTACTACTACTGATCATTTGTATAGTGCTACAAGACATAGCAGCGATGTATAGAGACATGTAAAAAGATGGTCCCTGCTCATCAAACAACACAACAGCTGAGGACAAAGATACAGCTAGGGGAATGGTAAAGAAACACATAGGAGACTTAGCAGATCAAGATCCAAAAGCGACCTCAGAGGTGGGTTTTCAGCCTGGATTTGAAAAGGGCCAGAGATGACGCCTGACGTACAGTCCCAGGTAGCTTGTTCCAGGCATAAGGAGCAGCAAGGTGAAAGAATTAAAGTCTGGAATGGAAGAGAAAGACACAGACAGAAGAGATCTGCCAGAAGAGTGGAGTTCCTGAGAAGTATAAGAGGTAAGAGAGCAAAGGTAGTGAGGAGAAGCAGAATAATTGCACTTATAGTTCAGTAGGAGATGTTTGAATTGGATATGGAAACAGATAGGGAGTCAATGAAGTGACTTGAGAAAAGGTGTTATATGAGCATATTAAGGCTCGCAGAATATTAGCCACGCTGCTCAGTTCTGAACCGATTGAAGGGGAGAGAGATGATTCAGAGTGAAACCAGCAAGGAAGAGATTGCAATAGTCTAAACAGGAGGTGACTAAAGAGTGGATGAGTGTCTTTGTAGTGTGTTCAGAAAGGAAGGGGCAAATTTTGCTGATGCTTTAGAGAAAGAAACAACAGGTTTTAGCTATCAGTTGAATGCGTATGGATAAGGAGAGGAAGGAGTCAATGACAACCCCAAGGTTGCAAGCCAAGGAAACAAGGACTAGTAGAGTGCTATCCACAGAGATTGAGAAAGGAGGAAGGGGGGAGGTGGGTTTGGGGAGAAAAATAAGAAGCTCGGTTTTAGCCATGTTCAGTTTCAAATAGCAGTGAGACATCCAGGCAGCAATGTCATATAGATAGGCAGAGATCCATGACCCGGATTGCTGGAGAGATTTCAGGTTTAGAGAGGTAGATCTGAGAGTCATCAGCATAAAGATGGTACTGAAAACCATGGGAGGATATGAGTGCACCAAGGGACTGGGTATAGAAAGAGAAAAGGAGCAGGCCCAAAACAGACCCTTGGGGTACACCAACTGAGAGCAGGATAGCAATAGCAGAGAATCCACCAGAACAAACACTACAAGTACAATGGGAAATATAAGAAGAGAACCAGGATAGCACAGAACCTTTAAAACCAAGTGAGGACAAGGTATCAAGGAGAAGGTGTTGGTCAACAGCGTCAAAAACAGCAAAAAGGTCAAGAAGGATGAGGACTGAGTAAAGGCCTTTGGATTTTGCCAGGAACAGGTTGCTGGAGACTTTGGCTAGAGCCGTTTCAGTAGAATGTAAAGGGCATAAGCTGGATTGCAATGGATCCAGAAGGGCTTGATAGGAGAAAAAGTCAAGCCAACAGGGTGAATTGCATGTTCAAGCAGTTTAGAAATGAAGAGGAAGAGGGAGATGGGTCAATAATAAGAAGGATAGATAGGGTCTAGACAGGAAGAGGTAGGAAAAATGGATGCTGGGAAGGAGACAGGCAGGTGAATGCTGGCAAACAGGAAAGTAAGCTGGAGGACAAATACTGGGAGATGACGAGAAGAACAGGGGCTCAGATTTATGTGGAGACATGGAGACTGGGTGTGAAATCAGAAGAACACAGATTTAAAGGTTGGCTGGTTATTAAAGAGTGAGCGGGGACTTACGGCTTGGTAGGGAACATGAGTGGAGGCTTTGGAAGAGGGGTGACTTGGGGAAGGAATGAGAGATGAGGACAAAGAAATGACTAAGGAGACAAGAGGAGAGATGCAAAGCTGAAACGTAGATGAAAAGTGAAAAGTGGTAGACTGAGGAGTGAGAAGAAGAGGAATTGAATCTAGTTATAGGTAGATAAAAAGGCAGATGAAAGAGAAAAAAAGATGAAACAGAAAGCTCCATGCCAGAGACATATGGTGGGAAGGGAAGAAGCAGGAAGAGGGTAGCTACTGAAGCGCTTTACAGGAATAATGCATGTCTTTTTGCCCGTTACCACACTGTAGAGGGGAAAAACATATGTTATTTTATTGTAAAAAACAATTTTACACCACACCACATAGGTTCCGATTCCATCCTGAATGTCCTGCTCTCTGTGAGCCCAGTCAGAACTGGATGCACAGAGGGAGCTGCGATTCTGATCCCACAGGGCATGTCTAGCCTCACGGGATCAGAATTGCGAACAGACCTGTATGTACAGTCTGCACGTACAGGCCTTCCCTGGCTAACTCAGTCAGGGCTGTTCAATGGAGTCGTAGCTCACCTTTTCGCTGCTGCTTTTGGATCTTGACTCACCTGATCTCCTTGTTTCTTTATCATTCCCCCCTTGTTTTATCCCTCTCTACACCTTCTGTGTTGTCTGTTTTGACTAAATTGTAAGCTCTGAAGAGTAGGGACTGTCTCTTACATGTCTGTGCAGCACTGCATACATCTTGTAGTGCTATACAAATGCTCAGTAGTAGTAATAGCACCATGGCGTCCGGTTGCCATGGCACCATGGCTCCATTGAAAAGCCATGATCCCCAGCTGCCAGCAGCAAAGGTGCTTTCCCTGCAGCCCGACCCCAGATCTGACCTCTTGAGGCCAGGATCGGGCTGCAGGGAATCTCCTCTGCCCCCTCCCGCCACTTCCCAGCCCCGGGTCTGCCATCCTCTGCCAAATAGGGAACTAGGGAACTTTTCCACCTCCAAGGTGGAATAAGTTTCCCGTGCAAGCCACCGGCCCTGGACATACAGGACTGACATTGGAATTGGCCCTGTATGTCTGGGGCCGACAACTGCCCACTGCCCACCCTAATGCCGTCCCCGATCCACCCCTTTTCTGCCCCCATCTACCTTCCCCATACAATGCACCTGGAAAGTTGATGGGATCAGGAAAAGACCTCGGAATGACCCCCATAGTGAATAATGATGAGATGCAAAGCATGCAAAACACCTCATTATTATTCAAATCAAATAACATAATTACCGCAAGCCACATTTTTCACGGCTGGCATTCTTTTTCTGCTGAGAGCATCGGGCCTCTAATACGTGGCCTGATGCTCCAAGCCACAAAATTAAAGAAGTTAGAGATATCCAGGAACTGCTGCTGGACTCACTGGAGCAGTAAGAGGAGCTTGGTAGGGAGGGTAGAGAGTCTGCATATGCACGGACAGATAGCATCGCAGAACATGGCTGCAACTGCAGAAGTCCAGAAAGTGCTTTTATGAATAGTTGCTTAGGGCTTTAATTTTGTGGACTTCTTTAGATTCTAAACCTGGGTAAGCAATGGCATTTAAGTCCTTCCAGTAGGGGGCCCCTCTCATGAGCCTCACAGATCTCAGGGCTCATACTGCAAGTTTAGCCCCGAGATGGACGTGCAAATACAAGCGGTGGCTCAGGAAGCAACAACGTCAAGAGCCAGCCCTGCCCATGTGCCAAAAGAAGTGAAATACTGCACTCTGAGATGGATATCAGAAGGTTTATCCAGTTCACTTTGGGAATTAAGTGAATAAATCTTTAACAATTCAAACACATTCACCGATTACATTTTCACAGGATCACCCTAAGTGGAGGAAGAGTCAGAAGAAAAGGTTAGACAGACATCTAGATAGCACCGAAAATCAACACTAAAGTTAACTGGTTAAATCTGCTTGGAAAAATGTCTTTCCTAAAGTTATCCAGATAAAGCTGACTGGTTGAAGTTAACTGAGTAATTTTTTATTATTAAACCAGACAGACAAAACAAGCATACAGCATATACATCTGGAAGCAGTTAGTCTAAAATTGGCTTACTTTAATACAGATTGACATTATATACAGTCATGTAACAGCATTGTTCCCAGTACCAGTGCCTCTGTGTTCCCTATAGCATTTTGTCACCCTGTCCTTCCAGGCAATTGAAGGTTAAGTAGCATTGGAGTCAGGACCTAAGATCATAACCTGAAGCGTAGCAATCGACCAGCTTGATGCAAGATGTGCTGTCTGCAATGAATCTTACTTTTGAGTCAAACAGTGGGCCAGGAATTTTACATAAGAACACATTTTGGAAACAACATGCACTTGTGACCTGGATTGGCCACTGGTGACAACAAAATACTGGGTCTGATGGACCCTTGGTCTGATCCAGTTTGGCACGTCTTTTTTTTTTTGTGTGTGTTTTCATACAATTTACGATGATCCATATTCCTAATAAACCCAGATCAAGAGCCAAGTCTATCGGAAATCTTATATCAGCAATGACCTCTGCCCAAAGACTGGCCACTGAAAAGATAGGTGCACCACACATGAAGATGTGAGTCCCAAAGCCTATATCCTCTCCAGCTCAGCTGACTTGATTGTGAGTGTCATCTGGAGAAGATGGAAAGTCCATAGGTTCTGCGAGGACAGATGAAACATTAGGTCTGATTGCTTCCTGCATATTGATATTTTCTCTATATCTGATCACATCTTGCCCCAGTCATCCTCAACAATCCCTCAATATATCTGTAATTTGACCCTTCCAGGTCTTTTAGTTAAATGGTGCTACTTCAACCACATTTGGTTCACTTAATTTCTACCTCTTTTTTGCCCCAGGAGGGGCTCTTTAATTTATTCATAGGCTGAATGTGTATTCAGGCAATTCAAACTTTTTCCAGATGCTCAATATATTCTTTTAACCAAATTTGCCATAGAAATTTCAGTTTCTTCTCCTCCCAGCTCAACAAACTGGGGGAAAAGGAGCTGTGGAACTGCACTGGGCTGCTTTGAATATTCTCCATAGGGATAAGCTCTCACATCTGACCCCATTTAGGCACAAATGGTCCTCTAGACTATCAACATGTACGCTAAGCATTTTAAGACAAAACCGTTTCAATGGCTTTTTATGTGAGGGTATGCAGCCTATTTACCCACGCGCTTGCCCAGAATAATGCTGCTACACAGTAATATTGCAGCTTAGGGAGAGCCCGTCCCCCTCTGTCTGTTGGAAGCCACAGAGTTGTGAGGTTGGTGCAGCTGAGCTTGCATTTTTATATAAATTTGGAAATCATGCTATTTTATTCTTTAAAGACCTTAATTGCCACCCCACACAGCAGGTATACAAACTGGGAGAGAATATTCATTTTAAAAAGACATTTCCATATTATCTTGCTAGACCAGTCCAGACAAGTGAGTTGTGTTTCCTTACCAGCAGATGTGGAAACAGAGAAACATTCCAGAGACTTTTTATGACCTCATCCTGTCATTAACAGCCAGTATCCCTGGGGGCATACTTCAGTATTTCTCTGCCTTCCAGCAGATGGTGGATGTAACTTTTTACAGCTCAGATGAAATCTTGGAACAACTCTAAGGAAGACTGATTTCCCTCATGAGCAACTACCCTAGGAGTGACTTTCTCACTAGAGTGCAGCATTTGAGGCTCCACTAGAGTCACTCTTAAAACTGGAGCTGTCGTGAGAAGGGCTGGCCCTCTTGAGTCCATTTCTGCAGTAGTGAATAAAAGAAAACATACAGAAACCAACCTTCTGAAATGCAAAAGCACAAATCTTTATTTTTTTTCTCTAATACCAAAGCAAAACACTTTATTTTATCTGTTACAACAGAGACCACACAGCCTAGCTAACTGTGATGAACCCTTCCCAGAAACACTTATACCTTCTTATATCTTTTCTGAGCTAGGGATAGGTATAGGAATTAGGGGTGGGTGGGGGGCTAGAAGTATCCTGAAACTTTCTCATGGTTTATTTGCTGACAGGCAGTTTCTCTGAGAACTAGCAGGGAGACACATGAAGGAGATAAGGTATGGGGGTTGTGAGGGAAGTGGAACAAGAGGGGAATGTTTATGTGAGGGGTTTGTTCTTCAAGGAGACCTAGGCAATTTCTCCTAAGGAACAGTTGAGGCTCCTTGTAAGATAAGGAGTTTGGTTGTGTTTGTGTTCAGATCTGAGCTGAGGGAAAAGATTTGCCTGGCCTTTAATGTATCAGAAACTAATAGATCAGAAAATATGTTTTTCTTGTATATTACAGAATGTAGCTATTCCCAGTATATGGTTTTGTTAAACAATACAGTGTTATAATGGAAAAACAAAAAAGTATCAGCTTGCAGCTGCTCCAGGATTGTTCCCACAACTCACATAATTATTTCTTAATGCCATATACTGCTACAGGAACAGCTTTCTTTAAAGAGGATTTTTCCTATAATACTAATATGACAACTCTCTATGTGTGTCCCAGTACGTATCAGTAAAACAAAAGAAAATAAAATGTGGAGGGACTTTCTAAAAGGTGGAGGGTTTTTCGAAAGACCTCTTATTTCTCCTTTCTCGGTGCTGTTATGGGTATTGCCATACAAAGGAGGAGAGCTAGTCTGACTCCTCGTCCTTCTATTGCTGAAAGTTGAGCAGGAAGAGGTTTTGAAAAGGCACCTCCTCCTCCGATCCCTCCTTCTCTTTCTGCCCAAATTCTAGCTGACTATTTCCACAACAAAGTCCACAAAATTACACTCCAATTCCCTTCAAGATCAGCTTCATCCCCTCTTCTCCCTCTTCAATACCAACTTTTCCCTTCAATCTCTATTACCCTTTCTTCCTTTTCTAAGATCTCCGAAGAGGAAACCTCTCATCTTCTTTCCTCCTCTAAACTTACTACCTGTTCCTCTGATCCTATCCCCTCCCGTCTCCTTAATTCCATATCCTCCTCTGTCATACTTTCCATCACACACATTCTCAACCTATCGTTCTCCACTGCTACTTTCCCTGCAGCCTTCAAGCATGCTCTGGTCACACCTCTTCTCAAGAAACCGTCACTTGACCCTTCTTGTCACTAATTACACTGGCCAACACAATTTTTGGCACAGACCCGCTCTGACCTGTTTCATATGTAATTTTTCCCATTGTTTACAAATATGGTATCAGAATTTTTCTATCACCCATACTTCAGGAGATATAATCTAGTAAAGTGTGTACATTACTGTAAATTAGCCGTTACAGTTTGGTTTCAATAAACAAAGGTTGAATACGAAAAATTCCATCATAATTATTATTGTATGTTGTCAGCCACAACCAAAAATGCTGAGTCATGTAGTTGTAATATAATTAATTAACCGGGCCCCTTGCCCTACTGGTCCGGCTGATACAAGCAGAAAATGCTGAGTCATGTATTGGTATGCTTTCTGTCGCCGTCAGCGATTGTGGTTTGTATTGTTTGAAAAAAACAGAATCTGAATGGATGTCAGTTTGCATTAATCTATTTCATAAACAGTAGTTGGTTAATAAATATTACGGTTATTGCTTGTAGTTGTTTAACAATGCCTCGAAAGTGTGTCAGTATGTACAATATTTATTAGTGTAAATAATTTTGTAGAAAGTTAACCCAGTTAGGTCCAAGTTCTATCTCCTGTTTTATTGGAAATACAATGTAGCCCGACTGCATTGTATAAGGTTCTGTTAAATGTAAACCACACTGATGGGAATAGCGCGGTATAGAAGAGACATTAATTAAATAAATAAATAAATAAATAATCGCCCGGATTCATTTTGCTACATTTGCGGTGAGGTTACTTTTAAGAAGCAGAGAAGATGTTTTACTCTGCTTGTTAAGACATGTTATAAGCTGTACTTTGGATGTCAAGTCAGTGACCTGGACAAAAATTGGGCGCCTCACGTCTGCTGTATTACCTGTGTCAGACTCCTAACAGGTTGGGTAAAGGGTGTTCGACACATGAATTTTGCTATTCCAATGATCTGGAGAGAACCAAGAGATCACTTGACAGATTGCTACTTTTGCCTTACAAACATTGCAGGCATTACTTCAAAATCAAAACACACTGTAAATTACCCAAATTTACCATCTGCCATGAGGCCTGAGCCTCACTGTCAAGAATTGCCAGTGCCAAAACCTCCAGAAAATCTTACAGTGAATGAGGATGAAGAAGAAGAATCAATTAATGCTGATGATGCTGACGATGATGGCGATGCTGATGATGTAATGCAGGATACAAGCTTTGAAGCATCCGGTTTCTCTTCTGAACCACATTTACTGGACCAAGGCGATTTGAATGATCTCATCAGAGATTTGAATCTTTCAAAGCAACAAGCAGAACTGTTAGGGTCACGATTGAAAGGCTGGAATCTTCTTCAGAAAGAAACGAAAGTGTGCACTTTTAGAAATAGGCATACCGAGTTTGTGGATTACTTTGCCTTTGGAGATGGAATTGCTTTTTGTTGTGAAGTTAAATCCCTGATGGAAACACTTTGTCCGGATTATAGAACAGAGGATTGGCGACTATTTATTGATTCTTCTAAATATAGCCTAAAAGCTGTGCTTATCCACAACGGAAATATTTTACCATCAGTTCCAGTAGCTCATGCCGCCAATATGAAAGAAACTTACAGCAGTATGCATCTCCTGCTAACAAATATCAAGTATGAAGAACACAAGTAGAATATTTGTGGCGATTTAAAAGTAATTGCCCTCTTGCTTGGACAACAGCTTGGTTGGACAAAGTATTGTTGCTTTTGTGTGAGTGGGACAGCAGGGACAGGAAAGACATTTCCACGAATCAGTGAGGCGAAGATCAAAGAAGGGATCTTTGTAGGACCTGTGATTAGAAAACTGATGAAAGATGAAAACTTTGACGGTCAGTTGAATGAAACTGAAAGAGCTGCATGGGAGTCCTTTAAGACTGTTTGCTGCGACTTCTTGGGAAATAACAAGGCAGATAACTACGTAGAATTAGTGGATACTCTACTGAAATCTTACCAGAAACTTGGATGTAACATGTCTTTGAAAATGCACTTCTTGCATTCACACCTGGTTTTTTTTTCTGCAAATCTTGGAGCAGTCAGCGATGAACATGGGGAAAGGTTTCATCAGGACATTTTGGTAATGGAAAATAGGTACCAGGGCAAGTGGAGCTCCAGTATGCTTGCAGACAATTGTTCGACCCTTAAGAGGAATGTTCTTGAGGCACAATACAGCAGAAAATCATATACAACTACCTTTTAGGAGACATTATGTTACAATATACATCTATATACATCTAATGTAAATATGAGAAACATAGTCTAAATTTAAACTACATGTCACTCAAAAACGTTACTTGATGGAGAATTTCTAAGTACATACCCGAGTTCGTAAACAAAAACAGTACTAGAATCAGCCATTTTCATTTCTGTGACAGAAAGTTTTTTGGATTTTGTTTACCAGTGTTATCTACCCATCTCTCGTCTTCATTTCATTTACAAAATTCTTGAATGCGCAGTTCTCCACTGTTGCTTGACTTTCTCTCCTCTCAAGCCCTCCTTGATCCGCTTCAGTCTGACTTTCATCCCTTACATTCCACTGAAATGGCCCTTGCCAAAGTCTCCAGTGATTTGTTCCTGGCTAAATCCAAGGGCCCTTACTCAGTCCTCATTCTTCTTGATCTTTCTGCTGCTTTTGACACTGTTGACCACCACCTTCTCCTTGATATATTGCCCTCACTTGGTTTTAGGGGCTCTGTACTGTCATGGTTCTCTTATCTCTCCCATCGCTCTTTCAGTGTCTGTTCTGGTGGTTTCTCCTATACTGCTATCCTTCTCTCAGTTGGTGTACCCCAAGGGTCTGGTCTAGGCCCTCTCTATTTCTCTCTCTGCACCCAGTCCCTTAGTGCTCTCATCTCCTCTCATGGTTTTCAATATAATTTTTATGCTGATGGCTCTCATATCTATGTATCTACACCTGATATTTCTCTTACACTCCAAGCCCGTATATCTGCCTGCCTATCTGACATCGCTGCCTGTGTCTCACAGAAATTGAACATGGCCAAAACTGAACTTATTTTTCCTCCTAAATCCCCTTCCCCCCTTCCACCTTTCTATATCTCTATTGATAACACTCTTCTGCTTCCTGTTTCCTCAGCCCACAACCTTGGGATCATCTTCAACTCCTCCCTCTCCTTCTCCTCGCATATCCAACAAATAGCAAAAACCTGTTGTTTCTTTCTCTATAACATCAACAAAATTCTCCCTTTCCATTCTGAACAGCCTACTAAAACACTTATCTACTCTTTAATCACCTCTTGCTTAGATTATTGCAACCTCCTCCTTGCTGATCTCCCTCTGAGTCATCTTTCTCCCCTTCAGTCTGTTTTAAACTCTGCTGCGCGGCTAATCTTCCACCAGCCCCATTATATACCCCTCTTCTTAAATCACTTCAATGGCTTCCCTTCCATTTCAGTCTCCAATACAAACTTCTCCTTCTGATGTATAAATGCATTCATTCTGTTGCTCCTCACTACCTTTCCTCTCTCCTCTCTCCCTACACCCCTCCTTGTGAACTCCGCTCTTCCTCTGGCTTTCTTCTCTCTATGCCCTTCTCTTCTTCTGCCAACTTCAGACTTCGATCCTTTCACTTTGCTGCTCCTTATGCCTAGAACAAACTACCTGCATCTTTACGTCAGGCTTCATCTCTCCCCCTTTTCAAATCCATGCTAAAGGCTCACCTCTTTCAGGCTGCTTTTGGATGTTAATCCTTTGTTCTCCTTCTGTCTCCTTACCCTTCCCTATTGTATCCTCGTTCTCATCTATCGTACTGTCTGTCTTGATTAGATTGTAAGCAATGTTCCCTCTAATTTTCTGTAGGCTGTGTGCGCATAAAATATTAGCTGTGCAGCTTTTGAAGGAAGGTTAAATTTTTGTGCGCCACATAAAAACACTCAGAGTTATATACTTTAAAATTTGACTACACGTCAGAATACAGTATGTACACTACATTGATTTTAATAAAATTAAATGAAAATAGACAATTACTAAATGAAGCGGAAAATTTCTAGTAATTACAATCACAACTTTTACATTTTAAGATGTCTGTGTTGTTTTCTATCAGAATCAGAACCGTAATTTTTGTGCGCTCTGTTGTAAAGTATGTGCGCTTGCTCTGCGAGGTGTGTGTGCGCGCACACGCGCACAGCTTAGAGGGAACAGTGATTGTAAGCTCTGATGAGCAGGGACCATCTTATTATATGTGGCTGTACAGAGCTAAGTACGCCATGTAGTGCTATATAAATGATTAATAATAGTAGCAGTAGTACAGTTGGAAAAGAACACAGGTACACTACCAAAAAACTGCCTCCAGTTTTGCAACTGATTCCTATAGATTTTGGGGTGCTGAATCCAGGAAAAATAGCCAAAATGTTCCATCACGTCACGTTTTCTTGCAAAATTAGATTTCTTACCCATATAAGGAATGTTCACATAATTTCTTTTTAGCCGACTGCAGTTTATTTTCTTGGCCCAAAATAGAGGTTGTAATGGTTAACTAACTAGAAACACTCTCTCATGATATTTTAGAGTGTTTTATATTCATTTTATACATTAACAGGAGAATTGGGAGGCGGGGGGCTAAATCCAGTACTCGCGCTGGCGCATGTTCTTTCCTGTTCGCCTCGCCTCGTTCGCTCGCTCAAACATGGTGTTTGCGACATGAACGTTCCTGTCAAATTTCAGTTTCTTGCAAGTTCATTATTACCTTTTGTTTGCTCAGTCGTAATCCAGCTTTATTCCGAAGTGGTTCACTACAGTTGTAGTTTACAGTGCTGTGCATTTGTGATGGCTCACAGAGCCAGAGGTTGCGTCAACTCTCCAGACAGTTTTTGTTTTATTTGTGGGGAATATACCGTGAAAAAGCGGCAGAGGAACATTTCTGCATTTATTAAAAAAGTATATTTCACCTATTTCGGTTTGAAGTTAGGCGATCAAGACAAACCGTGGGCTCCTCACAAAGTGTGCAAGACATGTGAGGAAGATCTACGCTTATGGATGAAAGGTAAAAAAGAAGCATTTCGTTTCGGAATACCTATGATGTGTCGTGAACAAAGAGACCACAGCAGAGACTGCTATTTTTGCTCTTGCATTCTGAAGGGATACAACTTAAAAAATAAGAATGTAATAAGGATCCGAGGCAGCATGGATTCACCAGAGGCAGGTCTTGTCAGACAAATCTGATTGATTTTTTTGACTGGGTGACCAGGGAGTTGGACCGAGGGAGAGCTCTAGATGTGGTGTATTTAGATTTCCGTAAAGCCTTTGACACTGTTCCTCACAGGCGACTTATAAACAAACTGAGCACCCTAGGGATGGACCCTAAAGTTACTGCATGGGTTAGAAATTGGTTGGGTGGGAGGCGACAAAGAGTACAAGTAAATGGAGCTCACTCTGAGGAGAAGGATGTTACCAGTGGTGTGCCCCAGGGATCTGTCCTTGGTCCGATTCTTTTTAACATCTTTGTTAGTGATATAGCGGAAGGGCTGTCGGGTAAGGTTTGCCTCTTTGCGGATGATACCAAAATCTGCAATAGAGTAGACACCCAGGAAGGGGTAGATAACATGAGGAGGGATCTAGCTAAGCTTGAAGAATGGTCTAGAATTTGGCAGCTGGGATCTAATGTTAAAAAATGTAAGGTCATGCACTTGGGCTGCAGCAATCCAAGGGAGCAATACAGTATAGGAGGTGAAGTACTTTTGTCCACTAAAGAAGAGCGGGACCTAGGCGTGGTTGTGTCTGATGATCTTAAAGTAGCTAAACAGGTGGAAAAGGCGACAGCAAAAGCTAGAAGGATGCTTGGGTGCATACGGAGAGGAATGGCTAGCAGAAAAAAGGAGGTGATAATGCCTCTGTATAAGTCTTTGGTGCGACCTCATTTGGAGTATGGTGTGCAATTCTGGAGACCGCACCTTCAAAAGGATGTGAACAGGATGGAGTCGGTGCAGAGGGTTGCTACCAAAATGATTAATGGGCTTCATTATAAAGCATATGAGGACAGACTTAAGGATCTTAATATGTACACCTTAGAGGAAAGGCGGGATAGAGGTGATATGATTGAGATGTTTAAATACCTCCGTGGCATAAATGTTCAGGGAGAGAGCCTCTTTCAATTGAAAGCAAGTTCTGCTACGAGGGGACATGGGATGAGGGTGAAGGGAGATAGATTCAGGAGTGATATGCGGAAATATTTCTTTACGGAAAGAGTAGTGGATCCGTGGAATAGTCTCCCAGTGGAGGTTGTAGAGATGAGGACAGTAACTGAATTCAAGAAAGCATGGGACCAACACAGAGGATCTCTAAAGGCAAAAAGTGGACTGTTGTAGTTGTTATGGAAGGACAGACTAGATAGGCCATGTGGTCTTTTTCTGTCGTCATATTTCTATGTTTCTATGTTTCTAAGTTACCCCAACCTTCCCTCAGCAATTAGGCCTATTCCTCATAGCAACGAAGTACCTGTGCCTGAACCACCAAAATCTTTGGATCATATTTTTGTGGACGGTTCTGATCATGATGAGACTCATCAGATGGCTTTTCCCGATGAGTCCAGTACTTCCGAGTTTGAAACTGAACCAGATCCGAAACCTGAACTTTTCTCTCAAGCTGAATTGAATGATTTAGTCCGGGATTTAGGACTCCCAAAAGATGCTGCCCAACTGCTAGGTTCTCGGCTTAAACAGAAAAATCTATTGTCACCAGGAACAACTTTTTATTGGTACCGCAACCGCGAGACACAATTTTTGAAGTATTTCAGCAAAGAGGAAGATTTGGTATTTTGCAACGATATATACGGAGTGATGGAAAAGTTTAAACTCAAGTATGATCCTGCTGAATGGCGGCTGTTCATTGATTCGTCAAAAGACAGCATAAAAGGTGTTCTTCTTCATAATGGCAACACATTCGCTTCAGTTCCTATTGCTCACTCTGTTATTCTCCAAGAAAAATACGAGAATTTGGCCCTGATTCTTCAGAAGATTCGTTATGATGAGCATAAGTGGATGATTTGTGGAGACTTTAAAATTCTATCCATGCTATTAGGGCAGCAATCCGGTTTCACCAAATATCCCTGCTTCCTTTGCTTGTGGGATAGCCGGGCCCGCGACCTACACTGGGGGAAAAAAGACTGGCCAATTCGGGAGTATTTGAGACCCGGTGAGAAAAATGTTCTTCATGAGAGCTTGGTACCTCGTGATAAAATTCTATTACCACCTCTCCACATTAAATTGGGTCTCATTAAGCAATTCATCAAGTCCCTTCCAAAAGATGGTGAGTGCTTTCGGTACCTTTGCTCAAAGTTCCCCCGACTTTCTGAAGCAAAGCTAAAGGAAGGAGTGTTTGTTGGCCCTGATATAAGGAAACTCATTTCAGATGGAGCATTCGCTGAAACGATGTCTGAGAAGGAAAAAGAAGCCTGGGATTCCTTCAAGGATGTTGTTCTCAAATTCTTGGGGAACAGGCGGGATGAGAACTATAAGGATATTGTTGCCAGGATGCTCAATGCCTTCAAAGAACAAGGCTGTAACATGAGCCTGAAAGTCCATTTCTTGCACTCCCATGTGAACTACTTTCCCGAAAACTTGGGGCGTACAGTGAAGAACAAGGTGAAAGGTTTCACCAGGACATCAAGGACGCAGAGAGAAGGTACCAAGGAAGATGGAACACCACTATGATGGCTGATTTCTGCTGGTTGCTGCTGCGGGAAACCCCAGATGAAAAATACGCCAAGCAGCGCACCAAGAGAAGCATTCGGGGGCAGAAGAAATGGGCCCACCAGGAGATTGATTGACCCAAGAATGACTTTAAAATCTAAACTGTGTTGACAAATATCGTGTTTTTACTAAACTTTGAAATAAAAATTTGCTAGTTATTACCACAGTGTCGGATCTCATTTATTATAATTTTATTTTCACACCATCGGGTGTTTGTCTTCATGTATTGCAATGGTGCGGTTTGCGTTTTCTATTCTTACATACATACCTGTACAACATTTTTTGCACATTTCTTTGCTTTGCTTTGTGTCTAACCTCGCTCTTATATGCTCAATGTTTGTGCACATGTATGTGGCTGTTTGCAGACAATTTTGCTACCATCACAGTGTGTTTTGTTGACATTACTCTATTCTTATGTGCTGCCTTGTTACAATTTTCTTTATTCTTATTTGAATAACTACTAAACAATTAGTATAAAGAATTCATCCAAGAAACGTTTATCTCGATCGCACTCAATCTGAAACGTTCACCTCAAACTGCTAACCCAATGTAGCAAAAAATCTGTACGTAATGGAGCAAATTGGTTACCAGATTTGGATTCAGCGCACCAAAAAACGTAAAAATCAATCGAAACATTAGAGGCAGTTTAAAAAAAATTTTTTTTAGTGTACCTGTGGAATTCTTCAAGCCTCACATAACCTCTGTGCCCCCTCCTTCCCCCGAAGATTAGAAGAAGGCTCCTCAGAGGTATGTGCCTGCAGGCCCTGGCAGCAGGGGAGTAGCACTGAGCCTGGAATAGTTTGCCTGTCTTGGGATCCCTGGGAGTGAGAACCAAAACTAAGTATCTGTCTTGTCTGACGTGTTTTGTGGGGGGCTACACAGGGAGACTGTCGGTGTGATGCTGGTTTTACTGCCATTTTTTCCTGCCTCGTTGAGCTGCCTGCATGTGCTAGCTGTGTTTTACATGTTTTGTACACACCTTACTATGCTAGGTATTAAGTATATGCCTTTACTCTGTGAGCGGCCATAGCACATGGTGTTAGTGCCTGTGCGGCCATAGCATACACTGCAGCACGCCTTATCTGCATGCCTTAAGCTTGTGTAGCCAGGCTCTTAGTGGTGTCTAAGATTCACATTGTTGGCACAGACACATGCCGGCTTCTGAAAAATGCTGCCTGGTCTGTGTAAAGTGGATCATTATGGCGTTGGATTCTGGTTTCTGTGATTCTTGCATGGAAGCTTCAAATGCACCCTTGCAGGGTCCATCTTCCCTCTTGCAATGAGGGGACATGGGTGCAGGTGGCAGCGGACGTGGTGGTGAAAAAGAATGATCACCAGGTCTTAGACTCAAGCACTCACCTTCTCTTAAGGGTCTGACTGCAAGTCTTTCCCCTATGGGTGGGAACTCTTCCAGTCAGGGAGCTCCCATTTTCTGGGTTGTCCTCCCCAAAATTCTTTTCATTTCTGCAGCAAGCCTGGTCCTTCTGGCCTGGCAAATTAGACCCTGGGGCCTCTGGGTCCTCTCAATCTCTTCGTGCTCGCTCAGAAGAGGGATCGTAGGTCAGTTGAAGCCCTTCCCCTGTACTACCTCCTAAGCAATCTCAGCAGAGATTACAGTCTGGAGCTTTGGATCATCTTTCCTTCGGCAGGTGCCTTGAACAATGTTTCCAGTCTTGAGGATGAATTGTCTTCTCCTTCAGAAGATCACAATTCTGGTATTATCTGCCTGTTCAGGAAGGAGGAAATGGTGGTTCTAATTGCTCAAGTGTTTTCCATTCTGCATTTAGCTGACCCTCTGACAGAACAGGTGCTGTAGGTATACCCCTTCCTACATGGGGTCCAGAAGCTTTTCCTTTTCCAGAGGTTATCAAGAGTATGGTCCACTCAGAGTGGGACTTACCCAATTCCCCAGTGAAAAGACTGAGGGTTCTTAAGAAACTTTATGCCCTGCCACAAGAGGACTCCCTTGTGCGCCGCTCCCACATTTTTCTTTGCCAGATTCAAGCCATCAGTCCTGTGCTCTTCCCAGCATCCCTCACAATTCTTCTTCTGTCTCTAGTAATTTTGCGTTTCGATTATTGTAATGCTGTTGTTGCTGGTATCCCCCACCATCAACTTCACCATCTATAGCTAATTCAGAACACTGCCGCTCCTCACTCATATTCCTCGCTTCAATCACGTCACTCCCTCCTTGATCCACCTGCACTAGCTCCCCTTCCCCTACCACATTACCTTCAAACTCCTAATCCTAACACACAGGGCACTGCATCAGCATACCCCTCAGTATCTCACAGATTCAATACACTTTCGTACAGTAAGTACCTCATAGCCTCCGGTCCCTGCACACCAACCACCGACAGCCCCTCTCCTGCCCATGCCTGCCTGGAGCAAACCCGGCATTCCACCTTCTTTTTTCTAGCCCCATCACTATGGAATTCCCTTCCTCCTATAATCCGTCAAGAAGAATAATTTCCCTACTTCAAGTCTCTCCTGAAAATCCAACTCTTATGTACTGCCTATGACCTCTCTTTCCCTGACCCTCCTGTTTCCTCTTCTCCTTCCACTTAGACCCTTTTTCTCTTTAGTCCTGTATGGGTGTGCACTTTCCTGTCTGGCATTGTAGTTCCTTTTCTGTTTCTGGCTTTTCTCATATATATATATTATTGTTATTGTAAACTGCCCAGATGACTCCTGATGGGCGGTCTATCAAATGTTTTAATAAAGATAAAATCTACACAGTGTGGTTCAGTACACCTTGGGTGGATGTGTATGACACGGTGGTCACAAAACAGACTATTATTCTGGAGGAGGGTGGTGCAGCTGAGATTTAATGCTAAAAATTGCAAGGTCATGCATTTGGGCTGCAAAACTCCAAGGGAGTGGTACATTGTAGGGGGCAAAGTACTTCTGTCCACAAAAGACGAGCAGGACCTGGGCATGATTGTTTCTGATAATCTTAGTGTGGCTAAACAGATAGAAAAGGCAACGATGAAATCAGAAGGATGCTTGGGTTCATAGGGAGAGGAATTGCCAGCAGGGAGCAGAAGGTTATAGTGCTTCTATATACGTCTTTGAGACCTCATTTGGAGTAATATGTGCAATTGTGGAGAGTACACTTTCAAAAGGATATAAAAAGGATGGAGTTGGTCCAAAGGGTGACTACCAAAATGGTTAGTAGACTTCATCATAAGGCATCTGGGAACAGACTCAAACATCTCAATATGTATGTTTTGGAGGAAAGGCAAGAGAGAGGAGATATGATTCAGATGTTTAAATACCTCTGTGGCATAAATGCACAGGAGGAGAGTATCTTTGAACTGAAAGAAAGCTCTGCAATAAGGGGGCATAGGTAAAAGAGGATAGACTCAGGAGTAATATGTGAAAATATTTCTTTATGGAAAGAGTGGTAGATGTGTGGAATAGTCTCCCAGTGGAGGTAGTAGAGACCAGGACAGTATCTGAAATCAAGAAAGCATGGGACAAACACAGAAGATCTCTAAAGGAAAAAAAAGGAACTATAGTAGTTGGTATGACAAGGCAGACTGGATAGGACGTATGGTCTTTTTCTGCCATCATGTTTCTATGTTTCTAAAAGACCACCTAGATAGTAAGATGGAATCTCTCCTGAACAGTCAGTTCTCAACTCCCTTTGTTATTTATTTTATTTATTTAACATCTCTTCTATACCGCGCTATTACAATCAGCGCGGTGTACATTGAACAAAATACTGCAATGCATACAGGCAACATTGAGTTTACAGAGAACAGGGGAATATATAACATGGAATAACAGGGATAACTATGTACAGCCAACATTATATTATATATATACTTTAACTATATACAATATTCAAGCTCGAATGGATATTGTGCGTGTATTCATGTGGGTGGTATGGGTAAATGGTAGTCATGTGGGCTATCGTGTAGTCTAACCATTTTCTGGTTGTATTAGGGTGCTAAGGTGTCTGGTGTATGTGGGAGGCCTGTTGGTTGTGTGGGAGTCCATGATCACTTCTGGGTAGAATTTTGTGAATAGGTGATGCTTCACGGCTTTTCGGAATTGTAATAGACATTTGATGCCACGGATTTCGTGGGGAAGTGTATTCCAATTTAGGGGTGCGAATATTGAGAAAGCTCTATTCGATGTAGCTTTAGTACATGATGTCATCATCTTGGGAACTATTAAGGTGTTCATAGCAGTAGACCTTCTGTTCCTATTTTCGAGGGTGTTATGAATTAGTTTGCTGATTGGTGTCGGTGGGTAATTATTCATGGCTTTGAAGGTAAGGACTAGAGACTTATATAGGAGTCTGGCTTGTAGAGGTAGCCAGTGTAGGTCTTTCATGATAGGCGTTATGTGAGCGGATCTTGGTGACCCAGAGAGGACTCTTGCAGCTGCATTCATAGCCAGACGAAGTGGATTTAAAGTTGATTGAGAAAGCCCGTGGAGGATGATGTTCGCAAAATCAAGATGTGGGAGGACTAATGCCTGAAAGGTTGATCGGTAGTCAGTATAATCAAGTAGGGGGCGGAGGTGTCGCAGTGTTCTGATCTTATGATATATACTCTGTCACGTTCTTCACATGCGTTGACATATCCAGGTGTTGGTCCAGTGTGATGCCGAGATATCGGATTGTGGGTTTGGACGTCAGTTCTATGTTGTTGACCAGTAGCGACGGAGGAGGTATGAACTTACGATTCTTTGTAACAAAAAGAACATCAGTTTTGCTATGATTTATTCTTGAGTTTTGGGTCAGCAGTCATTCAGCTACTGCTCCGAAACAATTGATTATTGGTGAAAACACTGGTTGGTCAGTTTTGAATGGCATGTATATGAGGATGTCATCTGCGTATGCCAGGCATTGCACGTTGAAGGATCGGATCAATTCACATATCGGCTGCATATATATATTGAACATTAGTGCCGATAGGGAAGATCCTTGTGGTACACCTTGAGACTGTAGGAATGGTTCAGAGGATTCCTGGCCTGTTTAACTTGTTGCCACCTATTGGAAAGGTAGGATTTACACCATTCCAGTGCTGTGCTTCGAATCCCCTTCTCTATCAGACGTTGCAGAAGTATATCGTGGTTCACAGAGTCGAAGGCGGCGGAAATGTCGAGAAAGATGAGGACAAATCCTTGTTTGATGCTGTTTGTTCCTGTGATCAGATCGTTGAATAGGGTTGTAAGGATTGTGTCGACTCCATGTGCTTCTCTGAATCCATGTTGTGAGTTGTCTAGTGGAGCTTCCGTGTCAATATGATGTTGGATCTGTTGTTGGGCAGCTTTCTCGATGATTTTTGCAAGCTGGGGGATGCTCGAGATTGGCCTAAATGATTCAACTTTGGATGGATCGAGTTTACTGTTTTTCAGTAGGGGCTTGATAGAGGTGTGTTTCAGACTCTGGGGGAATGAGCCTGTTAGAAAGGACTGGTTCAGTATCTTGCACAAGATTTGGCTTAGATCATGTCGCAGATCTTTGATCCAGCTGGCTGGGCATGGGTCATTAGGTGCCGTGCTAGGATTGATGGAGGCGATAATGTTCTCAATTTCACTAGTTGATATTGTATTGAAATTGCAAAATGGAGTTATTTGAGATGCCTTAGGTGATACAGAGGGATTGTTGGTAATTGTGCTCGTGCTAGCCTTAATCATTTTTGATTGCAGGTAGTTTGCATAGTCCTGTGGCTGCGGCATTGCAGGTTGGGCTGAAACTGGCTCTCTTGTTATGGATTTTACTAACCTGAATAGTGTATGTGGTTTATTGATGGAGCGTTTCAATAGGTTTGTGTGGTAGAGCTTCTTACTCAGTGTTATCTTCTCACGGTGGGTAGTTAAGTGTGAGTTATATGTTTCAAGGGCCTCTGGAGAGTGGGTTCTTCGCCACTGTCTTTCAAGTTTGCGTAAGTGGATGAGAGATGTACGAAGGTCAATAGAGAACCATGGCACGTGTTCTCGTTTTCTTGTTTTCTTATCATAGTGCAAGGGACAAGAGGCAGCTCTGAGGTTCTCGTCCCATTTGGATATAAGATCATCTAAGTTGAGGGAGGTGTTGGTCATGAGTGGTTGAAGGTTATCTAGGACCTTGTCACGGTTGAGAGGTTGAAAACGGGCTGTGTGGGTTCCAGGTGAGTTGGATGGTATTTGGATCATGTGTGAAGTATAAGTGGGTATATTGAATCGGATAAGATTGTGATCAGACCATGGCACTGGTATAGTCGACAGTGCAAGGGCTTGGTGTGTTAAGGTGTTGGAATGGGGTGCGAAAATGAGGTCTAGTTTACCTCCTTTAGTGTTGTGGGAGAGTCGACGTATTGTTTGTAGCCTAGATCCTCCAGTGCGTCTAGAAATGCTTCTGAGTGGCTGTCATGGAGAGATGGGAGGTTGAAATCACCAACTACCCAATTTGGAGAGCGTGAGGTGGATGTTGCGCACGCGAGCTCGATTATTGTTGGAAGGTCATCCGGTGATGGGGAGGGTGCTCGATAAAGAAGGTTGATTGAGCAGAGTTCATTAGATATAGTGAGGGAGTCGAGGTGGGTTGAGCTGGAGGAGTTGCATAGCTTGAAATTAAGATCTGTTTTGGCGAGGATGAGCGTCCCGCCTCCTTTTTGAGTGGACCTGTGGCATGTGTAAAGGTCAAATCCTGGAGGCAGCATCTGATTCAGGAGGATGTTGTCACAATCAGATAGCCATGTTTCCGTGACCATCAGGATGTCGAGATTGTATTGAGGAATCAGGTCCATGGCTGCAGGCCATTTTGATCGTATGGATCTGGCATTTATCAATGCACATTTTAGGAGGCGTTGGCGATGTATCTTCTCAGCTTGTGTTTTGTTGATGACTTGTAGAGGAATGCTAAGTAGATGGGAGTGGGATGTATGGTTGCGTTTTGCTGTTGTGTGGTGGGGGAATTCATACCATCTCCTTCCAAATGTATGTAGTATTGGTATGTAGTTGGTATCATGGTTGAGGGCGTTTGTGACGCAGGGGAGCCCAAAGATAAGGAGGGTAATGAGTGATAACAGGACCTTGTACATTTTAGATTAATAGCAACGGTGCAATGACTAGCAATTACTAGTAACAGTGCAATGACTAATTGTTACTGGCAACAGTGTAAGGAATATAGACAACGGTAGTACAATGTGCTAATTAGTACTGGCAACAGTATAAAGATTATTGATTTGCAAATAACAGTATCACAGTGTATAAAATTATAAAATTACTAGCAACAGTGTAATGACTGATTGTCACTGGCAACAGTATAAAGGAATACAGTGCAATGACTAATTGTTACTGGCAACAGTATAAAGGAATACAGTGCAATGAATAATTGTTACTGGCAATTATCCTTCAGTGCAGGTCTGATGACTTGAGCTCTTCTTCAGTGAATTCAGTTTTCTCACTCTGGAGGATACTGCCATCCTCCTGAAGTTGGCAACAGCCTTTTTGTTGGACAATATGTATGATCTCGTCCACTTGGTGGCTAAAGACATTACTCTATCAATGGTGACACGACGCTGGCTGTGGCTTTGCCAATGGGCAGCAGACGTGACCTCCAAGTTCTGGTTGTCCCAGCTTGCCTTTAAAAGGAAGATTTTCTTTAGAGAGGACTTGGAGAAGCTGGCTATGGATTTGGGGAAATCCAAACCTCATAGCCTTCCAGAGTATAGGCAAAGGGGCCTGGGAAGCAAACAAGTGTGTCCTCTTCCTCATTGTCTGCCTGTTTTCCTCATTCCTGATAACTAAAATCAAAGAGTACCTAGGACCCCCAAAGGTATCACTATGGAAAGCTCACCTTCTGGTTTTCAGTCCCAGACTCAGTCCCATTGTGGGGATTGTGGACCCCGGGAATCTACCACTTCCAGAAGTGCCAACTCCCATCCGGCACAATGAAGGTTGTGGACCCATTCTGGGATGCTTCCAGTGGGTGGCAGGCTGCTTCTTTTCTACCAGGAGTTTGCCCGGGTCACTGAGGATTGTTGGGTGTTATATACCATTCAGCACAGCTATGTTCTGGAATGCAGGAAGCCTATTTTGGATGCTTTCATTGTCTCCCTGTGTGATTCTGTGGCTAAGAGAAACATTGTTTAGGCCACACAGGAAAAGTTGCTCCATCTACGGGTGGTGGTCCTGGTTCCTCCTGCCCAGTGAGGCATGGACCGGTACTCCATCTACTTCATGACGCCAAAGAAGGATGGTTTCTTTCAGCCAATCCTCGACCTCAAAGGAGTCAACACCCACCTGCGAACTCTATACTTCCAGTCAGTGAGCCAGGTGGTAGGGGGTGGGAGTTCCTTACCTCTCTGGATCTAGCCAAAGCCTATTTCTACTCTCCTATCTATGAGGATCAACAGCGCTTTCTGTGTTTCACCATGCTTGGCTCTCATTTTCAATTTGCTGCTCTTCCCTTTGGCCTCTCCACCACCTCAAGGATGTTCTCAAAGTTCACGTTGGTGGCAGCCGCAGCTCTAATGCACCAAGGGATCTGTGTTCACCCATATCTGGACAATTGGCTCATTCAAGCTGAGCTGCAGTCAGAAGTGTCTCAAGTGTCGCTCAGTGTGGTGCAGTTCCTGGAGAATTTCAGCTGGGTGATCAATCGTGGGCTGAGTTACTTGGAGCTTTACCAGTCACTGGGATACCTTGGAGCATGGTTCAACACTTAGGTAGGCAGGGTCTTCCTACCTGAGGATAGGGTGTAAAAGTTGTCCCAACTGTTAGCCTTCTAGACTCAGCAGGTTCCCAGAGTTTGGGATTATCTGCAGTTTCTTGGCTTGATGATGGCATCAATAGAAATGGTACCTTAGGTATGAACTCATATGAGACTGCTGCAGAGGTCCTTGCTGTCTCATTGGTCTCCAAACTCTCAAGATTTTGAGGCCAGGCTTCCCTTTCAGCCAGCAGTGGTGTCCAGCCTATGTTGTTGGAGGCAGCTCCAGCATTTGAGGAGTGACCTGCTATTGGATGATCATTTGTGGCTTCTCCTGTCTAGAGATGCCAGCCTGTTTGGCTGGAGAGCCCATTGCGAGAGCAAAACAGCTCAGGGCCATTGGAACAGCCAGTAGTTGGCATGGATATTGCACTGTTTTGCTATATTGTTGTTTAAGTTCCTTGTAAACTGCCCCTGATCTCTGGAAGGGGCGGTATAGAAAAGCACACAAATAAATAAATAAATAAAATGGATCATCAACCACCTCAGAGCAAGAGCCATTCATTTAGCCCTTTTGCACTTCTGGTCCCTAGTCCAGGACAGAGTAGTGCGGGTATTCTTAGATAATGCCACAGCAGTGGCATATGTCAACTAGCAAGGGGGCACAAAGACTGCTGGAGTGGCCCTGGAGATAACCTTTCTGTGCTCCTAGGTGGAATGGCCCTTTCAAAGAAACACATTTGAGAAGTTGACAATGTGGAGGTGGACTTCTTCATTCTCCACTTTCTCAATACCAGGGAGAGGGAACTGAGTCAGACAGCATTTTGGCAGATTCTGCACCTCTGGGATCATCCCAAAATGGATCTGATGGCAATCCAATCCAATCCCAAAGCATGCAGATTCTTCAGTCACCACAGCAAGACAGGCTCTGAGAGCATTGATGCGCTAGTTCAGTCCTGCCCAAAGCAGTGTCTGCTCTATGTATTTCCTCTGTGGCTGCTTGTGGGGTGTGTGCTTTGCTGCATAGAGCAATCTGAACAAACCCTACTACAGTGAATGCAATTATATCAAAGAGAAAATTCACCGATAAAGTCCCCAAAATTTAAACTCTTTTTGTCGGAGTATACCAGGGAAGGAATGAAACTGTTATTCATCCACACCTGCCGATAAACTCCTTTTATTCATAAATAGGTCCACCTCAGTACTTTTTACATGCCACTTATCTGAAACAAGTCACAGTCGAAGTTGTAGTTGAAAGCAAATTGTCCACACCGTTGCCTCCAGAAAAGAAATTCACACGATGTGCACGTTTCGGGAGCCATTCCCTGTCTCAAGTGCCTTTACTAGCCATGTAGCGTTGCACATGAACATGGCTAGTAAAGGCACTTGAGACAGGGAATGGCTCCCGAAATGTGCACGTCGTGTGAATTTCTTTTCTGGAGGCGATGGGGGCGACTGCGGCTCCATCCATTGCAACCCTATACATGGGTGATTTTGAGGAGAAATATTTATACGGGTCTCCTTATTTTGAGTGGATACCGTTTTGGAAACATTTCCTTGATGATATCTTTTTCTTATGGATGAGCTCTATTTTGGACTTGCAGAAATTTTTGAGTGGTCAAATAATTTGAAGTCCAATTTAACTTTTACTGCTCATATTGTGGACCAGCAGATTGAATTTCTGGATATGACGATTTATAAGGAAGCTGGTCACTTTCGCACCTCCTTATACCGAAAGACGGTACAACGGAACAGCTTGCTCAACTATCATAGTTTTCATCCTAAACCATTGCATAAGGGGCTGCCCTTTGGCCAATTTTTACGACTCAGACGTATATGTTCATCTCTAGCGGATTTTAAACATCAAGCTGCTGATCTTGACAACCGACTCCTGCATAGGGGTTATCCACCTAAAATTATACGACTTGCATACCAGCGAGCTTTGCATATTCAGCATGAATGGCTGTTGAATGAATGGCCAGAGAGTACTGCTGCTAGAGAATCACATAATTCCTTTGTTGGAATTCTTCCATACACTACGCTGAGTGCGGATGTTGTTCAAATTTTGAAGAAACATTGGCCGATTTTGGCATTACATGGATGTTTCCAAAAGTCTCTAATGATAGCTTTCTCCCATGGGGCAAATTTACGTGATCTTTTAGTACGTTCAACACCTCCAGCTGATAGACCCCTTATTCCACCCCTGCAACATAATGGACATTCTACTTGTGGAACATGTATTTATTGTATTTCATCAATTATGGGTAGAGCTTGGACATCCCCTACAACTGGCCAATCAGTGATTCGGCGATGGCAGACAGACTGCACCTCTTCATTTGTGGTCTACATTATTGTGTGCCCTTGTCCTTTAATATATGTTGGCAGAACAATTCGGCAGATTAAAATTCAATTGGAGGAACATGCATCCCGACTTCGTCAAAAAATTACATCAGCTCCCATTGTTGAACACTGCCTTGCACATGACCACTCTTTTGAGTGTCTTCAGTGGTCGGTGATCGATCATGTTCCCCTGGATCATGATCCCCTGGATCCCCATGATCCCCTGGATCATGTTCCCCTGGATCCTGGATTGCACCGCCAAACTTCAAAAGTGTGAACAGAGGTGGATTTTCCGGCTAAGGACGGTGATGTCTTTGGGTCTGAATAAGGAGGTTGAATGGAATAGTATAATGTGATCTTTACCTCTGTGATGGTGGGCTTCCCCTGATTAGTGGGGCGGTCTTCACTGTTCCCATTGGTTGTTTGGTTGTGATTGAAGGGTTTTGAGAGCCAATGAGTAAGGTTTGCCTACCCTTTAAAAATCAGCTGGGTTGTGATCCGGCGCTTTATGACGGTTACTGAATTGTATGGAGAAAGCACTTGATACAGGGAAGTATTCCTGAAATGTGCACGTCGTGCAAGGATTTGAAAATCGTGATTTTGACTGAGCTAAGTCTTTTTGAAATAATTTTATGGTTATTAAAATGGATTGAACCGTTTGGGAGTATTGTTTAAAAAAGTTATACTCTACCTGCGGTGATATCCGACAAAAAGAATGTGTTTTGTTTAAAATAATTTTTGGGGGGGTAATTTGGTGATTTTGCTGATTATGAGAAAAGGCATAGCACACTGGTTAATACGATGCCCTCAGAATCACTGCTTATGGGTTCAAATATCCACTGCACCAACAGCAAGATGAGTGTTAGTAACAGTCAGACACATCTCTACAAACAGTGACACAAGCCTAATACAATACAACCTTTGTCCCGTGCCACTAAAGAGAGGCTTGGTGTGGCATTGCGTCGCCGAAAGCATGTCATAAGGCACCCAAAGCTGAGGCGCAGCAGATGCGGTCCAGGCCAACTGGCGTAAGTAATGCAATGTTGTAAACTAAAGGCAGCCACCGTAGCTGCCAATCACAGTATTCAACGTGTAGTCATGCGGCCCCAGAGATAGTTTTCCATGTGGCGTCCGTGACACGCGCACATCATGTGCGCGGCGTAGTAGGGAGTGGCACAGCATATGCACGATACAGCGCATGCGTGGCGTGCATGCGTGCGTCATCAACACATGGGCATCCTCCAAAATGGCGACGCGATCCCACAAGCCAGCCTTTAGCTGCTCTGACCTATGACAGCTGGCAGCCCTAATATGCACCAGGCAGCCGCGGCTCTTCCCAGGCACCTCAAAACGCCAGGATTTGGAATGCGTCAGGAGGGCATGGGTGTGCATCACAAGGCGCTTTAACCGTGTAGCAGACTACCCACGTGAGGTAAGTGTATGGGGACAGGTCACTAAAGGGAAGGTGTGCAACACAATATCCAGCAGTCAAAACACATAAGATATGCACCACATGTGCGAGACACGTGTATGTGGGCAAACCTGTGATCAAGTTATCTGTATATGTTGCTGTGTGCATGTATGCCAATCCCCAGGAGCCATAGACATGAAAGCAGACGTGCAGAGGTTAGCATGTTGTGATGTAAGCTGCTCCTGTTGCAGTGCACACCTCTGCCCAACCCCCAGGATTTGCAGCCCCCATGACAGGGCTATATTAGGCATCCCTGTGCCATGGTGGCTGATGTTAAGACACATTACCAGCTCTGGACAATCCCCAGGAGACATCTGACCTGATCACAGAGATCAAGTAGTCATAATGGTGCACTGGTAGCTTCTGCAGTCGGAGTACCACAGCCCCACCCCTTCCCCAGGAGGCATCAGATCTGATGACAGAGGTCCAGCAGTCATCCTGATGGTGTGTTAATTGGTGTTGTTGATGTGTGGAACAGCACCCTTGGCCCAGAACGCTCACAGACCTGTGCACAGGGGTGTATCAAACATCCTGATGTCAGGGTGGGTGCTCCAGTTACAGTTTTGCAGCTTTGCCCTAACCCCAGGAGTCCACAGAGCAGACCTCACAGGTCTATTCTACATCCTGGTGTTATGGTGGTTGTTCCTGTTGCAGTTTCTCAGCTCTGACCTAACTCCAGGAGGCCACAGAGCAGACCTCATGGGTCTATTCTACATCCTGGTGTTATAGTGGTTGTTCTTGTTGCAGTTTCCCAGCTCTGCCCTAACCCCAGGAGGCCACAGACCAGCCGACACAGATCTATTCTACATCCTGGTGTTATGGTGGTCGTTCTTGTTGCAGTTTCTCAGCTCCGCCCTAACCCCAAGAGACAGCAGAGCAGACTACACATGTCTATTCTACAGCCTGGTGTTATGGTGGTTGTTCTTGTTGCAGTTTCTCAGCTCTGCCGTAACCCCAGGAGGCCCCAGACCAGCCGACACATGCCTATTCTACAGCCTGGTGTTATGGTGGTTGTTCTTGTTGCAGTTTCTCAGCTCTGCCCTAACTCCAGGAGGCAGCAGAGCAGACTACACATGTCTATTCTACATCCTGGTGTTATGGTGGTTGTTCTTGTTGCAGCTTCCCAGCTCTGCCCTAACCCCAGGAGGCCCCAAACCAGCCGACACAGGTCTGTTCTACATCCTGGTGTTATGGTGGTTGTTCTTGTGGGGGGATACTGCATAGTGAACACCATACAGCTACGGCACATTATCTCTCCTGCCCATCATCTGTAGACGTGCCAGTGACTTTGGGGTGACATGTGGGTAGCTTGCATGCTCAATGTGTTTTCAGTTTGTTCACTGTAAACCAACCACCTTGATATGATGACATACGGTATATACGTTATGTCTACTGGTGACCACAATAAAATTATGTGTTTGACTCACATTTCTCTCTGCTGCTGCTTGACCACACTGACACATGTCTTTCATTATGTTCTGGTAATCAGGGCCGGCCCGTCCATTCAGCAAGAATGTTTTTTGCACAGGGCCCCGCGATTCAGGGGGCCCCGCGCAAAAAACATTCTACATTAGCACAAACACATTAAAAAAAAAAAGGCTGCTGCTGCTGCTGCTGCCGCTGCCGCCGTGGCAGCGGCAGAATCAAATGTCCCACCGCGGGGCCCCGCCTGCCCGGCAGAGCCTCCCTGAGCTCCCGAGTCCCTCCCAATCCGCGGGCTTTCAGAGCCGGTAGAGCTTCTCTGACCTCTCGCGGCTCTGTTAATCCCGCCGGGGCTGATGGGAAATCCCACCAGCCCCGGCGAGATTAACAGAGCCGCGAGAAGAAAGGGAAACTCTCGCGGCTCTGAAAGCCTGCGCATTGGGAGGGACTTGGGAAAATGGGCTGATGCGGGGACTAGAAGGGAGCGGATGCTGGGTGGGGCTGGAACTAGAAGGGAGCTGATGTTGGGGGAGGATTGGAATGGGATAGAGTTGGGAGAGTGAAATCGAGAGGGAAAAAATATTTTGTGTGGGAGGGAAGACAAATCTACAATTAGCCGGATATTGGGAGAGTAAGTGGGGATTGAGGATGGCGGGGTAAAATTTGAGTGGATGAAATAGGAATGAGGAAAGAGCAAAAGGAGAGAGATTAGTATGTTAAAGCAGATGTAGAGAGAGAATGGAAAAAACTAGAAGAATGAAGAAAGGACAAATGGGCAGCAGACGATGGAGAGTTAGCAGAAGACACGAAGAAACCAGAAGAAAGTGGCTGGAGCAATTGATACTGAAAATAATGCACAAAAGGTAGAAAAATATCTTTATTTAATTTATTAACTGAAATATGCCAGCTCTGGGAAATGTGCATCATTAACGTCTGCGCTTTGTTTAGTACAAGAGGAAATTAATTTATAGTTTTATTTCTACAGTGTTGTTGGGCTTTTGGGGTTCCCAGTTTAATTTTTGTCTTCCTGTTTCTACATTGTGATTTCTTGTTTGGTGACGGTCTATGTTCTGCACGTGTAACTGAGCTGAGGTATTCTGTTTATGTAATTCCTATTTGACATTGCCACTTGTTCTCTTTCCCCAGTAGGTCATGTATTGTTGTTCTCTGAAATGTATTGGTTTAATATTTGTAGTGTTGCCTTTTGATAGGTAGGGTCTTGTGCTTTGTGAGTCCTGGTAATGCTGTTATGATACAGCAGGTTTGCTATGGGTTCTAAATGGGCAGTGTTTGTAGTAGTTCCTAATGTGCCTGGCAGTTGGCACTGGATTATAGTAATGTAGAAATCTTTTAGTCTTTCTTTATCCATACACTCATTAAGAGGCATGTTTACTAAAAGTTAGTGTATGGTAACATTATGCAAATATTTATGCAAATGAGGCCCCACACCGAGTCTCCGCACATGGCCCCGCACCCCCCTTGGGCCGCCCCTGCTGGTAATGTACATGGCCCACCTGTGCTCACATCCTTGTACAGTGGCAGCTGGCTATGTGGCAGCTGTCTGACACATCACAGGGTGCTACGTGTTTCCATACTGACATTCCATTTGAGGGGACATATTTGGGATGTACTTGCTGTGGTTGTTTGGGGTAGTGGTTGCAGACATGTGTTGGTGCACCATAGGTTGCAGGTTTGAGTCCCACATGTTCCTTCTCTTTGCCCTTTTTTGGTGCTAACCTGACCAGGAGCTGCCTGACAACTGGTCACCTCTCCGCACACCCTTCCATCTCTTCACCTTACACCACAGTATGCCCTCGTTGCAGCCTTTCCGTCACATATTAGCTGTTACATATGGCTTTTTCTTTGTATTGTCCATGTCGACTGGGGGGATTGGCATTGCTTTTGTTGATCTGATGTGGTCCATGTCTATCTGTAGGTTCATGTCTCACATGCTTGTTTTCCGTTCTGTTCCCCATTTTGCCCTGCTCCACAGAGCATCCCCTGCCGCCCATTGGGTTTAGCTTCTTTGCTCTTTTGCATGATATGTCCACTGCATAACATCTCATTGTGTGTGTGTGCATGTGTTTATATGTGACTGTCATCCCAATTACATACTGTGATATGAGCTGTACACACCGGTTCTGCCTGTGCATTGCATCTTCGTGACTGTTGGGGTTGCCCTATCCTGGCAGCCAGCTGTGTTTTGGTGTGGTGCCCTCCATTGTTCTTGTATGCAGCCTTTGCTGTGACACTCATGTTGGTGTTGTAGCCTAGTGATTTGTGCATTGCCATTTGTGCTACTGGTCATGGGTTTAATTCCTCTCTGTTCTAATTATATTATGCCTCTCGCCCACATGTACTTTGCATTCCTGTTACAGTCCTATCTGTGATGATCTGTGCTGCTGGCACATTATACCCTCATCACTGTTGCCAAATATCCTTCTGTCAGTCTATCTGTGTCTGCAAGCTCCGGGCATCCTGCCCTACTGTGCAGGCTGCTACCCCATGTCCTGCACTGGCACACTTTTCTGCATTGCGGCTCTTCATGCTTGCCTCTCCTGTGTCTGCTCTGCATGACACTGCTCTCCTCTGTCCTCCTGTCATTGCACTTATCCTGCCACCTCTACCTCCTCTGGTGGACACGTATCCCCATCCTCTGCCACACACTGCCATTGTTGCACTGTACATTACCATCACCCTGTACATCAGTACAGCTGCCCCCGATATGTTTGTCCACTTTACCTGCTGCCACATGGTCTGCACGCAGATTTGGCTGGTCAATGAGCTCCATCATCTACTTCCTTCCATCACTTGTTCATTGCCTTTCCTTGGTGCTCTGTGCAGTGTTATGGTTACATCTATGTTTGAGCCATACATTTCATGCTTGTGACCTTGGGGCACCTTTGTGCCCCTGGGCACCATCTCCTGTGTCACCTTAGCATCCCGGGGCATCTTTCGCGGCACCTTAGGTTTGGCCAGCTTATGGGGCACCTTATATGCTGCCTTGGAGGGTGCCAACCTTTCCTGCCGCTCTCTGGGGCACATTATGACCTGCCTTGGATGATGTGGTGCTTTATGATGTGCATTATGGTGCACCCTAAAAGGTGCATTAGGTTGTGGCACCAGGGTGAGGCTTTTTTGGCTGGCAGTGCAGATTGTTGGGATGTGTCTGACTGTTACAAGCAGGAAAAGGGATTGCCTCAGACAGCCTTTTAACTGAGCCCACTCATGGCCACTGTATCAGCAATCAATGTATTAACCAGTGTGCTACACCTCTGTTGCTGTGATTGCAGGTCAGCGCGCCTAATTAAGGCTAACGCGCGTTAACGTGCCACGGCTCCCTCTATCGCGCGATAACCTGAAATGCTACCTTAAGACCGGAACACCCACTACCTTATATGGCATTCGTCACAGTAAGACTGCAACTAACGCCGGTAACATTAAGACGGTTTAGTAAACATACCTCTTAAATTCATAAATATGTAAATAAATAAATTTCCAGAATTTTTCACCTTATTTCTATTTCTCACTGATCTTCCTCATTTACAGCACCGTGATTAGCAGCTAGAGCTCTGAAATTTTACCTGATGTCATTAGTTTTGGGACTGAAAGGACCATTGAGAGGAAGAGTGGGGCCAAAGGCGAGCTGCCTGAGGAGCACTGGAAATTAGTTGACGTTTTTTTGTTGGGTGTGCAGATTTCAGCATTGCGTTAGGTTTCACATTTTCTAGACTTCTGATCTTTTTGATTTCTCATGGCTTGCTTGTTTTCACATTTCTAAAGATGCATACAATTTTTTCTATATCTTTTCAGGGTAAGTTTGAGAGAGAAGGCAAGTTAAGGAAAAGATGGGGTGGGGGACGTTGCTCAACAGGCTGGAAATCACAGTTTACTGATTCTTGTGTCCCTGAAGAGGCCTTTTTTGTGGTCTTTGCAGACTAACCTTATTGATGTGCACATTCTTATCCATTATTTATGATGCATATTCGATTCTTGCCTGGATCTCCTATGCATAACAAAGTTTGGTTTTCTGTAATGGATCATGTGAATCTTTCCCAAGCCTGTTCCCCAAGTTATTCAGCATTTATGCAAGGTTGTGCCCAGGGAAGAGGTGGTGGGCTTGCCTGTTTGTTCCCCAGAACTTCGATATTAGGAAGATCCTAGTCACATATCCATGGTCGGCAGAATGTTTATTTATTCATCTTAAACTGTTAAGTCTCAGTTTATGATGTTGCACTGTGTTCCTCAGGGCCTGGACCATTTGTCCCTGGATAATATACTGCTCATTTGCAATGTGTTGCTGTAGTTTCCAAATCTTATGTTAGGAGATTTAAATTGACATGCAGAAACTGTTACGGCAGATCCAGCCTCAAATTTTATGCTTTACCTGGATCAGAAGGATTTTAAGCAGTGTATTTCAGGGTCTACCCATATTAATGGGCCACACATGTGACGAAACCTGCCTGTTGAGAAAACCATTTGGTTTCAATCATGAAATTATTTTTCAATGGTACCTTTTTCTGAGATCTATTAAATCAGAATATGGTTCTGTGGGGAATCTAGTGCGTGAATAGTAGAACAGCCCCAGAAGTGACTGCCCCGTTTTAGGAGCTGATTGTTGCTAGGAATGTGCTTTTGCTTTAGGCAACTTACAAATTTTAGTATGAATTAAATGTTTGTTTGCTTATTTATTTAACAGGTTTTTTTATACCGCCATATAAATTCAAAGTGGTTTACATTAAAGACAACTGCAAATTTACATAGAACAGGGAGATCAAACTTGGCTTCTTAAACAGTTTCACACAGAATATGTGGGTTACATCTACTCCTGCTGGAATTCTGCACACAGTAATTTAAAATTGTGCATTTTTTTCTGATATTTTTTCTGCTTTGTATTTTAAAATAAGTATTACCCGTATTCTTTGTTATTTTGACAAAGCATGGAAAATTTTGGATAATTCAGACCTTTTGACACAGAAGTTTGAATTTGTTTGCAGAATTCCAGCAGGAGTACATCTCACTAAATGTCTGATCCCAAAAAATTACCCTCCCACACAGGACCATACCAAGCTAGAAATGCAGCCTGTGCGACCAATAAATCTGGTGCCCTCCTCTACCCCAGCTATGTGCCGGAACTCATTCTTTTTGAGCTTCCTGAAGGTCCAGGGTTGATATCAGCACCCTTTCTGTACTTGCGCTCTATGAGGCCTCGCCGCTTGCATAGCCCTTGGTATGGCGCTGTACCCGCAACTGTTCCACCCAGGGCCTACGCTACTATTAGCTGAATGAGGCGGTAACCTACAGCGCCGGCCCTCCGTGGGCACCCATCGCTGCTACTGCTGCCTCTCACCAGGAGGTGCGGCAGTGGCGCTTTTAAAATGGCAGCAAAGTGCCGGTGTTACCATCCACTCCATCACCGCGGTGCCGTTCCTGCTTCTGGCCCGCTCCAATTTCACTTCTTTTTGCCTGGTGTCTGTGATTCTTTTAATATGTTTAGAGTTCACAGCTCTTGTGAAGAACAGAAGAGAGAGAGAGAAACCATTATTAAGAAGTGACCGAAGATATCAATGCTTGACCCAGTACAAGCATTGTGGAACTTGTGTCTCTTGGGGAAACTACTAGGTACATATGACCTAGATTGGCCACTGTTGGAAACAGAATACTGGGCTTGATGGACCTTGGTCTGACCCAGTATGGCATATCTTATGTTCTTATGAGAGAGAGCCCTATTCCAGGATGCAAACATAAGTAATAATAGTGTAAAGTGGTATGTAGGAGTAAGAGTGTGGGTTTGAGGGAGAAGAATTCTTGATCTTTATGACTGGAATGGAGACCTATTTATGTGCATTCCCATTCACCGCTTCTTCATTTTGTTAAGTGATCTTGCACATTGTGTGCACTTGTTCCTCTATAAGCTGCATAGAAAACAATGCTTACATGAATTTATTGGCCAGGCCAGGACTGAGAACTCTGTATGTATGTGATACTACATGTGTCATATAATATGCGAGAGGAGCATACGGTATGTGTGTCAATTGCTTTCCTTTGAAGGTAAACAAGAAGACTGGAGATCGGTACTAATAACTTTTATCCCTACAGGTTTGAAGCATAGAGGAGAAATGAGGAATTGTGAGAGAATTCCACTTCGCTTGGCAGTGACAGTATCATTCCATAACTGAGTACTGAGAATACTTTTATTTGCAGGTTAAAGGTCAAAGGTAGTTTTGTGCTTTCTAGCCCATTGCTGTTTGACATTGCTACTGATGTGCCTTCAATATTGTCAGTAACCAATTTGTTATTAGGTGTACAGATGAAAAAGATGTGCAATTGAAGCAGTCACCAAATATTAAGGTATGAGGAAATACTGGCAGTAAGAGCTGGGGACGTTCACGACAGAGTGTATGAGGTGTTGTGTGGAAACCTTTGATAGGAGAGTGATATTTAATCTATAGCTATTCTTCATGCTTGCAACCCTCTCTTGAGCACTTTTCAAACTTTTATCTCATGTGATCTCATTTTAACAAATGAAAATTCACATGACCCCAGCCTCCTCCCCCTCCCTCCAGTCATCTAAAGCAGAAGGCAGCAGCAACAGTAGTGGCAACAGCAGCAGCAGTCAGCACGGGGTCCCTCGAGTCAGTGTGCAGTGTGCTCTTACAGACTCCAGTACTCAGCATGGGTTTCCAGCCTAACAGGAGGGGAAAGGGTCTATGAATGTTCACTGGCTCACAGGCCACATGCTGGACTGGTGACTGCCCCTCTTAGCATAGGTCACAGTGAAAGTCCAGAGAGAAGGGGAAATGGCCATGTTTCTGTGACCCCTGTCCATTGATGAAGTGACCCCATTTGGGGTCCTAACCCCAAGTTTGGGAACCACTACAATAGAGCTACCAAATAGAATGGAGAGTATTTTAAATGTATCTTATCTTCATGAAGTAAAAATGCTTGGTAACTCATATATATTTTTGTTACTGTGAGATAATTCAAAAGAGAACTGTATTACCTATCTCATTAACTGTTGTCTTCCTAGAAGATATCACCTGCACAAGTTAGTGCAAATACCAAGTGCTGAGCCTGTTGTAGCTTGATGAACCATAACAGAAATGGGTTTGACTAATATTCCCATTCTGATATTTGTTACTATATATACTCTAGTTTAATATTTACTGTAAATATCTGTCTCAGCAGCCTCAGCAGAGGACTCCAGATTTCACAGCAAGTCAGCCAAGCAAGAGCTGCTACAGCCCCCACATTCGTCCCAGCAGCAGAGGACTGGAAGACTCATCTGCATATCCATCTGGTCTCTCTCGTTTACTTCAACAGGTATCAAAGCTCCACCAACTGAATGAGGGCTGGGAAAAATCATATTGCTAAAGCTGTTGCCCCCTTTACAGCTTCTGCCTCAGTCCAGACAGACAGCCTGATGCCATTTGAGGGACAGGTTCCATGTGCAAGCTGAAGCCCTCATGAAACAAGTAGAGGAGCTCAGAGAAGAGGTGACAAGGCTGAGAAGCATTCAGGACAACAAGAAACATATTGATGAGATGCTTCTTGAAGCATCCAAGCTCTCTGACAGAGGTAAAGATGCTATGCTACAGAATGAAGAGAGTTGGGCATGAGTCACCAGAGCCTGCAGAATTGGCAATCCAATTCTTCCAGCCCTTGCATTGAAGAACCAGTATCCAGGCCCTGGAAGTGGAGGAAGTGAAAGCATCCCAGGAAAGGGAAGAGCCAGAGCTCATGCATTCCAAAGTTGCTTGATCAGTGACCACAAAGAAGAAAAAGGTAGTAGTGGTTGGGGCCTCCCTCCCGAGGGGAACTGAGGTATCCGTCTGCCAACCAGACTTGATGTTCAGGGAGGTGTGTTGTCTGCCATGTGCCAAGATCCAAGATATTATGGAGAGTTTGTCAAGATTCATCAAGCCTACTGATTATTATCCAAAGTTGCTAATCCATGTCAGCACAAATTATATGCTAGGAATCCCTCTGAGCTTATCAAGAGTAACGTCATGGCTCTGGGACAGAGGGTGAAGCAGACAGGTGTGCAGGTGGTGTTCTCTTCAATCCTCCTTGTTGACAGTAAAGACCAAGACAGAGAAACTCGCATCCTGGAGAGGAATACATGGCTGCATGGATGGTGTTATCAAGAGCATTTTGGTTTCCTGGACCATGCAATGATTTTCCAAGGGCTGCAGAGCAGAGATAGCATCCAGCTATCCAAGAAGAGTTAAAGTGTTTTCTGCAGCAGACTAGCTAACCTACTGAATAGGGCTTTAAACTAGATCCACTGGGGATAGGTGAAGAAAGCCCCCAGATAAGTAAAAGCCCTCAGGTAAGTAAAATATTAAATACCTCTGTAGAAAGGTATAAAGGGGTCAACATCTGAAAAGCGGTGCGTATAAATGCCCGTAGCATAGGAAATAAGGTCTGAGATGTTGAGGCTTTAATGGAAGAGGCTGACTTGGATTTAGTGGCGGTCATGGAGACATGGTTCACAGACAACCATGACTAGGATGTAATTATACTGGGTTATACTTTATTCAGGAAGGACAGGTTAGGAAGAAGGGGAGGTGGAATGGCACTATATGTAAAAAATAATATTAAAGCTATAGAATTACAGGGCTTAAAAGGGAGCAAGGAGGCGCTATGGGTTAAACTAGAAACAGGGAATGGGAAATCCATTTGCATTGGTGTGCACTTATGCTGCTTGAAGGTATATTACTCACCGTTGGAGAAGGATTATTCCAATGGTAGAAATTCCTTTCTGAGTTCACAACTGCTATTATGAGCTTTTACCCCCTGAGGAAAGTGTTTGCTGAAATGCATTGGGGTTTTTTCTCAATAAAGGCAGATTGTTACCACTACCGTTTGGTCACCTCACTTTTGTGTTCTGCTGCTGCGAGCATGCGTGCTCTCATTTGGACACTGGACTGGAGGGATTACAAGAAAGAAAATTAGCAGCTGCAGCCTAATTTTACCTTCCAAGGCATTCTCCAATTCAGTTCAGACAAGTGGGATGTAGCAAAGCAGTACTAACACTGGGTGAGAACTAAAAGCCTGGCTCGCTACCCCCTTTCACCAAAGCTACTACTACTACTACTATTATTTAACACTTATATAGCGCCACGCATGCAGCACTGTACAGCCATACATACAAGAGACAGTCCATGCTCGTCAGAGGCTTGCTCGTCCAAGCTTACAATCTAGTCATGACAATACAGGGCATTATTCAAACAGTGCAAATTACAATATGGTATTTACAGTTCGGTCATGAGGTGGGGGTTAGATTAAGATGAAGGATAGAAGTCAGGATCTGAACGCAACAGTGAAGAGGTGGGTCTTTAACCTGGACTTGAAGAGGGCCAGGGAGGGTGCTTGGCGTATAGACATAGGTAAGCTGTTCCAGGCGTGGGGTGCAGCGAGGTGAAAGGAGCGAAGTCGGGAGTTAGCAGTGAGAGTGAAAGGCCTAGATAGAAGTAGTTTGTTAGCAGAGCGAAGTTGCCGAGTGGGGATGTAGGGAGAGATAAGAGATGAGAAGTATTGAGGGGCTGCAGAGTGAATGCATTTGTAGGTCAGTAGGAGAAGTTTGAATTGGATGCGGGCTTGGATGGGGAGCCAGTGAAGAGACTTGAGAAGAGGGGTATTGTGGGCATGGCGAGACTGGCGGAAGATTAGTCAAGCAGCATAATTTTGTACAGATTGAAGGGGGAAGAGATGGCTTGCAGGGAGACCAGCAAGGAGTATGTTGCAATAGTCGAGGCGAGAGTAGATTAAGAAGTGGACAAGTGTTTTGGTAGTGTGTTCAGACAGGAAGGGGCGGATTTTGCTGATGTTGTAGAGAAAGAAGCAGCAGGTCTTCGCTATGAGCTGGATATGTGTGCAGAAGGAGAGAGAGGTGTCAAAGACAACCCCCAGATTGTGGGCTGAGGGAAGAGGAAGGATCGTAGATCCATCCACAGAGACTGAGAAAGGGGGAAGAGGAGGGGAGGAGTTGGGGGGAAAGATGAGGAGTTCAGTCTTGGCCATGTTCAATTTGAAGAGGCGATGAGACATCCAGGCAGCGATGTCAGAAAGGCATGTAGAGATCTTGGTCTGTTTTGCTGGAGAGATATTGAGTGTAGAGAGGTAGATTTGGGAGTCATCGGCATAGAGATGGTAGAAGGGGAGGAGATAAGTGCACCAAGGGATTGGGTATAGAGAGAGAAAAGGAGGGGGCCCAAGACGGATCCCTGGGGTACACCAACATGGAGCGGGATGGGAGAGGAGGAGGAGTCGCCAGAGCATACACTAAAGGAACAGTGGGAGAGGTGGGAGGAGAACCAGGATAAAACAGAGCCCTTGAAACCAAGCGAGGAGAGGGTGGTGAGGAGAAGATTGTGGTTAACAGTGTCAAAGGCAGCGAGAGGTCATGAAGGATGAGGACAGAGTAGAGGCCCTTAGATTTAGCGAGGAACAAGTCATTGGAGACTTTTGTAAAAGCCGTTTCAGTGGAGTGTAGGGGCTGGAAGCCAGATTGTAGTGGGTCCAGGAGGGCCGGGGAGGTGAGAAAGTCAAGGCAGCGGCGATGGATTGCTCGTTATAGTAGTTTAGATATGAAAGGAAGGAGGGAAATAGGTCGATAGTTAGAAGGACAGGTGGGGTCAAGTGAGGGTTTCTTGAGGAGAGGTATGACAACAGCATGTTTGAAATCAACGGGTCAGTTGCAGTGGAGAGTGAGAGGTTGAGAATATAAGAGATGGAGGGGACAATGGTGGAGGAAATGGGATGTAGGAGATGGGTGGGAATAGGGTCAGAAGAACAGGTGGTGGGTTTGGAGGAGGAGAGAAGGAGTGTGGTTTCCTCTTCGGAGATCGTAGGGAAGGAGGAGAGGGTAGCATAGGGAGTATGGATGGGGGGGGGGTAGAATTGAGGAGGGGGGAGGTAGATGAGAGAGTGGGGAATTGGAGGGTAATTTTGTGGATCTTGTCATGGAAGTAGTCGGCTAGGGTTTGGGCAGAAAGGGAGGGCGGGACTGGGGACGGGGCACCTTGAGGAGAGAATTGAGGGTATTGAAGAGGCGGCGAGGATCAGAGGCAAGGGAGTTAGATGGATGTAATAATTTTGTTTGGCAAGTGCTATGGCTGATTAGAAGGAGCCAAGCATAAATTTGAAGTGTAGAAGGTCTTCTGGGGAGTGGGATTTGGTCCAAGCACGTTCCGCAGAGCAGGCACAGATGCGTAGATAGCGGGTTGTGGATGAAAGCCAGAGCTGGGGAGCAGAATGTCTAACAGGACGTGGGGTGGGTGGGGCCAGAGTGTCAAGAGCCGAGGATAGTGCAGCATTATAGGAGGATACTGCCTCGTTGATGGATTTGGAGGTGGACATGATGGAGGAAAGAGATGGGGAAATGGTGGAGGAGAGAGTCAAGGGATCAATATTATGAAGGTTTCTAAATAGGTCAGAGGAGACAGGACGAGGTTGGGACAGCGGAAGCTGAAGATTAAAGGTTAAGAGGTGATGGTCAGATGGGGGGAGGATTGAGTTGTGGACGTTTGAGCGAGAAGAGTTAGAGAAGAGTATCAGGCCGTGCAGGTGGGTGGGGGCCATGGAGCAAAGTTGGAGGTTAAATGAGGAGGTGAGGGCGAGAAACTTTAAAGCATGGGGATTGGAGGGGTTATCGACGTGAATGTTAAAGTCGCCAAGAATGAGAGTGGGGTAGGAGGGCTCCAGAAAAAAGGAAAGCCAGGAGTCGAAATCGGTAAGGAAAGTCAATTTGGATTTGTCAGGTGGGTGATAGATAACTGCTACTCAGAGGGGAAGTGGTGTGAAGAGGTGAATGGAGTGGAATTCAAAGGAGAGGGAGGAGTGTGATTGAGGCAGTAGGAGGGGTTCGAATTGGCAAGAGGGAGAAAGTAGAAGCCCAACACCACCACCACGGTCAGTGGATTGAGGTGTATGGGAGAACTGGTAGCTGCCGTGGCAGAGAGCAGCAGCAGATGCAGTGTCATCTGGGAGGAGCCAGGTCTCAGTTAGGGCAAGGAGGTGTAGCGCATTAGTGATAAAGAGATCATGAGTAAAGGCAAGTTTGTTAGAGACTGAGCATGCGTTCCATAGGGCACATGAGAACGGGAGAATGGAGGGGGAGAGGAGAGGGATATGGTTAAGGTTGCATAAGTTAAGTGGGGATTTCTTTCCCGAGTTAGACCGTGATCTAGGGGGGCTGTTATATGAGGATCTATTTCTAGAGTAATACAGAGATCTAGAGGGGCCAGGGTATGGGTGGGTGTCTCTGGGTGAGTGTGCCGTCAAAGAGGGACATGAGGGAGGGGAAGTGAAAGGGGAATGAAGGGGGATATTGATGATATCAGATAGGCTATGTGAGGATTTCTTATTAGAGTGAGACAGAACTCTAAAGGGGATGGGGTTGGGATCGATGTCTCTGGTTGAGAGATTGGGGCAAGAGTGAGGGAGGGCGGAAGGGGAAAGGAGGGGGATGTGGATGAGATTAGATAAGGTACGTGAGGAGCTCTTCTTGGAATGTGAAAGAAATTGAGGGGGGGCCAGGGTTGGGGTTGATATTACCTGATGAGAAAAGGAGAAGGAGTAGAAGAGAGCGGGGTAAAGTGGAGGCAGTACAGCGGAAGCGAGGGTGAGGTTGTCTTAAGGAGAGAGGGGCTGGTTGAATGAGGGGGAGGGTGTGATGAAGCTCAAGGGCAGATGCTAGGTTAGAGGATAGAATGGAGGGAGAAGTGAGGAAGGTAGAGGGAGAGTAGGGGGAAGAGGGGTGAGGGTGCTGGTAGGAGGGGAGGCAGTTGGGGAGTATGAGGAAGAGAAGGACAATGTGATGGGGGGCCATAGAAGAGGAGTAGTGGGAGCTGGGCAGTGTAAGTTATCTTGCAAGCAATGAGATGGCTGTGGATTCTAAACACTGTGCGGTATATGATGGGATACAAGTGGGGACTACATGCTATGCAATATAGGTTAAGATGCAAGCAATGAGATGGCTGCGGATTCTAAACACTATGCAGTATATGTATGTTAGGTTACAAGAGGTGACTGCATGCTATGCAATGGAGGTTAGGATACAAGCAATGGGTAGTGGGGAGACTATAGCCTGTGCAGCAGGATCAATGTAAGCAGAGGGTAGCAGGTTCAATGTGGGTAATGGGTAGCCAGATCAAGGCAAGCAGTGGGAAACGAGCTCAATGCAAGTGATTGGTAGCCAGTTCAGTGCAGGCAGTGGGTAGCCAGTTCAGTGCAAGCGGGCATCCTGCCTCGCCTGCACATCCAAATGTAGTGCTACACAAAGGAATGAAGGGACAACCAAGTGGAAGTCCAAAGGAGAGCACACCTCTCTCACAGAAAAGCAGAGCAAACAAAGGAGCAGAGAGTAAGTGGCAGCCAGTTCAACCTTTATTGCAGTATTACCCCAACGCGTCTCAGCATGCACCTTCCTCTGGGGGTATAGCCTCATAAAATACATAAATAAAATTAGAACAATAAATATAAATCAAATAAAAACAGATAAAAACACACAGGGGCAGCTCAAGGCAATCTGCTGCCTGAAGCGAGGGATGATATGGTGCCCCCCTCACTCCCCCCCCACCCCCCCGTAGTGTGTGTGTGGAGGGGGTGCCTTCTCAAACTCCAGTCAGGGACTGAACCAAACCAAAAAGCCAATTAGATAATATGGAGGAAATGCAAGATGTTTGCACACCAAGAAACTAAAAGAATGAGCAAGAACCACAGCACACTTTATAAAGCTAAATTATAAATCATTTTTATTTTGTTATAAACTGCGTTATGGTTCTTGTTTTTTTCTTTTTGAACATACATTTTGCATCCACAGAACCCCCTCTCTCAACAGTGGGTGCAGAGCAGAACTAGGACATTCAACCACAGAACTCAATATCTTAAAAATAAAAAAATCTGATTCTGGTCATCTCACTAACTAATATTCTCCAGTAACAGGCGTATTGGGAACTAATATAAAACCCTACAAAAGTCACCAAAGATCTTCAAGGCCAAATCTACCATACCCTTACCAGCATAAACTTCCAAAACTCATACAAAAAAAGCAGCCCTATAAATACTGCAGCGGTCCCTAGAACATCTAACATCTATTTGAAAAGCTGAAGAAGGAAAATTACTATAGTACAGATCCCTGCATACAGATTACATGATAACAGAATACACAGCCTTGGCCACACACTAGGAATACAGACTCTCACCAAGTACAGAATAAGTGATCACAACCTAAAGTAAAAATAAAATATTTAGACAAAAAATAAACCAAAACACCAAAAAAAAACAGACTCTGCATGCAGTGCAACACCAGATAAGAGATGCAGTTCCTCATACTGTGTAAACTATAAAGATAGTGCAAAGTTCAATCACTAAATTGAAAATAAAATTATTTCTTCTACCTTTGTTGTCTGATGTTTTTATTCTCTGGTCATGCCAGTCCTGATCTGAGATTTTTGCTTTCCTTTCTTCTCTTAGCACTCTATCTGCCATTTCTTGTCTCTTCTTTTGTTTTCTTCACTTCCTTCCATCAGCCTATTTCCAGTCCCAGTAACCCTCCCCACGTGTCAGCTCCCTTCTAGTCCCAGTGCCCACTCCCTGCCAGCCTCCTCCCCATTATCCAACCACCTACCAGTCCCATCCCCAAGTGTCAACTCCCTCCAGTCCTACCACCAGGTATCAGCTCCCTTCCAGTCCCCCTCTAGTACCATCCCCAGGTGTCAGCTCCTTTCCGTCCCCACCTTCCCCATGTCAGTTCCCTTCCAGACATCTCCTTCCCCTCTCTCAGTTTCCTTCCGCTCCCTCTCCTTCCCCCATGTCAGTTCCCTTTTAGCCCCTACCTTCCCCCATTTCATCTCCCTTCCAGTCATCTTTGATCCCTCTTAGTTCCCTTCTAGCCCTCTCTTTCCGTCTCTGTCAGCTTCCTTCCAGCCATCTCTTCCCCCCCCCCTGCCATCAGCTCCCTTCCAGCCCTCTCTTTGCCCCTATCAGTTCCCTTCCAGCCTTCTCTTTCCCCCTCTGTCAGTTCCCTTCCAGCCCTCTTTCCCCTGGGTCAGCTCTCTTCCAGCCCTCTCTTCCCCCTCTGTCAGCTCCCTTCCAGCCTTCTCTTTCCCCCTCTGTTAGTTCCCTTCCAGCCCTCTTTCCCCTGGGTCAGCTCTCTTCCAGCCCTCTCTTCCCCCTGGGCCAGCTCTCTTCCAGCCCTCTCTTCCCCCTGGGCCAGCTCTCTTCCAGCCCCTTCTTTACCACTCTGTCAGCTCCCTTCCAGCCATCTTTCCCCTGGGTCAGCTCTCTTCCAGCCCTCTCTTCCCCTCTGTCAACTCCCTTCCAGCCTTCTCTTCCCCCTCTGTTAGTTCCCTTCCAGCCCTCTTTCCCCTGGGTCAGCTCTCTTCCAGCCCTCTCTTTCCCCTGGATCAGCTTTCTTCCAGCCCTCTTTCCCCCTTTGTCAGCTCCCTTCCAACCTTCTCTTTGCCCCTGTCAACTCTCTTCTGGACCCCTCTTTGCCCCTCTGTCAGCTCCCTTCCAGCCCTCTCTTCCCCCTGGGTCAGCTCTCTTCCAGCCCTCTCTTTCCCCCTTTGTCAGCTCCCTTCCAACCTTCTCTTTGCCCCTGTCAGCTCTCTTCCAGCTCCCTCTTTGCTCCTCTTTCAGCTCCCTTCCAGTCTTCTCTTCCCCCTGTGTCATATACCTTTCAGCCCCTTCTTTGCCCCTGTGTCAGCTCCCTTCCAGCCCTTTCTTTGCCCCTCTGTCAGCTCCGTTCAGTTCCCTCTCCTTCCCCCATGTAGCTCATTCCATTTCCTCTCCTTCCCCCCCCCATGTAGCTCATTCCGCTTCTCTCCTCAGCCCCTCCCCCATGTAGTTCGTTCCGCTCCTTTCCTCCCCCCCCCCATGTAGCTCATTCTGCTCTGCCGGCCGTGTCTCCATACTTCTGCTCCTTCCACTTTGGCTTCATGTGATAGCTTTTAAAATGAAAGGAAACCAGTGGGAGCCTCCCAGTGCTATGGATCCCTGCTGCTGCTGCATCCCGCTCTAGCATCACTTCCTTTTGGGGAATCAAAAAATTATCTCTGAGAATTAAAAAATTAAAAAATCAGGGTGAAGTAAAATGGCATTGAAGGTAAAAAAACAAAAGCAACAAATTAAAATCCACATATGCAATAAAAACAAGAGGCCAGAAAGGGTCACAGGAAAACTGATAAGTTTTGTTCAATATTTAATCCATGTAGGGATACTGTATTAAAATTAAAAATAAACCTCTGTTCTAGTTTGAGTAGGATTTTATCAGTATCTCCACTCCTCCAGTGTGGATGTAATATCTTCAACACCAGAAATTTAAGATCCTTCAGGGTATGACCATGAGCTTCCCAATGGGAGACCAAGGGCTTATCTAGTAGCTTCCTATGTATGCAATTCTTATGTTCCACAATCTGGGTATGGATGGTTCTTTTCATTTTTCCTATATACAGCAGGTTACAGGAGCATGAAATTAAATAGATCGCATGCATGGATTCAAAGTTGGAAAATCCCTCCAAAGGGAATTTATTTTGAGTAAAAGGGTGTATAAAAAAATCCTTAATGACAATTGCATTCTCACGCATTTAAAATGTCCTTTAATCTTTTATATAATCCTAGGCTTACTGAGGGCTGATGGTACCAAAATATTTGCTAAATTATGGTTCCTCTTGTATGCAATCATCAGTGGGCGAGTGTGAAAGACCGGTAATGTAGATAATAGGTTCCATTCTTCTCTCAGAATACGTGAAATGCCCTGAGACAAATTTGAGAAAGTAAGTGCACACACCATCTTACTTGATTTCAAGGTCGTGGTCCCCTTCAATAAATCCTCTCTATCAGAGTTCTTGGCTCTGAGGTAGGCATCCTGAATACATTTCTTGGGATAACCTCTCCCTTGGAAGTGTAGTTTCATCTGTGTAGCACGGAGTTCAAAATCTTGATCTTTGGTGCAGATACTCCATATCCTCAAGAACTGTCCAATAGGTAAATTAGTCTTCAATGACTTATTGTGAAAACTATCGAAGCATAATAGTGAATTCCTGTCTGTAGGCTTATAATATAAATTGGTAACAAAACCACCATGGTCCTTCTTTATCAGGATATCCAGATAAGATACAAAGTCCAAACTATAATGGCTCTGGAAATGTAAATTACAGTCCAAAGATTTAAGCCACTGAAGAAATTGTTGGAAATTGCCTTCATCCCCCTCCCAGATCATGAACACATCATCAATATACCTTTTCCACATTTTTATATTAGACATAAAAGCATTCCTGGTTAAAATTTTATTTTCAAAATGTGCAATGTATAAATTGGCTATGTCAGGCATCATAGAAGAGCCCTGGCTACCCCTTTGATCTGCTTATAGAAAACTTCCTTACAACAGAAAAAGTTCTCCATCATGGCTAAAATAGCTGGTTGTGTAAGAAAACTAGTAGTTGTCTGAACCAGATGTGTCTTTCCAATAAGTGTATCCTCTAAAATTTCTATAGCAGCAACTTTACCCTTTAGAGACTATGATAAAATGAGGAAAACTGTTAAGAAAAAACTAAAAGGAGCAGCTGCAAAGGTTAAAGATTTACATCAAGCATGGGTGTTATTTAAAAATACTATCTTGGAAGCCTAGACCAGCTGTATTCCATGCTTTTTAAGAAAAGAGGAAGGAAGTCCAGAAAACTGCCAGCATGGTTTAAAGGTGAGGTCAGAGAGGCTGCTGTAGCCAAAAAAAGCATCTTTCAGGAAATGGAAAAAGGAGCCAAATGACAAAAACTAGAAAAAACATAAGCACTGGCAAGTTGGATGCAAGACATTGATAAGACAGGCAAAGAGAGAATTTGAAAAAAAGCTTGCTGTGGAAACAAAAACAAATAAAAAAATTTTCAAATACATTCGTAGCAAAAAACCTATGAGAGAGTCAGCTGGACCATTGGATGATAGAGGGGTGAAAGGGGCCCTAAGAGGGAACAAGGCCATTGCGGAGAGAATGCATGAATTCTTGCATCAATCTTTATTGAAGAAGATGTAGGGAAGTTACCCATACCTGAAATGAAGAATTGAAAGAAATATCAATAAACTGGGAAGATGTATTACAGCTATTTGTTAAAGTAGCAAATCAGATGTATTACAACTATTTAAAAGAGTAGCAAATCACCTGAACTGGATTTTATACATCCAAGGGTGTTGAAAGAACTGAAATATGAGATTGCAGACCTACTATTACTAATCCGTGAACTATTATTAAAATGATCAGTAATACCTGAAGATTAAAGGATGGCCAATGTAACGCCAATTTTTGAAAAGGGTTCCAGGGGTGATCCGAGAAACTACAGACCAGTGAGCCTGATGTCAGTACCGGGAAAAATGGTAGAAACCATTATTAAGAACAAAATTTCTGAACATATAGATAGTCATGGTTTAAAGGGAGACAACAAACATGGCTTTAGCCAGGGAAGGTCTTGTCATACTAATATGTTATATTCTTTTGAAGGTATAAATAAACAGGTAGACAAAGGTGAGCTGGTCAATATACTGTAGTGTATCTATATTTTCAGAAAGCCTTTGACAAGGTGCCTCATGGGAGACTCTTTGCCTCATGGGAGGCAGTATACTATTGTGGATCAGGAACTGGTTAAAAGCTAGAAAGCAGAGGGTAGGGCTAAATGGACAATTTTTCAAATGGATTAAGGTGAATAGTGGAGTACCCCAGGGATCTGTGCTGTGTCCGCTGCTTTTTAACATATTCGTAAACAACCTGGAAATGGGAATAACGAATGAGGTAATCAAATTTGCAAGTGATACAAAATGATTCAAAGTTGTTAAAACACAAGAGGATTGTGAAAAATTGCAAGGGGACCTTAATAAATTGGAAGACTGAACGTCCAAATGGCAGATGAAATTTAATGTGGACAAGTGCAAAGTTGTGCATCTAGGAAAGAACAACCCAAACTATGGTTACACAATGCAAGGTTCCCTGTTAGGAACCACCACCTAGGAAAAAGATTTAGGCGTCATCGTGGATAACACATTGAAAACCTCTGCCCAGTGTGCAATGGCGGCCAAGAAAGCAAACAGAATACAAGGAATCATAAGGAAAGGAATGGAGAATAAAACAAAGAATATTATAATGCCTCTGTATCGTTCCATGGTGCAGCCACATCTCGAATATCGTGTGCAATTCTGGTCACCGTAGCTTAAAAAGGATATAGCAGAATTAGAAAAGGTACAGAGAAGAACCACCAAAATGATAAAGTGGATGGAAGGATACCCTATGAGGAAAGGCTAAAAAAAATTAGGGCTCTTCAACCTGGAAAAGAGATGGCTGAGGGGAGATATGATAGAGGTATATAAATTAATGAATTGAGTGGAACGGGTAAACATAGATCGATTGTGCCATCAAAATATGGAAAGACTAGGGGACATGCAATGAAGCTACACTGTAACACATATAAAACTAATGAGAAAATATTTTCACTCAACGCGTAATCAAACTCTGGAATTCATTACTGGAGGATTTAGTAAAAGTTGTTAGTGTAGCTGGGTTTAAAAAAGATTTGGACAAGTTCCTGAAGGAAAGGTCCATAAACCATTATTAAAGGGGACCTGGGAAATCCACTGCTTGTCCCAATGCAAGCAGTGTGGAACCTGAATGTCTTCTGGGGAAACTGCTAGATACTTGTGACCTAGATTGGTCACTGTTGAAAACAGGATACTGGGCTTGATGGACCTTGGTCTGACCCAGTATGGCATATCTTATGGGGTATGTTGGTATACAAGGAATCAATATCAAGGGTAAGCAATATAAGTTGATCATTGTAACCTGAAAATTCTTTAGGTAACTGAATCATGTTAGATGACTCCCTCACTTAAGAGGGTGTCTAAGGGTCACAGAAAGGTGTCCAAATATTTAGATACTCGTAGGTCTGAAAATGGAGACTATGGCGGAAATAATTGGCCAGCCTGGAGGGTTCTTTAATGATTTGTTGATTTTTGGAAGTATATATAGTTGGCATTACCGGATGATCAATGGTCAGGAATTCATTTTCTTTAGGCGTTAAATATCTAGCTTCTGAGCCGAGATATAAAAGTGTATCCACTCTGCTCTTTAGGACTGGCGTCAGATCTGTATACGTTTTCTGATAAAAGGGTATTGTCATTAATTTGTCGATAAATATATATCAATATAGTCCTGTCATTTGATTAAAACTAAGGCTCCCCCTTTATCAGCGGGTTTTATGACAATTTCATTGTTATTTTTCAAAGCATCTAATGCACGCAATTCAGCTATTGTTAAGTTAAAATACATTCTATTTTTCTCTTTGAGCAAATTCTCTACCCTATGCGTGACTACCATCTCAAAGGCATCCAAAAGGGCATTCCCTGAATTTGGAGACACCCAAGATGATAGTTTCTTAATCACTGCCACAATCATTGATTGCAATGTCTCCATGTGAAACCACAGAACTCTCAGAGCCCTGTTGATGCTCTTCAAATCCAGGATAGGGTGCCAGGACCCCTTCTTATTGGGCACCACAAAGTAGGGGAATACATTCTGGAATCCCACATGGCCCAAGGCACTGGTACCACTGCCCCAAGCTGCAAGAGGTGCTCAAGAGTCTCTTCTCCCGCCCATGCTTTCCAGGCTGACTCACATGGGGAGAACATGAAGAGCTCGGCCAGGGGATGAGCAAACTTGAGGGCATAGCCCTCACAAATTACCTCCAAGATGCAGGAGTTGAAAGTAATTTGGGCACAGGTAGGAAGGAAGCCTCGTAGGCGACTGCCGACTGGCTGCATCCCCATCGGGACCCCCAAATCCTCATTGTGAGGGCTTGACTGCTCCTGAGTCAGCAGAGACGATGACTTGGCCGCCTCTCACTCTCCCTCAAAAGGAGGAGCCATGCTGGAGGAACCGGGTTCTCTGCAGATTAGCCACCTGGGAGAGGCAAAAACCCAGAACTCCCTAACACGGCCCCTAACAGGATCACCTGTGCCCACCTTGGGCTTGTTCTCTGGCATCCGGGGCACCTTGGACTCATGCAGGGATTTGACCAGCTTCTCTAAATCCTCCCCAAAGAGCAACCTACCCCCGAGTTTACTGAGCCTCGTCTTAGAGGCCACATCAGTTGTGCAACCATAAGAGGCGTCATGCAGTGACCACCATGACTATGCTCTTGGCAGAGACACGCAGCAGGTCATAGAGAAAATCCTCTAGAAAGGCAGCTCCTGACTCCAAGTAAGCAGCCTGCTCATGTGCAGGAGCCACTGAGCCTGCCTCCTCCGGCAGACCCTGTGACCACTGGAGACAGACACGGGCCACATAGGCCTCACAGAGAGCTCCCTGCAGGCCCAGCACTGACACCTCAAAGACCTACTTAAGCAGAGCCTCCATGCGCCGGTCCTGCAGGTCCTTCAGGGCCACACCACCGTCCACAAGGATGGTGGTTTTTCATGTGACCGCCATTACCAATGCATTCACCTTGGGTAGGCAGAGATTTTTCTTCTCCTCAGGCAGGATAGGGTAAAGTCTCGCCATACTGCACCCCATGCGGAGCCATAACTCCTCATCAAACATAGTCCGCAGCACCCTGTGGACCAGAAAGGACTAAGCAGGCTTATGGATACCCTCCATCAAAGGGTCTTTGGTTGACTCTGGGCCCAACAGTCCAGTATTCTCCACTCCTGAGAACCACCAGAGACTCCATGATAAATGCCAGGAGCTCATCCTGGTGGAAGATCCAGACAGCCATCGGATCCTCAGCCCCCCGGGAGCTCTCTTTCCTCCAGTTCCTTCTGGAATTGCTCCAGGAGATCCATTGGGCCAACCAGGGGATCAAGTGATTCAAGGGAGGCTACTGAGCTGAAATCAGGCTCCTCTTCCATATGATCCTGACAAAAATGTTTCCCACCAGATGTCTGCTCCTGCCCCCACCCCAAAAGGGCTCAGGGGGAAGCCTCTCCTATGCCCTGCTTCATTAGAAAATCCTGATGAAGGAGGAGCACAAACTGGGGGGGAAAGGGGTTAGCATCTATCCCCACAACTCCCGCCGATCGACCTGCAATGTTCCCAGAAGCAAAATCCACCGTGGATTGCAAAAATGGAGGCCCAGAGCTCACTCCAGATGGCCACAGTGAATCTTCCAAGATGGTGGCGGTCTCTGCCGAAATCGCAGGCCCATCACATCCATGGAGTCTGCAATGCCATCCTGCACCCATGCTCCACCGAGTTCGGGATCCTCCTGGGTGCCCCAAGACCCTCTGCCACCGATTCTCCAGTTTTCTGGCAGCTGCGGCACAGCCCGATCTCAGAGACTTGTACTCTGTGGCTGCCAAACAGCGCATAACTGCGTTCCATGGGGCTGTTGCACATGTGACTGCTCCCCCAGTTAACTAAAATATCTAAAGATACTCTGGGGCCTCCAGAGGACCTACCCAGCTGTCCCCCCTGCTGGGGACCAGAGTTAACTGGTTCCCCGATTACGGCCCGTGCCACGTTCACTCGGCTCTGCTCTCTGTCTTTTGAAGGCTTTTGGGGGGGGGGGGGGGTGTTTAGATATAGAATTAAATGAGCAGAAGAACTTCCACTTCCAGCCCCCTCCCAAAAGTTGCAGTGGGAGAAAAGGGGGAGTTTGCCAGAGGGGGCTACTCAGGGAGAGTGGGGGAGGGACCCAGAACCTCCAGGTTCTGCACTCCAGGCCTAACAACACCCAAATCCAAGGCTCCGCAGTCCACAGTACAGGCTATGCTCACCACCTGCTAGAGACTGAGAAAATACTGGCTCAGGTCGGTGGGCATGGGCTATTTGTACTGATCCGTGTGCTTGTCTTTCTCAGTCTCCACCTTCTGGTTGGTGAGCATGACCCACTTGTCTGGGCTGGACTGGAGGATGCCTTGGAATGGAGGATTGGTAAGATATCAGAGCAGTGGTAGAATGAATCAGTTTATGATGTAAAACACAATTCCTTAGTCATGAATATGAAGAGAAGAGTAAAGCATTTGTGCTAATAATGCCAAAATAGGTTCACACTGAAGAGAAAAGTTACAGGTCAGACAATTAACTATAACTGAGATCAAGGACAGCTCAACCAGCAAGCAAGACTAGACAGTCACCTAGGGCAGCATGTTCTCAGAAGCAGCAAAGAACATCAGCAGTCAAAGCAGAGCAATAGATTCTGACAGTCAGACAAACCCAGGGCCATCAGCGCATTCTTTTGCCTGCAGGGAGAGCGAGCTCACACCTACATATGAAATAAAGTGCAATATTTAACAGTATGATATCCAGTTATGCAGTTTTATAACACTGCTGTGAAAGAGCTGGTGTTGGGATGATCATGACTGTTGAGTTTATTCAAATTTCAGGCGAAGGAGCATAATGCTGAAGGTTTGCTTAGGGTGCCCAATATCCTTGCCCTCATCCTAATAGATCTTTGAGACTGTGTGGGCAGTCTTGTGCATTAACAAATTAAGAGACCAAAATCAAAAGTCAGGAAACAGGAAAAGAAAGACAGTATTCCAGCCCAGGAAATGGCTTTTTTATTTTAAGCTGTGACTGTGTGCATAGACACTCTAAGCAGATGGTCTAACAGATTTTCAGAAGCTAGCTGTGTGGGCGTAAAACTTTAAGGGATGGGGGATAGTCAGCAGCGACGACTAGCGCTAATAAAGCAGCTAGCCGAGGCCGCTGAACTTTAAACCCAGATATTTAATGCCGGGCTATATCCAGGTTGGCCGGATAGTGCCAAAGCTAACTGGGAAGTGGTGATATTCAGTTGCTGCCCAGTTCGCTTCAGCAGCCAAATTAGGCGAACCTTTCGAGTGCCTAACTTTTACTGCTTTGGGATAACCATGTTAGTGCCACTGAATATCCCTCAGAGCACCATATAGGTGGTTTTCAGGTCTGCAAACCACCTAAATAGTTTTGAAAATGCCCCTCTAGGACTATACTATTACTACTACTGATCATTTGTATAGCGCTACAAGGCGTATGCAGCGCTGTACAGAGACATGTAAGAGAGAATCCTTGCTCATCAGAGCTTACAGTCTAGTCAAGACAGGTATCACAACAGCTGGGGACTAGTAGATGTCTAGGGGAATGGTAAGGAAACATATAGCCGGAGAGCAGGAGACCAAGCAGATCTGGATCCAAACGTGTCCAATCCCAAGAACTTTCACAAAGACCTGAAAATAAAGAAAGGCCTGTTCATGGGTCTTTTTCCTTCTTCAGAATCACAAACGTGGAGACCATGCCAAAATCTGTGGGAGGGAAATCTCTACCTGGACTGAATTAAATATCTGAAGAAAAGCAGGAAAGACAACTGGGAGAAGGGTCTCCTAAAAACTCAATGGTGAAGCTAGCTGACTTAGATTTTACACCACACAGAAAAGAAACTGCCTCTGTTATCTCAAAAAACTGAACGGTACCTCTATATCTAGGGCACCAGGGTGTGGGAGAGATGGAACAAAGCCCTTTTCAGTTGGGGAATCAATCATTCCTCTGGAGGTTGGTGAATCACTTCTGCACACAGTCATGTAACATCTCCTGAGATCTGTACTGGCGAATCTCGCCTTGCTTGCCCCAAATCTTGCCAGTAGCATTTTAGCTAATTACTGCTGACAGACCAGCAGTCAAGTGTTTCCTTTCTTATAGAAGTAAAGGTCAGAAAACTGTGGTTCTATTTTTATTGGGCTAAGTACAGTTTTGATGATTATGTTTCTGTTACTAGACTAACACAGCAATCATACTACTTCCTTCGCTCAGAAATGCACATTAAGCTGAATTTCTTCCATGAAAATCAAATTCGGAATGCCTCTGGCCACATATAATTGGTTCAATATAAGAAGGCTGAAGAATTCTTATAGCTAGTTTCCAGACTTGAAATCACAGTCTGGAGAAAATCTTTAAATGTTTCAATTCTTAAAATAAAAAGCAAAGGCAATCAAAATAATTTTGCTCTGGATAGATGCCTTAAAGTCCTGCCACTGAGAGAGAATACTACACTGTCATTTTCATTGACTAAAACTTATTTCATAATTGCTTCCCTGACCACCTCAAAAATAAGTTGCTTTCTAAGGCACAAATTAAGAATGGAAGTGTGATAGGGTAGATATATCCCACATAGAAGGAATGAAAGAATGTGACTGACAACGTACAAGGAAGGCAGGGAGAGAAAGTATAGTTACTCACCTGTAACAGGTGATCTCCGGGAACAGCAGGAATTTAGTCCTCGCATATGGGTATCGTCGGTACCGACGGAGCCCGTGCGGGAACGCTCCCCAGCGTCCAATCAGAACGCTTTTGGGAGCATCCCACAGCGCCTGCGTGCTGCCTTCCCGCCTTTCCCAACTGCCTCTCTCCAGTTGATTTTTACAGCTGAGACAAAGAGAGGGAAAGGAAAGAGATAGAGGGATACAACTCCTAGGGGAGGTGGGTGGGTTGTGAGGACTAAATTCCTGCTGTTCCCGGAGATCATCTGTTACAGGTGAGTAACTATGCTATCTCCAGGAACAAGCAGGAATGTAGTCATCACATATGGGGACTCCCTAGCTTTAGGTGCTAGGGAGAAACCCCAGAAGTTGTGTGCCCTGAAAAGGGCTCCACTTCCCCTCATGGATCTCTGGCATCGTACCAGGGATGGTGGGTAGGAGTTGATTAGGTATGGAACAGGTGTTTGAGAACAGCCTGACCAAACAAGGCATCCCGGCAGGAGTCCTTGTCCAAGCAGTAATGGGCTGTGAAGGTATGAACCGAGGCCCAAGTGGCTGCTCGACAGATGTCGTCAATAGACACAGAGTTTAGATGAGCCATTGAGGCTGCCATGGCTCTCACATTGTGAGCTGTGACATGGCCCTCCAGAGAAAGGTTCTTACTCTGATAGGCGAAAGAAATACACTGAGCAATCCAGTTAGATAGTGTTCTCTTGGAAACTGGAAGTCCCAAATGAGAAGGATCAAAAGCAACAAAGAGTTGAGAGGACTTTCTATGTTGCTATGTTCTTTGTAAGTAAAAAGCTAGAGCTCTTTTACAGTCCAAGGTATGGAGATTCCTCTCTGCATTTGATGCATGAGGTCCTGGAAAAAAGACAGGTAGGTAGACCTCTTGGTTGAGGTGAAAAGGCGAGACCACTTTAGGCATAAAGTGTGGATGAGTCCTAAGGACTACCTTGTCATGATGAAACCTTGTATAAGGTGGATTAGCTACTAGTGCTTGCAATTCACTAATGCGGCGTGCTGATGTGATTGCAATGAGAAAGATAACCTTCCAAGAAAGAAATTTCAAGGAGGTGGTAGCTAAGGGTTCGAAAGGCGACTTCATGAGCTGCCCAAGAACCAGGTTCAAGTCCCATGCCACCGGAGGTGGTCTAATGGGAGGCTTAGTTAGAAGGAGGCCTCTCATGAATCTTGCTATAAGAGGATGAGAGGAAATAGGTTGTCCATTTAGAGGTTTAAGAGAAGCTGCAATAGCACTCAAATGGACTCTTACTGAATTTGTCTTAAGGCCTGCATTAGACAAATGGAGGAGATACTCCAGTAAAGATTCTAGAGGTATAGCAAGGGAGTTAAGACCCTTTTCTGAACACCAAATAGTGAACCTTTTCCACTTGAAAGCATAAGAATGTCTAGTGGAAGGTTTTCTGGAAGCATAAAGAACATCTTTCACTTGCTGAGAAAGATGAAGATCCTGGAGATCTAGGCCTTCAGCAACCAAGCCCTGAGATGCAGGGACTGGGGATTGGGATGCCATAACATCCCGTCCTCCTGAGATAGGAGATCTGGAGCAGACCCTAACTCTAGGGAGGGAGCTTGAGAGAGATGTAGAAACAGAGGGTACCACACTTGCCGTGGCCAATGTGCTGCTATGAGAATCATGTGGCCTCTGTCTCTCTGAAGCTTGAAAAGGGTTTTGGGAATTAGGGGAATGGGAGGAAAGGCATACAGGAAGTCTTGACCCCAGTGAAGGAGGAAAGCATCCTTTGCCTGAGCTCCCTGAGCCGGAGTTCTGGAACAGAACCGGGGAAGTTTGGCATTCCACGGACTTGCAAAGAGGTCTATGTCCAGGGTTCCCCAAAGTTGAAAAATCCTGGCCACCTGGTCTGCATGCAGAGACCACTCGTGTGGAAGGAGAACTCGACTGAGTCTGTCTGCCCAAGAGTTTTGAACGCCTGGAAGATACACTGCCAGAAGATGAATCTGATGCTCTCTGGCAAGGGCCCACAGTTGCAGAGCTTTGTTGCAAAGCGACAGAGAGCCTGTTCTCCCCTGCTTGTTCACGTAGAACATGGCTACTTGATTATCCATATGAATAAGGACTGTCTTGTAGCTGAGCAGGGTGTGGAACACTCGCAGAGCAAGGAAGATTGCTCTGAGCTCCAAGAGATTGATATGTAGACAGCTCTCCTGTGGAGACCAGGTGCCTTGGGTGGAGAGGTCTTGCAGATGAGCTCCCCAACCCATTGGAGAAGCATCTGTTGTAAGAGTTGCTTGGGGCAGGGGTTGCTGAAAGGGGGACACCAGCAACAGGTTTTGAGTGGACCTCCACCACTGGAGAGACAAAATAAGGTGACTTGTGTTTGCTATTTTGTCTGACAGGCAGCCTGATGCCTGAGTCCATTGGTTGGATAAAGTCCACTGAGCTGCCCTCATGTGAAGGCGAGCATTAGGTACCACATGCACGGTGGATTCCATGTGTCCCAGCAATTGCAACATTTCTCGAGCAGTTAGATAAGGTTTTAGCACTGCTTGAGAAGCTAACTGCACCAAGCGATGGCAACGAGCCTGGGGAAGATAGGCCCTTGCCCTTGTGGTATCCAGCAAGGCTCCTATGAACTCTAGAGACTGAGTAGGAGTTAGACTGGATTTTGGGATGTTTATTACCAGCCCTAAATACTGAAGGATACGCATTGTGCAGGATAGAGAAGTCTTGGCCTCTGACTGTGTTGGAGCTCGAATGAGCCAGTCGTCCAAGTAAGGGAAGACGAATATTCCCAGAGTGCGTAGAAATGCTGCTACCACAGCCATGCATTTCGTGAACACCCTTGGTGCAGAGGCCAGACCAAAAGGAAGCACCCTGTATTGGTAGTGCTTTCCTTGAAACAGGAACCGAAGGAACCTTCTGTGGGTTGGATGGATGAGAACATGGGTGTACGCATCCTTGAGATCTAGAGAACAAAGCCAATCCTGACTCTGAAGGTATGGAAGCAGAGCTCCGAGAGAAATCATTTTGGATTTCTCCTTGACAAAGAATTTGTTCAATTCTCTGAGATCTAAGATAGGTCTGTATCCCCCTGTTTTCTTTGGAATAAGAAAATAAGGGGAATAGAACCCTGTGCCCTGTTGATGAAGAGGCACTTCCTCTATTGCCCCTTGGGAAAGAAGGATGGTAATCTCCTGACCTAACAGGTCGATAAGAGAGGTCGGAGAATTGAACTGCTTCACTATTGTGGGAGGGGGCATGCTTGAAAAATGAAGTTTGTACCCCTCTTTTATGATGGAGAGTATCCAATGCTCTGCTGTTATTTGCCCCCATCTGGGAGCAAAATGACATAACCTTCCTGGAATGGTGGACGGTTCTGGTCCTTCCAGAGCCAGAAAGGCTAAGTTCTCTAGTTGAAAGTCAAAGGCCCTGAGGAGGCTGAGGCTGCTGGGCCGGTTGAGGCCTAGCAGCCTTTGCTTTCTTCTGTTTGGGTGGTTGCTGACGTTTGGTTGAAAACTGACCTGCAGAAGATGCCTGCTGACCATAAGCAGGGTAAAATCTTTTCTTTTTAGAAAAAGGTGTTTTCTTAAACAACTTTTTCCTAACAGGATCAGCAGTAGACTTGGATAGTCTATCCAAAGTGGAATTTTCAGCATCCATTTCATTGGCTTTTTCTTGCCAATCTTTACCAAACAGGTTCTCACCAGTACAAGGGATATTTCCCAATTTATCTTGTACCCAGAGCTCTAAATCAGATGCCTGGTGCCAAGCAATTCTACGTGCACCTATGGCAATAGCCGAGGTTCTGCTTATACACTCAAAGCAGTCGAAGGCTGCATGGTTGGAGAATTTAGAGACATCTTGGGCATGTTTGAGCCAAGTGAGAAACTCCTGCCTTTTATCCTCAGAGATGAAAGGACTTAAAGTCTGTAGATGATCAGTAACTTCCTTTAGGAACATTCCCATGTAGAGACTATAGGAACTGATTCTTGCAGCAAGCATGGAAGCTTGAAAGACTCTACGTCCAAAAGCATACAGAGTTCTGCATTCACGTCCAGGAGGATTAGAGGCATGTCTTTTTGCACTTCTAATCCTTCTCATAGCAGATTCCACCACAATAGAGTGGTGAGGAAGCTGGGTTTTATGGAAACCAGGACAAGGAGGGACACGATACATAGTATCTAACCTACGAGAATGAGGAGAGGTGGTAAGAGGTGTTTCCCACATTCTCAACATGAGATCATATAGAATCTCATGAATGGGTAGGGTAGCTGCCTCCTTAGGAGTTTTGGGATATTGTAAAATATCCAACTCCTTGGCCCTTGACTCTGTCTCAGGGGCCACAGTGATGGACAGGCCCCAAGCCACCTCTCTGATGAAGTCTTGGAAAGACATGTCCTCTGGAAGAGACATCCTGCGTTTAGGGGAGGAGGACTCCTGTGGAAGAAGCATCGCTGCATCGACAGAACTTTCAGAGTCCTCAGATTCTTCTGAGGAATCGAAGTATCGTCTGTCCGGATGCTCCTGCAGAGCCCGATACCCGTACCGAGGAAGATTGGTATCGGGAATAACAGGTACCGGGGAATCGGTACCGGTGGGCATCGGAGGACAGGGTACCGGCATAGCAGACAGCGATGTCGATACCGATACCGATGCCGGTGCCGGTGGAGTTGTCTGTCGCGGTACCAAGGGCATCGATGCCACAAGGAAAGCCGCTAGACTGCGTTCTATGGACAGAATTCTCTGGTCCATAGACGCTGCCAATGCCTGGAAATCGGTGCCGGTGGGAACCGCCGGTACCCCAGAGCATGGCACCAGGAGATCTGTCGAGGCCGAGCCATCGAGAACATCCTGGAACCCAGATGATGATGCTTTGGAAGCCGAAGCCTCCCGCCGGGGTAATTTTGCCAGTGCAGAATCCTCGAGGGCAACGCCAGAGGCATCTTGATGCTTAGAAGGAGATCTACCCTTCGAGGACCGGATGGATTTATTTTTAGTTACCTGAGATCCACGGGAAGAAGAAGAAGCCCTGGAAGACGTCGATGCTACGGAAGCCGCATCAGAGGGAAACAGGGTACTGAGCTTAGCAGCTCGGTTCTGTTGACCTCTCTTAGACATCATAGCACAGGACACACAATCTGTGATGGAGTGGTCAGGACCTAAACATTTTAGACACCATTCATGGGTGTCGGTGACGGAAATGGTACCGCCACATTTTGTGCACTTTTTAAAACCTGAGGCAGGTTTTTCCATGTTAAGGAAAGTTTTTGGGCCTAAGGCCCAAAAAGGCGGGTGCACCTGAAGAAAAAGAAAAAACAGATATATATTTTGTGGGACCCTAGCCTGGGCTCTAGGGCTTACAGGCTTAGGGAAGCCTTGTAATGTCCTTAAATAAAGCTTTTCTGACTGTCCCCAGTGGAATTCTGGGACTTGTAGTTAGGCTTTTCTTGAGCAAGGACAAAATATAGTGTGAGACCGTTGGTAAGGCATACAAGAATATTTATTTTTCTATGGGGATTTCCAAGGCATTAAAATTCAAACACAAGGCATTAGGATACTTCTCCAACACAAAGGGTAACAGAAGATAATTGGCAACTGAGGTAAACGGAAACCAAAAGTCCTGCTAACCTTAGCAGCTGTTTTTCATTAAACAAAACAGTACTCAGCACAGCTTCTTGTATCTCTTTCAAACAAAAGGTAAACTTTCTTCTTGGCACAACTGTTGTTTTCCCTTTTAAACAAACTTCTGGTAACACACAGCTTCTTTGCTTTAGAAGAAAATTCTCACTTGGTAAAACACATCCTTGGCTTTAGAAGACTATTAGCAGTTACAGAGTTATGCACAATACAGCTTCTCACTCTTTCTCAGCTCTGCTTAGTAAGGCTCAGTCTTCTTTTAAACAGAATGAGCAATCCATTGGAGAGATTCCTAGGTCAGACTCTGGCACATAAGAATTGACCTGCATTTCCTCCTGGGCTAAAGAATGCTCATTGCCTTCTACAGTCTTAAAAGCTTCCTCAGCTTCTCTGTCTTGTAGGAACTTTTGAAACTGGCTCCACAGCAAATCTTTCTGATTGGGCACAGTTACTTTGGGAGAATAAGCCTTTCTCTCAGGGAACATTTGTGCTAATGTTTCTAGTGTTTTTAGCTCAGCTTCTCTGCTCACTGCTGGGGTTTGGCTTTTTCCACTCTCAAGCGTCTCCATCCACCTTCTGGCAGTTGTAGGGCTCAGGTCTGGCTCTTGTACCCTAGCTGTTGCAAACTGTTCCTGTTCATCTGTAAGCTATTCAGCTATACATCTGTTGACTTCATTTCCAGGAGCATTTCTCAGACATCCACTGCTTCCTTTTCTACTGACCTCTTTCAGCTTCTGGAAGTCAGACTTCTTGTGCCTTTCTCCACTCCTTCTCTCATGAGATCTCTCCTGAAAGCCTTCCTGGAATCCTTCTTCCTCTCCAGGATCTCCCATGGCTCTGGGATATCTCTTCCCACTGGAATCCCCTTGCTCCAGGATCTCTCCTTCTCCTGTGGAACTGACTCTCCCTTCCTTTCTTCCTCTAATGTCAGAGTGAGGTTTTAAAAAATGTTTCTTCCCTGTCACACCCTTTCTTTTGCACAGGCCTTTCCAATCAGTATCTAAGCCTGCCCCCACTTCAGAGTCTGGGCGTGGCTTAGCCTCAGCAGAGACAGGATTTTTTTTCTTTCCTGCTCTGCAAGCTCTGTGCACAGCTTGTCTGTCACTTGTTTTAAAGGCAGAAACATGATTTTCTTCTATCTCCATCTGTTCTTGGCTGCTCTCCTCATCACAATTTTTTTTTTTTTTTTTAAATAGAAAAGAAAGACCGGCGGTACCGGTAGAGCGTCGGGGAAGTCAGACATGACCACAAAAAGAAATAAAGAAATTCTTCTGCGGTGACAGGAACACGACCTGCTGGATCCGCGGAAAAAGAAGAACTGAAGAGAGGTAGTTGGGAAAGGCGGGAAGGCAGCACCACAGGCACTGTGGGATGCTCCTAAAAGCGTTCTGATTGGACGCTGGGGAGCGTTCCCGCTCGGGCTCTGTCGGTACCAACGATACCCATATCCGATGACTACATTCCTGCTTGTTCCTGGAGATACCAAATATCTCTTATTTAATTCCTCTCTCTTTCCGCCATCCCTTACACCTGCACTTTTGTGGACATGCCCCCCCCCCACCATGGGGCACAGAACTTTGTGATTCCAGTGGAGCTCGAGGGAACTCACCTCCAGGCCTTGATAGACTTTGGGAATGTGTGGACACTCATTCACCCAGAAACCGTAACCTGATTTCAAATTGACTATGCAAAGATGGTAACACTAGCCTGTGTACATGGAGAGCAGAGGCAGTATCCAATGGCACAGGTTTCACCTAAGACTCCAGCAGGGCAAGCCACATTTGAGGTCGTGGTGCTGCCCTGGTTCCCATACCCAGTGGTGATCGGCCAAGACTACTCAAACTTCGGAACTATATGAGCCTGGCTAACTGATGGCTCCACTAAGTCAGACCAGGAAGATTTCCCAGATGTCTAGAATCCCAAGCCTGCTAAGTCCCAGACTTGGTGTCGCCAGGTAAAGCTACGCTGCAAACAGAATATGGCAGCAGTTATGGGGGTGGGATTCGGGGAGGGAAAGCCTAGGGAAGAAATCCCTGGGAATAGCTCAGGGCTCAGCAGTAGTGACCCAAATACAATTGTTCCCTCCCAAAGTGGGGGCTGGGAGAAGACCCAGGGAGCTTCAGGAGAGCCCAGCAAGAGGATGAGTCCCTTTAAACATGCCCGAGAGTGGGTTTTGGAGGTGGATGGAGTTCCAGTAGTTAACGGAGAGTCTCCTGCAAGAACCTTTTCCTATTTTGTGCTAAAGGGAGAATTATTATACAGCGTATCTGAGGGTGCCCTAGAAGGGGAAGAGGAAGAATTCCCTGACTCTGTTATCAGCAGGTGTTATTGTTGGCCTATAGCCATTTATTAGGAGGACACCTGGGGGTGAAGAAAACACTAGAGTGTGTTTTGGCCCAATCTTTCTGGCCCGGGGTCTATAAACAGGTGCAGTTATATTGCTAGTCATGACCCACTTGCCAACTTCATAACCCTTCCAGAGTCCAACCTGCCCCTCTAGTACCTATGCAAACCTGTCCAAACAAAAAGCACACACACCTCACAGACAACCAGGAAACAGGACAAAGAGTGAGGAGATGAATAAAGGATTTGGAATTTATGCAATTTATGTCTGTGGGAATTTCTTCACCCCACTCCTTGTCCTGTTTTCTCTAGTGCCTATGCCCATCATTGAAAGAGTGGCCATGGATCTGGTAGGACCCTTGGAGTGAACCACCCAAGGCAACATGTATATTTTAGTCATACTGGACTATGCTACTAGATACCCAAAGGCCATTGCACTAAGGAATATGAAGACTACTATGATCGCAAATGCCCTCTGGGAAGTATTCTCGTGGGTGGGAATACCCAATGAGATCCTCACAGATCAAGGAACACCCTTTGTATCCAAGGTGATGAAGCAAGTGTGTGCCTTGGTGAAGGTCAAGATGCTGCAAACATCAGCATATCACACACAGATGAATGGCTTCATTGAATGATTCAATAAAACTTTGAAACAGATATTTAAAAAGTTCATGCAGGAGGACGGGAAGAATTGGAACATTCTCCTATCCTATTTGATGTTTGCCATCTATGAGGTACTTCAGAGTTCCATGGGGTTTTCGCCTTTTGAGTTGCTCTTCAAAAGATGGCCAAGAGGAATATTAGACATGGTAAGGGATGAAGAATCCTGTGCCGGGCACAATTTAGTGAAGCACATTATACAATGCAAGATTGGCTGAGCAGAGAGGTGGCCAAACTCAGTCTGGAAAAAGCTCAAGCCGAGCAGGCCAGGAGCTATGATCAGGCAGGCATGCACCATAACTTCCAACCAGGAGACAGAGTTTTAGTCTTGCTGCCCTCATCTGGAAGCAAGTTACTCTATAAATGGCAGGGCCCCTATGAGGTGGAAGAGAAAGTGGAGCCTGTTAACTACAAGATTGCCCAGCCAGATAAATGGAAGAAAGCCAGAATTTACCATATTAACCTAAAGAATAGATAGACTCCAGTGATGGCTATGGTAGTACAGAGAGATGATTTTGGGCCGGAAATTTCAGCCCTGTTGGATCCAACTCAAGTCCCAATTGGAGATCAGCTCTCTGCTGCCCAGATAAGTGATTTAGAAGGTTTGATCCACCAAAACCTAAAAGTGTTTTCCACCCTCCTGGGATGAACTCATCTCATTTGTCGTGATATTGTTACTGACTCTGGGGTGGTTACTGGTCCAGAGGCCCGCCAACAGGCCATTGCCAAGCAGCTGATAGAGATGCTTAACCTGGGAGTTATAGAAGAGTCTATAAGTGACTGGTCATCACCCATAACCTTGGTTCATAAACCCGATGGAAGCATGAGATTCTGCATTGACTTCCGGAGGGTCAATGCAGCTTCTAAACTGGAAGCGTATCCCATGCCCAGAGTAAATGAACTAATCGAGTGACTCGGTGGAGCATACTTTATATCAACTTCAGATATGATCAAGGGATACTGACAGGTGTCCTTGACTCTAGCTGTCAAGAAGAAGACTGATTTCTTGACACAGCAAGGTCTGTTTCAGTTTACAATGCTGCTCTTTGGATTACATGGAGCTCCTGCCACATTTCAATGCCTAGTCAACTGTCTACTGAGACCACACAAGGAGTATGCATCTGCATACCTTGACAACATCGTCAACTACAGCAGAGTGGACCACCCATCTAACCCAAGTACAAGCCATGTTGACCAGTCTGTGGATGGCCAGATTGATGGTAATCCCGAAGAAACATTTTCTGGGAGGTCAGAACATTCTGTACTTGGGATATTTAATCAGGAATGTGCAGATATGACCTCAAATACGGAAGATGGATGCCATTGCCCAAGTCACCACCCTGAAATCAAAGAAAGAGGTTCATACCTTCCTTGGACTGATTGGCTATTACCACTAGTTCATCTCTAATTTTGCAGAGGTGGCAGAGTCGTTAACCAATCTTCTCTGGAAGAAAGTCCCAAATGGATTCAGTGGTTAACAGCCCTGGCCCTGGCCTTCCAGCACCTCAAGAAGACAGTGTGCTCTGAACCCATCTTGATTAGCCCTGATTTCTCTTTGCCATTTATTTTTCAAGCTGATGTCTCAGAGGTAAGCCTAGGAGCCATTCTGGCCCAAGAAGTAAGGGATGAAAAACATCCCATAGCATTCATCAGCAGGAAGCTTCTTCCTCGGGAACAGCATTATGCAGTGATCGAGAAGCAAGCCCTGGTTGTTAAGTGGGTGCTTGGGACCTTCAAATGCTACCTGCTCAGCCATCCATTTACGCTGGTATCAAACGCAGGCATCACCCTGGACCAAAAGCTGGATATGTCACCGCATATCAAAAACACCACCAAATCTATCTACCACAAGATACGGTCACTACGCCACCTTCGACCACTTCTTAACCCCTCTGATTTCCGCTCCATTTTCCAAGCATTGGTAACCCCCCACCTCGACTTTGCCAACATTATACTCCTTGGACTCCCACAAACAACATTGAACCCGCTTCGGCTAGCCATGAACTCTGCGGCTAGAATACTCACCGGAACTTCTAGATCAGATCACATAACTCCAGTACTGATGAGCCTACACTGGCTGCCTTTACAAGCTAGAATCATATACAAAGCCCTCATACTAACTTTCAAGGCCTTAAAAAATCAGCCCCCCACCCCGCTCTCCGAGCTCATTCAACCTATTCCACCCAACAGAAGCAGACGCTCGGCATGTTTAAACAAACTAGAAGTGCCAAAAACAATCACAAAATGTTCAAAAACGACGTCCAATAGAGCCTTCTCTCTATTTGCACCAGGAGCATGGAACTCTCTTCCCCCAGAAATTCGTTCCATCACCAATATCATTTCCTTCAGAAGGGCTATCAAACATCATCTGTTCATAAAATACTATTCCAATCACCTCCCCCACAGTCAATCCCAACATAATACACAGCTCCACCAAGATTCACGCTTAACATAACCTCAACTAGAAAATTTGCCAGCCTGATACTCCTCCTGTTACCTATCCACTTCCATATTACAATGCCTGATTTGATGTCAATCTATTTACATAACAATGTACATAGTGTATCCCTGTTCATCCAAGTTTGTATCCCTTGTTTATTGTAAACTCAATGTACATAGTTTATCCTTGTTCATCCAAGTTTGTATCCCTTGTTTATTGTAAACTCAATGTAACCGGTTACATTGCTGTATATTTTGTTCAAATGTAAACCGCACTGATTGAAATAGCGCGGTATATAAAAAATGCAAATAAATAAAATAAATAAATAAATAAACCACCAACCCCTCAAGTGGTTGGATCAACATAAAGAGTCCAACGGCCATATTATGTGGTGTTTTTTGAGTCTTAAACTCTACCAGTTTCTAGTCCGCCAGAGGGTTGGTAGGATTCATCTGAACACGGACTTCCTTTCTTGGGTGGGGTCCCTGGTGAGGCAGGCGCTCAATGGGTCATGGCTGATCTGAGTGGAAGGATTACCCATCCTTCTCCAAAGGGAGTATCAACAGTCCCTTTAAGAGAGTCTGCAACCCAGAGTTCAGGACTGGGAGGGTGTAGCTCACAGGGAGAGGTTAAGAACCCAGCAGAATGCAGGAGGGAGAGAGGCTCATGGAGCCAGTTGTCCTTTCAAGACAAGCCATGCAAAGGAGTTCTGAGTAGGAACTTTAACTGGGGTTGAAGGAAGGGCCAGGAGAACCAGCTTGTGGAGGTTTAACAAGCTGGGAAAGAAGTACAGCTGATTTTGTTTTCCCTGAACTGCTGTCTGTTCTGGGTTTTGCTTTGTGGAGGTTTAACAAGCTGGGATAGAATAAAAACTATTTTTGTTCTCCCTGAACTGCTGTCCAGACATGCCACACTATCAGAGGCAGATTTGAGGAAAGTCACTGCTTATCCCTGTGGGTAAGCAGCATGAAATCTGGCTACTGTTTGGGATCCTGCAGGTTCTTATCACTTAGATTGGCTAGTGCTGGAAACAGGATACTGGATTTGGTGGACCTTTAGGCTGATCCAGTATGGCAACTCCTATGTTCTAATTTACACTACCAAAGTTGAAGAGAAGTGATTTAAGATAAGCATTTTAAATAGATTAATAATGATTAAACAGTGGGCTATTTCAAAATTATGTATTTAAAGTCTAGCCCACAATGTAATCGAAAAGTAAAGAGGAAAAAATTGTCATTAAATTCATTTTCCAAGGTTAATGCAACTGCTGAAAGGTGAACCCTGCAGACAAAGACTGCTTTGGCTTTGTGGCAAATTAAATGTGTTTCTGCAAACTCAAACACTATATACTCAGCAAACATCTAATTTCCTTAGCTGATGCTTTATAAGCAAGATGGAAATAAAAAGGCTCTAGGTCAACATGCTTAGCTATGTGCAAAAATTGCAAAGTGAAAAAAAGTTGTTTGCCCTCCTCCCCTTCCCTGAAGCCCCCCTCCCCCCTCCAACACACATATACACTATGGGGTCAAAGTACTAAAGTGAAGTAGTAGTGCTGTTTAACATTTGTAAAACTAATTTATGCACAACAGCACCAACCATTGCCTAGTCATTTTTGGAGCACTGAATGGAAGCTAGGAATGAGTGAACTAGTTGAAAGTAAACTGAAACCACACCTGTAATTCAAACTTCAGGTTATTTAACATTCTTTCACTAAAAAATAACAATTTTCTTCATTTAACAGCAGGAAAGTTCCATCACTGACAAATAAACAAGTGGGACAAAGCATGCAAAGCTACCCCTGGAATTCTTTATAACTACTCTACATATGTGGGAGTATGTGCACACACACGCGTGCCTGTTTGTATCTGCATTACCTCTGTATGTGTGTGTGCATCTTGTGTCTGTGTTTTGTCTGTGCATGTGTGCGTGTGTATGCATTTTTGTGGGCTGATATGTCTGTGCATATGTATGTGGATCTGTTTATGTGTCAGTTCATGTAAATTTTTGTGTGTCTGTGCATGCCCTCAAATGTGTACATGAATGTATCCATCTAAGTGTCTATATGAGCCTGAGCATGTTAGCATGTATGTGTCACTTTTTTTCCTTTAGAGATCTTTTGTGTTTGTCCCATGCTTTCTTGATTTCAGATACATTTCTCATCTCTGCTACCTCTACTGGGAGACTATTCCATGCATCTATCATTCTTTCCATAAAGAAATATTTCTGCATATTACTCCTGAGTCTATCCTCTTTCATCTTCATCCTATGCCCCCTCAGTACAGAGCTTTCTTTCAATTGAAAGAGGCTCTCCTCCTGTGCAGTTATGCCATAGAGGTATTTAAATGTCTCTACCATAACAGTATCTCCTCTCTTCCGCCTTTCCTCTAAAGTATGCAAATTGAGATCTTTAAGTCTGTCTCCATATGCCTTATGATGAAGTCCACTGACCATTTTGGTGTCCACCTTCTGCACCGACTCCATCCTGTTTATATCGTTTTGAAGGTGTGGTCTTCAGAACTGCACACAATACTCCAGAACTTACCCACCACTCCGCCTTCTTTTTCCTTGGCCCTGCACTATGGAACTCGCTCCCTTATACCATTCGCATCGAGGTGTCTTTCCCCCGTTTCAAGGCAATGCGTAAAACCCACCTCTTCTACCTCACCCTTGATCTTCCCCCTTCCAACCTCTAGGCCTCCTTCTCCTCCCTGGCTGCTCCCTCCCTCTCTTCCTCCCCTTTATCTATGTTCAGCACATCTATTCCTTTACCTTTCTATTTCCTTCATCTACTGTTTTCCAGTCAAATTTGATGGTGTCCCTTGCTCTCTTTACCTTCCTCACAGCCACATTGATTGTACATCGCCCTGACGCCCTGCCTGGGTGGTATATCAAGCACTGCAATAAAGATAACAATAAAGATAAAGATAAATGAGGTCTCAGCAAAGACATATGCAGAGGCGCTATCACCTCCTTCTTCCTGCTGGCCATTCCTCTCCCTATGCACCCAAACATTCTCCTAGTTTTCATCATTACCTTTTCTGCCTATTTAGAAGCAAAGAAACATGATGGCAGAAAAGACCACATGGCCCATCTAGTCTGCCCTTCCATATCAACTACCATAGTCCCCTTTTTTCCTTTAGAGATCCTCTGTGTTTATCTCATGCTTATTTTCTTTCAAATACTGTCCTTGACTCTACCACCTCCACTGGGAGACTATTCCAAGCATCTACCACTCTTTCCATAAAGATTTATTTCTGCATATTACTTCTGAGTCTATCCCCTTTCACCCTCATCCTATGACCCCCTCATAGCAGAGCTCGCCTTCAATTTAACAAAGCTGTCCTGTGCATTCACACAGGAGTAGAGGAGTAGCTTAATGGTTAGATCACTGGTTTGGGAACCAAGATACCAGGCTTCAGTTCCCATTAGCACTCCTTGTGGCTTTAGGCAAATCGATTAACCATCCATTGCCTCAGAAAATCCATGTTATCAATATCCCTGTTTAATGTACATTACCAAGTTTAAGTTACAATGTAAACTGCTTTGACTGAAATGATAAAGAGGTATAAAAAAAGCCTGTTAAATAAATAAATGTATGCCACGGAGGTATTTAATGTCTCTATCATATCTCCCCTATCCCACCTTTCCTCTAAAGTTTACATATTAAGATCTTTAAGTCTTCTTCATATACTTCATAATGAAGACCATTAACCATTTTAGTAGCCACGGTCTGCACCGACTCCAACTTGCTTATATCCTTTTGATGGTGCGGTCTCCAGAATTGCACACAATACTCCAAATGAAGTCGAACCACAGACTTATACAGAGGAATTATCACCTCCTTTTTTCTTCTGGCTATTCCTTTCCCTATACACCCAAGCATCCTTCTGGCTTTCACAGTCGCCTTTTCTACCTGTTTAGTTACTTTAAGATCATCAGACACAATTACGCCCAGGTCCCTCTCTGCTTTCGTAGACTGAATTACCTCACCCCCTATGCTGTACCGTGCTTGGAGTTTTGAAGTCCAAGTGCATGACCCTGCATTTTTTAGAATTAAATTTCAGCTGCCAAATTCTAGACTATTCTTCAAGCTTAGCTAGATCCCTCCTCATGTTATCTACTCTATTGCCACCTTAGGATCATCAGAAACAATCATGACCTGGTCCTGCTTTTCTTTCATGGACAGAAGTACTTCATCCCCATACTGTATTGCTCCCTTGGAATTTTGCAGCCCAGATGCGTGACCCTGCATTTTTTAGCATTAAATCTCAGCTGCCAAATTCTCAACCATTCTTCAAGCTTAGTCAGATCCTTCCTCATATTATCTACTCCTTCCGGGATGTCTAATCTATTGCATATTTTGGTAATATCTGCAAAAAGGCAAGCCTTATCCGACAGCCATTTCACAATATCACGAACAAAAATGTTAAAAAGAATTGAACCAAGGACAGATCCCTTCGACACACCACTGGTAACATCCTCCTCCTTGGAGTGAGTTCCATTTACCTGTACCCTTTGTCACCTTCCACTCAACCAATTTAAGAACATAAGAGAATAAGATATGCTATATTAGGTCAGACCAGGTCCATCAAGCCCAGTATCCTATTTCCAATAGTGGCAAATCCAGGTCACGATACCTGTCAGATTTCCAAAAAGGTATACAGATTCCACGTTGCTTAAATAGTAGATTTCCCTGGTCCTCTTTAATAATGGTTTATGGACTTTTCTTCCAGCTTTTACTACATCCTCCATTAAGGAATTCTAGAGTTTGATTATGCGTTGAGTGAAAAAATATTTTCTCCTATTAGTCTTTAATGTGCTACATAGTAGCTTCATTGCGTGTCTCCTATTCTTTCTACATTTTGAAGGAGTAAACAACCGATCTATATTTACCTGTTCCACTCCATTCATTATGTTATAGACCTCCATCATAACTCTGCTCAGTCTTTTTTTTCCAAGTTCCAGAGCCCTGACCTTTTAAGCCTTTCTTCATAGGGGTATCCTTCCATCACCTTTAACATTTTGGTGGCTCTTCTCTGTATCTTTTCTAATTCAGCTATATCCTTTTAAAGATATGGTGTCCAGAACTGCATACAATGTTCAAGGTGTGGTCAGGGCCGACCCGTCCACTAGGCAAGCTAGATGGCAGGCAGCCCAGGTAGAAAGCTTTATGCTGCCTTTTTTTGCCCACGGCAGGCTATGTGCTTTGGCACACACGACCTGCTTCTGACCCCCTCCGACGCAACTTACTGTTGGAGGGGGGGGTCAGAAGCGGCAGGCCATATGTGCTGAAGCAGGCTGCTGTTTTTAAAAGACTGCCATCACCACTTGCCTCCCCCCCAAGACTGAAATGGCAGCAGCGGAGCATGGTGGTGCTGCTTGGGAGGAGGGGAGACGCGGCCAAGGTTTCTGCCTAGAGCAGCAGAAACCCTTGGCTGGCCCTGGATGTGGTTGCACCACAGTATGGTACAGAGGCATTATAATATCCTTTGTTTTATTCTCCATTCCTTTCCTTATGATTCCTAACATTCTATTTGCTTTCTTGTCCACCGCTGCACACTGCGCATAGGGTTTCAACGTACTATCCACGATGATGCCTAGAACCTTTTCCTGGGTGGTGGTTCCTAATGTGGAATCTTGCATTATGCAGATATAGTTTGGGCTATTCTTCACTATGAGGCACATTTCATAATGGGACATCCAAGTACAATCTGGAACATCAAAGCTAGAACTTTTGAAAAAAACAGGAGGCATATGCAAGTTCAGGCATGATTTCAAAAACACGGATGTTCCTGATATGGATGTCTATCAAACATTTATATAGATATTCCCAGGATATCATTTCAAAACCAAGACATCTAATAGTGTAATGATTAAAGTAGTAGTTTAAAAGCAGGTGGCCAGAATTCAAATCCCAGTGTGAGCTTTTTGTAGTCTATGGCTAGTCGCTTAATTTTCCATTTTCTCTATACTCTCTGGATGTTTTAAGGTGAAAACAAGCCCTTTCCTGATGCCTACTCGTGCCTGGAGCAGGTATAAACCTGGACGTGCCTGCAGATATCTCCAATGTATCTAAGATCGAATGAAGATGTATAAGTCCATTGCTCCTCCCTGGACATACCTCTGCCACATCCCCTTGCCTACTTGAACTTCCCTGCACAGGAGACATCTGTGAAAGTCATTTGCAGTTTGGCTATGGAGACGTCTCCTTGATTTTGATGTGCACGTTTTCAGACATCCAAATCATGGCTAAACCTTTTAAAATGACCCTCTAAGTGCCTAACTTTGCACTTATCCACATTATTTATTTATTTATCCATTCTTATATACCGCGCTATTCAAGGTCAGTGCGGTTTACATAAAACATAATATTTGCATTACATCAGAACAGTGATATCATGCTTACATTGTAACAGGGAAAAAAACTTGGATTGAACGGGGAAGAAGAGACTAATAAGCTATTAACAAGGTTAAATAGCAGAGTTAAAATATGAATATGAACTATTTACATATTTACTGGTTGGAATTAGTAGTGTAGGAATGTGGAGTCAGTGAGATGTACCCGATGAGATAGTTAGGTATATTCTAGGTTCTAAGGCAGGATGTTAGTGTGGAGGGGGGTTAATGAGGTGAGAGAAATGAAGGAGGAATAAATGATGCTTTAAAGCTTTTCTGAATTGGGGAAGGTCCCTAATTGCTCGGAGGTGTGGGGGGAGGCTGTTCCAGATTCTCGGGGCATAGAATGCAAAGGCTCTGTTCCTGGTTAGTTGATTACACTTTATGGATTCGCAGGGGATAGTAAGGGAGTTGGCGGTTGCTGATCTTCTCAGTCTGATGTTAGGATTGATTGTAAGGAGTGCTGAGATGGATGATGGAGACAATTGGTTAATGGCCTTGAAGGTTATCAGTAGAGCTTTATAGGTGAGTCTACTGTGCAGCGGTAACCAATGGAGTTCCATCAATATGGGCGTAATGTGATCATTTCTGGCTGTGCCGCTTAAAATGCATGCTGCTGCATTCATGGCCATTTGGAGCGGGTTAAGGGTGCTCTTGGGGAGCCCATGAAGGATTATGTTTGCGTAATCAAAATGAGGGATTACCAGTGCTTGAAAGATAGTTCTGAAGTCTTGTGGTGCTAATAAGGGTTTAAGGTGCCTTAAAGTTGAAATTTTGTTGTAGATGGATTTGGTCATGTTCTTTATATGCTCTTTAAAGTTAAATTGGTTGTTGAGTGTGACTCCCAAATACCGTATGGCAGATCTGCATGGGAGTTCTGCATCGCGTACTTTCAAGGTGGCGGGGTGGGGGGGGAGAAGTTCTTGTTCCTGGAGATAAATAAGACCTCCGTCTTCTTGACGTTTATCCTCAGATTCTGGGATGAGTCAATCAGTAATTGCGTTGAAGCAGTCGACTAGTTTAGAGGTGTCAGGATGCTTAATTTTAACCGGGGTGAACAGTAGGACATCATCTGCGTAGATTAGGCTGAGGATGCCAAATGAACGGATAATGTTGCAAATCGGCTGCATGTAGATGTTAAAAAGTAGGGCAGATAGGGAGGAACCTTGAGGGACTCCCTGCTGTTGCTGGAAAGGCTCCGATGTTGATGATCCTACTCGGACGTATTGCATACAATTGGATAGGTAAGATTTGCACCATTCCCATGCAAGTCCTTGAATTCCTTTTTCTTGAAGTCTGGAGAGGAGTAAATCATGGTTGACAGAGTCGAAAGCTGCGGCTATATCGAGGAAGATTAGAATGAACCCATCTTCAATGTTGTCTATGCCTCTGGATAACATGTTGGAGAGAATGGTAAGTAATGATTCAACGCCGTGTGCTTCCCGGAATCCGTGTTGATAAGGGTCGAGAGGGGCTGTTGTATCAATGTGTTGTTGCATCTGTATTTGAACAACTTTCTCTATGAGTTTAGACAGTAGAGGTATGCTTGAAATCGGGCGATATGATTCTGTTTTGGAAGGATCCAGACGATTGTTTTTGAGGAGAGGACGGATGGAGGTTTGTTTAAGTGAAGTAGGGAAAACTCCAGATGCAAAAGATAGCTTCATGATGTGAGCTAGGGTAGGACTGAGTTCTTTGCGCAGCGTCCTGATCCAGTAGGCCGGACATGGGTCATTAGGTGCAGTAGTAGTGTTGATCGAAGAGATAAGGTCAGAAATGTATCTCTCTGCTGGGGGGATGAATTCTATAAGAGAAGACTGCGTGATAGGTAAGAGGTTAGGCATGGGGCTAATGACAGCATTTGTTGTAAGGGTTTTGGACTGGAGGTAGCTAGAATATAATTGCGGATGAATTGTGGCTGTTTGGGGCGCAGGTGTGGCTTTGGTGAGGGCTTTGACTATGCTGAAGAGGTCTCGTGGTTTGTTGATCGAGCGGAGGAGAAGTTCGGTGTGGTATTCTCTCCTCTTTTCGGCTATAAGCTCCCTGTGCTGCTTCAAGAGGATGTTGTAAGATGCTTGATCTTCAGTAGAGCGGGAGTGGTGCCATTTTCTTTCATGCCTCCTTAGGAGCAGAAGGGATGATTTCAACTCGGCGGAATACCATGGAGCTTGTTTTCTGATCTTCGGAGGGTAATTGGGGGTAGTAGTCATAATTGAGGGGGGAGGTTGTGAGCATGACTTTAAAGTGTTGTTCCATAGGTCAATCATATCATCTAGATTTGATACAGGCTGTTGGAGCGCTGGGAGGACCTTATTGACAAACTCTTCTATATTCAAAGGTCTGGAGTGGAAGGCCTTTTTTGTGGGGGCTGTTTCTGTGGAGGTAGGTGGGGCATGAGGTTGATGAGAAGGAAGTTGAAAGGTGAGGAGATTGTGGTCTGACCATGGCACCGGGGTGAATGTGAGTTGGGGATTGTAGTTCGCCTCAGACCTAGGGGCGAAGATGAGGTCGAGAGTATTACCCTTAAGATGGGTAGGAGCGTCGACCAACTGTGTGTAGTTAAGATCATCCATGGCCTCGAGGAAGGTGCTGGAGTGGGTGGGTTGAACGGACGATAAGTTAAAGTCACCGATTAACCAATTGGGTTTCTGGGGACTCTCAGGGTTACAGGCCAAGTCTATTATGTTGGTAAGGTCTTCTGTAGGGGATGAGGGTGCTCTATATATGAGGTTAATGGTGATGTGATTGTTGGCTATGGTCACTATATCTAAGTGTTTAAGACTCCTGGAGGATAGGAGCTGGAATTGGAGAGAGGTTCTTGCTAATATAAATACTCCTCCTTTCCGTTCAGCTCTATGACATAGGTGTATAGAGAAGTCTTGTGGGAAGTTGGTTGATGATAACCGTGTCTGTGTCAGAGAGCCATAATTCAGTGACCATTAGTATGTCAAGTTTTAGATTCACAACTAGATCTGCTAATACTGGCCATTTTTTACGAGCTGAGCGTGAATTAATAAGAGTGTATCTGAGACTACTCTGTTTTGGTGTGGGGTTAGGTTTAGTATTGGTAGGGCTACTGATAGCAACATAGAGTAGGTGAGATTGTCTAATTCTGTGTGGGTGTGGGGAAGCATGGAATGAGCTAGTGTAGTTTTTCCTGCCAATGCTGTGTAATATAGGAATGGAATTATGATTGTGGGAAAGTGAAAGGGCAGATGTGTTTTGGAAGATATTGGATAGCAGGTATAAACTGGAGATAGTGAGCAAAGAGATGGCCATGTTGGGACTGGGAAAGCACGGGAGCGTGCCTGTAGGGGCAAAGTGGTAAAATTTGGGAGATCTGGCAGTAGATTTCCAAACTATTAACAAGTTTAGAGACTGCTTGTAACAGTGTAGAGGGTGCTAGTAACAGTTGCTAACAGTGTTGGTAACAGTAACCTTTCTATGCTATCAACAAGTATAGAGAATGCTGGTAGTAACAGACTTATTATACTAGCAGCAATTATGAGGATGTTAACAGTGATGCTTGGAATGAGTATATAACACAATAAGCTAACGACACGGATTAGGTGCTGACAATATTATAGCTGGATGGATATCAGAGATGCAAGTTATTACTATGGGAGTGGTAACAAATACTAGCAACCAGATGCTATGGAGAGCTTGCAGGTAAGATCACAGAGATTTAAAAGTTTTGCTACTGAGTACTAAGTACGGAGGTATAGATAGGGCAATACTTGCAGCTTGTCAAGGAGACAGAGCCTGTCCAGTTGCTGGTGCGGGTAACTGCTTGCAGACGCTGAGTCGTTGGAAGGGGAATGATCAAGTTGGGCTTATGATGTTTATCATGCGAGCTCGACCGTGAGGGAGCTCAAGCTGATAGAGGTTTGGATGATGTATCCTCTGAGTGGATGTGTTGAGATCAAACTGCTGCAGCAGGGGGACTCTATCAGGGCCCACAGCCTAAGGGCCATGCCAAAGGGCCCTCTTGCGAGGCCCTCAGGCGCGGGCCCGCAAGGCGCGGGCGCGCTGACTGGCGCGGCTCTTTTATTGCAGGAGATCTGCCCCGATTGGGCAGCAGCGTGGCTGGGACATCCGGCTGGAGGATCGGCGACGGCACACTCCCTACATTAAATTTCATCTGACATTTGAACGTCCAGTCTTCCAGTTTATCAAGGTCATCTTGCAATTTTTTTCACAATACTCTTTTGTGTTATAACAACTTTGAATAATTTGGTGCATGTGCCAATTTGATCACCTCACTCATTATTCTCATTTCCAGGTCATTTATAAATATGCTAAAAAGCAGCGGTCCTAGCACAGATCCCTGGGGTACTCCACTATTTACATTTTTCCATTGAGAAAATTGGCCTTTTAGCCCTTCTCACTGTTTTCTATCATTTAGCCAGTTCCTGATCCACAATAGTACACTGCCTCCTATCCCACAACTTTTTAATTTTGCTTAGAATCTCTCATGAGGGACCATGCCAAAAGCTTTCTGAAAATCCAGATACAGTATATCAACCAGTTCACCTTTATCTACCTGTTTATTCACACCTTCAAAAAATATAGCAGATTAGTGAGACACGACTTTCCTTGGCTAAATCCATGTTGGCTTTCTCCCTTTAAACCATGACTATCTGTTGTTGTTGTTAAGTGCCATCGAGTTGGTATCGACTCCTGGCGATCCTCTGGATAGTTGACCTAAATTTTGTTTGGTCTTCGGCCAAGCAGCTCATTGTTGATAGAGTGGTTTTCATAGCTGCTGTTATTGTATCCATCCATCTCATTGCCTGCCTTCCTCTTTTATGCTGACCTTCTACTTTCTCAAGCATTATGTCTTTCTCCAATGACCTCTCACTTCGCATGATGTGTCCAAAGTATGAAAGATGAAGTCTTGTCATCTGAGCTTCTAAGGAAAGCTTAGGTCTGATCTCCTCTAGTACTGACTGATTTGTTCTTTGGGCAGTCCATGATATACACAGTATTCATCGCCAGCATCATAATTCGAAGGCATCAGTTTTCTTCCTATCTTTTTCACTGTCCAATTTTCGCATCTATATGACGTTATTGAAAATACTATGGGCTGGATAAGTTAAATCTTTGTAAGGAGAGAGACATCTCTGCTCTTGAGAATCTTGTCTAGGTCCTTCATAACCATTCTACCAAAAGCATTACATCGTCGGATTTCTTGACTGTTAGTCCTTTCTTTATTGATTGTTGATCCAAGTAAGTTAAAGTTGTCAACTATTTCAATTTCTTCTCCATCAGTGATGAACTTATTGATTTTGCCAGTTTTCAGGATCTTGCTCCTTGATCTTGAGAAGCAAATGTTTCAGATTGTCTTCTCTTTCAGCCAATAATGTGGTATCATCAGCATAGCGAAGGTTGTTGATGAGTCTTCCACCAATCTTCACATCTCGGTTGTCTTCATACAGTCATGCTTTTCTGATGATTTGTTCTGCATATAAATTACAGAGGTAAGGGGAAAGTATGCAGCCTTGTCGTACGCCTTTGCTGATTTTAAACCATTCTGTTTCTCCTAGTTCTGTTTGAACTGTTGCTTCTTGATCAATGTAAAGGTTGTGCAAGAGAAATATCAGGTGTCCTGGTATACCCATGCTTCTTAATGTGGCCCAGAATTTCTCATGGTTTACACAGTCAAAAGCCTTGCTGTAGTAATAAAACACATATGGATATCCTTTTGGTATTCTTTTGTCTTTTCAAGGATCCATCTCACAACCGCGATGATGTCTCTTGTTCCTTGCCCTTTCCTGAACCCTGCTTGCCCTTCAGGCAGTTCTCGTTCTAGGTATAGTTGTAGTCTCTGCTGAATGATCTTGAGTAAAATCTTGCTGGCATGTGGGATCTGAGCAATGGTGCGAATATTTTCACAGTCAGTCGGGTCACTTTTCTTCAGTATTGGTATAAACGCAGATGTTTTCCAGTCAGTCGGCCATGAATTTTTCTTCCAAATTTCCTGGCAGAGCCTTGTAAGTATGATAAAAGCTTCATCAGATTGCTGCAATACTTCAATGGGAATGCCATCAATGCCATCAATGCCCAGTGCTTTGTTCTTTGATAAGGTTTTCAATGGTGCTTCGACTTCTTCTTTCATCACCAATGGTTCCTGATCATAAGGTACAGGTTGAAATGACTATCTACATGTTCAGTAATTTTATTCTTTATAATGGTTTTTGCCTGGTACTGTCAGGCCCACCCATCTGCAGTTTCCTGGTTTACCCCTGGAAGCCTTTTTTAAAAATTGGAGAATGGCTAGTGTAATACCAATCTTCAGGAAGTACAGATGATTTTAATGATAGTTCACAGATTACTAATAGTAGGCCTGCAATCAGGGCAAGCCCGTCCACTAGGTGGGCTAGCCAGCCACCTAGGGTGACTGACTTATGTGGGCAACAGGCCATGTGCTTTGGCACACATGTCCTGCTGCACCTCTCCATGTGCCCAGCCATGCCTCCCTCCTCCCTATGCTGAATTGCGATGCTGCCCCCTCCCTACTGCCACTGATTACGGCGGTGGGCGGCTAGGCTCAGTAGCAGCAGCCCAGAGCAGGCCATGTGCTTCAACACATGGTTTGCTACTGCTGGTGAACTGCCCACTGCCAGAATCATCAGCAGCAGGGTGAGGCACATCTCAGCATAGTGGGGAGTATAGCATGTGCATGGGGGTAGTGGCACAGCCAAGGCTTCTGCAGAAACCCTCAGGCCAGTCCTGCCTACAATCTCATATTTCAGTTCTTTCAGCACCCTGGACTGTATACCATCTGTCCAGGGGCTTTGCTGCTCTATCAAATAGTTGTAATACATTTTGATTTATTGACATTTGTTTCAATTCTTCTGATACATCACCTTTAAATACCATTTCAGGTATAAGCAACTTCCCTACATCTTCAGTAGAAACCAAAGCAAAGAATTCATTCAATCTTGCCACAGAGGCAGCTCATTCCCTGGGGATATCATGACTGTTCGTCAGACAGACCTTGTCTGTTGCAGTGCATGGCACCCACCTAAACGGGGCTTGGCAGTGGTCTGCTGTGGGCAGATGCCACTGCCCCCTCCGCCACCAGCACCCCTCCGCCACCATGCTGACATGCCCTTGTGCCGGTGATGCTGGTGGTGTGCAGTCCCAGGCCATCCAGTGTGCGGGTAGGCGACTGCCTATGGTGCGTGATATGGGGTAGGGGTGCCTGCATAGACATCCACGCTTCCCCCCGGCACCGCCTGCTATTGTTATGTGCCCTTTGGGGTACTTGCTGGGTACTGTCCCCTGGGACACTGTGGGACGCACACTTGTGGCCATGTTTGCCCTTGATCAGTTGCTGTCTTGCTGTTTTTCCGCTTCTACATTCCTATGTGTCACCTAGGCATCTGCCTAGTCCACCCTGTGCCACAGCTGCTCCACTGAATGTCCTGCCTGCAGCCCCTTGTACCCCATTTGCAGCTTCACCGTAGTGCCCTCTCGTACTTGGGCACTATGATGTTTCTGCACATTTATCACTGCTATCACGTTTTTTGGTTTCCCTGCCTTTGCTGCACATTGCTGACTGAAATGGTCTCTCTCCCCTGCAAATGTGCCTCTAGCGCAAAGTTTTCACTGGTGTTAATTTTCAGAGCTTCATTTCATGGCACTAGTGTACATGGAGCCTCTCCCTGCCCACTCCCTGCCCATTGACCCCTTCTCTCTGCCCCTGGGAAGCCTTACTACGCCCTCTGGGAAGCCTTATGCCACCCTCTGCGCACCTTACTGCCACAGGATACGTTATCGCACGATACGTGATGTTCTCGCACGGTAATGCGCCATTATCGCGCGATAATGTCATGTATCGCACGATAACATCGCTGCTGCTACGTTTGCGCCGTTTAGTAAACATATCCCTTAGAGAATTGCAGAAGTTTTAACTCAGAAAAATGTCCAGAGATGATAGACATCCTTCTAGCCTCCAGACATTAATATAAAAGTTAATAGAATCTTGAAAAAAAAAGCCAGGCAGTTGTCAATCTTAACCTCCTGGGTCCTGATCAAATCTGACATACACCTGTAAACTTTGGACCCTTGATATGTTCCTAGTTTGCCAATGTTTTAATCTAGCCCTGCCCATGGCAACAGATATTAGCTGATAGCACACATAGCAACCAATAAGAAAGCAGTACAGTTCATTCAGTAGGTTTCACAGTAGATTTAAGAACAAAAACAATGTTAAATATATACTGTATATATGAATAAACATTTATTATGTGTTTTATATACTGCCTTATCAGAACATTAAAGCGGTTTACAAATGAACAAAACATTTTACATGAAACATATTGTGCATGAAACCTTTAACTATAGATTATACATTATAAATAGTTAGGTAAGTTGTAGTCACAGGTATTAGTAAACTATGTACAATGTTGAACTATATACAATAGATATGTTAGCCTATTTATTTAATGTAGGCATTGTTTTATGCCATTGCCTATGAGAATCCTGGAACCATGTTATGTTGGATCAGTATATGTTTTTTTGGTTGACTCTCCAAACTATTCAGTGAATAAATGCATTTTTAGATGTTTTCAGAATGCAAACATGTCATTGACCTTTACTCATTTTGTAAGGGAGAGCGTTCCAGAGTATTGGCGCATATAGAGAGAATGCTCTATTACTTTGTGGTTCAACTGGTCTTTCTTAAACATAAAATGCAGTACACTAGAGCTAGAAAATTATTTGTAATCTGTTTTTCTGTGTGTGTGTGTCATGTTTGTGGTGTGCATGTCTTATGTCTGTGGTGGAGTAGATGTAGGCAGTGGGGTAGTTCTGGAGGCATTGTTTTGGGGGTGGGGCAGTTGAGAGGAAGTCATTTTTGAGGGTGGGGATAGTTTGCATGGTTGTGGAGGAGCTGCAGTGGAGAACTTATGGGAGTGGAGTAGCTTGTAGCATGATTGGGACGTTGTGCAGAGGAGTTTTGGGATAGGGTGGTTTGTGAGGTGTTGAGGCAGTTTGGGGAGGAAGTTTATCGGACTGCGGCAGTTTGTGTGATGGTGTTTTCTTGGAAAAAGGACAGTTTATGGGGTTAGGGACAGATAGTGGGTGGTGGCCTGGGCCAGTTGCAGCAGGGTAGTTTTTGGGGGTGTGACAATTTGCAGGGTGGGAGTAGATGTAGGGGTAGTTTTATATACTAACATAAGATATGCCATACCGGGTGTCCATCAAGCCCAGTATCTTGTTTCCAACAGTGGCCATTCCAGGTCTCAATTACCTGTTGGGTTTCCAAAGGTAAGACAGGTTGTCTGATGGTAAGACAACTGTGGGAGCAGTTTGCGTTGCAGTGGAATATTTGCAGAGAGGTTGTTTCATTCAAGTGGGGGCAGTTGACTTGGGTATAGTGTTTCGGCCTCAGGGAGTTTGTAGGGTGGTGGAGCAGTTGCAGGATTTTGGGGGTGGGACCGTCTGTGGAGTGATGAACAGTTGTGATAGAGTAGTTTCAGGGTTGAGGGCAATTTTCAGGGTGGAGGGGCAGTTGCCGAAGAGTATTTTTTGTGCTGGATTAGTTGCAGTGAAGTATTTTTTGGATGTATGGACAGTTTATGGGGTGGTGAGGCAGATGTGAAGGTAGTTTCTGGGTTTATGGACAGTTTGTGGTGTGGTGGGCGGTTATGGTGGGATATTTTTGGGAGCTGGACCAATTTCAGGGTGGTGCGGCAATTATAGGGGGGATAGATTTTGGGGTATAACAGTTTTTATGGTGCTGGGCAATTGCTGGAACAGTTTGCAGGATGGTAGGGCAGTCGCAGTAGGGTAGTTTTTGAGGGTGAGTCCACATTGTGGGATGGTGGGGTAGTTTTTATTTATTTATTTATTTAAACATTTCTTATATGCCACACCTTCCATTGATCAAGGGTGGTTTACAATGAACAAAAATTCCCAAAAATTGGTTACAGAGAATAAATCAATAACTATGATACAAGAAAACTATTTACATGATAGTTTGTTGCGGGGTACTTTTAGAGGGTGGGGGCAGGATGGTTTTTTTTGGGATGAGGCAGTTGTATGGGAGTATTTTTTAGGGGTGGGACAGTTTGCAGGGTAGTGGAGCAATTGCAACACAGTAGGTTTTAGTTGTGGAGGTAGTCTGTAGAATGATGGGGCAGTTGTGTGAGGTGGTTAATTTTGGGGGATGGGAACACAGAACAGGGAGAGGCAGTTTGAAAGGAGGAATTCCCCAACTACAATGTTTCATTGTATGTAAATTTCTATGCTACAAAAGCTGGAACTCCTCTCATGGACATGCATTGGGCCATTTTTTGTGGGGCTTATTTATCTGGAACCTCAGCCCAATCTGATCCATTTTCAAGCTTGATGAGTCTTTTCATTGGTCTTCACCCATGCCAAGTTTTAGTGCATTCCACTTAATGTTTTGAGTAATTTTGCCCCCCCCCCCCCCGACAAAGAGATAGGCAAATGGATGGACAGACAAGGATGTTTTTGAGGGGTTATGCGATGGTACAGAGTACCGGCACCATTTTCATTGCCTGCTAAAATGGTCCTCATGTATTAATGAAAGAGCCCCTCATATGAGTACTGGTGCCTCTTTTGCAAGGAAAAATGCACTGCAGGCAGACATTTCTTGACCCCTTTTTTAATAATTCTTTCTAACTGCTGTTTAGTTGGAAAGAATAAAAAGTTAAAAATGAACATATGAGATCTGCTTGAATGGAACATGTAGAAAAAGAAGGAAGAAAAGGATGTAGAGTCAGAGCTACATCAACTGCTAGAAGTCCGAGCAGCGCAGAGCTGCTGTCAGTGCTGGAGGTAGACCTGGATCCAAGTAGGGTGGATATTCAGGAGCTACTCGGAAAATTAAGGAGGTACGTTAATAACAGGGCATCTTGTTTAAGTGCTCTTTAACATGCCTAAATTAAGCCTATTTGAAAAAGACAAGTAGGCGCTAACTTATCTTCACAACATACTAGCATAAGTAGAAAAGAATGAGCCTTAAATTAAGGCATGAATGTGCCTACATTTTGAAATTATCATATTTTGCAATACTTATTCGCTCCAACCATGGTCTGCCCAGACTCCACCCATATGTACACCCACAGTTGAAGTATGCACAATGCAAGCAAGATGTGTACTTTCACACTAGTTGGTATTTTAAATGAGGTCATTCAAACATGCATGTGACCATTTGTGTGTGCAAACGCCTCTATATCTTGTGTGAAATTCTGGTCTCAAAAAAGATATACAGAAGCAGCATTAGAAAAGGTACAGAGAAGGGCAAACAAAATGATAAAGGGGATGGAAGAACTCTCCTATGAGGAAAGACTAAAGAGGTTTAGGGCTCTTCAGCTTGGAGAAGAGCTGTGGGGGAAACATTAATCAATTGTTTGTTCTTCAAAAAGTATAAGAACTAGGGGACATGACATGAAGCTACAATGCAGTATATTTAAAAGAGAAAAATATTTTTTCTTTCAGTATATAATAAGCTTTGGAACTCATTGGCAGAGGATGTGGTAAAAATGGATAGTAAACATAGAAACATAGAAAGATGATGGCATAAAAAGACCACATGGCCTATCTAGTCTGCCCTTCCATGTCAACTACTACAACAGTCCCCTTTTTTCCTTCAGAGATCCTCTGTTTGCCCCATGCTTTTTTGAATTCAGATACTGTCCTTGTCTCTACCACCTCCACTGGGAGACTATTCCACACATCTACCATCCTTTTTGTAAACAAATATTTCTGCATATTACTCCTGAGTCTATCCCCTTTCACCCTCATCCTATGTCCCCTCATAGCAGAGCTTGCTTTCAATCAAAAAAGGTTCTCCTCCTGTGCATTTATGCCACAGAGGTATTTAAATATCTCAATATCTCCTCTATCCCATCTTTCCTCTAAAGCAGTGGTTCTCAATCTTTTTTGTACCGTGACCACTTTCACCATTGGTCAACTTGTGATGACCCCCCAATGATAAAATCAAATGCGTCTCTCTTCCATTATCGTTAACGCATTGTCGCTGTAATCATTTGTTGAATTATTAATATATTACAGGCCTTTGCAATATGTTTTTATTTATAAAATTTACTTATTTAAACCACAATAATTAATCACAATAACACGTAACAATATTTGATTTCAAAATTATTATGATTTTGTAGTCAAATCACTAATATGAAATAAAATTATTTTTTCTACCTTTGTTGTCTGACCAATTTATTCTCTGATCATGCTGGTCCCGATCTGAGGCTTCTGCTTTCCTGTCTTCTCTTAGCTCTCTTTCTGTGGTCTATGGTCCATCTGCCATTTCTTATCTCTTCTTTCGTTTTCTTCACTTCTTTCCATCAGCCTATTTCCAGTCTCAGTAACCCCTCCCCAGTATCAGCCCCTTTCCAGTCCTCACTCCCAGTACCTTCCAATGTCAACTTGCATTCCCATGACTGCCACTGGTGTCCATTCCCTTCCAGTCCCCCTCCTTCTCCACTGACCAGTCCCTTCTAGTACAAATACCATGGCAGCCCCTCTCAGATCCACTCCCTTCCAGTTCCATTCTCCCATCCCCTCGTATCAGCCCATTTGTAGCCTTAGCCCCCAGTTTTCTTCCAGGGCCAGCAGCTCTATCCTCCCCTCCCCACCATCAGCCCATTCCCATTCGAAGCCCCCTAATCAACTCACTTCCAGTGCTAGTCCCCCCTCAACCCCATTACCAGTGCTAGCCTCCCCTAATCAACCCAATACCAGTCCTACCCCCCATCAGCTCATTACCAGTCCTAGCATCCGCTAATCAGCCCATTTCCAGTCATAGCCCCGCGATCAGCTCATTTCCAATGCTAGCCTCCCATCAGTCCATTACCAGTCCTAGACTCCCCTAATCAGCTCATTTCCAGTGCTAGACCCCCTCAACCACATTACCAGTGCTAGGTTCCCCAAATCAGCCCATTACCAGTCCTACCCCCCCCCATCAGCCCATTACCAGTCTTAGCCTCCTCTAATCAGCCCATTTCCAGTCCTAACCTCCCCGATCAGCTCATTTCCAATGCTAGCCCCCCATCAGCCAATTACTAGTCCCAAACTCCCCTTGATCAGTCCATTTCCAGTCCTAGCCTTCCCTAATCAACCCATTACCAGTCCTAGCCCCCCCGATCTGTCCAATATCAGTGCTAGCCCCCCCCATCAGCCCATTATAATCCTAACCCACACTGTCTCTCCCCTCTGTCCAGCATTTATCCCCTGTCTGTCAAGTATGTCCCCCTGTAACTCCCCTTTGTCCATGTCAGCCCCCTCCCTCCCTCCATCCATCCATGTCAGCCCCCCTTCTATCTATGTCAGCCCCCTCCCTCCCTTCCTCCCTCCATGTCAGCCCCCCTCTGTCCATGTCAGCTCCCTCTCTGTACATGTCAGCCCCTCTCCCTCCCTCCCTCCCTCCCTCCTTCCATGTCAGCCCCCTCCCTCCCTCCCTCCATGTCAGCCCCCTCTGTCCATGTCAACCCCACTCCCTCCTTCCCTCCATGTCAGCCCCCCTCCCTCACTCCCTCCCTCCATGTCAGCCCCCTCCCTCCCTCCCCCCATGTCAGCCCCGTTGCAGGTTCCCTGCCCCCTCCTCCCCTCTCCCTATGTCTGCCTTCTACTGACCTGTTCTTTTGCAGCCACGGTTCCCTGTCTCTTAGGGAACCGCTGCTGTGCCTGTGAAGCCATTGTGGAGCCTTTCTGTCTCTCGACGGGCTCCGTGCAGCATTGTCCCGCCTCCAAAGGAAACAACTTCCTTTGGAGGCAGGACAATGCTGCACAGAGCCCGTCGAGAGACGGGAAGGCTCCGCCCCATTTTTACAGGCACAGCAGCGGTTCCCTAAGAGGCAGGGAGCCGCAGCTGCAGAAGATTGGAGGCGGTGACTTTGCCGCGGCCGAGAAGCGGACTCGGCAGCGGCAGCAACTTGTGCGCTTTTTTATTTTTTTTAACTTGGAGTGAGGCGACCCCTGCTAAATCCTGTGGCGACCCCCGTGGGGCTCGCGACCCACAAGTTGAGAACCGCTGCTCTAAAGTATACATATTAAGATCCTTAAGTCTGTCCTCATATGCTTTAAAACAAAGACCATTAACCATTTTAGTAGCCACCCTCTGTACTAACTCCAACCTGTTTATATCCTTTTGAAGGTGTAGTGTCCAGAATTGCAAACAATACTCCAAATGAGGTCGCACCAAAGACTTATACAGAGGCACTATCACCTCCTTCTTTCTGTAGGCCATTCCTCTCCCTATGCACCCAACCATCCTTCTAAATTTCGCCGTTGCCTTCTCTACCTGTTTAGCTACTTTAAGGTCATCAGACACAATCATGTTCAGGTCCCGCTCTTCTTTTGTGGACTGAAGTATTTCATCCCCTATACTGTATTTTTGCAGTCCAAAAGCATGAACTTGCATTTTTTGCTTTAAATCTCAGCTGCAAAATTCTCGACCATTCTTCAAGCTTAGCTAGATTTTGGTATCATCTGCAAAGAGGTAAACCTTACCTGACAGTTCTTCTGCAATATCACTAACAAAGATGTTAAAAAGAATCGGACCAAGGACAGATCCCTGCGGCACACCACTGGTAACCTCTTTCTCCTCAGAGTGAGCTCCATTTACCTGTACTCTTTGTCGCCTCCCACTCAACCAATTTCTAATCCAATGAATAACTTTACAGTCCATCCCTAAGTTGCTCAGTTTGTTTATAAGTCACCTGTGTGGAATGGAATCAAAGGCTTTACTGAAATCCAAGTACACCACATTTATGGCTCTCCCTCAGTCCAAATCCCTGGTTACCCAGTCAAAGAAATCAATCAGATTTGTCTAACAAGAACTGCCTCTAGGGAATCCATACTGTCTCCGATCATGTAATCCATTGGACTCCAGAAACCTTACTATTTTCTCTTTCAGCAGCATTTCCAATAATTTACTCACCACAGAGGTTAGACTAACCGGCCTTTGGTTTTCAACCTTATCCTTACTTCCTCTTTTGTGTAGAGGGACCACATGTGCCTCTCTCTCCAGTCCTCTAGCACCACTCCCGACTCCAACGAGGCATTGAAAAGGTCAGTCAGTGGAGCTGCTCGAATGTCCCCAAGTTCCTTCAGTATTCTCAGAGATATCCATCTGGTCTCACTGCTTTGTCAACTTTTAGTTTAGCTTGTTCTTCACAAATACAGTCTTCTGAAAATCATTTGAGATCCCAGTCACTTCTGTTACTATTTGTGGGGGCTTTCTGAGGTCCTGCTCCAGGCCATTCATCTGTGAACACAGAACAGAAATATTTGTTAAACAATCCCACTTTATCCTCATCAGCTTCTACATATTCCTCCCCTTCACCCTTGAGTCTGCCACTTTTGCCGTTCCTCCTCTCACTAATATATCTGAAAAATGTTGTATCCCCCCATTCTATTGCATTAGCTATTTCTTCTTCTTTTTTTATTTTTGCTTTCCTAACTACTTTGCTAGCTTCTCCATGTTTTTCCAAATATAGATGCCTGTCTTTATCTCTCTCTGTGATCTCTTGTATTTCATGAAGGTCTCTCTCTTTTTCTTCACCTTTTCAGCTACTTCTTTTGAGAACCATAGTGGCCTCCTTTTCCTTTTACCTTTATTTACCTTTCTAACAAAAAAGGTTGGTTGCCCTTAAAATATCCCTTTCAGTTTTGCCCACTGTTTTTCTACATCCCCCAGCTGTTCCCATCCCACTAACGACTCCTTGAGGTATTGGCCCTTCTTGACAAAGTTAGTTTTCCTAAAGTCTAAGACCCTCATCTTTGAATGGATTCTATCAGCCCTAGTCCTAATACTGAACCACACCATCTCGTGATCACTGGATGCAAGATTATCTCCCACTATAACATCAGAAACACTTTCACCATCGGAAGCACCAAGTCCAGTATGGCCCCTTCTGGTGTGGGTTCTGTTACCAGTTGCCTGAATAGTTCTCCCTGTAGAGAATCCAGGATCTCCTTAGTTCTAGATGATACTTCAACAGGGATGTGCTAATCCACATCTGGCATATTGAAATCACCTGTCAGTAGCACTTTCTCTTTGCTGGCAATGCTGCGTATGTCTTCTATTAAATTTCCGTCCACGTCTTCTCCCTGTGAGGGGGGTCTGTATATCACGCCAATACAAATGGATTTCTCTTTCCCTCTTTCTAGTTTAACCCACAGTGTCTCCTCGCTCCCTTTTAAGCCCTGCAATTCTATAGCTTTAATATTATTTTTACATATAGTGCTACTCCTCCTCCCCTTCTTCCTACCTTATCCTTCCTGAATAAAGTATAGCCTGGTATAATTATATCCCAGTCATGGTTGCCCATGAACCATGTCTCCATAACCGCCACTAAATCCAAGTCAGCCTCTTCCATTAAAGCCTCAATATCTAGGATCTTATTTCCCATGCTATAGGCATTTACACACACCACTTTCCAGATGCCCCTGGAAAGTGCCCCTTTTACCCACTTCTATAGAGGTATGTAATGTTTCACTTACCTGGGGGCTCTCACTTATCTGGGGGCCTTCTTCATTAATTCCTAATGAATCTAGTTTAAAGCCCTTTTCAGTAGGTTAGCCAGTCTGCTGCTGAAGACGCTTTGACCCTTTTTGGACAGATGGATGCCATCTCTGCTCTGCAGCCCTTGGAACATCATCCCATGGTCCTGGAAACCAAAACACTCTTGATGACACAATCCACGCAGCCATGCATTTAGCTCCAGAATATGAGCGTCTCTGCCCTGGCCTTTACCCTCAACTGGGAGGACTGAAGAGAACATCACCTGTGCACCTATCTGCTTCAGCCGCTGTCCTAGAGCCATGAAGTCAGAGGGATACCTGGCAGTATAATTAGTGCTGACATGGGTGAGCATCATTGGGTAATCGTCAGTAGGCTTGATGAGTCTAGGCAAATGCTACGTAACATCTCAGATTTTGGCACATGGCAGACAGCAGACCTCTCTGGACATCAAGTCTGGTTGGCAGATGGATGCCTCAGTACCCCTCAAAAGAGAGTCACTAACCACCACTATATTTCACTTCCTTGTGATCACTGATTCTGCAACTTTGTGGTGCTCGAGCTCTGGAACTTCCCTTTCCTGTGATGCTTTCATCTTTTCCACTTCCAGGACTGCATAATGATCCTTCAGTTCAAAGGCTGGTGACTCTGCAGGCCCTGGTGACTTGTGTCCAACTTTTTCCATTTTGTTGGCTCCCATCTTTACCTCTGTTGGAGAGCTTGGATGTTTCAAGAAGCAACTCATCAATGTACTTCTCACTGTCTTAAATGCTCCTCAGCTTCACCACCTCTTCCCTGAGTTCCTCCACTTGTTTTCTGAGAGCTTCAGCATGCAGGCATCCTACATATGGAACCAGTTCTTCAACTGGCATTGGGATATCTGTCTGCACAGAGGCAGAAGCTACAATGGGGGCAACAGCTTTGGCAATATGATTTTTCCTAGCCATTGTTCAGTTGGAGGAACCTAGATACCTGTTGAAGTAAAAGAGAGAGATCTACCAAAGTCCCTTGCTGTTCCTCAGCTGTCCTTTAAGAGAAAAAGCAGTTAACCTCTTTTAAGTGTGTTCTAACAAGACCATTCTAAGTCCCTGTGTGTAGCCAACTGGGGAGTTACCTTATAAAGCAAGAATGTTCACCTGGGGTGGGTGGGAACTGGGCTGGGTAGGGATGGACCAAACACCTGATGAGATCAGTAGCTTCAAAGAGTTAGCTGTGAATGGGTAGCTGAACAAGAAACAATGAAATGACAGAGCTTTACCCAATACCACAAAAAATTCCCCCTTTGCAGTACAGAAAACAAGAATTAGCTTTTACAAATGAAAACCAAAACCCCTTCAAGAGCTTTCAGCCATAGAGATTGTAGTTAAAAGCCACACAGTATTACCTTGGCTGTGACAGAGTCCCTGTTAGGAATGTATACTATATAGCTGGGTTTAGTAAAGGATTGAATAACTTCCTAGAGGAACAGTCCATGAGCATCTATTAGTTGGTGTTTCTTTCCTTGGTGCCATCAAATCAGTGCTGATTTCTGGGTTTTCTTGGCAATGTATCACTGAAAATGGGTCTTCAGGCTTTTTCTTCCAAGGCACTGGAGGGTAAAGTGCCTTGCCCAAAGTCACAAGGAGTGCCATTGGGAATCAAACCCTTGATCTTTTGGATACCAAGTAACTGCTCTAACCACTAGGCTACTCTTCCACATACTATTAGTGGTTAGTGATTAGTGATTAGAGCAGCTGCCTAGTACCTAGAAGATCAAGGGGTTGATTCCCACTGGCACTCCTTGTGACCTTGGGCAAATTACTTTTCCCTCCATTGCCTCAGATTAAAAGGCCTGACAATCTACTTCTAGTGATGCATTGCCAAGAAAACTCAGAAGCAGCTGGGTCACCAGGAGTCAGCACTGACTTGACAGCACTAAAAAAAAAAAAGTTATACCAAGAGAAAACCATTGCTTATCCCTGGGGATAAGTTGAATGGAACTGACTAATTTTGGGATATCCCAGGTACCTGTGACCTGGATTGACCACTGTAAACAGGGCACTGGGCTTGATGGACCTTTGGTCTGACCCAGTATGGTAGTTTTTAATTTTTATTATTTGTGTTTTATTTTATTTTATAAAATGCCAACATTTAAGCACATTGTGAGCAATGAAAGATAGGCATGCCCTTATAGAATTACAATACTCTCTAAATGTCAAGGGCCCAAAATGGTTTTCTAGGAAAGAACAACTGAATAAGCAGGAAAGAAGTAGACAAGGCTGGAACACAGTCAGGTGCTGGAACTGGAAGCTAACAAGACAGTGCTGAAGGTAGAAATAAGCAGAGATGGGAATAAGAAAGGCTGGTAACAGATACAGTTGGAATACAAATAGGAAACAGAACTGGCTGACCAGGCAGTAAGGCTGGGGATTTGCACAGGCAAGAAATATCTGGCTAGTTTTCATTTTATTTTATTCTCACCCAAATGATTTTTTTAGGCTGCCCACTCGCCAGCTTGTCCTGCAGGAATGGGGGGGGGGGGGGGGGTTAAGGCGCCTGAAAGAAGGAAACATGCGTGGATATTGGGAGCCACTGAGAGGGTACTCCGAGATGAGGGTACGAGGAGCACAGGGATTAATGGTAGTACAGTCTAGTGCTTATGGCGAACAAACTTAAAATTTTGTCGCTGAACTTTAAGGGCGTTAACAACCCGATCAAGCGTAAGAAAATCCTGACTTACTGCCAAAGAGAGAGAGCGGACATAATCTATCTACAAGAGACTCACTTAAATATTGTTGAGTCCCAAAAATAATCAAATGCTACGTATATGGTTGCTGCCTTTTCCCCAGCAGTTAAAAACAAAAACGGAGTAGCTACTCTAGTATGTAAGTCATTGTTGCCGTCCTTCACTCATACAAGATCTGATAACAAAGGCAGATGGACCAGAACAATAATGCAAATCGGTAATAGTGTCTTAGAGCTATTCAATTTATATGCCCCTAATTCAGATGTTCCCAGTTTACATAGGAACATAAGATATTCCATACTGGGTCAGACCAAGGTCCATCAAGCCCAGTATCCTGTTTCTAACAGTGGCCAATCTAGGTCATACGTACCTAGCAGTTTCCCCAAAATACACAGGTTCCACAATGCTTGTATTAAGTCAAGCACTGATATCCTGGGTCCCTTTTTAATAATGTTTTATGGACCTTTCCTCCAGGAACTTGTCCAAACCTTTTTTAAACCCAGCTACACTAACAGCCTTTACTACATCCTCCGGTAACAAATTCCAGAGTTTGATTACACGTTGAGTGAAAAAATATTTTCTTTTATTAGTCTTAAACAGTTTGCCCTGTAGCTTCATTGCATGTCCCCTAGTCTTTCTATATTCTGATAATGTAAACAGTCGCTCTACGTTTACCCGTTCCACTCCATTCATTAATTTATAGACTTCTATCATATCTCCCCTCAGCTGTCTCTTTTCCAGGTTAAAGAGCCCTAACCTTTTTACCCTTTCTTCATAGGGGTATCCATCCATCCCCTTTACCATTTTGGTGGCTCTTTGAGCCTTTTCTAATAACGTTATATCCTTTTTAAGATATGGCGACCAGAATTGCACACAATATTCAAGGTGCAGTCTCACCATGGAACGATATATAGGCATTATAATATCCTTTGTTTTATTTTCCATTCCTTGCCTTATGATACCTAGCATTCTATTTGCTCTCTTGGCCGCTGCTGCACACTGGGCCAAGGGTTTTAACATGTTATCCACAATGACGCCTAAATCTTTTTCCTTTATTCCCTTTTCCAGGTCATTTATGAATATGTCAACAAGCAGCGGACCCAGCACAGATCCCTGGGGTATACCACTATTCACCTTTTTCCATTGGGAAAATTAGCCATTTAGCCCTACCCTCTGCTTTCTATCTTTTAACCAGTTCCTGATCCAGATTACTATACTGCCTCCTATCCCATGACTCTTTAGTTTTGCCAAAAGTCTTTGATGAGGGACCTTGTCAAAGGCTTTCTGAAAGTCCAAATACACTATATCAACCGACTCACCTTTGTCTACCTGTTTATTCACACCTTCAAAAAAACATAACAGATTAGTAAGACAAGATCTTCCTTGTCTAAAGCCATGTTGGCTGTCTCCCATTAAGCTATGACTATCTATATGTTCACCAATTTTGTTCTTTATGATCGTTTCTACCATTTTTCCCAGTGCTGACGTCAGGCTCACTGGTCCGTAGTTTCCTGGATCACCCCTGGAATCCTTTTTAAAAATTGGTGTTACGTTCTCCATCTTCCAATCTTCAGGTATTACATATGATTTTAATGATAGTTCACAGATTTCTAATAGCAGGTCTGCATTCTCACATTTCAGTTCTTTCAACACCCTTGGATGTATATCATCCGGCCCAGGTGATTTGCTACTCTTCAGTTTATCTAATAGTTGTAATACATCTTCCCGATGTATCGATATTTCCTTCAATTCTTCCACACCTTTAAATACCACTTCAGTCATGGGTAACATCCCTACATCTTCCTCAGTAAAGACCGAAGCAAAGAATTCATTCAGTCTCTCCGCTATCGCCTTGTCGCCTCTTAGTGCCCCTTTAACCCCTCTATCATCTAATGGACCAACTAACTCTCTCACAGGTTTTTTGCTACGAATGTACTTGAAAAAGTCTTTATTACGTGTTTTTGCTACCGCAGCAAACTTCTTCTCAAATTCTCTCTTTGCCTGCCTTATCAATGCCTTGCATTTAACTTGCCAGTGCTTATACTGTTTCCAGGTTTCGTCGTTTGGATCTTTTTTCCATTTCCTGAAAGATGCTTTCTTGGCAACAACAGCATCTCTGACCTCACCTTTAAACCATGCTGGCAGTTTTTTGGACTTCCTTCCACTTTTCTTAAAGCGTGGAATTCAGCTGGTCTGAGCTTACAAGACAGTAGTTTTCAACAACACCCAAGCTTGATGTAAGTCTTTAGCCTTTGCAACTGCTCCTTTTATTTTCCTCATTTTATCATAGTCTTCCTTTCGAAAGTTAAAAGGTAATACTGTGGATTTCCTTACTATCCCTCCTCCACTAATTAAATCAAACGTGATCATGCTATGATCACTATTGCCATGTGGCCCCAACACCCTTGTCTCTTGCACCAGATCTGGTGCTCCACTAAGGACTAGGTCCAATATGGCTTCCTCTCTGGTCGATTCATGAACCAGCTGCTCCAAGAAGCAATCATATCTAGGAACTTTATCTCCCTAGCATGTCCTGCTGTGACACTAACCCAGTCGATATCGGGGTAATTGAAATCACCCATTATTATCACTGTGCAGTAACTTTTGTTAGCTTCCCTGATTTCTTTGAGCATTTCATCATCCATTTGTTCATTCTGGTCAGGCGGTCGATAATACACCCCCACTGCCATCACCTTCCCCTTTTTACGTGGAATTTCAGTCCATAGAGATTCTACAGCAAATTTTGTTTCCTGCAAAACTTTAATCCTTTCTGACTCAATGCCCTCTCTAACATAGAGCGCAACTCCTCCACCAATTTGATCAGCTCTATCATTATGATATAGTTTGTACCCAGGTATCACAGTGTCCCACTGGTTGTCCTCCTTCCACCATGTCTCTGAGATTCCAATCATATCTAACCTCTCATTTAGTGCTATATATTCTAACTCTCCCATCTTATTTTTTAGACTTCTAGCATTTGCATACCAGCATTTTAGAGACTGTATTTTATTCATATTAATTTGGCTATTGGTAGGCATGGGCAATTTGGGATCTTTAAGCTCTGTCTGCTCCATACTCGAGGGCATTTGGGCTACTTTATTCTTTTTTGGAACCTCTCTGTTTTTGGTAGTATCCTTCAAGGATACATTATTCTGAACCATGCGCTCTTGTGTGACTTTCGGCTTTCCCCTATTATCTAGTTTAAAGCTGCTCTATCTCCTTTTTAAAGGTTAATGCCAGCAGCCTGGTTCCATCCCGGCTAAGGTGAAGCCCATCCCTTCGGAAGAGCCCCTCCTTTCCCCAGAATGTTCTCCAGTTCCTAACAAATCCAAAACCCTCATCCTTGCACCATCGTCTCATCCATGCATTGAGACTCTGGAGCTCTGCCTGCCTTTTGGGTCCTGCGCGTGGAACAGGAAGCATTTCGGAGAATGCTACCCTGGAAGTTCTGGATTTCAACTCCCTACCTAAAAGCCTAAATTTAGCATCCAGAACCTCCCTACCACATAATCCTATGTCATTGGTACCGACATGTACCAAGACAGCAGACTCCTCCCCAGCACTATCTAAGACCTTATCTAGATGGCGCGTGAGGTCCGCTACCTTCGCACCAGGCAGGCATGTTACCAGGCGATCCTCACATCCACCAGCCACCCAGCTATCTACATGCCTAATGATCAAATCACCAACTATAACGGCTGTCCTAACTCTTCCCTCATGGTCACATGGCCCTGGAGAAACTTCCTCGGTGTGAGAGGGTTTTACATCACCTGGAGGACAGGTCCTAGTTACAGGATCACTTCCTGCCACACCTGGGTGATGCTCTCCTGTCACGTGACCTCTCTCCTCCATGGCAACAGGGATGCTGCCAGACTGGAGGTGGGACTTCAGGACTATATCCCTGTAGGTCTCGTCTATGTACCTCTCTGTCTTTCTTATGTCTTCCAAGTCTGCTACTCTAGCCTCTAGAGAACGGACTCATTCCCTGAGAGCAAAGAGCTCCTTGCACCTAGTGCACACGTAAGACCTCTCACCAACTGGGAGAAAATCATACATGTGACACTCAATGCAATAGACTGGAAAGCCCCCATCTTGCTGCTGGACTGCTGTCTGCATCTTAGTTTTAAGCTTGTGTTTAGATCTTTAAGTTCTTTACTTGCTAAGGATTGCTATGGATACTTATACTAATAAAATTGTACCTAATACGTTTAATATACCTTGTTCACCTGAAGCATAATTAATCTCAGGTCCTTAGTGTATTACTGATTTGGATAATGAGCTGCACCTGAGAGCACCTCCTTTCCTTTAAGAAGTGTAAATCCCTATAAAGCTACGATTATCCCAGGGGCGGGTGGGTGTTGGGGAGGGAAAGAGGGAAATGACACTTATTAAAAGAGTGCTGCTACACAGTACCCTTTCCTGTGCTGCTGAGGTAAGCTGTGACCAACTTCCTGGGTGATTAACAGTCCTTGCTTGGATAGAAGGAGTCTTTCAAAATGGCCTTTTGACCTGCCACCTGGCGTTAACACCTACTGAAAATGTTTCACAGGTCTCTTGCTCCCTAGGTAGAAGGTCTCTTTGTTTATTTGTTGCTCAAAGAATACTGACCCTGTTTTTCCTTTTATGCTAAGTTATATTCTGATTTGATTTAAATTAAAGCTCTTTGCTGCTGCTAGGCTCTGACTTATTATGAAATGTAAACTAGAAGCTCTCTGCTGGGTTCTATATTTAACCAGAAAGCTCTCTTCTGTGTTTTAAATTTAAACTAAAAGTACTTTGCAGATACTAGGCCCTGAGTGAGTATTAAATTTAAACTACAAGCTCTCTGCTGGGTATGAAATCTAATTAGAAAGCTCTCTTCTGTGTTTTAAATTTAAACTTAAACTGCTGCTACTAGGCCCTGACTGATTTAACAAATACACTGGGTTCACAGATTAATCAGCTTTAATCCAAAGGAGTCCCTTCAGAAAAATTCCCAGAAGTATATACTCACAATTGCAGATCTCTCTCCAGAAGTAGCAGTCCCCTTTTCTAGTCCTTCAAGGCAAGTTTTTTTCATGATATCGCAGAGGTTATGTCAGAAAACGCCCAGGACCCTCTAATACTAGGTAGGGATTTTAATTTAGTGATGGATCAGCTGATTGACCGTCAACCTTACCGATCGCGCAGAGACTCCCGTGCGCTGAATGTGCTCCAAACCTTATATAAGGAAAAGGGCCTAGTAGACATCTGGAGGCTTCAACACCCTACCGAGAGAGATTATACCTTCTTCTCTATGCCACATTTATCCCATTCGCGATTAGATTTCTTTCTGGTGAGGAAGTCTTTAGTCCCTAATATACTTGGGTCTAATATTCATGCTACGCATGTTTCAGATCATGCAGCCATCTCCCTTGAATTAGAAATTAGTCTCAAAGGAGGCCCACCTAGAGTGTGGACATTTGATAGATCCTTACTAGCTGACTCCTAATTTTGCGCCACGATGCGTAATAAGATCAGTGAGTTTTTCCTGCTTAATAACCCCATAGACACGCCCAGGTGGGATTGGTGGGAAGCCTTTAAGGCAACCACCCATGCGAATATAACCAGTTACTCTATAGGAGTAGCTAAGCAGCGAAATGAAGAGATACTTAAGTTGAATGAATAAATCAAAGCTGGTGAACGATTATTGGTGGGGTGGAAAGAACCCAGTATACTTCTTAGAATCCAGAGATTAAGATTCCAATACATCTCCTTCTTGACTGCAGAAGCAGTGAGGACTCTCCAGGCCCAAACAGGAAGATATTACACTGAGGCGAATAAGGCTGGGAAATTGTTAGCACACACTTTAAGTAACAGAAAAGAAGCCTCCAGAATAGCCAATATTGTAGAAGAGGATTCTCAACGCGTAGTGACACAAGACAAGGATATAGCGGGATGTTTCGCTGCCTTCTACTCAAAGCTATATTCATCTGAGACCCAGATGGATATGGAGGCATTTGGGAACTTATTACAGGAGGTTGAACACCCCATTTTGTCAATGGAGGAGGCCAGGAGACTAGATTCCCCTCTAACCAATAACGAGATATCAAGGGCGATTCAGCTGTCAAAATCGGGCAAAGCTGCAGGTCCAGACGGTTTACCTTTCGAGTTTTATAAAACGTTCACGAGCGAGCTGACCCCTTTTTTGTTACAATATTATGAAATGTTGGGACACCAGTCTCCACAAATTGGGGAGTTTGTGACAGCTAAGGTAGTGGTACTTGAAAAACCAGGTAGAGACCCGAGCAAAGTGAGCAACTACCATCCCATCTCTTTGCTAAATATTGATTATAAAATTTACACCTCTGCATTGGCAACACGGTTGGCGGAAATCATACCTTCCCTAATCCACTCTGATCAATGCGGTTTTATAGCTGGACGCTCCACCACAGATAATGCGAGGGTCTTATGTCACGTATGAGAGGAGGCGGAGGAGAAGGGCGACCCCCTTGTGGGGTTTACCGTTGACGCTGAAAAAGCATTTGACAGATTTGAATGGTCATTTCTCCTGGCTGCTTTAAACTTGTTTGGGTCTGGAGAGTGTTTTATTAGTATAGTAAAGCTTCTTTATGCTTGTCCCAAAGCTATATTGGCTGTAAACAATACCCTATCCTCAACGTTTTTCCCCAAAAGAGGCACTAGGCAGGGCTGCCTCCATCTCTCCTCCTATTTAATATTGCATTCGAACCCCTCGTTATTTTAATTTGTCAAAACCCAGATATTCATGGCCTGCAAGTGGACGATATGGAGTTGAAGTTGACTGCATATGCTGATGACCTCCTTCTATTTGCTACTCCGGCCTCAGTTCCAAAGATTTTCGAACAAATTCAGTTATACTCACAGATCTATGGCTACAAAATTAACTGGGATAAATCTGTCGCCTTACCTCTCAATTGTCTAACTCATAAAGCGGAAATCACCTTACACCCCCTTGGGTGGGAGCAGGGGGGTATTAAATATCTTGGGGTCCATTATGCAAGCACACTTACAGATACTATGCAGTGCAATGTAAAGAAGCTGACAATGTTGGTTCGGGAAATGACAGAGCAGTGGTCGCCCTTGAGACTGACTTGGTGGGGGAGGCTAGAGACGATAAAAATGTCCATAGCCCCCAAGGTGAATTACATTTTAGCAATGCTTCCCTTTCTGTTACCTGATTCACTATATGCTACATTAGAGTGTAATTTGACCCGATATCTTTGGCAGAGTAAACCGCCAAGGATTGCTGCTTGGAAATTAAAGCATAGCAGAGGCTGGCAGAGTCAGGTTCCCAGACCTCCGCTGGTATCATCAGGCGCTCATATTGAGGTAAGGAGTGTTTTGGGCACAGAAAGACAGTCAGGAAAAATGGCCAAGCTGGTGGGAATTAGAGAAGCGTTTGGTTAAACTGCTACTAATGGAATTCCTTCTTGAAATGTATTTCCAGGAGGGGAGCAGAATGCTCTCTAATAAATAGGGACACGCAAAGGGTGTACCAATTTCTACACAAGAAAGTTGATACAGTCTCCCATCTCTCGTTCGATCCCCCATATGGTTTAATCCATGCCTTAAAATTATGGGGAAAACTATCAATTGGAAGGGATGGTACTCTCAGGGAATCTGGTCAATAGGCCACCTTATTCAAGGTGGCCAATAGAAGTCGTTCTCAGCTTTAAAAGCTGAGTATGCTCTTCCTGAAACTTATTTTTTTCAGTGGCTCCAATTGAAGCATTGTGTATCTACCTCTGAGTCGGGTCTACCTTCTTCAGACTCGATGTCGCTCAGTCAGAGGCTAGCTCAGGAAGGCACTCCTAGGGCTGCTTCAAAGATTTACAAGCTAATTCTAGAGAATGCTCAATTAAGATGCATGGGAATTGAAAGAAACTGGGAACAGGAGTTAGGCAAACTGTCAAATCAGTGGCTGTGGGCTAAGTTCTGGGATTCAGTAGTAAGAGTCTCTCAATCTGCCTCTCTAACTCAGTCACTTTATTTTTTAGCACACAAAGCATTTATTACGCCAATTAAATTAGCCAAAAGGAATAACCCGGTGGACAATTTATGTTGGTCCTGCAAGGCTGTCCCAGGGACATTTTTCCATATGATACTAGAGTGCCCTAGCGTCCAGCTATTTCGGAAGCCTGCATAGGAGCGCATTTAGATATTCTTAATTTTCAAGCTCCACTGACATGGCGTATTCTCATTTTTAGATCAATAGCGGATATTCCCTCTCTTATTGTTGAAAACCATTTCCTACTTGATTTTATGGTGGGAGCGGCGTTAGCCCTAATTTGCAGACACTGGAAAGAGCTTTTGCAGCTCAGTTGGTGTTTGTGGTGGAACCAATTGTGTCTGTATAGCAAATATGAACATATGTGGGCATCAACAAGAGGGCTCTGCCCCCTAACATAATAAAATGGAGGGCCTTAGATCAATATATCCAGCGCTCCCAATAGAGTATTGACCTTATTATTTGCCTCCGTTTCCTCTGCCTTCCGTTGACCTCCTAATACTGACTTCCCCCCTCCCCTTCTCTCCCCCTTACATTAAGAGTTTGGTGATAAATGGGATGAGTGCATCTGTGAGAATAGGGTTCCCACAATTGATCTCTTAATTGAAACTTATGTCGGGTGGGGGATGAAGTGTATAAAAGAGCGCCGACACCCCTCTTACTGTTCAGTGGTTCTAAGGGGCCGGGCGATTGGGCAAGAAATGTTGTTAGTGTATTGGTGTGGGTTGTTATTATGTTTTATGTGTTATATTTTTTTGTTGTAGTGTGTGTTGAAATGCATATTAGAAATAAAATTAAAAAAAAAGAAAGCACAGTTTATAAACCAAATTATAACTCATTGTAATTTTGTTGTTATAAACTGTGTTATGGTTCTTGCTTTTTCTTTTTTTTTTTTTTTTTTTCAAGTTTTATTTGTTTATAAAGAAACATACAATTATAATAAAACATTCCAAAGGGGGCGGGAGATCCCAACCCACACATTTACAGCAACAACTAAAGAAATCACATGTATTAGCTCACATCTAGGAGGAGTACAATATCAAACGATTAAATAACCACCATCCCTAAGCAGACCTGGTAAACCCAACAAAGGGGAATAGAAACATACTATAAAGAAATAAATCAAAGTACACAACAGGTCCTAACCTTTCCCCTCTAAAAATTCCACAAGTTGCGCAACTTCCTGAAAAATGTAACGAGTACCTTGATAAATAATGTGGCACCGACATGGAAATTTCAAATAAAACAAAGCACCCAGGGCCAAAACACGAGGGCGAATTTCCAAAAAGGCCTTCCGCCTCCGCTGTGTAGCCCTGGAGACATCAGGAAAAATCTGAATGGTGGAGCCACAAAATTTATCAGATTTTTTCTTGAAGTATGCGCGGAAAATTTTCTGTCTATCTAAATCAGAGACTAAAGTAATAAGTAATGTGGCCCTAGTAGGAATCTCGTCCTGAGACGATTCCAAAAAATCAGATATATTTAAAGAAGCAGGACTATGGGACTCACCAACAACTCCTACTTGAGGCACAGCTTGATAAGCTGTGTCTCTAGAGGAAAGATAATAAATATTAGAAAGGGAAATGGCATCCACATCAGTAATCAGTAATATTTCCTTTAAATACTTATGAAACAACATCAAAGGTGATAAGTAATGAGTTTTGGGAAAGTTCAGAAGACGAAGGTTCCTGGAACGAAATGAGTTCTCAAGAGCCTCATGTTGTGAACGTAATGAAATAACATCTTGAACTAGGGAAATAGTAACAGGCTGTTGGGCAGTAAAGCGAGTCTCAAAGGAGTCAACGCTTTTCTCCACAGCAGCCAAACGAGATTCCTGATTTGAAATTTTAACAACAGTTTCTTTCGTGAATGCTGAAATCCTTTGAAGAGAAGAGTCCAATGCTAACTCCATTCTAGACATCATAGACCATAAATCTTTTAAAGAAACCTCTTCAGGAATATCACGAGACTCCCCAGTGCCCACAAATGAAATCACAGATGGCAGAGGAGGAGGCAATAAATCATTAGCAGAATCCATTACAGAGTCCAAACATAGAAATGAGGAAGAAAGATTAGGATCCCCATTGTTATTAAGAACCTTATCAGATAGAATAGATAAAGAAGCAACCTTATCACCCATCGTCGGAGATATATCCGCAACCGGAGAAGACTCAGAACCCACAGTACTCACTGTCGACCTTTCACCGGGGGAGGTGTCCAATACAGCAGTTTTAGGCAACACCTGACCAACGGAGACAGCGCATCCATGGGTCCAATAGTTTTTACCGCCTTCGGTGGGGCCGCAGAAAGCGTGCGTTTCTTCCTCTTCCCCATTCACGGAACTTGCAGCACCAAGTTGCACCGAAGGGGCAGGACGTGCTTTTTCTTTTTGAACATATATTTTGCATTCACAGAACCCCCTCCTCAACAATGGGTACAGAGCAAAACCAGAACATTCATCCACAGAACTCAATATCTAAAAAAAAAAAATAGATTCTGATCATCTCACTAATAAAGTCACTGTCTACCCAAAAAAAGCATTACTGTAAATACTGCAGCAGGCCCTGGAACATCCAAACACCTATTTGAAAAGCTGAAGAATTCAGATTACTACCATACAGATCCCTATGTATGAACTCCTGTTAACAGAACATCTGCTTTGGTCACACACTTAGAACACAGACCCTCACCAAATACACAATAAGTGATTATAACCTAAAAATGAAAATATGTAGTATAAAAATTAAACTGCAACCCCAAGAAGCCAGAGTTTGCATATAATGTAACACCACAGAAATAAAAAGAGCTGCATTTCCCTGTATTGTATAAAATATAAAGATAACACCAAGTCTGATCTCTTATTTATCTGATTTTGCACTACATGTGGAATCTGGCTTCTTGGGGTTTCAATTTAATTTTTGTCTACATATTTTTATTTTTACTTTAGGTTGTAGTTACTCATTCTGTACTTGGTGAGGGTCTGTGTTTTGAGTGTGTGACTGAGGCCAGGTGTTCTGTTAACATGGAGTTTGTACATTGGGATCTATACTGTACTGTAGTAATTTGACTTATTCAGCTTTTCAAATCGGTGTACGGATGTTCTAGGACCCAACCCCTGCAGTATTTATAGTGCTGCTTTTTTCTAAGTAAGCCCCTTGAATGAGTTTTGGAAGTTTATGCTGGTATGGTATGGTAGATTTAGAATCAGATTTTTTTTTTGACTATCACAGCCTGTTTGAATGATGCTTACTTCTAAATAGTTATTTTTATTCTGGCTATGCATTTGCCCTTTCACTGCAATTTTCTTACAACATTGGATTTGAAGGAGAAATACTAGCATCACGTGAAAAGAGTACACAAGGGGGCATGTTTACTAAACCTTCTTAATGTGCGCCCGGCGTTAGTGTGCAGGATGCCATATAAGGAGTGGGCGTTTCAGTCTAAAGTAGCAAAACAGGATTAGCGTGCGATAACGCACACTGCCGCACACATTATCGGGCGAAGCGCCGCTAAGCACATTACCGCGCGGTAATCTTAAGTAGGCGCACAGACATCCAAACATAGAAACAGAAGTGTAGCACAATGGTTAATACACTGACTGATGATACAGGGATCATGAGTTTGATCCCCCAGTGTGCCTAATGCATAAGGCTAGCTGAGGCATCAGCTTTGACATGTTTCCTGAGGCATTTTATTTGTATTTTAATTATTGCTGTCAGCAAACACACCCTCACGTGCCGTAACCTAAGGTGCCACATAAGGCACCCTATAAGGCACTCCATAGGGCACATTATAAAGTGCACTGTCCACCACAGCACCCTATAATGTCCCCTATAGGGTACCCTATAAGGCGCTCCATAGGACACCTTATAAGGCACCTTATACGGACTGTAACCATAAGGTGCCTCAGAAGGCGCTTAATAGGGCGCCCTATAAGGCGCCTTATAGGGCGCCTTCTGAGGCACCTTATGGTTACAGTACCCTGAGGGTGTTTTTGCTGGCAGCACTAATGTACATTAAAAACAAACAATGCTTTGGACAGCCCTATCAAATAACCCCACTGCGGGTTTGAACCCATGACCTCTGGCTCCACAGGCAGTGAAGTAACCAGTGGGCTACAGCTCCATAGCTGCTAACAAACTCCTGGCTGGCTGCAGAAGGACTGCATGTCACCACACAAACAGTCTGCTGTGGTCACCATGCAAATCAGCAGTCTACAGATGATCACAAGATGGGGTATGCACCCCCACAGCACCTCGGCCTGGTAGGGGGAACTGACTGTGTGTGTTACTGGCACAGAGTAGCTACACACCGTCACATTGTGCAGGTACTGTACTCACCCTGAGGGTGAGGTGGGGCGCCCAGCACCAGGTCCACAGCACGCTCCATGGCAGAAATAGGCCATGCTGCAGGTCCCCAGCAGTGCTAGTGTGTGAGATAGGTAGTTTCTGCAGACACACCTTGGATACATCTGTATTTCACAGTCAGGTTTAGCCCTTATGGACCCATAGGAGGATTATGTACCACCCTCCCCCCCCCCTCCCCCCCGGGCTGAGGGTGGTAAACAGGATCACCCACCAACAGATCCACATTCTACCTCCCTGCAATGGTGGCAGTAGAGGGGACCATCAACCCCAGTCCTGCTGGGGAACAAACACCCTACAGGGCACTCAATGCAGCTCTGTACACATCCATAAAGCAATAGCAGACAGACATTAGGCCTGGATATGCTAAGCTGCACCCCACCACTATCTGATATTCTCCTGCAGCAAGCCTTCAGCCACTGCATCCTGCAAGGTGTTCTAGCAAGACACATACCAGCTGCAGACAGTCGGCTAGCTAGCTCATAGTGCATGCTCCTGGTGGAGATGCACACAGCCAGAACTGGGATATCAGCATATACACCAAGCAGATAAGTCAGCGACTGGGCCTCAAAAGGAAACCCATAAACATCACTTGAGAGCAATACGATATAGCACTATGGGGGAACCTAGCCATGCCGTGGTCACTGCTCAGTCAGGGTGAGAGTGATCTCCCAGCAGGACATGCTGTGGCCACCCTGTCTGGGCAGGTGGTGGCCAGGAACTACAATGTCCCAGCCATTGCCCTATGCCCTGGGAAGATGCATCCTGGCCAGGCCACCCTGTCCAGGCTATACCCATGGTACCTTGCTCCTCATTATGCACATTGGCAGGCCAATACTGGCAACAGTGCTGGCAGTGTAGGCTGTGGAGGGTGTTTGCAGCACCACACACTGGATAGACAGACACACACTCCCACACCTATGCCAGCATTGTGCTACTATAGAGATGTTTGGCAGCCCTGGCCACCACACCAGTCCTGGGCACAGTGCAGGCATGGATATGGTACGCAATACTGTCGGGGTCACTCCCCAGGGTGGTAAACACTGTCAGACACCAGACCTGAAGCACACTCCACAGACATCAGAAAGGTTGCTATGATGGAGCTCAATCAGCAAATTGTGCTTAACTTAGGAATTGCTATCTGCCAGTAATCATAGCAACCTTTTGATAGCTGTGTACCGTATTCCCAGGTTTAGGGTGGCATTGCTAAGGTATGCAAGTGCTAGTATTGGGAGATGCATGCAGGGCCCAATATCCTGCCTCTCCAAAAGGCATTGGCTAATGGTGCCTGTGGGTGTGGGTGTGTCTGTCCCTGTTGGCTGCTGCTTTACAGCAGAGGTTCCCAACTCCAGTCCTGGTGTGCCAAACACTGTTCGGGTTTTCATGCTGTCCCTCAGGTATATGCATGAGATACATCTGCATACCATGGGGGCGGCACATAGAAATGCAGCACAGGCATCTTTATTAGAGGCAGCATGGAACCTGAATGGTGTTTGGCCCTCCAGGGCTGCATTTGGGAGACTCTGCTCTAGGTAATGCACCTGTTTATGGTGTCTGTGCTCTATAGGGTAAAATGTAGGTGTTTTGGGCATGTTTACGTCATCTGCAATAAAGGTTCTGTCTGTATTAGCATGTTTTAGTAGTGGGTAAAATATGGGGGCTGGGTTGGCAGGAACCACAGCTGGGACTTGAACCTGTGACTCTCTGCTCCTGAACACACTGGCTGTGTGCATTGCACCACCGTGTTGCCACAGAGACAGTACATTCCCTGGGGATACCATGACTGTTCATCAGACAGGGTCTGTCTGTTGCAGTGCATGGCACCCACCTACACAGGGCTAGGCCACGGTCTCCTCTGGGCAGCTGCCACTGCCCCCTCCACCACCAGTGCCCCTCTGCCACCGTGCTGACATGCCCTTCTGCTGGTGGTGCTGGTGGAGCGCAGTCTCAGGCCATCCAGTGTGCAGGTAGGCGGCTGCCTATGGTGCGGTTTCTGGGGTAGGGGTGCCTGCATAGGTGTCTACGCTTCCCCCCAGCACTGCCTGCCACTGTTCTGTGCCCTTGGGGGTCCCTACTGGGTACTATCCCCTGTGACACTGTGGGAAGCACACTCGTGCCCATGCTGGGCCATGATCAGTTGCTGTCTGGCTGCTCTACTGTTTCAGCATTCCTATGGGCCACCTAGGCATCACCCTAGTCCGCACTGTGGCCCAGCTGCAGTACAGCATGTGCCGTCTGCAGCCCTCTGTGTCCCCTTTCCCAGCATCTGTCCAGTTGCCCATTCCGACATGCCCACCCTGCTGTTGTGGAACATGTGCATGCCATAGGAAACCTGTCCAATGGAGAAGGAAACCCTGATGAGCGCAATTGCACTGTGGGATCATTCACCTTGTATGGGGATGGAGCGTAGACCTTCCAAAATTCATATCTTTTTTTGGAGCTTTCTTGGGAGTGCTTTTTGATGTTTCCCATTAATATCACTATTGCCCAGCTTGGTTATGTTTTTTTTATATTTTGTTGGGGTCATTTTCAATGTTTATTTGCACTTTTGTTCTGTGCACATGTATCACACTTATCACTTTTTTGTAGGTTTCCCTGGTTTTGCTGTACATTGCTGACAGAAATGGTTTCTCTTCCCTTTAAATCAGCTCTAACGCCAGGGTTTCACTGGCGTTAGTTTTCAGCCTCGGATTTCACAGCGTTAGTTGTGGGGAGCTTCTCCCCTCCCACTCTCCACCCATTGACCCCTTCTCTCCGCCCCTGGGGAGCCTTCCTCCGCCCTCCGGGAGCCTTTCTCTGCCTTCAGCGCTTGTTTGCGCCTCTGCGCACGTTAGCGCGCGCTAAGGTACCTCTGTGCCTGCTAAAGCGCCATTAACGCGCGTTAAGGTAACATCACAGAGCGCACATTAAGAAGGTTTAGTAAACATACCCCTGGGAGTTTTTCAGCTCTAGAGTAGCCACAAGCCCCGCAGGCCTTAAATGGGAGCAGCCACGATGATCACAGCTCTCCTTGATGCCTATATGACCCCATATGCTGCCTGAGCCCAGCCTATGGCTCCACTCAGCCATCATCATGTGGCTATCTACCTACCACTTTTCAACTTTCATTCCAGTCTTTCCATTCCCCAGCTCTTCTTCCCTGGTCCATGATTCCCCAGTCTTTGGCTCCCCCTCTCTCCCCCTCCATGTCTAACATCTAACATCTCTCCCCCCATCCAGTGTTTCTCTCTCTCTCTGGCTCTCTCTTTTCCTCCATCCAGTACCTCCGCGCTCTCTTTCCTTTCATGTCTGCCCTCTCCCTTTCTATCCCCCTGCAACCAGCATCTACCCCACCTCCATATCATACCATCCCCTCCCTATTACTCCCATGTCCAGTATCTTTCCTTCTCTTTCTCAACCTATTTACCCCATGTCCATCTTCTCCCCTCTCTCTCCCTATTACCCACATTCCCTGTATTTCCTTCTCTCCTTATTACCCTGTGTACAGCATCTCCCTTCTTTCTCCCTCTGTCCCCCCTTCCACAAGTCCAGCATTTTCCATAATCTCCCTCTAACCCCCTGGCCAATATCACCACCCCATCTTCCCTCTTTGCTTCTCCCTTTCCATGTCCAGTATCTCCCTTTATTTTCCTAGCCCCCCATCTCAATCTTATCTCCTCTGCCTCCCTAATTCCCCTCTGCACCCAGCATCTCCCTTCTGACTCTCTGTGCCCATTCATGTCCACCTCCCAATGTCCCGTCATGTCCAGTACCCCCTCCCTAATGCCCACCCCATGTATGTGCAAGGGGCGGAGCCTGCCCATGGAGCAGCAAGTCCCATGAGCAGGGGCTGTGCAAGTCATGATCCCAGCCTAGAGAAGCAGGGAGCAATTGGCCTTACACAGCCACTGCCTGCAAGACATGCTGCTCCCGTAAACAGGATCTGTTTCTCTGGGCCACGATCATTGCCCCCCACACCCTTCTGCCTGCAGGAGTAGCATGTCCTACAGACAGAGGCTGTGTAAACTGTGACTGCGGCCCGGTAAAATTGAATCTTCCCACAGGAGCCGACGTCAGGATGACGTAGTCACTGGCTGTCCACCCCCATTCCCCATACTGGATGACCTGTGGAGGGCAATGATGCTACACTGTAACCCACTTAAGACTAATAGGAGAAAATATTTGTTCACTCAATGCGTAATCAAACTCTGGAATTCGTTACTGGAGGATGTGGTAAAAGTGTTAGTTTAGCTGGGTTTAAAAAAGGTTTGTACAAGTTCCTGGAGGAAAAGTCCATAAACCATTATTAAAGAGAACCATGGAATTTTTTGTATTCTTATGTCAACTAAAATCAAAATCCAAAGGGGAATATTCAGCAGTGGCGGCTAATGTGGTTTCAGTGGCTAGTTGTCGCCGCTGAAACATAGACCCTGATATTCAATACATATCCGAGCCCCAGAACTGAATATCCAGACTGCTCAGATTTCCAGGAAACTAATTGGGGAGCGGTAATATTCGGCCTTTGCCTGATTAGCCTCTGCAGTTAAAGTTTGGCCAGCCTTTCCTGCGCCTTACTTTTGCTGCTTTTCCATAACCGGGCTGAGGCTCAATATTGCTGCGGCCTGGTTATGGTCAGGTGCTGCCCCAGAATGCCCTGCAACACTCCGATGTTAACTGGGCAGCACTGGGGCATATAGCTGCAGCACCTGGGGGTATTCAGTGGTACTTACCATGATAAGGAGATTAACACAGTTAGCAGGACTGTAACCATGTGCATTCCTTTGAATATCCTCCCTCCTCCCCAAATGCACATCTCTACATGAGACACGCTGAAAGTACTCTGAATTCTCAGTGGAACCAAGCCATATTATGCTTATTAATAGTCGGGGAGGGGATATTCAAAGGCATTTACACAGTTTGCAGGGCTCAGTCTTCTTTATTGGGTTTTCACAAACTTTTAAAGACCTTTCTGTTTGAAGGGTGTTGTGGGGGTGTTGTAAGGGAATTGCTGTGTCTGTATTTGTTTTTTTGTACTTATGTTATTACTTTTTACATCCTTTTGATTGACTGCAGTATGAATAGGGGTATAAACTTTTATAAATAAATAACAGTTCGTGCTCTATTAAGTGGCACTGACATGGTTAGTACCACTGGATATCCATGGGTGCTGTTGCTGCTATATGCCCTGATGCAATGGAGTTAGCATCTGGCCATTTCATGGGCAAAGCAGCAATGCAATGTGTACTGTTGAGACAATGCTGACTCCTGGCAATACAGCAGCCCCTGAGTTTTCTTGACAAGGTATAAGCAGAAGTAGATTATCAGGCCTTTCTTCTGAGACAATGGAGGGTAGATGTGCCAAAGGCCACAAGGAGTGCCAGAAGGAATCAAACCCCAATGTCTGGGTTACTAGGTTATTGCTCTAACCACTAAGCTACTCCTCCACTCTGCAAGTGAAGATAGCTGCTGCCTGGTGAGCTTCTGTGGGTAAAGATAGGCCTGATTTTGCTGCACAAGTAAAGATAGGTGTGGCAATAGCAGGACTATCTTTACCCTCGGGAGCTAACCAGGCAGTGGCTCAATATCGCTTGGTTAGCTTCTGGGCTGCGCGGAGACCTGGATATTTAATGACTGTGGCTGGATATGGCCCCAGCATTGAATATCCGGGGTTATACTACAGTGGCAATAGCTATCCATTTTAGAAGCGCAAGCTGCCGCTGCTGAATATCCCACTCCCCTCCAATATCTTTATCTTTTGATAGTGAAGTATGTTATTGTACAAGTGTGAATAAGAACAAAAAACCAAACTCAGATTACCAATACACATTGTATGTTACATGGTATTACATTAAACAAACATGTCTGAATGAAATAGATACCATTGTGACAACTGGTGGTGTTGGTTAGAGGAGGACACATAGGGGGTCATTCCAAGGCACGAATAGCGGGGATGGATGTCCCATCCCCACTATTCGTGCCGGCTGCCTGGCCCAAATAACTTCCTCGCTGGTTGTGCGGGGAAGTTAGTCGGGGCGGGGAAGAGGCGGACCGGGGGCGGAGAGTGGGCAGGCAGAGGGCGGTCACGGGACCTGGATGTACAGGGCCGATTCTAATGTTGGCCCTGTACGGCCTGGGCCGGTGAATTGTCCGGGGAAGTTATTCCTCTCCCAGGGTGCAATAACCTCCCTGGATGGATTTTTTTTTACTTTGTTGTGCAAAAGGGGCTGGAATGGCCAATGTTAATCCCCTGCAGCCCGATCCTGGCCTTAGGAGGCTGGATTGTGGGTCGGGCTGCTGGGAATTAACTTTATGGGGCAGCAGCCAGCATCGTGACTTTTAAATGGAGCCACATTGCCATGGCAACAGGATGCCATGGGCCGCATCTCCATTTAAAAGCCCAGACTGAGTTTGCTGGGCTAGCTCTGTACGTGTAGGCCGGGACTGAATTGCAGTCATGGGCTGCATGTGCAGTGCTGTTCGCGATTCTGATCCCACGGGGCTAGATGTGCCCCATGAGATCAGAATCAAAGGAGATCTACGTCTGGAATGGAATCAGACCCATAGAGGCCAATTCTGATTTGTGTGTCCCTGGGCTGTCCGGACATCCAGACATCCAGATGGTCTGGGGATGCACCTGATTCTGCTCCCGCGAGGCTAGACATTCCCATGGGATACGAATTGTGGCATAGTGGCTGGACATCTGGGTCATGTCCCAATTCAGGCACCCTGGACATCCAGCCAACTACCTGGCTAGCCCAACCTGGCTCCTGCATGGGGCTGCAGTGCCATGGCACTGCAGCTCCATGCAGGAGCCGTGATCCCAGACCAACCTCTGCAAAGTGCTTTTTCTGCAGCCTGACCCCCGATTGGGCCTTCCATGGCCAGGGTTTGGCTGCAGGGAGCCCCCTGTACCCCATCACCTTCTTTATGCACCCTGGCACCGACAACCCCTGACATCCAAGGGGACTTATTTAACCTCCGAGGTAGAATAAGTCCCCCATTTAGATGACACACCCCGGACGTATAGGGCCGACCTCTGAATCCATCCTGTACATCTGGGGTGAGTTGCTGCCCACTGCCTGCCTTCAATCCTCCTCTGGCCCACCCCCTCCTGCCCATGAACAGAGCTTCCTGTAGAAGTCAGCTATATGTGCAAGGGGTTCTGTTCCCTCCAGAGCAATCTGGGCATTTAGCAGGTAGGGAATAATTCAGAGAATGTACAGGGCAAAGGGTCAATTGGACCATGGGCTCCCAAAAGACCCTCCCTCTATTGAAAAGGGGAACAAACACACAGGGAAGACTTACCACTTCCTAATAAAAAACTCACTTCATACAGGACAGTATGCTCGCACTTAGAATAACTATTTCACAGAAAAAGAAAAAGACAGTCTAGCGGAATTACAGATCTTGCCATCTCTCATAGCAAGCAAACCGGGTCATTCTGTTTTTATCTTGGGGCAGATCTCCTAACAGCTAACAGCAAGAATATCTGCTCCTCCCTGCATCATTCTGTCTTACTTCCTGACTCAGAAATAGCAAACAAAAGTACATCCTTCTGTCCTGTCAATAACAGCAAGTGAGAGAATATGTGACAGGCATTCTGAACAAAAGAAATCAGTATTACAGACACACGGCATAAGAACAATTTTACAAAAGACAAACTGGTCAGAAAACATACATGACAATGAGAAACCTCTGTGCAGATTTTACTGCCTAGGAGACACAGTTCCTCAACAAAAGGGGTACACAGAGAATACTGGGAGCATAGAGAACCCAGGGAATTTGCACCCTATGCAGCCTTCACTGCGCAGGAGACAAACTCATCGCCTATCTTCAGCCCACAATCTGGGGGTTGTCTTTGACTCCTCTCTCTCTTTCTCCACACATATCCATCTGATAGCCAAGACCTGCCGTTTCTTTCTCTATAACATCAGCAAAATCCGCCCTTTCCTTTCTGAACACACTACTAAAACGCTTATCCACTCCTTAATCACCTCCCGTCTTGACTACTGTAACCTACTCCTTACTGGTCTCACTCTGAATCATCTCTCTCCCCTTCAATCTGTTCAACACTCTGCTGCGCGGCTAATCTTCTGCCAGCCTCGTCATGCACATATCACTCCTCTTCTCAAGTCACTTCATTGGCTCCCTATCCGTTTCCGCATCCAGTTCAAACTTCTCCTGCTGACCTATAAATGCATTCATTCTGCCACTCCTCTCTACCTCTCTTCTCTTATCTCTCCTTACAATCCCCCCTGGGAACTCTGCTCTTCTAGCAAACTGCTTCTATCTGTGCCCTTCTCTTCTACTGCTAACTCCAGACTTCGCTCCTTTCACCTTGCTGCGCCTTACGCCTGGAACAAACTACCTGTGTCTGTACGCCAGGCACCTTCTCTAACCCTCTTCAAATCTAGGCTGAAAACTCACCTCTTTGCTGCACATTCAGGGAATGGTAGTGTTTGCGGTTGCGGAACACTGCCTCCCTGTCTCTGGGCGGGACCAGGACAACATGTGTGCAATCAATAGCTCCCATCACATGTGGTATCCCTGCAACCTCTTCAAAGGCCTGGTTCAGGGTCCCCCACTGTTGCCTATTGTTAGGAATTGCAATGTAATTCCTCACCCAGCTGACCATGGCCCGCAGTACCTGGTACAGACAGCGTGAGAAGGTGGGCCGGCTCATCCCACCAACTGCGGCCACAGATGACTGGAAACAACCAGAGGCAAAGAAATGTAGGGCACCCAGGAGCTTGACCAAACCCGGTATGGCATGTGACTGGCCAGTCAGGGGCTCGAGGTCAGGTCTTAGATCCTCATAGAGCTCCCTAGTAGTCCCTGTGCTCAGACGGTAGAGGGAGATGACCTGGTCCTCACGCATGTCCTGGAGCTGGACCTTGGGCCTGTGGAGGCGAGGCTGGCAAGGGGGCACCTCGGCCTGCCTCCTGAACCATGCCATGCCCTGCCCCAGCATGCGGAGCCCCCACAGCTGCAGGTCTGTGTTGCAGTGGGACTGTACCCATGCCATGTGCCACAGCCCCATGGACACCATCTCCCTCTTTAGGCAACCGCAGCTCCAGCTCTATTCTGACATAGCACATGCAGCAATCAATGACAAAGTCGGCCATCATGGACAGCAGATAGAGGAGAGACAGAGGTTTAATATGATGTGGGGAGCGGCAAACAATCAGAAACAACACAACACATCTGTACAAAGCGTTCCGCGCCCACTGTGCGTATCATGGGCTATGAGCGCATAGCACGTGATGCTACGTGCATTGCACATGTGCGTAATATGTCTGTTCATGCATTGCGCATGCGCAGGCTATGTGCATATGCGGCATGCGTGTACCCTGCATGGCACATGCGCTGCACATGTATGAGTGTGCGACATGTGCATGTGCTATGTGGGGTTCCATGCATGCCACGTACACACATGGCTTATGTGCATCATCTCTGTGCGCCCTGTACTGTGCATGTGCCCCATGGGCAGCGGCGTGTGTGGAACCACGCATGACTTGTGCAGATTCGCGTGTTGCATGCACGCAATGCAGGGTTCTGCACATGACGCTGTCTGCGTTACACATGCACAGCACAGGGTGTGCATTGATGGCATGTGCGCAAGTGCAATGCATGCATGCCACATGCGAATGCGCTATGCACGGAACCCCACGTAACACATGTGCATGTAGCTCACTCATACACGTACAGCACATGTGCCATGCAGGGTACCATGCACACTGTGTACGCACGTGGCCTGCACATGTGCAACAAGCAAGCAGACATACTACATGCGTGCGCAACACACGCAGATGCCCCAAGCGCATCGCTGCGCATGCACAACGCAAGCAAGGCTGAGCCACGCCTGAAAATGCATAAATAGGCCTGCGCACGTGGTGCAGGCTGAGGGTGTTGAGTAAGCGAGGTGCAGAGCAGGCGAGGTGCAGATCAGGCAGCGTGAGGAGCAGGCAGCGTGAGGAGCAGACGAGGTGCAGAGCAGGCGAGGTGCAGAGCAGGTGAGGGATAGAGTAGGCGAGGTGTAGAGTAGGTGAGGTGTAGAGTAGGTGAGGAGTGGAGTAGGTGAGTTGCAGAGCAGGCGAGGTGTAGAGTAGATGAGGTGTAGATTAGGTGAGTTGTAGAGTAGGTGAGGAGTGGAGTAGGTGAGGTGCAGTGCAGGCGAGGGGCAGTGTAGGTAAGGGGCAGAGGAGGTGAGAGATGTGTGACAGGCAGGGAGACGACAGTGAGAGCAGGGATATGCAGTCAGAGGAGAAAACAGGAGGGGAGGGCGGGGGTACACCTGGACAGCAGTCCCCAGAGGCGACAGGGATGCATGAGCCTGAGGTGGAGGTGGCAGGGCCATCGGGTGTATCCCGGCCCACGCAGGAGCAGCCTAAGAGGGCACAAGGTGCAAAGTGGAGGCGGAGGAAAGGAAGAGGGCCCTCAAATTCAGCCAGCAGGAGAATCACATCCTGATGGCCAGTGTACTAGAGAACTACGAGGTCCTGAATGGGCATCTGAGCTCACGAACACCACTGAGCACATGGACCCTGGTGTGGGAGGAGGTCCGGGAGGCCGTGGCCCACCCAGGGACCTGGACAGCCTACACAAGAGATTTGATGATATCAAGCGTGGGGTCCGTGCCCACATGACGGCCGAGAGACGGCATGCAATGGGCACTGGTAGGGGTGGACCATTTCACCCTGGCCTGACACCCCTGGAGAAGCAGCTGGCAGAATGTCTCGGCCCAGTCTACCTGCACGGACTGTCCCCAGCGCTGGACACGGCCCATCCACTGGCAGGTAGGTCTGAGATATGCATCCCACGTACAGCTAGCGACCCAGCACATGCAGGGTCAGCCTCAGGGGGGTGTGGGGCCATGTCCTGAGATCAAATGTGGGCCAACATAGGCACAGGAGATCATGGATGCAGCAACAGTTTCCTAATGTGTTTGCCGAAAGCCTCGGAGAGGTACCTGGAGGTGTGTCCCAAACATTCACAGTAAGGGACATAGTATAGCAATGACCAGCCCAATATATGCAGTGTGTAACCTGTGACATCTGGAAAAGCCACCAGGTACAGAGGATAGAGACTGAGAACAGTTGGAAACAGGTCACTGGGCCTGAAGGACATCCATCTGGCCCAGTGAAGGGTATCAAATAACAGGTAATGCACCAAAAAAAACAAGAGAACAAACAAAATCATATAACCTGCACTAAACAAACTCAAATAGTAAAATGTAACACAGCTAACAGAGGACAAAAGCCCTCAGTCAAACTCCCACAAGTACAATCAGAGAGGAGGAGCACGTCATATAACACCACAAAGGTACTTTATCTCAATATATGCCAGAGTGATATCAATGGTCCAAATAACCTCTGTACTGGGGCATGCAAAGTAAGCCAAACCTAGCCCCAACTACTGATAATTAGCAGGGTGAAAGAACACTACCTAGCTCAAAAGGCAGTAGAAACAGTCAGCAGCACGCAGTATAATCTGGCAGCAACAGGCAGCATACAATGAAGCAGGAAAACAAAGCACAAACACCCCCGAAACGGCTGTGAACAGGAGCCACGACACCAGGTGGCTTGCCAATCAGCATCTTCAGGGAGCTCTACATGCAAGACGCTGCATATCAGAACCGCTGAGGCAGATAGGTGCAAGGCTGTGGCCGGTCCATGGTAAAGGCCGCTATCCCACCAGAAACATGCTATCACCATGAGCCGGCCACAGCCTTGCACCTATCTGCTTCAGTGGTACTGAAATGCAGTGTCTTGCATGTAGAGCTTCCTGTAGCAGCTGATTGGCGAAACACCTGGTGTCGGGGCTCCTGTGGACAGCCGTTTGTATGTTTGTGAGCTTTGTTTTCCTGCATCATCGTATGCTGCCTGTTGCTGCTTGTCTTGACTGCTTGCTGCTGCCTGTTTCTACTGCTTTGTCTGGGCCCTTTTGCATGCCCCAGTACAGAGGTATTTTGCAGCCAGTGATGTAATTCTGGGCATATTGCGAGTTAAGGCACTGTTGTGGTGTTATCTGAGGTGCTCAGCCTCTCAGGTTGTATCTGTGGGAGGACGGATGAGGGCCACTTTCCTCTGTTACCAGTGGTACGTAGTACTATCTGATTTGATTTAGTGCAGGTTATATAGTTTGTTTTTTTCCCGTGGTCTGCTTTGGGAGCTTTACCTGTTCATTGATACGTCTCAGACTCCTTGGAGTATATCTGATACTATAGAGCAACCAGTGAGGATATGTCATTGGCCAATGTCTGTTTCCATGTGATGTTACCATGCACCAACCGATGACAGACATCTGAACCTCTCACCCCACACCATCACCACCAGCATACGTGACCCCCAGTCCGCCAGTCACAGTGTACCCCACCATCCGCAGACCACCCCAGTACACACAACACCTGGCCCAATGTGGAGATACCAAACCCTGCACACCGTGGACACCCCCCCACCACGCCATGTCAGATCCCCATCTCCAGCCCCAATGACTCCTCCAACAAATGCAGGTACCCCAACACCAACACCTACCTGTGCAGACATACATCCACCATTGCACACATATGGCTCACACACACTATGACAGGCACCAGGCATGATGCAGGTTCCCACACAACCCCACAGACACATGTAGCTCTGTGCCCACTCCCCAGGTCACACTCACAGGGCACACCTAGTGCTGTGCACAGTAGGCCCGTTACTCGCCACCCCATCCCCCCAAACATACCTGAAAATGTAGGGCAGCACATCCTGTGTCAAGACGTGCTACTCCCCCCGCCCCACTGCCTGGTATAGCCCACTGGATACACATGTGTTGACCACATTGTAAGCGCAGTGGCATCAGTTGCAGGCGGTATACACATTGCTGTTGGTAAGGACGTGACATAGAACTAGACATATGTGCTCAGAACAACCACATATATACTGTGTACCTTGTTCCTACCCCTCCATACGACACCCAAGCCGTGGAGGCAGAGGAAGAGGAGGATGGTGCCAAGCCAGAGGCTGGAGATGTGGCCGAGGTGGCAGATGCCGAGGTTGCTGGCAGCGCCGGTGCAGAGGCCCCAGGGGATGATGTTGTGCAGGAGGAGGAGGGGGCAGCAGATGTCCACCCACCCTCGGGGAGAAGCAGCAGCAGCACAGTGCCCGGGGAGGGGCCAGAGACTGTGGGGATCGGGCCCACACTGACAGCACCAGGACCATCGGGCACAGCACCCACCGTTATGGGGTGGGTGCTGCAGGAGCTGCATGCCCATACCACATCATCACGCGCTGATGCTGAAGGTAGGTAACTGCCCAGATGGTTGCATGTGGTGGTGTGGCACACCACCTCCTAGACACCGCAGTGGGGGCACACACCTGCTCACCGACAGTGGGTCTCCTCACATACATGTGCCCCCATGGTCATGTCTGGGAGGTGTGTCGGTGCACGCCAGGGAAACAACATGTCATCTGCATAGGGGCGGGTGTGGCCAATGTGCACAGATGCCTAGCAGGTCACGGGGCAACACACACGGATAGGCGCTGGGGGTGGGACAGAGTGTGCTCTGAAGCACCGTCAAGCTGGCACCTGGGGATGGAGATGCCCCGCTCCCTTCTAGTGTCCGCATCAGCCCATGTCCAGTCCTGCCCCCCATCACCCCATATCCAGTCCTATCCTACACCCACCATCATCCCATTACCAAACCTAGTGCCCCCAAACATCTCTAGGCCCATCTGTGTCCCTCCATCAGCACATATCCAATCCTAGCCCCCCAACAGCACTTATCTAGTCCTTACCGAGCCCTACTATCAGCCCATGTCATATCCCAGCTCTCCTCCCCCACTCAGCCCATCATCATTCCATGCCCCCCATGAGCCTTCCTCCAGTTCCAGTCCCTCCATGGGTCCATCACGGTCCAGGCCCCACCACAACCCATGACCAAGCCTAGCACCCCCCAATGGCCCATGTCCAGTCTGATCCTGGCCCTGCCAGCAGCCCATATCCTTTCCCAGCTCCCCCTCACCCCCCACAGGCCATTTCCACTCATAGCTCTCTTTCCTCACAAACCATTTCCATGCCAGAACCCCCACCCCAGCAGCTATGTGCATGTCATGCCCCCTCCCACTCTGCCTATTTCCAGTCCTAGGTGCACCATCATCCCATCCCCGGTCCCACCACCCCATGTGCAGTCCTAACACCCCCCCCCCAGCAGCCCAGGGGAAGGTATTACGGGAACAAACATACAAGCTGCTGCAGTGGTGACAACCACAGACTCATGTGTCCTGTGGTGCCCCCCGCCTGCCCAGCAACACCCCCTGACCCACTCTCCCAGCACTGGCTCCCCGAGCCACAAAGGGGGTAACTCCCTTCCGGGGCTCTGTTAGGGCCACCGGGGCTGATGGGACACAGGAAATGCCTGTTTCCCATCAGTGCAGGTGGCCTTAGCTGAGCCGCAGGGGTGAGAGACTCTCCTCACAGCCGTGACTGCCCATGCTGAGGTGGGTTACTCAGGGGCTCTGCTGGGCAGACGGGGGGCCCGGCTGGACACTGACTCTGCCACAGCCACAGCAGCAGTGGCAGCAGATGGTCTGTTTGTGTACTACTTGCTTTCCCTATGGTGTTGGGCAGTATGTTGTTTGGGCGTGGCCCCCTGAAACGCGGGGCACTCTGCAAACAATATTCCTGCTCATGGACGGGCCGGCATGATGTGCTACTGACATATGCAGATTCACCCCCATACGTAGCGGGCCTCCTATGTAGTACATCAGGACACCTGTTGCATGCGTCACGGTGGTAGGTGCAACAGATGTCTCACAGGTCACACCGTGTCTCACCCACAGGCACTCGCCAGGTGCTGCTGGCCATCTATGAGGAGCTACATGGCCAGCGCGTGGAGCTATGTGGCCAACAAGAGGAGCAACGTGCCCAACGGGAGGAGAGGCGGGCCCACATCCGGGTGCTGCGCGGTGTCTGTAGGGACATGCAGGGCCTACATGACAAGATTGGCCGGCTACGTGGGACAGCCGAGGCAATGACATCTGGGATTAGTCAGGTGGCTGCTGCACTGGAGGCCATGGCTGGTTGTGGGCAGCAGCCAGCAGCAGCAGCAGCAGCACCAGCACCAAGGGGTGTGAGGGACGATGGGCGGCACAGATGTGGGCGAGCACGCAGGTTGTGAGTGTGGGAAAGTGGGTGACCATGTCCCCGCAATAAAGGCATCTTCACTTGCTGGTACCTATGTGCACGTGTCCAGTTTTGTGTCTGCGCTCCCATGGTTACCCTGTCCCCCATGTGTTCGCCCTGGTCACATGTGCCTTGCCATGGCATGTTGACCCATTCACATGCCCTCCCCTGTCCCCATCCCATGTCCCTGCGGGTGGGGGGTCTGCACTGCCACCAATCAGCACAGATAGGGTCTGCCATGCCACCTGTGCCATGCACCATGCCATGTGTGCGCTGCTTTACAACATCCTGAGAGTAAACCCTAACTCCCCCTTGTACCTGACATGGAAACTAGTTTGTTGGATCATTTGCCCTGAGAGGATTGACTCCTCTCTCGCAGGATATCCTCCTTTTTATTCTATTTAAGTGAGAGACCCCTCTCTCACATCCACACCAAGGTCTAATTACCATATTAACCTCAGATGCTTGAAACCAAAAGGGATAATCATAGGTACTTAGCTACAGTCAGTAGTGTTCTCTCCTCCAGCGCTTGGAGAAACCCGCTGCACCTCCTCCAAACCACCATCCACTTCTATGAGCTTCACCATCTACCACTCTGAGCTGCTCCTGGATACAGCAGTCCGTCCTGTTTCCTGTTTCATAGATACTACTACTTTTTCTCTTCAGCTTCCTCTTATTTAGAGGCATCTGAGATACGGACAGAACATCTGAGCCACCATGCATGTGTCCACGTCTGCTGGACAGCACAGCACATGGGTATATCCCGGTGGGACCAGGGGATACATACACCTGCGCACATGGCCATCCACCACACCTGATGTGGGGCCCGATCCATGTATGTGAGATATGTCTACCACACATACACACTGGGACATGCTCATACATGTCACGCTAACTGCAACAGTATGTCTGGAAGGAGGACACATGACCATTGTGATGTATATACAAACTATTAACTGTTATTTATTGTAACATATTTTCCCTTTGTACATCTGCCCCCATGTGGCAGTCCCGGGTCACAGGACAGCACAGGGCAGGGGTGGCATGTGGCACTCTGGTGCTCACACACCCTGGGGGCCACCATGAGTGAATGGCTGGGGAGGTGTGGTGCCCATACCGAGTTCACGCTGAATGCTGATCGCCTCAGCCATATGCTCTATGGTGCCTGCCAGCTGCCTGATGGCGAAGTCATGGTCCCGCAGGGACCGCATCACAGTACCCATTGCCACAGATAGGTAGCCCACACATTTGCCACCACACCCACACCATGTGCCTGATGTCTGCATGGTGGCATCTGCATAACCTCTGTCAGTGGCAATGTTTGCTCTTGCCATACCCAGGCAGCCACTATCGCCACACACATGGGGCAGGTGGCAGGGGCCCCCAGTGCCCTGTGATGTCCTGTGACCCCTCCCCACTCTCCTCACCCTCCTCCTCACCCCCTCCTCCCACTGCCTCCCCATCACCCTCACCCTCTCCTCCCTCCCACCCCTCCATATCCTCCGCCCCTCCATGTGCTCTTCAGGCCCTCCGTTCTTGTCCTCCACCTCTGGCCTCTCTACTGTCGCTGGGGGGCTGGTCAGGTGTGGCCCTGGAGCTGATGGCCCCTCGCCAGCATCTGCATCCTCTGTGGGGGAAACCAGACATTACCATGGCGTCATGCATTTGCCACATCCCAGAAACATGGTATGTGGCCCCACAGGCTGCTGTGCCATGGGGACATACTGTTGTGTGATGCAGAGGCTGCAACACTCACCAGCACTTTGGGTCATCATCTCCTGCTGCAGGCGGTTGAGGTAGCGCGGACAGTGCTGGCGCATCTCGTGCCCCTTCTTCCATAGGTCCTCCAAATGGGGTGAAAAGCAATATTTGGGACCATTAGGGAACAGATATCCCTGGCCAACACCTACTGCATATCACACATGGCTGTAGGGAGCAGGGGGCTGCTCCTGCTGTGGCCAGTGGGTCCAATACTAGCTGTTGCCACCGCAGCCTGCATGTGTGCATGTGAGGCTGGGCATGTATAGTGTGCCACCTACGTGACCTGTGGCAGCACCATGGCATGTGTGGAATAGGCATGCTGATCACCAGGGGATGTGATTCCATACTCTCTGTGTAGTCCAGGGCACACCTGGGTATGGGCCAGACCTATGCACATCAACAGGAGCACCTACCATGGCACCAGGATGATTAACAGACCTCTGTAATGAGGTCTGAGGCCTCCTGGAGATAGGGCAGACATGCACACATCAACAGGAGCACCTACCATAACACCAGGATGATTGACAGACCTCTGAAATCAGATCTGAGGCCTCCTGGGGATAGGGCAGATCTGTGCACTGCAACAGGAGCAACTACCATAGCACCAGGATAAATAACAGACCTCTGTAATGAGGTCTGAGGCCTCCTGGGGATAGGGCAGACTTGCACACACCAACAAGAGCAACTACCATAGCACCAGGAAGATTGACAGACCTCTGAAATGAGGTCTGAGGCCTTCTGGGGATAGGGCAGATCTGTACACTGCAACAGGAGCACCTACCATAACACCAAGATAAATAACAGACCTCTGAAATGAGGTCTGAGGCCTCCTGGGGATAGGGAAGATCTGTGCACTGCAACAGGAGCATCTACCATAACACCAAGATGAATAACAGACCTCTGTAATGAGCTCTGAGGCCTCTTGGGGATAGGGCAGACTTGCACACACCAACAAGAGCAACTACCATAGCACCAGGATGATTGACAGACCTCTGTAATGAGGTCTGAGGTCTCCTGAGGATAGGGCAGATCTGTGCACTGCAACAGGAGCACCTACCATAACACCAGGATGAATAACAGACCTCTGTAATCAGGTCTGAGGCCTCCTGGGGGTAAGGCAGATCTCTGCACTGCAACAGGAGCACCTACCATAACACCAGGATGAATAACAGACCTCTGTAATCAGGTCTGAGGCCTCCTGGGGATAGGGCAGATCTGTGCACTGCAACAGGAACAACTACCATAACACCAGGATGATTAACAGACCTCTGAAATGAGGTCTGAGGCCTCCTGTGGATAGGGCAGATCTGTGCACTGCAACAGGAGCACCTACCATAACACCAGGATAAATAACAGACCTCTGTAATGAGGTCTGAGGCCTCCTCGGGATAGGGCAGACCTGCGCACAACAGCATGTGCACCTACAGTGATCACAGGTTAGCTCACAGACTGGTCCTTCTACCATGTTGTGCATGTAGGTTGTGTGTTGATTGCTGGCTATTGTGTTGCACTCCTTCCATTGTGTGACCTGTCCCCATGCACTTACTTTATGTGTGTAGTCAGCGACTCTGTTGAAACGCCTGGTGAGGCGCACCCATGCCCTCCTCACCCTGGTGAGGTTCTGGTGCCTTGATGAGCCAGGGAATAGGTGGCTCTGCCTTGTGCATATCAGCTGTTCCAGGTCCTTGTGGCTAAAGGCTGGCTTTCGCGATCTTCTCTCCATGTTGTCTGCTGTGTACTGCTTGCTGATGCAATTACATGGCGCATGCGCTGTGAGGCGCAGTAATGCGCTACCATGCATGCCAGTTGCAGCGCAGTAATTTGCGGTGGAAATGTTATTTTGTAGTCAATGGCGCTTTACATCACAGCGTGGCAGGCTTTCCGCCGTCTAGGCCTAGGGCGCATCAGGATACGTCCCGCTCTGAGGCACCTTAGGGTACCTGACTAAGGTGAGGGTGTTTTTGGCTGGTTGCAAAGATTTCAGAGATGTGTCAGACTGTTACAGGCCTGGAAAAAACCTGCCTCAGACATGCTTCTTGCTGTTAGACCACTGAGGAGTCAAACTCATGACCTCTACCATAGATGTCATTGTATTAACCAGTGTACTATGTCTCTATGGCTTTTATCACAGCAATGGCTGGCTACAGAAAGACTGCAGGTGACCGCACAAAATGTCTGCTGTGGTTACCAGGATAAGGTAAAGCCAAAGCTAAGGCACTTTAGAGGGCACTTTAGATTAGGGCACTGAGGTGAGGGTTATTTTGGCTGGCAGCACAAATTACAGAGATGTGTCTGACTGTTACAGGCATGAAAAGGACTTGCCTCGTACAGGCTTAATAAAATGAGACCACTGAGGGATTGACCCCATGATCTCTGCCTTGGAAGTTATTGTATTAACCAGTGTACTATGTCTCTATGACTTTTGTCATGGCAATGGCTGGCTACAGAAAGACTGCAGGTGACCACACAAAATGTCTGCAGTGGTTACCAGGATAGGGTAAACCCACCAGTAACCATGATGCAATTCACATGCAGAACAGCAGTCTACATCTGCTCACCAGATGAGGTATGCACCTCTACAGCACCTCAGCTTGGTAGGTGGAACATGACCGTGAGTGTTACTAGCACAGGGTAGCTAAGACCATGCCATTGTGTGGGTCTGTTCTCACCCTGAGGGTGAGGTGGGGCGGCCAGCACCAGGTCCGCAGTACCCAGGTTTCTTGTGATAGGCTTTGCTGCAAGTCTCCATCAGTGCCAGTGTGTGTGACAGGTATTCCTTTCAGACACACCTAGGATAGTCGTGTGTCCATCTGTATTCTCCAGTCACGTCAAGCCCTTGTGGACTATGACGCACCCAGAATAGTGCATATCCAGTGTGGTTGCCATGGTCACTTTTTATAAGAACAGGGGGGGGGGGGTGTGGACTCACATATGGATGATGGATCACCACCTAGCAATGCACTCTCTCTGGGTCGGGGTTGTGGACATGAGCTGAGCCCAACAGACCCACACTCTACATCTTTGCCATGGAGGCAGTTGAGGTACATGATGACAGGCTTTGGATAGTGCAGCCTGTGGGTATGGGTGTTTGTGCCCCTGTTGGCCCATGCTGTAGGGAGTGCACATGTTTATGTTGCATGTGCCATGGGTAAAATGTGGGGATGTGGTCTGCAGGGGCCCCAGCTGGGACTTGAACCTGTAACCTTTTGCCCCAGGACACTGTGGCTGTGTGTACTGCACCATACTGTTGCCACAGAGGGATGTAGGACCCTAGGGATACCATGGCTGTTAGTCAGACAGACCTTGTCTTTTGCACTGCACGCCACCCACCTGAACAGGGCTTGGCCTTGGTCTGCTGTGGGTAGCTGCCACTGCCCCCTCCACCATCAGCACCCCTCCCCCACCATGCTGACATGCCCATATGCTGGTGGTGCTGCTGGTGCACAGTCCCAGGCCATCCCAGGTGCAGGTAGGCGGCTACCTGTGGTGTGGGTTCTGGGGTGGGGGTGCCTACATGGACACCCACGCTTTCCCCCGGCACCACCTGCCAATGTTATGTGACCTTTGGGGTACCTGCTGGGTAATGTCCCCTGGATGGGACACTGTGAGACATGGACTTATGGGCATGTTTGACCCTGGTCAGTTGCTGTCTTGCTGGTTTCCAATTACCGTATTTCTATGTGGCACCTAGGCATCTGCCTAGTCCACCCTGTGCCCCAGGTGCCCCACTGCATGTCCTGCCTGCAGCCCCCATGCCACATTTTCAGCATCGCCATAGTGCCCTTTCATACCTGAGCACTATGCTGCTACTGCACATGTAGCACTACTATCACTGATTTTGGGCTCCCTGCCTATGCTGTACATTGCTGACACTGAAATGGTTTCTCTCTCCTGCAAATATGCATCCAACGCCAGGTTTTCATTCGTGGTAATTTTCGGCACTTCAGATCACAGCGATAATGCCGCAGTAGCGTCTCCCCACCCACTCCCCGCCCATTGACCCCTTCTCTCCGCCTTCTCTCCACTCTCTGCGGGACATAGCGCCGCCGGCGACGTTAACGTGCAGTAACGTTGCATCGGGTGACATTAGCACGCATTAACCTCACTTATCGCGGTTTAATAAACATACCCCTAAGATGTTCGCACCACTGCCGAGTTAAAGGCCAGAAGTGGACAACCAGTTTTAAGGAGGAACACATTTACCTCTTGTCTTACAAATTGAAAAATACAAAAAACTTTGGACTACCAGGATCGCAAAAAGTAATGAATGCATCAGTACTCAGAAATCCGTGGAGTGGAGTATCATACTGGCAGTGCAACTTGTGCCGTACCTGTTATAAAAACTTGTCGCCATTGACAGAGGCTTGTGATTGAACATTAAACCTTAAGCAAGCCATGAAAAAGCTACTATAAAAGTGATTAACAACCTTATACACCAATGTACGGATATAAACAGTGTGTGGGTAAAAATGTTAAAAAACAATAAGACAACATAGTTTAAATGACGAACTGCTATCAATAAAACCATACAATGGAAATGTGGATGAAACCAGGTTTGCAATAAACATTACATTTCACCATGAAAAGAGCGAGCAAAAGCCTTGTGAATCGAACATGCAGTTCTAAGACAGTGAAAGATAAAATGTTAAATATTAGTAAGAACATATAATAAGTATAAAAAATACATGTAAAAAGATGCAATGAGGCTATAGATAAAATCAGAATCAGAAGACTGTTGCTGCAGATCATAAACACCGCTCACCAAGCTACCCTGGGGACATGTATGAAGTACTCAATAAAAAGGAATAAAATCTCAAAGGATAAAATGCTTGGTTAGGCAAAATAAAAAAGGGAGGTAAATCAGTAATTAAAAGGTCAAAAAAGAAGACAATGGAGCACCCGCAAGATGGCATCAGCAACGGACGCCCATTGACACCACTCCGGTGAGCCTCCCGTCTCTTCACATTTCCTTACTCATTTACCTTTGTTTTTTCTTTGGCAAATCTTCTGATGCCACACGCTGGCAAGAAGAGGAAAGCCAAGTCTTCTGCGATGATGACGGGGGAGATTCCCAGAGAAGCATGGTCGGCGGTAACCGGGCCTATGGACTCCTTCGTGTGGCCCGCCGGGAGGAGTCAGGCAGCTCTGGTGTCCCCGCTGAGTGCTGCTGGAGCAGAAGGATGGCCCCTCAGTGCCGAACGGCTGGAGGATTCCCTCAGCCCAAAGCTCAGATTGCCGCCAGTACAGCCGGAAGCTGCAAACTTGCCTGCGACGCTGTGTGCAGACGTGAGTGAGGTAGGGAGCCTGCTGCAGGAATCACAGAAGCACAAATCCGGCTCCGGAGAAGGTCTGCTGGTGCCGGTTTCTCCGGATATGTTTCCTGGCATTCAGGGAGAGAAAGGAGACGGGACCGTTTCAACCTTGCACTCTGTTGGATTCTCCTCTGAGAATGTTGGATAAAGCATCACAGGTTGGTGAGAACATTCAAAAACTCAAGTTGGTAAGACCTGATAATGTTTCTTTTGATAGTTTATGGGAAGCCTTCTCATCTATGCACCTCAATATTTCATCTCAGCTCCAGTCTATATTGCAGCAATTTCAAGTGTTTGAGCAGCAATTAAAACTATATGAATTGGGTCAAACTGAGCTTACTGCCAAAGTGTCCTCTTTTGAGGGTCAACTGGGGCAGCTGCAAGAAGTCTCCCAGGCCTTTGTTAAAGACTCTGGGGTCATGCATAGGAGCAGGGCCGGATTTAGCTATACGCCATGTACGCCATGGCGTAGGGCCCACAGCTGCAAAGGGCCCACAAAAATTGAAGTAGTTAGGCTTTTTTTTTTAATAAAATAAAAAAAAACCTGCTGGCTGCCGCCGCGGGGCCCCCTCTGCTGCCGCGGCAGCATGGACTGACCCGCGGGGGCCCCCTCTGTAAGCTCGGTCCCTCCCTCCGTGCCTCCGTGTCTCCCTCCGTGCAGGCTGTTAGAGACGCGAAGGCAGACTGTCTCCTTCTGCCTTCCCGTCTCTATTAAGCCCGCAGGGCTGATGGGAAATTTCCCATCAGCCCCTGCGGGCTTAACAGAGACGCGACGGAGACAGTCTGCCTTCGCGTCTCTAACAGCCTGCACGGAGGGAGACAGGGAGGCCCGGTGGGAGGGACCGAGCTTACCGAGGGGGCCCCCGCGGGTCAGTCCATGCTGCCGCGGCAGCAGAGGGGGCCCCGCGGCGGCAGCCAGCAGGTTTTTTTTTTTAAAATAAATTTTACTTTAGGCCGGGGGAGGGGGAGGGGGAGGGGGTAGGACTGGTAATTGGGGGGGCTGGGACTGGGGCTGGAAATGGGTTGGGACTGGGACTGGAAATGGGCTGGGACTGGGACTGGAAATGGGTTGGGGGGATTAAGGCTGGAGGTGGGCTGATGAGGAGGACTGGTAATGGGCTGTGGGCTGTTGGGGGGGGGGTTAGAACTGGTAATGGGCTTTGGGGGGGTTAAGACTGGTAATGGGCTGTGGGCTGATGGGGGCTGTCTGGTAATGGGCTATGGGGGGGCTAGGACTGGAAATGGGCTGGGGGGGGGTTAAGACTGGAGGTGGGCTGATGGGGTTAGGACTGGTAATGGGCTGTTGGGGGGGGTTTAGAACTGGTAATGGGTTTTGGGGGGTTTAGACTGGTAATGGGCTGTGGGCTGATGGGGGCTGTCTGGTAATGGGCTATGGGGGGGCTTAGGACTGGAAATGGGCTGGGGGGGTTAAGACTGGAGGTGGGCTGATGGGGTTAGGACTGGTAATGGGCTGTTGGGGGGGGGTTTAGAACTGGTAATGGGTTTTGGGGGGTTTAGACTGGTAATGGGCTGTGGGCTGATGGGGGCTGTCTGGTAATGGGCTATGGGGGGGCTAGGACTGGAAATGGGCTGGGGGGTTAAGACTGGAGGTGGGCTGATGGGGTTAGGACTGATAAAGTGCTGTTGGGGGGGTTTATAAATGGTAATGGGCTTTGTGGGGGGTTAAGACTTGTAATGGGCTGTGGGCTGATGGGGGCTGTCTGGTAATGGGCTATGGGGGGGGGTTAGGACTGGAAATGGGCTGGGGGGGGTTAAGACTGGAGGTGGGCTGATGGGGTTAGGACTGGTAATGGGCTGTGGGCTGATGGGCTGATGGGGGGGGGGGGTTAGGACTGGCAATGGGCTATGGGGGGCTGACTGGAAATGGGTTGATGGGGTTAGGACTGGAAGTGGGCTGATGGGGGGTTAGGACTGGTAATGGGTTATAGGGGGGGCTTAAACTGAAAATGGGGTGATGGGGGGTTAGGACTGGTATTGGGTTGGGGGGTTGCTAGGACTGGAAATGGGCTGATGGGTGGCTAGGACTGGAAATGGGCTGATGCAGGGACTAGAAGGGAATGGATGCTGGGTGAGGCTGGAACTAGAAGGGAGCTGATGTTGGGGGAGGATTAGAATGGGATGGGGCTGGAAGAGTAAAATGGAGAAGGGAAAAATATTTTGTGTGGGAGGGATAAAAAAATCTACAATTGGCCGGGTATTGGGAGAGTAAGTGGGGATTGAGGATGGAGGGGTAAAATTTGACTGGATGAAATAGGAATGAGGAAAGAGCAAAAGGAGAAAGATTAGTATGTTAAAGCAGATGTAGAGAGAGAATGGAAAAAAACTAGAAGAGAGAAGAAAGGACAAATGGACAGCAGACGATGGAGAGTTAGCAGAAGACATGAAGAAACCAGAAGAAAGTGGCTGGAGCAATTGCAGCTGAAAAAAATGCACAAAAGGTAGAAAAATATCTTTATTTTGAATTTATTAATTGGAATATGTCAGCTCTGGTAAATGTGCATCATTAACGTCTGCGCTTTGTTTAGTACAAGAGCAAATTAATGTATAGTTTTATTTCTACAATGTTGTACATTCCAAGTTTGGCTTTTGGGATTCCCAGTTTAATTATTGTCTTCCTGTTTCTAAAATGTGATTACTTGTTTGGTGATGGTCTATGTTCTGCATGTGTAACTGAGCTGAGGTGTTCTGTTTATATAATTCCTATTTGACATTGCCACTTGTTCTCTTTCCCCAGTAGGTCATGTATTGTTGTTCTCTGAAATGTATTGGTTTAATATTTGCAGTGTTGCCTTTTGATTGGTAGAGTATGGTGCTTTGTGAGTCCTGGTAGTGCTGTTAGGATACGGCGGGTTTGCTATGGGTTCTAAATGGGCAGTGTTTGTAGTAGTTCCTAATGTGTCTGGCAGTTGGCACTGGATTATAGTAATGTAGAAATCTTTTAGTCTTTCTTTATCCATACACTCATTAAGAGGCACGTTTACTAAAAGTTAGTATATGGTAACATTATGCAAATATTTATGCAAATGAGGCCCCTTATGCAAATGAGGCCCACACCCCCCTTGGGCCGCCCCTGCTGGGGCCCACAATTTTTGTTGGCATAGGGCCTCACTCAAGGTAAATCCGGCCCTGCATAGGAGGATGGAATTTCTGGAGAATGCCACGAGGAGCCGTAACCTGCGAATATTGAATTTTCCTAAGGTCCCATCGGTGTCTGCCTTGGAACTTTTCAAGAAGTTTCTAGTGACTACTCTTAAGGTTTCAGCCGATTCCGTACCACCTATATCTAAAGCCTTCAATTTACCAACTGCAAAGGCTAGTCCTGTGGGTAAAGATGAGCATCTTTTATTGTCTGGACAGTTTGGATCTATCTACTTTTTTTGGAGCATTCCCCATCTGCTGTTGGGATGACAGCTACATTATTGGTCACCTTTGCTCTTGAGACGGACAGAGATTGGCTATTGAGACTGTTTTTCAGGTCCCCATGTAAGGTGTTTTTGGAGTCTCACCTAAGAATATTTCCTGATGTCTCTAGAGCAACCCAAAAGAGGAGGAGACAATTTCTTATATATCGTTCTGGGGTGCTCCAGTTGGGAGGGTTGTTTTTCTTACACTTTCCATGTAAGTGTCTGGTGAAATTAGCTGGGCACAGTTACCTTTTTCTGAGCCCTCTCAACTGGCTACCTTTATTGCTGCAAAGATATCTGAAGTGCAGGGTCCTGTTCCATCTCTCCCTTAAGGTAGTTCTCCTAATCAGGAGGGTTAAATTGGAATGTATTGAAGGCCCCCCCCTTTGTTTGTTCAATTCCTGTATTTGCTTTGAAACCAATTTATCCTGTATATTGTGACCTATCTTGCCATTATATTGGGGATTTGTGGGTTTATATTTTACTGAATTTGTTTTCCTTGATGGGAAGATTTTCCTATTATTTCATTTGACATGCCCTTTCTGTACAAGTTTTCTTTCTTGTGTATATTGTAAAATTACATAAATAAAAAAAAGGGGGGGGGGCAATGAAAGGCCAAGGATTGGCTAAAAATTTGGCATGGCATCAACATCAATTCAGCATGGCATCAACATCAATTCAGCTTCTGTCATCAATCTGGATGACAGAAGCTGAATTATAACTTTTCAAATCGTCAACATCTTATTATATATCAGTTTAGAAGCTGGATATCTGACAAAAAAAGAACATGACTTTATGATTGTCACTCAACCAATAATTCCAACCATATATACCAAAAATACACAAATCATTAGAAAACCCTCCGGGAAGACCAATTATTTCTGCTATCGGTTCGATTTTTGAACCATTGTCTAAATTCTTGGATGTTTCTTTGAGAACTTTTGTCACACAAACACCCTGAAAGATTCTTCTCATGTTATTCTGATACTAAAAGTTTTTTTGTGTTACCATGATCGACTTAATTCACTTTGGACATTAATTCACTCTATGCAAACAGCCCACGAGAAGCTGCCTTGAAGATTATGTCTGATGTTCTAAGAGAAAGGGCTAGGCCAGTTAGAACCCCTACTTGTTTTTTCATCTAGCTAGCTACCTTGGCTATGACAGAGAATTTCTTGTTTTAGAGATGTTTTTTATAAGCAGATTAAGTGAGTAGCCATGGGTTCCCCTATGGCCCCAGACATTGCTAATCTTTATGTTACTAATTTTGAAAAGAAGTTTTTAATGAAACACCTTTATGATTGTCATATTAAACTGTGGAAGAGGCAATTGATGATGTTTTTATGGTCTGGGAAGGAGAAGGAACAGATTTACAGAGTTTTTTCAACTGGCTTAATTTGTTGGATTTGAACCTTCAATATCAAAGTACCTTTAGTTTGGAGCAAGTCTCGTACTTGGACATTTTAACCAAGAAGGGCCCTAAGGGTTTCATTACCAAGCTGTACCGTAAGCCAACAGATAGGAATGCTCTTTTGTATTTTGACAGTTTCCATAACAGGTCACTTAAGGTGAATTTCCCTACTAGCCATCTCCTCAGGGTTCAAAGAATATGTGCATCAGAACAAGATTTTGAGTGCTGCTGATATGGGTTGATGGTTTCAGCAACGTGGATATCCAAAGGATTGCATTAGATGAGCATACTGGAGGGAAAAAACCCCAGATTGCGCTACTTTACTATGAAGCTCTAACTACCCTAAGAAAGATTGACTTGTCCATGTGCTGACATTCTCTAATTTCTCCAAAGATATTTCTAAGATTTTAAGAAAAGAATGGCACCTTTTGTCTATAGTTCCCTCACTGTCTTCACGCAGGCTCATCATAGCACATAAGAAGAATCGTAGTTTGGCAAATACTTTGGTCCCATCGGCCTTTCCAAAACCAAGAGGCATGTTTACTAAACTGCGTTAGTGTGATTCGCGTTAGGATCCGCGGTACAGGCAGACATCCCAAATAAGGACATGGGCGGTACATCGTTACCGATAACGCGCGTTACCAGGTGCCATAGCCTAACGAGCGTTAAAAAACATTGTGTAGAGCGCCACGCAACGCATGCCCATAAGGCGTCTGATAAGGTGTCTGCATGGTGTCTAGAACTGTAGCACAATGGTTAATACACTGACTAATGGTGCAGGGAATGTAAGTTCAATCCCTCTCTGGGTCTAATGAGAAAAGCTGGCTGAGACATCACCTTTTACTCAAAATCAGTGCTGTTTGAAGCATTTTGTTTGTTAATTTTAATTAGTGCTGCCAGCAAACACACCCTCACAGGGCCGTAACCTAAGGTGCCGCATAAGGCACCCTATAAGGCACCCCAGAGGGCACATTATAAAGTGCACTGTCCGCCAAGGCACCCTAGAATGTCCCCTATGGGGCACCCCACAGGGCGCAGTGTAGGGTCCCGCATTGGGCACTGTATAGGGCGTCTGATGAGGCACCGTAAGGAGACAGCACTGTGAGGGTTTGTTGCTGGCAGCACCAATTTATATTAAAAAAAGAAAATGCCTCAGACAGCCCTACAAAATAATCCCACTGTGGGATCAAACCCATGACCCCTGGCTCCACAGACAGTGAAGTAACTAGTGGGCCACATCGCTAGTGCTACTAACAAAACCCTGGCTGGCTGCTGAAGGACGTCAGGTCACCACGCAAACTGTCTGCTGTGGTGGCCAGGGTTGGATTGGACCAGCCACACCCATGATGCACAGCACATGCAAATCAGCAGTCTACAGATGGTCACATGTTGCGGTATGCACCCCCCCAGCACCTCGGCCTGGTGGGGTGTCCTGACCATGTGCAACCCCACAGCATCTCAGCCTGGTGGGGGTACTAACCATGTGTGTTACTGCCACAAAGTGGCTACCGTCCATCACAGTGGACGGGTCCTGTGTTCACCCTGAGGGTGAGGTGGGGTGCCCAACACCATTTCCGCAGCACCTGGCCTTACTGAGATAGGCTATCCTGCAGGTCCCTATCAGTGCCAATGTGTGATAGGTAGTCCTTGCAAACACCCCTAGGATATGCCTGTGCCCATCTGTATTTCACATCTAGCCCTTGTGGACTATGATGCACCCAGAAAAGTGTATACCCTGTGTGGGTGCCATGGTCACATGATTTAAGTGAAAGGGGGGGATATTTGGACCCACAGGCGGATTACATACCACCACCCAACCCACCCTCTGGGGCTCAGGGTGGGGGACAGAATCTCCCACCAACATATCCACATTCTACCCCTGCAATGGTGGCAGTAAAGAGGACCATCATTCCAGTCCTGCTGGGGAGCAGACACCCTACAAGGCAGGCAATGCAGAGCTGTACACATCCATAAAGCAATAGCAGACAGAAAGTAGGCCTGGAAATGCACAGCTGCCCCCCACCACCACTATCCGACATGCTCCAGCAGCAAGCCTCCAGCTGCTGCACCCTGCAAGGTGTTCCAGAAAGACACATACTAGCGGCAGGCAGTCTGCTAGCTAGTCTACAGTGCACGGGCCTGGAGGAAATGCACGTACCCAAAACTAGGATGGCAGCATACACACCAAACAGATAAGTCAGCAATTGGGCCCCAAAAGAGAACCCATAAATATCACAGGGGGATAGCACTATGGGGGAACCTAGCCATGCCGTGGTCACTACTCAGTCAGGGTGAGAGTGACCTCCCAGCAGAACATGCTGTGGCCACCCTGTCCGTGCAGGTGGTAGCTGGCCACTACAATGTCCGAGCCATTGCCCTATGCTATGTACAGATGGATCCAGGCCAGGCCATCCTATCCTGGCTATTCCCACAGTACCTTGCTCCTCATTATGCACATTGGCAGGCCAATACTGGCAACAGTGCTAGCAGTGTGGGCTTTGGAAGGTGTTTGCAGCCACCACACACTGGATAGACAGACACACACTCCCCACACCTATGCCAGCATTGTGCAACTATAGAGGTGTTTGGCAGCCCTGGCCACCACACCAGTCCTGGGCAGAGTTCAGGCATGGCTATGGTAAGCAATACTGTTAGTGTTTACCACCCTGGGGAGTGACCCCGTCAGACACCAGACCAGAAGCACACTCCACAGACATCAGAAAGGTTGCTATGATGCAGCTAAATCTGCAAATTGTGCTTAACTTAGGAAGTGCTATCTGACAGTAATCATAGCAACCTCTTGATAGCTGTGTACCGTATTCCCAGGTTTAGGGTGGCATTGCTAAGGTATGCAAGTGCTAGTATTGGGAGATGCACGCAGGGCCCAATGTCCTGCCTCTCCAGGAGGCATTGGCTAATGGAGCCTGTGGGTGCGGGTGTGTCTGCCCCTGTTGGCTGCTGCTTTACGGCAGAGGTACCCAACTCCAGTCCTGGTGTGCCAAACACTGTTCGGGTTTTCATGCTGTCCCTCATGAATATGCATGAGATACATCTGCATACCATGGGGGCGGCGCATAGAAATGCAGCACAGGCATTTTTATTAGAGGCAGCATGGAACCTGAATGGTGTTTGGCCCTCCAGGACTGCATTTGGGAGACCCTGCTCTAGGTAATGCACATGTTTATGGTGTCTGTGCTCTGTAGGGTAAAATGTAGGTGTTTTGGGCATGTTTATGTCATCTGCAATAAAGGTTCTGTCTGTATTAGCATGTTTTAGTAGTGGGAAAAATATGGGGACTGGGTTGGCAGGAACCACAGCTGGGACTTGAACCTGTGACCTTCTGCATCTGAATATACTGGTTTTGTGCACTGCACCACCATGTTATCACAGAGTCAGTGCATTCCCTGGTGATACCATGACTGTTCATCAGACAGGGCCTGTCTGTTGCATTGCATGGCACCCACCTACACAGGGCTAGGCCACGGTCTGCTCTGGGCAGCTGCCACTGCCCCCTCCATCACCAGTAACCCTCTGCCACCATGCTGACATTCCCTTATGCTGGTGGTGCTGGTGGAGCGCAGTCTCAGGCCATCCAGTGTGCGGGTAGGTGGATGCCTATGGTGCGGGTTCTGGGGTAGGGGTGTCGGCATAGGTGTCCATGCTTCCCCCCAGCACCGCCTGCCACTGTTCTGTGCCTTTGGGGATACCTGTTGGGTACTATCCCCTGTGACACTGTGGGAAACAGTCGTGCCCATGCTGGGCCTTCAGCAGTTGCTGTCTGGCTGCTCTGCTGTTTCAGCATTCATATGGGCCACCTAGGCATCACCCTAGTCCGCACTGTGGCCCAGCTGCACCACAGCATGTGCCGCCTGCGGCCCTCTGTATCCCTTTTTCCGGCATCTGTCCAGTTGCCATTCCGACATGCCCGCCCTGCTGTTGCCGCACATGTGCACGCCATAGGACACCTGTCCGATGGAGAGGAAAACCCTGCACAGCGCAATTTCACTGTGGGCTCATTCACCTTGTATGGGGACGGAGCATAGACCCTTCCACGATTTATATCTTTTCTATGGAGCTTTCTCAGGGGGGGGGGGGTTGATATTTCCCATTAATACCACTATTGTCCAGCTTGGTTATGTTTTTTTTCCAGTTTGTTGAGGTCATTTTCAATGTTTATGTGCCCTTTTGTTCTGTGCACATGTATCACACTTATCACATTCTTTAGGTTTTCCTGCCTAGGCTGTACATTGCTGACACCGAAATGGTTTCTCTCCCCTGAAATGTGCATTTAACGGCAGGTTTTCAGTTGCGTTAGGATTCAGCTCTTCAGATCAGCGCGTTAGTGTGAAAGGAGCCTCTCCCCGCCCACACTCCGCCCATTTACCCCTTCTCTCCGCCCTCTCTCCACCTTCTGCGATCGTTAACGTTACATAACGCGCGTTATGTACCATTACCGCAGTTTGTAAACATCCCCCCAAGAGTCCTGCCGATGATAACAGGACATTTCCATTGTGGAAGGTGTTCGGTTTGTGCACATTCTCTCACTATGAAAGATTTATTCATTCACTCTAGGTTCGGCCTAAAGATTTTCTTGGAAGATTTTTCGAATTGCGAGTCCCATGTGCCCTTGTAAATTATTATATGTAGGCAAGACTAAACGTGTACGTACATGCATTATAGAATACAAGAGCTGCCTGAGGAGGAAGATCATGGATAAGCCCTTGGTAGCCCATTGGTTTGATTTACAGCTCCTGTTTTCCGACATACTAAGGTCCAATATCACATTTTCTAGAAGTTGTTTCACTCAGTTTTGGTTGTCTTCAGAACGAGTTCTGCTCCAATTCTCTCTTGCTATTTTTGGTTCTCTGAATTATTCCCTATGGGCCCGATTCTCTCCTGGATGTAGATCCCCTCTGTGTACCCGAGCTGAACCAGACGCACAGAGGAGATTACGATTCTGAATCGCGAATAGTCCTGCATGTGCAGGCTGGGACAGCGATTCTGTCTGACCTGCACGTTCAATACTGCACCTGGCTAACTCAGTCAGGGCTTTAAATGGAGCTGAAGTGCCATGGTGTCCTGTTGCCATGGCACCGCGGCTCCATGTAAAAGCCATGATGCCAGCCGCCAAGAACAAGAGTTCATTTCTTGCAGCCCAACCCCTGATCTGGCTTCCCCTGCCCCATCTGTGCCCTGGGCCTTCCAGAACGAAATGTCCAGGGAAGTTATTCCACCTCAGAGATGGAATAACTTCCTCTGACATTTTGCCAGCCCCGGACATACAGGGCCGACATTAGAATTGGCCCGGTATGTCCAGGGCCAGCGACCACCCACTGCCCACCCACTCTCTGCCCCTGTGCTGCCCATTCCCCACCCCCTTCTATCTTCCCCTATATTCCCTCCTCTCTCTCCGACACCACCAGTCATCACAGTGGTATGTGTTTCATTTAGGCATATTTGCTTAATGTAACACCATAGAACATACGGTGTGTATTGCTTATCTGAGTTTGGCTTCTTGTTCTTATTCACGTTTGCATGAAGAAAAACTTCACTATGGTTGCAACTATCACATACCTGATCCTATATATTTTAATTATCTTTTAGCTTTTTAGCACTCATTTACTTATTATTTGTTTTCTGTAACTTACATTTGGTCATTATTACTTGTATGGAATGCCTTTTACCATTGTATATTCATATGTGTATTATTGTATTTTATAATTTTAATTATTATCTTTTATTTTGTGGCTTTTATCCTCTGAGGAAGGCAAAAGCTGAAATGTGTTGGGGTTTGTTGATAATAAAGCTGTCTGATATACAAAACTGTTGGTTCACCTCACTTTTGTTGTGCTGCTCCCCTCCCCTATTATGCAGCATTTGTCCTCCTGTCCCCCCCTGTTGTCCAGCATTTGTCCTCCTGCCCTCCCACCATTGTCCAGCATCTGCCATCCACCTCCATCTCTCTTCCTGCGCTGCTGCAGATGCCTCTCTGAATTTCAGCAGCAGGAAAACAAAAGTGTGAGCTCTTGTGAGTACCTGCTGATTCGGCCTCCATCTGACATGAAAAGCATCATCAGAGAGGGCGGGACCCATCAGGGTCTTACAAGTATCCAGAGTTGCAAGAGCCGCGCATTTGTTTTCAAATTTGACAGTTCATCACCGCTGCTTGTCCTTGGATCTGGGGCAGTGGCAGAATCACCCCCCCCCCTCCCACACACCCCTACTGCCCCTTCTGCCGCTGATCCAAGGAGCAGCGATGAGCCATCACCTTTGAAAGCAAAAGCGCGGGATCTCGTGCTTCCGGCATGCTTGTAAGGCCCTGATGGGTCCTGCCGCCTCTGATGATGCTTTTCGCATCAGAGGGGTATGAGACTCATCAGGGCATTGAAAGCATGCCGGTGCTGCACGAGCCCACACTTTTGCTTTCCTTGTTTTTTATTTTCCTCCAAGCTGATAGCTCGCTGCTGTAATCTTCTGAATATGTAATCTCTGGTCTAGTCTCCGCTTGGTCCTGGGTTCATTTCACTTCACAGACGCAGGAGGGTATTGTAATAAGACAAGCAAACAGGTGTGGCTTGGAGAAAGGTTTTTATGTAAAAATAGGCTTAATACATAGGTATTGAACAGAGGTATATAGTGATTGTTACAGAGCTGTTTCAGTGTGCATCACTGAAGCTCTGTGTGTGCATGTGTGAAGTGTGAGAGAGATAGAGGCCAGAACCTGTGGGTCAGGGCCGCATGGTAGGCCAGAACATGTGGGTAGAGAGAGAGAGAGGGGGAGGGGTGAAGGGAGTTGAGTATCAGAGCCTCATGGTAGTGTCCAAACCTGTCCGATGAAGGAGGGAGAGAGAGAGAGACAGGAAGTGTGTCTGTCCTTTATAGTGCCTCTCCAGCAGTTCCCCTTGAGGTCTGCTATTGTCTTTGGCCACTCCCTTTAAGGTCTACCCATCTTGATTTAGCAAGGAGGGGCTGCAGCCAGGTCCTAGAGACTGACGTCACCCAGGGGTCAGAGTTTAGACTGAATTAAACAGAGTCCATAGCTGCATGAAATGTATGCTGACATCTCCCACACCTTTTTTATTTTTATTTATTATTTGTGCCTGGAATTGGTGGAAGCAAACCTGTGGTACCTGTCCCAGCTGCCATTACCTGATAGTAGGCAGCTCGTCGAATACCTCCTGTATTAAATACCTTGCTATGTCTAGCAGGTCCCCTGTCCTGCACAGTACTGTCTCTAGTACTGTCTCTAGTGTTCTAGAGATAAACAGGTCTCCTTATGAGTCCAAACCTCGTGTCTTAGGTTGAGCAGCCACTACTGGGGGGGGGAACCCAATATGCCACTTACATACCCGTCTTAGAGAGAGTGAACAGTGCATAAGGTCTGCAGGAATTTTTAAGGAGGCTAAAACCAAACGGTACCAGGATGCTATGAGTGAGGATAGGAAGCAATACTAGACTGCAGCTGACTCTGGTATTCAGTGTAATAGGAAATACCGAATTAGCCAAATTAGCAGGCCAAGTTAGCCTGGATGTAGGGGTGGATGCTGGAGAGGTTCAGTGTAACTACCTTAAAATGTTGTTGTTCTGTATGACATGCGCTGCAAGGAAATGTACATTTTTTTTTTTCATCTTACAGCACAAGAAAATTACAATAATGCATAGCAATATTTGTACAGCAGTTAAAATAATAATAGGGTGAATAAGAACATTAAAGACATGATCAGCAGTAGGTGAGTAACCAAATAACAATTCCCACACAGACACATGAGCATCTTGTAGCAAGTGTCCAACAATTTGTTGAATGTGTCCATTCTCATAGGCGATGGTGTGATTCACTTCAGTGGATGTTGTTTTAAGGTGATCAATATAGGCATGGAGTTCTGTAAAGTTGAGCAGTTTATGTAGTGTCTCTTCTCCCATGCCAAGTGGTAATGGATGCACAGCATATGAGATAAAGTCTGGAATGTCCATAGAGTCATTGGTAACCAGCGGTGTGGAATAAGTTGTCCCATTAATGGTGAGGGAGACCAGTGGTGTATGACTGCACCAGGTATTGTTTGGTAAATAGTTTGAACTGTACAACAAAGTGTTCTTGGGAAGGCGAATGTCATGCATTCTGGGAGCAATCGAAAAATAAACTTTCTGGGGAAAGAACAGATGAAAACAAAAGTGTCCAGCTCCAAGGTAGTCAGGGGATATGAGAGCTTAACAGTCAGGGAGCAAGAGGAAGAATTGTTCCAGCAGGAGGTGTCAGCCTCTTTAAACTGGTGAGGTTGACACTTGAACTGAAATGTAGTCTGCTCACACAAACTGGGGTCCATCGGCTTGAATGAAGTCCAGGTGTCGTCCAGTGGCTGCACCCATGTGAGATGGTCCACAGGATACATAAGCATATTATCAAACTGCACCCCAATATTAACAACAGGATAAATAACTGTGTTGTCCTGACCATGGGATCAAAGTACAGATAGAGCAGCCTTGTGGTGAACAAATGGGAACACTAACTGTCCACCAATCAAGGTGAGCTATAGCAAATTCAGGTATTTTGGTACTAGCCATATGAGTGAGAGATGGTGGCCAGTGTCCTAACTTAGCAGTGATCAGAATTTCCTTTAGTATAGTAATAAGCTCGATCTGTACTTGATCACAGGCAAGAGCCCAGGAAATATTCTTTCCCAATCTATATTCTGCATGTGCTATGGTAACAATTTTCTGTTCTATAATGGGAGATATAAGAGCAAAGGTATCTACAACTACATTGGACAGTTTAGAGGAAGCTTCATTAATAATATGTTGTGAGGTAAAACCATCAGCAGCATGCTGAGCAGTGGATCCCATTTTATTACGGAGCACCTCTATATCAATTACATTAAGGGCACCCAGTGCAGTCCCTGTGCCACCTAAAATTGTATCAATTAATTCACGCTTGTGTCGAAATTGCTTAACTCTGGGTGTTACTGACTGCATATCAAACCAAGTATTGAGCATTTGTATGTGGTTGGCAACAAACTGAGAGCAATTTGGATATTTGTGAGTAACTAGAAACAATTTGGGAAATAGATGCCAAGTAAGAAAATGGTATTCCACATCATATAAAACATCGTGTGGTGCATCATATTTAATCTGAAAGGGATGTCCTTCCTGAAATGGGTGGATATCAGAAAGGTAGAGTACAGGAGGAGCAGAAGTAGTGGGAGGGTTGGGATGAGGGGTGGTAGGTAAACAAGATACATCCAAAAGGAATGAAGTCTCAGTGATGTGCTGTTGATCACTCAAAACCCATGTATAAGTTATTTTCCAGGTACCTCTGTCCTGACAGGAAATATTGTACAAAATCAAAGCAGGAGGACCTAGAAAGTAACGTTCTGGGCGTGCCCTCAATTCTTGTGTCCTTTCCAGAGAAGTGGAAACTGGTGGCTCCCACTGTACTTGAGTGATGTTTAATGAATAGAACACTGGCTTGTCCTGTACTGAACAGAAACTCAGGATGACCAGATCCTTTCCTTCCGGGAACGGTGGGGGTATTTCTTGATAACGATATACCCCACTTGTGGAGTTAGCCCAGCCAATCGTGCATATTCGGATGATAGTTCCTGTAATGAGACTTGAGTAGAAGAGAGCAGATACAAGAACAACAGCAAACCGAGACATAATAAAAGCTAACTTGTTTCACTCTACTAGGGAGTAAACTAATACTGCCCACTTATACTATGTAACAACAAAACAAACAAACAAAATTAATAATTTCTACTACTTATTTACATAACTAACTACTTATTTACATAACTATTAAACACATGTACAGCAGGAGTAACTAGTTACCGTCCTTAAGCGACTTTTGTTCAGAAAGCAGCTGTCCGTGCTGTCTTCAGGTGGTATCTGAAAACAAAGACTGATAAAGCACATATTACCCATATGGTTTTAACTGGGTGATGTGTTTCCAGTACTGCTGGTTGTCAGGCATTAGGATCTGGTATAGGCTTGGGCCTAAGGTATCAGTAACTAAGTACGGTCCCTCCCACTTTGCAGTTCCAAAGGGGAGGTTTGGTCTAGGTCTCAGAATCATCACTTTACTCCCAACCTTGAGGGGCCTTAAATCAGAACCTTTTGCATGTACCTCCTGCAAATAATCTCTAGCTTTTTCTGTGTTAGCTAGCACAGAGGTCTGAATTTCTTTTAGATGTTCTTGCAGGGATTTCATCCACTCATTGGTGAGAATTATGGTCTGGTCCTCTGGAAGAAAAGGACTCAGCATATTTTCCCACCGTTGCATTGGCCTTCCCATTAAGGCTTCATAGGGTGCAAAACCTGTGGATTTACAGACATTAGCTCTGATACGCATAAGGACTAAAGGGAGCACCAGATCCCAATTTTTCCCGGTCAGATTAAGCATAGGGCTGAGGTGGGCCTTAATTGTTTGATTCATCCTTTCTACCTGCCCTGCTGCCTGTGGATGGTACGGAATGTGGAGTTGTTGTTCTATGCCTAGAAAATCAAACAATTCCTTGATCACATGAGAAACAAATGCAGGACCATTATCAGAATCAATTGTTTTAGGAATGCCCCAGCGTGTAAAAAATTGCATAGTTAGGACTTCTGCAGTGGTTCTAGCAGTTTGATCTGGGACAGGGAATGCTTCTACCCAATGAGAAAAGGAATCAACAACAGTCAGTAAAAATCTATTCTTCCTAGCAGTCAATGGGAGAGGGCCCACATGATCTATTTGCAATCTCTCAAATGGGCCACGAGGAGGTGCTCTCATTAACTGTCCCCTTCTCTTTTTCGGTTGTCTCCCAAATGAAGCACAGATTACACAGGAGGAAACATGATCCTGTATATCATGTTTCATTTCTGGCCACCATACCAACCTATTGAGGATAGTCTGCATTTCTTCTGCCTTAGGGTGTCCCATAGGACCTGCACCATGAACCCAATGCATCCATTCTTTACCTCGAGCTCTAGGGATAGCTATAACCAAGCCTTCCTCTCTTTTTGCACATAGAATGTCTTTCTCTATAGCTAGTGTGAGAAAGGGTGTGTGCTGATATAGGTTATCTGGGGCATCCTGCACAAGCTTCCTTAAATTGGAAAGCTCAGGGTCCTTTGTCTGCAGTGCTACGAAGTAATCTGGTGGTATTATCTGATCGTAATCTGTGGAACGTGTAGCAATAGCAACCATGCGTGTCTGCTCATACCAGGGCCATATGAGGCCTACATGGCATGCTTCCTTGGCTAGTGAGTCTGCTAATGTGTTCCCTTTCACTAAAGGGCCTTTCTTCCTATGTGCCTTTACTTTAACTAAATGTACTCTCTGAAACTTCTCACTCAGTTCTTGTGCCATAGTCCACAGTGATGAATTTTTCACTGTGGACCCATCTGTAGATTTAAATTCATTTGCCAGCCACCAGGGTAACAGGGCAATGGCACTTTTAAAGACATAATCAGAATCTAAAATGATTTGTATCTCTGGGTGTGAATCCTGATATTGTTGCATACAAGCTACAAAAGCAGCCAGCTCACAGTACTGTGCTGACGCTGACCCACAGGAATACTGTCTTTGCAGTACCACTTGGTTATTTGGGTCCAATTGTACAATTGCAAAACCTGCTAGTCGCCTGCCTCCTTCACATTGGCTACTACCATCAATATATACTGTAGGAAGGAAATGTAAAATTTTCTCTGTTTTAGACATATCTAATGGGTTTTGGAGTCTGCCACTGGCCCTTGAATGCCAGTACAAAACAGCCTTTCAGTGGCTGAATAAACAATATGCATGGACTGTGCTTCCACAGGGATATAAGGATTCCCCCTCAATATTTCATAAATACATGCAGGAAGCCCTATCACTATTGTCTTGCAGAGATAATATAATTCAGTATGTAGATGACATTCTGATTCAGTCTGAGAATGAAGCCGTACACTGGAATCACATAAGAGAAGTTTTAAAAGCCCTCTTACAAGCTGGTCTTAAAGTCAATCCTGCCAAAGCTCAACTGTGCAAATCACAGGTTTCCTTTTTAGGGGTTACTATTGGCCAGGATGGTAAATCTGTAGATTCTCAGAGGATAGAGCTGATACAGAAACTTCCACTTCCTACAGATCAGAAATCACTCCAGTCATTTCTAGGGCTCACTGGTTTCTGTCGTGACTTCATGCACAATTATGCTGAAGTGGCAGCTCCACTTTACTCCCTGCTAAAAAGTAAAAGTTATGTCTGGGAGGAAGAACATACCGAAGCTATAACTAAATTAAAACACATTCTGACTTCTGCTCCTGTTCTTGCACACCCAGATCACACACAACATTTTTTCCTGTACCCTGTAGTTGGAGAGAACAGTATAGGGGCAGCTCTAACACAACGCTTAGGAGGAGTAGATCGCCCTATCGCTTTCGGTTCCAGAGTCCTCACTTCTCCTGAACTCAAAATGGGAAACTGTGAAAAACATGTACTGGCTTCCTATGCTGCTATGCAGAAATTCACATACATCATTGGTGCTCAAACCACATACATATGCAGCCATCACACCCCCCTCAAATTCATTGTAGAAGGAAAGTTAGCATGTAGCAAGATTAGGACTGAGAGAATAGTCCAGTGGACTCTCATGCTGCAAGCACAGAATGTAAAGTTTGAATTGTTGAAAGAACCTAACGTGCAAGTGGCTGGAATCTTGTTGGAGGGGCAACCTCATGACTGTCAGTCCTCACCCAGTGCCCCTAATCACATGATCTTTAGGGAACTAGGACTAGACAAAATTTCACCTTTCCTTCCTACAGTATATATTGATGGTAGTAGCCAATGTGAAGGAGGCAGGCGACTAGCAGGTTTTGCAATTGTACAATTGGACCCAAATAACCAAGTGGTACTGCAAAGACAGTATATGTAATCTTCTGAATATGTAATCTCTGGTCTAGTCTCCGCTTGGTCCTGGGTTCATTTCACTTCACAGACGCAGGAGGGTATTGTAATAAGACAAGCAAACAGGTGTGGCTTGGAGAAAGGTTTTTATGTAAAAATAGGCTTAATACATAGGTATTGAACAGAGGTATATAGTGATTGTTACAGAGCTGTTTCAGTGTGCATCACTGAATCTGTGTGTGTGCATGTGTGAAGTGTGAGAGAGATAGAGGCCAGAACCTGTGGGTCAGGGCCGCATGGTAGGCCAGAACATGTGGGTAGAGAGAGAGAGAGGGGGAGGGGTGAAGGGAGTTGAGTATCAGAGCCTCATGGTAGTGTCCAAACCTGTCCGATGAAGGAGGGAGAGAGAGAGACAGGAAGTGTGTCTGTCCTTTATAGTGCCTCTCCAGCAGTTCCCCTTGAGGTCTGCTATTGTCTTTGGCCACTCCCTTTAAGGTCTACCCATCTTGATTTAGCAAGGAGGGGCTGCAGCCAGGTCCTAGAGACTGACGTCACCCAGGGGTCAGAGTTTAGACTGAATTAAACAGAGTCCATAGCTGCATGAAATGTATGCTGACAGCTGCCACTGCTCCAGTGTCCTTGGATCTGGGGCAGCGGCGGGTTGGGGGGTGGTGGGAGGTTGATTCTGCCACTGTCAGGAGAAGCGGAGGTGGCAGCAAAAGCAGCTGGTCCACTTGGAATTTTTTTTTTTTTTTTACAATAGAAGGCAGAGTGAGATGATGGCCACTTGGCTGTTTTGGAGGCATTTTATGCCGCTCCCAAAACTTTGCTGCCTCACTCTGCCTCATTATAGAGCTGCCTCTGGGACAAGAATACTTAAAATGTCACAAACCTGCAAGGCAACAGCAAGTTGCAATACTTACAATGAATGCCAGTCCAGATAAAGGAACCGGGCTTTGTATTATATACACTGTTTATCAAAAACAGGTTCAGTAAATAATGACATTCAGGCTTGGTTTACAGGTCATGGAATAAGCAGATTTAACAAGTGAAACATTCAGGACTAGCCTCAGAAGATGCACTTGTCAGAGAGATTTAAAACTGAGGTCATGGATACTCCAGTTTTTACCAAAAAGATCAAGTCACCCTCAGATCATGCTATTTTAACTTATTGTATTTTAATGTTTGATGATTATAAATTACTTTGAATGGCCCTTGGCAGCTGAGAAAATAGTCTGTAAGTATTTTAAATAAATAAACACTGAAGTGTTTTCAGAGATCTCTTTTACATGGTCTCTTGATCAATTCCTTTGCTTCAGGGGTATGGTCGCCTTGGCACATTTGCTAGGAGTGGGTCAGCTAGGACAACCCAAGATACTTGGATTTTGCAAACAGGAGGAAATAACAAGGTTCATATATTCAGCTACCACCGCTGTATCTAAATTGGATATTCAGTGCCAGAACTTATGCAGTGCCCCTGCGTTGAATATTCGGTTTTGCTGGACAGTGTCGTTGCTTTAATGAAAAGCGGTTAAAGTTAGGACAGTCATTGACCAGTCCTGATTTTAACTAATTCAGTTATCCGGTTTTAATCAGGCATCCTTTCTGTATTCTGCTAACTGGCCAAAATGCTTTGAATATACTCCCAAACATGTTTAATAAGAACGTTTTTCCTAATAGGAACTTTAGAAAGAAGAAACAGTTTTCTTGTGTATTCATCCGTGATTCAGGGAGTAGAATACTGCTGGTCTACCAAACTGGGCCCCCTGCTCTAGGCCTGATGATATCTGACACTTACAGAAGAGGAGAAATAGATAAGAGTTGAGGCAAGACCCAGGATACCTGGCAACGGTGTTCAGAATTCTCAAGTGTGCCTCACAAACCATGGGGTATTTTTACTAAACTGCGGTAACGTCGCAGCGGTTACGTTAATGCGCACTAGGTAACGTTAACTACGCATTAGCGTTCCCGGCCGTGTTAAACACCAGAGGGTGGAGAGAGGGTGGAGAGAAGGGGTCAATGGGCAGGGAGTGGGTGGGGAGAGGCTACCACGACACCAACACAGGGAACTGAAGGGCTGGAAACTACCACGAGTGAAAACCTGACGTTAGATGCACATTTGCAGGAGAGAGAAACCATTTCAGTGTCAGCAATATACATCCTAGGCAGGGAGCCCGAGAAAGGTGATAGTAGTGCTCCATCTGCAGCAACAGTATAATGGCAAAGTATAAAAAGCCATTATGGTGATGGTGCAAATGGGGCATAGGGGGACTGCAGGGTGCGGGGTCTGGGGTGGCGAGGCATACATGGACATCCACACATCCCCCCCATCACTGCCTACCAATGTTATGTCCCTTCCACATGGGGGAGTGATGGCTGGGGGGATGTCAGGCTGGTGCTCTAGCAACTATTGGCTAGGGTGGACTGGGTAGATGTAGGTGGAGTGTGTTGTTACTGACGACTGTGGACAGGCTAGGGTATGCACCTCAGGTATGGTGTATCCAGTTTGGCCTACTGGGTGTATATATGTTTCCGACAACGTATGGGCACACCCTGCAATGCCTTACTAGGTGGGTGCCATGCACTGCAACAGACAGGCCCTGCCGGACGAACAGTCATGGTATCACCAGGGAATGTGCTGTCTCTGTGGCAACACGGTGGTGCAGTGCACACAACCAGTGTGTTCAGAAGCAGAAGATCACAGGTTCAAGTCCCACCTGTGGTTCCTGCCAACCCAGTCCCCTTATTTTACCCACTACTAAAACGTGCTCATACAGACAGAACCTTTATTGCAGATGATGTAAACATGCCCAAAACACCTACATTTTACCCTAAAGAGCAAAGACACCATAAACAGGCGCATTACTTAGAGCAGTCTCCCAAATGCAGTCCTGGATGGCCAAACACCATTCAGGTTCCATGCGGCCTCTAATAAAGATGCCTGTGCTGCTGTTCTATGCGCCGCCCCCATGGTATGCAGATGTATCGCATGCATATTCATGAGGGACAGCATTAAAACCCGAACAGTGTTTGGCACACCAGGACTGGAGTTAGGAACCTCTGCCGTAAAGCAGCAGCCAACAGGGGCAGACACACCCGCACCCACAGGCTGCATTATCCAATGCCTCCAGAAGAGGCAGGACATTGGGCCCTGCGTGCATCTCCCAATACTAGCACTTGCATACCTTAGCAATGCCACCCTAAACCTGGGAATACGGTACACAGCTATCAAAAGGTTGCTATGATTACTGGCAGATAGCAATTCCTACGTTAAGCACAGTTTGCTGATTGAGCTCCATCATAGCAACCTTTCTGATGTCTGTGGAGTGTGCTACAGGTCTTGTGTCTGACAGTGTTTACCACCCTGGGGAGTGACCCCAACAGTATTGCATACCATAGCCATGCCTGCACTGTGCCCAGGACTGGTGCGATGGCCAGGGCTGCCAAACACCTCTATAGTTGTACAATGTTGGCATAGGTGTGTCTGTCTATCCAATGTGTGGTGGCTGCAAACACCCTCCACAGCCCACACTGCCAGCACTGTTGCTAGTATTGGCCAGCCAATGTGCATAATGAGGAGCAAGGTACCATGGGTATAGCCCGGACAGGGTGGCCTGGCCAGGATGCATCTGCACAGGGCATAGGGCAATGGCTGGGACATTGTAGTGCCCGGCCACCACTTGCACAGACAGGGTGGCCACAGCATGTCCTGCTGGGAGATCACTCTCACCCTGACTGATTAGTGACCACGGCATGGCTAGGTTCCCCCTTTTTGCTATATAGCATTTTTCTCATGTGATATTTATGGGTTCTCTTTTGGGGCCCAATCACTGACTTATCTGCTTGGTGTATATGCTGACATCCCAGTTCTGGGTGCATGCATCTTCTCCAGGAACATGCACTATGGACTTGCTAGCAGACTGTCTGCAGCTAGTATGTGTTTTGCTGCAACACCTTGCAGAATGCAGTGGCTGGAGGCTTGCTGCAGGAGAATATCAGAAAGTGGTGGGGTGCACCTGAGCATTTCCAGGCCTAAGGTCTGTCTGTCTGCTATTGCTTTATGGATGTGTACAGGGGCTGCATTGACTGCCCTGTAGGGTATTTGTTCCCCAGTAGGACTGGGGTTGATGGTCCCTTCTACTGCCACCATTGCAGGGAGGTTGAATGTGGATCTGTTGGTGGGAGACCCTGTTTCCCACTCTCAGCCCCAGAGGGTGGGGTGGGGTGGGGTTACATAATCTGTCTATGGGTCCATAAGGGCTAAACCTGACTGAGAAATACAAATGTATCCAAGGTGTGTCTGCAGGAACTACCTATCACACACACTAGCACTGCTGGGAACCTGCAGCATGGCATATGTCTGCCAAGGAAGGTGCTGTGGACCAGGTGCTGGGTGCCCCACCTCACCTTCAGGGTGAGCACAGTACCCGCACAATGTGACGGTGTGTAGCTACTCTGTGCCAGTAACACACACGGTCAGTTCCTCCTACCAGGCTGAGGTGCTGTGGGGGTGCATACCCCATCTTGTGATCATCTGTAGACTGCTGATTTGCATGTGCAGTGCATCATGGGTACGGGTGGGTTAACTCTATCCTGGTGATCACAGCAGACTGTTTCTGTGGTGACGTGCAGTCCTTCTGCAGCCAGCCAGGGGTTTGTTAGCAGCTATAGAGCTGTAGCCCACTGGTTACTTCACTGCCTGTGGAGCCAGAGGTGATGGGTTCAAACCCACAGTGGGGTTATTTGATAAGGCTGTCCAAAGCATTGTCTATTTGTAATGTACATTAGTGCTTCCAGCAAAAACACCCTCAGAGTACTGTAACCATAAGGTGCCTCAGAAGGTGCTTTATAGGGCTATAGGGTGCCCTATAAAGCGCCTTCTGAGGCACCTTATGGTTACAGTCCATATAAGGTGCCTTATAAGGTATCCTATGGAGCGCCTTATAGGGTGCCCTATAGGGGACATTATAGGGTGCCGTGGCGGACAGTGCACTTTATAATGTGCCCTATGGGGAGTGCCTTATGCAGCGCCTTAAGTTATGGCACGTGAGGGTGTGTTTGCTGGCAGAAATAATTAAAATACAAATAAAATGCCTCAGGAAACAATACTTACATGTCAAAGCTGACGCCTCAGCTAACCTTATGCATTAGGCACACTGGGGGATCAAACTTATGACCCCTGTTATCATCAGTCAGTGTATTAACCATTGTGCTACACCTCTGTTTTTATGTTGGCTTGTCTGGGCACCTACTTAAGATTACCGCGCGTTAACGTGCTTAGTGGCGCTTCGCCCGATAATGTGCGCAGCAGTGCGTGTTATCGCGCGATACTCCCGTTTTGCTACTATAAGACTGAAACGCCCACTCCTTTTATGGCAGCCTGTACACTATCGCCGGGCGCACGTTAAGACGGTTTAGTAAACATACCCCTTGTTCTCTTCTAGAGCATATCATGAGTAATTCACAATGTATCAAAATCAAAGAAAGCTGCACTTATCTTCAATAGCTCCTTTACAGCTCATAAATAACGGCAAAAAACTGTATGCGATTGCCGAACATTCATTCATTCCAAAACCCCAATGCCATCAGGCCATGTGCTTTTTCAAGGGGAAATCCATTAAAGACAACAAATGCTGTAGAGGAGAACAAAGAACAAAATTAAAAATAATAAACATCATTAGAGAATATTGGCAGCAAAAACACCTACACCCAGAACTTAAAAACCAAAGGCGAAACCCCACACTACCCCTGAAAGTCAGCAGACAGCCTCTCACGATATGCTCCACCATTGCCGTGGGTTCTCACACACAAAAACACCACACATGTGTGTTACCATAAATAACCACTGCCATCCACAAAATAAACAACGTACATGTATGACGTCAATCCTAACCAATCACTGAAAGGGCACAGAACACAACCCACTGCTATCACAAGAAAAATCACATTCACCAGAGCAGCAAGAGATATAAGCCCACAGCACAACAAAAGTCACCCTGGGCAAGTATCAACTCAACTGCTCAACGAGACAGCCAACCCACCCAACCCATCAGAAACAAACATTCCATTCAATCTGGGCATTCAGCCCACTCAGGGACACCGAATCCAAATGAAAAATCCATTGCTGTTCACGCAGCCCCAAAAGCTGTTCCCTATCACTGACCCCATTACAAGTCATAACATGATCAATGCAAAAGCATCTCAGATCCGCAAACATATGTCCTTTCTCAAGGCAGTGTTGTTTGATGGGGGCTTCCTTTCGCCCACACTGTACATGACTCCTGCGCTCACTAATCCTTAACTTAAAGGTGCGGATTGTTTTACCAATGTACACCAACCCACAAAGGCATCTAATGAGATAAACCACAAAATTAAAATCACAAGTGGTACTGCTTTTAATAGTGTACCTGCCACCTCTGTGGTTAAAAACAGCAACTTCCTCAGAAACCTCACAAATAGAACAATTGCCACAAACTCTAAGTCCCTTAAGGTCATCAGCTGGACCATCCCGACTATGCAGCACACTAGGGGGTATGTTTACTAAACTGTCCTAATTTTACCAGCGCTAGTGGCAGCATTAACGTGAAGAATTCCATATAAGGAAGTGGGCGTTTCGGCATCAAGGCAATAATAGCTGGTTATCACACGATAGAGAGCGCCTTACCGTCATCATGCGATAGTGTACGTGCCGTGGCTTATTAGCGTATGCTAACCTTAATTACGTAGCAGTGCCACAAAAAATAGCTAAAGAAGTGTAGCCCACTGGTTACTACAATTACTGTGGAGGCAGAGGTCATGAGTTTGATCCCACAGTGTTGTTCTTTAATAAGGCTGCCTGAGGGATTTCCTTTTAATTTAAATCAGTGCTGCCAGCAAAAACACCCTCACAGTGCCGTAACCTAAGGTGCCTCATAGGACGCCCTATAAGGCACCTCATAGGGCACATCATAAAGTGCCCTGTCCGCCAAGGCACCTTATAATGTGCCCTATAGGGCGCTTTATAGGGCGCCTTAGGTTACGGCATTGTGAGGGTATTTTTGCTGGCAGCACTGATTTAAATTAAAAGGAAATACCTCAGACAGCTTTATTAAAGAACACCACTGCAGAATTGAACTCATGACCTCTGCCCCCACAGTCATTGTAACAACCAGTGGGCTACAGCTTCTAACACAGTGCTAGCTGGCTACAGAAAAACTGCAGGTCACCGCACAAACTGTCTGCTGTGGTTACCAGGATAGGGTAAACCCACCCGTACCCATGATGCACTGCACATGAAGATTAGCAGTCTACATCTGATCACAAGATGGGGTATGCGCCTCCACAGCACCTCGGCCTGGTAGGGGGAACTGACTGTGTGTGCTACTGGCACAGAGTAGCCAAAGACCATGACATTGTGTGGTTCCTGTGCTCACCCTGAGGGTGAGGTGGGGCGCCCAGCACCAGGTCCGCAAAACCTGGGTTGGCTGAGATAGACTATGCTGCAGATCTCCATCAGTGCTAGTGTGTGACAGGTAGTCCCTATAGATATCTCCTAGGATGCACCTGTGTCCATCTATATTTCCCAATTACATCTAGCTCTTGTGGACTATGATGCACCCAGAATAGTGCATGTCCTGTGTGGTTGCCATGATCAGATGTTATAAGAGAAGGGTGGTGTTTGGACCCAAAAGCGGATTATGTTGCAGCACCTAACCCACCCTCTCTGGGTCAGGGTGGGGGACAGGATCTCCCACCAACAGATCCACATTCTACATCTCTGCAATGGAGGCAGTAGAGGGGACCATCAACACCAGACCTGCTGGGGAAAAGGCATCCTTCAGGGCAATCAATGTCAATCTGTACACATCACATAGGGCACTGGCAGTAGACCTGGAAAAGCCCTGCTGCCCCTCACCACTATCTGACATTCACCAGCAGAGAGCCCAATCAATCTCCATCTACTGCACCCTGCAAGATGTTCCAGCCATACACATGCTAACTGCAGACAGTCTGCTAGCTAGCACATGGTGCATGCACCTGGAAGAACTGTGTGCACCCAAAAGTGAGATGTAAGCACACACACACACACACACCAAGCAAATATATTAATGATTAGGCCCCAGAAAATAAAACTCATAGATATCACTTGAGAGAAATACTGTATAACACTATGTGGGAACCTAGCCATGCCATAGTCACTGCTCAGTCAGGGTGAGAGTGACCTCCCAGCATGACATGCTGTGGCCACCCTGTCCGTGAAGCTGGTGGTCAGGTACTACAATGTCCCAGCCATTGCCCTATGCCCTGTGCAGATGCATCCTGCCCAGACCGCCGTGTCTGGGCCATACCCACAATACCTTGCTCCTCATTTGCACATTGGCAGACTAACACTGGAGACAGTGCAAGCATTGGGGGCTCAGTAAGGTGTAGGCAGCCACAAAACACTGGATAGACATACACACACTCCCACACCTATTTCAGCATTGTGCAATGATAGAGGTGGTTGGCAGCCCTGGCCACCACACCAGTCCTGGGCACAGTGCAGGCATTGCTAAGGTATGCAGATGCTAGTATTTGTAGCTGCTGCTCCGCGCAGGGCCCAACAGCCTGACTCTCCATGAGGCTTTGGATAGTGGAGCCTATGGGTGTGGGTGTGGGTGTTTGTGCCCCTGCTGGCCGATGCTCTAGGGCAGAGGTTCCCAACTCTGGTCCTGGTGGGCCAAACACAACTCAGGTTTTTAGGCTGTCCCTAATGATTATGCATGAGATACATTTGCATACAATGGGGGCACTGCATACCAATGCATCTCATGCATATTTATTGGGGTCAGCATGATCTTCTGAAGGGTGTTTGGCCCTCCAGGACTGCAGTTGGGAACCTCTGCTCTAGGGACTGCACATGTTTATGGTGTATGTGCACTGTAGGGTAAAATATAGGGACATGGTCTTCAGGAGACACAGCTGGGACTTGAACCTGTGACTTTCTGCCCCTGAACACACTAGCACCAAATTGTTGCCACAGAGGCAGGTCGTTCCCTGGGGATACCATTACTGTTCATCAGATAGACCTTGTCTGTTGCACTGCACGCCACCCAGCTGAACTGGGCTTGGCCTTGGTGTGCTGTGGGCAGATGCTACTACCCCCTACACTGCCTATGGTGTGGGATCTGGGGTAGGGGTGCCTACATAGACATTCACGCTTCCCCCCGGCACTTCCTGTCAATGTTATGTGCCCTTTGTGGTGCCTGCTGGGTAATGTCCCCTGGGACACTGTAGGACACACACTCATGGGCATGTTTGACCTTGGTCAGTTGCTGGCTTGCTGATTTGCAGTTTCTGCATCCTTATGTGCCACCTAGGCATATGCCTAGTCCACCCTGTGCCCCAGCTGCCCCACTGCATGTCCCATCTGCATCCCTCTGTACCCCATTTGCAGCCTCACCGTAGTGCCCTTTCATACTTGGGCACTATGCTGTTACTGCACTTGTATCACTACTATCACGTTTCTTGGTTTCCCTGCCTTTGCTGTTGTACATTGCTGACTGAAATGGTTTCTTTCTCCTGCAAATGTGCCTCTAACGCGAGGTTTTCACTGGCGTTAATTTTCAGACCTTCATTCCACAGCGTTAGTGTGCCTGGAGCCTCTCCCCGCTCACTCTCTGCCCATTAACCCCTTCTCTCCATCCTCTGGGGAGCCTTACTCCACCCTCTGTGTGCCGTAATGCCGCCAGAGACGTTATCGCGTGAAACCTCACGCTATCGTGCGATAATGTTACTTTATCGTGTGATAACATTACGTATCGCACAGTAACGTTACGTTTCGTGCGCTAACTGCGCCGTTGCAACGTTATCGCTGTTTAGTAAACATACCCCAAAGAAATTACATGTCATAACTATCTCTGCTAAATACATAATGAAGCCCAAAAGATTCTCTGAAAGATCACCCCGTGAAGCCAATGCCTCACATATAATGACTAAAGCTTCATCCTGGGGAATGCTGGTATATAAAGCAGTGACATCTAGAGTGGCTAATAGAACATCAAGTCGAATGGACAATGCACTCGCTTCATTCAAGACATTTAGAAAGGGAGTAGTATCTCGAAGATAAGAAGGGATGTCCAACAGCAAGGGACGCAAAAATGAATCCACAGACATTGAAAGTGGCTCCAACAGGGAACCCCTTGTGGAAACGATTGGTTTCCCTGGTGGATTAACCAAACTTTTATAAATTTTCGGCAAGAGGTAAAAACGTGCCAACCTCACCGATGAAACATTCAAAAAAGAAAATTCTTTCTTCATAATACAATATATCCATAAAGCTTCTGTAGTCAAATCCAAGATGCATTTCCGCAAGACACAGGTGGGATCCTATTCCAAAACAGCATAAGCTGTTGGGTCACCCAGCTATCTGTATGCTTCTGCTAGGTAGTCAGTTTTATTCAAGAGCACAATAGCACCACCTTTGTTAGCCTTCTGAATAACCATCTCCGGCATTGATCTCAACTAAATCAACGCCTGACGTTCTTCCCACCATTTCTTCCTTAGGTGGGAACATTTAATTTCTATTTGCATGAATCATCATTTTTATTGAGAATTGTGCATTTTGTGGAGTGATTTTTTGTTTATTTTCAGCCTTTCAGTTTATCAAGGTCCTCTTAACAATTTTGCACAATCCTCTTGTGTTTTAACAACTTTGAATAATTTTGTGTCATCTGCCAATTTGATCACCTCACTTATTATTCCCATTTCCAGGTCATTTATGTATATGTTAAAAAGCAGCGGGACCAGTACAGATCCTTGGGGTACTCCACTATTCACCTTTCACCATTGAGAAAATTGGCCATTTAGCCCTACTCCTAATTTTCTATCTTTTAGCCAGTTCCTGATCCACAATAGTATACTGCCTCCTATCCCATGACCATCTCTCATGAGAGGCCTTATCAAAGGCTTTTCGAAAATCCAGATACACTATATCAACCAGCCCACCTTTAGTTACTTGTTTATTCACACCTTCAAAAAATGTAACAGATTAGTAAAATAAGACTTTCTTTGGCTAAATCCATGCTGGCTTTCTCCCATTAAGCAGAGGAGTAGCCTAGTGTCAGAGCACTGGCTTGGGAGTCAAGAGACCAGGGTTCAATTCCCACTAGCATTCCTTGTAGCCTCAGGCAAGTCACTTAACCCACCATTGCTCAGAAAAATCCAAGTTATCAATGTATGTTTACCAAGTTTAAGTTACAATGTAAACCACTTTGATTGAAATGATAAAGAGGTATGTATAAAGAAATACAACTATGACCATCTACATATTTAGTCATTTTATTTCTCCCATTTTCCCTGGTACTGATGTCAGCCTCACCAGTCTGTAATTTCCTGGATCACCCCTGGAACCCTTTTTAAAAATTGGCGCTACATTGGCTATTCTCTAATCTTTAGGTACTACAGATGATTTTAATGATAGTTCACAGATTAGTAAGAGTAGGCCAGTAATCTCATATTTCAGTTCTTTCAGCACCTTGGGATGTATACTGTCTGGTCTAGGTGATTTGCTACACTTTAGTTTATCAAATAGTTGTAATACATCTTCCCAGTTTATTGACATTTGTTTCAATTCTTCTGATACATCACCTTTGATATCATTTCAGGCATGGGTAACTTCCCTACATCTTCTTCAGTAAAGACCAAAGCGAAGAATTTATTCAGTTTCTCCACTATGGCCTTGTCCACTTTTAGCAGCCCTTTTACCCCTCTATCATCTAATGGTCCAACTGACTCACAGGTTTTTTGCTACTAATATACTTGATAAACCTTTCATTGTGCATTTTTGTTTCCATGGCAAACTTTTTCAAATTATCTAATTGCCTTCCTTATCAATGCCTTGCATCTAACTTGCTAGTGCTTATATTGTTTCCCTTTTTCATTATTTGACTCCTTTTCCATTTCCTAAAAGATGATTTTTTTTTTTTTTTGCTACAATAGCCTCTCTGACCTCACCTTTAAAACATGCTGGCAGTTTTTTGGCCTTCCTTCCACCTTTCTTAAAGCATGGAATACATGTTGTCTGAGCTTCCAAGATAGTATTTTTAAACAACTCCCATGCTTGATGTAAATCTTTAACCTTTGCAGCAGCAGCTTTTAGTTTTTTCTTATCTATTTTCCTCATTTTATCATATTCTCTCTTTCGAAAGTTAAATGCTAGCATCATGAATTTCATTGGTGTCCTCCTCCATTTATTAAATCAAATGCCATTTATTAAATCAAATGCAATCATGCTATGATCACTATTGCCAAGTAGCCGCAACAATGTTTTCTCTTGCACTAGATTCTGTGTTCCTCTAAGGACTCAGTCCAAAATAGTTTCCTCTTTTGTCAGTTCATGAACCAGTTGCTCCAAGTGAAAAATAATATACTAGTAGTGTGAACTGATTGAAATATTTTTTCTGAGAGGGAAGTTAATATATATGTATAGGGAAATATTCACTAAGGGATTTGCTTACTAAGGGGCTTAAATAGTATCTACAATTTATTTACAAAATATATACATCAAGTATTGTGATAAAATAATGCAGTATATACAACCCGTATTATGATAAGTAGTTCAAGCAGGTAAGGTGAAATAGCAATACAGGAGCTCTGGACCAGTGGCTGCTTGTAAAAGGAGAGGTTTTGTAGTTCTGTCCAATCGCTGAGGCTATAGCCCCGGCTTCACCTTCTCCAAGCTCTCCTCCAATCCAGAGAGGGTTTTGCACTCCTGCCCAATCAGGAACAATTGTTACAGCTCTCCCTTGAGCTGATCTGCCGTTGGACCACACAGGGTCTAGCGGCTCCTAGTCCAGAATGGACTCTACTGCTGCAGCTCTCTCTGCATCTGACTCTCCATTGCAGCTCCCTTGGAAGCTGATTCTCTGCTGTAGCTCCCCAATGAGCTGATCTGCCACTGGGCCTTTCCAGGGCCTTGTGGCTCCTGGATTGTCTGCTGTTGCAGCTCTCTTTTGAGCTGATCCGCTGCTGCACTCTTAAGCCTAGATTAGACTCTCCAGAGTCTTTCTGTTGCCATCTCCATTCCCTGGGTTGGGAGGAGACCATCCACCCCCTTCTTTATTCCTACCCCCGACTGGGTTTATAATAGGATCTCTGCTGGCCTCTTCACTCTGACCCTGTCTAGGCTCCTAGGAGTCTTTCAGCACCACCTTCAAGAGGAGGGCCTGCAGACCAGAGAGAGTTCCTTCCACCCTTTTCAGATGAGGGTTAAGCTCTTTTAGATAAAGAGGCCTGATAACGTCTAAATCCCAGGTAACTGTTCTCCAAGTTCACTTCTGAACAGGGCTGCTAATGCCAATGCTTAGTGATATCATTTCTCTTAGGTGAGCAATTTCCACCAGCCCCAGTATATACTTCTCCACCCTAGTGTCTAGTGTGTGAACTTTATTCCCCTACACTGTTCCCTATAGATTTAAAGTTAATTCTTAATAATAGATATAAATGTGGGCAAATATTACCCTTGCACCTTCAACATAGGCAGTGATTTGTATATCCCCCTAAATGTTCACTTTCCAGCTCTGCTAGCCCAGTGACTGTTACTGCAGGCTGCTTTTTTAATCTTGTCCCTCATCTGACCTCCCCAGCAGCCACCTCTTCAGCACCATACAGTGACCATTTACCTTTGAATCTACATTATTAAGCACACTTTCAAACACCGATCTTTAGGGGGGTTTCATCATCATGCCAGACTAGGTTCTGCCCAATCCTTAAAGTCTCTTGCCTGAAAACCTTGCATGTCACAAAAGAGCAAAGCAGATGTCCCGATCTGGTTGTTTATTGTCTTTTGTCTTGACCAGGCTTTAAATAATTGTCTTTCATACCTCTAATTAGTCTGAATTTTTTGTTATTCACTCTATGCAAACTGAGTTTCTTTTCTTACTTCTGTATCTTTGTTTTAGTTTCAAACATCAGTATTCCTCAATCATCTTTTGTCATAGCAAATGTTCAAGTAGGTTTTCATCATTAGGTGGAGGAAGGGTATCATCACCTGTTCATTAATGGGCAGTTAGCTGACAATTCCTTAAGTCCAGTTCGTATATTTCAGCAAAAGTAAAACCTGAATTCAGCAAATCAGTAATTCAGCCTATCATGCTACACAAGAAGCAGTTTCCTCTTTTTAGTTCATGAACCAGCTGCTTCAAGAAGCAATCATTTATTTCATCTAGATCCTTTATCTCCCTAGAATGTCCTGTTGTGATACTGACCTAGTCGATATCGGGATAATTGAAATCACCCATTATTATTTTGTTGTAACTTTTGTTAGCTTTCCTGATTTCTTTGAGCATTTCATCATCCATTTGTTCATTTTGGCCAGGCAGTCGGTAGTACACCCCCATTGCCATTGCCTTCCCCTTGTTATCTGTAATTTCTATCTATAGAGGTTCTACAGTATATTTTTTCCTGCAAAACATTTATCCTGTGTGACTCAATGCCCTCTCTAACACAGAGCGCAACCCCTCCACCAATTTGATCTACTCTATCATTGTGATATAGTTTGTACCCAGGAATTACGATATCCCATTGATTGTCATCCTTCCACCAGGTCTCTGAGATGCCAATTATATCTCAACTTCCATTTAGTTCTATATATTCTAACTCCTTTAGTTTATTTTCTAGACTTCTAGCATTTGCATAAGGCATTTTAGAGGTTGTATCTTGTTCATATTTACTTCTAGTTATCAGTTGACAGGAGTAATCTGGAATCTTTCAGCTCTGTCTGTTCTGTACATAAAGGCATCTGGGTTACTTTAATTTTTATTGGAACCTCTCTATCGGGATGCCCTAACTTCCCTCTTTTACCTGTATCCTTCAAGGATGCATCCTTCCAAATCATCTTTTGCTAGTATCCTTGAAGGCTACATCCTCACCAACTACCTTAAGGTGCTTAAGGTGAGATAGCGATCCAGCGCTGTATCTAGACCTGTGCGAGCAGTGCAGTCGCACAGGGTGCAAAGGTTTAGGGGTGCATTTTGGGCTGCTGACCCTGGTTCCACCCACGTTGCCTGCTGTTGCCCTGCCACCACCATTTTTTGGTTTTCTCAGTGCGGTGGCACTGGCAGCAGCAGAGCAGACCTGACTTCAAATAAAACAAAAAAACCCACGTGGGTCTTTCCTCCGTGCTTGTAAGACGATCTGATCCCTCCCTCCCTTCTCTGATGTAGGTCACGTCAGAGAAAGGAGGGACCAGGCCAGCCATTCAAGCATGGAGTTGCAAAGACCCACGTTTGAATGGTTGGTCTGGTCCCTCCCTCCTCTGATGCGAACCTATGTCAGAGCAGGGTAGGGATCAGATCTGCTTACAAGCACGGAGGAAAGACCCACATGGGGGTTTTTTGTTTTACTTGAAGTCAAGTCTGCTCCGCTACTGCCAGAACTGCCGTTAAAACCAAAAGTGGCGGCAGCAGGGCAAGGACAGGCAGCTGGCTGGACGGAGGTATGGGTGAGAGATGGGGGTGGGGGGTGCGCCAGATGTGTAATCGATTAGGGCATTATTGTGGCTTGGTACGGCCCTGATACAATCTAAGTACAGTTGTAAAATCTCTGCCACATAGAGCTTGCGATCTATAAGCTGGTAAATGAGGCAATGCAAAGTGAAGTGACTTGTCCAAGGTTAAAAGGAGTATCAATGGGAGGAGCGGGATTTGAATGCTCTAATTTTCAGCCCACTGCTCTAGACACTAGGCCACTCCTCCTATGGGAATTAAGATGAGCCATAAGGGCCATTGTTTAGATTTGGGATTATTGATGATGAAATCGAGTAACCAATATTCCCTCTAAACTGCATGTGTTTGTGGGCACACCATATTTCTCCAGCAGATGCACCTGCAAGCAGTTGCTGTGTCACCAGCAGGTCCGCTGTTGCCTACCACTCTATATTGTCTGTGATAGCACAATGAGCAGGTTTAAAATTCGCAGAACAACACTTTCTGGCTAACAACATGCATCATGAAACCATCATTCAGAAAATACTATAACCAATACAGGCAAGTGCTCAGCACCACAGTCACCTGCATCACTGGCATAATTGACTCCCTCCTACCCCACCTCCTCTTGTGACACAGAGCTCATTCTTCTTGTAATGCAACTCCTTTACAATATTCCATGTCGCTGGTGAGGCCTCACTTGGAATACTGTGTTCAGTTTTGGAGACCGTATCTCGCAAAGGATATAAAAAGACTGGAAACAGTTCAGAGGAAGGCGACCAAAATGATTTGGAGCCTGCGTCAGAAGCCTTATGAGAAGAGACTTGAAGACCTAAATATGTACACTCTGGAGGAGAGGAGGGATAGGGGAGATATGATTCAGACCTTTAAATACTTAAAGAGTATTAATGAACAAACAAACCTCTTCCAAAGACGGGGAATCTGTAAAACTAGAGGGCATAACATGAAGCTGCAAGGTGGAAAATTGAAAGGCAATGAAAGGGTGGTGGATGCTTGGAATGCCCTCCCGATGGAAGTGGTGGGGGCAAACACAGTGACAGAATTCAAAATGGCATGGGACAGACACAGTGGATCCCTTTATAGCAACAGGATAACATCAAAATAAACATAATTCTCTCTTATATCTCAACAAATAGGGGTGACCTACACGGAGCGGTGGATACACCCCTAAACAAAGGCATGGGGAGGGGTGACCTGCACAGAGCGCAAGTGCACCTACTCTTGCCGCTTTGCTAGGCAGACTAGATGGACCATGCTAGTCTTTCTCTGCCGTCATGTACTATGTTACTATGTTTACTGCCATGGGTCATGATTGATCTGGCACTGCTGCGATGCTCTACTGCTAGAAATGCTCTACTGTTAATGTTCCATGTAATGTTAATGTTAATTTTTGACATGTTCTCTGTAAACCGCTCCTGATCTCTGGAAGGGGCAGTATAAAAAAGCACACAAATAAATAAATAAATAAATAAATAAAATAAATAAATGACAGAACCCAGATAGTGTTGTGCATGGATTTGTTCACCAGCCAGTAGTCCAAATAAAGAAGCATGTAGACTCCCCAGTTTACATAAAAACATTGTGATAACAGCAAGATATTTGTTAGCACTATGGAGCTAAAGTTAGGCAAAAAATCAATTTGTTTCCCAACAATCAATCTGAAAAGTTTCCTGTGACAGATGCATCTATGCATGGAGATCTCTTTTAAAAGCCAGTCTCCTTTCTTCAGAAAAGATATAAAGGTGCATACAGAGCATATCTTGAACTTTTGCTTTCTGAGAAATTTCTTCAAGGTCTTTGGTTCAGAACGGGATGGATTCCTTCTGTGGAACCAGGAAATACCAGGAATGAAAGCTAGGTTTTTTTCACATTACAAAGAACACTCTCTTTTCCATGGGCGCTATATCTGGCTGCATGTTAGTGAACAAAAGATGTCTGCTGTGATCTTCAATATGTGAGGCAATCTGCACGTAACACCATCTTTTAGGGGGCATGATTTGTTTCTGAACTTAACTACCTTAACTCATTGTAAATAGCTAAGAGAATCCAGCCATCACTATGCCTTTGTAATAGTGTGCACTGGTATGTAAATAGTTCTTGAATTAAGTTCCGTGTTCAAATTACGTAGTGGTTAAACATGTTCCATGTATCTTTTGAGTTATAGTTCCATGTAAACCGCCCCTGATCGCTGGAAAGGGTGGTAATAAAAAACTGTCCAAATAAATAAATAGATAAAACGTCTCGCTACGTTTCCTGTACTTTAAGAGCTTGCCAAGAAAACCCAGAGGATAGAGACAACTATCCACAGGGTCACCAGGGTCAGCATCAATTCAACAGCACACAACAACATCATAGTTTAGAAGATACTATAGGAATACAATTAAGCCCTAATATTAGAGTTGAATACACATTTACATGATTTTATGATGTGCATAGTAAAGTTTACACTGGATGCTATTATGTTACAAGGCAAGTTACATTTAGGCACAGTAGGTATTTCCCAGCTCCAGAGGACTTACAATCTAAGGAGCTTATTTACAAAGGGGTCATTCCAGAACACAAATAAGGGGTTTGTATGTGCAGTGGAGACATTTATGTGCCCAAAACATCCAAGACCGAATTCTGAAACACTGCTGACATGCACGTCCATGGCACTAGCACAGGGATCTCAGAATGTGGGCAAGAAAGGGCAGAATGGGGGTGTGATATCAAGTTTTTCCAGGAAACGTCCACGTTATTCCTGCTGAAGGCTAGAACTTAGAAAATATTATTCTGTGCTCTGCAATGTGATCCATATAGAAGAATGGTTGTGACAATTATGTTTTGAAGTGGTGTGACTGCAATCTGGAAAAATACAAGATGCAGTTTAAAGGTACAGGGAGCAGAGGTGATGAAATGTTGCAGGGTAAAGAAACATTTCTAAACATCCTTACAGAAATATTAAGAAAAGCAATAGAGTTTATTCAGTCTGTGCATCTATGTTCTGTTTGTGCTAAAGGAGCCAATCTAGGGGACCCTAACAATTCCCATGTTCAGAAAATAGGATTGCTGATCCAGGGATCGTATGGGTGTCAGCAGGGAAAGGATTCCTTTTTGGGTGAGAAATGGAGATCATATTTGTAGTCTTGGTAACCCATGCAATTATGTTGTCACAGCTGTTATTTGTAGGTTCAGGACATCTTTTTGGCAGAATCATGTTTTTGTGACAGAAAGTGAGCATGTGTGTGGTTTGAGGGGTGCACGGGGGGATCTGGTGTGCTCATCTGCAATTCAGGGGGGACATGAAAGCCTGGCCAGTACCTGGACCATATGAATGACCACAGCGTCACCAGGTGTCAGTGTGATTGGGCAAACTCAGAGGGGGCTCACTATAGCTAAATGTCAAAACATATCCCCATCAATAATAAGGGACCCTCAGAATACGGGCACTCAACAGTGCAAACAACACTAATGAATGCCCATAATGCACATTTTGTGGGACTAATGGTGTTTCTGTTCAGCATGTATTAGTGCTGTTTGCACTGCTGAATGCCCTTATTCTGAGGAACCCTATTAATGACAGGGATATGTTTTGACATTTAGCCATAGGGAACCTATGCTGAGTCCTTCTGGATTATCTTATATAGGGTCAGATATTGTTGGCAGTGTGATAGGGCAGCCATACATCCACTGTGCCTGGCACTGGGAGACAAGACTGATGTAGTGCCAACATTCCACAGATTGTCCCATATGGCCTATATCCCTACCCAAGCCAGAATCAATGAGAGCTGCTAGAGTGGTGCTATATCTGGAATCTGGCTATTTCGTATGATGGAACAGGTTCTCCCCTCCCATACACACACAGCCCTACAAAGGGAGCAGTGCCACAAAGCTGGCTATGGGAAGGCAGACAGGGTTGCCCCACAGGTAGCAGATGTTTACAGCGTGGCATACGCCATGATGGGAAGGTGTAGCTGCTGTGAGAAATGTCAGTACCCGGATAGGTGGCCTTAGATGCCATAGCCAGAAGGCCCTACTACAACTATAACAACTAATACTGATCATTTGTATAGCGCTACAAGGTGTACGCAGCATTGCATAGACACATAACAGAGGAGCTTACAATCTAGTCGGGACAGACAACACAGCAGCTGTGAACAGGATGCATCCAGGGGGAATGATCAGGAAACACAAAGGAGCTTAGGTAGATCTGATCCAACAGCAGTACCAATGAGATGAGCGCTCAGCCTGGATTTGAGAGGGGCCAGGAACAAAGTATGCCATACAGAATCAGGTAGTTTGTTCCAGGCATAGAGAACTTGGCAGTAGCAGGGAAGGGCACAGATAGAAGCAATCTGGCAGAAGAGCAATGTCCACAGGGAGGGGTGTAGGGAGAGATAAGAGGGAAATGGTAGTGCATGGCAGCAGAATAAGCGCACTTATAGGCCAGAAGCACACAAAGGCCATACATTTGTTGCTCAGCAATATTATACATCCTTTGGGGGCCTACAAGGTTAGTATGGGGTTTGTGGACTTGATGAGGGTCCTTCCCTAGCAGTTTAAGGCGTGTTTGTGAAGATTACCAGGGCAGGAGTCACAGGGACTGGTTCATAATGCCACATACCATTTGATACAAGGTATGTCCTGACATACATATTCACATTTACATTCTGGTGTTACATATTGGGCTGAACTGGAATTACCTAGCAGTTTTCAGGGCATGAGGGGGGCTGGTATATGGTCTAGGTTGCAGCAGCTGTCATTTCTCATTGGTATTTATGTCTAGTGTGCATTAGCACACTACTGTCTGTGATGAGCAGCTTAGGAGATGCACGTTTTTCCTGAGGGGCATGGCGTTCGCGGGTACATCATGGGGATGGGCAGGATCCAAAATGTGTAACATTTCAGAATACAGTGGGCGCGGGGACATCCGAAACGTTTCCTCCCATCCGAGGCATGGGGTCGGCAGAATAGGGCTTGCAGATGTCCGCCAAACACGTCTGTCTCAGCGATTATGGACCCGCGGATACGTCCAGACCCGCGGATCTGAAATTAGGTTCAAAGGGGGCCTGTTTTTGTTTTAGACATGTCCAGGGGCCAGACATGCATGTAATGAAATTGGGCTCCACGCTTTTCTCCCATTCTGAGTTGCCAGGAGTTAGCGCTGACTCAAAGGCACACATTGCATTGTTTATGTCTATGGGAAAAAAAATCTGAGTAAATCCAGCCTAACTTTGAACTTGAGCCAATGAAAGGAGAACTGATTAGCCCAAGGTCACAAGCAATGTCAATCAGAAATATGGGATTTGAAATCTGGCTTCCTTAGTTTTTAGCCTGCTGCATTAACCACTTGGCTATCTTTCCACTCTTTGGCACTATTTGACACTTTTCCACTATTTGACAATTCAACGCATGGAACTAGGCATGATAATACATTATTTCAGACTTGAAGACAAAGGGGGTTATTTTAGAAGCCTTTTTCATGATTTCTATGTGGAAAATCCAGCATTTACATGTGGAAATGGCAATTTTAGAAAGGATAAATGTAAACGTGGATGGCCATAATAGATAGAAATTGCATTGGGCCTTGTCAGATAGTGGTTAGAGTGTGGCCTGGGTGAGCCAAAAATTTACATGGGAGTATTTTCAGCGTATGCCGGTCTTCCTCCGCTTACTCTGGTATCAAAGTGTGCTTTCCTGTCCAAAATTGAAGTTCCTTTTCTATTTTCTGGTCTCTGGCCACCTTTTGGTTATTATTGTACACAACCCTAATGATCCCCGAAGGAGCGGTATATTAAGCATTCCAATAAAGATAAAGATAAAGAAGCTGGCTGTCACCACCCTAAATTAAAACCAGATATTCAACGCTGGTGCATATCCCGGGACTAGTGCAGAATATCCAGTTTGCCTGGATTGAGGATTTGCAATCTAGTTATTTTTTTTTTTTTAGTTTTTATTTAACGGGTTTTTTATACCACTTTATCATTTCAATCAAAGCAGTTAGTGGCAATATTCAGGCTGTAACCGGATTGCAAAACCACATAAAGTTAGGACAGCGTTTCACCTCTCCTAACGTTATGCAGTTTAACTGTGCAATTAGTAGGTGAAAATCAGGGGTGTTTAACCTGATTAGTTAGAGATATTCAGTGACTTAATATCTCAGTGACAACATTTATGCAGTTTATAGATCTGCAAATCATATAAATACCTTTGAATAAGCCCCCTACAGATGTATTCCCCATTTTATAAAGGGAATGCGTATGTATGACCAAAAGTGCCCATATCAGGATTTACAGCTGCTCCCTTGCACATATAAGAGTTTAAAAAGTTCTTGATTAAGCCAGCCCTTTTCCTGACGGATTAAGAGGGATATGCTCCTAAATATTTAAAGTTGTTAAAACCCAAAAGGATTGTGGAAAATTGCAAGAGGATCTTGATAAATTGGAAGACTGGGCATCAAAATGGCAGATGAAATTTAATGTGGACAAGTGCAAAGTTATGCACCTAGGGAAGAACAACCCAAACTATGGTTACATGATGCAAGGTTCCACATTAGGAACCACCACCCAGGAAAAAGATTTAGGCGTCATTGTGGATAACAGGTTAAAACCCTCCACCCAGTGTGCAGCGGCGGCCAAGAGAGCAAATAGAATGCTAGGTATCATAAGGAAAGGAATGGAAAATAAAACAAAGGATATCATAATGCCCCTATATCGTTCCATGGTGAGACTGCACCTTGAATATTGTGTGCCATTCTGGTCTCTGTATCTTAAAAAGGATATAGTTCTATTAGAAAAGGTTCAGAGAAGAGCCAACAAAATGGTAAAGGGGATGGAATGATACTCCTATGAAGAAAGGCTAAAAAGGTTAGGGCTCTTTAACCTGGAAAAGAGACGGCTGAGGGGAGATATGATAGAAGTCTATAAATTAATGAATGGATAAACGTAGATCGATTGTTTACGTTATCAGAATATAGAAAGACTAGGGGACATGCAATGAAGTTACAGGGTAAGCTATTTAAGACTAATAAGAGAAAATATTTTTTCACGCAACGTGTAATCAAACTCTGGAATTTGTTACCGGAGGATGTAGTAAAGGCTGTTAGTGTAGCTGGGTTTAAAAAAGGTTTGAACAAGTTCCTGGAGGAAAGGTCCATAAACCATTATTAAGAAGGGACCCAGGATATCAATGTTTGACCCAATACAAGCATTGTGGAACCTGTGTATTTTGAGGTAACTGCTAGGTATGTATGACCTAGATTGGCCACTGTTGGAAACAGGATACTGGGCTTGATGGACCTTGGTCTGACCCAGTATGGCATATTTTATGTTCTTATGTTAATCCACAGTTGTTTAATTTCCTCTCCAAATGTAAATGATAGAAAAATAAGGACCTCTGTAGTTAAAGGGTGGGATTTCTATGTATAGATTTGAAAAATGGATCAAATTATGTGTACGTGCTGGCATACGTACAAATTACAAAACGCCAGCCTACTTGAATAAGTTGCCGAGTTTCCTCTGTTGACTTTTCCAACATAAGGTTGGTAAAATGGCTCCTCCTGCTGGACCCATATCTATGTGCACTCCAGCATTCCTTATGGAGGAGCAGCCTAGTGGTTAGAGCAACTGCCCAGTACCCAGAAAATCAAGGGTTTAATTTGCACTGGCACTCCTTGTGACCTTGAGCAAGTCACTTTAGAAACATGATGACAGAAAAAGACCACATGGCCTATCTAGTCTGTCCTTTACCCTACATTGCCTTGGAGGAAAAGGCCTGGTATTCTACTTCTGGTGATAGTTTTCTAAGAAAATCCAGAGGCAGCTGGGTCACCTGGAATCAGCACTGACTTGATGTCACTAAAAAAAAATTTTTAGAAAAGGCTCCACATTTGGCAGAGCGGGAATTTTGTACATCCTGTTCCCGGACTTCTCAATTCCAATCTCCATGTGCTATCTAAAATGTGCCTTTAAATCTTTAAATACTTATGATTACCTCAGAATACTCTGAGGCACATTTCACAATGGGACGTCCAAGTGCAATCTGGGACGTCAAAGCCAGAACGTCTGGGAAAAAAGCAGGCATGTTCAAATTCCAGAACAATTTCAGAAACATGGATGTGCCCAAAATGAACGTGTATCAAGTGTCTATATAGACATCCCAAGGATAGCATTTTAGACTCAAGATGTCTAATAGCATACTGGTTAGAACAGTGGTTTAAGAGCAAGCTAGCTAGGGTTTAAATCCATTTTGGGCCTTTGTGATCTAAGGCTAGTCACCTAATTCTACATTCTCCAGATGTTTTAACACTAGAAGCACCAAAAGGAATTTTATCTAGAAACCCCAAAGTGCGTCAATTGCCGCATTATCACGACAACTGCGTTTAGTATGAAATGCAGATGCTAATTAATGTGAAGTTACTTATTTGCTAAATACGTGCAGTATGTGATGCCATTACATGACGTCATTGTGTGTTTATTGTTTGTAATGTCGGAGAAAAACTGTAAACAGTAATTGAGATGCGGCACCTAGCGGGCACATGAATTTATACCTAGAAGCCCCAAAGTACGTCAATTGATGCATCCAAGACAACTGAGTGCGTCAATTGACGTACTTTTGGGCTTCTAGGTATAAATTCATTTTCCCGCTAGGTGGTGCATCTGTCATTAATTTTTGATGCACATATTTGAACATCTTGACCTTGCTAACAAAGTCATGGAACATGACTGACATGGTTCTAGCAGTGGTGCTGGTATACAACTTCGAAGATGCATTTGCATCAATTGACGACTGTGGGGCTTCTAGTGTTAAGGTGAAAACAGTTGTTCTTGGAGCAGGTATAAACATGGATGTGCTTGCAGACATCTCCTCTGTTTCTGAGATCGAACAGGGATGTGTAAGGCCATTGCTTCTCCCTGGACATGCCTCCACCACACCTCTGTGCCTTCTTGGACATCCCCATACTGGAAATGTCTGCGAACAGCATTTGTGGAATGGCTATGGAGACATGTTTGTGATTTTGACATCCACATGCACATCTGCAGACATCCAAATCACAACTAAACTTTTTAAAATGACCTTAGAAAAAGACTTGCAGTCATATTTGACCTTTAAGGCCATCCACGGACCTTTAAGGCCATCCACGGACTTTCATCCTCTTCACTCTCAAATCTCATCCATGTAACTCCATCTACTAGATCCAGAAGACCGACGGCTATAAACACACTAACACTTCCTAAGGCTGTAACAAAATGCACCCAGATAACGGCAAGCAGATCTTTTATATTCTACGCCCCAAGATGCTGGAACGCCTTACCACCAAGCGTTCGTGCCATTACCGACTTAACCCAATTTAGGAAAGCACTTAAATATCACCTTTTCCTCATATACTACCCACCAAACATTACCCCCAGCAAAAGCCCCCACAAATAAGAGACACACCTTATCTTCAAATAGCCTCTCCCACTTTCTCAGTAAGATTACTAGGACTTTTGTGTTGTCATGATACCTTTTATATAATCATGTTTGTAATAAGTTAACCTTATGTTACCCAAGTTTATATACCTGTTTGCTGTAAACACGGAATAGCCTGTTATTCTGTTGATGTTGTATGTGAACCGCGCTGATATCAAATAGCGCGGTATATAAAAGATTGTAATAAATAATAAATAAATAAATATTTGAATCAGAGCAAAACAGACTCTAATTATGCAGGTAAATTCAAGTTAACTATTTAGGTTCAACCCTATCAGAAGAGGTTCGCCTTTAACTAGTAGAAATTCGTTCCCCAATGCACTCTAAGCCCTTGTTAGAACTAAATGCAGATTGCAAGTATGTTTAACATTTGGCAGTGAAGTATTTGGCCACTGTTGCTGTATGTTTGTTCATTTAAGGATGGACGTTTTGGCATTTCTGGTGCTTATGAGATTAGAAATTGATATTTTATAAAATTCTTCCATACATTTCTGAGCAAAAAAATAGTGTGTGTGTGTGTGGGGGGGGGGGGGGGCATTTTAATTGGCAGCCAGCATACTTAAAGAGGCTGGCCCTCGCTGTTTTAATTATAACCCAGATATTCAATGCTGGGGCCATATCTGGCCATCAGCATTGAATATCTAGGTTAACCAGATAGCACCACAACTAACCAGGCAGCCCCAATATTCAGCCACTGCTTGGTTAGTGAAAGTTAGATGAGCCTTTCAGGTAACTTTCAGGTGCACCTCTCTCATATTAAAAAAAAAGAAAGAAAGCCCAGCCCTTTCCCCCATGCACAATGCAAATATCTCTGAGGCAAGGAAGCTCCCAATAGCTCCCATAGCACCCAGCAGAGTGGCAGGGCTGCATGTGTGTGTAGATTAGGTTTGGTCCCATGGTGCAGGTGAAACTAGCAAGACCCTGAGCCACTGGTTTAGTGCCTCAAATACTGTGAAGAAACTGCAAAGATTGGAAATTTTTAATTTTGGCTTGGGGGGTTACTGGGCAGACTAGATGGACCATACTGGTCTTTATCTGCTGTAACATATACTATGTTGTTGCTGTTGTTGTTGTTGTTGTTGTTAAGTGCCATCAAGTTGGTGTTGTTGTTAAATGCCATCAAGTTGGTGTTGACTCATGGCGACCCTCTGGATAGTTGTCTAAACAGTGTTTGGTCTTCAGTCAGGCGGTTCATTGTTGACAGACTGGTACCCATAGCTGCTGTTATTGTATCGATCCATCTCATTGCTGGCCTTCCTCTTTTGCATTGACCTTCTACCTTGCCAAGTATGATGTCTTTCTCTAATGATCTCTCTCTTCGCATGATGTGTCCAAAGTATGAAAGTCAAAGACTTGTCTTCTGAGCTTCTAAAGAAAGCTTAGGTTTGATCTCCTCTAGTACTGGTTTGTTCTTCGGGCAGTCCATGGTATACACAGTATTTGTCGCCAGCAACATAATTCAAAGGCATCAACTTTCTTCCTCTCTATCTTTTTCACTGTCCAACTTTCACATCCATATGATGTTATTGAAAATGCCATGTCTTGAACAAGTTGAATCTTTGTATGGAGAGAGACATCTCTGCTCTTGAGAATCTCATCTAGGTCTTTCATAGCCATTCTGCCAAGAGCAAAGCATCTGTTTTTTTTGTGCCATCAAGTCAGTGTTGACCCAGCTACCTCTGGTTTTTCTTGGCAATGTATCACTGGAAGTAGATGGTCAGCCTTTTCTTCTGAGGCAATGGAGGGTAAAGTGACTTGCCCAAGGTCACAAGAGGGCTAGTGGAAATCAAACCCTTGATCTTCTGGGTACTAGGCATTTGCTCTAACCACTAGACTACTCCTCCAGTCAGTGAATCTATTGCTAATTTTCACCATTTTGGGATAACCAGCTAGTGGCTTCCTCTCTGCCCCTGAAGCACCTGGCTAGTGTCGTGGCATTTAGTGGCAGCATCCAGGGATATCCAGTAGCACTAACCATGGTTTATGTAGTGCATGTTAGAACTGCTGAATATTACATTCAGTGCCATTTAGGTGGTTTGCAGGTCTGTAAACTGCCTAAATGGCTTTGAATATAGGCTCCAGTAATTTTAGCTAGGGAGCCTTAATGAATGAATGAATTAATTTATTAATCAAACTGTTTTTATATACTGCCTTGCAAAATGTCAAGGCAGTTTACAAGCAACAAGCAACAATGCAACAACAAGGTACATGGAACAATCAGCAATACTAGTAACATAGAATGTGAACTAGAGTATATATGATACGCTATAAATAACGGGTCCAATTTTCGAAAGGCATTTAAAGCCCAGTAAACCAAGTAAATGCCTTAGAAGGGGATATTCAACAGCACTTAAATGGTTAGTGCCATTAAATATCCCCATCTAAGTCCTCTACGCACCCCAATGCTATCCGGTTAGCATCGAGGCATGTTGGGGGGCATTCTGGGGCGGAGCTGAGGTGGAGACTGTTGCTAACTGGGCAGCAGCAATATTGCATGCTGCCCGGTTAGCGATCTGCGCCTCAAAGATAGATGAGGAAAACCCTCGCCTATCTTTAAGGTGCAGCAGCTAACCGAGCAGCATCCAGTATCGCTGCTGCCCAGTTAGCCCCAGCAGCTTCCTATCTCTGTGTCGATCACTGGATATTCAATGCTATCACCACGGTATTGAATATCCAAGTTAGAGGTCAGTGGTGAAGTGTATAGCCCTTCCAAGATCCGGATGACTCAAAATCAGGCCCTACATGCCTTTGTTGGCCACATAACTATATACAGTGGGAATTGACTAAGCCTTTACATTGGCTAAAAGGGAAGAATTAGGTTAGAGGGAGGGAGGCTAAAAGCTGGAATGGCAATAACTTTGTTGTTGTTGTTGTTGATGTTGTTAAGTGCCGTTGAGTCGGAGTCGACTCATGGCGACCCTCTGGATAGCTATCCTAAATTGTGTTCGGTCTTCAGTCAGGCGGTTCATTGTTGACAGACTGGTACACGTAGCTGCTGTTATTGTATCGATCCATCTCATTGCTGGCCTTCCTCTTTTGCATTGACCTTCTATCTTGCCAAGATTGATGTCTTTCTCTAATGATCTCTCTCTTCGCATGATGTGTCAAAGTATGAAAGTCAAAGTCTTATCATCTAAGCTTCTAAAGAAAGCTTAGGTTTGATCTCCTCTAGTACCGACTGGTTTGTTCTTCGGGAAGTCCATGGTATACGCAGTATTCGCCGCCAGCACCATAATTCAAAGGCATCCATTTTCTTCCTGTCTATCTTTTTCACTGTCCAGTTTTCACATCCATATGATGTTATTGAAAATACCATGGCTTGAACATCTCTGCTCTTGAGAATCTTATCTAGGTCTTTCATAACCATTCTGCCAAGAGCAATGCGTCGTCTGATTTCTTGACTGCTTGTTGCTTCTTTATTGATAGTTGATCCAAGTAGGTTAAAGTTGTTCACGATTTCAATATCTTCTCCTTCAACGATGAACCTGTTGATTATGCCAGTTGTCGTGATCTTTGTCTTCTTTACATTAAGGTGCAGGCCCATTTTGAGACTATGTTCTTTGATTGTGAGAAGCAAATGTTTCAGATCATCTTCACTTTCAGCCAGTAATGTGGTATCATCAGCATAGCGAAGGTTGTTGATGAGTCTTCCACCAATCTTCACACCTCTGTTGTCTTCATACAATCCTGCTTCTCTGATGATTTGTTCTGAATATAAATTAAACAGGTAGGGGGAAAGTATGCAGCCTTGTCTTACACCTTTGTTTATTTTAAACCATTCTGTTTCTCCTTGTTCCATTCGAACTGTTGCTTCTTGATCAATGTACAGATTGTGCAAGAGTACGATCGGGTGTTCTGGTATACCCATGGTTGGATCCCTTGTGTTAGCCTGTCCATTAGTGATGTGAGTAGTGTTTCCACACCATGTTTATGCCTAAAGTCATGTTGTTGGGGGTCAAGGGGAGCATGTGTATTAATGTGGTCTTGGAGTTGCTGTTGGGCGACCTTTCAATAATCTTTGCCAGAAATGGAAGGCTTGAAATTGGGCGATAGGAGTTAGGTAAGTCTGGGTTCAACTTGCTGTTCTTGAGTACAGGTCGAATGGATGCACATTTCAGACCTACGGGCATGTAGCCTTGGGTGAGGGAGAGCTGAGTTATCCTTAGAATCATGGGAGCGAGGTCAGCACAAGCCATCTTGATCCAGCTCACTGGACACGGATCAAGAGGGGAGGTGGTAATGTTCAGGTTGGAGATGATCATTTCAATCTGATATAGGGAAACCTGTTGAAAGGAGCTGTAGTTAAGTGCTGGGTTTGATTTGACCTGTGAATTATGCATTAAGCTAACTTTAGATTGAAAATGGTTAGCAAGAGATTTTGGTATTATTTATTTATTTTATTTAGTATACATTTGTATACCGCTACTTCCAGCGATCAGCAGCGGTTTGATTACAGATTACAGATTACAGATTAGGATGTCATATGTCGTTTTCAGAGTATGGTTCCTAAGTAGAGATTTAACTGTGTCAAACAACTCCCTGGGATGATTCAGAGATATGCAAATTAGATTAGAATGGTATTCCTCTTCTAATTTCATCATATAGGTGTTGTGGTCCGTTGAATTCCTGGTCTGCCTCCATTTTCTTTCAAGCTGCCATAGTTTGGTTTTGGTGGTTCTTAAATCTGTTTTGTACCATGGAGCGGAATGATGTTTCTGAATTATTTTTCTGCTGGGGGAGCTATTGCTGCTTTGGTTATTGTTTGGCCCCAATTGAGTTTTGATCTAGAAGTGGGAGGATAGAGTTTAGAAACTAATCCTTGTTTAGGCGTTTGAATCATCTGGCGTTAGCTTGTTGCTGCGTGAAATGTGAAGGGGCCTGGTCTAAAAGATATTGGAAGAATACTGGCTTGTGATCTGACCAAGACCCTGGGAGAGTAGTGATTTTGGTTGGTTCGATGTTTTGTATATTCAGGTTGGGGATAAAGATGAGGGCAAGGAGACCTCCTTTTTCATGTATTGTGCAGTCAACAGTCTGTGAGAACTTCAGTGCCTTCATAGCCTTGGCGAAAGCTTTTGCAGACTTCTGTATTGCGGTGGGTAGGTTAAGGTCATCTAGAAGAATGAAGTGTCTACTGCTTGGTGGGAGGTCACAAACTGGTTGTAAGATAGTTGTAAGCTCATCTGAGGAAGCAGTAGCGGATCTGTATACTAGACATTTAGATTGATAGACATTTGTTATAATTAGCATATCTAAGCCTTGGTCAGATTATTGAGAGAAGTATTTAAAGGAGAGATGATCTCTGACTAGTATGAGGATACCTCCTCCTCTATGATTTGTCCTGGGGCAAATGAAGAGCTTGTATCCCAGTGGGGTTAGCTGATCCATGAGCACCGTGCCTTCTTCTGTTAGCTATGATTCTGTGATGCACATGACATCAAGGTTGTGTTCATTGAGGAAATTAGATAGCAATGTGATTTTGTTGCACACTGATCATGCATTGATTAGCACAAATTTAAGAGGAAAGTTAGCCTTTGACTTGGATGTGGGTACATCAGATAGGTCTAGGATCAGGACCCGTAGAAAAGCACTTGAGGGTCTGCTTTTCAATCTGTAGATATAGTGAGGGATAGTTTGCCATTGTTTGTGGGGTATGATTGGGATGAGGCTTGAGGAGTAGAGCACTCCATACTTGAGAGCATCAGTACAATAATAGTTATACATAGAAATATATAGGTAAAAGCCATGCTGGTCAGGTATGAGCGATACAGAGGGTGAGTAGTAGTAGACTATTTGACCCTTGTAATAGATTACTGTACTATCAGGGTGAGGGAAAGGGCGGTAAGGAATGTGGGCAGATATGGTTCTGGTAGTAAAAGGGCAACACTAGTAAGATCAGATAGTGTTGGTTACGTTCATAGTGATGAATGTAGACTCTTAAGAGTCTTCCGAGTCACAGGGAACTGATTGTAATGTTTGAGCTGGGTGCTATAGCACAGATCCAACTTGACCGGTGAGCACCCTGATAGGGAGCCGGAGAGTGAAGCACAGCGGAGCTAGTGTGATGTGGCAGGGTCTATCTGTTAGCACTTCTGTCTAGGTTGTAAGGCTACTCTAAGGACTAAACCTAAGGGCCCTTAGGCGTGGGCATGCCTGAAGTGCTGATATTTAAATGCACCTGGGGAGACCGATAGTGATGTCAGTGAAGGGGGGGAAGGGGCCACGTGGAACAGGCTTACCTTCCCCGTCTGGCTCTGTTTCCTGACAATCGAGTCTCTTCTGGGCCTTTTGTTTCCCCTGATGTAGCTGGAGAACTCCAGCAGCGATAGCTATTCCTTGCAGAGATCTGGCCAGAGCAACCTCTCTTTTCCTTAAATATCTGTGAATGATCCTGTATTTGAGATCTTGAAAGTGTGACGCTGAAAATCAAAATGAATACAGCTAAAGACTGGGAAAGAACATTTTTTATTGCAAATTCTTATGCTAGGGCTTTATGTGCTGAAAATGTCTTCTAACAAGTCCTTTGGGAATAGACTATGATATCAGAAGGGATTCTGCTGATATTAGAGCACTTTGACACTGTACTTCAAAAGTCATAGAGGTAAAAATAGCAGATGCCTGTGAAAAGATTTTGTCCTGTCTACTAAAGCTATTCAGAGTGCTAATGAAAGGCCTATTTCTGGATAGAAGGGTCATTCTGCTGAAAGAGATTTAACCTTTCATTCTTCATCTCACAGTTCTTATTCTTGAATTACATGCAGTGATTTTTTATAGATGACTATAAGATTGTAAATATCTTCAGCTCTGACCATTTATAGTTAGGAATAGACCTCTCTCTACAGACACTGAAGTAATCCCCTTTAGACATTTTTAGGCATTAGCGATAATGGAGAGATCAGCTGTAATACTTTATGGGAATGAGGCAAGATCATTGTGAGGGACATTCTTCTTAGCTTACTGTACCCCCCAGTCACTCTAGGGGTGAAGGTTGCTCCAAGGCGAAACACAAAAGAATTTGGAATGAGATGCTTGCCTTTTTAAATCAGAAAAAAATAGTAAAACTCAACACAGCTGAGCACTTACAAAGCATAATATCCTGGTGGATAGGAGGAGCACTGCTCAAAGCCTTAACTGGAGAAAAATTATAAACACCAGACATAAAATGCAAAAAAAGTGCCAAATAATAGCACCTTTATTATAGTTACCTCAATTCAAGTATTTACAGTGCCTCAAAAATAGAAAAGGTACACAAAAATCACATGTAGAAAAAGGAGAAAGATTAACAACAGCAGTTCAGAGTCCTTTGACGAGGTTTTTTTTCTGCATTCTCCTTCCCTGGTATTCCTGCTCTCCTTTTCTTTTGTCAATCCTTAGCTGGGTAATCTCCGCCACTTCCTTTACTTCTGCCCTCTTGGATGAGAAGACAAAAATATGCATCTTTCAAATATTATACCTCGGGATGAAAAATATCAGTGCGACACACCATGACACCAGAACTCCACAGAACTCCTGGTCAGTCCCTCTTAATCCTGAGGGTCTATATCCTGGTTGAAGATAATTTCATATGTAAATCCTGCTCCCTTCTCTGAAATGCAGGCACTACTAGCAACAATTACTAAAAACCTGCTCTTCCAGGGCAGTTTCTCCAAATGGCTCTTCCGGGGCAGTTTCTTGCTCTTCCACTGGGAAAACAGGGATGCACCTGCAGGCCTATCCAGAAAACTAGCGCAGCCTTTAAGCACAGATAACACCACTTTTAAGCACAATTATCGCCACCACCAAAAGCAGAAAAGAGATGGATGAGTACATAAACAGCAAAGGAAAAACTAGTGCACAATTAATGCCAAGGGTATTTACATTTATTCAAATTATAGGCAAATGAGCTGCACATACAACAACCTCACCACTAGATCCCTGCCGAGTCCCATGGATCAAAGCAACCAAGAAAGAACCAAGTGGCATACTCACCAAAATCACACGATTGATACGACAATAAGGCATCTTGCCCACATCCCTAAAAACATCATCCATATGACCAACATTGAAAAAACTAACACTGGACCCGGCTGATCCAAAATCCTACAGACCCTTCGCTAACCTACCATTTACAGCCACGATCATCGAAAAAAATGTCCAATGCCAACTTCAAGACCACATCGACAGACATAAACTCCTAGACCCACAACAACACACATTATGGCCAAACCACGGGATGGAGACACTACTAATCACACTAATACACTAATTCAAGGAGTACAGTGCATCAACTAAGGCTTCCTATTAATCTTCTTAGACATTTCCTCAGTGTTTGACATTGTGAACTACCGTATCCTATTTCAACGCCTTCAAATCCAATGGAATTCAAGGTACAGTCCTCAAATGGTTTACATCCTACCTCACTGATCATCATCAACAAATAAAGATCGGCCAGAATACCTCCACCCCATACAAACAGACACAAGGAGTACCCCAATGATCCACCCTCTCCACTCTTCTATTCAACCGCTTCCTTCAGACTAATCGACACAAACCAACCCTCATTCTCTACCCATCAGGAATGCTTTTCTGATGTGTCCAACTGGCTAAAAGATAATAACCTATAAATTAATTACAGCAAAACAGAGGCCCTCTTGATGTCTCTATCAAGTTCACCCCATCCCCAACAATAACACTGAACAACACACCAATCCAAACCCGGACCAAAGTCAGGTATCTTGGAATCACCCTAGTTCAACACCTCACATTCAAAACACACATCAAGAAAACCATCTGGAGTATATACTACAAAGCAAAGACACTGCAGTGCCTCCAACCACTCCTCGATCCCAGCAGGTTTCCGTTCTATTCTGCAAGCCTCCATGATACCGTACATTGATTACTGCAATGCTATCTACCAAGGACTTCCCAAATCCACACTTCTGCCCCTACAAACTGCTCTCCACTCAACCACAAGGACCATACAAGCAACAACAAGACTGGAACACATCACACCTATACTAAAGCAGCTCCACTAGCTCCCACTTCAGAGCCATATTAAATACAAAACAATCATCCTAACTCACAAGGCAATCCATGCTGACCTCCCTCCCCCCCCCCCCACACATCTCCACACTGTACTGTTGACATCCCTGCCACACAGATCAAGATGGACCTCAAAGAACACCTTCATCATCCCACACAGCAAAACCAAATCCAGCCAGAAAGCATGTAACCATGCCTTCCAACTATAAACACCATCTACATGGAACACCCTTCCACACCAGCAAAGGAACATCACAGACCTTACAACATTCTGAAAACACCTGAAGACACACATATTCACAGAACATTTTATCCCCATCACATAACTCTGCCCCCCTGGAAGAAAACAACAAAAAGACAACCTCTGTGAATAGCTGACTGATGTATATAGTTATGACCCCATGAGTTATCAATAGCATGTTGTATATAGTTTACTATCTTTATTTTACTTATTTTACCTATTTTACCTATCTTTACCTATTTTACCATTTTACCTTTGTTTTAATGTACATTCACTTATTGTTCACTGTAAACCACCTTGACACAGTGAAAGGCGGTATATAAACACTCCGACCAATAATAAAGAATAATAAGCTAGACTCAAAAGATCCAAACTCATACAGACCTATAGCCAGCATTCCGTTCATAGCCAAAATTATAGAGAAAACAATTCAAATTCAGTTACAGGAACACATTGATGAATACAAACCCCTTGACTCACACCAATTTGGTTTCCGCCCATCCCATGGAGTAGAAACCCTCCTAATCACCCTTATGGACTTCCTCATCAAGGGCACAGATGACAAACAACAAGGCTACCTACTCCTATTTATAGATATCTCAGCCGCATTCGATAACATTAATCATCTAACACTGATCAACAGATTAGAAAATCTAGGAATAGGCGGGACCGTCCTTAACTGGTTCAAATCCTACATTTCACACCGATTAATACGCGTCCAAATTGACCAACAAGCATCAGAAACATGTCCCCAAGGACAGGGAATACCCCAAGGATCAGCCCTATCAGCCCTCCTATTTAACCTGTACCTGCAACCGATAACAAACATATTTAAAAAACACAAGATTAACCACTTTATATATGCCGATGACATCATGCTAGCTACCCCCATAACCATTAAAAACCCTACATATGACTCGCTATCCAAATGCATGGCTGAAACCACCTCCTGGATGGAAACTAACCACCTCAGCATAAACTTCAAAAAAACTGAGGCAATGTTTGTGACAAGATCATCTATGACTGAGAACACCTACCCGGAAATAATCACTATCAACAAAACCTCCATACCTGTCAGAAAACAGGTAAAATACTTAGGAGTAATAATAGACCACACTCTCACCATGTTACCACACATAAAACAAACAGTAAAAACCATTTTCTATAAACTCAAAACAATTCAACACCTAAGGCCACTCCTAGAAACACCAGACTTTAGATCCGTAGTAAGTACACTGATCACCCCTCACTTTGACTATTGCAATAGTCTCCTAATAGGCCTCCCGCAAAAAAGCACCTACCTTCTGCAAAGAGCACAAAACATCTGTGCAAAAGTGATTGCTAAAGCTCCCCTAACAGATCACGTAACCCCTATACTGCTAGACCTCCACTGGCTCCCTATAAACAGTAGAATTAAATATAAAATCATCCTAACAACCTATAAACTCATAAACGACATAACCCCCTCACACTTATCCACATTACTGCAATCTCCAACTTCGACAAGGACCCTCAGACAAAACGCGGCCCACTCGCTCATCATACCTAAAACCATCCGCAAAACTAAGAACACCACTAGCTCCAGAGCATTCTCATTCACTGCCCCTACACTCTGGAACGACCTCCCTATTGAACTTCGCACCATAAGAGACCTCTTCCAATTCAGAAAAGAATTAAAGACCTACCTGTTCACTGAACACTTCGAAGTCCCCTACTACCCCAAAGCTAGCTCCACAACAAACCTGGTCACACATGCACAAACTCCCTTAACCCAAACAATATAAACACAAACCTACCCCCCCCCCCCCACTCACACGCCTCAAAGACGACAAAAAAAAAGGAACTAAATTCCAACACCTACACCAATATCTGCCCCACACAACACACACACCACACACTGTAAATATACATTTGTAAAAAGTTTGATGTGTTTGCTTTAATACCTACAAAGTTCTTGCTTTAATACTTAAAAGATGTCTCTGCTTATTGTTTTTCTTTAATATATTTACTGTTCAATGTAAATAGTTGATTTCTATTGTTCTATGTACAATGTTCAATGTAAATAGTTGATTTCTATTGTTCTATGTAAAATGTATACAAACTGTGTACAAGACTGTTAACCTGTTATATGTAAACCGCCCTTGATCTCTGGAAGGGGCGGTATAAAAGAAATAGTTAAATAAATAAATAAAATAAAGAAATAAAGAAATACAGCTAAATAAAGAAATAAAATAAAATGGTATTCTAATATTGGCTGCACCCAATGCAGAGAAAAACGTAGAGGATTTCGCAACCAGCCTTAGCGCCAGTATCTCTATGCCTGGTCTTCAGATGGTTTAAACATCTAGCATGTGCCCCCAACAGTATTTTGCTACTGGCATCAGGTGCTTTCCCAGACATCTTGATCATCTGAAGGGAAATGTCAAAGATGATCCAGAAATCGGGGAAAGCCCCCAGTGCCATCAAAATATTGTTGGGGGCCGGTGCCCCTGATAGAAAGTGAATCACTGGTGGTCTCCCACCCCCTCCCAACTAGAAATAAACCTGGGGTCCAGCAGCCTGAACCTCCCATCCAAGTAAAAATAAACTTAGGGGTATGTTTACTAAACTGCGGTAACGGTAAATAATGTGTGTAATGTAACGTTAACAATTGTTAGTGCATCATAACGCGCGTTATGATGCGCTAACGATCGTTAACATTACATAACGCGCGTTATGATGCGTTAACGATCGTAAAGCTCCGCGGCACGGTAAAACACCGCAGAAGGTGGAGAGAGGGCGGAGAGAAGGGGTCAGTGGGCGGAGAGTGGGCAGGGAGAGGCTCCCTTCACACTAATGCGCTGATCTGAAGAGCTAAATCCCACCGCGAATGAAAACCTGCCGTTAAATGCACATTACAGGGGAGAGAAACCATTTCAGTGTCAGCAATGTACAGCCTAGGCAGGGAAACCTGAAAAAGTGATACGTGTGATACATGTGCACAGAACAAAAGGGCACATAAACACTGAAAATGACCTCAACAAACTGGAAAAAAACCATAACCAAGCTGGCCAGTAGTGGCATTAATGAGAAACATCAACCCCCCCCCCCACCCTTCCAAGAAAGCTCCATAGAAAAGATATAAATCGTGGAAGGGTCTACACTCCGTCCTCATACAAGGTGAATGAGCCCACAGTGAAATAGCGCTGCTCAGGGTTTCCCACTCCATCGGACCGGGTTCCTATGGCGTGCACACGTCCCGCAACATCAGGGTGGGCATGTCGGAATGGCATCTGGACAGATGCCGGAAAAGGGGATACAGAGGGCCGCAGGCGGCATATGCTGTGGTGCAGCTGGGCCACAGTGCGGACTAGGGTGATGCCTAGCTGGCCCATACGAATGCTGAAACAGCAGAGCAGTCAGACAGCAACTGCTGAAGGCCCAACATGGGCATGACTGTGTTTTCCACAGTGTCACAGGGGATAGTACCCAACAGCTACCCCCAAGGGCACAGAACATTGGCAGGCGGGGCTGGGGGGGAGCGTGGACGTCTATGCAGGCACCCCTACCCCAGAACCCGCACCATAGGCAGCCGCTTACCTGCACACTGGATGGCCTGAGACTGCGCACCACCAGCACCACCAGCAGAAGGGCATGTCAGCATGGTGGCTGAGGGATACTGGTGGTGGAGGGGGCAGTGGCAGCTGCCCAGAGCAGACCGTGGCCTAGCCCTGTGTAGGTGGGTGCCGTGTACTGCAACAGACGGGCCCTGTCTGATGAACAGTCATGGTATCACCAAGGAATGTACTGACTCTGTGACAACAAGGTGGTGCAGTGCACAAAACCAGTGTATTCAGAAGCAGAGGGTCTCAGGTTCAAGTCCCAGCTGTGGTTCCTGCCAACCCAGTCCCCATATTTTACCCACTACTACAACGTGCTAATACAGACAGAACCTTTATTGCAGATGACGTAAACATGCCCAAGACACCTACATTTCACCCTACAGAGCAAGGACACCATAAACATGCACATTACCTAGAGCAGAGTCTCCCAAATGCAGTCCTGGAGGGCCAAACACCATTCCGGTTCCATGCTGCCTCTGATAAAGATGCCTGTGCTGCATTTCTATGCGCCACCCCCATGGTATGCAAATGTATCTCATGCATATTCATGAGGGACTCGCTAGATATATAATGCACTCCTCCAAAAAATGTCTAAGGCAATTTATCTAATTAGTTGTAAAATTCTCAAAACTATTTTCATTTTATATCACACCTTTAAACTTGATTAGAACCGGGTCTCAGACTGTTATCAGTACATATTATGGGATGAACTCCCCACTGTTCTTGCTTCGCATCAACGACCACAGTTCATGTTTAGTTTCATAGCACTTGCATTCAAGATTTCCTGATTATCTCAACACTTGAGTTTCGAAATTCACGTTGGTATGTTTTTATGCAATACTCATGAATGCAATGAGTGACAGAAACTTATCTTAGAGTTTATCTTGTCTGTGTATCTGGACTTTCCCCGACACCACCAATCGGCACCGCATTTGCGTTTCACGTAAGTTTCATCAGGGGTTCAATTGCTGTAAATAAACACATTCTTCATGTAATGCCAAGACAAAATAACTGTTTCAATAAAGATTTTCAGCGTTCCTACACATACCTTATTTAATTGCAGAGACTACTCTTGCTAGCGCTAACCTGCATGTAAATCATCGAGCTCTTCAGCTTCAAAAAATGCCCCGCATGCGGGATGACATGAATCTTGACTATTTAAAGGTTTCCGGATCGTGAACATGTAGCGCATCTTGTCAATTATTTAAAGGCACGCCCCCCATTCTATAGCGTTATTCAGACCGCCGGGGGATACTGTCCCCAAACGATATATCCAGCGCTGTTCTCTAATAATCAGTGATTGTTCTATGGTCCTGCCATTCTATCCGGTTAGCACTCTGTCCAGACAAAAACATCTGAGTTCCTCAAAGTCATCTGACCTACACCTACCTAAAATAGACCTACACTTTTGAAGTATTCATGAGGGACAGCATGAAAACCCGAACAGTGTTTGGCACCGCAGAACTGGAGTTGGGAACCTCTGCCGTAAAGCAGCAGCCAACAGGGGCAGACACACCCGCACCCACAGGCCCCATTATCCAAAGCCTCCTGGAGAGGCAGGACTTTGGGTTCAGCGTGCATCTCCCAATACTAGCACTTGCATACCTTAGTAATGCCACCCTAAACCTGGGAATATGGTACACGTCTATCAAAAGGTTGCTATGATTACTGGCAGATAGCAATTCCTAGGTTAAGTACAATTTTCTGAGTGAGCTGCATCATAGCAACCTTTCTGATGTCTGTGGAGTGTGCTACAGGTCTTGTGTCTGACAGTGTTTACCAACCTGGGGAGTGACGCACTGTGCCCAGGACTGGTGTGGTGGCCTGGGCTGCCCAACACCTCTATAGTTGCACAATGCTGGCATAGGTGTGGGGAGTGTGTGTCTGTCTATCCAGTGTGTGGTGGCTGCCAACACCCTCCACAGCCCACACTGCTATTGGCCTGCCAATGTGCATAATGAGAAGCAAGGTACTGTGGGAATAGCCTGGATAGGGTGGCCTGGCCTGGCCACATCTGCACAGGGCATAGGGCAATGGCTCGGACATTGTAGTGCCCGGTACCACCTGCACGGACAGGGTGGCCATAGCATGTCCTGCTGGGAGGTCACTCTCACCCTGACTGAGCAGTGACCATGGCATGGCTAGGTTCCCCCATAGTGCTAAATAGCATTTCTCTCATGTGGTATTTATGGGTTTTCTTTTGGGGCCCAGTCACTGACTTATTTGCTTTGTGTGTATGCTGACATCCCCATTCTGGGTACATGCATCTCCTCCAGGGCCATGCACTATGGACTAGCTGGCGGACTGTCTGCAGCTAGTATGTGTCTTGCTGGAACACCTTGCATGGTGCAGCAGCTGGAGGCTTGCTGCTGGAGAATGTCAGATAATGGTGGGGGGAAGCTGAGCATTTCCAGGCCTGCCGTCTGTCTGCTATTGCGTTATGGATGTGTACCGCTCTGTCTGTTCCACAGCAGGACTGGGGTTGATGGTCCCCTCTACTGCCACCATTGCAGGGAGGTAGACTGTGGATCTATTGGTGGGTGATCCTGTTTCCTACCCTGAGCCCCAGAGGGTGGGTTGTGTGGTGGTACATTATCTGCCTATGGGTCCATACACCCCCCACCGCCCCCCACCGCACCCCACCGCAGGTAACCATGGCACCAACACCGGATATGCACTATTCTGGGTGCATCATCGCCCATAAGGACTAGACATGACCAAGACATACAGCAGGGCACAGATGTATCCTAGGTGTGTCTAACGGAACTACCTATCACACACTGATGGGGACCTGCAGTATGGTGTATTTCAGTCATGAAAGCTGCTGTGGACCTGGTGCTGGGCGCCCCACCTCAACGTCAGGGTGGGCACAGTACCCGCACAATGTGACTGTCTGTGGCTACTCTGTGGCAGTGCCACACACGGTCTGTTGCCCCTACCAGGCCGAGGTGCTGTGGGGGTACATACCCAATCTTTTGCCCATCTCTCGTCTGCTGATTTGCATGTGCAGTGCATCATGGGTACCGGTGGGTTAACCCTATCCTGGTAACCACAGCAGACAGTTTGTGTGGTGCCGTGCACTTCTTCTGCAGCCAGCCAGGGCTTTGTTCACAGCCTTATAAGGTGTCCTATAGGGGACATTATAAGGTGCCTTGGCGGACAGTACACTTTATAATGTGCCCTATGGAGTGCGTTATGGGGTGCCTTATGCAGCACCTTAGGTTATGCCACCGTGAGGGTGTGTTTGCTGGCAGCACTAATTAAAATACATGTCAAATGCCTCAACAATCACTACTTAAATGTAAAGGGTGCTGCCTCAGCCAGCCTTATACATTAGGCCCACTGGGGAATCGAACCCATGACCCCTGTACCATCAGTCAGTGTTGTAACCAGTGTGCTACAGCTCTGTTGCTGTGTGTGTATGCCTGCGCGCCTTCTTATGATTAATGCGCAGTAACGTGCCCTGTAGCGCTTGTTCATTTATGGCGCCTTGTAACGCGCGTTCTCGGCTTGTTATCGGTAACGATGTACCGCCCATGTCCTTATTTGGGGTTTCTGCCTCTAACGCGGATCCTAACGCGAATCACACTAACGCAGTTTAGTAAACATACCCCTTAGTGTCCCAGAGGCCCCAATTCCCCACCTCCCACCCAACTAAAATTTGGTGGCCCAGCGGCCCCGAGTTACCCACCCGCCCAATCAAAAATAACCCTGGTGGCCCAGCAGCTTCGAACCCTCTTCCCCTATCCCAGGACCTTTACAAATGAGTGGGAGCACTACTCACGCACTGGGATGCACTGGGTGGGGATGCACCAGAATGGGGTCAGATCCTGGGATGCACCGGGTGCGGTCAGACTGCTATATAAGGTAGAAAATGCCTTATATGGCAGTCTAATCCCACCCAGTATATCCCAAAAAGCACTGCACAAGGCCAGGTATTGCCATTTTTAAAGATGGCGGCACAGGAGCAGGAGCGCATAGGCAGTGCTCCTGCTCGTTTGTAAAGGTACCTGGAAGGAGGTGGGGGGTACAGGGCCACTGGGCCACCAGGGTTATTTTGGTTCAGGAGGGTGGAGGGTTCAGGGACACTAGGCCACCAGGTTTATTTTTAGTTGGGTGGGGAATGGGGGTTTCGGGCTGCTGGACCACTAGAGATTCGCTTTCTGTCAAGGGCTCCAGCCCCTGACAGTATTTTGATCGCATCGGGAGCTTTCCCAGATGCCAGGATCAACTGAGGGAAGTTTGATATTTCCCCTCAGATGATCCAGGGATCGGAGAAATCCCCTGATGCCATCAAAATACTGGCAGGGCTCATATGCAAATTAGCTACGCGGTGCCCCTGTGTCTCTGGGATAGCATGCCAAACTTGTGCCAACTTCTTTGCACATGTGTTTGGCTTGCTCTCCCATTTTAACACTGCCAATTGCACACAGTTTAATGAATGGCTAACATATGGCTAATTTGCCTATGAACCCCTTTCTGCATGCCAGTATTAAAGCTGCGTGCTATCAGTATGCTGCAAATAGGCATAAAACGTTGATAGCGTGCTACTTCAGCGCCGGCTTTCTGCATTGACCTGCTGATTAGCATGTCCTACTGGTTAGCACTCAGTAGTAGAATCTTCAGAGTGTTGTAGAAATTTTGGAATTTAGGAGAAAGGATACCAAATTCCTGAGACAGCAGTTCCACTTTATTACAAAGGAAAACAAAATAATAAAATGTAACTGCCAGCAAGAGCGAAGTGCTAGCCAGCTGCACACTCCAATCTAAGCTATCAGGCCCTGTGCAAGAGCTTATATAGGGGACAGATGTTTACCATGCCATCATTACACTTCCCTGTCCCTTCTGCTCTCATATCTTCTTTCACCATACTCTGACACCCCTAATTTTCCATACACGGAAAGGCTCAAGTTTGGCTCTCTTCCAATCACAGTGATGTATTAGTGCAGGGCTCGACAAACCCCAGGCATCAGGTCGCAATAGCGACTATAAATTGAACACTATCACCTGAGATTTTATTGTCCCCTTCCCCAGCCATCATCCAATATTTCTTACTCTTCTCGCCACACTGTTAGCTGCTCTACCGCGAATGGCTTTACAGGTTGCTTGAGCCACAGGGTGGAGGAAGTTTGTTGATCTCCCAGTTTCAAATCACGTGATAGCAGCAAACTTCCTGTACCACGTGGCTCAGGCTACATGCAGATCCAATGGTGGGTGGATCCTCTAAATGCGCGGCAGGAAGGGAAAGATGTTTTTATTTATTTTATTTATTTAATGAGTTTTTTATACCACCTTATCATAAATTCAAAGCAGTTTACAGTATAACATAAACTAGGAAATGTATATTGAACAGGGGTAATAAACTTGGAGGATTACAGTATATAATAGGGCTGCCATAAGCATACAAGAGTAAGAGTTCTACAACAATTCCCAAAATAAAGAGGCTTCAATGTCATAGGAAGGGCTACACAGGAGCTCCAGGAATAAAGGTAAAAGGAGCAGAGGGAATGGAGCAAAGATATGGGGATTACAAAGCGTTAGGCGAACAGGGGAAAGATTGGATACTTGGGGCAAGGTGCTAGGGAGCCTATGGACCAGGGGAACACATGTTTATGTTTATTGTTTCTTGATATACCGCCCTTTATAACATCAGGACGGTTTACAATCAAAAATAACATCAGGCAGCACAAGAGGTTAGAGAGTGTCAGGTGTTCTTATGCTGGATCCATAATGCTCTGTGAAAAGGAATGTTTTTATTGATTTCCTGAAGTCCCAAATGTCTTTGATGGATCTTATGTTCTCAGGAAGCTCATTTCATATAAGGAATATATAAGGAAAATGCTCTATTGCACATTGGCTGTTTGGCTTTTGTTTTGCACTTAGGAATAGTAGTAGGTTTTTATTGAAGGTTCGTCTTAGTCTTTTCTCTGGATTCTTGAGGCTAAATGGTTGGAGGTAATGGCTGGGGGAGAGGGCAGTGAGAGAAATACACAGAGTTGCCAAGTTATCCAGTTCCAAGAGTGAGATTTTAAGGCAGTCCTGGATTTCTAACAATCTCATTCTATTGCATTATGGGATCTGCAGTGCTATTCCAATGGGTAAAATCATGGACTACAAATACCATACTGAATTGCAATGCAAATTTAAAACCAGACCTGGCAAAAAATCTCACTCCTAGAACTGGGTAACTTGGCGACTCTGATTATATCGGGTAATGGCTGGAGGAGGGAGACAAGGAGAGAGATAGCATTGGATGATGGAAGGGGAGACTATGCAGGGGGACTGTGTGGGTTTGAGGGACTGGGGTGATGGTGGGGGGCTGTGAGAGAGAGAGAATGGGTGATAGCTGGGGGAGAGCTATGAGAGATGGTGGGTGGTTGGGCAGGAGGATATGAGAGAGAAAGAAAGTGGGTGAAGTCAGGGTGTGGGGGCTATGGGAGATTTTTTTTGTGTGTTACATGTTACCAGGCCATGGAGATATATGAAGCAAAAAGAGAAGTTGCCTTGGGTACAGTTGGCATCATACTCACTGGTGTTGGTGGAAGGGAAAAAGGGTTGCCGCCTTCTGTTGGCACTGTCTAATGGCATGTTAAGGGCCTGATTTATTAAGCTTTCTTTTCCCACAGAAAATGGGAAAACAGTAAATCATGCCCTTAAAAAAGGAACGTTGATTTACTTTTTGGAGGTTGAGGCACTGTGACCGCAGCCTCGGCGGCCAGTTCCTTAAAGTTTAAGCTGGCTCCTAGATTCCAAGAAAAATTGTTGAGGACTGTGTTAGTGTAGTTCCCATATATGGCAACTGCATCACAGTTTAACACATGTGCTTTCTTTGTCCTCTCTGAAACAGCCAGGCAGTCATCTTTAGGCACAGCCCTTTGATTTATGGCTTCAATACTTACCTACTATCCTCAGTGTTCAGCGGGGATACACCTGGCAGACAGGTCCCTCTTACACGCTTTCTTTTCATTTCACAACACAAGGAATGATGGCTACCTTCTTCCACTGATATCACTTTGCCCCCATACAAACCCGCCTCATTTCCTTCCAAATCTCCCTTTTCCTTCCAGCCAAGCCAGCTTTGGTTGTCTGGAGTTTGCAATCTAATTAGTTACATGTAGAAAGAACACCCAGGACCCAGACTTGGGCTCAGTCAGTCTCTTCTCACTCCTTCTTGGACTCCTTACGGGAAGAAAGCACAGGCCTTGTGGGCCTGCACATCGTTTTATGTCTCCCTTCAAACTTTGCAGGGAGACACCTCCTGCTCTTGACAGGAAGGGACTCCCTCAGTATATCATCCTTCACTGGGGTCAACCTAGGAGCAAGGACTCCAGAATCTGTCTCATCTGTAACACAGAGGACGCACTGCTGAGGCCTACGCTACATTATCAACAGAGATACCTAGTCACACACATTGCCTCTGTGACACATGAAATAGGAGCGGGATCTCATGCACACACACACAAAGATCCCCTCATTTCATGCATTGTGATCCAGTCATGACCATGACCTGTTGTCCCCCCGTCCCCCCCTGCTTACCACGGCTATAAGGCTGTAAGCCTACCTCTGATAGAAGCCCTGAATGCTGGTAAAGTAGCTGTGGATGGCATGAGCTCACAGAGCACAGGCATGCATTCAGGCTCGTCCTGCTCCCACCTACTCCAACAGGAAGTTTGCAGCCCAGGGGGCGGGACCCAGAAGAGATTGAGCTGGCAGCCACATGCTGTCCACAGCTACTTTACTGGCATTCAGGGTAACTGCTGAAATAGGTTGACAGCAATGGCAAGGGAGAGAGAAATGCTGGATATGGAGGAGAGGGAAAAAAGAGGGGAGAAATGCTGGACATTGCGGAGACTGGAGAGGGGAAAACGTCCAAACTACGTGTCTCAATGCCTTTACTTTCTTTGCTGCCAAAATATGAAATGGACTGCCAAATGAGATAAGAACATAGGATGATGTTGAAGACTTCTGGAAAGCATTAAAAACATTTCCATTCAGAGATACCTTTGGAAATGAATGAGAAATCTTGTAGTCAAATTTGAAGATAAGCTACTGTTAACCATATTTATTTTGTCTGACTTTTAATCCTACTTTGAACCTTTGATGTTTAGGCAGAATATAAATAAACAAGCAAATAAATTAAATAAATGCTGGCCACCAAGGGGAGGTGGGTAGGGAGAAGGGGAGATACCCAACAAGCATGTGCTCGAGCCTTTGAACTGTACGCACCTTCAGCCTAGAAAACCCTTCCGGAAACAATTCGCACCATCACAGACCTACCCACATTCAGAAAATGCCTGAAAATCCTTCTATTTGCCAAACACTTTACCCCCCACTCCCATGAAACCCGTTGACAACAATAAATCAACTCAAGCAATCAAAGTTAATTTCTCTGTATTGTACATAGATCGATCTCAGAAGAATGTTAGAGGTCTCATATTGTGGCAGGCTATGGCCTATGATAGCCTGCAAATATGAAAGGCCTGTAAGTTAAGCCCCAATTCCAACCCCCATCATAGCTAGAAAAAACCTAAAATCTGTGAAAGTTTGAGAAAACTGTTTTAAACTGCTTAATAAGACGTTTTATATGAATTCATAAATCTTTCATTATTCTCTTGTGCTATGAAGAAAGAAATGTTTCAATACTTGCATTCCTAGAGCCAGAAACGACCTTGCAATAGAGAAGTATCCAAACCTAGAAACTGTTCCATTGTTAGAACAGTCCTAGAGGAGGGAACTGGGTGCTAGGCCCAGGAGGGATCTCCGATTGGACAAATGCAGGGGGCGTTGGGGCCAATGGAAAGTCTGCATGTATCAAACTGAAAAGAAATGTATAAATGAATATGTTTCTGTAAGAACTTTGCTCAGTCCTTTTTGAAGCTTGACTAACTGGGCCTTGTGCACAATAAATTGGCTTGGACCCTGCAAATCGACTCCTGGATTTATTCATTGTCTGCACTTCGCTGCTACATATTCTTGGTGCGTTGGCCGGGAATGTGCAAGTAGTGAATGGTATTCAAGCGAATATTCCACGCAATTCGCCTCCAGGTTTGGCCCAGTCGGAACCGTATCTGTCCGACCGCAGGGGAAACCTCAGGTGCCGCCGGTCCTCTTGTATCGGAGAGGGTTCCGCCTTGCCTCGGCGGGCCACTGGGTCCGGCCGACCAACACCTCCGAACCCAAGGGGAGTCCAGGATCCAACCCAAGAACTGATTTGGTATCGGGAACCGGATCCGGGGAGTAGACATTTTCTTGTTTATTAGTCAGTAAAGCCTGGGGGAAGTCTTGCATGAGTGCGCGAGACTGATTTGGTATAGACTAACTGGGAAAAGTCTTGCTTGAGTGCGCGAGACAAGAGAGCTTGATCACCTCTCATAAGGGCGGTCCTAGTACGCTCTGCATAAGGGTTAGCGGAAGCCGAAGCCACCAACCCTTTGGTTGGGAATAGTCAGTTAGTCAGAAAACTTTGGGCATTTGAAAAATAATTTCTTGTAATGGTATGATTGCTTGTGTGATTGAGAGGTCTTGAGACACAGACCGAGTGAGAGCGAACTCCTGAGTAGCGCAGTTCCTGGCCGGGCGACTGCGTCCAGGTCGCGAAAAGGAGGAAGCGTGTGGTGTTTGTTCCCCTTAGTGTTTTGTGGGCTGTACGGACCCCTTACCTACAGCCATACTACCTACCCTCACTGTTTGTTGTCTTGTACGTCATTACGTGTATGCCATTACAATTATGGGAGGGACGGAGTCCATGCAAACTCCGTTGGAATGTATGATCAAGAATTTCCGTAAAGGATTTTCAGAAGACTACGGCATAAGAATGTCTCCGTCTAGATTAAGAATGTTATGTGATAGGGAGTGGCCTGTACTAGCTACTTCATGGCCCCGTGGGGGCACCTTTGATGTAGAAATAGTTTCCTGTGTTCATCAGCTTGTACAAAAAGTGCACCCTGACCAGTTCCCCTACATAGATTCCTGGTTGGGTGTTTGCGAAAGGCAGCCCTCCTGGGTAAAGCGCTGCTATGAGAGACAATGTAGAATATTAGTAGCAACCACTAGGGGGACCCGGAAGGTTGAGGAGAGGAAGCCGCCTGTGTATTCTGCCTCAGAGTTCCCAGAAATCCTGGCTCGTTTACCCCAGTACCCGCATAGGTTAGTTCCCCCAGCTCCGCTACCTGAAGCTGAACTTGATGAGGTACCTCAGCAATTACCGCTGCAGCAGCAAAAGAAGCCCACTTCCCCGAGTGATAGCCCCGAGTCTGGCCCAAGTACGTCGGGAGGGCCAGGGTCCTCCGACGATACAGAAAGCAGAGGCTCTCCTGCCAGTTCAGGGTCACCCACCAAGGAAGCTTATACCTGGGAGCCATATGATTTAAGAAGTGTAACCCCGAAGAAGAAAGAGAAAGCAGGGCGCCTAATGCCATTGCGTCAAGTGCCTGGTTTACCTATCCTAAATGATCAGGGCCAGATGGCGCCAGGACCAACTAGTCTAATCTACGTGCCTTTTTCTACTACTGATTTATTAAACTGGAAAACGCATTATGCATCCTATACTGAGAAGCCCCAAGAATTGACAGAGTTAATGTCTAGTATAATGCAAACTCATCAGCCTACCTGGACTGATTGTCGCCAGCTCCTGTCCACTCTCTTTACTACTGAGGAGCGAGCGCGGATTGTGCAAGCAGCCATACGCTGGTTACAAGAGAATCCCGTAGAGGCGGGGGAAATGAATCTCCCACAAGCAGCCGCCGTGGCTTTCCCAAATGAAGATCCTAGATGGGATTCAAATGATGAAAGGGGGGCGGCGGCCCTAACGCGATTTCGCCAGGCCTTGCTGCAGGGCCTGAGGAAGGGAGGCCAGAGGGCCATGAATATCGGGAAGGTATCTGAAGTTATCCAGGGTCCAGATGAGAGCCCAGCGGCCTTTCTTGAGCAGTTGTCTGAAACCTATAGATTATATACCCCATACGATCCCGCCGCTCAGGAGAATTTGCGCATGGTAAATGCAGCCTTTGTTAGTCAGTCCCAGAGAGACATAAAACGAAAATTACAGAAACTGGATGGATTTGCGGGCATGAATACAGCACAGTTAATGGAAGTTGCTCAGAAAGTGTTTGTGAATCGTGAAAATGAGCGTGACAGAGAAAGTGAATGTAAAATGAAGAAGAAGGGAGATCTTCTGGCTGCCGCTTTAGTTGAACGACGTGGAGGAGGTTTTCTTAACCAAAGGACCAGAGAACGTGGAAGAGGCAGTGGAAATAGCAGGCCTCCATTGGATGCGAATCAGTGCGCCCATTGTAGAGAAGAAGGACATTGGAGAAGTGAATGCCCGCATCTTGACTCCACCCCCAGGAGGGGAGGAGGGAGTCCCTGGAGAACAGGAGGCTGATTTCAGAGTCGTGGAGGAATGAACCAAGCACAGTTCCAGCGAGAGAGAGAAGAAGCCATTGAGGGAGTGGCAGTATCAATGGGCTATGACATGGATGAAGTGGATGAAGACTAGGCCAGACTGGGCTCCAAGTTCACTCTGGGTCCCCAGGAGCCTATGGTCAGTTTGAAAGTAGGGGACCAATATATGGACTTTATGGTAGATACAGGAGCAGAACATTCAGTGGTGGCAAAGCCAGTGGCTCCTCTTTCCTCTCGATCTGTTACCATTGTTGGGGCCACTGGGAACAAGGCCACCAAGCCATTCCTGCAGAACCGTATGTGTGAATTAGGGGGACAGAAAATAACGCACCAGTTCTTGTATATGCCTGAGTGCCCTATTCCACTTTTGGGCCGAGATATGCTTGCAAAGCTTCAGGCACAAATATCCTTTGCTGAAGAGGGAGAAATGCAGATGACTGTGAACCCAAAGCCTGCTGGATTGATGGTGCTAACTGTTCCCCGAGAAGAAGAATGGCGGTTCTATAGTACACCTCCAATCAAGTCAACCAGTTCCTGTATACCCACCAACCTTATAGCCCCGCCTGAAGTATGGGCAGAAGATAATCCACCTGGCCTAGCAAAGAACATAGCCCCTGTCATTGTCACCCTCAAGCCAGGAGCGGAACCAGTACATGTGAAGCAGTATCCTCTTCCCCGACCAGCCATTGAAGGAATCCATTGCCATCTGATGAAACTGTTGAAGTATGGACTTCTTAAGGAGTTCCAGTCACCTTGGAACACCCCTCTTCTCCCAGTTAAGAAACCTGGGACAGGGGATTACCGCCCAGTACAAGATCTAAGGCGGGTAAATGATGCAGTCGAAACTATACACCCAGTGGTACCAAATCCTTATACTCTCTTGGGACTGATCCCCGCTGAGGCTACTCATTTCACCGTCCTGGACCTGAAAGATGCCTTTTTCTGCATACGCCTAGCCCCCACCAGTCAACTTTTGTTTGCTTTTGAATGGCAAGACCCCACAACAGGGAGGCAGGGCCAGCTTACCTGGACTCGATTACCTCAAGGATTCAAGAATTCACCTACTCTCTTCAGTGCTGCCCTGAATCAAGATCTTTCAAGTTACTCAGTGAACCCAGGACAAAGGGTTCTCCTTCAGTATGTGGATGACCTGCTCATAGCCACCAATTCAGAAAGTGAATGTCTACAAGCCACCAATGAACTCCTGTACCTTCTGAATGAGGCTGGATACAAAGTCTCAAGAGCCAAGGCGCAACTATGTCAAACTAAAGTTAAATATCTAGGGTTCCAGTTGTCCAGTGGAATTCGACGCTTGGGACCTGAACGCAAAGAAGCTGTATGCAGCATTCCCACTCCAACTACCAGGAGGCAAGTAAGAGCCTTCCTGGGGGCCGCAGGATACTGTCACATATGGATCCCCAATTTTGCGCTGCTAGCAAAACCATTGTATCAAGTTACCAAAGGAATGGAAAAGTCTCCACTGGAGTGGGGACCTGAACAGGATGCAGCATTCCAATCTCTGAAAAGTGCTCTGATGTCATCACCAGCTCTGGGTCTCCCAGATGTCCAGAAACCTTTCCATCTCTACGTCCATGAGTCACAAGGAAATGTGTTGGGGGTACTGACTCAATCTCTTGGATCTTGGCAATGGCCAGTAGCCTACTTGTCAAAACAGTTGGATGTGGTAGCAAGAGGCTGGCCCACATGTTTGAGAGCTATGGCAGCAACAGCCCTTTTAGTGAGCGAAGCAGACAAGCTCACTCTGGGACAGAATCTTCAAGTTACTGTGCCGCATTCTGTCCTGACCCTCATGGAACACAAAGGAAGTTTCTGGCTAACGAATTCACGAATGTTGAAATATCAGAGTATGCTGTGCGAAACCCCCCAGATACAGTTAAAAGTCAGCCAAGCCCTGAATCCGGCTACGTTGTTCCCGATTGGTCCTGGGCTCCCTGATCATGACTGTTTAGAAACTATGGACACTGTATTTTCAAGTCGCCCAGATTTAACTGATGTCCCTCTGGAGGACCCTGAACGGACTTTCTTTGTAGATGGAAGCAGTCTTGTCATCAATGGACATTGTTGTGCCGGATATGCAGTGGTGACCCTTGATCTGGTAGTTGAGTCCTCAGCTCTGGCCCCAGGAACTTCAGCGCAGAAGGCTGAACTGATAGCTCTCACTAGAGCACTGACATTAGGAGAAGGACTCCGCTTAAATGTGTACACAGATTCCAAGTATGCCTTTACAACTTTGCATGCACACGGGGCCCTGTATAAAGAACGAGGGTTGATCACCTCAGGGGGCAAGTCCATTAGGTATGGGCCCGAGATATTGATATTATTAGATGCTGTATGGGCCCCTAAGCAAGTTGCAGTCATGCACTGTCGAGGTCATCAGGCAGGAGCAGGAGAAGTTACCCGAGGGAACAGGTTTGCTGATGCCACAGCCCGAAAAGCAGCTACGATTGGTCGAGCTGTGACCCAAGATATTCAGATGCAGGCAGCTTTATTCCCTGTGCCCCTTAGCTCATGGGCTCCCCAATACACTACCAGAGAGTTAGATTATTTCTGTGAAAAGGAGGGAGGGGTCCTAACAGAAAAAGGTTGGATAGTGCTGCCACCTCCAGAGGGTAGCTCACCTCCAGGTCCCACAGTCATTCCTGAAGCATTAGGGCCAGCCTTTGTTCATGCTTTTCATCAGGCCACACATTATAGGAAAACGGCCATGGAAAGAGCCCTAAGGCCCCATTTCTGTATCTCACTATTAGGACCCCTGTCCACTTCAGTGGCACAGCAATGTTTGACATGTGCCAAAAATAATGCTAAGCAAGGTCCCATTCCACCCCCAAGAGTTCAGTCAGTAGGGGTGACCCATATGAGTGATATTCAGGTGGATTTTACTGAAATGCCACGAGCAAACGGATATCACTACCTGTTAGTTCTAGTTTGCACATTTTCTGGGTGGGTAGAAGCCTGTCCCACCCGAACTGAGAAAGCTCGAGAAGTCACTAAAATACTGCTCCATGAGATTATTCCTCGATTTGGAATACCATTGACTATAGGATCAGACAATGGACCCTCATTTGTGTCCCAAGTGACTCAACAGTTAGCTCGAGCTCTACAGATACAATGGAAGCTGAACACTGCCTATAGACCCCAGAGTTCAGGGAAGGTAGAACGCATGAATAGAACCCTGAAATCTCAGTTGACCAAGCTTTGTCAAGAAACACACCTAAAGTGGCTCCAGGTTCTCCCTATAGTCCTTCTTAGGATATGTTCTGCTCCAACCAAGTCTTTAGGAGTTTCCCCTTTTGAGATTTTGTATGGGCGACCTCCACCCATTGTATAGGGAATCAAAGGAGATATGAAACAAATTGGATCTGAAATAACTAGACAAGAACTATTGGCTTTAGGTTCTGTTTTGCAGAGTCTTCATACCTGGGTGCAAGATCGATTGCCCATTAACCTAACAGAGCCTCTGCATCCTTTCAAGCCAGGAGTGTCAGTGTGGATCAAGGAGTGGAGAAAGACCCCGTTGGCACCGCATTAGAAGGGACCTTATGTTGTCATCTTGTCAACCCCAACTGCAGTAAAAGTTGCAGAACTCGAACCCTGGATCCATCACAGTCGAGTGAAGCCGGCAGCTGCTCCAGAACCTGGTCAATGGACCTCAGTAAATAACCCTAAGACTCCATTGCGACTCACATTGCGGAAACAACCAGCATTCTAAGAGTCTCCAGATCTTATTATCCTGCCCCTGTCGTGCAAGGGTAGCAGTTGAAGCAGAGAAGAAGAAGAAAAGACCCTACAAGTTATTTATTTTATTTATTTATTTGAAAACTTTTATATACCGCCCCTTCCCAAGATCAGTGGCGGTTTACAAAGAACATTGGTGAACAAATACATGGAACATTATGCAACATTGCAACTATGTACAAGGAACATTATGAACAAAAGCAAACATATATAGCTCATCAAGTTCATCGTACCCAATATTTCAGTTGACCTCCAAAGACTGTAATCACAATGTTCCTCCACTATTGCCTTATGGGAGTGATGGTCCTGGGATTCCTGGAAAAGACTTTTGCCTTACCCCCTTGTGCAGCTTGTATAACTACCACCCGAACTGGACTGAAGGTCTCTCAGACTTTACTTTATCGTTCCTACTATACTTGCACTGGTATAGTTAGCCGGTGTGTGTATAATGGTACAGAGTTAAATATCTGTACGAAGGGGAAAAGTAAGACTTGTTACAATCCCCGCAGAACCCCTCTTATTATGTACTTGAGATACGATGGAATGATGAGGATGGAGCCCTCATAAATGCCACACAAGACAGCTCCTTGATCCCACAAAGCATGTTACCCTGAGTTTTGATGCTTGTGATGTGATAAACAGAAATGCCTATCACAAGTGTGGATATTGGGAGCAAGCCTACTACTATGATGATAAATATATGTGTCCTGAAGGAGCATATGGATGGGGAAAGTGTACTGGGAAATCTTCCCCAACCGTCTACAGTACATCATCCAAAGATGCTTACTACTGTCCCAAGTGGGAATGCGTGTATTATGCTACTTGGACTGGTGCGCCTATGGGACGAGATGGAGATAAACGAGTGGCCATTTTGGAAAAATTATCATTGCCAGAGCCTCAGAAATGTAAGAAAGGTGCCTGTAATCCGGTGCGGCTCATCATACTTAACCCCAGCCACATGCCTCCTCATTTCTCACCACCACCAAAAAGTTGTCTAATAGACAATATTTTGGTAGTGGTGAGAAGCAAAGAGGTATGTGACACATTCTATCTAACCTTTTTGATGTCTTGGAGATCTGCACCTTGCCCACTCACATTCCTAAATGACAGAGGTGTAAGGCAGGGGTCTCCAAATCCAGCCCTAGAGGGCCACAAACCAGTCAGGTTGGCAGTATATCTCTAATGCATATATATCTCATGCATATTCATTAGGGCTATCCTGAACACCCGACTGGCCTAGGGGTTTAAGGAGGACTGGTTCAGAACCACTGTTATAAGGTGTCCTATAGGGGACATTATAGGGTGCCTTGGCAGAGAGTACACTTTATGATGTGCCCTATGGGGTGCCTTATGCGGCACCTTAGGTTATGCCACCGTGAGGGTGTGTTTGCAGGCAGCACTAATTAAAATACACGTCAAATGCCTGAACAATCCCTACTTAAATGTAAAGGGTGCTGCCTCAGCCAGCCTTATACATTAGGCCCACTGGGGAATTGAACCCATGACCCTTGTACCATCAGTTAGTGTTGTAACCATTGTGCTACAGCTCTGTTGCTGTGCTTATATGCCTGCGTGCCTTCTTAAGATTAACGTGCGGTAACGTGCCCTGTAGCGCTCGTTCATTTATGGCGCCCTGTAACGCGCGTTCTCGGAGCATTCTCGGTAACGATGTACCGCCCATGTCCTTATTTGGGATTTCTGTCTCTACCGCGGCTCCTAATGTGAATCACACTAACGCAGTTTAGTAAACATACCCCTTAGTAGCATTTGTTGTGGTCTTGGGAAGTCACTTTATCCTCCATTGTCTCAGAAGAAAGGCCTGGCAATCTTCCTGTCACACCTTGCCAAGAAAATCCACAGACTGCTGGGTTTCCAGGTATCAACAATGACATACATTGGATTTGTTTTTACTTATTTCATTTGGGCTTGCTGAATGCTGCACTGTACCATTCTTGAAAGAATTCTTCAGTGAACACCCCTTTTCTGTGGAACAGTCTTTCAGACCAGACGGTGAGGTTTTACAAGAGTAACTATGATAAATAGTGATTGGGAATAAGAGAAAAATGAGAAAGGGCCCTGAAAGCAGTCCTCTCCCCTACCAGTGCTGTCCCAGAGGTAAGGCATACAGAGTGCTAGCACTTACCTAACCAAATACCATGAAATATGTCCAAAAGGGCCTAATAGGTAGTGCCCAAAATGTGCTTCAATATCATTTTTCTCATTCCTTGGCAGGCTCTAGCAGCAGCTGGATTGCAGAAACACTATCCAGGGCAAATCTGCTCCTATTTCTCCTATTACACCATCAGTCTAAGAGCATTAGTTGCTACCACAGGGTTAATGCAGATTTAACATCCTGCAGAAGCAGCTCACATGCGAGAACATCAGATATCACAGGCACTTTTCTGCGATATTTGATTTTTGTGCAGTGCAGGGCTGCAGGGGTAGATCAAGGTGAGGAGTAGGGGCAGTGATGTTGGGCAGCCGCCGTGCAAAACGTTAGTGCCACTGAATATCCCACTGAGTGAGGTCTGCAAACAGGGGTGGCCCAAGGTGGGTCCGGAGCCATGTGCGGAGACTCGGTGCAGGGCATCATTTGCATAAGGATCTTAATTTGCATAAATATTTGCATGATGTTGCCATACAGTAACTTTTAGTAAACATGCCTCTTAATGAGTGTATGGATAAAGAAAGACTAAAAGATTTCTACATTACTATAATCCAGTGCCAACCGCCAGGCACATTAGGAACTACTACAAACACTGCCCATTTAGAACCCATAGCAAACCCGCCATATCCTAACAGCACTACCAGGACTCACAAAGCACCAGACCCTACCTATCAAAAGGCAACACTGCAAATATTAAACCAATATATTTCAGAGAATAACAATACATGACCTACTGGGGAAAGAGAACAAGTGGCAATGTCAAATAGGAATTACATAAACAGAATACCTCAGCTCAGTTACACATGCAGAATGTAAACCATCACCAAACAAGGAATTACAATTTAGAAACAGGAAGACAATAATTAAACTGGGAACACAAAAGCCAAACTTGGAATGTACAACAACACTGTAGAAATAAAACTATTAATTAATTTTCTCTTGTATTAAACAAAGCGCAGACGTTAATGATGCACATTTCCCAGAGCTGACATATTCCAGTTAATAAATTCAAAATAAAGCGATATTTGTCTACCTTTTTGTGCATTTTTTTTCAGTTGCAATTGCTCCAGCCACTCTCTTCTGGTTTCTTTGTGTCTTCTGCTAACTCTCCATCGTCTGCTGTCCATTTGTCCTTTCTTCACTCTTCTAGTTTTTTTCTATTCTCTCTCTACATCTGCTTTAACATACTAATCTTTCTCCTTTTGCTCTTTCCTCATTCCTATTTCATCCACTCAAATTTTACCCCTCCATCCTCAATCCCCACTTACTCTCCCAATACCCAGCCAATTATAGATTTTTCTTCCCTCCCACACAAAATATTTTTTCCCTCTCCATTTCACTCTCCCAGCCCCATCCCATTCTAATCCTCCCCCAACATCAGCTCCCTTCTAGTTCCAGCCCCACCCAGTATCCGCTCCCTTCTAGTCTCCGCATTAGCCCATTTCCAGTGCTAGCTCCCCCATCCATTTCCAGTCCTATCCTAGCCCCACAATCAGCCCATTTCCAGTCCTAGCTCCCCCCATCCATTTCCAATCATATCCGAGTCCCTCCATCAGCTCATTTCCAATCCCAGCCCCCCATCAGACCATTTCTAGTCATTTCCTAGCCTCACCATCAGCCCATGTCAAATCCTAGCTCCCCTCCACTAGGCCCATTTCCAATCCAAGCCCCCCATGAGCCTACTTCCAGTTCTAGCCCCTCCATGAGTCCATTTCAATCCAAGCCCCCACCACCGCCCATTTCCAATCTTAGCACCCCCAACAGCCCATTTCCAGTCCTATCCTAGCCCCTCCATCAGCCCATTTCCTGTCCTATCTCCCCCCACTCAACCCATTTCCAGTCCTAGCTCCCTCCCCTCACAGCCCATTTCCATTCCAAGCCCCCCTCCCCATCAGCTATTTGCAGTTCAAGCCCCCTCTTTCACTCAGCCCATTTCCATTCCAAGCCCCTATCCCCATCAGCTATTTGCAGTTCAAGCCCCCCTTCCACTCTGCCCATTTCCAGACCTAGCAGCCCCCAGCCCATTACCAGTCCTAGCCCCCTCATAGCCCATTACCAGTCCTAACCCCCATCACCCCACCTCCAGTCCTAACCCCCTCATCATCCCATTTCCAGTCCTAGCCCCCTATAACCCATTACCAGTCCTAACCCCCCATCAGCCCACCTCCAGTCTTAACCCCCCAGCCCAATTCCAGTCCTAGCCGCCCAGAGCCTAGTACCAGTCCTAACCCCCCATCAGCCCACCTCCAGTTCTAACCCCCCCATCAGACCATTTCCAGTCCTAGCCCCCCATAGCCCAGTACCAGTCCTAACCCCCCATCAGCCCACCTCCAGTGCTTACCCCCCATTAACCCATTTACATGCCAAGCCCCCCCATAGCCCATTACCAGTCCTAACCCCCCATCAGCCCACTTCCAGACCTAACCCCCCCATCACCCCATTACCAGTCCTAACCCACCCCATCATCCCATAGCCTATAGCCCATTACCAGTCCTAACACCCCTCCCCCCCATCAGCCCAGGGAAAATTAAAAAAAAAACAAATTTGGCTGCTGTTGCTGCTGCTGCCGCTGTGGCAGCGGCAGAATCAAGTGTCCCACGGTCCCCCCCCCTGGCAGAGCCCCCTGAATCACTCCCCTCGGCGCTGGCTTTCAGAGCCGCGAAGGGAGAGTTTCTTTTTCGTGGCTCTGTTAAGCCCGCCATCGCTGATGGGAAACAGGCATTTCCAGTTTGCAGAATTGTGGCCCAATTGTGATGGGGTAGGTTTTGAAGTGGGGGCAGTTTGCGGGGCTGTGGGGCACCTGCAGGGGGCAGTTGGCAAGGTGGTGAAACATAAAAACAAGGAAAATGACAGCAGAGAAAGATCATAGGGCCCATCCAATCTGCCCATCCATAAAAACAATTAAGCTCTGCAATCCCTTCCTCTTTCTCAGAGATCCTTTGTACTTGTCTCATGAATTTCTTGAATTCAGATACAGTTCTTGTCTCTACCACCTCATGTCCGAGGCTGTTCCACGTATCCACCATCCTTTCCACAAAGAAATATTTCCTTAGAGTACTCCTGAGTATATACACTTTCACCTTCACCCTATAATCCCTCTTTCCAGAGGACAGTTGCAGGGATAGGGGCCATTTGTGGGGTAGTGGAGAAATATTAAAGGTATTATTTAGGGGTGGAAGCAGTTTGGGTGATGGGAGTGTTCTCTAAGGGTGGGGGCAATGAGTTGGTGGGACAGTTCTGAGGGGGGCAGTTTTTGGGAACGGTGCAATTGTGGCGCGGATGTTTTTATAGGGAGAGTTTGCATGGTGGTGGGGCAGTTGTTGAAGTGGTGAGATAGTTGTGGGGTAGTTTTTGGGGGTGGGACAATTGTGAGAGGATTATTTAGGGGTGGGGCAGTTTGTGAGATTGTAGAGCATTTGCAAATGAGCGCTTTTTAGGAATGAGACAATGTGCAGGTTGATGAGGCAATTGTGTGGGGGTAGTTTTGGGGGGGTGGCAGTTCGTGCGGTGGTGAAGCAGTTACAGAGTGGTAATTTTGTGGGGTGGGACAGTTTGTGGGGTGTTGGGTCAGTTGTGAAGGTAGTTTTGGGGGTAGAACAGTTAGTAGTGCTGTGGAGCAATTGTGGGTGATATTTTTGGGGGCTGGGAGCAGTTTGTGGGGTGGTGGGGGAGTTACAGGAGGTACGTTTTGTGGGTGGGGCAGTTTTCTGTGTGGTGCGGCAGTTGTGAGAGGTTGTTTTTTGGATTGAGGACATTAGGCAGGTTGATAGGGCAGTCATAGTGGAGTATTTTTTGGGGTGGGACTGTGTGCAGTGTAGTGAAGCAAGTGTGGGAGGTACCAATTTTGAGTGTGAGGGCAGTTTGAGGGGGTCAGAAGAGTAGAGAACAAGGAGAGGGAATTTGGAAGGAGCAATTCTCTAAGTGTTTTGTCTCACTGTATGTAAGTTGCTATGTTACAGAAACTGGAACTCCTTAGAACATAAGATATGCCATACTGGGTCAGACCAAGGTCCATCAAGCCCAGTATCCTGTTTCCAACAGTGGCCAATCTTTCTCCCATAGAAATGCAGTGGGCCATTTTCTTTTTGGTGGTGTGGGGGGGGGGGGGCGCGGGGGGGGGTTATTTTTCTGGAATCCCTGGTCTGATTTAACTCATTTTCAAACTCAGTGTGTCTTTTTACCAGTATTGCTCACATGCCAAGTTTCATCCTGTTCCATTAAATTTTCAGTGTTATTTTGCCCTAAGAGACACAAAAAAACAAACATCCTCAACTCCTTCTGTATAATTCTTTCCAAATTCAACTGGTTTGAAAGAATAAAAATGGGTTTATATTGGAAAGGATGTTTGAGAACATTGAGAAAAGGCATGGCTGAATGAGTGTGTGTGACAGAAAGAAAGAATTTAAAGTTGTGAATGAAAGGAAAGGATGTGTATGGGGTCATTTAGGTATTAGCCCAAATTGTTTTTCCAAAGATAATCCTGCATCCCTGGTGCAAAAAGTGACACTGGTCCTTTAAAAAATGTTTTTCATTGAAAAGTCTGACACCAAGATAGAGACCATGTGCTATGTTTGTTTTTCTGTAATAGGGATGTGTTATTTCTTGGTTTGAAAGTTTGGGGGTTTTCCTGGCCTGTGCCATGTTATGCAGAAAAGGAGAAAAAAAATTCTCAAGATGCATCAAGAGGTTTAGTCCCTGGTTGGCCTATTCCTATTCAGATTTTCCGGTAAATGTGGATGCTGCGATTGTTAATGTGAACTATGTCTTTTGAACCTGATCAACTTCGATTTCTTTTGGATACAATAAAATTAGGTCTCACTGTAGACATTGATGATTAGAAAGTTTTGCGTTGGCTAAAGGTTAATGCTACATTGTAATCCTTAGCTATTTACTACTTGGGCTATTTCTTATTCACTTATTGTTTTTTTTAATTTATACCTTGCTTCAGGTTTTTTCTCCCCCCCCCACCCCCCACCGCCCATTCATGTTTAGTAAATGACACCATTTTTTTTCTTTCCTCATTTGAGAAGATATAGGGGGTCATTCTGAACTATGAATAGCAGTGATGGTTGTCCCAACAGGACATCCATCCCCGCTATTCATTCCAGCTTCAGCCCCCGACTAACTTCCCCGCCGGTTGTGCGGGGAAGTTAGTCACGGGTGGGGAAGGGGCAGCCCAGGGGCGTAGTGTGGGTGGGCAGTGGGCGGTTGCTGGCCCTGTACGTCCAGGGTCGGCGAAATGGCCGGGGAAGTTATTCCACCTCTGAGGTGGAGTAACTCCCCTGAACAGTTATTTTTTTTTACATTGGGAGCACGGAAGGGACTGGGGGGGCCAGGGGGACATTCCCCACATCCCGACCCTGGCCTTCGTAGGCTGGATCGAGGGTTGGGCTGCGGGGAATGTACTGTTTTGGTCAGCAGCTGGCATCGTGGCTTTAAAATGGAGCTGTGGTGCCATGGCAACATGACGCCATGCCCTGACTGAGTTAGTCGGGTGAAGTCCTGCATGTGCAGGCTGGACAGAATTGCCATCCCAGCCTGCACATGCAGGACTGTTCGCGATTCTTATCCCACAGGGCAAGACGTTCCCCGCGGGATCAGAATCATGATCCCCGCGGGATCAGAATCATGATCCCCTCTGTGCATCTGATTCAGACCGGATGCACAGAGGGGGATCTACATCTGGGACAGACTCAGGCCCATATTCTTTTTTACATATAGCACTTGTACAATTATTTTGATTGTGTAATGTTTGAAAATTTCTATAAAAGATAAATTTAAAAAAGAAAAATCTAGCAATCTGTAAAAATAGGGGAAGGTTATAAAATATTTTAAGGATGTTACTTATTATAGTTTGCTGTTTGTTTCAGCTATATTTCCTATTTTTGCAAGCCCAAGCAACACTTTGAAGACATTAAAATCACTCCTGTACATATGAACAGGAGCTGTGATTATACTGCAGGTCAGTTATTCCTGGCTGTTTTGAATAGATATATTTGGGTCAGAGAAATGCCAGAGTTTATTTATTTAACTGTTTTTCTATACCGCCTTATCTGGGAATCAAGGCGGTTTATAAGGAAGAAGAACTCAACAGGTTTACATCGAACACTTAGGGGTATGTTTACTAAACCGCGCTCAAGTGCACGGCGCACAATAGCGTGAGCTAAGGTACCTTAGCGCATGCTAATGATGCGTTTTTGTGCTCCGAACACGTGCGCACTGCACTAACGGGCCCGCACATGTGCGCGGCGCGCAAATGAGCGATAGAGGCGTGGAAAGGCTCCGGGAGGGCTGAGGAAGGCTCCCCAGGGGCAGAGGGAAGGGGTCAATGGGTGCAGAGTGGGAGGGGAGAGGCTCCCCGCACAGGAGTGGGGCTGAAATTCAGGTAAAAAAATACCGTGAGTGAAAACCTCGCGGTAGAGCCGATTTAAAGGGAAGAGAAACCATTTATGTCAGCAATGTACAGCAAAACCAGGGAAACCTAAAATAAGTGAGCAGTGTGATACATGTGCACGGAACAAAAGGGCAAATAAACAGTAAAAATGACCCCAACAAAATATAAAAAAATTATAATAAAGCTGGGCAATAGTGATAGTAATGGGGAACATCAGAAAACACTCCCAAAAAATCCCCAAAAAATAAATATGACTTTTAGAAGGGTCTACGCTCCATCCCCATACAAGGTGAATGATCCCACAGTGAAATAGCACTGATCAGGGTTTCCCTCTCCTTTGGACAGGTTACCTATGGCATGCACATTTCCACAACAGCAGGGCGGGCAGGTCGGAATGGGCAATTGGACAGATGCTGGGAAAGGGGATACAGAGGGCTGCAGGCGGCACATGCTGTGGTGCAGCTGGGGCACAGTGCGGACTAGGCAGATGCCTAGATGGTTCCTAGGAATGCTGAAACTGAACAGCAGCCAGACAGTAACTGATGAGTGCCCAACATGGGCATGAGAGTGTTTAGCACAGTGTCACAGGGGATAGTACCCAGCAGGTACCCCCAAGGGCACGAAACATTGGCAGGCGGTGATTGGGGGATGTGCGGACAGATATGCAGGCACCCATACCCCAGAACCTGCACCATAGGCAGCCGCCTACCCGCACACAGGATGGCCTGAGACTGCGTACCACCAGCACCACCAGCAGAAGGGCATGTCAGCATGGTGGCACAGGGGTACTGGAGGTGGAGGGGGGCAGTGGCAGCTGCCCAGAGCAGACCATGGCCTAGCCCTGTGTAGGTAGGTGCAATGCACTGCAACAGACAGGCCCTGCCGGACAAACAGTCATGGTATCATCAGGGAATGCACTGTCTCTGTGGCAACACGGTGGTGCAGTGCACACAAGCAGTGTGTTTGGAGACAGAAGGTCCCAGGTTCAAGCCCCTGCTGGGCCTCATGCCAATCCAGTCCCCATATTTTACCCACAACTATATCGTGATAGTAAAGACGAACCTTTATTGCAGAGAACATAAGCATGGCTCAAACACCTCTATTTTACCCTACAGAGCACAGACACCAGAAACATGCACATTACCTAGAGCAGATTCCCCCAAATGCAGTCCTGGAGGGCCACACATCCTTCAGGGTTTATGCTGTCTCCAATCTAAGGATGGAGCGGTACTGGTGGTGGAGGTGGCAGCAGCTGGTGGCCACAGCAGACCATGGCCTAGCCCTGTCCAGGTGGGTGCCGTGCACGGCAACAAACAGGCCCTGTCGGATGTACAGTCATGGACTCCCCAGGGAATGCAGCATATCTGTGGCAACACGGTGGTGCAGTGCACACAGACAGTGTGTGCAAGAATAGAAGATCACAGGTTCAAAGCCCAGCTGGGGCTCCTGCCAATCCAATCCACATATTTTTCCCACAACTAAACCGTGATAGTAAGGACAAACCTTTATTGCTGAGAACATACGCATGGTTAATATGCCTATATTTTACCCCACCGAGCACAGACACCATAAACAGGCACATTACCTAGAGCAGAGTCTCCCAAATGCAGTCCTGGAGGGCCCCACACCATTCAGGTTCCATGCTGCCTCTAATAAAGATGCCTGTGCTGCATATCTATGCACCAAACCCATGGTATGCAGATGTATCTCATGCATATTCATGAGGGACAGCATGAAAACCCAAACAGTGTTTGGCACACCAGGACTGGAGTTGGGAACCTCTGCCATAAAGCAGCAGCCAACAGGGGCAGACACACCCACACCCACAGGCCCCATTGGCCAATGCCTCCTGGAGAGGAAGGACATTGGGCCCTGCGTGCATCTCCCAATACTAGCACTTGCATACCTTAGCAATGCCACCCTACACCTGGGTATATGGTACACAGCTATCAAACGTTTCCTATGATTACTGGCAGATAGCAAGTCCTACGTTAAGCACAGTTTGCTCATTGAGCTCCATCATAACAATCTTTCTGATGTCTGCGGTGTGTGCTTCAGGTCTGGTCTCTGACAGTGTTTACCACCCTGGGGAGTGACCCCCAACAGTATTGCGTACCACATCCATGCCTGTACTGTGCCCAGGACTGGTGTGGTGGGCAGGGCTGCTAAACTCCTCTATAGTAGCACAATGCTGGCATAGGTGTGGGGGTGTGTGTGTGTCTATACAGTGTGTGGTGGCTGCAAACACCTTCCACAGCCCACACTGCCAGCACTGTTGCCAGTATTGGCCTGGAAATGTGCATAATGAGGAGCAAGGTACCATGGGTATAGCTCAGACAGGGTGGCCTGGCCAGGATGCATCTGCACAGGGCATAGGGCACTGGCTGGGACATTTTAGTGCCCGGCCACCACCTACACAGACAGGGTGACCTCAGTATGTCCTGCTGGGAGATCACTCTCACCCTGACTGTGCAGTGACGACAGCATGGCTAGGCACCCCCATAGTGCTATATAGTATTTCTGTCATGTGATATTTTTGTGGTTTCCTTTTGGGGCCCAGTCACTGATTTATCTGCTTGTTGTGTATGCTGACATCCCAGGTCTGGGTGCATGCGTTTCCACCAGGAACATGCACTATGGACTAGCTAGCAGACTGTTTGCAGCTGGTATGTGTTTTGATGGATTGCCTTGCAGAGTGCAGTGGCTGAAGGCTTGCTGCAGGAGAATATCAGATAGGGGTGGGGTGCAGCTTAGCATTTTCCAGGCCTAATGTCTGTCTGCTATTGTGTTATGGATATGTACAGAGCTGCATTGACTGCCCTGTAGGGTGTCTGTTCCCCAGCAGGACAGGGGTTGATGGTCCCCTCTACTGCCACCATTGCAGGGAGGTAGAATGTGGATCTGTTGATGAGGAACCCTGTTTACCACCCTCAGCCCTGGAGGGGGATGGTGATGGTACATGATCCTCCTAGGAGTCCATGGGGGCTACACCTGACTGAGACAGACAGACAGATATATCCAAGGTGTTTCTGCAAAAACTACCTATCTCACACATTAACACTGCTTTAGACCTCCAGCATGGCCTATTTCTGCCATGGAAGGTGCTGTGGACCTGGTGCTGGGCGCCTCACCGCACCCTCAGGGTGAGCACAGTACCCACACAATGTGACGGTGTGTAGCTACTCTGTGCCAGTAAAACACATGGTCAGTACCCCCTACCTGTTCGAGGTGATGTGGGGGTGCATACCCCATCTTGTGTTTATCTGTGGACAGCTGATTTGCATGTGCAGTGCATCATGGGTACGGGTGTGCTAACCCTATCCTGGTGACCACAGCAGACTGTCTGTGTGGTGACGTGCACTCCCTCTGCAGCCAGCTAGGAGCTTGCTAGCAGCTATAGAGTTATAGCACAATGGTTACTTCACTGCCTGTGGAGCCAAAGATCATGGGTTCAAACCCACAGTGGGGTTATTTGATAGTGCTGCCCAAAGTATTATCTATTTTTAATGTACATTATTGCTGCCAGCAAAAACACCCTCATCGTACTGTACCCATAAGGTGCCTCAGAGGGCCCTTTATAGGGTGCCCTATAGGTCACCTTATGGTTACCATCCATATAAGGTGCACTATATGTTATCCTGTGGAGCAACTTATAAGGTGCCCTATAGGGGACATTTTAGGGTGCCGTGGCGGACAGTGCACTTTATAATGTGCCCTATGGAGTGCATTATAGGGTGCCTTATGCGGCACCTTCAATTACGGCACGTGAGGGCGTGTTTGCTGGCAGCAATTAATAAAATACAAATAAAGTGCTGCAGGAAACAATATGTACATTGCAAGGCTGATGCCTCAGCCAGCCTTATGTATTAAGCACATTGGGGAGCAAACTCATGACCCCTGTATCAGCAGTCAGTGCCTTAACCATTGTGCTACACTGCTGTTCCTCCTTGCATGTCAGCGCACCTACTTAGGATTTCCATGCATTTAAATGCACAGTGCTGCCATCAAACACAGTGCTTTGACCTTGCTGTGCCTCATAGGGCACCCTATATGGCGCACTATAGGCCACCCTTTCAGCAACATTGTAGGGTGCCGTGGCGGACAGTGCACTTTAAAATGTGCCCTCTGGAGTACCCTATGAGGTGCCTTATGCAGCACCTTATGTTACAATACTTTGAGGGTGTGTTTGCTGGCAGCACTAATTAAAATAAAAATAAAATGCCTCCTAAAGCAATATTACCTATAACAGGTGATGCTTCAGCCAGCCTTCTTCATTAGACACAGTGGGGGATTGAACCCATGACTCCTGCATCATTGGTTAGTGTCTTAACCATTGTGCTACACTGCTGCTCCTCCTTGCAATTCAGCGCACCTACTTATGCTTTTCATTCCTTAAACTGCACAGTGCTGCTATCAAAAACAGTGCTGTGACCTTGCGGTACCTCATACGGCACCCTATAAAGCGCCCTATAAGCAACATTCTAGGGTGCCTTGGCGGACAGTGCACTTTAAAATGTGCCTTATGGGGCGCCTTATGTTAACACGCTTTGAGAGTGCGTTTGCTAGTAGTAGTAATTAAAATAAAAATAAAATGCCTCCTAAAGCAATCTTCCCCATAATAGGTAATGCCTCAGCCAGCCTTCATTGGACACAGTGGGGGATTGAACCCATAAACCCTGCACAATTGGTCAGTGTCTTAACCATTGTACTGGGGCTCTGCTCCTGTGCTTGTGCATCAGCGCGCCACTTCTGCTTCCCGCGCAACTTTCTCATACGCTAATGTGCGGGGCGTACTTGAGCGCCGCGCACATTAGTGCATGATTAATCCCGGTTTTGCTTTTTTTAGCCTGAAACGCCCACTCCTTATATGGCATCCGCACACTAGCGCGCCGCGCACCATAACGGAGTTTTAGTAAACATACCCCTTAGGGGCATGTTTACTAAACCGTCTTAATGTGCACTCTGATACGTTATCACACGATAAGGCGCCTTATCGCGTGTTAACATGCGCAGCGGCGTTCAGCGGCGCAAACGAGCGCTGAAGGTGGAGTAAAGGCTCCCTGAGGGCGGAGGAAGGCTCCCCAGAGGCGGAGAGAAGGGGTCAATGGGTGGAGAGTTGGAGGGGAGAGCCTCCCCGCACACTAACGATGTGAAATTCGAGGCTCAAAACTAACGCCAGTGAAACCCTGGCGTTAGAGCTGATTTAAAGGGAAGAGAAACCATTTATGTCAGCAATGTTCAGCAAAATCAGGGAAACCTACAAAAAAGTGATCAGTGTGATACATGTGCACGGAACAAAAGTGCAAATAAACATTGAAAATGACCCCAACAAAATATTAAAAAAACATAACCAAGCTGGGCAATAGTGATATTAATGGGAAACATCAAAAAGCACTCCCAAGAAACTTCCAAAAAAAAGATATGAATTGTGGAAGGGTCTGCGCTCCGTCCCCATACAAGGTGAATGATCCCACAGTGCAATTGCGCTCATCAGGGTTTCCCTCTCCATTGGACAGGTTTCCTATGGGGTGCACATGTTCCACAACAGCAGGGCGGGCATGTCGGAATGGGCAACTGGACTGATGCTGGGAAAGGGGACACAGAGGACTGCAGACGGCATATGCTGTACTGCAGCTGGGCCACAGTGCAGACTAGGGTGATGCCTAGGTGGCCCATAGGAATGCTGAAACAGTAGAGCAGCCAGACAGCAACTGATGAGGGCCCAGCATGGGCACGAGTGTGCTTCCCACAGTGTCACAGGGGATAGTACCCAGTAGGGACCCCCAAGGGCACAGAACAGTGGCAGGCGGTGCTGGGGGGAAGCATGGACACCTATGCAGGCACCCCTACCCCAGAATCCGTGCCATTGGCAGCCACCTACCCGCACACTGGATGGCCTGAGACTGCACTCCACCAGCACCACCAGCAGAAAAGCATGTCAGCAGGGTGGCAGAGGGGCACTGGTGGTGGAGGGGGCAGTGGCAGCTGCCCAAAGCAGACCGTAGCCTAGCCCTGTGTAGGTGGGTGCCATGCAGTGCAACAGACAGGCCCCGTCTGATGAACAGTCATGGTATCCCCAGGGAATGTACTGTCTCTGTGGCAACATGGTGGTGCAATACACACAGCCAGTGTGTTCAGGAGCAGAAGGTCACAAGCTCAAGTTCAAGTCCCAGCTGTGGTTCCTGCCAACCCAGCCCCCATTTTTTTACCCACTACTAAAACGTACTAATACAGACAGAACCTTTATTGCAGATGACGTAAACATGACCAAAACACCTACATTTTACCCTACAGAGCACAGACACCATAAACAGGCGCATTACCTAGAGCAGAGTCTCCCAAATGCAGTCCTGGAGGGCCAAACACCATTCAGGTTCCATGCTACCTCTAATAAAGATGCCTGTGCTGCATATCTATGTACCACTCCCATGGTATGCAGATGTATCTCATGCATATTCATGAGGGACAGCATGAAAACCCAAACAGTGCTTGGCACACCAGGACTGGAGATGGGAACCTCTGCCGTAAAGCAGCAGCCAACAGGGGCAGACACACCCACACCCACAGGCTCCATTATTTATTTATTTATTTAACAATTCTTATATACCGCACTATTTGTTATCAGTGCGGTTTACATTTAACAAAAAATACTCAGATCAGAGAAGACTGATTGAGTTTACATTATAACAGGGAATAGAACTTGAAGAACATGGGTAACTATTTACATATTGACATATTTCAGGATAGATGCAGATTAGCCAATGCCTCCTGGAGAGGCAGGACATTGTGCCCTGCGTGCATCTCCCAATACTAGCACTTGCATACCTTAGCAATGCCACCCTAAACCTGGGAATACAGTACACAGCTATCAAAAGGTTGCTATGATTACTGACAGATAGCAATTCCTACGTTAAGCACAGTTTGCTGATTGAGCTCCATCATAGCAACCTTTCTGATGTCTGTGGAGTGTGCTTCAGGTCTGGTGTCTGACAGTGTTTACCACCCTGGGAAGTGACCCCCAACAGTATTGCGTACCATATCCATGCCTGCACTGTGCCCAGGACTGGTGTGGTGGCCAAAAACACCTCTATAGTAGCACAATGCTGGCATAGGTGTGGGAGTGTGTGTCTGTCTATCCAGTGTGTGGTGGCTGCAAACACCCTCCACAGCCCACACTGCCAGCACTGTTGCCAGTATTGGCCTGCCAATGTGCATAATAAGGAGCAAGGTACCATGGGTATAGCCCGGACAGGGTGGCCTGGCCAGGATGCATTTGCACAGGGCATAGGGCACTGGCTGGGACATTGTAGAGCCCGGCCACCACCTGCACAGACAGGGTGGCCACAGCATGTTCTGCTGGGAGATCACTCTCACCCTGACTGAGCAGTGACCACGGCATGGCTAGGTTCCCCCATAGTGCTATATAGTATTTTTCTCATGTGATATTTATGGGTTCCCTTTTGAGGCCCAGTCACCGGCTTATCTGCTTGGTGTGTATGCATTTCCACCAGGAACATGCACTATGGATTAGCTAGCAGACTGTCTGCAGCTGGTTTGTGTCTTGATGGAACACCTTGCAGGGTGCAGCGGCTGAAGGCTTGCTGCAGCAGAATATCAGATAGTGGTGGGGTGCAATTTAGCATATCCAGGCCTAATGTCTGTCTGCTATTGCTTTATGGTTGTGTACAGAGCTGCATTGACTGCCCTGTAGGGTGTCTGTTCCCCAGCAGGACGGGGGTTGATGGTCCCCTATACTGCCACCATTGCAGGGAGGTAGAATGTGGATCTGTTGCTGGGAGACCCTGTTTACCACCCTCAGCCCCAGAGGAGGGTGGTGGTACATAATCCTCCTATGGGTCCATAAGGGCTAAACCTAACTGAGAAATACAGATATATCCAAGGTGTGTCTGCAGAAACTACCTATCTCACACATTAGCACTGCTGGGGACCTGCAGCATGGCCTATCTCTGCTGTGGACCTGGTGCTGGGCACCCCACCTCACCCTCAGGGTGAGTGCAGTACCTGCACAATGTGACGGTGTGTAGCTACTCTGTGCCAGTCCCACACACGGTCAGTTCCCCCTACCAGGCCGAGGTGCTGTGGGGGTGCATACCCCATCTTGTGATCATCTGTAGACTGCTGATTTGCATGTGCAGTGCATCATGGGTATGGGTGGGTTAATCCTTTCCTGGTGACCACAGCAGACTGTTTGTGTGGTGACATGCAGTCCTTCTGCAGCCAGCCAGGGACTTGCTAGCAGCTATGGAGCTGTAGCCCACTGGTTACTTCAGTACTTGTGGAGCCAGAAGTCATGGGTTCAAACCCACAGTGGGGTTATTTGATAGGGCTGTCCGAAGCATTGTCTTTTTTTAATGTACATTAGTGCAGCCAGCAAAACATCCTCAGGGTACTGTAACCATAAGGTGCCTCAGAAGGCGCCCTATAAGGCGCCTTATAGGGCACCCTATAAAGCGCCTTCTGAGGCACCTTATGGTTACAGTCCGTGTAAGGTGTCCTATGGAGCGCCTTATAGGGTGCCCTATAGGGGACATTATAGGGTGCCGTGGTGGACAGTGCACTTTATAATGTGCCCTATGGAGTGCCTTATAGGGTGCCTTCTGTGGCACCTTAGGTTACGGCACGTGAGGGTGTGTTTGCTGGCAGCAATAATTAAAATACACATAAAATGCCTAAGGAAACAATACTTACATATCAAAGCTGATGCCTCCGCCACCCTTATGCATTAGGCAATCTGGGGGATCCAACTCATGACCCCTGTATCATCAGTCAGTGCATTAACCATTGTGCTACACTTCTGTTTCTATGTTGGATGTCTGTGCGCCCACATAAGATTACCGCGCGGTAACGCGCTTAGCGGCGCTTAGTCCGATAATGTGCGCAGCAGCGCACGTTATCGCACGCTAATCCCATTTTGCTACTTTACACTGAAACGCCCACTCCTTATATGGCAGCCTGCACACTATCGCCGGTCGCACATTAAGACGGTTTAGTAAACATACCCCTTAGTTATTTAACAGTAGTAACATATTAACAGTTAGAACTTACATACAGTAACCTATGTACAGCAGAGGGGATGGGGGCCAGGGAGGAGTGGGAGGAGCGTAGAGGGGGATATATAAGAGTGTCCAAGAGGTTGGTGAAGGGAAGAGCAATGTTCAGGGGAGAGCAGTGCTCAGGTATTAAAGTGTTCCTTAAATAGAAGCATTTTGAAGTCTTTGCAAAATTTCTTTACTTCCTAAGTTTCCCTGAGATGGCTGGGGAATTCATTCCACAGGTCTGGTGCGTACGTAGAGAAAGCTGTATTGTAGGGGTTCTGGTTTATGCGAGTTATTTCCGCTGGTAGGTTGAGAAGGTTAACGTTACATTTCTGCCTTGTTCTGTTGGAAGTTGACGTGCCGATGAGAGATTCTAGGTATGTCGAGGATTGCCCGTGGAATGCTTTGAAGATGATCATAGAGGACTTTTATTTGACTCTGCTGTGTACAGGTAGCTAGTGTAGGTTTCTCAAAATTGGTGTGGTGTGGTCACTCCTTTTTGCCTTTGCAAGGTTGTGTGCAGTGGTGTTTTGGGCCAGCTGTAGCTTGTGGAGAGCATGCTTGGGCAGTCCTTGATATATACTGCTGCAGAAGTCCAGTATGGGGAATATGAGTGCTTGGAGTACACAGCAGAAGTCTGAGGTTGCTAGAATAGGTTGTAGGTTGCATAGGGTCTTTATTTTGTGGTAAATTGTGCAGTTTTGTCGATGTGGGGGTGAAGGTGAAATACTGGTCGATTGTTATGCCCAGATATTTTACTTTATGTTTGGTTTCTAGTTCAATGTAATGTACTTTGATAGTTTGGGGGGGGGGGGTGAGAGTGAATTGTTTCTGGAGATGTGTAGGATGTCTGTTTTCTTGTGGTTGATATGTAATCCATGTTCAAGCAGCCATTGTGATATTTCTTGGAAGCATGAAGAAATTTTGTGTAGGTTTGGGTTACATATTTCATAGGATGTGAACATCATGATATCATCTGCGCAAATCCAGTACTGAATGTTGTGCTTGTGAAAAATGGAGCATATGGGTTGGATTCAAATGTTGAAGAGAAGTGAGGATACCGCGGAAACTTGTGGGACTTCCTTGTGTTGTTTGTATGGGGCTGATTTGTTTGTTCCTATGCATACTTGTTGTTTGGCGGCCTGAGAGGTATGATTGCATCCATTTGAGGGGGAGGGGGGTGTGCCACCAACTCCAATGGACTCTAGTCTGGCGAGTAGGAGGTTGTGTGGAATGGAGTCAAATGCTGTGGTTATGTCCAAGAAGATTAGGATATATGTGTGGTTGATCTTGTCGATGCCTCTTATTATTGTATCAGTTAGGGATGTGAAGAGAATTTCAACCCTGTGGTGTGGTTGGAAGCCATGTAGATGCTGATCTAGTGAGGCATGTTATCTATATGGTCTTGGAGTTACAGGGGTACTAATTTTTAAATTATTTTGACGATGAAGGGTAGGCTGCTGATGGGCCTGTATGAGACAGGGTCTCCTTTGTCAGCTGTAGGGTTTTTTAGAATTTGTCAGATTGATGCCATTTTTAGGTTATTTGGGAGGATACCTTGTTCCAGAGAAGTCTGTGCCAGCTTGCAGATGAAGGGGAACAGTTCGGTTTTAGCCATTTTGACCCAGCTGACAGGGCATGGATCTAGTGGTAAGATGGTTGTGTTGAGGTTCTGATTATGTGTTCAATGTTCTTTTTGGAGATGAAGTAGAAGATTATCCATTAAGTTTTGGTAGGTATTTTGTCCGTTGGAGTATACTGTTGTTCATGTGTCCCATTCTATTATGGAAGAAGTCTGCAAGGGTTTGCGGGTGGGAGGAGTCTTCCAGTATCTCCTAACTGAGTGGCATGGTTAAGGATTTCATGATGCTGAATAGCTCTCTTGGATGGTTTAAGGGGCACATTAATATTTTTGTATGATGCTCTTTTTTTCGTATCGTTCACTCTGTTACAGTATTGTTCTAGTATTTGCATGAATTTTGTTTTTAGTTCAGGTTGCTTAGTTGCTCTCCATTTTCTTTCGATCCTTCTTTGTTCTTCTTTTAAGTTCCTGAGGTTTTTGGTGTACCAAGTGACATTTGGTTAGCGTTTTGGTGAAGATTTGGTCGGAGCATAGATGCTGCATTGTCTAATGCCTGGTTCCAGTTTGCGATCATAGTTTCTATGTTGGAAGTGCTGGATTAAAAGTGGGGTATAATTTCTTCCATGATGGCTTTCTCATCGAAGGTTTGGAATCTGTGTTTTGTGGCATGGATGGGGTTTTTATTTGGGGGTGTTAGAGTAGATGGGGGTGGAGAATTAATCATGGTGTGGTTGGACCATGGAATTGGGAGAGTTTGTGTCACCGAGGCATTGTTGTCAGATGTTAAGAGTTTTGGCATGAATATGAGGTCTAGTGTGTTTCCTTTTGTATGGGTGGGGGTGTTTACTATTTGCTAGTAGTCCAGAGTATCCATCGACCCGAGGAATGCATTTGCGTGGTTTCTTGGCAGTGTAGTTAGGTTGAAATCTCCTAGAAGCAGTAATCACTTGCTTGAAGTATTACGTACGCTTGCTGTCCTAGGATATTGGTCAAATTGTTAGTGTTGGTTGAGAGTGCTCTGTACTGTAGGCATATTGTGATGTGGCCATTGGTTATTGATAGAGCAAAAAAATTGGTCACTTCCAGAACGCAAAACTCAATAGTATAAAGCCTCACCCCACTATCTTAACAAACTGTATAGTATATTTCTTAGAGGAAATAAAAAGGAGAAAAACAGGTCTCAGAGCCAACAAGGTTATATGTAGACTGTGGTAAAAACCACTCTCACCGTCTCCTCCTACACATCAATGACCTGTGAAAAAACTCCTTTTGTTATATATAAATATTCACTTCATTAAATCCACTTTCCTTAAATGAACTTCAAAACTTCAGACCTCCAAGCCTGATTAATTCCACTCTTTTAGGCACTCAGCTCTCAATGTAATACTTTTAGACTTATGGCCAGCAATGCAAATTTTCACTTAACTTTTGTGATATTGCTCAATTTTTTCCACACAGCCACATAGCCAGCCATCACATCTTCAAAACTTTATGCCCCAATGCCCCTCAGGATGCCCAATCCGCGTTTCACTATAGTGCTGCTTCAGGGGGATATATGCCATATTGATAGCACTAAGGAAAAAAACCACATTAGTGAATGCCCTAACCGTATCCCTCCATTACATACTATAAAATATAAAATGGCAAACATACCTAAAGAACGCACATCAGCCCCTAATTTATGCTCCCAACCAATCTTAAAGATCACATAATAACTCAAAAAAACCCTTACTTAACCCACCAGCGTTTTTCTGTCCGCACTATTTCAGTGTGTCCATAACTTCACCAGTCCCTTGTGGGCTTTAAAAAATGCCGCGCATGCGGGATGATATATATCTGTTTGACACCACACCTCTCACAGGGGAAACGCCTAGCTCTTAAAGGGGAAAGATACCCATCCTACCAAAGACAAAAACCATGCCTCTTACCAATAGACACCCCAATCAATCTGCGAATTCAACCCCCCCTGGAATAAGTCTGTAATTGAAAAATCCATCTCTGTTCACATATTATTAAACTCTGTTCTCTAGTTCAACTCCCCATGCCAGCCATTATTCTATCTATGCAGAAACAGCGTAAATCACCAAACTCATGTCGTTGCTCCAAGCAAGGCTATACAATTGGGGCTTCTCATCACTTACAATGTAGTCTACTCTTGTTCTCTTCGAACAGTATTCTAAATGAACGTATAGTTTTGCCAACATATAATAACCCACATGGGCATCATATCCCATATACTACAAAATCAGATTCACATGAAGCATGCCATTTTAAACCATATTCTTTGCCCCCATACATACATTTTGTAGTTTCCTAAGAGGCTGGGCAAATAGGGCAACTACCGCATCTCCAGTGACCCAGCTGTGTTTCACACATGGGATCTACTGGCCGTAAACAAGTAGGACTTAACATTTCTTTCAAATTCTGACTCCTTTGCCACACACATGAGGATTGCCTCCCAACCAGCGCTGAAACTGCCTGGAGGACGTTGGCATGCTTAGCGATAATGCGCTGGGGCATAACGTTTTAAAGATGTGACGGCTGGCTGTGTAGCTGTGAGAAAACAATTGAGCAATATCACAAAAGTTAAGTGAAAATTTGCATTGCTAGCCATATGCCTAAAAATATTATATTGCTAGCTGTGTGCCTAAAAAAGTGGAATCAATCAGGCTTGGAGGTTTTGAAGTTCATTTAAGGAAAGTGATTTAATGAAGTGTTAAAGATCTATATATATATAAAAGGAGTTTTTTCACAGGTCGTTGATGTGTTGCGGGAGGGGATGAGAGTATTTTTTACCACAGTCCACATGTAACCCTGTTGGCACTGAGACCTGTTTTTCTCCTTTCTGTTTCCTCTAAGAAATATACTATAAAATTTGTTAAGATAGTGGAGTGAGGCTTTATACTATTGTGTAATTGGTTATTGATAAGCTGTCTAGGTCATCTGATGATGCAGATTCTGAGATTCTGAATGGTAGACTGGTTTTGGCTATAATTAGGACTCTTCCTTCTCTCTGCTAGTATGAGGGCAGTTGAGGGCTGTGTATTCTGAAGTTGTGAGCTGGTTGAGGAGTATAGTATCTGTAGCTGTCAGCCAGGTTTCTGTTATACATAGTAGATCTGGGTCGTCTCTCCAGAGTATGTCAGTGATGATTGCGATTTTGTTGCTCACCGAGCGTGCATTGATGAGGGAGCAATTTAGGTATTGCTTGTTGTTTGGACTGGTTGTTTGTTTGTTGAGGGCATGTAGGGTGGGTTGAATTTGTATGAGTCTGTTGTGGTTTCTGGTCCAGGGAATGCACTGTGAGTTGTGTTGCTGATGGCGTTGCATTCTGAAGATTATTGGAATATATTGAGCAATGGTGGTAAGAGTGGTAGAGTGATGAAGTGAGATGAGGAGTGTCAGAAGGAGGGGTTGCTAGTAAATGGTAGCAGAGCATTATGGTTTGCTGTGGAAGAGTTGAGAGGTGTTAGACAATTATGGAGTGATGTGACTTGATTGAAGATACAGGTTCTGTATAATTGATTTGTAGTGGTGAATTTCCAGGTGTGATGATTTTTGTAGGGGATGACTGTGGGTTTTGGATTGTGTGGCTGAGACCTGCAACCTGGGTTGTGGTGATTGATGTGGCTGGATTTTCCTGTTTGGAGTTTTATGCTTCACACTGTGTTAATCCTTGTGAAGGGAGAATGGTAAGTCTGGAGTTTTGGGTTTGAAAACAGGGCTGTGTGTGTGGTAATTTGTCCCTTGGTGATGGAGTATTGGTGTGGTTTGGGGGATAGCTTACGAGGCTCTTATTCCTTGGTGGTGCTGATGGCACTAGCCTCTTGGAAGTTGCACTTATTTGCATTGTGGCGCTGGCTGTAGGATTTCAGACACATTTATTCACAGTGTGCTTGCATAGCTGGTACAGATGCTTGTTAGGTGAACCGGCATTCTTCTGTGCTGGTGATGCGTTGGCCAAGGTTGTGTTTGGCTAGTGTTTGATCTGCTATCTCTGGTTTTGGTCTCACTTCTTCTTTGCTGTCGGTCCAGGTTGTAGTTTCTTTTGCAGTTCTCTGTTGCTGCTTGAGGTGTCCAGAGGTTGATTTGCTGTCTTGCATGCATTGATGTGGTCCCCGCCTAAGGGTCACGCCAAAGGGCCCTCAAGCCCAGGAATGTCAGGCACGGGCACACCTGGAGGCATTTCAAATGTAAATGTCTCCTTTGTGGCCCAATTGGCCTTGGCGGGGGAATGGGGAGGGGCTTATATGCCTTTGGTTGAACCATATGATGGAACAGAGGGCATTCATGGTCTCTCTATGGCATCTGCAGTTCTATGCACTCTGAATATCATTTTTCAGATTACAGCAAATATTATCTTACTTGCAAAATATCTGCTTTTTCAAGGATTGAAATTTGTAGTTTTTATATTAGTCCTCTGGAAGCTAAAGATAATATGGATGAATCAAGCCTCTGGTAAAAATCTATTGGATTAGACCAGAATAGAAGGAGAAGACATATGCAGAATTAGGAAAGAAGCTAAGGGGCCCTTTCACTAAAGCGTGCTGTGGTGTTGCACCTAATGTTCCCATAAGGCATGAATCCATGGTGTGTAAGAGCAACACCACAGTGTTAATTGATAGGAGCATAGAAAGCATGTTTCCAGCAGTTACTGCAGTGCATGGGGCCCTGCTACGACACTAGAAGAGCTCTGGTGCACTTAATGCCTTCTATGGAGGTGGTGGTGGTGAGTGCACCCTTGCTTTTAGCTCACCATGCAAGTAGCAGAGGAGCACTGCCTGTGTGGCACTCACTCCACCCACTCTCCGCCCCTAACCCTCCCACTTGCAACCCTAAAGTGCCATGGACAGTTAGTGTCATAATCCAGCGGTGGCAACCGGCACGGCCCTGAGCTGTCAACACTGGTCAAACATATGCCTTTAGGATGTGGCAGACCTGCACTGACAGCTAGCACACTTTACTAAAAGACCACATAAGTAATGGGGTTGGCCAGAGACATAAACACGATAAGTCTCAAACCTGTCCTAGGGGACCACCAGTCAGTCGGGTTTCAGGATGTCCACAATAAATATGCATGAGAAAGATTTGATGCACTGCCTGCATTGTATGCACATCTCTCTCATGCATATTCATTGTGGATATCCTGAAAACCTGATTGGCTGCTGGTCCCCCAGGACAGGTTTGCGAACCACTACAAAAGACTATAGGCAACCAATGTTATTCTCGCAAGAAATAATTTATATGACAGTAACAACTTACATCATAGAAAAGCCTAATTCCCAAATTCTGAATTGTCTGAAGCCTTTTTAGTTGTATTCCTCCTACACCAGCCAGCAATGAGATTCGATTATCTCAACATTCATTATTATGTTTACGATCTCCATGGATAATACAAAATTTGAGATTACTTGTAGATCTTCTTTGTCCAACTTAGGTAATTTTTGGTGGAATAGTGTTCCTCCCGATATTTAAAAGATGATTAAAAACGTTTTTATTAGTGCATGCCTTCCCCGATTGATTATAAAGGTCCATCATAGAGGCAGGTATGCAACTGCCTCCCTTTGTCTCCCTTATGTGTCTCAGGTATACAGACAGGTAGGTTAGCATTTTACTCTGTATTAGTTCTCTTCATTTTTCTCCCTATCTGGGATTATTGGTTTGTGTTTTTATATTTTTATCCTTTTTAAGATTATAATTGTGTTGCCATTTATTTGAAAGGTGATTCATCAGACTAATAAACATAAACATAATAAAGATAAATAGCTAGTTGGATCTTGTCAAACAAATCTCATGCATGAGTCAGTGAAGAATACACCAAATTCGGGCAGTGTGTGATAGGGATTTTTTCAATCTACATCTGTTATATTCAAACATTTTCTAGTTCAGTGGGGCAAAACCAAGACTCAGCAAAAATTCCAACATGCATAGTCCCCTTGACTCCTATATATATGTTAATAAATGCTTTCAGAATCTGACTTTTAGGATGTTTCACCAAGGTTATAGAAAGAAAAAGGGAAAAACTTTGCAGCTCTTTGCATTTCCAGCACTGTTAAACGTTCCTGTAAACTCATTTAGATAAACTTTTATATAATTCCTAAGCACCTGTATCCTTGAAGGAGAGGGGAGTCTAGCTGTGAGGCTAAGACTAGACACCACTATGGGGGTTATTCTGTCACACAAATAGCGGGGATGGACATCCCAATGAGATGTCCATCCCCGCTATTCGTGCCTTCCCTGCCGGCGTCTAACTTCTCCCCCGCTGGTGTCTAAGTTGGATGGGGGAGGGCAAGGGGGGGGGGGGGCTTGGGGATGGAGTCTGGGCGGTTAGTGGGCGGTCGCTGGCCCTGGACGTAAAGAGCTGATTCTAATGTCGGCCCTGTAAGTCCAGGGCCGGCGACTTGTGCGGGGAAGTTATTCTACCTCCGAGGTGGAATAACTTCCCTGGATGGTTTTTTTTTGGGCCCAGGGCACGGATGGGGCAGGGGGGCCCGAGGGCAGTCCCTCCAGCCCGACCCTGGCCTTAGGAGGCCAGATCGGGGGTCAAGCTGTGGGAAATCACCTTTAAAATCCAGCGGCCAGCATCGCAGCTTTTAAATGGAGCCGCGGTGCCATGGTAACTGGACACCATGGTGCCACGGCTCCATTTAAAAGCCCTGACTGAGTTAGACAGGCAGTGCCTGTACATGCAGGCCAGGCTGAATCACAGCCCGACCTGTATGTACAGGCCTGATCGTGATTCTGATCCCATGGAGTGGACATGCCCCGTGGGATCAGAATTGCGACCCCCCTCTATATCAATGTTCCCTCTAATTTTCTGTAGGCTGTGTGTGCATAAAATATCAGCTGTGCAGCTTTTGAAGGTAGGTTAAATTTTTGTGTGCCACATAACGACACTCAGAGTTATATACTTTAAAATTTGACTACACGTCAGAATACAGTATGTACACCACATTGATTGCACTAGAAAATATTGTAGAACTTGTGAAAACCGTAAATACACAACAACTTTTAAATTTTAAGACGTCTGTGGTGTTTTCTATCAGAATTAGAACCGTAATTTTTGTGCGCTCTGTTGTAAAGTATGTGCGCTCACTCGGCGAGGTGTGTGCGCACGCATACGCGCACAGCTTAGAGGGAACAGTGCTCTATATGTCCGGTCAAACCAGACGTTCAGAGGGGCTGGACATCCGGGATGGAATGAGCCCTTATTTGTCTCAGATTTAGTGCCTGCTATGAACAGAGGGGAAGCAAAGCTTCATGGACCTTAAGGATAGAACAGTCAATTACATCTGAACTCCAGTGAGACACACGCTACTCCAGGGATTGCTGTTGCAACTAGAACTTTATCTAAAGTTCAACTTCCTGAATAAATATTATTTGAGCTAACACACACTTCTTAGGAGATGACTCCATCTTTTGACAAATTTATACATCAGCAGTATGCTCTCTTAGGATCCTCTTGGTTTATTTTCTGACTTAAGATTATCCAACTCAGTGACTGTTTATTTTTGTTTTGTTTTTTAAGTGCCATCAAGTCAATGTAGAGTCCTGGCAACCCAGAAACTCCTGAGTTTTCTTGGCAAGATATGATTGGAAGTAGATTGTCAGACCTTTTCTTCACATGCAATGGAGTGTAAAGTGACTTGCCCAAGGTCACAAAGAGTGCCAGTGGGAATCGAACCCTGATCAGTGGCTCTTAGGGTTCCTGAAATATGGAGGGACACCCGTTGTGCCTGCTTTCCAATATTTTGAGCTGTTCTGACCTCCTTATGCTTTCTTATTGCTCAGGCTAGGCATGCTATTGCCTTCTTATGTTCCATACCAGATGGACGCACTCCATTCTGAACAACTGCCTAGGTGGCACCAGGCCATTCTGACTGAGCAACCCAGGATGGAACTGAAAGGCTCCTAGTATCCTTATTGGCCAACCCTTGGAAGCACAAAAAATGTCCTGGTCTCCAAAAACAGAATTCTCTTTCAACAAGGACATAAAAGCCTTAAGGTTTAAGCCATTAAGCCAACTCCAAACTTACTCAACATTCACTGCTTATTAACACACTGCTTCTGGAATACTCTAGGAATCACTATTAGGCTAATATTCAGTAGATTTTATGCATTTGTCAGTGGGTTTTAAAGGACTGAAAAAACGGATCCCTTTCAGGGTGGTGGTCCATTGCTGAAGGGGTGGATCCAAAGGGGTACACCCCTTAGCATGCCACTTTGCAGGTCACTGAGGGTTTTAGTTTTAGTTTTAAATTTGATTTTTATTTATTACTATGAAATCACACGCCTTTTATGGGGTGAGTTTGGTTTTAGGGACATTTACTAAAGTATAGTAGGGAGTGCATGTTTAATGCATGGAAATCGCTCTTTCATACCATGCTGGAGCCTAGTGGCCATGGCAGATGCAAGGGGCATAGCTGTGGTATGCTAAGACTGCCACGCTAGTTGCATCACTAGTGCAGTAGTAGTGAACACATGGCTGTAGTGCATGTGCACAATGCGCATGGTCACAACGTGTGCCGGGAAAAAGAAAGCTACAAGCGCGATATTAGGATGGCTGCAGGCTAAAGAATCACTGTGGACAGGAAGAACTGTGCCCCAAGCACACATTCAGGAAGGTATCAACTGGCCAGTTCAGTATACAGAGGGATGGCCAGGATTGGGCTGAACTGCTTGCTCAGTTCAGAGCATAGGGGCTAAGCACAAGAGGGCGGGGCATGCAAATCAGCAAAGGAAACACATGCAGAGAGTATGGGCTGTGCCCTTAACTGTAAAAGCTAGGGTGCGGATGTGGCAGCTGGAGATGCAGGGGTCCTTGTATGGGAACAGGCAGGGCGTTCAAGTGTCCATCAAGGGGACAGGGATATGAACCCCCTCACATTGATGTTCCCAAGGTGTCTGTTCATCTAGGCTGCAGGGAAATATGGTTAAATACAAATATAAATAACACTGGTCACCTTGACTGTATTATTTATTTATTTTATTTATTTATTAACAATTCTTATATACCGCACTATTAGACATCAGCGCGGTTTACATTGAACAGAAAACATCCGACAGTTTACATATGTCTGGTCGTTACATTTAACAGGAAGTATAACTTGGCGAAATAGGGGAAACTAAATACAATGCAGGGTTATCTGATAAAGGATATCCTGGTTAACTATATACAACAGTGGTACAATAGTATATGGAACAACTAGTTATTTACATTGTGAAGTTGGCCTGTTGCGGGGGTCTATCTGTTTGACCACTTCTGCTATTCACCTGGGGGTTATGTTCGGAGCTGTCATTGAGATATTTAAGGAAGAGGAAATGCTTTAAAGCCTTTCTGAACTGACTTAGATTAGGTATTGCTCTGATTTGTTCTTCAGGATACACTATTTTTTTTCTTGCCCCCAGAGGAAAGCTAACGAAGGGGGTATAGCCATAAAGATTTAGTAGCTGTTGAAGAAACTATTTTAAGGGTGGAAGGGGTGGGGTATTTGTTGATCAGATTGAGTAGTATGAAGAATCTGGCCATAGTATTATTATATAGAATTCCCTGAGATGATGTTCATATTCTTTCAGAATGTCTATAATTGATTTCTTAATCAGATTTAGGTGACAAAAGTCCTACAATTGATTTCTGACATCACCATGCAATACAGAAATGTGATAGTCTTTGGGTATTTTAATTTTCCTATAAAGAGAATTCCTATCGACCTTGGAGCTTTTGGGGTTTCAGCAATTAGCCTCTTCCCCAATCTATGTAAAAGGTGAGATTTTAGAGTCAATTTTTTTGCACAGTATGCTTCATTATGGGGTGAATATAAAGGATATGCAGGATTGATCTGATCATGCCTTAATTGCTTTTCGAATGTTAGGTTATTTAGCTATTTATGCTTGTACTTATTGGATTTAACTCACACCTTTCCACATAGGTGTAGTTTGGGGGGGGGGATGGGAAGGTAGTGCCCCCACCAAATATTGAAGGCACTAATAGTGAACAAGTCCTCCTGCCCCCACTGCCAGCATAAATTTCTTATCCTTTGTCCCCCCCCCTCCACCCGCCAATGTAAGAAGGCAAACTATACTGATGCCTTTCCACTAGTAGTTTGATATGAGTTACATTCAAGTATGTAGGTATTTCCCTGATCCCAGAGGGCTTACAATCTATCCCATATATCCCAGAGAATACAGCCGTAACTGGGAAGGAAAGAGAAATATAAAAGATAAAGGGTCTGAAAGCAGAATTTCATTTAATTTCATTTATTTATTAAGGGAGTCATTCTGGAACAGGAATAGCGGGATTGGGCGTCCGGGTTGGACATCCAACCTGCGCTCAGGGCCAGAATGCAATTCCAGGCCTAGCACTCCCTGCATGTACAAAGGGTTTGTGCGGGGAGCGCTGGACATGGGTGGGAGGGAGCGGTGATGAGGTGGAGCAAGGGCAGAGCAGGGGTATGGCTACCCGCCGGGATGTACAAGGTCTATTCAGGACAGGGCCCTGTACATCCCTGAGGGTGGAATAAGTCAGGGGCACCCCCCACATTGAGCAGCGCAGACCCCCACAGCACACACCAATGGGCATGCAGTGCCCCTGCAGCCATGCTCCGGCAAATAGCAGCCGCGGGTGACGACCAGACACAGGGCTGCAGGGGCATTTGTCGGTGATGGCATTCTGAACCATCCCGTGGATGACTTGTTGCTGTGGAGCCAGGACGTCACTGCTGCCTTGAACTAGCAGTGACGTTCTGGCGTCTGGATGGGCAACTCCCCGTATGCAGATCTATTCAGAATATGGGGAGCTCCCGGGCATCTAAATCCACAATTCTGCCATCATGGGTACTTCCAGACCCCACAGCAGCAGAATTGAGTCCATTTCCCACACGTCCGGTTTTTGAACGGCCAAAGCAGCCGGAGGTTTGGGAAACAAAATCAGCCTCTAAACTTATAGACCACTTATAGTGCAATTTCTAAGCACTTTACAAATCAAGCACATACAAATTTAAAATAAAACAATTATAAAAAGAACACATAAAACTTAAAACAACAATGTCTTCAAAAATTCACAATTTTTTTAAAAAATCCCTCTCCTTTCAAACTTCTTGTGGAAGACTATTCCAATTTATAGGTTAATGAACTGAAAAGGCATATGATCTAGTAATAACTTTCCTTGCATATCTCACAGATGGTACATTCAATAATCCAGCCTGACTAGAATGTATACATCAAAATGGTTCATATTGTTTTAGTAATACAGAAAGTTCAGAAATTGAGGCATTATAAACTGATTTATGTATCAAAGAAGAACTTTAAAAAGAATATGTTTATTGTTTGAAAGCTAATGAAGCTCATTTAACTTTTCTGATATGTGATCATATTTTTTGAAACCTAATATAAGCATCCTACAGCAAAGAATGGATTATTGATTTAGATAAACCAAACTAAACACTGTTACAGTAATCTACAAATGACAGCAGTATTAACCAAATAGAAGTTCAGGTTACCAGTTGGAACTCAGTTCTTGGTAAAATTATTGATGATATAACCTCCATTTGCACTTGTACTAGGGAAAACAAACAAACAACACCCTGGTTTAGCATTTTGAGTTTTAAAATGCCAGTCTAGTTACTCAGAGAGGAAATGGTGTAAGACTTATGGAGGGAAAACAAGACAGAATATAAATGCAATGTCAAATTATACAACAGAAGCTTAGGTGTGTACAAAGCAATATTTTTCACAAAAAATTCAAAACAAAGTGAATATATAGCATTAGGTGCTACTATGGCGATAACACAGGATGATCATGCGGTAGTAGCAGCTAGCGCAGGCCAAATGCAGACATCACGGCGATTTTCGGTGATGTCTGCATTTTACACAGTAGTTCCAGGCCTGGGTGGGAAGTGGCCGAGATTAGGGTGGAGAGTGACTGCAATGCACGATTAGCACAGATGTAAACATCATACGGTAATCACCAAAGTTGCAGACACTGCTGGTGCACCTAATGCCACCTCTATAGGTGGCATTAGCTGTATCCGCGAAGCTGCCACCCTGCAATCCCTGCGTTTTCTCCAAGGTATCTGCAGGGGAAATGCTGAAATCGTCCCCTCACAGATACTGTAGGACTTTTGCAGCTAATGCTGTTTTTTTGCAGCTATTGCCAAGAGTTAGCTGCAAAAGCCTAACTCAACGTAGTAAAAATACCCCTAGGTTTTTTGATTGTGTGATTAGGGACTTTGCTTTAAATTTTCTTATCTTATTTTTGGAACAATAGAAAGCAGTGTGTGCAGTGTGGAAATTACTTTTTGTAGTCTCATTTATTGGCAACAGGGGTCCCACAAGGATCAATTTTATCTATTTATTTTATTTATTTATTATTTAGCTGTGCTTATATACCACTTTTCACCCGGTCAAAGCAGTTTATAGGTACATGCTAACAGACACTTTTTATTCCCTTGTCCTCGAAGGGCTCACAATCTGTAAATCTGCAATCTGTAAATTTAGACTCTTACATACATTTTTGATAAACTACAGATAACGTAAGCTATAAGCAGGGCAGGATTTGATCTGAACAGAAACTGGTTCGGATCGATCCCGCCACTGAAAGGTCTGAGCGGGTGGCAGCACTGCACACATTTGCATTGCTGGTGCCGCACGCTTGGGCCACTGGCAGTCACCACAGAGCAACAGCTCCCTGGTGACCCAGTGGCCCAATCCCACTGCCCACATGTGGTTTGATGGCATTGGGGGCTTCCTATGATGCCGTGGTCCTCCGATGACATCAAATCACTGCTGGGTGGGGGGTCCAACCAGTGCAGCACCAGCATCGGGATACCATTTTTGGCCCAGTTCACCAAACGCAGCCCGAGACATGAAGCGGTTCACTTGAACCGGGCTGAATTGGCTGGATCCCACCATTGGCAATATGCATATAATATTAAGATATATTGTGCACGCCGAAAGGACCAAGAAGTTAAATCAGTGCTTAAGAGAAGTTGAGTTTTGGTTAAGTCAAAGTTAACTTAAATTAAATTTAAGACTGAAATTCTGTAAGTTCTGAAGCATCAGATGTGTTTCTCCTGCCCTCTACTTCAAGTAGGCAATTACTTGCTATTCCCCACGGAGGAAATTAGAATACTAGGGTTTTGGTTGAGTTCATTCATGTCTTTGAAGAAGTAGGTAAGTACCACTGTGCAATCTTGCTATTATCATTTATGTGATATTCAATATTTGTCCTTTATTTGAAAGACTAACTAAACTACCAATAAAGCCAAATCCCAATGAAGCAAGTTCCTGCCAAAAAATGAGTGATCTTTCCGTGATCAATGGGGAGTTTTTGCCTGACGCAGGGTCTTTGGAATTTGAAATAGACCCAAAACACAGTGCTGTGTCGTGGGGAACCCCACTTCACATTTCTATAGTTTGTGAAAGTCGTCCATTTGAAAAAGTTGCAGATAAGTGTCTGTTTCATTTTTTTTTTTTTTGACGAAAAGCCTTGCAGCTTCTTGTTTTTACTGCAAAATCTTGATTAAAATGGACATAGTATGGTGTAGGGGTTAAGTCCTCCCACAGATGCTGGACAAAATATTTTTGAGGCAAGAACTCGCTTTACTGGGATTTGCCCTTTTTGATAGTTTAATTATGGGCATAGGTCATTCCCATTCAGCCCACAGGGGTATTTTGTTATTGTGGTGAATCCTTTATTTGGAAGAGGCAGAATTTATTACTATGACCCATGCTCTTCTCCATGGTCAAGAAGGATAAGTCCTCATATATGGGTGACGTATCTGATGGAGCTCCTTGTGGAAATGTCCTCAGTTCCTACTAGAAGCTTTTAGAAAGCTCACCATGCATGAATACCTTTTCCTTACTGCCTCTGCCATTCCTGAGATCCTCAGTTTTCTTTTCTGTGGAGTTGATCAGACGTCTGCCTTGTCTGCATGTGATTATTTGACCTTTTTTATGTGAATTCCCCCCTGCTGCCATCACTTTTCCTTTTCATTCTCTTGTTAGTACCTTTAAATATGATTTTCAGTCATTTAACACTAGAAGCCCCAAAGTGTGTCAATTGACGCAAATGCATCTTCAAAGTTGTATACCAGCGCCACTGCTGGAACCATGTCAGTCATGTTCCATGACTTTCTTAGCAAGGTCAAGATGTTCAAATATGTGCATCAAAAATTAATGAGAGATGCACCACCTAGCGGGAAAATGAATTTATACCTAGAAGCCCCAAAGTACATCAATTGACGCACTCAATTGTCTTGGATGTGTCAATTGATGTACTTTAGGGCTTCTAGGTATAAATTCATGTTCCCACTAGGTGGCGCATCTCAATCACTGTTTACAGTTTTACTCTGACATTACAAACAATAAACACACGATGATGTCATGTAATGACGTCACATACTGCACGTATTTAACAAATAAGTAACTTCACATTAATTCACATCTGCATTTCATGCTAAACGAAGTCGTCATGATAATGCATCAATTGACGCACTTTGGGGTTTCTAGGTAAAATTCCTTTTGGGGCTTCTAGTGTTAAAGGTTTCCATTATTTTTTCATGACGCTGTTTAACTATATTTTATTTATTTATTTATTTTATTTATTAATATTGTTTATATACCGCGCTCTTTAAAATCAGTGAGGTTTACAGTTAACTCAAATTTAGGTCACAGGTATATCTGATCAGGTATGTACTTTTTATTTTCTTTTGTCTTAACAGTTGAGCCATTTGATTTCCATCTATTGTGTCCCAGAAACTTGCCAGCAAGTTTAATAAGTGCTCCAGGTGTAAAAGGATCATGTCCATTATGAACACCCATAATTGGTGCCTGAAGTTCTTGGAACCTGACCATAACTCCTTGTCAATTGTGTTTACAGATGACAAAATTGGGTCATCTGTAAACACAGTATTGAGAAGAGAAGCACAGTCACATTTTTGGTGCAGAAAAGACCATTCCATTGACATTGGCGGCATTGGTCACTATGGACTTCAGAGCTGCACCGGAGGCTGACAGAGCATCAACATCAAGAAGCCCTTGAGCTCACTTGGAGCCAAACACCAGTAGAGTTTTCTGGGATTGATCCTCTATCAATTCCACCCCAAGGAAAAAGAAGGCTTCATCCTCATCTTCAAAGGCATTGAGGACGGTTGATGTCAAACACTGGGCAGTGGCTTCATTGCATCGACATTGGCCATTTAGCCCTACTCTCTGTCTTCTATCTTTTGATGAGTTCATAATCCATAGCAGTGCACTGCCTCCTATCCCATGACTTTTTAATAAGGCAGGCAAAGAGAATTTGAAAAGAAGCTTGCCATAGAAGCAAAAATGCATAATATAATTTTTTTTCAAGTACATTCATAGCAAAACACTTGTGAGAGAGCTAATTGGACCATTAGATAATAGAGGTATAAAAGGGCACTAAGAGACACAAGGCCATAGCAGAGAAACTAATGAATTCTTTGCTTCAGTCTTTACTAAAGAAGATGTAGGAAATTTATCCATGCCAGAAATGAATTGAAACAAATCTTGATAAATCAGGAAGATGTAATACGGTTATTTGATAAATTAAAGAGCAGTAAATCACCTGGACCAGATGGCATACATTCCAGAGTGCTGAAAGAACTGAAATATAATATTGCAGACCTGCTTTTAGTAATCATTAAAATCACCTGTAGTACCTGAGGACTGTACAGTGGCCAAGGTAATGCCAATTTTTAAAAAGGGTTCTATGGGTGATCCTGGAAACTAATGACCAGTGAGCTTAATGTCTGTACCAGGCAAAATGCTAGAAACTATTATAAAGAACAAAATTACTGAACATGTAAATAGCCATGGCTTAATGGCAGGAAGTCAATATAGATTTAGCGAAGGAAAGTCTTGTCTCACAAATCTCTTACATTTTTTGAAAGTGTGAATAAACAGGTAGATAAAGGTGAGTCAGTTGACATAGTGTATCTGGATTTTCAGAAAGCCTTTGACAAGGTCCCTCATGAGAAACTCTTGGTGAAATTAAAAAGTCATGGGGCAGAGGCAGTGTACTGCTGTAGATTAGGAACTGGTTAAAAGATAGAAAACAAAGAGTAGGACTAAATGGACAATTTTCTCATTGGAGAAAGGTGAATAGTGGCAGTACATGGCCCCACACATTGGGAGTAAAGAATGGCATTTGCCTTCATGCTAGGAGGGCTGGAACTATAAGGGAGCTAATACTAGGGAAGGACCAGAAGGGATGGGGCTGGGGCTGGCGGGAGAAAAAAAGAAGCTGGGGGAGTGAGAATGGAGAGGCGAACAGTTATTTTGTGTGGGAGGGAAGAAAAATCTATGATTGGCTGAGAATTGGGAGAGTAAGTGGGGACTGAGAATGGAGGGGTGAAATTTGAGTTGATGAAAAAGGAATAAAGAAAGAAGTGGAGGAAAGAGCAAAAAGGAAAAGATTAATATGTTAGAGGCAGATGTAGAGAGATTGGAAAAAACTAGAAGAGAGAAAAAAGGACAAATAGACAGCAGACAATGGAAAGTTAGCAGAAGACATGAAGAAACCAGAGGAAGGCAAATGGAGCAATTGTGACTGAAAAATAAAATGCCCAGACAACAAAAGGTAGAAATAAGCCTATTTTATTTTAAATTTATTAACTGGGAAATGTGCATCACTAACATTTTGTGTTTTGTTTAGTACAAGAGGAAATTAATTTATAGTTTTATTTCTGCAGTGTTGTTGTACATTCCAAGTTTGGTTTTAGGGGTTCCCAGTTTAATTATTGTCTTCCTATTTCTAAATTGTGATCCCTTGTTCTTTGTTTGGTGACGGTCTATGTTCTGCATGTGTAACCGAGCTGCAGTATTCTGTTCATATAGCTTCTATGTGACAGTGCCACTTGTTCTCTTTCCCAAGTAGGAGATGTATTGGTATTCTCTGAGATGTCTTGGTTTAATATTTGCAGTGTTGGTTTAATATTTGCAGTGTTGCAGTTTTGATAGGTAGGGTTTGGTGCTTTGTGAGTCCTCGTAGTGCGGGTGTGCTACAGATTCTAAATGAGCAGGGTTTATAGTACTTCCTGGTCGTTGGCAATGGAGTATAGTAATGCAGTATAGTAATGTAGAAATCTGGTAGTCTCCTTATCCTCACTGCCCATGCAAATGGTATTGAGACACTCATTAAGAGATACTGTATGTCTATTAAAAGTTAGCGCAACACCAATTTATTTCTAATTGCACAGTGGCACTTAACGCATATAGTAAGCATGTCCCTAAGTCATTGCCAGGACAAAAAAGAGGCTTGTGAAGGGCTTATTTGAAAGCCACCTAAAATTTTAGATGGGCAACATATACATTTTAAAATAAAGTAAATTAAATGTAATGCAAATGAGGTCCAGTGGCTATGCAAATGAGGCTCCACAACATGGCCCTGCATCACTCTTTGGCCATGCCTGCCTGGAAATGGGAATAATGAGGTGATCAAATTTGCAGATGACACAAAATTATTCAAAGTTGTTAAAATGCAAGAGCATTGTGAAAAATTGCAAGAGGACCTTGATAAGCTGGAAGATTGGACGCCCAAATGGCAAATGAAATTTAATGTGGACAAGTGCCAAGTTATGCACAGAGCCAGATTCCATATAGGCTGTCTAACAAACATGGAAATGTTTAAATTGGACATGGGTGCAATTCCGACCTGATTCTGAAGGCAGGTATAGACGCACCCGCGTTTCTGGCATCGGGATCATATACATGTCCAGCGCAGCACATCCAATATGCTGTTCATCAGACCCATGCATGTATCTGTGCATGAGGCCCACACATGGATACAAGCCCAGGCCATAAAGTAAAGCAGAGAAACATGTCTCCAGCAATAGTAGAAGTTACAGTAAATGGTGATCAGGTTTTTTATGTCTGTACAGCCCTGTGAATGCATTGTAGCGCTTTATAAATGTTTAATAGTAGTAGTAATAGTAGTTTGGGATGTGCCCGTGCTTACTGTATTGTGTAACGTTACACGTCTGTGATCGTTCCCATCTCCGCTGTTAAAATGTGCATCTCCTAAGCTGCAGTGCTCACTGACAGTAGTTTGCTGATGCATTCAAGACATAAATACTGATGATAAATACATGCTGATGCAAACTAGAACATACCCTAGTCCCCTACATGCCCAGAACAGTGCTAGGTAATCCCAGTGCACTCTAAGATTGTATAAGAGAAAGTAAATATGAGCATGTATGGCAGAACATACCTTGCATCAAATGGTACTTGGCATCATAAAAAGGTTTAAGAACATAAGATATGCCATACTGGGTCAGACCGAGGTCCATCAAGCCCAGTATCCTGTTTCCAACAGTGGCCAATCTAGGTCATGCGTACCTAGCAATATCCCCAAAAGACACAGGTTCCACAATGCTTGTACTGGGTCAAGCATTGATTATCCTGGGTCCCTTTTTAATAGTGGTTTATGGACCTTTCCTCCAGGAACTTGTCCAAACCTTTTTTAAACCCAGCTACACTAACAGCCCTTACTACATCCTCCGGTAACAAATTCCAGAGTTTGATTACAAGTTGAGTGAAAAAATATTTTCTCTTATTTGTCTTAAATAGTTTACCCTGTAGCTTCATTGCATGTCCCCTAGTCTTTCTATATTCTGATAGAGTAAACAATTGATCCACGTTTACCTGCTCCACTCCATTCATTAATTTATAGACCTCTATCATATCTCCCCTCAGCCATCTCTTTTCCAGGTTGAAGAGCCCCAAACTTTGTAGCCTCTCTTCATAGGAGTAGCCTTCCATCCCCTTCACCATTTTGGTGGCTCTTCTCTGTACTTTTTCTAATAATGCTATGTCCTTTTTAAGATATGGTGACCAGAACTGCACACAATATTCAAGGTGCGGTCGTACCATGGAACGATACAGAGGCATTATAATATCCTTTGTTTTATTTTCTATCCCTTTCTTTATGATACCTAGCATTCTATTTGCTTTCTTGGCTGCCGCTGCACACTGGGCAGAGGGTTTTAACATGTTATCCACGATGACTCCTAAATCTTTTCCTGGGTGGTGGTTCCCAATGTGGAACCTTGCATTGTGTAACTATAGTGTGGGTTGTTCTTTTCTAGGTGCATAACTTTGCACTTGTCCACATTGAATTTCATCTGCCATTTGGATGCCCAGTCTTCCAGTTTATCCAGATCCTCCTGCAGTTTTCCATAATCCTCTTGGGTTTTAACAACTTTAAACAGTTTTGTGTCATCTGCAAATTTGATAACCTCACTCGTTATTCCCTTTCCCAGGTCATTTATGAATATGTCAAAAAGCAGCGGACCCAGTACAGATCCCTGGGGTACACCACTATTCACTTTTCTCCATTGGGAAAACTGGCCATTTAGCCCTACCCTCTGCTTTCTATCTTTTAACCAGTTCCCGATCCACAATAGTACACTGCCTCCTATCCCATGACTCTTTAGTTTTGCCAAAAGTCTCTGATGAGGGACCTTGTCAAAGGCTTTCTGAAAGTCCAAATACACTATATCAACCAACTCACCTTTGTCTACCTGTTTATTCACCCTTCAAAAAAGTATGACAGATTAGTGAGACAAGATCTTCCTTGTCTAAAGCCATGTTGGCTGTCTCCCATTAAGCCATGACTATCTACATGTTCAGCAATTTTGTTCTTTATGATGGTTTCTACCATTTTTCCCGGTACTAACGTCAGGCTCACCGGTCTGTAGTTTCCCGGATCACCCCTGGAACCCTTTTTAAAAATTGGTGTTATGTTCGCCATCCTCCAATCTTCAGGTATTACAGATGATTTTAATGATAGTTCATAGATTACTAATAGCAGGTCTGCAATCTCATATTTCAGTTCTTTCAGCACCCTTGAATGTATATTATCCAGCCCAGGTGATTTGCTACTCTTCAGTTTATCTAATAGTTGTAATACATCTTCCCGATGTATCAATATTTCCTTCAATTCTTCTGTACTTTTAAATACCACTTCAGTCATGGGTAACATCCCTACATCTTCCTCAGAAAAGACTGAAGCAAAGAATTCATTCAGTCTCTCCGCTATCGCCTTGTCGCCTCTTAGTGCCCTTTTAACCCCTCTATCATCTAATGGACCAACTGACTCTCTCACAGGTTTTTTGCTACGAATGTACTTGAAAAAGTCTTTATTATGTGTTTTTGCTTCCACATCAAGCTTCTTCTCAAATTCTCCCTTTGCCTTCTTTATCAGTGCCTTGCATTTAACTTGCCAGTGCTTGTGCTGTTTCCAGGTTTTGTCATTTGGCTCCTTTTTCCATTTCCTGAAAGATGCTTTTTTGGCAACAACAGCCTCTCTGACTTCACCTTTAAACCATGCTGTCAGTTTTTTTAACTTCCTTCTACTTTTCTTAAAGCGTGGAATACAGCTAGTCTGGGCTTCCAAGATAGTATTTTTCAACTACACCCAAGCTTGATGTAAATCTTTAACCTTTGCAACAGCTCCTTTTTAGTTTTTTCTTAACTATTTTATCATAGTCTCCATTTCAAAATTTAAAAGGTAGTAATGTGGATTTCCTTACCATCCCTCCTCCATTAATTAGATCAAACGCGATCATGCTATGATCACTATTGCCAAGTGGCCCCAGATCTGTTGTTCCCCAGATCTGGTGTTCCACTAAGGATTAGGTCCAATATGGCTTCCCCTCTGGTCAGTTCATGAACCAGCTGCTCCAAGAAGCAGTCATTTATTTCATCTAGGAACTTTATCTCCTTAGCATGTCCTGCCGTGACTCTGACCCAGTTGATAGCAGGGTAATTGAAATCACCCATTATTATTACTGTGCTGTAACTTTTGTTAGCTTCCTTGATTTCTTTGAGCATTTCATCATCCATTTGTTCATTCTGGTCAGGCGGTTGATAGTACACTCCCACTGCCATCTCCTTCCCTTTTTTACATGGAATTTCAGTCCATAGAGATTCTACAGCAAATTTTGTTTCCTGCCAATTGATCAGCTCTATCATTATGATATAGTTTGTACCCAGGTATCACAGTGTCCCACTAGTTGTCCTCCTTCCACCATGTCTCTGAGATTCCAATCATATCTAACCTCTCATTTAGTGCTATATATTCTAACTCTTCCATCTTATTTTTTAGATTTCTAGCATTTGCATACAAGCATTTTAGAAACTGTATTTTATTCATATTAATATGGCTATTGGTAGGCACGGGTAATTTTGGATCTTTAAGCTCTGTCTGCTCTATACTCAAGGGCATTTGGGCTATTTAACTCTTTTTTGGAACTTCTCTGCTTTTGGTAGTATCCTTCAAGGATACATTCTTCTGAACCATGCGCTCTTGTGCGACTGTCGGCTTTCCCCTATTATCTAGTTTAAAAGCTGCTCTATCTCCTTTTTATTTTTATTATTTATTATTTATTTATTTTCAAAACAACTCACAAGATACATCCTGTTACAGTAAAGAATAATCAAAGGAAAACACGACAATCAATACAGCATTGGGAAAACCCATAGCCCACAGTATTAATAAAGTAATTATTCATTAGCCCACAAAGAATGGGGGAAACCAGACACAAATCTAAGGAAATAATTTTAGGAAATATAACACGAGAAGGAGCTATACTTATAAATCCCGAATATTAAGCTAGAGGAGCGCTCCGACCTACTATGAACTGGGTTAGATGGGAAGGCTCAAAAAAGGTATAACTAACACCCAGATATTTAACTAGACAGCGACATGGATATCTAAGGAAAAAGAGACCTCCCAGTTGTAGAACCTGGGGTCTAAGCAACAAAAACTGCTGTCTGCGCTTCTGTGTGGCCTTTGAGACGTCTGGAAACATCCTGACTACACCCTCCATGAATGGCTCATTCCGAAACTTAAAATATAATTTCAACAAAAAGTCCCGGTCTGAATCAAAAGCAACCGTCAACAGCAAGGTTGCTCTAGGAACATAAGCAGGATCAGTAGTCTCCAAGAACCCAGTCAGATCCAGTGAGTCCATTGGAGGTGAATGAGCAGGAGAAGAAACCCCATGGGTCTTGCGCTTAGCCGTTGGCAAATAAAAAACCCTAGCCAAAGGAGGAACAGATTCAGGGGGTATTTTCAAAATTGAAGTAGCATATGAAAGAAACAACTCCTTCGGCGACTTAACTGGAATACGGGGAAAATTCAGCAAGCGCAGGTTCCTCTTGCGGACCGAGTTTTCTAACATCTCTATCTTCCCATGGACTATAGCCAAATCCTTGATAACAGTACCTGGAATTGTAACTGCATCCTCCATCTTTACTTCCAGCTGGGTAACCTTGGATGATATATCTTCCAATTCTTGCTTCTGATGCATGACCGAGCGAGCCAAAGAGGGAAAAACCTCATACATAGCTGCAAATTGAGATGTGAAGGAGGTTTCCAACGCCCTAAGGCCATCCCACAAGGATTCCAGCGTGACCACAGCAGGGCGTTGAAGAGCGGATTGTACAGACGTTTTAAAGCAAACATCCAATCCAGCCACTATGTCCATATCTGTCGGGGTCACTCCTGTAGCAGCTGACAACTTCTCCACACCAGCAAACACGGCAGAGGGAACCAACACCTCCGCCTCCGATCCCAACAGCATCGGCGGTATGGCAGCGGGCCTCACAGTACCCAGAGACCCAGCCTCAGCTGTTCCCCCATCTGACGCTGTAGGCTGTTCTGGCGGAATTCGGGCGTCAGGGCTTAAGGTGACCTGTAGCTCAGAAGGGCTTGAAAGGCCTCCTTCCGCCTCCATCGCCCTCAGCGAGCTCTGCTCCTGACTCACAACAGCTCCCACGGGCCGCACGAACAAATCCATTGGCCCCGTAGTCGGCGTCGGCGTCGTTGTCGTAGCCTTGGGAGCCTCCCAATGCTTTGCCTTCCGTTTTCTAGGCATTTTAAAGGTAAGCAGGCAAAGAATATTTAAGAGAAATCAGACACCGCCGTCGCCGATCAACGCGTGTCAGCCATCTTGGCTCCCCTCTATCTCCTTTTTAAAGGTTAATGCCAGCAGCCTGGTTCCATCTCGGTTAAGGTGAAGCCCATCCCTTCAGAAGAGCCCCTCCTTTCCCCAGAATGTTCCTCAGTTCCTAACAAATCCAAAACCCTCATCCTTGCATCATCGTCTCATCCACGCATTGAGACTCTGGAGCTCTGCCTGCCTTTTGGGTCCTCTGCGTGGAACGGGAAGCATTTCGGAGAACGCTACCCTGGAAGTTCTGGATTTCAACTTCCTACCTAAAAGCCTAAATTTAGCCTCCAGAACCTCCCTACCACATTTTCCTATGTCATTGGTACCGACATGTACCAAGACAGCAGATTCATCCCCAGCATTATCTAAGACCTTATCTAGGTGGCGCATGAGGTCCGCTACCTTCGCACCAGGCAGGCATGTTACCAAGCGATCCTCACATCCACCAGCCACCCAGCTATCTACATGCCTAATATTCGAATCATCAACTATAACTGCTGTCCTAACCCTTCCCTCATGGGCACATAGCCCTGGAGAAACTTCCTCGGCGCGAAAGGGTTTTGCATCACCTGGAGGACAGGTCCTAGTTACAGGATCACTTCCTGCCACACCTGGTTGATGCTCTCCTGTCACGTGACCTCTCTCCTCCATGCCAACAGGGATGCTGCCAGACTGGAGGTGGGACTTCAGGACTATATCCCTGTAGGTCTCGTCTATGTACCTCTCTGTCTTTCTTATGTCTTCCAAATCTGGTACTCTAGCCTCTAGAGAATGGATTCATTCCCTCATAGAAAAGAGCCATGAAGTCACTTTTCATACACTCGGAGGGATATATAGCAGTATCAGTTGTGCCGACATGGATGAGCAAAATCGTATAATAGTCAGTAGACTTGAGTAAAGGCAAACTCTCCGTAACATCTCAGATTTTGTCACTTGGCAGCAACACACCTCTCTGGACATTAAATATAGTTGGCAGATGGATACCTCAGTACTCCTCAGAAGACAGTCACCAAACACCACTACCCTTCGCTTCCTTGTGGCCACTGATTCCGCAAATTTGGGGTGCTTGAGCACTGGTTCTTTCTGTTCCTGGGATGCTTTCACCTCTTCCACTTCCAGGGCTGCATACTTCTTCAATTTGAGGGCTAGAAGAGTTGGATTTTCGATTCCACAGGCTCTGGTGACTCATGTCCAACTCTCTTCATTCTGTAGCACCCCATCTTTACTTCTGTTTGAGTGCTTGAATCCTTCAAGAAGCATTTCATCAATGCACTTCTACTGTCTCAAATGCCTCTCAGCCTCACCACCTCTTCTTTGAGCTCCTTCACTTGTTTCATGAGACCTTCAGCTTTTAGACATCTTGCATATGGAACTGGTCCTTTAACTGGCATCGGGCTGTTTGTCTGGACAGAGGCAGAAGTTATAACAGGGGCAACAACTTTGGCATACAATTTTTCCCAGCCATCAATTAGCTGGTGGAGCTTTGGTACCTGTTGAAGTAAATGACAGAGACCTACCAAAGTCCCTAACTTTTCCTCAGCTGTCTTTAAGAAAAAAAAAAAACAGTTAATCTCTTATATGTATGTTCTGACAGTGCTGTTCTATGTCCCTATGCATAACCCTGCTTCCTTGCTGGACAGTTATTACGCTACCTTAGTAAATTTTGATAATATATGTCTGAAGAAAACAGATTAATGTGTTCCCTTTATAAAATTACCTAATCAAAGCTTCTTGAAGAATGACAAATTGTTTGTCAGCAAGCTAATTGGGGAGTTGCCCTATATAGCAAGAATTCTCACATGGGGTGGGTAGGGAGGGATGTAACATCTGATGAGGTCAGTGGCTTCAAAGAGCCCGCTTTGAATGGAAGGCTAGAAAAAGAACAATGAACTCTAAAAGCAGAGCTTTACCCAAGAACACAAAAAATCCCTCTTTTGCATTATAGCACCAGAAAAAGAATTAATTATTAAAAATGAAAACAAAAATCCCTTTAAGAGCTCTCAAGCAGAGAGCTTGTATTTAAAAGCCACACAGTATTACCTTGCTTGCAATAGAGACCCTTTTAGGAATGGCAGTACTTGCAAGGCAGTGTAGACCTTTATATGGCACTTGGCTGCCTAGCTCCTATGAAAGCTAATTAAGACAGCTAACACCTGGTGAAGTCAGTGACTTCAAAGAGCCTGCTTTGAATGGAAGACTAGAAAAAGAACAATGAATTCTAACAGCAGAGAATATAAAAAATTCCCCTTTTGCAATACAGCACCAAAATAATTAGTTGTGTTGGGTGTCCATTAGAGTGTGGAACTTTGCAATCTCTCATGATCTGAATAAAGGCAATCAAAGGGCAGTACTGGGGATAGTAGGGGGCCATCTTTTATCAACCCTACCGACATTTTCCTGGCATAGTGAGCATTTTCACAATGCCTCTTCATTCCCTGGCTATCATCAAATTGCAGAATTCACTATAACCCCCCCCCCCCCAAATATTTTTCATTTTTCAGCCAAAGAAAAAGAAAAATGAAAAATATTTTGGGGGATTTTATAATGAATTCTGCAATTTGATGATATTCATTCCCTGGAGCAGTTTAGTCTTAGACAATGACTGGAACATGCAGGACATGCTTTATTCAAGTTGTTTTACTATTTTTTGTGTCTTATCATTCACAGATTTTTTTTTAGAGGTCAGTCAGCCTTGTCTCAGTGGTAGTGTCCCTTGGCCAGCTTTGGCAGGAATGCTGGTTTAAATGGCAGCCCATTGCTCAAATCTGTGATTCGTGAGGGTTTTTTGGATGTTTGCTGGGAATTTTGCTGGCTGTTTTTTGGCATTGCTTCATATGGCATATATATATATATATATATATATATATATATATAAACCGAGGTACGACAGACCAGTTGCTCCCCCTGTTCACCACCCCCTCCCCCCCCCCTTTCCCCCTCATACCCGTCACCCATGTTCAATAAACACACCATGCCTTTTGGGAATTCAAACCGGTCGCAGCTTTATTCATCCATTTAATAAAGGTAACATTCAAGACAACCATAAACATCTAACTAGCGGATCCCTGACTCACCAGCCATATGATTAGCAAGGTGAGCATACACTCCGCAACCGCCATGGACAGGCCTGCGGCTATTTTACTACCAGCCCCTTTTCTCCGGCTCTGCCATATGATTAGCAAAAGCCCAACAGGGGCTGACCGGGTCGGGGGCCCCACACCCCCGCCCAAGTATCGCCTCCAGCTCTGGACCCCGGACACCTCCGGGGTTATGCCACCCCCTCATCCCCCTGCTGCGACAACCCACAACCACCCCGCACCCGAATCCCACGAGAGGGAGGGAGGGTGGGGAGCCCGCAGCGATCCGTCTCCTCTCCCTGATTGCTGCAGACTGCCTCCAAGTGGGACCCGCCTCCCCGCTTCCGCTTCCCTCTCTCCCCCCCCCCGCATGGTCTCAATTGGCTCCCACGGTGCTCCATCGTGCCACGGGGCCCAATCAATTTAAAAGATGCCTCGTCTCCCGGCGACTGCCTCCGCCCAGGGGGGCCGCAACTGCACGCTCCCCGGTTACACCGGCCGCTCGGGGACTTCGCCCCGCGGCCTTCCATTAACCGAGGTACGACGGACCAGTTGCTCCCCCTGTTCACCACCCCCTCCCCTTCCCCTTCCCCCCTCATACCCGTCACCCATGTGCAATAAACACACCATGCCTTTTGGGAATTCAAACCGGTCGCAGCTTTATTCATCCATTTAATAACGGTAACATTCAAGACAACCATAAACATCTAACTAGCGGATCCCTGAATCCCCAGCCATATGATTAGCAAGGTGAGCATACACTCCGCAACCGCCGTGGACAGGCCTGCGGCTATTTTACTACCCGCCCCTTTTCTCCGGCTCCACCATATGATTAGCAAAAGCCCAACAGGGGCTGACCGGGTCAGGGGTCCCACACCCCCACCCAAGTATCGCCTCCGGCTCCAGACCCCGGACACCTCCGGGTTTCCGCCACCGGCATGGGCAACCTATGGTCCCCGTGCCGCCCCCCTAACAAGCTACGACCGGCGACCCTCCTGGGCAAGTACATATTCCAACGCCTCCTGCCAGTCATTCAGCAGCAGGTCCACACCTACTGGGGCTAAATGCACCCCATCCTGCCTAAATAATCCGGCACATGCGACCTTGGCCCATGGGTGCATGATTTGATACCCCCCATTCACACACCCATCGGCCGATCTGCCTATTTATTTTTGTCAGTCCCCTTGACCACCTCCGCTGCACCCAGCAGGCAGGCCTTGGAATAATGTCCGACCAAATAATGATGACATTCACAAACATTGCAAACACTACAGCCACATCCTTCTTAACTGCTCGGATTAATTGCTTGCAGGTCCAGGAACTTAGATCATTGACGCCCAGATGCAGCAATATCATTGCTGGCGTTCCTTTTTTGCGCCCGAGGTGCCAAAGCAAAGGCAACATCTGTGGCCACCGAAGACCCCGTTCGCCCAGCCATAAAACGGTCACCTCCATGGCGTCCAATCCCAAGTTGGGCCCCACTGGCCGCCTTGCTGCTCGCTGGCCCGCCCAATACACAAAGGAGTGACTGATAAGCCAGCAACGATGAGGGGCCTTTTCCCGATCTGTGAAGAAAATAAACAATTAGCAGCTGGCCTATCCAATCTTGTTAACATTCAAAGACACACATATCCCTGAAACGCCTGGAACGCCACCTGCCAATGCGTTGAATCTCTGAATCCTGTAGCCCCGCCACTGCGGCACTAGTCACCACCCCAATCCTAAATGAATGTGGGGCAAACTTAAGAGGATCCTCGCCCACACTCTGCAGGGCCATGCATAGCACCGCCGAAAACTGAAATTGCGTCAGCGGGCTGGAATCCTCATGCAGAAAGAGCAGCCCTCGCGACGACGGTCACAGCCTTGAATACGCCTGCATGGCTCCTACCGGGCATGTTGACGAACCCTCGATTGCCTTCAGGACCACCCAGCATCCTTTCCCTGCCTAATCCGTCTTGGAGCGTGCTAGCCATATGCAGAGCCGCCCCCCATCATGTGCACATGCTTGCACCACAACCCTGACCCAGAATCAGATCTCCTGGAATTGGATACCAGCTCCCCAACCCAGAAGGCTCCAAAGAATGCCACAACGAAAACCACCTGAAACAAGGTTGCTTCAAAGGTGACGCTGCTACCACTGGTAATACCGTCAGCAGTCTGGCTAACAACTCATGCGTAATAGGTTGCCTACCATCCCGAGGAGTTGGCTGGGACCACTTCCACCCCAGCAACAGCCTGCGAGTCAAAAAACCCCTCCCAGCCACATCCCAGCCCACTGCTCTAGCTAAAAAATTAAAACCTGCCAACTGCATATGCACCATTGTTCATGACACCCCGGTAGCCTTGGCATACCCCACGTATTGCCCCATTAACTGTTAGGACACCCCCCCTTTCCATCCATGCTCCACCAGAAAGGCGACGACTCTGTCACATCCTCGTTGATATGCCGCCCACATTGCCGTGGACACGGAACCCCGAAGCAGGCTTATCATTTCAGCAGGCCAACACGCCACAATCGCTCTGGGACCTTCGCTCCCTCGACATCCGCCTCTGGAGCCAGCATGCGGAACAAGTCCCACTTGAAATGGGAAAGAGCATCAGCAATCCTGTTAGTGCGCCCTGGAGTATGCCTGGCTTTCACATAGACATTGCTATGCAGGCATGCCAGCACAACTTCTCTCATCACCGCTGCAACCTGCAGGCATCGCAGCGCGTAGTTATTAATGACACTTACCACCGCTGCATTATCGTACCACCAAACCACCATTTGATTACGCAATCTGCCCGGCCAGAGCTCCAGGACTACTAGCAAGGGAAAAAGCTCCAGGAACGTAATATTGCTGGTTAGCCCCACCCCTGCCACTCCACAGGCCAAGCCTCCGCACACCAAGACCCCCCAAAGTAAATGCCCAAACCCGCACCACCTGCCGCGTCTGTGAAGAGCTGCATATCCCTACTGGACATCTCCGACTCTAGTATTACCACCATACCACTGAAGCCCCTCAAGAATCCATCCCATACCGCTAGGTCTTCTCTAATACTCCTCGACACTCGTATACGATGATGCGGCTTTGTAACACCCATGGTGGCCATCACTAACCTGCGTAAGAATACTCGCCCCATCGGCATAACCCTGCACGCAAAATTATGAGCCTATCAGCGCTTGCATCTCCCGCAGCGTTAATTTTCTGGACACCATCACGTTAGCCACTAATACCCGTAGTTTACACACTTTCTCCAGTGGGAGGCGAGCCACCATCTCCACTGTGTCCAGTTCCACACCCAAAAAGGTAAGCGTGGTCGATGGTCCCTCTGTCTTGTTCACCGCCAATGGCACTCCCCACTCTCCTGACAATTCCACAAAGCCCTCCAACAACGCCTTACAGTTGCCTGACTGAGCCTCGCTTACGAATAAGAAATCATCTAAATAGTGTACAACGTTCGAACAACCCACTTTTTTAACCAAAACCCAATGCATGAATGAACTGAACTTCTCAAAAAACGCACACGAAACCGAGCATCCCATAAGCATGCACTTATCAAAATAAAACTGTCCTTCAAAGGTAAAACCCAACAATGGAAACGCAGATGGGTGCACCGGTAGCAACCGAAAAGCTGACTCGATATCTACCTTAGCCAGCAAACACCTTTGACCGCACTTCCGCACAAAACCTACCGCCGCATCAAAGGACGCATACCACACCACACAGACTTCTTTAGGAATATGATCATTCACCGAAGTCCCCGACAGGCAAGATAAATTATGGATCAACCTAAACTTCCCTGGCTCCTTCTTGGGTATGACCGCAAGTGGGGAAACCACAAAATTTGACAACGAGACATCCTCAAACGGGCCCGCAATCCTTCCCATCTCTAACTCGACCCGCAACGTATCTCTTACCACATCAGCAAAACGATTAACCGAATGCGAATTCCGCGCCATTGTCGCCCCCACCCTACCCCTAACAGGTATGACAAAGCCGGACAAAAAACCATCCTCCAGCACAACCCTGTCCCGACGCCTCGGATACCTCCACAGCCAAGGCCGTAAGGCAACGATCCTTATGGGCATCAAAGCCAGCCTCAATGCCTGATCACTGCTTGGGGGCTTGCCCTCCAGCCGGGAGGGGTCCCTGCTTAACAAATTTGATGGCTGCATGGCTTCCGCTGCATACGGAACAGATGTGCCGGAACTTACAATCCGGGATTTGGACAGGAGGACTTGTTGTACCTCCAACAGATGTCTCCCCCTCCAGTCCCAACCATTCTCTGCTGCGGCCCCCCCCGTATGAAAGGGCTGACCTCCCCCTGCCGCAATCGATCCTCCACCTCTCGTCCCCCCTGACCCCCCGGCTTCCGCCCTGGCGGAATCTGCGTCAGCCATAAGCTAATGTCCTGAGTGCCCCAAGACAAAGATTTACTCTCCTCCATCTTATCTCTGAACTTTTCATCGTAGTTCAGCCACGCCCAACCCTCGTGAGTCTGCGTCGCCTCCAATATGGAGTCAGCGTAAGCCAACAACATCCCGTACTGGGAAGGATGTTTATGCCCCCAGACACTGGCCAGTCTTAAGAAGGCCCTCGCCCAATTCAACACATTCCGCGACACCTTCTTAATCCTTCCCGCCTTCTCGTCCTCCCTCCTCTTTTTTTTACTCTCCCCAGACCGCCGCCGACCCTCCAACAAATGAAATATGTCAATATAACGCCTTTTTCTTATCTTCCGCAGCAACGTTTTTGGCACTCCCTCCCACAACTCAGAAAAAGATGCCAGGGTCGGAATTGCACCGCTAGACTGTCCTCCTAAGTCGACGTTACTCCCCCATGTCCGCTCATCGCTATCGCTTCTAGAAGACGTAGAGCCCGTCGAAGATGATGTGGAGGAATCCGAACTGCTGTGACGCCTGCGGGAATATTTTCGCTTTTTGCGCGCTTTCATGCCCCCACCTTCGTGAGACCCCCTCTTCTCTACCCCTCCCAAACTGGCATCTAGCATCTCACTTGTCGCCTCGTCCCTTGGTGCTAACAAACTCGTAACAGGCGCCGGCTCCATAGCCGCCTCCGCAGACTGCCATGATCCTTCCACTCCTTCCCGAGCCTCCTCTGTTGTCCTTGATCCCGCCGCTCCAGCTTCCATGCTCCTGACTGGTGTGGGCCAATCGCTCCTGGCCCCCCTGGATTCTGATGCTGCCAAGCCTGAAATACCTGTGGCGGAAAATAAGGAAAAGCAGGGGGGGGGGGAACAAAGAAGGCCAAGCCGATTGCCACGCCCCCGCCCATTCCGCGCGTGATGAACCCTGCCCCCCTTCCCTCCAATGCTCCCAAGGATCTAGGATCAAATTATTCCCTTGTGGCACCAGCCAACCCCCCGCCCTCTGAGCCATGTACCAGATTACCTGAATCCATGCCTCCCTGCCCCCCCCGCCCCCCTGAAGAGCAACTGCTATTCCCCTGCCCTCGCTGCTCCACCAAAGACCCATCCTGCAACCCACTCACGTCTGACAGACTGGAGGCTTGTCTTAAAACTGCGTGCCCCCGAGAACCTCTAACATGCCGGGCCCGTCCCTAGCACCATGCCGCCCCCACTCAGGTCTCTCCCTTGGAGTACTGCACAACCCTTCACCTCTTATGGGAGTATGCTCATGCCCTACTACAGAGCCCGGCCCCCTAGAACCTCTTACCTTCCTTGCACCCCCTTTCCCCTACAATTAACACCCCTTCCCCTGCCTTGCACCCCCCCGATGTAATGCTGATCCGTCATGTCCTGCAAAGCCCCCGCCGCATCCACCCTGCCTCCCCCCCCCCAGCCCGGCTCCTTCTTCCCCCGCATAATGGCATAACAGATGTCCCTCAACCAACACACAAACAACAGTTTTTTGTTTTTTTTTAAATTAACTACCTAACTGTTACCCACTATGTAAGATGAAGCCTCATACAATGAATACCAAAAACTGCGTACTGTATCCTAAAGACATGTGCATGCACTAATCAGCTATTTCCAGCTCCCCTCCTATCACTTCATTCACATTTGAATTTACCACCCGTCACCTTGATGCCGGGCCACGTGGTCTACTGCACCACAAACTGCTCCCGTCCACTGTCTCTCCAGCCCCTTGTGTCTCCAGCTGCAGTCTCTGCCCGCCGTCGTGTCCTCTGCACACGTTGGGGAAAGAAGGCAGCACAAAAGGAACCGGCAGCAAAAGAAAATTGAAAAAAGCAGCAGGAGCCCGCAGCGATCTGTCTTCTCTCCCTAATCGCTGCAGACTGCCTCCACGTGGGACCCGCCTCCCCGCTTCCGCTTCCCTCTCTTCCATGTGGTCTCAATTGGCTCCCGCGGCGCTCCATCGCGCCGCGGGGCCCAATGAATTTAAAAGATGCCTCGTCTCCCGGCGACTGCCTCCGCCCCAGGGGGGGCTGCAACTGCCCGCTCCCCGGTTACACCGGCCGCTCGGGGACTTTGCCCCGCGGCCTTCCATATATAGGGTGTCCCAAAAAAATTTTTAGTTTTTCCTTTAGTTTCTAAACACATACATTTGCAACATTACATTTCGAGGATTTTAGATAAATATGTTTTATGGTTTTATTATGTATAAGTTAGCTAGCTAAGTTTGTTTTTATTATACATAGAAAGTGAAGAGAGTTACTTTTAACACACTCCCGGGTTGCATTCATGTATTTCACAGATGGATGATCAGCATAACTATGGGGTATTAATAATAACACAGGTACACTAAAAAAAATTTTTTTTAAACTGCCTCTAATGTTTAGATTGATTTTTACGTTTTTTGGTGCGCTGAATCCAAATCTGGTAACCAATTTGCTCCATCACGTACAGATTTTTTGCTACATTGGGTTAGCAGTTTGAGGTGAACGTTTCAGATTGAGTGCGATCGAGATAAAAGTTTCTTGGATGAATTCTTTATACTAATTGTTTAGTAGTTATTCAAATAAGAATAAAGAAAATTGTAACAAGGAAGCACATACGAATAGAGTAATGTCAACAAAACACACTGTGATGGTAGCAAAATTGTCTGCACTTAAAACAGCCACATACATGTGCACAAACATTGAGCATATAAGAGCGAGGTTAGACACAAAGCAAAGCAAAGAAATGTGCAAAAAATGTTGTACAGGTATGTATGTAAGAATAGAAAATGCAAACCGCACCATTGCAATACATGAAGACAAACACCCGATGGTGTGAAAATAAAATTCTAATAAATGAGATCCGACACTGTGGTAATAACTAGCAAATTTTTATTTCAAAGTTTAGTAAAAACAAGATATTTGTCAACACAGTTTAGATTTTAAAGTCATTCTTGGGTCAATCAATCTCCTGGTGGGCCCGTTTCTTCTTCCCCCGAATGCTTCTCTTGGTGCGCTGCTTGGCGTATTTTTCATCTGGGGTTTCCCGCAGCAGCAACCAGCAGAAATCAGCCATCATAGTGGTGTTCCATCTTCCTTGGTACCTTCTCTCTGCGTCCTTGATGTCCTGGTGAAACCTTTCACCTTGTTCTTCACTGTACGCCCCCAAGTTTTCGGGAAAGTAGTTCACATGGGAGTGCAAGAAATGGACTTTCAGGCTCATGTTACAGCCTTGTTCTTTGAAGGCATTGAGCATCCTGGCAACAATATCCTTATAGTTCTCATCCCGCCTGTTCCCCAAGAATTTGAGAACAACATCCTTGAAGGAATCCCAGGCTTCTTTTTCCTTCTCAGACATCGTTTCAGCGAATGCTCCATCTGAAATGAGTTTCCTTATATCAGGGCCAACAAACACTCCTTCCTTTAGCTTTGCTTCAGAAAGTCGGGGGAACTTTGAGCAAAGGTACCGAAAGCACTCACCATCTTTTGGAAGGGACTTGATGAATTGCTTAATGAGACCCAACTTAATGTGGAGAGGTGGTAATAGAATTTTATCACGAGGTACCAAGCTCTCATGAAGAACATTTTTCTCACCGGGTCTCAAATACTCCCGAATTGGCCAGTCTTTTTTCCCCCAGTGTAGGTCGCGGGCCCGGCTATCCCACAAGCAAAGGAAGCAGGGATATTTGGTGAAACCGGATTGCTGCCCTAATAGCATGGATAGAATTTTAAAGTCTCCACAAATCATCCACTTATGCTCATCATAACGAATCTTCTGAAGAATCAGGGCCAAATTCTCGTATTTTTCTTGGAGAATAACAGAGTGAGCAATAGGAACTGAAGCGAATGTGTTGCCATTATGAAGAAGAACACCTTTTATGCTGTCTTTTGACGAATCAATGAACAGCCGCCATTCAGCAGGATCATACTTGAGTTTAAACTTTTCCATCACTCCGTATATATCGTTGCAAAATACCAAATCTTCCTCTTTGCTGAAATACTTCAAAAATTGTGTCTCGCGGTTGCGGTACCAATAAAAAGTTGTTCCTGGTGACAATAGATTTTTCTGTTTAAGCCGAGAACCTAGCAGTTGGGCATCATCTTTTGGGAGTCCTAAATCCCGGACTAAATCATTCAATTCAGCTTGAGAGAAAAGTTCAGGTTTCGGATCTGGTTCAGTTTCAAACTCGGAAGTACTGGACTCATCGGGAAAAGCCATCTGATGAGTCTCATCATGATCAGAACCGTCCACACAAATATGATCCAAAGATTTTGGTGGTTCAGGCACAGGTACTTCGTTGCTATGAGGCATAGGCCTAATTGCTGAGGGAAGGTTGGGGTAACTTATTACGTTCTTATTTTTTAAGTTGTATCCCTTCACAATGCAAGAGCAAAAATAGCAGTCACTGCTGTGGTCTCTTTGTTCACGCCACATCATAGGTATTCCGAAACGAAATGCTTGTTTTTTACCTTTCATCCATAAGCGTAGATCTTCCTCACATGTCTTGCACACTTTGTGAGGAGCCCACGGTTTGTCTTGATCGCCTAACTTCAAACCGAAATAGGCGAAATATACTTTTTTAATAAATGCAGAAATGTTCCTCTGCCGCTTTTTCACGGTATATTCCCCACAAATAAAACAAAAACTTCCGGAGAGTTGACGCAACCTCTGGCTCTGTGAGCCATCACAAATACACAGCACTGCAAACTACAACTGTAGTGAACCACTTCGGAATAAAGCTGGATTACGACTGAGAAAACAAAAGGTAATAATGAACTTGCAAGAAACTGAAATTTGACAGGAACGTTCATGTCGCAACCACCGTGTTTGAGCGAGCGAACGAGGCGAGGCGAACAGGAAAGAACATGCACCAGCGCGAGTACTGGATTTAGCCCCCCGCCTCCCAATTGTCCTGTTAATGTATAAAATGAATACAAAACACTCTAAAATATCATGAGGGAGTGTTTCTAGTTAGTTAACCATTACAACCTCTATTTTGGGCCAAGAAAATAAACTGCAGTCGGCTAAAAAGAAATTATGTGAACATTCCTTATATGGGTAAGAAATCTAATTTTGCAAGAAAACGTGACGTGATGGAACATTTTGGCTATTTTTCCTGGATTCAGCACCCCAAAATCTATAGGAATCAGTTGCAAAACTGGAGGCAGTTTTTTGGTAGTGTACCTGTGTAATTAGTGTTTAGAATTTTATTTCCAGATATTTATGTTTTTCCTGCGTATGGATTTAGTGGTTTAATATATATTAATTTTTGTTCTGCTCACTCACTCCTGGCTCCTATTAGTCACCTACATGTATGGTGGTTTACACATAGCATAATGATTTGATGTAAATGTGATTCTATACACCCTCTTGATACTTCTAATTGACATTGATGAATGGTTAGTTTATTGATCTTCTTAACATGTGTAACGATTAAGTGTACATATATAGTTTGATATTATTTATAATTGCGTTTTAAGGTCTTATTGGTTTTAATATGTTTTTATAATACTATTTGCATGTTTTCATAGTTTTTGAATGTATTATAGTATTTATGGTTATTTATCTGCAGCATACCTGAATCCCCTGAGGAAGTGAAAAAACGAAACACAGCCTGTGTCGGGCTCTCAGGTTTTTGAAGTAGAGAATACAAGTATCCTTTTGTTTTAATCACCACGTGTTATTGACTAGGTGCCAAAAAAAGTGAGAACATCTCGTAGCATATAAGTTATTTAAAATTTCAAAAAGACAGATGCAAACAATTGGCAAATTAAAAAAAAAAAGATGGTGACCGGAAATTGTTGAAATAAAGACGTTATATTGCATAGCTAAAAAAGGTAAATAAGTAAACTATTTAAGCTTTTAATTTACAAGATGTTCTCACTTTTTTGGGCCACCCTGTAGATATATATATATATATATTTGAGACAATGGGGGGGGGGGGGGCTGTCTACCCCGCAGTGAGGTAATTTAACCATCAAAGGAGGAGCAGCCATCAGCATTTTAAGCTGGTAACTTGTCTTGCTTATGTGCATACAAATATATAAGAAAAGAATGGCTATTACCCCTTTTTTATATAAAAAAATAGTGTTCTGCATATATAAATTTTTAATATGGTTTTGTGACTGTTTGGCAGCATTATTGTGATAGAGGTTACAGTAGCAGCTTATGGTCATTAGGGCAATGGTCCCTACTGTGATACTTGGGTGATTGATGCTGCTTTCTTATTTGTTGTGGGGGTATTTTTAGTGGTTTAGCTGATTCGTTTGTGTTGTGATCTTTTTATGTGAAGTGAAGAGTCAAGGAATTTTGTGTTTGTTCAAGCTCTTAAGTAAGCTTGATGCTAAGAATATGGCACTGGCCATATTATCATTATTTTATTTCTTTTGTAGTGTATACGTACATCTAATGGGAAGGTCTGTGTTTTTGTTTTCTATTTTATACCTCTTGTTTTTTAGGCTTTCTTCAGTCTTGGGCAGGTTTCTCAAGGAAACAGTCCCTGTAGAGGGACTTATATCCCTCCAAAAGGGTTTGGTTTTTTTCTATTTGATTATATGTACCAGCTGTGTTTATAAGTGATTTTTTTATATGTACTTTTTCTCTTCTCTTTTTTTAGTGTTCTTTTTTAGACTGTACCATATCACCATTGTATACTATACTTTTTTATGTGAAATGTGTGCCCCTGATACATGCATATGCCGAAACATGTTGGCCTATTCCCCAAATTTTATATTTCTTTATTTCATTGTATGGTTTCTATGATTTTCTATGGTTTTATGTATGATTTTATATTAAATGTATTTTTTGAAGATCTACTCAATTATTTATCTGTTGGTCTTTCAGGACTACCACTATATTTGACCTTTGCTATCCCTGTGATGGGTATACCTCTGTGTCATATTGGACTTTAGGGGAACAGCGCTATCAGGGCTCACAGACATTTCATACTCCAGTCAGACTACTGTTCCAATGCACCCTGAAGCAGAATGCACTCCCAATTGTTGCAAACTTTGAGCTGCAGAGGTACGTTATTGGGAGCAATCTTAAGGCAGGCTGTTGAGGAGGGATTCTGCTGGACAACCTCCTTAAGTTTCCCAATTCATCTTCCCATCACAAGGGAAAAGGTAAAAAGCAGGCAATTATTTAAGCAAGGAAATGTAGAGCTCACACACACACACACACACACACACACACACATCCATCTCAATTGCCATCTTCACACACACACACACACACACACACACACACACACACACACACACACACACATCCATCTCAATTGCCATCTTCATGATTACCTGTACATGTATTTTGATATGCCTTTTCTTTCTAGAACTGAATTTACAAATCGATTCATCTCCAGTGGTTTTGGCATCCAGATGGTGAAAACCAGCCGAAAATAGAGTTTTCATGAATATCATCTTCATAAAAGGAGATGTTTGACTGCTGTTGGGTGTATTTTTAACATTTAAATAAGTTTTACATATAGGTTCAATGAAGATACTTGAAAAAAGCAAAAGCTGAGAATGGGAAGCAGGGCAAGATGGACAACCATTAGCTGTGCACTGCAGGATAGCCACACCTTCCTTCTGAAATTTTCGCTATACACTTTTGTTTTTCCTAATGGGAAATCCAAGAGTAAAGGCAAGGTCCAGGATTATCCGGATAAGTATGCAGGCAAAAAATGTGTTGCCCTGATGGATAAACATCTCATCAAGGATCTAGACGTTGGATTGGGAGGCAGAGGTGTCTTGCTAGAGTCAGCATCTACTACTGCTACTCTGCTACTGGTACTACTACTAAGCATTTGTGTAGCGCTACAAGGTGAACGCAGCACTATACATATAAATGTAAGACACAATTCCTGCTCATCAGAGCTTACAATCTAACCAAAATGAAAAAAACATTGCAAAACTGGGGACTAGAGTATGGCAAGGTACACAGAAGTAGTGGACAAGAGAATGAGGAGAATCAGGATGCAAAAGTAGCTTCAAAGAGATGGGTCTTCAGCCTGGAATAGGGCCAGAGAAGGAACCCGACACCCCGACACAGATAGTTTGTTTCAGGCATAAGGAGCAACAAGATGGAATAAATGAAGTCTGGAGTTGGCAGTGGCAGAGAAGGGCACCGATGAGAGGGATCTGGCAGAGGAGTGGAGTTCCTTAGGAGGAGTGTAGAGTGAGATAAGAAAGGAAAGGTAGTGAGGAGCCGCAGAATGAGTGCACTTGTATCTGTAGGTAAGTAGGAGGAGTTGAACTGGATGCAGAAATAGATAGGGAGCCAATGAAGTGACTTGAGAAGAGGGGGTTACGTGAGCATAGTGACACTGGTGGAAGATAAGCTGTACAGCTGAGTTCTGAACTGATTGAAGGGGGAAAGAGATAAGTCAGAGGGAGAACAGCGAGGTGCAGGTTACAATATTCAAGACGGGAGGTGACTAGTGAGTGGATGAGGGTCTTAATAACGTATGTAGAAAGGAAGGGACAAATTTTGGCAGTTATAGAGAAAAATGTTACAGGTTTTAGCTATCTGTTGGATGTGTGCAAAGATAGAGTCAAAGATGATCCCAAGGTTGCAAGCTGAGGAAATAGGGAGGAGTGTAGTGATATCCACAGAAATAGAGAAGAGTAGAAGGGGGGATATGCATTTAAGGGGAAAGATAAGGAGCTCAGTTTTGGCCATGTTCAGTTTCAGATGGCGGTGAGACATCCAGGTAGTAATGTTGGATAAGCAGGCATTTCATCTGGGCCTGGATTCCTGGAGATATTTCAGGCACAAAAAGATAGATCTGAGAGTCATCAGCATAAAGATGGTACTGAAAACCATGGGAGGAAATAAGTGCACCAAGGACGGAGTGTAGAGAGAGAAAAGGAGAGGTCCCAAGATAGAGCCCTGAAGGACACCAACTGAAAGTGGAGTGGCAGTAGAGGAAGATCCACCAGAACATACACTGAGGGGTATGTTTACTAAACTGCGTTAGTGCAATTCGCGTTAGGAGCCGCAGTAGTGACAGAAACCCCAAATAAGGACATGGGCGGTACATCGTTAACACTAACGCGCGTTCCAAAAACTAACGAGCGTTACAGGGCGCCGTGGCGCGTTACTGCACGTTAATCGTAAGAAGGCGTACAGACACAAATCACTGAAAGAGAGCTGTAGCACAATGGTTACTGTACTGACCGCTGTTACAGGCAGTATGGGTTCAAATCCCCAGTGTGCCTAACGCAGAAGGCTGGCCCAGGCGTCACCCTGTACATTACATAAGGAATGAGGAGGCATGTTTTTCTTTACGTTGAGTAGTGGTGTCAGAAACACACCCTCGCAGTGTGCGTAGCCACGTACGTTGGTGCATGCGTGGCTGTGTGCGTTGGTAGGGGCGTAGCTACGTGCGTTGGTGCGTGCGTACAATCGTGCGTGGGTACATGTGTTTTTACCAGCGTGGGCACCTTATATTACAGACTCTTTAGGGTGTCTTGCACCTATGCATTATGCTAACAGATGTACGTGTGATGGCCTATGGTTTATTAGAGCCTGTGAGCAGGTGCTGGATTTTCCCAGGGTTGGATTGTGCCAGTCACACCCATGATGCACTGCACATGCAAATCAGCTGTCCACAGATACACACCATGGGGAATGCACCCCCACAGCACCTCGGCCTGGTAGGGGGAAGTGACCATGTGCACCCCCACAGCACCTCGGCCTGGTAGGGGGTACTGACCGTGTGTTGTACTGGCACAGAGTTGCTACACACCGTCACATTGTGCGGGTACTGTGCTCACCCTCAGGGTGCAGTGAGGCGCCCAGCACCAGGTCCACAGCACCGTCCATGGCTGAAAGAGGCCATGGCGCAGGTCCACAGCAGTGTTAATGTGTGAGATAGGTAGCTTCTGCAGAAACACCTTGGATATCTCTGTCTGTTTCAGTCAGGTGTAGCCCCCCATGGACCCCTAGGTGGCCCATGTACCACCACCCCCCCAGGGCCGGGGGTGGCAAACAGGGTCTCCCAACAATAGATCCACATTTTACCTCCCTGCAAAGGTGGCAGTAGAGGGGAGCAGACACCCCACAGGGCAGTCAGTGCAACTCTGTACACATCCATAACACAATAGCAGACAAACATTAGGCCTGGATATGCTAAGCTGCACCCCACCACCATCTGATATTCTCCTGCTGCAAGCCATCAGCCACTGCACCCTGCAAGCCACTCCATCAAGACACATACCAGCTGCAAACAGTCTGCTAGCTATTCAATAGTGCATGTGTGTCAGTCTGCTAGCTAGTCAATAGTGGAGATGCATGCACCCAGAACTGGGATGTCAACATACACAGCAAGCAGATAAATCAGTGACTGGGCCCCAAAAGGAAACCCATATCTATCACATAAGAGAAATATTACATAGCACTATGGGGGTGCCTAGCCATGCTGTGGTCACTGCACAGTCAGGGTGAGAGTGATCTCTCAGAAGGACATACTGAGGTCACCCTGTCTGTGTAGGTGGTGGCCGGGCACTAAAATGTCCCAGTCAGTGCCCTATGCCCTGTGCAGATGCACCCTGGCCGGGCCACCCTGTCCGGCCTATACCCATGGTACCTTGCTCCTCATTATGCACATTGGCAGCCCAATACTGGCAACATTGCTGGCAGTGCGGGCTGTGGAAGGTGTTTGCAGCCACCACACACTGGATAGACAGACAGCCACCCCCACACCTATGCCAGCATTGTGCTACTATAGAGGTGTTCAGCAGCCATACCCACCACACCAGTCCTGGGCACAGTACAGGCATGGATATGGTACGCAATGCTGTTGGGGGTCACTCCCCAGGGTGGTAAACACTATCAGAGACCTGACCTGCAGCACACACCGCAGACATCAGAATGATTGTTATGGTGGAGCTCAATGAGCAAAATGTGCTTAACGTAGGAATTGATATCTGCCAGTTATCAGAGGAAACGTTTGATAGCTGTGTACCATATACCCAGTTGTAGGGTGGCATTGCTATAGTATGCAACTGCTAGTATTGGGAGATACAGGCAGGGCCCAATGTCCTGCCTCTCCAGGAGGCATTGGCCAATGGGGCCTGTGGGTGTGGGTGTGGGTGTGTCTGGCCCTGTTGGCTGCTGCTTTACGGCAGAGTCTCCCAACTCCAGTCCTGGTGTTCCAAACACTGTTCGGGTTTTCATGCTGTCCCTCATAAATATGCATGAGCTACATCTGCATACCATGGGGGTGGTGCATAGATATGCAGCACAGGCATCTTTATTAGAGGCAGCATGGAACCTGAATGTTGTGGGGCCCTCCAGGACTGCATTTGCGAGACTCTGCTCTAGGTAATGTGCCTGTTTATGGTGTCTGTGCTTGGTGTGGTAAAATATAGGCGTATTAACCATGCGTATGTTCTCTGCAATAAAGGAGTGTCTTTACTATCACTGTTTAGTGGTGGGTAAAACTATGGGGACTGGGTTGGCAGGAGCCCCAGCTGGGATTTGAACCTGTGACCCTCTGGTCTTACAGGCACTGGCTGTGTCTGTTGCACCACACTGTGGCCACAGAGACAGTGCAGTCCCTGGAGATAGGAAAACTGGCCTGACGAGTCAGAAACCCTGCTCTGCACAATTGTACTGTGGGCTCATTTACCTTGTATGGAGACAAAAGTGCAAAGAAACCTCACAAAAAACCTTGAAAAAAGGGGCAAACACCCATAACCAAGCTGGGCAACAATGATATCATTGGGCAACATTGAAAAACACTCCCAGGAAAGCTCCAATAACATGAAATGATTTTTTGAAAGGGTCTACGGAGCGTAGACCCTTCCAAACATCATTTCTTTTTTTTTTTGGAGCTTTCCTGGGAGTGTTTGTTATTGTTGCCCATTGCTATCACTGTTGCCCAGCTGAATTATAATTTTTACCATTTTTTTTGTGGTCATTTTAACGTTTTATTTGATATTTTGTTCTGTGCACATGTATCACACTGCTCACGTTTTGTAGGTTTCCCCGGTTTTGCTGTACATTGCTGACGTAAATCGTTTCTCTTCCCTTTAATATGCCTTTAATGACAGGTTTTCATTCGCGTTGTAATTGAGCTCTGAAATTCAGCGCGTTAGTGTGAGGGGAGCCTCTCCCCGCCCACTCTCCGCCCATTGACCCCTTCTCTCCGCCCATTCTCCACCTTCTGCGCTATTTTTATGCGCCGCGGAGCTTTACGATCGTTAACTACGGTTAACGCGCGTAGTATGACGTTAACGGTCGTTGGCGCGTGATTACGCACGTTATACTGCACTTACGATCGTTAACGTCGTACAACGCGCGTTATTCACGTTTACCGCACTTTAGTAAACATACCCCTAAAAGTGCACTGGGAGAGATAAGAAGAAAACTAGGACAGAACAGAGCCCCTAAATCCAAGCGAGGACAGGGTATTGAGGAGAAGGTGGTGATCATTGGTGTCAAAGGCAACAGAAAGATCAGGACTTCACCTTTTGCTTTTAACTTTATCAAGTTTAATTTTTACATAAGAGCATTCTTGTAAGAGAAAATGACAAACTATTTAGGAAAACATAATATAAACCACCACAAAATAATAAGATATACAACGCAATATCCGATAGTCATTCAGTTCCCTGAATTCAGAAGCAGGCAAGCTCAAATTTAAAGAACATCATAAATGAAAAGATAAAGCCTTCAGTAGCTGGACAACAATTCCTTTTATCCAATTTCAGTCAAGCACACTATCCTTGATGGGTGTCTGAGGCACTCCCAGTGTTAGTTAAAAGCTGAGTGAAATGTTGAGGATCATAAAATACATATTTACTACTACTACTACTACTACTACTACTACTAATGATCATTTGTGTGGAGGCCAATTCTAAATGGGGTATGTCCAGGCCGTTTGGACTGCTGAAAAATGGACAGCCCAAACTTGCACCCAATTCTGCAATCGCGGGAGGTAGACGTTCCTATGGTTGCAGAATTGTGCCCCGACTCTGCCATGGGAAATGTCGTTCCACCTGCCCAGCCAGCCCGTCCCATGCTCCTGCTGGAGCGCCGGTGCCTTGTTGGTCCTGCTCTTCTTTCCCCGCCACCCGGTTCTTGGCAGGGGCAGCCAGGGCAGGGATCTGGCAAGGAGGACTTCACTGCTGCTCCTGTGGCACTTCAGGGGGTCTGCATGTTCCATTTGCCACAGCCCCCATCCGTCTTGGCCTCGCTGGACGCACAGGGCTGTGACCTGAATAGGCCCTGTACATCTGGGTTCGTGGGCCTGTCCCTGCTCCACCCACTCTCTGCCACCGGCATTCCCCTTTCCGCCACCAGCATTCACCATCCCACACAACGCCATGAATACGGCACAAGCAAATAGCAGGGAAACCAAACATACATCCCCACTATTCTCTGTTCAGATTGACCCCCATACCGTCATAAGGCATATGCAGTGCTGTACATGTACAAGTAAGAGACAATCCCTGCTCATCAGAGCTACAATCTAATCAAGACAGACCATACAACAATTGGGGAATAGGGTAATCATATTTTGATATTTAAATCCATTTTTTTAAAAGTGCCATCAGTAAATTCTAGAGTGCTTATGATGTTGAAGGGCTCTATCTTGGGACCTCTCCTTTTCTCTCTCTACACTCAGTCCTTGGTGCACTTATTTCCTCCCATGGTTTTCAGTGCCATCTTTATGCTGACGACTCTCAAATCTACCTTTCTGTGCCTGAAATCTCTCCAGGAATCTAGGCCCAGATCTCTGCCTGCTTATCCGATATTGTTGCCAGGATGTCTTAACGTCATCTGAAACTGAACATGGCCAAAACTGAGCTCCTTATTTTTCCCACTAAACCCACCTCCCTCCTTCCTCTCTTCTCGTTTTCTGTGGATACCATTACACTCTGCCCTGTTTCCTCAGCTCACAACCTTGGGATCATCTTTGACTCTGCTCTCTCTTTCTGTATGCTTATCCAACAGATAGTTATACCAGTCATATCTTTCTCTATAACATTGGCAAAATGTGTCCCTTCCTTTATAAGCACATTGCTAACACACTCATCCATTCACTAGTCATCTCCTGTCTTGACTATTGTAACCTGCTCTTCCCTGGTCTCCCTCTGAATCAACTTTCTCTTCTTCAATCTGGTCACAACTCAGTTGCATGGCTTATCTTCTGCCAGTGTCACTATGCTCACGTAACTGCTCTTCTGAAGTCACTTTACTGGTTCTCTATCAGTTTCCGCATCCAGTCAAACTTCTCCTGCTGACCTACAAGTGCATTCATTCTGCGGCTCCTCACTACCTTTCCTCTCTTATCTCACTCTACAGTCCTCCTTGGGAACTCCGCTCCTCTGGCAGATCCCTCTCATCGGTGCCCTTCTCTGCCACTGCCAACTCCAGACTTCATTCATTCCACCTTGCTGCTCCTTATGCCTGGAACAAATTACCTGTGTTGGTGTGTCGGGCTCCTTCTCTCGCCCTATTCGAGGCTGAAGACCCATCTCTTTGAGGCTGCTTTTGGACCCTGATGCTCCTCATTCTCTTGTCCACTACTTCTGTGCATCTTGCCATACTCTAGTCCCCAGTTTTGTGATGTTTTTTCCTCTTGATTAGATGGTAAGCTCTGATGAGCAGGGACTGTGTCTCACATCTCTATGTACAGCACTGCCTATGTCTTGTAGCGCTATAAAAATGATTAGTAGTAGAAGTAGTAAATGTACCGAGAAGGTGAATGAAAGTCATTTATCTGGGACTGTGAATAATCCTTTGGGCTTAAGAACGGATGTGAGGAGGAACCTGATAACGGACAGTAAAGGGGGGGAGCGGCTCTGTCTCCTGAGTTTTACAAACATGTTCAGGTGCTTTCATATAACTTTTGATTTAACACATCACAGAACATTCCAAAACCCTTTTTAGGGAATTAGCTATTGTGGTAAATCTGATTCAGCTGATGTTCACCCAGTGGAACCCTAACCTCAAAGGAAGAATCATTCCTTTAGTGTCATATTTACATTTATAGCCTTCCTTTTATTTAGTACTGTCACTGGATTCACATATTTACAGCTACAGTTATTGCTGTGTGGTACTATGTGCTAACTCTGTTAAAGTGTGCTATTTTACCGCAGGTCCCACTTTATGCAATGTGCCTAGTTAGTAATAATGGGTGCTAATGTGGTAGTGCATGTTGTAACTCTAGCTGTTAGTCCTTTGGTTCTCTTACAAGGATTTATCTGACCTCATAATGCCCCTTGCCCTGTCAGTTCTGATACTCTTATAATGCTATTTTCTTCATTCATATTACTCTAGGTTTAATGTTGTTTGCTTAAACATCCTAACAAAAGATACCCAAGTTAATATTCAGTCAACACAGTTGGCTTTTTTATTAAAAACAGACAGTGAGCAGCGCTGAATAACTGCATAATGAAGTCAGGGCCAGAATTTATGCGGATAGCAGCATGATTCAGTCTACTCTTTGAATAACTTAGGATAGCCTTTTTGCTGACCTATATTATCTGGAAAATAAAAAAAATACTATATTTTGAAAAAATGAATAAAAAGCATTTTGTTTCTCATCAGTTTGATGGTAAAAAAAAATGCAACCCTCTTTTTTACAATCTAAGTATGTTTCTGCTTAAATGAGCTTTCTTTAGTAGTACATGAGCTTTCAGGACATCTCTGAATTCTTAAATTAGACCAATAAAAGGCATCAGAACCTATCACAGATCTGTACGGTACAAACATATCTTTCCCATCGTGTTGCTTCTTGCAGCAGAACTCAGGGACTCCTCTTCAAGAAATATTAGCTGTGTTAGCCTTCATTGGTCAGGTCATGTGCTACTCCCATCCAGCTTTCTCCAGTTTCTTACCAAATGGCTGCTGCATCAGGGGTCCATCACGTTCAGAAGATGTGCTCCTCTGGCTGCAACACAAGACACGAGCATTCAAGAAAGTTCTCATGTCCTGTGTTGTAGCCAGAGGTATCACACTGAGTCACAGGGAATTACAAGTGTGGAGTAGCCATCTTAGGAAGAACCATTTAATTAGCTTCGGTTTTTGCCTTTTGAAATGTCAGCTTCGTCGGTCTTGAAATGCCATTTCATTTGTGTCTAGGAAAAGAAGCACATATAAAAAGAAGTGGAGTGACTGGACAGCTTCTAGTTCACAATGAATGAGTAATGAATCTATGCTTAGCAGGTCGTGGAGTACTATCACAATCATCTGTACTTTATAACACAGCCTATGTTATGAGAGGGGCAAATTTGTAAAAGTCATCTTCCCCATGTAAATGGCTAGTTGAGCACTGGTCAGCCTGGTTGTGTTGTTTAGATGAGTAAAAGTACCAGCAGTGAAAGTAGGTACAAGCCTTCACAGTCCTTTATTCCTTAGGCAATTTTTAAGGCAGAAATACACACCTACGTTTACTTTCAAAATTACACAAAGACAGCAGGTAAAAATATTTGTGGACTTTGCAGCAACGTGGGCAGTCAGAAAATTGGCTTCAAAATAACCTGAGGCAATGAGTGGCATAACCTACCTAATCATTTTGTTAAACTAGCAGCATTCAAAAATAGTCTATGGCATACTGCTAAATCCAAATAAACACAATCATTTCGCCTTGCAGTTCAATCCCAGAAGAAGGACTCTTGGAGGGGGGAGGGAGGTAGAGTGTATGAAAAGGTTTAATAAGTGATAGAGCTATACAGTGCAGAGCATACAATTTATTGAACGCCATCACTATAGGAACTAAAGGATGAAAAAGCAACAATTATTTAGATTTTTCTCTTTTCTATAACACTTTTATTGCCAGCTCTTTTTCAATTCCTGTGTACATTTTATCACTTTTATGTGACTGCTTCTTGGTTGTGCTCAGTTACTTTCTAAGTGGACAGATACAAGACAGATTCCTAATGTATCCAATCTAATGAACCCCTACACTGTTTGTCATGAGGATGAGGGAGACGGGCAGGGGGGACTGGAAATAAACTGTAAGAAAGGAAAGAGAGAGAGGAGATTATTTCTTTAGATGAGGATAGACATTCCCCATCTTTCTAATTGCAATAAACAAGTCAAAAGTTTCAAGTATCAAACATATTGTACAGAAGTCCCTTATCATCTGTGTTCAGCTTCTTTGGGGCTGAGTTGCTCTGACTGATGTATATAAAGGCAAATGTTGAAAACAATGCTACAGTCCCAGATATATGGAGCTTTTCTTCTGTTTCTGACCATATCTGCCATAACCCCTTTGATATATGTTGATGTCTCACTCCAGCACATGAAGGGAATAAATCCTGCACTGTGCTAGTCAGCTGCTCTCCAAGTTTCCTATCTGCACTATGCCAACAAATCCATTTCATGCAGCTAAAGGTACCAAGTTTTGCTCAATCACTATCAGGGCCAGCCCTACCAACAGGCAAACTAGGCAGTCACCTAGAGCGGCAGCACTGGGGGAGAACCATAGCTGCCTTCCACCTGCTTCCCCTTTCCTCACCGCTCCACTTCCTAAACCTCAGGAATCAGTTCCTCCAAGGTCTACCATTCTGCCACTTAGTCTGTTAAAATCCTTCCTCTTTGCACCATGGACACTTTCAGTACCCATAGAAATATAAAAACATAGAAAATGATGGCAGATAAAAACTATGGGCCCGATATTGATTTGGGCAGGCTATGCACCCCTACGGCATATAGCCCTGCCCGCCGACCCTTAACCCCAGATATTCAATGCTGGGTTTACATGCGGCCCCCAATCTGGGGATTGTCGCACATGCCGGAAGCCACAGTAGCCAACCGTACAGCAATGATATTGCATTCTGCCTGGTTAGCTCCTGCACCTTAAAGATAGGCAAGGGTTTTCCTCACCTATCTTTTAGGCACAGGTCGCTGGCCGGGCAGCATGCAATATCACCGCTGCCCGGTTGGCGACAGTCTCCGCCTCCGTTCTGCCCCAGAACGCCCCCAACACGCCCCAATGGTAACCGCATAGTATTGGGGTGTGTAGTAGGGTTAGAAGGGGATATTCAATGGCACTAACCAGATAAGTGCCGTTAAATATCCTGATTTAAGGCATTTACTGGGCTATAAACTGTGTAAATGCCTTTTGAATATCGGGCTCTATATATCGTATCCAGTCTGTCCATCCATAAGAACTATTAAATTCTACAATCTCTTCCTCTTCCTCAGAGATTCTTTGTATTTGTCCATAACCTTTTTGAATTCAGCTACAGTTCTTGTCTTTACCACCTCCACTGTTGAACGCATCCACCACCCTTTCCATAAAGAAATATTTCCTCAGATTACACTAGTCTATCCCCTTTCACCTTCATCTTTTGACCCCTTATTCTAGAGCTTCCTTTCAACTGAAAGAGGGCCACCTCCTGTGCATTTATTCCACGGAGGTATTTAAATGTCTCTATTATAGCACTACTCTCCCACCTTCCCTTCAAAGTATATATATTGAGACCTTTAAGCCTATGCCCATTGCCTTAAGATGAAGACAGTGACCATTTTGGAACTGCCCTCTGGACCGATTCCATCCTGTTTATATCCTTTGTAAGGTAAGGTCTCGAGAATTGTACAGAGTACTCCAAATGAGGTCTCATTAAAGACTTGTACAGAGGCACTATTACCTCCTTTTTCTTGCTGGCCATTCCTTTTCCTGTGCAACCAAGCACCTTTCTGGCTTTTACCGTTGCCTTTTCTTCCTGTTTGGCCACTTTAAGATCCTGTTTTCTTTTGTGCTCTGAAGTACTTTACCTCCTATACACTGCTCCATTGGGTTTTTGCAGTCCAAATGAATGACCTCCAAATCTTTTAGCATTAATCTTATCTGCCAAATTCTCAACCATTCTTCAAGCTTGCCTAGATCCTTTCTCATGCTCTCTACATCTTCCAGAGTGGCTACCCCTTGTGGATATTTGGTATGACCTGCAAAGATACATCGCTTCCCAAAAGATCTTCCACAATATCACTTTACAAATATGTTAAGAAAGAGTAGGGCCAAGGACCGATCTCTTAGGCATGCCAGTGATAATGCCCTTATCTTCCGAATGAGCTCCATTTACTATTACCCTCTGTACCTCCCACTCAACCAATTTCTCACCCATTCACTTTAGGGTCCATCCCAAGGGCACTCAGTTCATTTATAAGTCGCTGATGTGGAACAGTGTCAAAAGCCTTGCTAAAATCTAAGTATGCCACATCTAGTGCTCTCCACTGATCCAATTCTCTGGTCACCAGTCATATACCTACCTCTAATAAAGCCATGCCATCTCAGATCCTGTAATACCTTGGATTCCAGAAACCACACAATCCTTTTTTTAGTAGTGTTTCTATCAGGGCCAGCCCGTCCACTGTGCAAGAATGTTGTTCGCACAGGGCCCCGCGCCAACTTCAGTCCACAAATGGTCGGTTTGCAGGACTGGCTTTAGAGGGAGCTGGGGAGGCCTGCGGCCTCAGCTCACCTCTGCACAGCTGCCGGATAAACAGCAGGCTGTTCCTTCACTCTGGCAGCTACGTCCTCATGAAGCATGCTGAGTGCCGGGAAACAGCTCCAGTGGACTTCATGAGAATACAGCTGCCAGAGTGAACATAAGAACATAAGATATGCCATACTGGATCAGACCAAGGTCCATCAAGCCCAGTATCCTGTTTCCTGCAGTGGCCAATCTAGGTCATAAGTACGTAGCAGTTTCCACAAAAGACATAGGTTCCACAATGCTTGTATTGGGTCAAGCAGTGATATCCCGAGTCCCTTTTAATAATGGTTTATGGACATTTCCTCCAGGAACTTGTCCAAACCTTTTTTAAACCCAGCTACACTAACAGCTTTTACTACATCCTCCGGTAACAAATTCCAGAGTTTGATTACACATTGAGTGAAAAAATATTTTCTCTTATTAGTCTTAAATAGGTTACCCGGTAGCTTCATTGCATGTCCCCTAGTCTTTCTATATTCTGATTACGTAAACAATCGATCTACGTTTACCCATTCCAGTCATTAATTTATAGACCTCTATCATATCTCCCCTCAGCTGTCTCTTTTCCAGATTGAAGAGCCCTAACCTTTTTAGCCTCTCCTCATAGGGTTATCCTTCCATCCCCTTTACCATTTTGGTGGCTCTTCTCTGTACCTTTTCTAATAACGCTATATCCTTTTTAAGATATGGTGACCAGAAATGCACATAATATTCAAATGAAGTCGCATCATGGAACGATACAGAGGCATTATAATACACCGCTCTTCACTCTGGTGGCTGTGCAGAGGTGAGCTGCGGCTTCAGGCCTCTCCGGCTCCCTCTGATGATGGTCAGACAGTTGCAGGGCTCTTCGGGAAGGGGAGCTAGGATAGGACTAGAAATGGGTTGATGGAGGGCTAAGACTGGAAATGGACTGATTAGGGCGGGGCTTGGAATGGAAATGAGCTGATGGGGGGCTAGGATAGGACTGGAAATGGGTTTAATGAAGGCTAAGACTGGAAATGGACTGATTGGGGTGGGGATAGGAATGGAAATGAGCTGATGGGGGGACTAGGATTGGAAAAGGGCCAATGGGGGCATGGACTGGAAATGGACTGATGGGGGGGCTTGAACTGGAAATGGGCTAATGGGGGGACTAGGCTGATGGGGGGACTAGGACTCGAAATGGCTGATAGGGGGGGGGGCTCAGACTAGAAATGGGCTGATGGGGGGCTAGGATAGGACTATAAATGGCTGTTGGGGTGCCAGAATTGGAAATGGGAAGATGGTGGGGGGGGGGGGGGCTTGAACAGGAAATGGGCTGATTGGGGGCTAGGACTGCAAATTGGCTCATGCAGGGAGATGGGAGAATGGGACTATAAGGGAGCGGATGCTGGGTGGGGTTGAAACTAGAAGGGAGCTTATATTGGGGGAAGACTAGAAGGGGATGGGACTGGGGAGGTGAGGATGGAGAGGGGAAAAGATATTTTGTGTTGCAGGGAAGAAAAATCTACGATTGGCTGGGTATTGAGAGAGTAAATGGGGACTGAGGATGGAAGGGTGACATTTGAGTAGATGAAAAAGGAATATAGAAAGAAATGGAGGAAAGAGCAAAAGGCGAAAGATCAGTATGTTAAAGCAGATGTAGAGAGAGAATGGAAAAAACTAGGAGAGAAGAAAGGACAAATGGACAGCAGACAATGGAGAGTTAGCCGAAGACACAAAGAAACCAGAAGAAAGTGACTGTAGCAATTGCAACTGAAAAATAAAATGGCCAAACTACAAAAGGTAGAAAAAAACTTTTCTATTTTGAATTTATTAACTGGAATATTTCAGCTCTGGGAAATGTGCGTCGCTAATGTTTTTGCGTTTTTGTTTAGTACAAGAGGAAATGAATTTATAGTTTTATTTCTCCAATGTTGTTGTATATTCTAAGTTTGGCAGTTGAGGTTCTCAGTTTAATTATTGTCTTCCTATTTCCAAATTGTGATCCTTTGTTCTTTGTTTGGTGACGGTCTATGTTCTGCATGTGTAACTGAGCTGAGGTATTCTGTTCATGTTCTCTTTCCCCAGTAGGAGATGTATTGGTATTCTCTGAGATGTATTGGTTTAATATTTGCGGTGTTGCCTTTTCATAGGTAAGGCTTGGTGCTTTGTGAGTCTTGGTAGTGCTGTTATGATACGGTGGGTTTGCTATGGGTTCTAAATGGTCAGTATTTATAGTATTTCCTAATGTGCCTGGCAATTGGCACTGGAGTATAGTAATATAGAAATCTGGTAGTCTTTCTTTATCCAGACACTCATTAAGAGGCATGTCTACTAAATGTTAGCACATGTTAGCACTATGTAAATTTTTATGCAAATGAAGTCCTTATACAAATGAGGCCCCAAAATGAGTCTCCGCACATGGCCCTGCACCTCCTTTGGGCCTCCCCTGGTTTCCTTTAATTTACTCACCACAGAGCTCAGTCGTAGTTATCAACTTCATCATTACTTCTGCTTTTGTGCCCATCTCCATTCCTCCATGATCTCTCCCGACTCTAAAGAAGCATTGAAAAGGTCAGCCACTGGAGTTGCCGGAACCTCCCTAAGTTCTTTCAGTATCCTCAGTTGAATCCCATCCCACTTCATCACTTTGTCCACATTTAGTTTTGTTAGCTCCTCACGAGCACAGTCTTCTGAAAATTGTTCAAGTTCTATCTCACTTCCATTCCTATTTGTGTTTGTTTTCTGAGCTACCATTCCCGGCCTTTCATCTGTGAATGTAGAATAGAAATATTTAAGCAATTCTGTTTTATAATCATCAGCCTTCACATATTCCTTCCCTTCACCCTTGAGTCTCAAAATGCCACCTTTGCACTTCATCCTGTCACTAGCATAACTAAAAAAAAGTCTTGTCCCCATATTTTACTGTATTGGCTATTTTTCCTCCTTTTGCATCTTTGCTTTTCTAAAAACTTTAACAGCTTCCCTTAGCTGCTCCAGATATTGCTTTTTGTCTTTCCTTTTTCTGCAGCCTCTTTTTCCTTATATTTCAGCTTCTTTTGAAAACCATATCTGCCTCCTTTTCCTTTTTCTTTTATTTACAATCAGGCTCATTCAGAGCCACGAATACTGGGGATGGATGTCTTCTCCCGCCATCGTCTAGCTTCTCCGATGGTTGTACAGGGAAGTTAGACAGGGGCAGGAAAGAGGAGGATAGGGGACGGCATTAGAGTGGGCAGTGAGCAGTCGCTGGCCCTGGACATAAAGGGCCGATTCTAATTTCGGCCCTGTACTTCTGGGGCCGGCGACCTGAACAGGAAAGTTATTCCACCTCTGAGTTGGAATAACTTCCCCGGACATCAGGGATCAGCAGGCCCAGGGCCAGGAAAGGGCAGCAGGGGGCAGAGAGCATTCCCAGAAGCCCAACCTTGGCCCTGGAAGGCCAAATCGGGGGTCAAGCTGCAGGGAATACAATGTTTGTTCAGGGCAGCCAGCATCGCAGCTTTTAAATGGAGCCGTGGTGCCATGGCAACTGGATGCCATGGTGCCACGGCTCCATTTAAAAGCCCTGACTGAGTTAGTTGCGTAGTGCATGTACATGCAGGCTGGGCTGAATAGCAGTACCGGCCTGCACGTACAGACCTGATCGCGATTCTGATCCTGCGGGGCTAGACGTGCCCCCCGGGATCAGAATTGTGACCCCCTCTGTACGCCCAGTCAAACCAGACATACAGAGGGGGTGTACATCCAGGATGGAATGAGCCTGTTTACTAACAAAGAGATTTGTTGCTCTTAAAATATCTCCTTCTAGTTCTGCCCACTGTTCTACTTCCCCAGATGTTCCCATCCAGCTAATAACTTCTTGAGGTATTTCCCCATCTTTGCAAAGTTAATTTTTTTGAAGTCTAGGACCCTCATTTTTGAAAGAACCATCTCCACCCATGTCCTAACACTGAAGTCCACCATCCAGTGACCACTGCACAGCAGATGATCGCCCACTACAAAATCAGAAACACATCTCAGCACTGCAGTAGCTTCAAAAAATATTTGCTAGCTTCTCTCCTCTTTGAATTTGCAGGCTTGCTTAAAATGAAGCCTCGCAGAAACAAGGGAAATACTCCACCTGCAGCGTCACTAGGCACAAAAGAAACAGGACAAAAAAATACCGTGGAATTGAGGACATTTTATTGAAAAAATTGCAAGGTCAGCCTGACACGTGTTTCAGCCAAAGCCCTTCTTCAGGGGACAAATGACCTCCAAAACATAATAAAAACAATTAAAACAAATAAATAACATTGATAGCTGTACATATATCCCAAAAAATAAAAAGTGGTAAAAACAGGAATCAAACACATCTTAAATAAAGAACATGACATATGATACAAATAAATACTCATAATTCATATACGTACATGAGGGTTGTGCATATGATAACAATAAGAAATGCTAATATATATATATATATATATATATATATATATATATATATATATATATATATATATACAAATTAATAGTGTAAAAATAGCAGTAGAAACATAAATAAGACAGAGACAAGACTTAAAAATGATACAATGAAACTCCAATGAGACCATTTCAAAATTGGGCAAGGGCCCAAAGGCCTTGAATTACTTACCACTTGACGCAAAGCAAGAGGAATATTGGAATTATATATGCCTAAAACAGCAGGTAAAAAAGAGGGGGAGAGAATGTTAGGGAGACTAAGGGGTATGTTTACTAAAACCCCGTTAGGTGCGTGCCGCGTTATTGTGCGGGATGCCATAAAAGGAGTGGGCGTGTCAGTTTGAAAAAAGCAAACCGGGATTATTCATGCGCTAATATGCGCCGTGCACATTAGCGCATGAGAAACGCGCGCGGGAAGCATAAGTGGCGCGCTGATGTGCAAGCACAGGAACAGAGCCACAGTACAATGGTTAAGACACTGACTAATGGTGCAGGGATCATGGGTTCAATCCCCCACTGTGCCCACTGAATAAGGCTGGCTGAGGCACTACCTGTTATGTGTAATATTGCAGTCTGAGGCATATTAATTTTATTTTAATTACTGCTACTAGCAAACGCACTCTGACAGCACTATAACATAAGGTGCCCCATAAGGTACCCCAGAGGGCACCTTTTAAAGTGCACTGTCCGCCACGGCACCCTACAATGTTGCATAAAGGGTGGCATATAGGGCGCCATATAGGGTGCCCTATGAGGCACAGCAAGGTCATAGCACAGTTTTTGATGGCAGCACTGTGCATTTAAACGCATGGAAAGCATAAGTAGGTGCGCTAAAATGCAAGGAGGAACAGCAGTGTAGCACAATGGTTAAGGCACTGACTGATGATACAGGGGTCATGAGTTCCATCCCCAGTGTGCCCAATACGTAAGGCTGGCTGAGGCATCAGCCTTGACATGTAAGTATTGTTTCCGGAGCAAACACACCCTCACGTGCTGTAACCTAAGGTGCCGCATAAGGCACCCTATAAGGCACTCCATAGGGCACATTATAAAGTGCACTGTCCGCCACGGCACCCTATAATGTCCCCTATAGGGCACCCTATAAGGCGCTCCATAGGACACTTTATAAGGCACCTTATACGGACTGGCACCCTATCAGTCGCTCCATAGCATACTGTATGTTGTTGTTGTTAATTGCCGTCGAGTCGGAGTCGACTCATGGCTACCTTCTGGATAGCTATCCTAAATTGTGTTCGATCTTCAGTCAGGCGGCTCATTGTTGACAGACTGGTACCCGTAGCTGCTGTTATTGTATTGATCCATCTCATTGCTGGCCTTCCTCTTTTGCGTTGACCTTCTATCTTGCCAAGCATGATGTCTTTCTCTAATGATCTCTCTCTCCGCATGATGTGTCCAAAGTATGAAAGTCGAAGTCTTGTCATCTGAGCTTCTAAAGAAAGCTTAGGTTTGATCTCCTCTAGTACAGACTGGTTTGTTCTTCGGGCAGTCCATGGTATACACAGTATTCGCCGCCAGCACCATAATTCAAAGGCATCAATTTTCTTCCTGTCTGTCTTTTTCACTGTCCAGCTTTCACATCCATATGATGTTATTGAAAATACCATGGCTTGAACAAGTCGAATCTTTAAGAACATAAGAACATAAGAACATAAGAAATGCCATACTGGGTCAGACCGAGGTCCATCAAGCCCAGTATCCTGTTTCCAACAGTGGCCAATCTAGGTCATATGTACCTAGCAGTTTCCCCAAAAGACACAGGTTCTGCAGTGCTTGTACTAGGCCAAGCATTGATATCCTGGGTCCCTTTTTAATAGTGGTTTATGGACCTTTCCTCCAGGAACTTGTCCAAACCTTTTTTAAACCCAGCTATACTAACAGCCCTTACTACATCCTCCGGTAACAGATTCCAGAGTTTGATTACACGTTGAGAGAAGAAATATTTTCTCCTATTTGTCTTAAATAGTTTACCCTGTAGCTTCATTACATGCCCCCTAGTCCTTCTATATTCTGATAGCGTAAACAATTTATCCACGTTTATCCGTTCCACTCCATTCATTAATTTATACACCTCTATCATATCTCCCCTCAGCCGCCTCTTTTCTAGGTTAAAGAGCCCTAACCTTTTTAGCCTCTCTTCATAGGAGTAGCCTTCCATCCCCTTCACCAATTTGGTGGCTCTTCTCTGTACTTTTTCTAATAACTCTATGTCCTTTTTAAGATACGGTGACCAGAATTGCACACAATATTCAAGGTGCGGTCGTACCATGGAGCGATACAGAGGCATTATAATATCCTTTGTTTTATTCTCCATCCCTTTCCTTATGATACCTAGCATTCTATTTGCTTTCTTGGCCGCCGCTGCACACTGGGCGGAGGGTTTTAACATGTTATCCACGATGACTCCTAAATCTTTTTCCTGGGTGGTGGTTTCTAATGTGGAGCCTTGCATCTTGTAACTATAGTGTGGGTTGTTCTTTCCTAGGTGCATAACTTTGCACTTGTCCACATTAAATTTCATCTGCCATTTGGATGCCCAGTCTTCCAATTTATCCAGATCCTCCTGCAGTTTTCCACAATCCTCTTGGGTTTTAACAACTTTAAACAGTTTTGTGTCATCTGCAAATTTGATTACCTCACTAGTTATTCCCTTTTCCAGGTCATTTATGAATATGTCAAAAAGTAGCGGACCCAGTACAGATCCCTGGGGTACTCCACTATTCACCTTTTTCCATTGGGAATATTGGCCATTTAGCCCTACCCTCTGCTTTCTATCTTTTAACCAGTTCCCAATCCACAATAGTACACTGCCTCCTATCCCATGACTTTTTAGCTTCGCCAAAAGTCTCTGATGGGGGACCTTGTCAAAAGCTTTCTGAAAGTCCAGATACACTATATCAACCGACTCACCTTTGTCTACCTGTTTATGCACACCTTCAAAAAAACAGATCAGATTAGTAAGACAAGATCTTCCTTGTCTAAAGCCATGTTGGCTGTCTCCCATTAGGCCATGACTATCTACATGCTGTGTAATTTTGTTCTTTATGATGGCTTCTACCATTTTCCCTGGTACTGACGTCAGGCTCACCGGTCTGTAATTTCCCGGGTCACCCCTGGAACCCTTTTTAAAAATTGGTGTTACGTTGGCGACCCTCCAATCTTCAGGTATTACAGATGATTTTAATGAAAGTTCACAGATTACCAATAACAGGTCTGCAATCTCATATTTCAGTTCTTTCAACACTCTGGGATGTATACCATCCGGTCCAGGTGATTTGCTACTATTCAGTTTATCAAATAGTTGTAATATATCTTCCCGGTGTAGCGATATTTCTCTCAATTCCTCTGCAGTATCACCTTTAAATACCACTTCAGTCTTGGGTAACACCCCTACATCTTCCTCAGTAAAGACCGAAGCAAAGAATTCATTCAGTCTCTCTGCTATAGCCTTGTCTCCTCTTATTGCACCTTTTACCCCTCTATCATCTAATGGTCCAATTGACTCTCTCACAGGCCTTTTGCTACGAATGTACTTGAAAAAGTCTTTATTTCGTGTTTTTGCTTCCGTAGCAAGTTTCTTCTCAAATTCCCGCTTTGCCTGCCTTATCAATGCTTTGCATTTAACTTGCCAGTGCTTGTGCTGTTTCCAGTTTTCATCATTTGGCTCTTTTTTCCATTTTCTGAAGGTTGCTCTTTTGGCAGCAACAGCCTCTCTGACCTCACCTTTAAACCATGCTGGCAGTTTTTTGGACTTTCTTCCACTTTTCTTAATGCGTGGAATACAGCTGGTCTGGGCTTCGAGGATAGTATTTTTAAATAACACCCAAGCTTGCTGTAAGTCTTTAACCTTTGGAACCGCTCCTTTTAGTTTTTTCCGAACTATATTCCTCATTCTATCATAGTCACCCTTTTGAAAGTTAAAAGGTAGTACTGTGGATTCCTTTACTATCTGTCCTCCACTGATTAAATCAAACATGATCATACTATGATCACTATTGCCAAGTGGTCCCAACACCCTTATTTCTTGCACCAGATCTGGCGTTCCACTAAGGACTAGGTCCAGTATGGCTTCCCCTCTGGTCGGTTCATGAACCAGCTGCTCCAAGAAGCAGTCATTCATTTCATCTAGAAACTTTATCTCTTTAGCTTGTCCTGCTGTGACACTGTCCCAGTCGATACCGGGGTAATTGAAATCACCCATTATTACTACTCTGTTGTGGCTTTTGTTAGCTTCCTTGATTTCTTTGAGCATTTCATCATCCATTTGTTCATTCTGGCCAGGTGGTCGATAGTATACTCCCACTGCCATCACCTTCCCCTTCATAAATGGAATTTCAATCCATAGAGATTCTACAGCATATTTTGTTCCCTGCAAAACTTTAATCCTTTCTGACTCAATGCCCTCTCTAACATAGAGCGCAACCCCTCCACCAATTTGTTCAGCTCTATCATTACGATATAGTTTGTATCCAGGTATCACAGTGTCCCACTGGTTATCCTCCTTCCACCATGTCTCTGAGAGTGCAATCATATCTAACCTCTCATTTAATGCTATATATTCTAATTCTCCCATCTTATTGTTTAGACTTCTAGCATTGGCATACAAGCATTTTAGAGACTGTATTTTATTAATATTAATCTGGCTATTGGTAGGCATGGGTAATGGGGAATCTTTATGCTCTGTCTGCTCCTTACTCAAGGGCATTTGGGCTACTATACTCCCTTTTGGAACCTCACTGCTTTTGGTAGTATCCTTCAAGGATACCTTTGTCCGAACCGTGCGCTCCTGGGTGACTGTCGGCTTTCCCCTATTTTCTAGTTTAAAAGCTTCTCTATCTCTTTTTTAAAGGTTAATGCCAGCAGTCTGGTCCCATCCTGATTAAGGTGAAGCCCATCCCTTCGGAAGAGCCCCCCCTTTCCCCAGAATGTTCCCCAGTTCCTAGCAAATCCAAAACCCTCATCCTTGCACCATTGTCTCATCCACGCATTGAGACTCCGGAGCTCTGCCTGTCTTTTGGGTCCTGCACGTGGAACAGGAAGCATTTCGGAGAACGCTATCCTGGAAGTTCTGGATTTCAACTTCCTACCTAAAAGCTTAAATTTAGCCTCCAGAACTTCCCTACCACATTTTCCTATGTCATTGGTACCAACATGTACCAAGACAGCAGACTCCCCCCCAGCACTATCTATGATCCTATCTAGGCGGTGCGTGAGATCTGCTACCTTCGCACCAGGCAGGCATGTTACCAGGCGATCCTCACGTCCACCAGCCACCCAGCTATCTACATTCCTAATGATTGAATCACCAACTATAACAGCTGTCCTGACCCTCCCCTCATGGGGACATGGCCCTGGAGAAACGTCCTCGGTGCGAGAGGGTTTTACATCACCTGGAGGACAGGTCCTAGTTACAGGATCACTTCCTGCCACACCAGGGTGATGCTCTCCTGTCACGTGACCTCTCTCCTCCATGGCAACAGGGATGCTGCCAGACTGGAGGTGGGACTTCAGGACTATATCCCTGTAGGTCTCGTCCATGTACTTCTCTGTCTTTCTTATGTCTTCCAGGTCTGCTACTCTAGCCTCTAGAGAACGGACTCGTTCCCTGAGAGCAAAGAGCTCCCTGCACTTAGTGCATATGTAGGACCTCTCACCAACTGGGAGATAATCATACATGTGACACTCGATGCAAAAGACTGGAGAGAGACATCTCTGCTCTTGAGAATCTTATCTAGGTCTTTCATAGCCATTCTGCCAAGAGCAATGCGTCGTCTGATTTCTTGACTGCTTGTTGCTTCTTTATTGATAGTTGATCCAAGTAGGTTAAAGTTGTTCACAATTTCAATTTCTTCTCCTTCGACGATGAACCTGTTGATTATGCCAGTTGTCATGATCTTTGTCTTCTTTACATTAAGGTGCAGGCCCATTTTGAGACTATGTTCTTTGATTGTGAGAAGCAAATGTTTCAGATCATCTTCACTTTCCGCCAGTAATGTGGTATCATCAGCATAGCGAAGGTTGTTGATGAGTCTTCCACCAATCTTCACACCTCTGTTGCCTTCATACAATCCTGCTTCTCTGATGATTTGTTCTGCATATAAATTAAACAGGTAGGGGGAAAGTATGCAGCCTTGTCTTACACCTTTGCTTATTTTAAACCATTCTGTTTCTCCTTGTTCCGTTCGAACTGTTGCTTCTTGATCAATGTACAGATTGTGCAAGAGAACGATCAGGTGTTCTGGTATACCCATGCTTCTTCATGTGGCCCAGAGTTTCTCATGGTTTACACAGTCAAAAGCTTTGCTATAGTCGATAAAGCACAAATAGATATCCTTTTGGTATTCTTTAGTCTTTTCAAGGATCCATCTCACATCCGCAATGATGTCTCTCGTTCCTCGCCCTTTTCTGAACCCTGCTTGTACTTCAGGTAGTTCTTGTTCCAGGTATGATTGTAGTCTCTTTTGAATAATCTTCAGTAGAATTTTGCTGGCATGTGGGATCAGAGCGATTGTGCGATAATTTCCACAGTCAGTTGGATCACCTTTCTTTAGTACTGGTATAAACATAGATCTTTTCCAGTCAGTTGGCCATGATGCTGTCTTCCATATTTCTTGGCAGAGCCTTGTAAGTACGGTAACAGCTGCATCAGATTGCTGTAATACTTCTACGGGAATGCAATCAATGCCTGGTGCTTTGTTCTTTGATAAGGCTTTCAATGCTGCTTCAACTTCTTCTTTCATCACCAATGGTTCCAGATCATAAGGTACAGGTTGAAACGGCTGTTGGTCCACTTGATCTTTATCATATAAAAACTCTGTATATTCCTTCCATCTTTTCTTGATCTTCTCAGCATCATTCAACATAGAACCTTGAGCATCTTGTAACATTCCAATTCGAGGCTGGAACTTTTTCTTTAACTCTCGTAGCTTTAGGAAAGCTGATCTTGTTCTTCCTCTAATAGTTTCTGCTTCTATTTCCTTGCATGCGTCATTGTAGTACTTTTCCTTGTCCTGTCTTGCAGCACGTTGGAAATCTCTGTTGAGTTCTGTGATTGTCTTTCTTTCTCCTCTGGCTTTAGCTTCTCTGCGTTTCTGGGCAATTTTCAGAGTTTCTTCCGTCATCCATTTTGGCCGTTTTTTCTTTTTTACCTTTTGTAGAGACTTCTCGCTTTCTTCCAACACAACCTTCTTGATGTCATTCCATAACTCTTCTGGAACTTTATCATTTGTATCTAAAGCAGCAAATCAATTTTGCAGGTAGTCTTTAAATTCCAGTGGTATATTCTCAAGGTCATATTTTGCTGCATTCATGAGTGGTTTGCTCTTTTTCAGCTTTAGCTTGAGTTTGCATACTAGTAGTTGATGATCTGTACCACAGTCAGCTCCAGGTTTTGTCTTTGTTGATGTTATAGAGCTTTTCCATCGTTGACTTCCACAGATGTAGTCAATTTGATTTTTATACAATCCATTGGGTGAAGTCCATGTGTACAGTCACCGCTTGTGTTGCTGGAAGAAGGTGTTCGAGATGAATAGATCGTTGGTCTTGCAGAATTCTATCAGTCTTTCTCCAGCTTCATTTCTGTTGCCAAGTCCATATTTTCCAACTACTTTGTCTTCTTCTTTGTTGCCAACCTTTGCGTTCAAATCACCCATGACTATCAGGATATCCTGTTTGCATGTTCTGTCAATTTCAGCTTGTACTTGTTCATAGAACTCTTCAATTTCATTCTCTTCTGCAGCTGTTGTTGGGGCATATACTTGAATTATAGTTGTGTTGATAGGCATTCCTCGTAGACGAATAGAGATTAAGCTTTCGCTGACTGCATTGTATTTCATTACTGTTCTTTCAGGTTTCTTCTTTATTATGGACGGTAACCATAAGGTGCCCTATAGGGCGCCCTATAAAGCACCCTCTGAGGCTCCTTATGGTTACAGTATGCTGAGGGTGTTATTGCTGGCAGCACTAATGTACTTTAAAAATAGATAATGCTTTGGACAGCCCTATCAAAAACTCCACTGTGGGTTTGAACCCATGACCTCTGGCTCCACTGGTAGTGAAGTAACCAGTGGGCTACAGCTCTATAGCTGCTAGCAAGCCCCTGGCTGTCTGCAGAAGGACTGCAAATCACCACACAGTCTGCTGTGGTCACCAGGATAGGGTTAACCCACCCATACCCATGATGCACTGCACATGCAAATCAGCAGTCTACAGATGATCACAAGATGGGGTATGCACCCCCACAGCACCTCGGCCTGGTAGGGGGAACTGACCGTGTGTGGTACTGGCACAGAGTAGCTACACACCGTCACATTGTGCAGGTATGGCATTCACGCTGAGGGTGAGGTAGGGTGCCCAGCACCAGGTCCACAGCAGAGATAGGCCATGCCGCAGGTCCCCAGCAGTGCTAATGTGTGTGATAGGTCGTTTCTGCTGACACACCTTGGATATATCTGTATGTCTCAATCAGGTGTAGCCCCTATGGACCCCTAGGAGGATTGTGTACCACCACCCTCCTCCTCCTCCTCCGCTAAGGGTGGTAAACAGGGTCTCCCACCAACAGATCCACATTCTACCTCCCTACAATGGTGGCAGTAGAGGGGACCATCAACCCCAGTCCTGCTGGGGAACAGACACCCTACAGGGCAGTCAATGCAGCTCTGTACACATCCATAACGCAATAGCAGACAGACATTAGGCCTGGATATGCTAAACTGCACCCCACCACTATCTGATATTCTTCTGCAGCAAGCCTTCAGCCGCTGCACCCTGCAAGGCGCTCCATCAGGACACATACCAGCTGCAGACAGTCTGCTAGCTAGTCCATAGTGCATGTTCCTGGTGGAAATGCATGCACCCCGAACTGGGATGTCAGCATACACACCAAGCAGATAAGTCAGTGACTTGGCCCCAAAGGGAAACCCATAAATATCACATGAGAGAAATACTATATAGCACTATGGGGGTGCCTAGCCATGCTGTGGTCACTGCACAGTCAGGGTGAGAGTGATCTCCCAGCAGGACATGCTGTGGCCAACCTGTCTGTGCAGGTGGTGGCCGGGCACTACAATGTCCCAGCCAGTGCCCTATGCCCTGTGCAGATGCATCCTGGCCAGGCCACCCTGTCTGGGCTATACCCATGGTACCTTGCTCCTCATTATGCACATTGGCAGGCCAATACTGGCAACAGTGCTGGCAGTGTGGGCTGTGGAGGGTGTTTGCAGCCACCACACACTGGATAGAAAGACACACACTCCCACACCTATGCCAGCATTGTGCCACTCTAGAGGAGTTTAGCAGCCCTGGCCACCACACCAGTCCTGGGCACAGTGCAGGCATGGATATGGTATGCAATACTGTTGGGGGTCACTCCCCAGGGTGGTAAACACTGTCAGAGACCAGACCCGAAGCACACTCCACAGACAGCAGAAAGGTTGCTATGATGGAGCTCAATCAGCAAACTGTGTTTAACGTAGGAATTGGTATCTGCCAGTAATCATAGCAAACATTTGATAGCTGTGTACCATATTCCCAGGTGTAGGGTGGCATTGCTAAGGTATGCAAGGGCTAGTATTGGGAGATGCACGCAGGGCCCAATGTCCTGCCTCTCCAGGAGGCATTGGCTAATGGAGCATGTGGGTGTGGGTGTGTCTGCCCCTGTTGGCTGCTGCTTTACGGCTAGAGGTTCCCAACTCCAGTCCTGGTGTGCCAAACACTGTTCGGGTTTTCATGCTGTCCCTCATGAATACCACTCAAAACAAATCCCGAATCAGAGATAACAGGAAATACCCCACCAAAAATCTCCCCAAAAGTCTCCTTAGTGAAACAATATAATAACTTTTTGTCGGGCCACAGTGAGGGAGGTTCAGATAAGGTTCAAAAACCCCACCAGACAACTGCGGACCATTTTAATCACCCTAATAGTTCTTCAGTGAACGTCAGTAAATTAAAAATAGCTTAAACTTAGCTGAAATTGATGTAGAGAAGAAACGCAATTCACTGTATGAAATGTCCAAAATCAAGATCACGACGTGCACGTTTCGGGACGAACACAGTCCCTGTATCAAGTGCTCTCCTGAAGATCAAAACAAACGTGATTCTTCTCCCTTGTTTCATGCTTCTACAATTCCGCCATCATGATTACACGTGATTTAAAAGCCACCGGTTCCTACCGGGTAACCAATCACCAAAGAGAGTCAAAACTTTTATTCATTGGCTGGCCAGTTTGTCATTCATCATGGGAACCTGACACAGATAGGGGATTCCCCTATCGATCCCCTAGCTGGTTGGATGAAATAAAATAAGTAAATGTCATCATCGGAACAGGTCCAACTCCGTAACCACTGAAGAACCGCCCAAGGCCTAGGGAATTCCCACCTGCACAGGGAAACCCTTGGTCATAGGGCTAATGTTGTTAAAGAACGCTCAGCCATTCAATCTCCCGATTGAGGCCGTCCGGATGCACAGTGGCCAAAACGTAAATCCAGCGCTGCTCACAGCGTTGAAGATGGAGAGTGCGGTCACCCCCTCTAGGATCCGCAGGGACGTGGTCAAGTATAGTCCATCGTAAATCGGCAAAGATATGTCCCTGCTCCATGCAGTGGGTCACAATAGGAGCCGATGAGACCTGTTGCTGCAGGCGAGAGGCATGCTCGCTTATCCTAGTTTTCATGGGTCGAATCGTGCGGCCAACATAAACTAAAGGGCAGCTGCATTGGATCAAATAGACCACGTAAGATGATGAGCAGGTGGTAGACCAACGCCGGGTGAAAGTTTGCTCAGTACGTGGATGAGTCCACGTTATGCCCGACAAGGTGTTAAAGCAAAACTTGCACTGCTGGCACGGATGATGACCAATCGTCGTGCTTGGAGCAAGCGGTTTGTCAGCCATAGTGGTAGAATCTACCAAGATGTCACGAAGGCAAGATGCTTTGCTGAAAGCTGGCATAAACGGATGGGCCAAACTGGGATGTACAGAAAGTATAGACCAGTATTTGCGAAGAATCCCCATCACTGCATTGCTATTTACCATATAGGGAAAACCCCCAACTATCGTCTTCTCAGAGTTGTCAGAGGAGCTCCCCGAGGGTAACATAAGCCAATCACGGTGTGTGTAACGGGCGCGCTTATATGCCTGCTCCACTACCGAATGGGGATACCCCCGAAAAAGAAGTCTTTGTTTCAATTCATAAGCATGATGGTGAAAATCCCCTATCGAGGAGCAAAGCCTGCGCAGCCGTAAAAACTGGCCATATGGTAAACCCTTCTTGAGTGTAGCAGGATGAAAACTAGCATAATGTAACAAGCTGTTTCTTTGAACAGGCTTACGGAACAAGGTGGTATTCAAAGAAGTGACGTCCCGAAAAATAAGCATATCAAGGAATTCTATCTGTCTCTGATCCTGATGTGCCGTAAACTGGATGTTAGGTTTAAGACCGTTCAACCAGGCTATGAAAGCTTGCAACTCCTCAAACGTTGCCGTCCATACAAAAAAGATGTCATCAAGGAACCTCTTCCATATAAGAACCTGAGTGAAAAAAGGAGAAGCGTAAATCAAACTTTCTTCCATTTCCGCAAGATATAAAGTGGCTATAGACGGTGCTGCAGTGGCACCCATTGCGATTCCGTAAATCTGCTGGTAAAAAATTCCTTCAAAGATGAAATAATTTCTCGTTAAAACCAGCTCGATCAAATCCAACAAATAATGTTTCGGTAATCTCGGTGGAGCCGTGGTAAACGAAGTGTGAAGTAAAGCTAACGCTTCTCCTTGATGAATGTTGGTATACAATGCCGCTACATCAAGAGTGACCAGAAATAGCGAAGACTCAGGCAAACCTACAGTTGATAACTGGAGCATGAAATGAGTGGAATCCCTAATATATGACCGGACAGATGATGCTTCTTGTTTAAGGAAAACGTCACAAAACTTGGATAAAGGCTCGAGAATAGAGCCTCTACACGAGACAATAGGTCTCCCGGGAGGTGAGCTCATAGATTTATGAATTTTCGGTACTGTATATATGGTGGGAATTTTAGGATGGGGATCTTTAAGAAAAGTGCCTTCCCATTTAGTTAGCCAACCATGGTCCAATCCAGTAGAAATCAAAGACGTGATAACCAACTGTAAAGAAGAGGTGGGATCACCGGGTAACTTTTGATAAACATTAGAATCAGACAATTGCATACGTAACCCAGACAGATATTCTTCAGTTGCCTGTAGGACAATAGCACCACCCTTGTCCGCACTCCGGACAGTAATTGTGGTGTCGGAAGCTAATTGTTGAAGGGAAATGCGATCGTCTTTAGTCACATTTGAAACCCATTTAGGTTTCACTGTTTCTAATAGAGAAAGGTCCCGCAACACCAGCGCTTGATAAGTGGCTAAAATAGGATCCATGGGGCCAGGCGGTGACCATCGGGAAGGAGATGATATTACTGAAGCGTCCGGTGTCGCTGGACGCGATCCAAAAAAATGAATGACCTGTAGCTTTCTAAAAAATTTGTGTAGATGGACCCTCATCCAAAATCCATCATAGTACGCTGTAGGGGCGAAAGAAAGCCCCAAATTCAACAGCCTATCATAAGATGGATCAAGGGCTCTCCCCGTCAAATTTACGACGATGGAGGAGGAAATCGCTTTGCTCGTTGTCGGGTGTTCGGGGGGTCCCAACGGTCGTTTTGATAGAATCCTCGCCCCCGTCGACCCCGACCCTGGCCCCTCTGAAAATCCTGCTGGTTACGTTTAGTAGTTTTTTTAGAGCCAGAAGAAGTGCCAGAGCTGTCATCAGTCTCATCCGATGATGTATCAAATGTAACACGTTTCGAAGGAACTTCGCCATCATCCTCATACATCCATCTATATACCTTCCCAGAGTCATAGTCTGTCTTATCCCGATGAAATTTATCCAGTTTGAATGCCTTTAAATGTTCAAAAAAGCCTTTCAATTGTCTGTCAATATCGTCCAATCTAGTTTGAAAATCATCCTCCTTCATGGTTTTAAGCACAGATTGTTTGGTTTCGGTAATCAGGGCAGTTAACAATTCCTCCTCCTTTATAGTGCGTTCAACTATAAGGGCCATGAGGTCAAAACTGCATTTGTTGAAGATCTTATTCCATTTATCTATAAATTCCTGATCCGAAAGAAACATTTTTGGGGCCCTCGTCATACGGAGTCCCCTAGGTATAATCCGCGTTTTTAAATATTGCGTCATTGACGCCCCATGCAACTGCGTGCGAATTAAACGTTTTTTATATGATTTTAATTCAGTAAAAGATGTCGTGAGATCTTCGTTTGCCTGGTCTAAAGTGTCAAACAGAGTCGGTCTCTTGCGAAAAACATCCAACTGTTCCTCGGAAAATGCAAAAATATCAGCCGCCATAATTACGCTATGGGATCCACAATAAATCACTCAAAACAAATCCCGAATCAGGAAAGCTACAGGTCATTCATTTTTTTGGATCGCGTCCAGCGACACCGGACGCTTCAGTAATATCATCTCCTTCCCGATGGTCACCGCCTGGCCCCATGGATCCTATTTTAGCCACTTATCAAGCGCTGGTGTTGCGGGACCTTTCTCTATTAGAAACAGTGAAACCTAAATGGGTTTCAAATGTGACTAAAGATGATCGCATTTCCCTTCAACAATTAGCTTCCGACACCACAATTACTGTCCGGAGTGCGGACAAGGGTGGTGCTATTGTCCTATAGGCAACTGAACAATATCTGTCTGGGTTACGTATGCAATTGTCTGATTCTAATGTTTATCAAAAGTTACCCGGTGATCCCACCTCTTCTTTACAGTTGGTTATCACGTCTTTGATTTCTACTGGATTGGACCATGGTTGGCTAACTAAACGGGAAGGCACTTTTCTTAAAGTTTTCTTAAAGTTCCCCATCCTAAAATTCCCACCATATATACAGTACCGAAAATTCATAAATCTATGAGCTCACCTCCCGGGAGACCTATTGTCTCGTGTAGAGGCTCTATTCTCGAGCCTTTATCCAAGTTTTGTGACGTTTTCCTTAAACAAGAAGCATCATCTGTCCGGTCATATATTAGGGATTCCACTCATTTCATGCTCCAGTTATCAACTGTAGGTTTGCCTGAGTCTTCGCTATTTCTGGTGACTCTTGATGTAGCGGCATTGTATACCAACATTCATCAAGGAGAAGCGTTAGCTTTACTTCACACTTCGTTTACCACGGCTCCACCGAGATTACCGAAACATTATTTGTTGGATTTGATCGAGCTGGTTTTAACGAGAAATTATTTCATCTTTGAAGGAATTTTTTACCAGCAGATTTACGGAATCGCAATGGGTGCCACTGCAGCACCGTCTATAGCCACTTTATATCTTGCGGAAATGGAAGAAAGTTTGATTTACGCTTCTCCTTTTTTCACTCAGGTTCTTATATGGAAGAGGTTCCTTGATGACATCTTTTTTGTATGGACGGCAACGTTTGAGGAGTTGCAAGCTTTCATAGCCTGGTTGAACGGTCTTAAACCTAACATCCAGTTTACGGCACATCAGGATCAGAGACAGATAGAATTCCTTGATATGCTTATTTTTCGGGACGACACTTCTTTGAATACCACCTTGTTCCGTAAGCCTGTTCAAAGAAACAGCTTGTTACATTATGCTAGTTTTCATCCTGCTACACTCAAGAAGGGTTTACCATATGGCCAGTTTTTACGGCTGCGCAGGCTTTGCTCCTCGATAGGGGATTTTCACCATCATGCTTATGAATTGAAACAAAGACTTCTTTTTCGGGGGTATCCCCATTCGGTAGTGGAGCAGGCATATAAGCGCGCCCGTTACACACACCGTGATTGGCTTATGTTACCCTCGGGGAGCTCCTCTGACAACTCTGAGAAGACGAGAGTTGGGGTTTTCCCTATATGGTAAATAGCAATGCAGTGATGGGGATTCTTCGCAAATACTGGTCTATACTTTCTGTACATCCCAGTTTGGCCCATCCGTTTATGCCAGCTTTCAGCAAAGCATCTTGCCTTCGTGACATCTTGGTAGATTCTACCACTATGGCTGACAAACCGCTTGCTCCAAGCACGACGATTGGTCATCATCCGTGCCAGCAGTGCAAGTTTTGCTTTAACACCTTGTCGGGCATAACGTGGACTCATCCACGTACTGAGCAAACTTTCACCCGGCGTTGGTCTACCACCTGCTCATCATCTTACGTGGTCTATTTGATCCAATGCAGCTGCCCTTTAGTTTATGTTGGCCGCACGATTCGACCCATGAAAACTAGGATAAGCGAGCATGCCTCTCGCCTGCAGCAACAGGTCTCATCGGCTCCTATTGTGACCCACTGCATGGAGCAGGGACATATCTTTGCCGATTTACGATGGACTGTACTTGACCACGTCCCTGCGGATCCTAGAGGGGGTGACCACACTCTCCGTCTTCAACGCTGTGAGCAGCGCTGGATTTACGTTTTGGCCACTGTGCATCCGGACGGCCTCAATCGGGAGATTGAATGGCTGAGCGTTCTTTAACAACATTAGCCCTATGACCAAGGGTTTCCCTGTGCAGGTGGGAATTCCCTAGGCCTTGGGCGGTTCTTCAGTGGTTACGGAGTTGGACCTTTTCCGATGATGACATTTACTTATTTTATTTCATCCAACCAGCTAGGGGATCGATAGGGGAATCCCCTATCTGTGTCAGGTTCCCATGATGAATGACAAACTGGCCAGCCAATGAATAAAAGTTTTGACTCTCTTTGGTGATTGGTTACCCGGTAGGAACCGGTGGCTTTTAAATCACGTGTAATCATGATGGCGGAATTGTAGAAGCATGAAACAAGGGAGAAGAATCACGTTTGTTTTGATCTTCAGGAGAGCACTTGATACAGGGACTGTGTTCGTCCCGAAACGTGCACGTCGTGATCTTGATTTTGGACATTTCATACAGTGAATTGCGTTTCTTCTCTACATCAATTTCAGCTAAGTTTAAGCTATTTTTAATTTACTGACGTTCACTGAAGAACTATTAGGGTGATTAAAATGGTCCGCAGTTGTCTGGTGGGGTTTTTGAACCTTATCTGAACCTCCCTCACTGCGGCCCGACAAAAAGTTATTATATTGTTTCACTAAGGAGACTTTTGGGGAGATTTTTGGTGGGGTCCCTCATGAATATGCATGAGATACATCTGCATACCATGGGGGTGGTGCATAGATATGCAGCACAGGCATCTTTATTAGAGGCAGCATGGAACCTGAATGGTGTTTGGCCCTCCAGGACTGCATTTGCGAGACTCTGCTCTAGGTAATGCGCCTGTTTATGGTGTCTTTGCTCTGTAGGGTAAAACGTAGGTGTTTTGGGCATGTTTACGTCATCTGCAATAAAGGTTCTGTCTGTATTAGCACGTTGTAGAAGTGGGTAAAATATGGGAACTGGGTTGGCAGGCAACATAGCTGGGATTTGAACCTGTGACCTTCTGCCTCCATACACACTGGTTGTGTGCACTGCACCACCGTGTTGCCACAGAAGTAGTGCATTCCCTGGTGATACCATGACTGTTTGTCCGGCAGGGCCTGTCTGTTGCAGTGCATGGCACCCACCTACACAGGGCTAGGCCATGGTCTGCTCTGGGCAGCTGCCACTGCCCCCTCCACCAACAGTACCCCTCCGCCACCATGCTGACATGGCCTTATAGTGGAGACAGCATAAAACCTGACTGATTTGTGGGCCTCCAGGACTGAATTTGGGGGACTCTGCTCCAGGTAATGCGCATGTTTCTGGTGTCTGTGCTCGGTGGGGTAAAATATAGGCATTTGAACCATGCGTATGTTCTCTGCAATAAAGGTTTGTCCTTACTATCACGGTTTAGTAGCGGGTAAAATATGGGGATTGGATTGGCAGTAGGCCCAGCTGGGACTTGAACGTGTGACCTTTTGCTCCTGAACACACTGGCTGTGTTCACCGCACCACACTGTGGTCACAGTGACTATGCAGTCCCTGGAGATACCATGGTTGTTTGTCAGACACAGCCTGTCTGTTGCAGTGCATGGCACCCACCTACACAGGGCTAGGCCATGGTCAGTTCTGGGCAGCTGCCACTGCCCCCCTCCACCACCAGTACCCCTCTGCCATCATGCTGACATGCCCTTCTGCTGGTGGTGCTGGTGGTGTGCAGTCTCAAACCATCCATTGTGCAGGTAGGCGGCTGCCTATGGTGCGTGTTCTGGGGTAGGGGTGCCTGCATAGGCGTCCACGCTTCCCCCCAACAGCGCCTGCCAATGTTCTGTGCCCTTGGGGGTACCTGCTGGGTACTATCCCCTGTGACACTGTGATAAACACTCTTGTGCCCATGTTGGGCCCTCATCAGTTGCTGTCTGGCTGCTGTTCAGTTTCAGCATTCCTAAGTGCCATCTAGGCATCTGCCTAGTCCGCACTGTGCCCCAGCTGCACCACAGCATGTGCCGCCTGCCGCCCTCTGTATCCCCTTTCCCAGCATCTGTCCAGTTGCCCATTCCGACATGCCCGCCCTGCTGTTGTGGAACATGTGCATGCCATAGGAAATCTGTCCAATGGAGAGGGAAACCCTGATTAGTGCTATTTCACTGTGGGATCATTCACCTTGTATGGGGACGGAGCGTAGACCCTTCCAAAATTCATATTTATTTTTTGGGGCTTTCTTGGGAGTGTTTTTTGATGTTTTCCATTACTATCACTATTGCCCAGCTTGATTATAATTTTTTAAAATTTTGTTGGGGTCCTTATCAATGTTTATTTGTACTTTTGTACCGTGCACATGTATCACACTTATCACTTTTTGTAGGTTTCTCTGGTTTTGCTGTACATTGCTGACAGAAATGGTTTCTCTTCCCTTTAAATCGGCCCTAATGCGAGGTTTTCACTCGCGGTATTTTTTGCCTCGGATTTCAACCTCGCTAATGTGCGGGGAGCCTCTCCCCTCCCACTCTCCACCCATTGACCCCTTCTCTCTGCCCCTGGGGAGTCTTCCTCCGCCCTACGGGAGCCTTTCCCCGCCTTCATCGCACATTAGCACGCCGCGCACATGAGCGTGCACAATAGTGCGCCATGCACCTGAGCATGCACAATAATGCCCCGTAATGCGACATTAGCGTGCGCTAAGGTACCTTAGCGCACGCTAACGTGCGCAGCGCACATTAGCGCACAGTAGCGCACATTAGCGCAGTTTAGTAAACATACCCCTAATTGTGCTAAACAAACTGAGCTGCCATAAAACCAAAATGGTACTAAAAATGCCTATTCATGTACATAATTTCTTGAAAATAAGTACTTACATGTGCAAATAGCATGTAACTTTCTGCACGCTCATTATAAAATCAGCACTTAAAAGGCATATCAAAGTCAGGACATCAGTGATTTGCATATTATAAACTATTTGACATTTGCACATATGATTGATACCATGGGCATAGTTTGGGAGGGGGGTAAGGGGGACATTAATCCCCCAAAAGAGCTGCTCCTGCTGGTTCCAGCCTCCACTGCTGCTGCTGCATCCCCCAACATCAGTGGGTTCAGCGGCAATAAGATTTGTACTAATGTGGGATGTTTCAGACTGTGGCTTCAAAGGCCCTGCAGTCCCATCCCTTTCTCTGACATATATTTAAATTTAATAATTTTGTAATTTTGGTTTATTTTCTCTTCATCTATTTTGTTCTATGTAATTTTCTGTTATTGTTCTTGAGTTCATTGTAAACCGCTTTGATTCCTGAAAGGTGGTATAAAAGTACAAATAAATAAATAAAAATAAATAAATAAATAAATATTTTTCACATCGGAGAAGGTGGGGTGGCCAGATCTTTGAAATACACAGACATCTGAAAGATCCTGCATTTATCAGAGATCTTACATCAGCTCTGGGAGTTGGCAGTGGCAGCAGAGGTGCAGCAGTGGTGCTGAGTATATTGGGAGGAGGGGAGGGGGGGCTGTGGAAGACTTGCTGGGCACAGAGTGACCAGGGAGATAGAAAGGTGATGCTGGACATGGAAAGGGGGCACAGAGAGATGCTGGACATGGAGGGAGGCATAGAGAAATGAAAAGGAGATGCTAGACATGAGGGGGGGGGCATAGAGAGATGCTGGACAAGGGGGCATAAGTAGATGTTGGACATGGAGTGGGTACAGAGAGATGCGGGGCATGGGGGTATACAGGGAGATACTGAACATGGAGGGGCATAGAGAGATGGAAGGGAAATGCTAGAAATGGAGAAGGCATAGGGAGATGCAGGAAACATGGAGCACAGTAAAATGGAAGGGAGATGCTGAATATGGAAAACATAAGAAGATGCTAGATATGTGGGTATAGGGAGCTGGAAGGGGCGATGCTGGGCATGTGGGGATATAGGGAGATGGAGGTGTTGGGCATTTGGAATGGGGAAGGCATCAGGAGATGGAAGGGAGAGGTTGGAAATGGGGGTGGGATTGAGATAGAGAGGGGAGAAGCTGGACACGGGGGAGGAGGGGCATAAGAAGCCAGAGGAGAGATTCTGGGCTTGGTAGGAGGGAGAGGAGATGCTAGTCACAGGAGGAGAGATACTGGACTTAGGGAAGATTCTGTTAAGGGTTGAAAATGGTAGATGCAATGAAAAAAAAGGCGAGGACTGGAAGGTGAGAAGGAGGAGTGAAATTTGAATTGAGAGAGCAAGAAACACAAATGGGAGAAAATTGAAAGGAAAAGATTGATGTCAGAGATGGAAGAAAGTGAAGATGACAGGAGAGGAGAGACGTGGCAGGTAGACTAAAGATCCTAGAAATCAAGTTAAGAGATGACAGAGAAAGCAGAAACCAGAGACTGAGATGAACGTGAAAAGAAGCTCTGGAATGAGGGGTTACAGAATGAAGGTGAAAGGGGATAGACAGAAAGGGTGGTAGATGTGTGGAAAAATCTCCCAGTGGAGGTGGAGTGGAGACAAGAACTGTATCTGAATTCAAAAAATCACGGGATAAATACAGAGGATCTCTGAGGAAGAGGAAGGGATCGTAGAACTTAATAGTTCTTATGGATGGGCAGTCTGGAAAGGCCATATGGTCCTTATCTACTTTTGTTTTCTATGTTTCTATGAAACACAGCCAGACATAAACGAAGATTAAAAGAGTGTTCTGGGATGGGAGGGCATATTTTAATAATTAAGACATACTGGAAGTCTTGTTAAAGCATTTAAGTGTGATCAATATTTTAAACTATTTTATAAGCTCTCATGGAGTAAACGCGCATTGCAGTGTGCATATTTCATGCTTATTTTATAAAGCACGTATGTCCTTTAACATAGGGACGTAAGTGTTGAGACACATGTGCCAAAACTAGGAGTGACCAGTTGAACCAACCATAGATTTAGAGGTATGTTTACTAAAAAGCATTAAGGGAGCAAATGTGCTGTTAACGCCTATTATCAGCACCCTTGCACCCTTAACGCTGCAAAAAGGCTGCATTAATAAGCGTTAAAGGCTCCTGCAGCATTAAGGGAATAGTAGGTGGAGAGTGGACGTTAACGGGGTGGAGAGTGGGCATTAACAACGGGTGCTCCCTTAATGCCCTTTAATGCTGGGAACCCTACCGCCAAGTAAAACCTCGCAGAAAAGAGATATTTTGAGGGGAGAGAGCCTATTTAAAAGTTTGCAATGTGATCAACAGACAGGTGAGCCCAAAATAGTGATAGTAGTGCTCCATTAGCAGCAACAGCATAGTGCCCAAGTATGAAAGGACGGTATGTTGATGGTGCAAATGGGGCAAAGGAGGTGGCATGTGCATCATGCGGTGAAGGTTTGTTGGTGCACAAAGCAGACCAGGCATCTGCACAGATTGTACATCTGTGATGTCCGCCATGATAACACAGTGACAGTGGCGGCACACAAACATGCTGCTATTGTGAAAAGGTGATATGCAACATAGGGCGGTCCAAGGGTCCCTGGCACCCTAGGCAGTGACCCTGGTTGCCCCCTGCTGCCACTGATGCCGACTCCAGAGGAGGCCGATAGTGCCAGCAGCTGTAGCTCTACAGGGGGCTGCAAAAAAGCAGCTGCCCAGGGAAATACCACTGCTGCGGCTGTCCGCCTCCCCCTGAGACATATCTGCAGCTAGCAGGGATGGAATTACACTGGTGGCAGTTGTTTGGGGGAGCATCATGACTGCCCATGTGTGCCTATGCCCCCCCTCCATCCAGAACTGGCCTAAGCCACATGATGAATGGGTCGGGACTGCACCCCACCCCCACTGACAGCATGCTGCCATGTCATCATGGTGTGAGAGTATTGGCAGCAAGTGCAGTGTCTGCTACCAGCAGCATACAGAGCCACGGCAACATACAGACCGGACAACATGTCACCCTCCAACACCGACCAAACACACTTTGTAAGACAAGTATGGCAGAGGGCATTCAGAGATCACAGCAGACATAGGAAGACCCCTACTCATGCCTGCATTCACCTTGTCAATAACCATAGCTCCACACAGGGACTGCTGAATCCATATGGCAGCTCTGTAGTCCAACACACAAAGCCAGTATATGAGCAGATGGTCACAGGTTCAAGCCCTGGCTAGGGATCATGTCTTGCATGTCCCTGTGGGTAAACGTTAGCTACAGTGCAGGTACAGCAGCAGCATGTGCAACCCCCAATAGATCAGCCAGCAAGGGTCCAAACACCCATCAGCCACACAGACAGGCTCCACTATCCTCAGCTGGATGGAAAGGCAGACTGATAGCACTGGTACACTCAGTGGGTGTTAACAACAGGCATGAATGTCAGTGCATGCTGCTAACGCCTGTACAATGAGCACATGTTAACAATGCTGTGTTTCTATTTTTTGATGGCATAAACAACTGATCTATGTTTACCTGTTCCACTCCATTCATTAATTTATAGATCTCTATCATATCTCCCCTCAGCTGTCTCTTTTCCAAATAGTAGAGCCCTAACCTTTTAAGCCTTTCCTCATAGGGGTAACCTTCCATCCCCTTTACCATTTTGGTGGCTCTTTTCTATACCTTTTCTAATTCTGCTATATACTTTTTAGGATATGGCGACCAGAATTGCACACAATATGCAAGGTGCAGTTGCACAATGGAAAATACAAAGGTATTATAATAGCCTTGTTTACACTCTTCATTCCTTTAAGGAATTATTACAGAAAGTTTTCCTCTTAGTAGTCCTTCCTTGTGTGTCAATGCTGGGTTAAGTGACTTGCCCAAGGCCACCAGATGGGCTAGTGGGACTCAAACTGCAACCTCTTGGTTACAAAGTCAGTGCTCTAACCACTAGGCTACTCATCCATTCTTTGTAGGTACTCAAACCTCTTTCATGACCCAAGAGGTCCATCTCAGACCATTCTGCCCTCTCCAGGAGGGCCATGCACACTTGCCTTCATACATTGTACACTTGTGCTATGTTTTTATGTTCCTCCTCTTGTACTGCCTTTTAAATACTTGTTGCTCTCATATATTTTTTGTTTACACATTACATGTCCCATTATTATAATCGTTTTATTGTAAGCCTTTTTATGATGAGACATTTGTCATGTATTACAGTATGCATCTCTACTATGGATATTGCTTCTTCATATGTGATTCTTTATAAAATTACCTCCCACACGTACAATTTCCAATAAAAATGTCTGAAATAAAAAATATAAAAAACAAAAACAATTTCATGCTTCTCCACTGTATTTAAAGACTGCCTGATGTTTATCATGCTAATGTTGCTTGCAAAGGAGCAGTGCCACATAAGCCTCCAATGACTGTAGCCCTAAGCAAAAAAAGGTCTTATCTATCCTCACATAATGAGTGTTTCTTAACCCTGTCCTGGAAATACACCTAACCAGAATGATTTTCATTATATTATAATACAGACATGTGATAGATTTGCATATATATCATACATAGCCATTGTTACAATGCCAAAAATGCAACTAGACTGGTGTGCCTCTAGGAAAGTGGTTGGGAAATACTGATGCAGAATATATACACCATCTCTCTTATCCTATCCAAGACTGTTACCTTGCAATCACAACTTTATTTTCTGGCTCTTACATTCACTCAGTCACATCACACATGCTCCTTATGATTGATACTTATCTTTTCAGACATACGGAAGACATTAATGGGACTATGGGGTCACTGTACTAAAGTGGATTTGTATTGGCCATTTATACAACTTAGGGGGATGTTTACTAAAGTGCGGTAATCGTGATTAACGCATGTAAAGTACGTTTAACGATCGTTAGCATGTCCGAACGCGCGTTCTGACGTGCTAACGATCGTTAAACGTACTTTACGCGCGTTAACCGCAGTTAACGATCGTAAACCTCCGCGGCGCGTTAAAACAGCGCAGAAGGTGAAGAGTGGGCAGAGAGAAGGGGTCAATGGGCGGAGAGTGGGCAGGGAGAGGCTCCCCTCATACTAACGCGCTGAATTTCTGAGCTCAATTCCAACGCGAATGAAAACCTGTCGTTAAAGGCATATTAAAGGGAAGAGAAACCATTTCCGTCAGCAATGTACAGCAAAACCGGGGAAACCTACAAAACGTGAGCAGTGTGATACATGTGCAAAGACCAAAAGTTCACATAAAACCTTAAGAATGACCACAAGAAACATTGTAAAAAGCACAATTCAGCTGGGCAACAGTGATAGCAATGGGCAACAATGAACAACACTCCCTGGAAAGTACCAAAGAAAGAAATGATGTTTGGAAGGGTCTACGCTCCGTAGACCCTTTCAAAGATCATTTCATTGTGATGGAGCTTTCCTGGGAGTGGTGTGTAATGTTGCCCAATGATATCATTGTTGCCCAGCTTGGTTATGGGAGTTTGCCCCTTTTTTTGAGGTCTGTTTTGAGGTTTATGTGCACCTTTGTCTCCATACAAGGTAAATGAGCCCACAGTAAACCTGTGCAGAGCAGGGTTTCTGACTCGGCAGGCCGCTTTAACTAACTCCAGGGACTGCACCTTCTCTGTGGCCACAGTGTGGTGCAACAGACACAGCCAGTGCCTGTAAGACCAGAGGGTCACAGGTTCAAATCCCAGCTGGGGCTCCTGCCAACCCAGTCCCCATTGTTTTACCCACCACTAAACAGTGATAGTAAAGACACCCCTTTATTGCAGAGAACATACGCATGGTTAATACGCCTATATTATACCACACCAAACACAGACATCAGAAACAGGCGCATTACCCAGAGCAGAGTCTCCCAATTGCAGTCCTGGAGGGTCCCACACCATTCAGGTTCCATGCTGCCTCTAATAAAGATGCCTGTGCTGCATATCTATGCACCACCCCCATGGTATGCAGATGTAGCTCATGCATATTTATGAGGGACAGCATGAAAACCCGAACAGGTTTGGAACACCAGGACTGGAGTTGGGGAACTCTGCTGTAAAGCAGCAGCCAACAGGGCCAGACACACCCACAGGCCCCATTGGCCAATGCCTCCTGGAGAAGCAGGACATTGGGCCCTGCCTGTATCTCCCAATACTAGCAGTTGCATACCTTAGCAATGCCACCCTACACCTGGGTATATGGTACACAGCTATCAAACGTTTCCTGTGATAACTGGCAGATATCAATTCCTACATTAAGCACAGTTTGCTCAGTGAGCTCCACCATAACAATCATTCTGCTGTCTGTGGTGTGTGCTGCAGGTCTGGTCTCTGACAGTGCGTACCACCATGGGGAGTGACCCCCAACAGTCTTGCGTACATTATCCATGCCTGAACTGTGCCCAGGACTGGTGTGGTGGGTATGGCTGCTGAACACCTCTATAGTTGCAGAATGCTGGCATAGGTGTGGGGGTGTCTGTCTGTCTATCCAGTGTGTGGTGGCTGCAAACACCTTCCATAGCCCACACTGCCAGCAATGTTGCCAGTATTGAGCTGCCAATGTGCATAATGAGGAGCAAGGTACCATGGGTATAGGCCGGACAGGGTGGCCTGGCCAGGGTGCATCTGCACAGGGCATAGGGCAGTGACAGGCACATTTTAGTGCCCGGCCACCACCTACACAGACAGGGTGACCTCAGTATGTCCTGCTGAGAGATCATTCTCACCCTGACTGTGCAGTGACCACAGCATGGCTAGGCATCCCCATAGTGCTATATAGCATTTCTCTCATGTGATAGATATGGGTTTCCTTTTGGGGCCCAGTCACTGATTTATCTGCTTGCTGTGTATGCTGACATCCCAGTTCTGGGTGCATGCATATCCACTGGGCACATGCATTATGGACTAACTAGCAGACTGTTTGCAGCTGGTATGTGTCTTGATGGAGTGGCTTGCAGGGTGCAGTGGCTGATGGCTTGCTGCAGGAGTATATCAGATGGTGGTGGGGTGCAGCTTACCATATCCAGGCCTGATGTCTGTCTGTGTACAGAGCTGCGGTGCCTGCCCTGTGGGGTGTCTGTTCCTCACCAGAACTGGGGTTGATGTTCCTCTCTACTGACACCTTTGCAGGGAGGTAGAAGGTGGATCTATTGTTGGGAGACCCTGTTTGCCGCACTTGGGTGGGGGGGGGGGTACATGGGCCACCTGGGGGTCCATGGGGGCTACACCTTGACTGCAAGGTGTTTGTGCAGAAACTACCTATCCCGCACATTAACACTGCTTTGGACCTGCGCCATGGCCTCTTTCAGCCATGGACGGTGCTGTGCGCCTCACTGCACCCTCAGGGTGAGCACAGTACCAGCACAATGTGACGGTGTGTAGCTACTCTGTGCCAGTACAACACACGGTCAGTACCCCCTACCAGGCCAAGGTGCTGTGGGGGTGCACATGGTCACTTCCCCCTACCAGGCCGAGGTGCTGTGGGGGTGCATTCCCCATGGTGTGTATCTGTGGACAGCTGATTTGCATGTGCAGTGCATCATGGGTGTGACTGGCACAATCCAACCCTGGGAAGATCCAGCGCCTGCTCTCAGGCTCTGATAAACCATAGGCCATCACACGTACATCTGTTAGCATAGTGCATAGGTGCAAGACACCCTAAAGTGTCTGTACTATAAGGTGCCCACGCTGGTAAAAACACACGTACCCACGCACGATTGTACGCACGTACCAACGCACGGGGCTACGCCCGTAACAACGCATGCAGCCACGCACGTACCAACGTACATGGCTATGCGCACTGCGAGAGTGTGTTTCACTATCAACTACTGAACGTAAAGAAAAACATGCCTCCTCATTCCCTATGTAATGTACAGGGTGCTGCCTGGGATAGCATTCTGCGTTAGGCACACTGGGGACTCGAACCCATGCTGCTTGTAACAGCGGTGAGTACACTAACCATTGTGCTACAGCTCTGTTTCAATGATTTGTGTCTGTACGCCTTCAAATGATTAACGCGCCACGGCGCCCTGTAACGCTCATTAGTTTTTGGAACGCGCGTTAGGCGTTACGATGTCCCGCCCATGTCCTTTTATGGCTTTCCTTTCACTAACGTGGCTCCTAACGCGATTTGCACTAACGCAGTTTAGTAAACATACCCCTTAATGCAATATTAAACATATGCATTAACTGCTGAAATTAAACAATGCAAATGAGGTAAATATTAATTCAGGCATTAATATAAATGTATTAAAGTGTATGCATTAATGTGAAGCATAGTTAAGTTGTTTTTATTAAAGGGGGAGCATTAAATTTTGAGCATTTTAGCATGCATTGTTTTTGCTGCCCCATTATTGTACTTGTATTAATTTAGCATTAACATTAATACAATCTAGCTATCATGCTTAAATAACACTTTTAGCACATGATGAATACATCTGTTAGATAATATGAGACAGAGTGGAGGAGTATCCTAATAATTAGAGCAACAGCCGGGAGACCAGGGTTTGAATCCCAATGGCATTCCTTGTGGCCTTGGGCAAGTCATTTAACCTTCAGTAGTATAATGGGTACACTACTTGTCAAAATGATTGACAGGTGAGATAAGGATGACATCAGCCAATCAGTGTTCATGTCCAGGCTACCCTCCACTGCTCTTGGTACAAACTTAGGAGTATGTTTACTAAACCGTCTTAATGTTACCGGCGCTAGTTGCAGCGTTAATGTGAAGAATGCCATATAAGGTAGTGGGCGTTCCGATGGCAAGGTAGCAAGAATCTGTATCACGCGATAGTGGGCACTGTGGCACGTTAACGCGCGTTAACCCTAAGTTCATGCCAGTGCAGTGTTAGAAGCTGTAAAGAAGTAGCCCACTGGTTACTGCAATGACTGCAGAGGTAGAGGTCATGGGTTTGATCCCACAGTGGTGTTATGTAAGAAGGCTGTCTGAGGCATTTCCTTTTAGTTTAAATCAGTGCTGCCAGCAAAAACACCCTTACAGTGCCATAACCTAAGGTGCCGCATAAGGCGCCCTATAAGGCACTCTATAGGGCACATTATGAAGTGCCCTGTCCGCCAAGGCACCTTATAATGTGCCCTATAGGGCGCCTTATAGGGCGCCATATGAGGCACCTTAAGCTATGGCACTGTGAGGGTGTTTCTGCTGGCAGCACTGATTTTAATTAAAAAGAAAAGCTTCAGATAGCCTTACTAATAACTCCATTGTGGGATCAAACCCATGACCTCTGCCTTCATAGTCATTGAAGTAACCAGTGGGCTACATCTCTATAACACCTAACACACCACTGGCTGGCTACAGAAAGACTGCAGGTCACCACACAAACTGTCTGCTGTGGTCACCAGGATAGGGTAAACCCACCTGTACCCATGATGCAGATCAGCAGCCTACATCTGATCACAAGAAACAAGTTGGACCTGGTATTCACCCCACTGGCAGCCATTGACCCAAGCCACTACCCCATACTGTCCGTTACCACAGTCCCCTGGTCGGACCACAAACTAATCAGGTTCCAAATACCCATGCACAACCACTGCCACACGAGCTCCAGAAGTCCAGCCAGCACTCCCAGAGCACCATTACGAAGATTCTGACCTTTCAACAAAGAAGTTATCTTGAGTAAAACCCTCCCGCTCCCCTCCTTGACAGCACCCGACCTCGACGAATGGATCTCAAGCTGGGATAATAGCCTCAGCTCCGTCGCTCAACTTCCACCATCAGACAAGCCCCCAAGGAAACGAGCCGCCTCACCCTGGTACTCCACTGAACTACGAACATCACTCCTCCGCCTAAGGAAGCTAGAAAGATGCTGGCGTCGGTCACGTGCCACTGCAGACCTGACGGTGTATAACCTGCACCTGACAAAGCATCGCGAAGCAATGACAGAAAAGATGAGGCAATTCCACACTGGCACCCTGAAACGATCACTAAACAAACCACATGACTTGTTCAACCCTGTTAATAACTTAAAAAAAGAACCATCCCCCAACCAACAAAGCGAGATCCAACCCCAAGAATTCGCAGACTACTTGCAATCAAAGTTATGCCAAACCAATAAGTCCACAGCAACTACCACCACACACGAGTCACCCTATACAACACCACTGACCACCTTCTCCACCCCATCAAAAAAAGGCATTGAAGACACCATTGCTGCTATCAACACCACCACCACACAAACCGACCCCTGCTCTGCCTTCTGGATAAAGGCGCTACGCAGCGAATTTAGCCTGTTCATAGCCAGAATCATGGATCTGTCATTCACAACAGGCTTGTTCCCGCGAAGCCTCAAACACACATCTATCAGACCCCTGCTGAAAAACCACAAACAAGACCCCCAGAAGGTTGACTCATACAGGCCTATATCAAGCATTCCACTATTGGCCAAGATAATTGAAAAAGAAGTCCAATGCCAAATACAATACCACATCGAGACCGCTGCTCTGCTGGACCGCTGCCAACATGGATTCAGGGATTCTCATGGTGTAATCCCGCATTTCGATTACGCAAATGCAATTCTACAAGGGCTCCCACAATCCACCCTTAATCCACCCCAGCTAGCAATGAACACTGCGGCCAGAGTTCTACATGGTGCTTCCAGGAAGGATCATGTGACATCCATCCTAAGACATCTCCACTAGCTCCCCATCCACGGCAGACTCTCGTTTAAATCCCTACTACTGACTTTCAAGGCCATCAACAGGCTCTCCTCCACCTCTCTCATGGAGCTTATCCATCCTACGCCCTCTAACAGATCCAGAAGATCTGCAGCAGTCAACATGCTGGCAATCCCGAAGGAAATAACACAATGTACGCAGGCAACGACAAACAAGGCATTTAGGTTCTATGCGCCTAGATGCTGGAATACCCTACCACCCAACATACAGGCAATCTCTGACTTGGCTCAATTTAGAAAGGCATTGAAGCACCACCTCTTCCTCAAACACTATGCGGATGACAGCGCACAAACAGCCACCCCCCACCACCAGGCCCGCCACATTAACACACACAGCACGCGATGATGCATCCCCACCCATTGGTGCCAGCATTGACTATGCTTACTTCTAATTAGCAGCATGTATATACTCCTACCCTGGTTGAAGTGGCGCCAGCCTTGATTACGCACACCTTGTAAATAGCAGCTTTTATATACTCTCACACTCTGTAAAGATTTATATATACTCTGTAAATAGTTACCCCAGCAATATCCAAGTTATAGTACCTGTTCTCTGTAAATACAGAGCTTATAAGATACTGTTATATGTAAACCACACTGATATTAAATAGCGCGGTATAGAAGAGACATTAAATATATGAATAAAATAAAAGATGGGGTATGCCCCTCTATAGCACCCCGGCCTGGTAGGGGAAACTGACCATGTGTGATACTGGCACAGAGTAGCTACAGACCGTGACATTGTGTGGTTCCTGTGCTCACCCTGAGGGTGAGGTGGGGCACCCAGCACCAGGTCCGCAGCACCTGGCTTGGCTGAGATAGGCTGTGCTGCAGGTCCCCATCAGTGCCAGTATGTGATAGGTAGTCCTTGCAGACACAACTAGGATAGACCTGTGTCCATCTGTATTTCCCAGTCACGTCTAGCCCTTGTGGACTATGATGCACCCAGAATAGTGTATATCCTGTGTGGTTGCCATGGTCACATGTTATAAGTGAAAGGTGGTGTTTGGACCCAAAAGCGGATTATGTAGCATCACCCAACCCGCCCTCTGTGGGTCAGGGTGGGGGACAGGATCTCCCACCAACAGATCCACATTCTACAGCTCTGCAATGGTGGCAGTAGAGGGGACCATCAACCCCAATCCTGCTGGGGAATAGGCACCCTACAGGGCAGTCAATGCAGATCTGTACACATCACATAGGGCACTGGCAGAGAGGCAGTAGGCCTGGAAAAGCTCAGCTGCCCCCCCACCCACACCCCACCCACACCATTATCTGACATTCACCAGCAGAGGGCACAGTCAGTCTCCACCCACTGCACCCTGCAAGATGTTCCAGCCATACAAATGCTAACTGCAGACAGTCTGCTAGTTAGTACATGTTCCTGGAGGTACTGTGTCCACCCAAAAATAGGATGTGAGCACACACACCAAGCAGGTATATCAGTGATTGGGCCTCAAAAAAAAAAAAAAAAAAGGAAACTCATAGATAGCACTTGAGAGAAAAAACTGTATAGCACTATGGGGGAACCTAACCATGCCATGGTCACTGCTCAGTCAGGGTGAGAGTGACCCCCCCCCCCTCCCAGCATGACATGCTGTGGCCACCCTGTCCGTGCAGGTGGTGGTCGGGCAGTACAATGTCCCAGCCATTGCCCTTTGCCCTGTGCAGATGCATCCTGCCCAGGTCGCCCTGTCCGGGCCATACCCACAGTACCTTGCTCCTCATTATGCACATTGGCAGGCTAACACTGGAAACAGTGCAAGCATTGTGGACTCAGTAAGGAGTAGGGAGCCACAAAATGCTGTATAGACATACACACACTCCCACACCTATGTTAGCATTGTGCAAATATAGAGGTGATTGGCAGGCCTGGCCGCCACACCAGTCCTGGGCACAGTGCAGGCATTGCTATGGTATTCAATACTGTTAGGGTCACTCTCCGGGGTGGTAAACACTGTCAGAAACAAAAACTGAAACACACTCCACAGATATCAGAAAGGTTGCTATGATGAATCTCTGTCAACAAATTGTGTTTAACTTAGGATTTGTTATCTGACATAAATCATAGCAACCTTTTGATATATATGGAACGTGTTTCCAAGTTTAAGACGGCATTGCTAAGGTATGCAGGTGCTAGTATTGGTAGATGTTGCTCTGCGCAGGGCCCAACAGCCTGACTCTCCATGAGGCTTTGGATAGTGGAGCCTGTGGGTGTGGGTGTTTGTGCCCCTTTTGGCCGCTGCTCTAGGGCAGAGGTTCCCAAATCCGGTCCTGGTGGGCCAAACACGGTTCAGGTTTTCATGCTGTCCCTAATGAATATGCATAGATACATTTGCATACAATGGGGGCGGTGCATACAAATGCATCACCGGCATATTTATTAGGGACAGCATGAAACCTGAATGGTGTTTGGCCCTCCAGGACTAGAGTTGGGAAACTCTGCTCTAGGGATTGCACATGTTTATAGTGTATGTGCTCTGCAGGGTAAAACATAGGCGTTTATGAGGTGTTTATTTTATCTGCAATAAAGGTTCCGTTTTTATTACCACAGTTTAGTACTGAGTAAAGTATAGGGCAGAGGTACTCAAATCCAGTCCTGGAGGGCCGCAAACCAGTCAGGTTTTTGGGATATCCCTAATGAACATGCATGAGATACATTCAAATACAATGGAGGCAGTGCATGCAAATATATCTCATGCATATTCATTAGGGATATCCTGAAAACCTGACTGGTTTGTGGCCCTCCAGGACTGGACTTGAGCACCTGGTATAGGGACATGGTCTGCAGGAGCCACAGCTGGGACTTGAACCTGTGACCTTCTACCCCTGAACACACTGGCTGTGTGTACTGCACCAAACTGTTGCTACAGGGGCACATTGTTCCCTGGGGATACCATTACTGTTCGTCAAACAGACCTTGTCTGTTGCAGTGCACGGCACCCACCTAAACAGGGCTTGGCCTTGGTCTGCTGTGGGCATATGCCACTGCCCCCTCCACCACCAGCACCCCTCCGCCACCATGCTGACATACCCTTATGCCGGTGGTGCTGGTGGTGCGCAGTCCCAGGCCATCCAGTGTGCCGGATAGCGGCTGCCTATGGTGCGTGATATGGGGTAGGGGTGCCTTCATAGATATCCACGCTTCCCCCGGCACAGCCTGCCAATGTTATGTGCCCTTTGGTGTACTTGCTGGCTACTGTCCTTTATGGCACTGTGGGACACACACTCATGGAAATGTTTGCCCTTGGTCAGTTGCTGTCTTGCTGGTTTCCCATCTCTACATTCCTATGTGTCACCTAGGCATCTGCCTAGTCCACCTTGTGCCCCAGATGCCCCACTGTATGTCCCGCCTGCAGCCCCCTGTACCCCATTTGCAGCCTCACTGTCGTGCCCTCTCGTAGTTGGGCACTATGCTGTTGCTGCACATGTATCACTACTATCACTTTTCTTGGTCCCTCTGCCTTTGCTGTACATTGCTGACTGAAATGGTTTCTCTCTCCTGCAAATGTGCCTCTTACGTGAGGTTTTCACTGGCGTTAATTTTCAGACCCTAATTTCACAGCATTAGTGTGCCTGGAGCCTCTCCCCGCCCACTCTCCGCCCATTGACCCCTTATCTCCACCCTCTGGGGAGCCTTACTCCACCCTCTGTGCGCCTTAACGCTGCCGGAGACGTTATCATGCGATAAGTGACGTTATCATGCGATAATGTACCATTATCGTGCAATAACATCACTAATCGCACAATAACGTCATTAGCACCGCTGCGATGTTAGCGCAGTTTAGTAAACATACCCCTTAGATGGTAAGCCCTCTGGGGTAAGGGAAATACCTACATACTTGAATGTAACTGGCCTTGAACTACCACTGGAAAGGGTGGAGCAAAATACTACTAGTAAATTGTTTTTAAAAATGCAGGTATTAAACTTACTGTTTGCCTTACCTTTAATATACTTGAGTAGACTTGCTCCTTAGTGCTGACAGAGCTCTATTTCTATAAAAGATGCACATATAGTTATGGGATACTGGTCACCTACAATAGCAAGCATAACACACCCACACTGACAACTCATAACACTAGAAGCATTACTGCATACAGTTATATCGGTAGCACACAAGCTTATGCATATAGAGGTATCTATCTAGATAAGTGCTGCCGACGAGGATACTCAGCAGGTCTATATGGATAATGCTGTTGAATATCCTGGATATCCGGCGCTGGCAGCATTAACTGGACAATCTAGATACCGGTGCTGAATATCCCATTTATATATAGCCTCACTGGCTGCATTTATGAAAAAACATTGACCACCGCGGTTTAATATTGACCCTATCACTCATACGCCCCAGTCACATGACATATTGCACCTGGTGATGTAGCGGCCAGGTTTCCAAAGTCTAGCTCTGATGGCCCTTTACTAAGGAGGAATTCCCTATACAGACCAGGCACATGTACTTGGAGCCCCAACAATGAGTTCTGCTGGTGAGGGCTGCAAAGAGATGGGAGCCAGTCCTTCTGTATAGTTTGAGGAAATATGAAATGAGTATTATTAGTGACACATCCTTCATGGTTTACAGGTAATGTAAACTCTTTAACTGTAAGTTCTGCTCCTGTACGTAGCTAGCAGCTCAGAAGAGCACTAAAATAATTCTCATTGATCTAGCAAACAGTACTGAAAATATGTTTGGCCTTCTGAACAAGTGATTTTGTTACGTGAGCCATGCTGGAAGCTCCATAGCCTTGATGCTAATTAAAATATATTATGTTTTTGGTATACTTTATGTTCTACAATTTGTGTGATTGACTGCTCTTACCTTGACCAGAGGAAGATCCTGTGGGAGATGACGAGTAGGTATCTGTAGGAGACAGAAGAAGAAAATGAACTTTCAGATGTAGCAGGAGAATTTTAGACAGACCAGATCATGATTCATGGTTCAGTCCTATAAGGTAAAATTGTGTTGACTGAAAGTATTGTTCTTAGCTAATATATAATGGGTATGAAATAGACTGTGTGTGGGGGGAGAAGTAGGTGCAAATATGTTTGTATGCATGTTAAAGTTGTAGTTAGTACTATACCTCTTTTATATCTTTTATATTTTAATATAATTTTAGTTTGCAGCATGCCTTTCTATTGATGAAACAGCACTCACCACATTACAACACATTGAGATAATGTAATACACCAATATGTGCACAATAAATCAAAAAATCACTAAATACATAATGCAATGCAATAAACGCACAATAAATCACTGAATATTTAAGCAGTGCTCTGAAGGTTTTTTTACTACAGTGCATTATGCAGTTAAGGGAAAGCAGAGTGCATGCTAATCTGAGCCCATGGTTATTGTTACTCTGCAGACAATTACCTTGCACTGAAACACTATTAACTATACATCGCACAATGGGGTGGGATTGGGGCAAAACGTAGGCATTGACTGCACGTTGTGGCTCGCATGGGCATCAGCAGCGCATGCTAATCACCAGTGTTATAGTTCGCATGGGCATCAGCAGTGCATGCTAATCACCAGTGTTGCACTTTGATAGGTGGCATTAGGTGCACCAATGGTAATTGCCAAGGGTCAAAATGCGTGCTAAGGGGCTTGCCTGCATGATAACTATTGGATGCATGCTGGCCATGCCCCCAGTAATTACCATGTTGCAGTGGCACCTAATGCACATAAATTTGGACTCAAAATGCCCATTAGGAAGAAAAAAAAACACATTTTTAATAAAAGGGTCCCTATATGAAATTAAACAGCAAACACTACATATTTTTCAAACTCTTACTCTATTACTAATTATCTTGCAACACCTTTAAAATCAGTTGCTTGAATATTTAAAAGTATGTGCTTACTGTAAGTGATAACCACACCCCCAGCAAGACCTTTGCTTGCTGCAGGCAGGGCTATATTTAATTTATTGGCACCCATAGGCAACTACTACTACTATTGAAGCAGCGAAGTGCAGACAATGAATAAATCCAGGAGTCAATTTACAGGGTCCAAGCCAATTTATTGTGCACAAGGCCCAGTTAGTCAAAGCTTCAAAAAGGACTGAGCCAAGTTCTTACAGAGACATATTCATTTATACATTTCTTTTCAGTTTGATACATGGAAACTTTCTATTGGTCCCAACGCCCCCTGCACCTGTCCAATCAGAGATCCCTCCTGGGCCTAGCACCCAGCTCCCTCCTCTTAGACTGTTCTAACAATGGTGCAGTTTCTAAGTTTCAATACTTCTCTACTGCAAGGTCGTTTCTAGCACTAGGAATGCATGTATTGAAACATTTCTATCTTCACAGCACAAGAAAATAATGAAAAATTTATGCATTCATAAAAACTTCTTATTAAGCAGTTTAAACGGTTTTTCTCAAACTTTTACAGACTTTGGTTCTTTACTGAGATGGGGGTTGGAATCAGGGCCTAACTTACAGTCCTTTCACATTTGCAGACTATTATAGGCCATGGCCTGCCACACTATTACTACTACTACTAATCTGGGGGAGGTCTCTCTCCCCCCGATCGGTTCTGGTTCTCCCCCTCCCCCCCCCCCATCAGCTCTGCCATGATGTCCTGTTTAATGTGCAACCCAGTTCATTAATTAAATTCAGCCCGGTGCTGCCCAGATTCTGTAGCATCCCTTCTTTTCCTCTCACAGGGCTTCCTGTTACCATAGAAACTCTGCAAGGGGGAAGGAGAAGGCGGGATGCTATAGGGCCTGGGTAGCCCTGGGTTGAATTTAATTCACAAACTTTCTGCTGCCGCTCGAGGACTGGATTGCGCCTTAAACAAGACATTGGGACAGAGCTGATCAGGCGGGGAAGCCAGAGTCCATCACCAACGTGATCACTGAGCTGCAGCATCTGGCTCAGATCGAGGCATGGCAGTTGAGACAATACTCTGGCGTCTATCAAGATTTGGCCTCCATTGCCTATGCCTAAATCCGTGCCTGGCTGTAGTTACCTTTAATAGCATACCAGGTGAGCAATTTTCAAAAAGTCTAACCCCTCATTTAAAGTTTTGTTTTATCTTTGAAAAGAGTTTTGAAAATTACCCTTCCTGTCTCTAAATCCTAGTGCGAATTTCACTCCCTCTCCACTCTCAATTGGGAAAGAGAAAGCATGCATAGGAGAACTAGATATGTTAAAAATCTTTCCCCTTCAACCCTCCCCCCCCCCCCCCACCCAGCACACCAAGGCCAAATGCTGAGGCAGTTCTACTTTATGTCTCAGGTCATGTACTGTTAACGCTGAGTGCCTCAGTTGTCTAAGGCAGACTGGCATCCCTTTCCCAATCCATCTGTAGTCTAGCTTGTTCTTTATGGTACACGTTAGAGCTGTCAGAGTATCCTATCAAAAAAAGAGGAGACAAAAAAATGAAACATCAATATTCCCTAATGCTACTATTTACATGCTAATTTTATAGTAGTTTAAAGTTCTTTCTACTCTATACATAACCGAAGAATGGGTGTACCCGCTGGGAGTTTTAAGCAATTGAATGAATTAAGATGGAACAGTGTGTGATGCAGAATCCGGCCCATGGAAAACATATAAGATGGATGGAATTGGCTCTTTATTTCAAAAAAAGCGGCTGCTGACCTAACATTTTGGTCTAAATACAACAGTGTTTTTTGTTTTTTTCTTCTTTTTTGATAAAAAACTCCGGAGCATATTGGTGGCCCTTAATTTTGCGTATTAATATTGGCTACATGCTTTTTTCTTTATTGTCAAGTGCTGCTAGTGAGCAATCATGCCCAGAATCCGGTATTCAGGGGGTTTCTTTTGTTTTGATACATCTTTTCAATTTGACACTATTTTTTATAGATTGGCTCCTTTACACTATATCAGCCTTGTTGTGGTTTTAAACAACAGATTACTTTGGGTTGAAAAGGTGTAACACATTTTTACACGATTCTTGATTTTAAACTATCTTTTGTATTCTGTTTTCTAATATATTTTTTATATTGTATTTACAGTTAAGGAAGCATGTTTGACTTCAAGTGATACATTTACTTTCGTTGGTGTATCCTTGTTACGGTCTTAAGGTAACAGTACCTCTTTACTCCTGCTCCTAGATCATCTCTTTTGCTTTTTTAGCCTTTGTTTTATTTATGATCCTCAATCTCTCTTGTTTTTCTCCATGTTTAATAGAATCGGTTTTTTTGCACTTTTGATTTTATTCCTGTTGTGGTATTGCTGTTAATGACATGTTATATATTTATTTATTGTTTTTATTCAAACACAATGATCTTTGCTAGTATCCACATGTTGTCATTGTTTTTCATTATTTATACACATTTCGTTTATGCCTCCAGAGGGAGCTTTGTTTTAATATATTAATATATTTATGTTTCATATATTTATGCTTTTATATGTCTTAGTGTGATATATATATATCAAAATATGATTTTGCATATGGGTTATGAATGTAATATTTGCTTGTTTTTTAAACATACAATTTATTTATCGTGTTTTTACAGTTTTTCCATTTATGTAATATATTTTTTATATTTGTATTTTAATTATTTATAATGTGTTTTTAGTGTAAGGTGAGCCTACCCCTGAAGAAGAATTTTTTGAAACACGGCCTGTGTCGGGTCTGGCCTCCCTTATTATGTATGGATCAATAAAGTATTGGTGAGAGTTTCATACCTGCCTACGTTTTTGTACTGTTTGCTGCATAGGGCAATGGCTGGGACATTGAAGTGCCCGACCACCACCTGCATGGACAGGGTGGCCACAGTATGTCATGCTGGGAGGTCACTCTTACCCTGACTGAGCAGTGACCACGGCATGGCTAGGTTTCCCCATAGTGCTATACAGTATTTCTCTCAAGTGATATTTATGGCTTCTCTTTTCTGGAGTCCAGTCACTGACATACCTGCTTGGTGTGTGCACTCACATCCCATTTTTGGGTGCACACAGTTCCTCCAGGAACATGCACTATGTAATAGCTAGCAGACTGTCTGCAGTTAGCATGTGTATGGCTGGAACCAGGGCCGGCCCGTCCATTGAGCAAGAATGTTTTTTGCACAGGGCCCCGCGTTTCAGGGGGCCCCGCGCAAAGAACATTCTGCTTTTTTTTTTAATTACATTTTTAAAAAAAACCTGTCTCTGGCTGCTGCCGCGTCCGTCGCAGCAGCGGCAGAATGGCGTGTCCCGCGGGGCCCCTTCTCCTCGTCGAGCCCTCTGCAAGGGCTTTCAGATTCGCGAAGGGAGAGTGCTCCCTCGCGACTCTGTAAAGCCCGCAGGGGCTAATGGGAAATTTCCCATCTGCCCCTTTAGACGCGAGGGGCTGATGGGAAATTTCCCATTAGCCCCTGCGGGCTTTACAGAGACGCGAGGGAGCACTCTCCCTTCGCGAATCTGAAAGCCCTTGCATAGGGCTCGACGAGGAGAGGGGGCCCCGCGGGACACGCCATTCTGCCGCTGCTGCGACGGACGCGGCAGCGGCAGCAGCTAGAGCCAGTTTTTTTTTTTTTTTTTTTAATTTGCCGGAAGGGAAGGGAAGGGAAGGGAAGGGGGGGGCTGATGGAGGCTGTCTGGAAATGGGGTGATGTGGGGTTAGGACTGGAAATGTGCAAGGGGGGGGGGGTTAGGACTGGAAATGTGCAAGGGGGGGGTTAGGACTGGAAATGGGCTGGAGGGGGGGTTAGGACTGGAAATGGGCTGGGGGGGGGTTAAGACTGCTAATGGGCTGGGGCTGATGGAGGCTGACTGGAAATGGGGTGAGGGGGGGTTAGGACTGGAAATGGGCTGGGGGGGGTTAGGACTGGAAATGGGCTAGGGGGGGTTAAGACTGCTAATGGGCTGGGGCTGATGGAGGCTGACTGGAAATGGGGTGAGGGGGGGTTAGGACTGGAAATGGGCTGGGGGGGGTTAAGACTGCTAATGGGCTGGGGCTGATGGAGGCTGACTGGAAATGGGGTGAGGGGGGGTTAGGACTGGAAATGGACTTGGGGGGGGTTAGGACTGGAAATGGGCTAGGGGGGGTTAAGACTGGTAATGGGCTGGGGGCTGATGGAGGCTGTCTGGAAATGGGGTGATGGGGGGGTTAGGACTGGAAATCTGCTGGGGGGGTTAAGACTGGTAATGGGCTGGGGGTTGATGGAGGCTGACTGGAAATGGGGTGATGGGGGGTTAGGACTGGAAATGGGCTGGGGGGGGTTAAGACTGGTAATGGGCTGTGGGTTGATGGGGGCTGTCTGGAAATAGGGTGATGGGGGTTAGGATTGCTAATGGGCTATGGGGGGGGGTTAGGACTGCTAATGGGCTATGGGGGCGCTAGGACAGGAAAAGGGCTGATGGGGAGGGGTTAGGACTTGAGGTGGGCTGATGTGGTTAGGACTAGTAATGGGCTGTGGGCTGATGGGGGGGGGGTTAGGACTGGCAATGGGCTATGGGGGGCTGACTGGAAATGGGCTGATGGGGTTAAGACTGGAAGTGGGCTGATGGGGGGTTAGGACTGGTAATGGGTTATAGGGGGGGCTTAAACTGAAAATGGGTTGATGGGGGGCTAGGACTGGTAATGGGTTGGGGGATTGCTATGACTGGAAATGGACTGAGTGGACGGGGAGGCTTGAACTGCAAATAGCTGATGGGGAGGGAGCTTGGAATGGAAATGGGCTGTGAGGGAAGGGAGCTAGAACTGAAAATGGGCTGATGGAGCAGCTAGGATAGGACTGGAAATGGGCTGTTGGGGGGAGCTAAGATTGGAAATGGGCTGTGGTGGGGGCTTGAATTGAAATGGACTCATGGAGGGGCTAGAACTGGAAGTAGGCTCATGGGGGGGCTTGGACTGGAATTGGGCTGAGTGGAGGGGAGCTAGGATTTGACATGGGCTGATGGTGGGGCTAGGAAATGACTAGAAATGGGCTGATGGGGGGCTAGGATTGGAAATGAGCTGATGAAGGGACTCAGACTGAAAATGGATGGGGGAGCTAGGACTGGAAATGGGTTGATGGGGGGCTAGGACTGGAAATGGGCTGATGCAGGGACTAGAAGGGAATGGATGCTGGGTGAGACTGGAACTAGAAGGGAGCTGATGTTGGGGGAGGATTAGAATGGGATGGGGCTGGGAGAGTAAAATGGAGAGGGGAAAAATATTTTGTGTGGGAGGGATGAGAAATCTACAATTGGCCGGGTATTGGGAGAGTAAGTGGGGATTGAGGATGGAGGGGTAAAATTTGTGTGGATGAAATAAGAATGAGGAAAGAGCAAAAGGATAAAGATTAGTATGTTAAAGCAGATGTAGAGAGAGAGGATGGAAAGAAAACTAGAAGAGAGAAGAAAGGACAAATGGACAGCAGACGATGGAGAGTTAGCAGAAAACATGAAGAAACCAGAAGAAAGTGGCTGGAGCAATTGCAACTGAAAAAAAATGCACAAAAGGTAGAAATATATCTCTTTATTTTGAATTTATTAACTGGAATATGAAAGCTCTGGGAAATGTGCATCATTAACGTCTGCGCTTTGTTTGGTACAAGAGGAAATTGATTTATAGTTTTATTTCTACAGTGTTGTTGTACATTCCAAGTTTGGCTTTTGGGGTTCCCAGTTTAATTATTGCCTTCCTGTTTCTAAATTGCGATTCCTTGTTTGGTGATGGTCTATGTTCTGCATGTGTAACTGAGCTGAGGTATTCTGTTTATGTAATTCCTATTTGACATTGCCACTTGTTCTCTTTCCCCAGTATTCTCTGAAATGTACTGGTTTAATATTTGCAGTGTTTCCTTTTGATAGGTAGGGTCTGGTGCTTTGTGAGTCCTGGTAATGCTGTCAGGATACAGCGGGTTTGCTATGGGTTCTAAATGGGCAGCGTTTGTAGTAGTTCCTAATGTGCCTGGCGGTTGGCACTGGATTATAGTAATGTAGAAATCTTTTAGTCTTTCTTTATCCATACACTCATTAAGAGACATGTTTACTAAAAGTTAGTGTATGGTAACATTATGCAAATATTTATGCAAATAAGGCCACTTATGCAAATGAGGCCCCGCACCGAGTCTCCGCACATGGCCCCGCACCCCCCTTGGGCCGCCCCTGGCTGGAACACATTGCAGGATGCAGTGGGTGGAAACTGACTGTGCCCTCTGCTGGTGAATGTCAGATAGTGGTGGGGGGCAGCTGAGCTTTTCCAGCATTCTGCCTGTCTGCCATTGCTTTATGTGATGTGTACAGTTCTGCAATGACTGCCCTGTAGGGTGCCCATTCCCCAGCAGGACTGGATTTGATGGTTCCCTCTGTATTACACCAAGGTGTTACTGCACCTTGAATATTATGTGCAGTTCTGGTTGTTGCATCTACAGGAAAATATAGTGAAATTAGAAATGTACAGAGAAGGGTGACAAAAATAATAGAGGAATTGGAAGGATACCCCTTGAGGAAAGGCTTAAAAGATTAGGGTTCTTCAGCTTGGAGAGGCCACAGCTGAAGGGAGATATGATAGAGGTCTATAAGATAATGAGTGGAATTTATTTATTTTAATTCTCTTATATACTGCACTATTCTGCATCAGTGTGGTTTGCATTGAACAAACTGAAATTACATTGAACAGGGCATTATAACTTGGAGATAACTATTTTACAGGGAACATGGGCTATGGAGGGTTAAGTGGCTTGCCCAAGACCACAAGGAGCACCTGTGGGACTAGAAACCCCAGTCCTTCCAGCCCAAGGTTGCTGTCCTCTAGTGGAATTTGAACCCCCAACTTTCTGGCCTGAAGTACCTTGCCCCAACCACTAGGCCACTCCTCCACTAAATATGGAATGGCTAAATGTGAATCAGGTGCTTATTCTTTCAAAAAGTAGAAAGAATAGGGTACATATGATGAACCTACTAAGTAGTACATTTAAGACTAATCAAAGAAAATATTTTCCACTCAGTGCAATAATTAAGCTCTGGAATTTGTTGCCAGAGCATATTGGAAAAGCTGTTCGTGTGGCTGGGTTTGAAAAATGTTTGCACAAGTTCCTAGAGAAAAAAACATAAACCATTATTAAAGTTGGCTGGGGGAAATCCACTAATTACAATTGGGAGTAAACCACATGGAATCTGTCCACCTTTTAGGATCCTGCCAGGTACTTGTGGCCTGGTTTTGGCACTGTTGGAAACAGGGTACTGGGCTTAATGGAGCTTTGGTCTGACACAGTATGGCATATCTTATGTTCTTTGCTGGTATGAATGACTCAGTCACTAGCTGGGACTCCACCACTCATTCTTGTAAGCAGGATTCCATAAGATTATTTCCCTCTGGCACACCCAACTGCATTGATGCCACAGTTGAAGCTCCTTTTTCCTGCTGCTATGCCTCCACTTCCATCTCTATTGGTTCTTCCTCTAATAGCTCTACCTAGGAACAATGCTTAGGCTGCTGGTGGAAGCCCCCTTCTCAGAGCTCCTCCTGTCCCATAATCACCTATGGGAATTCTGATGACCCCTAAGGAAGTAAAGAAATGTAGTCTTATTTGTTCTTGCTTTGCCTTTTGCCCTGAGGGTTACAGCATTCTTGCTTTCTAGCACGCGGGGATTTTCCCTTTTATTTTATGATACATATATGTAGATAGAATTATAGATACAGATAGAGAGAGAGAGAGATAAATAGAGAGAGAGAGAGAGAAAGAGAGAGGGAGGCAGCACCATCTCTTTTAACTTTCAGACCCCAAGGGATCCACCATTGATATTTTGATAATTAAACTAAACAGTCATGATCAACCCAACCCCACCTTTCCCAGCACAACCCTGTAAATATGTTATTATCAAAATCTCACAAGTTAAGTGATGGGCACAAAGCTGATGGTTTGCTTTGAGAGCCAAATAATCACTGCACAGGCAATGCGTGGGTACCTAGAAATGAGCACCTGCTGCCTGCCATTAACCTATGCCCAGAGGTCACTGCTGTGATATCAGTAGAAGCTGCTGCTGTAGTGAACCCAAGTCCAGAAAAAGCTTCTGCTTCTGTGGCAACAGTGGACCCAGAAGGAAGTTGCTACAGTAAGCCCAGGCTGAAGAGGAGCTGCTGCCGTCATGATCTGGGCCTTCTCCCAATCAGGGTTGCCAGTGGGCCGGTTTTCAGGCAGCCTGGCCAGCTGCTGGCAGACCTTTAAAACCAGCAATGGAAAAAACATTTTTCCCTGTATCAGTGTTAAGCCGCTAAGTGCAGACTGCTGCTGCATTACCGTGAGCAGCCACAGTCAGCAGTCAGAACTCGACAGGCATTGAGGCGAGCAACATCACCTAACAGTTTAGCCTGCAGTCACAGATCTTGAAGCTGCCAGAAGTAAAACATCAAGCTGCAGCTCTTGCCAGTGCTTGCTTTCTCTCTCCTCCATTTTGCAATCCATGCCCCTGTTTTAACTGTGGGGAAGGCAGAGAGGTTCTTTATATACAGAGGCCTATGTGGTTCAAACACCCGATGTTTGACCTACACAGAATTGTTCAATTCAAACATAAGCTGTTTGAACCAGACAGGCCTCCATAGATACAAAGCCCTCTCCAACCCCCCTCCCCCCGCAGTTAAAACAGGGGATGTGCAAAGCAGTGCCAATTAAAAAACAGAGGAGACAGAAAATGAATGCCAGATAGAAAACGAGCTGTCAGAGGTAAAACTTGATGTTTTACTTATGGCAGCTTCAGGATCTATCAGCTTTGGCAGCAGAAGGAGGGAGAAGGGGATGAAGAGACAGAAGGAACTGCAACGAGATGGGTTACAAGTGATAGACTAAGGAAGGTGGAGTAAGGTGAGCAGCTGACAGCAGTAGAGGAACATAAGAACAAAAGAACTTAAGAACATAAGAAATATAATACTGGGTCACACCAAGGTCCATCAAGCCCAGTATCCTGTTTCCAACAGTGGCCAATCCGGGTCACAAGTATCTGGCAGGTTCCCGAAAAGGCTCACAGGTTCCACAGTGTTTGTCCCAGGATAAGCAATGGGTTTCCCAGGTCCTCTTTAATAATGGTTTATGGACCTTTCCTTCAGGAACTTGTCCAAACCTTTTTTTAAACCCAGCTACACTAACAGCTTTTGCTGCATCTTCTGGTAACGAAGTCCAGAGTTTGATTACATGTTGAGTAAAAATCTATTTTCTCTTATTAGTCTTAAATGGGTTACATTGTAACTTCATTGCATGTCCTCTAGTCTTTCTACTTTTTGGAAGGCGTAAACAACTGATCTAAGCTTACCCATTCTACTGCATTCATTAATTTATAAACCTCTATCATATCCCTCCTCAGCCATCTCTTTTCCAAGTTGAAGAGCCCCAACCTTTTAAGCTTCTCCTCATAGGTGTATCCTTCCATCCTCTTTACCATTTTTTGTCACTCTTCTCTGTACCATTTCTAATTCTGCTATATATAGGCATTTTAGAGGTTGTATTGTATTGGTATTAATCTGGTTATCAGTTGATAGGGGTAATTTGGAATCTTTCAGCTCTGTACTTAAGGGCACCTGGGTTACTTTTATCTTTATTAGAACCTCTCTGTCGGGATGCTCTAACTTCCCACTTATGCTAGTATCCTTCAAGGATACATCCTTCCGAACCATGCGCTCTTGGGTGACTGTCAGCTTTCCCCTATTATCTAGTTTAAAAACTGTTCTATTTCCTTTTTAAAGATTAATGACTGCTGCCTGGTTCCATCTTCATTAAGGTGGAGCCCATCCTTTTGGAAAAGCTCCTCCCTTTCCCAAAATGTTGCCAAGTTCTCAACAAATCCAAAACCCTCTTCTTTCCACCATCGTCTCATCCACGCATTGAGACTCCGGAGCTCTGCCTGCCTTTTGGATCCTGTGCGTGGAATGGGAAGCATTTCAGAGAATGCTACACTGCAAGTTCTGGATTTCAACTTCCTACCTAAAAGTCTGATTTTGGCCTCCAGAACCTCTTTCCCACATTTTCCTATGTCATTGGTGCCAACATGTACCAAGAGAGCAGACTCCTCCCTAGCACTCTCTAAAACCTTGTCTAGCTGGCGTGGGAGGTCCACTACTTCAACCAGACAGGTATGTTACCAGGCAATCCTCATGTCCACCAGCCACCCAGCCATCTACATGCATAATGATTGAACCACCAACTATAACGACTGTCCTAACCCTTCCTTCCTGGGCACATGGTCCTGGAGAAACCTTCTTGGTGCAAGAGGGTTTTACATCTCCTGGCGAACAGGTCCTAGCTACAGGATCACTTCCTGCCACACCAAGGTGTTGCTTTCCTTTCATGTGACCTCTCTTCTCCATGGCAACTGCCAGACTGGAGGTGGGACTTCAGTACTACATCCCTGTAGGTCTCATCTATGTACCTCTCTGTCTTTCTTATGACCTCCAAGTCTGCTACTCTAGCCTCCAGAGATCGGACTCGTTTCCTGAGGGCTCAGAGCTCCTTGCACCTAGTGCACATGTAAGACCCCTCACCAACTGGGAGAAAATCTTACATGTAACAGTGCAAAAGACTGGATAGCCCCCATCTCGCTGCTGGACTGCTGCATCTTAGTTTTAAGTTTTTGTTTAGCTATTTAAGTTGTTTACTTAAAGTTGCTAGGAATACTTGTACTGATACAACTATACCAATTAAGTTTAAGGGACTTTGTTCAACTCAAGATTAATTAATTTCGGTGCTTTACTTAATCTATTCCAGGTAAGGATAATCAGCCGAACCCAAAAGTGAATTTGACTACCTCTCCCCCTTTAATAAGTTTATGCCTGGACTGGGTGGGAGGGATTTAACACTTAGGGGTATGTTTACTAAATTGTCTTAATGTTACTGGCACTAGTCGCAGCGTTAATGTGAAGAATGCCATATAAGGTAGTGGGCGTTCTGGCAGCAGGGTAGCAAGAATCTGTATCGCACGATAGTGGGCACCATGGCATGTTAACATGCATTAACCCTAAGTTCATGCCAGCACAGTGGTAGAAGCTATAAAGATGTAGCCCACTCATTACTGCAATGACTGTGGAGGCAGAGATCATGGGTTCGATCCTGCAGTGGTGTTATGTAAGATGGCTCTCTGAGGCATTTCCTTTTACTTTAAATCAGTGCTGCCAGCAAAAACACTCTCACAGTGCCATAACCTAAGGTGCCGCATAAGGCGCCCTAGAAGGTACTCCATAGGGCACATTATAAAGTGCCCTGTCCACCAAGGCACCTTATAATGTGCCCTATACAGCGCTTTATAGGGTGCCTTATAGGGCGCCTTATGAGGCACCTTAGGCTATGGCACTGTCAGGGTGTTTTTGCTGGCAGCACTGATTTAAATTAAAAGGAAAAGCCTCAGACAGCCTTATTAGATAATGCCACTGTGGCAAACCCATGACCCCTGCCTCTGCAGTCATTGAAGTAACCAGTGAGCAACATCTCTATAACAGCTAACACACCACTGGCTGGCTACAGAAAGACTGCAGGTCACCACACAAACTGTCTGCTGTGGTTACCAGGATAGGGTAGACCCACCCATACCCATGATGCACTGCACATGCAGATCAGCAGCCTACATCTGATCACAAGATGGGGTATGTGCCTCTATAGCACCCCGGCTTGGTAGGGGGAACTGACCTTGTATGTTACTGGCACAGAGTAGCTACAGACCGTGTCATTGTGCGGTTCCTGTGCTCACCCTGAGGGTGAGGTGGGGCGCCCAGCACCAGGTCCGCAGCACCTGGCTTGGCAGAGATAGGCTGTGCTGCAGGTCCCCATCAGTGCCAGTGTGTGATAGGTAGTTCTTGCAGACACACCTAGGATACACCTGTGTCCATCTGTATTTCCCAGTCACATCTAGCCCTTGTGGACTATGATGCACACAGAATAGTGCATATCCTGTGTGGTTGCCATGGCCACATGTTAGAAGAGAAAGGTGGTGTTTGGACCCACAAGTGGATTATGTAGCACCACCCAACCCGCCCTCAGTGGGTCAGGATCTCCCACCAACAGATCCACAGTCTACATTTCTGTAATGGTGGTAGTAGAGGGAACCTTCAACTCCAGTCCTGATGGGGAATAGTCACCCTACAGGACAGGCAATGCAGATCTGTACCCCTCACATAGGGCACTGACAGGCAGTAGGCCTTGAAAATCTCAGCTACCCCTCACCCCTATCTGACATTCACCAGCAGAGAGCACAGTCAGTCTCCACACATTGCAACCTGCTCCAGCCATACATATGCTAACTGCAGACAGTCTCCTAGTTAGTACATGTTCCTGGAGGAACTGTGTGCACCCAAAAATGGGATGCAAGCACACACAACAAGCAGATATGACAATGACTGGGCCCCAGAAAAGAAAACCCATAGATATCACTTGAGAGAAACACTATATAGCACTATGGGGGAACCTAGCCATGCCGTGGTCACTGCTCAGTCAGGGTGAGAGTGAGCTCCCAGCATGGCATGCTGTGGCCACCCTCTCCATGCAGCTGGTGGTCGGGCACTACAATGTCCAGCCATTGCCCTGTGCACTGTGCAGATGCATCCTGCCCAGGCCGCCCTGTCCGGGCCATACCCACAGTACCTTGCTCCTCATTGTGCACATTGGCAGGCTAATACTGGAAACAGTGCAAGCATTGTGGACTCAGTAAGGTGTAGGGAGCTACAAAACACTGGATAGACATACACACACTCCCACACCTATTTCAGCATTGTGCACAGATAGAGGTGGTTGACAGCCCTGGCCGCCACACCAGTCCTGGGCACAGTGCAGGCATTGCTATGGTACTCAATACTGTTAGGGTCCCTCCCCGGGGTGGTAAACACTGTCAGAAACAAACACTGAAACACACTCCACAGATATCAGAAAGGTTGCTATGATGAATCTCTGTCAACAAATTGTGCTTTACTTAGCATTTGTTATTTGACATTAATCATAGCAACCTTTTGATATATGTGGAATGTGTTTCCAAGTTTAAGACGGCATTGCTAAGGTATGCAGATGCTAGTATTGGTAGATGCTGCTCTGCGCAGGGCCCACCAGCCTGACTCTCCATGAGCCATTGGATAGTGGAGCCTGTGGGTGTGGGTGTTTGTGCCCCTGTTGGCCACTGCTCTAGGGCAGAGGTTCCCAACTCCGGTCCTGGTGGGCCAAACACGGTTCGGGTTTTCATGCTGTCCCTAATGAATATGCATGGATACATTTGCATACAATGGGGGCGGTGCATACAACTGCATCACAAGCATATTTATTAGGGACAGCATGAAACCTGAATGGTGTTTGGCCCTCCAGGACTGCAGTTGGGAAACTGCTCTAGGGATTGCACATGTTTATGGTGTCTGTGCTCTGTAAGGTAAAATATAAGCATTTCAGGCATGTTTATTTTATCTGCAATACAGGTTCTGTCTTTATTACTGGGTAAAATATGGGACAAGGTTGGCAGGAGCCACAGCTGGGACTTGAACTTGTGACCTTCTGCCCCTGAACACACTGGCTGTTTTTTCTATTGGCCAGCTCAGTGTTTCGCACTTCTATTTTGATTGTGGCCATTATCTCTCTGGTTTTTGCATGTTTTGTTACTGCACATGTATCAATACTATCACTTAGCTGGGTCTCCCTGCCTTTGCTGTACATTGCTGACTCAACTGGTTTCTCTCTCCTGCAAATGTGCCTCTAACGCGAGGTTTTCACTGGCGTTAATTTTCAGACCCTGATTTCACAGCTTTAGTGTGCCTGGGGCCTCTCCCCGCCCACTCTCTGCCCATTGACCCCTTATCTCCATCCTCTGGCGAGCCTTACTCTATCCTCTGCGCACCTTAATGCCGCTGGAGACGTTATCGCGTGATACGTGATGTTCTTGCACGGTAATGTGCCATTATCGCGCGATAACGTCACTTATCGCGCGATAACATCGCCGCTGCAACCTTAGTGCTGTTTAGTAAACATACCACTTAGTAAAGGCTAGCTTGTTACACAGGTCCCAGATCTATGCTTCTAAAGTAATCTTTTAAAAATTTCCTGGGTGATTCACACAGCCCTTGGTTTGATAGAGGAAGCCTTTCAAATTGCTCCTTTTATCTGTGACTTGGCTTTAATGCCTATTTAAAACAAGTTCCCAGATCTTTTGCCTCCTACCTGGAAGGCCTCTTTGTAAAGGTTGTGATAAGGAAGCTTATCATAGCTCAGGAAGGAGCTATAGAAAAGGTGAAGTGACTCTGAACAAGCAACCTTTCTGGTAGAAATAAGAAAACAGAATTTTCCCATAAAAGACTACCAGTCCCAGAATGCACCAGGTTTCCAACAGCCATTAGAGGAGCTGAAGTGGGGAAACATGTGTTCAATCAGGAGGGCTATGAGGTAATCCCTAAGCACTCATCTCAAAGGGCAGGGCCTGATTCAGCACAGCTGCGCTGTGCTAGGGTGGAGCACTCTTCTAAGCAGAATAAAGGTAGAGTTTATTCTACAGAGAATTATCCTCAGTTTCATCTGGGAGATCCTCATCCTCAGTTTCAGCTTGGAGATCCTCAGCTTGGACGTCGTCATCATCTGGAGGATCATCATCAGAAGCAGAAGCCAGAGTGAACGGACAGAGAGGGCAAGAAACCCTTTGGAAGAAAGAAGAGAAAAGCATTTGGGAGGTCTAAAGGAGTCCATAGCAGTACGTATACTGGAAGGCATTCAAAAGGCAAGCATACACCATTGGACTGGGGAAAGCCAGAGGAGTGGTGCTGCAGAGCTAGGAATCTCCAGACGGTACCTGTGAGGGAGACGGCTGCACGTGGAAGGGACCCTAAGACCCGTGCCAGAAGGTATGTGAAGAGAGATCCAGTGTCCAGGGATCTGGATTGGAAGGCTGGACATAAGAACTGGACTACATACTGGCCAGGCTATTTAGAGAGGAACTCTAACAGCAATGGAAGCTCAGGTATGAACACTGATCTATGCCCTAGCTATACCCTTGAAAGACAGCAGGGAAACAAGTATTCTCTTGAGAGTGCTCCATTGAGAAATTCCTCTGTGCCAATCCATGATATTGACCCCATGATTGTTGAAGAAGGGGGAGGGGTTGCAGATGCAGGCTGTGAATACATGGATTGCTCTTTGTCTAAACTCCTTTGGTAATTTACTGTTACAAAGTACACAACCATCACAAAGAAATACAAACTTGTTCTTGAATCTACTCAGAAAAGCTCCTGAATAGGTTTTGAGTCAAGCAGTAGAAAGTAAGCCAGCTAAAGGGTTTCAGCTGGGTAACTGCTAGCAATTGAGCCTTACCTAATTGCTTGTGAGCTCTGAGGGAATCACTTCTGAATCTATGTGTGAAGATATAAGAAGTTAACCTAAAAAGAACAGTTTTTCCCTTCTTTGTGGGTTTTGCTTGTTGTTTGATGCACAGCTAAGAAAATATTAGCTAGAGCCTACAGAAAAGACCAGTTTGTTACCAACCAGGTCTTTATTCTTTTGATTTGATTGCCTGACAAGTTCAGCTGTTGTTTTCCTGATTTTGTTTTTCTAAGTTTAACACTGAAAGCAAGTATCCTGTTTTATGTGCTACCAAGCATATCTGTGTTGGGAGAAATAACCCCATAAATAAATATCTTATTGGCTTTACACTCAAGCACAACTAATTATTGTGAGCGGCTGTGTCTGGAGTGAATGGACTGCATTTCCCACAATCCCTTGCAAATCATATTGATATATGCACTTGCCAAGACTGTGAACATTCTCACCCAGGCAGCCATCTGACAAGGTGTCTAGAAACAATTTCTTTCTTTCAGCTCAAAGAATATTTACCCTATTCTTCCTTCTATGCTAAGCTAATACTTTGACTTGATTTAAATTAAAAGCTCTCTGCTTATACTAGGCCCTGAGTTTTAAATTTATGGAGCGGTGGAATTCAGATTGGTTTAGGGAAAGGGAGGAAGAAGTGGAGGGAGGAAAGGGAAAGGAGGTGGCATTGGGCTGGGCTAGACTTGGAGGGGTGAAGGGGAAAGGTGACAGATACTGAGCTGCAAAGGGGGAAAGGGGAAAGGTGGCAGATATTGGGCTGGGCTGGGATAGACTGGGGGGGGGAGAAAGGGAAAGGTGACAGATACTGAGCTGGGTTCGCGTGGGGGAAGGGGAAGATTACAGATAGTGGACTGAATTGGGAGCGGAGGAAGGGGACAGTGACAGGTACTGGGCTAGAGAAAATGAATGGCAGGGAAAGAGCTAGGGCTGATGAAGGGGTGAGAGACACAGAAAAGTAGATGATGGCTGGGAATGGAGGAAGTACAAATGACAGAAGTGGAGTGGATGAAAGACAGAAGGGGGAAAGATGCTGGGTAAGAAGTGAGAAGTGGAATGAAAGATCTAGTGAAAGAGTAAGAGTGAGGACATGGACTGGGAGGAAATAAGAGGAGGTTAAAAAAAAGAGGGGAACTGGAGAGTGAGCAAGCAATTGTATCACCCCTAATGCTGGCCCCGACATCTGCCATCTTTATATTTTACACAATATAGGGGAAATGGATCTCTTTTATTTCTCTGGTATTGCACTGCATGCAGCATCTGGCTTCTTGAGATTTTAGTTTAATTTTTGCCTGCATATTTCTATATCAGTTTGTGGTCACAATTTTTATTTGGTGAGGGTCTATCTGTGTTGTGTGTGTGCAATTGAGGCTAGATATTCTGTCAGCATGGAGTTTATATGGAATGTGCAATTATTCTGGTTTGGTCCATTTTCCAAATAGGTCTACTTATGTTTTAGGGCTCACTACAATATTTATGGTATTGTCTTTTCCTAGGTGGGGTCCTTGTGTGAGTTTTGGAAATTAGCTCTGGCAAGGTAGATTTTCTGTCAGTCCTGAATGACCTTTTGTAGAGTTTATGTTGTTGTTATTGAGATGACACTAGAATCAGAGTTTTTGTTTAGCATGTTATATTCTGATAACGTAAACAATCGATCTACATTTACCCGGTCCACTCCGTTCATTAATTTATAGACTTCTATCATATATCCCCTCAGTCGTCTCTTTTCCAGGTTAGGGCTCTTTAACCTGGAAAAGAGACGGCTGAGGGGAGTTATAATAGAAGTCTATAAATTAATGAACAGAGTGGAACGGGTAAACGTAGATCGATTGTTTACGTTATCAGAATATAGAAAGACTAGGGGACATGCAATGAAGCTACAGGGTAAACTATTTAAGACTAATAAAAGAAAATATTTTTTCACTCAACGTGTAATCAAACTCTGGAATTTGTTACCGGAGGATGTAGTAAAGGCTGTTAGTGTAGCTGGGTTTAAAAAAGCTTTGGACAAGTTCCTGGAGGAAAGGTCCATAAACCATTATTAAGAAGTGACCGAAGATATCAATGCTTGACCCAGTACAAGCATTGTGGAACTTGTGTCTCTTGGGGAAACTGCTAGGTACATATGACCTAGATTGGCCACTGTTGGAAACAGAATACTGGGTTTGATGGACCTTGGTCTGACCCAGTATGGCATATCTTATGTTCTTATGTTCTTATGGTAAGTTCTATGAGGAAATGCCGAGCTTTGCTCTGTACCCATTGTTGGGGGAGGAAGAAGGGGCTCTGTGGATGCAGAATATATGTTTGGATTTAACACCGTATGGGAGAGCATATGTGTATTGGGGGACTGAGGAGAGGACTGTAGCTCAATGGGGGCTAAAGAGTGCAACCTCTTGTCCTGATATGACCTGCAGGAGCTAAAGTTTATATGGCTGCCATTATAGCAGTCATTATTGAAGGTAGGGCAGGGGGTGGAGCATGGGCAGGGCATGGGTGGGGTATGAGCGGAACAAGGGCAGCAGCAGGTGGTGAGTTTTTCTTTTTCGAAAAATTGGCAACCCTACTCCCATCCTGCACAGAAAAAAGTCTAGAAAACAGGGAAAGAGACAAAACAAGGCTGGATAGAGAAAAGAGACTAGAAAATGAGCAGCAAAGAGTTCCCAAAAGTAGATATAAACAGTCTGAGAAAGAAAAAGAAAACAAAACAGACAAAAAAAAGTTACAGGGAAAAAAATGTTTTCGCTGACTCCTAAAAATGTTGGCAGGTTCTCATATTTTCTGCTGCTCATGACTGAAAATTTGTTGTTCCTTTCTCTACTTCAGCATATATGTGAGCATTCCCTAAATCTCAAATCCATTTTCCTGTAAATATTAAGGTGCTCTTTTCACCACCAGATAACATCATAATGGGAATGACTCCTGCATATCTACTACTACTACTACATATCATTTATATAGCACTACAAAGGGATAAAACTGATAACATCGTATTCATGAGAATGAAGTTCTGTACAAAACCTTACACACAGTGTTTCTACATTTTTCCAAGATCTGCAGGGACTCTGTTATTGCTTTTTTTAGCATGTGATGTGCTTGGTTTTATTTGCTAAAGACAGTGAATACATTTCTGCTGATAATTTTTTTAAGTCATGAATTTTAATGAATCAAGTTGGTTCTGAAAATCATCATGTTTCAAGTGATTAAAGTCATAAAGGCATTAGGTCCCTGACCTTATATTAATCTATACCAAAATTTATAATTACTGAGGAAGGTATGAAAGAGACACCAAATAATGAAAAACGTTGGTAGACATATAATATAAACAGAGGATGTCTTCACTCAGGGTATTATATTTAGCTGACAAATAGAGAGCATGGGGGATTCTGATCTGATTATTTTGTACATGTATGCGTTATCAGTGACACTTACTAAGACTAGAGAGGAAATTTAGATCAATTCAAAGGAAATGATTCATTGCCCTGAAAGAACTGGATAAACTACTGTATATATTTTTCCAAGTGTCATAAAATAGAACTCCCAAATACATCAGACTGTTAGTGCCTAAATTACGGCAAGGATCCTTTTACTGAAGTGTGTTAGGTTTTTGGACCTAATGTCATTTAGCGCTAAAACTAATTGCATAAGTGCAAAGTTTCCATGGGAACTGTAGGAGGCATGCCCAGCATGCTCCCAGCAGTTTCCGTGGGAACGCACACCCTAATGTTGGGTGCAATTAACATGGGTGCACCTAACACTATCTATCGAGGTGATGTTATATGCACCCACACTGATTGGAACATTGACAGCGCGTGCTATATTCCTCCACACTAACTGCAGTATGCTTTCCATGTTCACTCACTGCCCCTAAACCAGTCCCCATCCCATCACACAATTTGCAGTTACAGCACGAATTTCCATGCGGTCAATGTCATGCACCCACAGTACCAGTTACTACAGGTCTGAGCAGACAGTTCCTGCATGCTAAAACATGCATTCGTTGCTCAATGCTCTTTAGAAAAAGGACCCCTAATAGGGTTTTTTACATTCTTGACTTTTTGGTTTTAATTGTGGGGATCATTTTAAGATACTAGGAATGCAATGCATTGACTTCTTTTTTGGGAATTTCTGTTAGATTTTATCCACTAGTTCTTTTGCAGGAAGATTTTCTATTTTGTATTTTTATATTAGATATTTTTGATATTTGTTGCTCTTTTCACCATTTTTAACAAGTGAATTTTTGAAGAGATACTATATAGTTTTAAATATACAAAATAAATTTGAGACAGTTCTATACTTTTCAATCAAATACATGTCGAAGGAATTCTTTTCTAACTTGGGAACAAAATTGACTGAAATCCTTCTAATTATCCTCCATCCCAGATAACCAGAAACAAATGTGTGGGTAATATGAAGATGGCTGATCACATGTTAATTTGTTGTTACAACTCTTTGCTTTCAGACTGTAAAGGCAAAACTCCCAGTGCAATTATCCGGACATTAAAGTCTGGATTGATGGGAGCTATCACTTGAGCAGATATTTTTTTATACGCTCATGTTCTAGGCACATATAATTGTAAATGGGTGGAAAATGGAGCAGATTATACATTCCTTTTTATGTTCCACTAAATGAGTAGTAGGTGTTTTCTTCGTACGCTGCATTCTCCTGCTAGTAATTGAAGCATTTAGCATTGTTTCTCAAATTAAATGAATATAAAAGAAGTCAGTTTCCACAGGCCACTTAACAGGATATTTCAAGTGCTATAATAATTTACAGCCCATTTACTGTTTAATGTATTTATAGGATTTAATAGTTCTCTGGAATGTGCTTTCTTCTGGGCTAAATTACTATTGCCTCACTCTGAATTAAAGTAGTTAGTTGACTGATCGAACTGTGGGTAGCTGTAGGCCCAGAAACATTGTCAAGACTAAGGAGCATGTTTACTAATGTAGGCAGGTAGCACGGAAGAAAGGAATGGTTAGTGCACATTTTTACCATGGTGGGGGCGTAGCAGCCATGGTAGAACAGGGGGTGTGCTGTGGAAGGAGTGTACCACTGTGTTAGGTGAGTCAGTAATGCAGTAATTGTCAATACATGGCCATAGTGCATGTGCACAGTGAATGCACTCACAACACATCTCCTACAATTGTTGACTACCAATGCCTTATTAGGATGGCAGTGAGCTACAGGAGCAATGCAGACAATGGCACATGGGCCCCTACCTCATCCACAGGACAGCAGTAACTGGCCAGTGCTGGACAGAGAAGGATGACCGAGAATAGGCACAACCAGCTGCACAACTCAAAGCAATGGGGCTAAGTACAAGAAGGCAGGTCATGCATATCAGGAAAGCAAATATGTGCAGAGAGTCTGTACTGGGGTCCTAAATGGGGTGCAGACGTAGCATCTGAAGGAGCAAGGGGGTCTTGAATGTGATCAGGCAAAGTGTTCGCAGTGTACACAATATGAAAGGGGCGTATGAAACCCTCTCACCCTGATGTGCCCAGAGTGTCTGTTCACCTAGGCTGTAGTAAACATGCCCCTGATTTTCAAATTGTGAATGTGGTGTGCCAACATGTTAATCCACTTGCATGTATAGAAATGAAACTTATCAATAAAAGAACGAATATATAAACTTATATAACTGCATACAAATTATTTGTATGCATGCATACACACTTACAAACTAACAACATGCATAGACTTGATTTGTGTGCTTAAAAAAGTTCTAATATGCATACAATCTACATGCAAAAACCAAATAGGTAAAAAAAAAACATGAAAAAATACCCAAACATTGGGAAAAATTCATTTAAACCGAGCACAAAATGAACTTTTTTTTATCCATACACACTCCTAATTTTTGGCCTCCTTGCAGACTTTCTAGGCCCATGGGAACTTTATACTAATGACTGTATTTTCATTTTGGTCATTTACATTTGCTTTCACACATTATTTGGCTTAGGATTCACTAACAAGGCATAGCATGCATGACACAAAGTAATGCCCGCTGCTTCAAATTAGCATGCACTATGTTAGAGTACTCCTTTTCATAGTACAAGCAAAAATGAAATAGCTTATGCTAAATTTATTTATTTATTTAGCTGTATTTATATATCGCCTTTCACCGGGTCAAGGCGGTTTACATAGAATTTATGAGTTAATACAATAAACAGCATCATGATAACTATTTACAGTACAACCATGCAACAGTAACAGGGGATCATAATTATATACAGTTAGGAAGTATATGCATTGGTCAGTTCGGTTTCGCTCCCATTGGTGGGGAGGGAGACAGATTAGGTTGAAATGTTCTAAGAATAGGTGCATTTTTAGATGTTTCCTGAAGGTCTTGAGGGCTATTATATTTCTGAGCTGGTCTGGGAGATTGTTCCACGTGGATGGAGCTATAGCTGAAAGCTCTTTTGCATGCGTGCTGGTTGGATTTTGTTTTGATATGAGGAATTGTGAGGCTGTTCATCGTGGATGTGCGTCTGGATGTGGGGTTGAGAGGTCTGGAGTAGCGTGTAGAGGTGTGGGGGGGGGGGTCTGAGTGTAGTGCTTTGTGTGTTAGGAAGATAGTTTGGAATTTTATATGGCTCTGTAGTGAGAGCCAGTGGAGCTGCTTGAGAATATGTGTAACGTGGCCGTGTCTTGCTGCAGTTGTAGGGTCCTGGCTGTTGAGTGTAGTGCTGTCTGGAGGGGCATGAGTGTGGATTGAGGTAGATCATGATATATAGCGCTGAATGCCCAGTCCTGGTGCGGCCCCAGCAGAACACCATCCAACCCTCGGCAGGGGTCTCTAAGTCCAGATTGGGGCAACGTGAGCTCTCCTGTGGCAGCACAATGGGTTTGGGGAGCTACAGGACGCGATCGCCATTGTGCCTGGCACTTATTCCCCATCGGGGAGGAATAAGACAGGCGTCCATCTCTGCGCCAGAGAACGTACAAAGATCTGACCTGAATGGCCTCTGTACACCCTGGTACCTTGCCCGCCCCTATTCCACCCCATCCTTCCCACGTCCAGTGCTCCCTGCACCAATGCTGTCTACATGCAGGGAGTGCTGGCAATAGAATCGCGTTCTGGGGCTGAGCACACGTTGGACATTCAACCCAGATATTCAACCCCGCTATTCACCGGACAAAATGCCGGCCATAGCGTTATATATATATATGGTGGAATATTGACATACTGCTATATGTATTTTAAAAAAACTGCTGTATTAAAAAAAAACACTTAGGGATATGTTTACTAAAGCGCGGTTATGTTACCGTTGTTAAGTTCCCCGGTAATGTTACGGGTGCCCATATAAAGGAGTGGGCGGTGCAGCGTTAAGGCAAGCCTTGTCAGGTAGCGCACATTACAAGGTGCTTAACGCATGGTACAGTGCGCCCTGGACCTACCGCGCGTTAACGTCACAGCCGACGGGAAGCAGCAGCGCGTCCGAAGGAGTTGCAATCAAAGGCGTGCAGACAGTAGAAGACGCGCTGAGGGATGTGCAGACATGCTGCCACATGAGAAACGGAGCCGTAGGTGTAAGGCCATAGACCATAGGCAGCTGATATCACAGTCTGTAATTGGGACGTGAGCCACAGATAAACACATGCACACACACAATGAAATGGTGTGCAGGGAAAAGAGCATGCAGAAGAGTAAACAAATTAAACGGAAAGGGCATCAGGGGTCGGTCTGAAGGGCCAGCTGTGTGGATGGTGTGAGTACAAGGGCAAAATGGGCAAGAGATCCAAAAAGGAGTATGAGGGAACTGAACTGGCACACTGAAAAGCCCAAACACAGCTCACTGACACCAATACCAAACCACTGAACCAACTGCCCACCCAGACAGCCCAAAGAAAGGGACCATATGTAACAGCTAGCATGTGACGGATAGGCTGCATGGAGGGGACACTGCAGTACAGTGGCGAGAAGGAAGGGTGTGTGGAGAAGTGACGAAGCCGGAGCCATTGTATGGTAAGATGAGACCTAGACCAAACCTCCCCTTTGGAAATGCAAAGTGGGAAGGACCGTACTTAGTTACTGATACCTTAGGCCCAAGCCTATACCAGATCCTAATGCCCGACAACCAGCCGTATTGGAAACACATCACCCAGTTGAAACCATATGGGTAATACGTGTTTTATCAGTCTTTGTTTTCAGATACCACCTGAAGACAGCACGGACAGCAGCTTTCTGAAGACAGCACGGACAGCTGCTTTCTGAAGACAGCACGGACAGCTGCTTTCTAAACAAAAGTCGCTTGAGGATGGTAACTATTTACTTCTGCTGTATAGTTGATGTGTCCTATATACTGGACATGTGTCTAATAGTTATGTAAATAAGTAGTAAACATTATTTCTGTTGTTGCATAGTATAAGTGGGGAGCACTAGTTTACTCCCTAGTAGAGTGAAACAAGTTAGCTTTTATTATGTCTCGGATTCCTGTTGTTCTTGTATCTGCTCTCTTCTACCCAAGTCTCATTACAGGAACTATCATCCGAATATGCATGATTGGCTGGGCTAACTCCACAGGTGGGGTATATCGCTATCAAGAAATACCCCCACCTTTCCCAGAAGGAAAGGATCTGGTCATCCTGAGTTTCTGTTCGGTACAGGACAAGCCAGTGTTCTATTCATTAAACATCACTCATGTACAGTGGGCGCCACCAGTTTCCACTTCTCTAGAAAGGACACAAGAATTGAGGGCACGCCCAGAACATTACTTTCTAGGTCCTCCTGCCTTGATTTTGTACAATATTTCCTGTCAGGACAGAGGTACCTGGAAAATAACATGGGTTGGGAGTGATCAACCGCACATCACTGAGACTTCATTCCTTTTGGATGTATCTTGTTTACCTACCACCCCTCATCCCACCCCTCCCATCACTTCTGCTCCTCCTGTACTCTATCTTTCTGATATCCACCCATTTCAGGAAGGACATCCCTTTCAGATTAAATATGATGCACCACACAATGTTTTATATGATGTAGAATACCATTTCCTTACTTGGCATCTATTTCCCAAATTGTTTCTAGTTACTCACAAATATCCAAATTGCTCTCAGTTTGTTGCCAACCACATACAAATGCTCAATACTTGGTTTGATATGCAGTCGGTAACACCCCGAGCCAAGCAATTTTGACACAAGCGTGAATTAATTGATACAATTTTAGGTGGCACAGGGACTGCACTGGGTGCCCTTAATATAATTGATATAGAGGTGCTCCGTAATAAAATGGGATCCACTGCTCAGCATGCTACTGATGGTTTTACCTCACAACATATTATTAATGAAGCTTCCTCTAAACTGTCCAATGTAGTTGTAGATACCTTTGCTCTTATATCTCCCATTATAGAACAGAAAATTGTTACCTTAGCACATGCAGAATATAGATTGGGAAAGAATATTTCCTGGGCTCTTGCCTGTGATCAAGTACAGATCGAGCTTATTACTATACCAAAGGAAATTCTGATCACTGCTAAGTTAGGACACTGGCCACCATCTCTCGTCCATATGGCTAGTACCAAAATACCTGAATTTGCTATAGCTCACCTTGATTGGTGGACAGTTAGTGTTCCCATTTGTACACCACAAGGCTGCTCTATCTGTACTTTGATCCCATGGTCAGGACAACACACAGTTATTTATCCTGTTATTAATATTGGTGTGCAGTTTGATAATATGCTTATGTATCCTATGGACCATCTCACCTGGGTGCAGCCACTGGACAATACCTGGACTTCATTCAAGCCGATGGACCCCAGTTTGTGTGAGCAGACTACATTTCAGTTCAAGTGTCAACCTCACCAATTTAAAGAGGCTGACACCTCCTGCTGGAACAATTCCTCCTCTTGCTCCCTGACTGTTGAGCTCTCATATTCCCTGACTACCTCACACAGTTTGTATTACCTTGGAGCTGGACACTTTTGTTTTCATCTGTTCTTTCCCCAGAATGTTTCTTTTTCAGTTGCTCCCAGAATGCATGACATCTGCCTTCCTAAGAACACTTTGTTGTACAGTTCAAACTATTTACTAAACAATACCTGGTGCAGTCATACACCACTGGTCTCCATCACCATTAACGGGACAACTTATTCCACACCGTTGGTTACCAATGACTCTATGGACATTCCAGACTTTATCTCATATGCTGTGCATCCATTACCACTTGGCATGGGAGAAGAGACACTACATAAACTGCTCAACTTTACAGAACTCCATGCCTATATTGATCACCTTAAAACAACATCCACTGAAGTGAATCACACCATTACTTATGAGAATGGACACATTCGACAAATTGTTGGACACTTGCTACAAGATGCTCATGTGTCTGTGTGGGAATTGTTATTTGGTTACTCACCTACTGCTGATCATGTCTTTAATGTTTTTATTCACCCTTTTATTATTTTAACTGCTGTACAAATATTGCTATGCATTATCATAATTTTCCTGTGTTGTAAAATGAAACAAATGTACATCTCCTTGCAGCGCATGTCCTACAGAACACCAACAACATTTTAACGTAGTTACACTTAATTTCTCCAGCATCTACCTCTACATCCAGGCTCATTTGGCCTGCTAATTTGGCTAATTTGGCATTTCCTACTACATGGAACACCAGAGTGTCAAAGCTGCTTGCAATCCAAGGTCTGGGAAAAGCCATGACACCTATGCTAGGCATAATGTCATGCTGATGTATGCTGACATAGAACACTAGAGACAGTACTGTGCAGGACAGGGGACCTGCTGGACATAGCAAGGTATTTAATACAGGAGGTATTAGACAAGCTGCTTACTATCATGTAATTGCAGCTGGGACAGGTACCACAGGTTTGCTTCCACCATTTCCAGGCACAAATAATAAATTTAAAAAAAAGGGCGTGGGAGATGTCAGCATACATCAGCATGACATTATGCCTAGCATAGGTGTCATGGCTTTTCCCAGACCTTGGATTGCAAGCAGCTTTGACACTCTGGTGATGTCAGTCTCCAGACTTAATGAGCGTAGTTTACCTGATGAGATTAGCTCTGACCCCCCCTGGCGATGTTAGTCTCCAGATTTAGTGGGCCTAGTTTGCCTGATTAGTCTGTAAGACAACAGCTCCTCCTTGCTATTCAGGAGAGATCAGACCTCAAACAAACCAAATTATGACAAAGGGAGGTGCTGAAGAATTTCACTATAAATACAGAGAAACACAAAAATATCTCTCTCTTCTTATTTCATCAGACACTCCTTACACCCCACCCTTCTCTCCCTCTCTTCTTATTTCATCGGACACTCCTTAAACCCACTTCTTACCCCCCCCCTTCTTTCTCTTCTCTTCCTATTCTTTGAACACCCACTTCTGACCGAAGCAGCTTTATAACAGCTTTTTACATCTGTTCTGTACCTTTGTAATAAGCCTATTTCTATATAAAACCCTTTTTCCAAGCCACACCAGTTTTGGTTGTCTTATTGTGCTACTAACCCTACTGTCTCTGTGAAATGAACCCAGGACCAAATGGAGCGTAACCAAAAGTAGAGAGCGGAGAAAGGTTACAATGCCCTCTAGTTTTACACCTAAGAACCACAAGAGGAGCAAACCCTTGCAATATCGTAGACAGACACACAAAAGCGAGCGGTAATAGGTGGTCACTAGTGCTTTTATTTGAAATAAAAGAAACGCCCACAACTATGTCATACTTATGTATCTTTTACGTTTGTACATATATTCTTCAATATTAACCTTGTTGTTTGTGGTACAACGTTTAGCTTTTACAAGGTAATATCTGTTGCTGTGCGCTCCATAGTGCTTCTTTGACTTTCATATATTGTAAGTATTTTTAATTAAGTGTATATATGTTATGTCTTTTTGTCCCAGTTTTGACTTTTTTAGTTTATATACTGTGCGCATGATTATTTTATAATGACAGCTTTGTCTATTTACTTTTGGAGATTATTTATTGGAGATGTTTGTTTTGGAAATTAACGTTACCTATTATTTTATATAAATATATAGGTTCTGTTTCTATTTAATTATTTTTTTTTATATTTTTATGCAGTATACATTGTTATTTATATTGATATTCATGTTTTATGTTGATTATTATTATTTATTTATTTATTTATTTATTGTTTTCTGCAGTCCTCAGCCCCCTGACGAAGGCTGTGCCAAAACGCGTTGGGGCGTTTCTTTTATTTCAAATAAAAGCACTAGTGACCACCTATTACCACTCGCTTTTGTGTGTCTCTCTAATTTTACACCTTCCCCGTCTTTGGAAGAGGTTTGTTTGTTCATTATTTCTCTTTAAGCATTTAAAGGTCTGAATCATACAGTATCTCCTCTATCCCTCCTCTCCTCCAGAGTGTACATATTTAGGTCTTCAAGTCTCTTCTCATGAGGCTTCTGACGCAGGCTCCAAATCATTTTGGTCGCCTTCCTCTGAACAGTTTGCAATCTTTTGACATCCTTTGCAAGATACGGTCTTCAAAACTGAACACAGTATTCCAAGTGAGGCCTCACCAGTGACTTATACAGTGGCATTAGTACCGCTTCCTTTCTGCTGGTAATTCCTCTTTGTATGCAGCCCAACATCCTCCTGGCTTTTGCCACCACCTTATCACACTGTTTTGCCACCTTGAGATCCTCAGAAATAATCACACCAAGATCCTTCTCCTGATCCCTGCACACTAACCTCTTGCCCCTTATCGCATACATTTTCCTTGGATTTCTGCTTCCCAAGTGCATGACACTGCACTTCTTCACATTAAATCTTAATTGCCAAGCATTAGACCATTCTTCCAGCTTTTGTAGATCTTTCCTCATGTTAACCACTCCCTCAGGGGAGTCCACTCTGTTGAAAAATTTCCTGTCATCTACAAAGACAGACTTTTCCATTCAGTCCTTCAGCAATATCACTCACAAATACATCAATGTAAGAGATGGATGTACAGGAGAGAAGTAGCAGATGGACTCGAGACCCTGAAAAGAGTTAAGAGAAGATGCAGAAAAACAGAACCAGAGACTAGAACGAAAGCAATTAGAAAACTAAAATGGGCAGATGACTAAGGTAGAAAAAAAGTATTTTTCAGTTTAATGATTGGAATATATTGGGGGGAGAAGGGGATATTCAAAGGCATTTACACGGTTTGCAGACCTGCAAACTGTGTAAATGTCACTAAACGTGATATAGTAGATGCGTGGAATAGTCTCCCAGCGGAGGTAGTAGAAACAAGGACAGTATCTGAATTCAAAAAAGCATGGGACAAATACAGAGGATCTCTAAAGGAAAAAAGGGGACTATTGTAGTTGATATGGAAGAGCAGACTAGATTGGCCATGTGGTCTTTTTCTGCTGTCAAGTTTCTATATTTCTATATTCGGTGGGTGCTGCTGCTAGATGCCCTGATACTAAGCAGTTAGCATCGGGATGTGTTGTGGCTGTACCTGCAGATATTCAGCAGCAGTAACCATGTTCCAGAGTAAAGTGCAGGCAGCACCCATCGCTAACCGAGCAGCGGAGATATTGAGCAGCTACCCAGTTAGCGACAAGCAGGTAAAGTAAGACACGGCAAATGCTGGGCTAACTTTATCCACGAAAGCTAACTGGGCAGTGGCTCAATATCACTGCTACCTAGTTAGCTTCTGGATATTCAATGCCAGTGGCTGAATATGGCCTGGCATTGAAAATCTGAGGTTCGAATTCAGCAGTAAAAGCTATGCACTTTACAAGCACTAGCGGTCGCCACAGAATATTTCCCCCATTGGTGCCCTTGTATTTTAGGTATGTTATGTACAATATCTTGAGAAATAATTGGAAATATTCCAACTGGATGTTATCATAATATTGTAATAGCATGTTCAAAGGTATACAACAAAACAAAGGATATCTGTGCAACTTAGACGTAATAATTTCTGAGTAAAAAACTAAATATAACCTGGACAGGATTAATGAAACCTTTCACTAATATTTGGTTGCACAACCCTTGGCAGTGATGACAGCCTATAAACGTTTCTTGTAGCCACTACAAGTTTCTTACATCTTCAGGCCTGCACTATTGAACCTCTGCTCCTTCATCCCACCTCCACTACAGAGGTTCAATAGCATAAGTCAGGAGGCTCCGCAGCGGCTGTGCACCTATTTTGTTTTCTTTTTTTAACATAGTAACATATTATATGACGGCAGATAAAGACCAGTATAGTCCATCTAGTCTGCCCAGCAAGGCTGCAAGAGTAGGTGCCTTTGTTTAGGAGTATACCCACCGCTCCGTGTAGGTAACCCCTATTTGTTCAGATATAAGAGATAGTTATGTTTATTTTGATTTTATCCTGTTTCTATAAAGGGATCCACTGTATCTGTCCCATGCCATTTTGAATTCTGTCACTGTGTTTGCCCCCACCACTTCCATTGAGAGAGCATTCCAAACATACACCACCCTTTCAGTGAAAAAGTATTTCCTGACATTGCCTTTCAGTTTACCCCCTTGCAGCTTCATGTTATGCCCTCTAGTTTTACAGCTTCCCCATCTTTGGAAGAGGTTTCTTTGTTCATTAATACTCTTTAAGTTTTTAAAGGTCTGAATCATATCTCCCCTGTCCTTCCTCTCCTCCAGAGTGTACATATTTAGGTCTTCAAGTCTCTTCTCATAAGACTTCTGACGCAGGCTCCAAATCATTTTGGTCGCCTTCCTCTGAGCCGTTTCCAGTCTTTTTATATCCTTTGCAAGATATGGTCTCCAAAGCTGAACACAATATTCCAAATGAGGCCTCACCAGCGACTTGTATAGTGGCATTAGTACCTCTTCCTTTCTGCTGGTAATTCTTCTCTGTATGCAACCCAGCATCCTTCTGGCTTTTGCCACCGCCTTGTCAAACTGTTTTGCCACCTTGAGATCCTCAAAAACAATCACTCTGAGGTCCTTCTGGTCCGTGAACACCAACCTCTCGCCCCCTGTCGCATACAATTCCCTTGAATTTCTGCTTCCCAAGTGCATGACACTGCACTTCTTCACATTAAATCTTAACTGCTAAGCATTAGACCATTCTTCCAGCTTTTGTAGATCTTTCCTCATGTTATCCACTCCTTCAGGGGAGTCCACTATGTTGAAAATGTTCATGTCATCTGCAAAAAGACAGACGTTTCCATTCAGTCCTTCAGCAATATCACTCACAAATACATTGAACAGTACCAGTCCCAGGACCGAACCCTGCGGCACACCGCTAATCACCTTCCTTTCATCCGAGTGAGTTCCATTTATCATCACTTTCTGTGATCTGTCAGTAAACCAATTTCTGATCCAGTTCACCACCTTGGGACCCATCCCCAAGCTGGTGAGTTTATTGATAAGCCTCCTATGAGGAACACTATCAAAGGCTTTGCTGAAATCTAGGAAGATCACATCCATCACATGCCCTTGATCTAGTTCTCTGGTCACCCAGTCAAAGAGCTCAATCAGATTTGTTTGGCAAGATCGTCCTTTGGTAAAACCATGTTGCCTTGGATCATGCAATCTGTTGGTTTCAAGAAAGTCCACTATTCGCTATTTCAGGAGCACCTCCATTACTTACCGAGGTAAGGCTTACTGGCCTGTAGTTTGTCACTTCTTTCCTATTACCACTTTTGTGAAGAAGTACCACATCAGCCCTTTTCCAGTCCTGTGGAACTTCTCCTGTCTCCACGGATCTATTAAAAACATCCTTTAATGGCCCTGCAAGAACCTCTCTGAGCTCTTTCAGTATCCTGGGATGTATCCCATCCGGTCTCATGGCCTCGTCCACTTTCAGTTTTGCAAGCTGTTCTAACAGATCATCTTCTGTGAATGGTGTGGTATCTACTCCATTCCCATTTGTATATTTGTCAATCATAGGTGGTCCTTCTACAGGATTTTCTTTAGTTAAAACAGAGCACAAGTATTTGTTTAGCATTTTCACTTTTTCAATGTCACTTTACACAAATCTGTTCCCAGCACTTTCGAGTCCTGTAATCCCACCTCTGATTTTCCTCCTCTCTCGAATATATCTGAAAATGGTTTTGTCGCCACACTTCATATCTTTAGCCATCTTTTCTTCTGCCTTTGATTTTGCTATCCTTATTTCTCTTTTTGCCTCTTTTAGCTTTATCCTGTATTATTTTCTGTGTTCCTGTTTGCGAGCTTCTGAATTTTGAGAAAGCTGTGGTTTTTGCCTTTATTTGTGCAGCCACTTCTTTGGAGAACCAAATAGGTTTCCTTTTTCTCTTGTTTTTATTTACTTTCCTTACATACATATATGTTGCCCCTTTTATTGCCTCCTTTAGTTAAGCCCATTGCAATTCCACTTCCCTTATCCCCTCCCACCCTGCCAACTCCTCCTTCAGGTACTTGGCCATTTTACTGAAGTCTGTGTTTTTGAAGTCTAGGACTTTGAGCTTGCTGTGATTGGACTCCACCTTGGCTTTTATCTCAAACCACACTGTGTGATGATTGCTGCTGCTCACATGAGCACCCACCCAGATATCCGACATGCTATCTTCGTTGGTGAGCACTAAATCCAGCATCAAACTTTCCCTGGTTGGCTCCATTACCATTTGTCTAAATAATGCATCTTGGAAGGCATCCACAATTTTTTTTACTTCTTTCCAAATTTGCAGAAGGAATACTCCAATCCACATTGGATAGATTAAAGACACCCCATATGATCACGTCCCCCTTCATGGCTATCTTTGAAATATCAATAATCAATTCAATATCCATTTCTTCAGGTTGAGTTGGAGGCCTGTAGACTACACCAGTATGGATGACAGTGCCATCTCCTCTTTCCAACACAATCCACAGTGCTTCTCCTTTTCCCCAAGCCCCCTGAATTTCAGCAGCTTTAATATTGCTTTTGACATATAGGACTATTCTTCCTCCTTTTCTACCTTCTCTATCTCTTCTAAATATATTATTTATTTATTTAAAAAGTTTTGTATACCACCTTATCCTTCAATCAAAGTGGTTGTCAACACAAATCGTGGGTCTACATTCACAAGTGGGGAGGTGTGACAAGACATACATATAGATTATAGGCAATTAGTTCGTAGTTCTCAGGCAGAGTGGGAGTTCTTGATTTTCTTACGTTACTTGTTCATAGAACTCTGTAAACAGGAGGGTTTTGAGGGATTTGCAGAAGTCCTTGAGGTCATTTAGGGCTTTTAATTCATCCGGGAGGGAGTTCCAAAGGGCAAGCGCAAAGAGCGAGATAGCTCGGTTGGAGGTTGCCTGCTTTGTCTTATGGAATCCTGTGGGTGCGCGGGGTCTGTTACTGCCATTAGTTTGCCTGGGTCTATATCCCATTCATGTGACTCATTAAACCATGTTTCTGTAATGGCCACAATGTCCAAGTCCATTTCCATCATTAAGGCTTCCAGGTCAGGAACTTTGTCAAGTAGGCTTCGAGCATGTATGCTTATTGTTTCCAGCATTTGTTGACTGGCTTGCCTGTATTTTGCATGGATTTTGTTCTACACTCTTCTTCCTACTTGCCATTGATGTGTGGTTTAAAAGTGTAGTTGTTTCCAATGTTATTATGCTTTTGCTGGGAGTGATGTCCTGAACTTGTCCTTCTCCATATGTCACCTCCTTTCCCTGGTTTAAATGCCTGTCCACATACTGCCTGAATTTTTCACTTAGGATCCTTTTCCCTACAACAGACAGATGTAGTCCATCAGCACAGTATAGTCGCTTGTTGTTCTATCTGTTTCCCCATTTGTCTATATATCTAAATCCTTTTTGTTTGTACCAAACTTGGAGCTATGTATCAAAGTTGATTATGTGATGCAGCCTTTCTACCCCCTTACCAAGAACAGGTAGAACTTCTGAGAATGCTATAGTGTTAACAATGGGATTCAGCTTCTCTCCCAGAATCTGGAAGTCCCTCTGAACTGTAGAGGCACAGCTCCGGCCGCGAATTACCGCGACCAGACACAGCCGCTGGGTCAGCAAGCCAAGGGTTAACCTTGGTGGGGGGGCGGGGGAGGGGGAGGGCGGCGCGGCGTCCGGCTATAGAAAGGCCGGGCGCACCGCGTTTCGCCCTCTTTCCCTCCTCCCGACGGCGCACGAGAGGGCAATTGAGCAGCGGGAATCAGCAGCGGCCTTGCAGAGAGCAGCGGGAATCAGCAGCGGCCTTGCAGAGAGCGGTACGCACCGGGGGCCTACGGAGAGCAGCTGCGGCCTTGGAGAGCAGCGGACCGTCCCGGCGAACGGAGCGGCGGTCTCCGGCGCAGGGCCTAGCATCCAGGATCGGCGGTCTTGCAGGGCATCAGCTTTTGAACCAGCTACACGTGGGGTGAGTCGCCGGAGCAAAAAAAAAAAAAAAAAAAAAAGGGATTGACGCTGCTCAACTCCGTTTGCGCCGTGTGGGGGGGGGGGGTTGAAAGAGGGAAAAGAGAGGGGAAGACAAAGAAAGAACCGAAAGTAAAGAATGCTGTACCTTATAATGGGGGAGCTTGGGGCGCATCGGAGTACCGGCGGCATGCCAGACATGTGATTGCTCTGGGATCCGTGTGCCGGGGCTTGCTGGAGGAGCAGGGTACCTGGAGGCAGGCAGACCAAGTGCGATGGGGCAGGCAGGCCACGTGCGATGGGGCAGGCTCCGAGGAAACAATGGAGTGTAGAATGGAAGGTAATGCTGCCATCTGGTGGTCAGGGAGCAGACAGTAGGGGATGCAAGACATGGGGTACCGCCGCCATCTAGTGGCCAGGGAGCTGTAGTGAGGCTGCTTTATCATGATTTGAGTTCGCTGTGTGCAGGATCATTGTCCCTCTTTTCTTTTGTTTTTTTTTCTTCTCTCTTCTGGGTGCAATAAACTTGAGAGGTGACAGTGTGTGGTCAATGCAAATCATATTATTGTGGATGAAGCGCGGGAGGTATAAGGGTGATGAGTAATAAGACATTACACTGCTAAGGCCTGCTAACTGCAGGGTACTCACAAGGAGCTTAATGAGTCCACCCCCTTGTTTCCCATTGCTTTTCTCCTATAGCATTCTCCAACAGGGTATCATGCCGAGGAAAGCGGCGCAGAGCGGTGGAAAGGGCAGCGGGACGCAAGCAGGCCCCAAGCGAGCAGAGTCCAGCCAAGGTACACGGGGGAGAACAACACGCGTTGCCGTAAAACGGGCAATGCAGGACAAGGCAAAAAAGGGGGACGGGCCCAGCAAGGGACAGTCGGAGAAGAATGCACGGCAAAGCAGCAGACGGGCCCCGACAAGGCAGCAAGCGCCCGCTCCCACGGCATCGACGCCCAGCCAGGAGCTGGATGAACTGTTCAGACTCATACGCGACCAGGTAACCCAACATGGTCTGAGTGCGTTTAAGCAGCGGCTGGAGGCAGCTAGCGCAGGTTCGGCTGACCCAGGACCCGCAGACTCAATAGCGGCTAGCAACAGCATGGCAGGCGCCGGCGGGGCCATGCCCGGCAGCAGCATGCCTGACAACATCAGCAACACGCCAAGCACCAACAGCAGCGTGACGGGCGCCAACAGCAGTATACCGAGCACCAGCACATCAGCCGGTAAGTCTACTGGGGGGAAGGTAACGTTAGTGGTGTCTTCCTCGTCAGAGGAGTCTAACTCTGATTCCGACGGAGATACGTCATTAGCAACCGCGATGCGGAGCATGCTAAAAACATTCACAAAGAAAAAGAATAAAGCCCAAAAAGAAAAAAACTTAGCCAGGGTATGGTCACAGCGCGGGGACAACCCCGTGCGTGGATCAGGGAGCGGGGAGGACAGGGTATCGGAGACAGCAAGTGCAGTCCCGACTACAATGACAAGCCCGGTAGCAATGAGTGGGGACCCGCGCTGTGGAGTCAGCTCTCTGGCCAGCGCGGTGCCCAGGAAGATAAAAAAGCGGATCTGGCGGAGGGAATTTATTGACATCTTCTCTTTGCTGATCAGAGACCAGGGCGGGGACCCCGGTGAGAATAAGGAGAAGGATAAGAGATGGGAGAGAAGACCCAAGATTGTACAATCTATTAGCAACTGGGTCTCTGCTTTCCACATATATATGAGCATCGTTCTGGAACGCGAACCCGAACTCAGTCAATACCTTATCAAGTACCTCGACACCATAACCCAAGCGCATAAGCAGCTGGGTGGGTGGGCCTGGCTCAACTACGATATCAAGTTCAGACAGAGCCTGGCGGAGGACCCAACTATGACCTGGCAGCATAGGATCATTGATCTATGGCTGGAAGAAATGTCACACAACAGACCACTGTGGCAGGGAGTGACGTCGCAGCCCTTTCAGGCACCGCAATGGCGGCAGAATTACCAGCCGGCTAGCCGCAAGGCGTGCCGGCAATACAACGCAGGAACCTGCACCTGGCGGCCATGCAAGTTTAGGCATGCATGTTCCGGATGTGGGGGGAACCACCCCGCCACATCATGCCGAGCCAGTAGGGATAACAAACCATTCCGGCCAATGCTGCCCAGAGGGAACGATGGGCCTGGCCCCAACCCCCATCAGGCTTGACCGCATGAGGCCTTGGCTGAGGGCATACCCTCAACGAGACAAAGCTCTCAATATCGAGAACGGCTTTACTTACGGATTCCGGATTCCAGCCTCGGTCGCACCTCAGGGGCAGGCAATCCGTAACTCAACATCAGTCAAAAAATTTCCAGGGGTGGTACAGCACAAAATAAAACAAGAAACAGAGCTGGGGAGGGTGGCTGGTCCTTTCGCTTATCTACCCCTCCCAAACTTGATACTGTCCCCGTTGGGGATTGTCCCAAAGAAAGAGCCAGGAAAGTTCCGGCTAATTCATAATCTGTCGTACCCAGAGGGGAGTTCTGTCAACGACCACATCGACCCAGCCCTATGTTCCGTGAATTACTCTACGATCGATCAGGCTGTGGGTATCATACGGAAATTGGGGCGGCAGGCAAAACTGGCGAAGGCTGATATTGAATCAGCCTTCCGACTGCTCCCAGTGCACCCCGACTCCTTTGCACTCCTGGGCTTCTCCCTCAACGGGGAATATTACTATGACAAATGTTTGCCCATGGGGTGCTCCATATCATGCGCATATTTCGAGCTTTTCAGTACATTTGTACACTGGGTCGTCGAAGACATGGCGGGGCACAACACCGTCGTTCATTACCTCGACGACTTCTTATTCATAGGCAATGGGGACGGGGGATGCCAAAGGATCCTCGCTACTTTTGAACACATTGCCCGGCAATTCGGGATCCCCCTGGCAAAAGATAAGACCACTGGACCCACCGGGACCATCACTTTCTTGGGCATAGAGCTGGATGTAGCAGCACAGCGGTCTCGATTGCCCGACGATAAAATCATCAGGCTACAGGCTGCCATACGCGGAATCCGAGGGCGGACGAAGGCAACATTAGACCAGCTACAATCCGTGCTGGGGCTGCTATGTTTCGCGTGTAGGATCATGCCAATGGGACGGGTGTTCTGCCGTCGCATGGCGATGGCGACGAGGGGAGTCAAAAAGAAACACCACAAGATTCGAATTACAAAAGGCATGCGGGAAGATCTGCGCATGTGGGAGCTCTTCCTTCAATCCTTTAATGGCCTGGCATTCTGGCAAGATCTACCGGTGACGAGCGAGTCCCTCGATCTCTTCACGGATGCTGCTGGAGGGAGCGGCTTCGGAATCTATTTCCAAGGAGCCTGGTGCTCAGAAGAGTGGCCGCGCGAATGGCAGGCCGAGGGTATCACTAAGGATATTACCTTCCTGGAGCTATTCCCCATAACAGTGGCCCTATACATCTGGGCCCCGCAGTTGGAAAACAAGGCAATCATATTTCACACCGACAACACAGCGGTGGTGCATGCCGTGAACGGGATGCGGGCCCAGACTCCCGGGGTCATTGCACTCCTTAGGCACACAGTGATGATATGCCTAGAGCATAACCTAAATATCAGGGCCGAACATATCCCTGGTCAGCATAATAACATTGCCGATGCTCTCTCTCGTTTCAAGATCCCACTCTTCCGATCGCTGGCACCCAGGGCCGATTTCAACAAAACGCCGGTACCACCACGGATATGGGAACTTGGTCCACCGAAGTTTGGGAGCTTGTGCTGAGCTCCCTTGCCGACCGGACAAGACAGAGATACCTAGCGGCCTGGGGGAAATTTGAAGCCTTCTGCAGAGGAGCCGGACTCCCGAGCGTCAGTCCCACGACGGAATCCATACTGCAGTGGATACTATACTCCAAGAGCTGTGGAGTCAAGAGGTCAGTGGTACAATCACATCTGGCTGCAATCACCTTTTTTACGAAGGTGATGGGTAAAACCAATCCACGAGCAGATTTTGTCATAGCCAAGGTAATGAAGGGCTGGAAGCCGGAACAGCCCCGCACACTCGACTGGCGACGCCCGATAACACACGAAATTCTGCAGAGACTGATAGCAATCACGGGTCAGGTATGCTTTAACAACTTCGAGACCCGGCTATTCAGATGCGCATTCTCATGGGCATTTTTCGGGGCTTTCCGAATAGGCGAAATGGTAGCCTCAGCGAGCCGAGAATCGGCCGAAGGCGGGATCCGGGAGAGCGACGTCAGCATGCAGGATGGAAAACTCATACTGCATCTACGTAAGTCAAAAACCGACGCCGAGGCAAAAGGGGCACGGGTAGTGCTGGCCCCGCTGCGGGGGGACCCCTCCTGCCCAGTAGCAACATTCAATGAATACAAACAGATGCGCCCTACAAGGGCCGAGCATTGGCTGGTACACGCGGACGGAACCCCCCTCTCGCGGTTCCAGTTCGCTAAGGTATTGAAGCTGACCCTTGCAGCAGTGGGTTTGGATGCGTGCTTTTACGGCACCCATTCATTCCGCATTGGGGCCGCTTCCACGGCGGCCAAGATAGGTATGACGAGGGAGCAGATCATGACCATAGGGAGATGGCGCTCCGAGAGATACAAACTTTATATACGCCCGGTCTGACGCCGGGCGTAAAAAACACCCCTCTGGGGATTCAGGATATCATTATCAAAAAAAAATAAAAATAAAAATAAAAATAAAAATAAAAATTTTTTGTCTTTACCGTTTTTCCCTGATGGTTTGTTTATGTAATGAAAATTTATGTAGCGTAAATCGCAATAGCTAGGTATAGAGATGTAATTGAACATGTTGCACGCACCGTTGTATACCTGTGCTTGTACCGTTGTATTCTTGCACCCAAAAAGGTGTTCTTAACGAGATGTGTCGGTTACAATAATACCATACAGGTGCCAATCCCCACTACGAGGCATGGATCTGCGGCCATTCGTTTGTTCATTGGGCGGAGAAGCGGACGAGACAGAGACCACAGGGGCATAATATGGGCTTCCCTAAGGAACAGCTGGTTGTGAGATGGCTGGGGCGACGTGGTATGGTGTGGGACCAGATGATGCCATGCCTCTTACATTTGAAGAGGGCCGGCGGACAGCCCTGGGCAATTTTGGTGCACCTGGGCGGCAATGACCTGACAGGCACGCGCAGTGTCGAGCTCACCAAGAAGATGCAAAGGGACATGCTGGCACTGACGGGTGCCTTCCCAGGAACATTGTTGATATGGTCCCACATCATCCCACGGCGAGTATGGAGAGACGAGTGGTCCCACCACGCAGTAGAGAGGACGAGAAGGAAAGTCAACAGATGGATGGCCCGGTTCATGGACTCAATCGGAGGATACAGCATCACCCATGACCTGATAGAAGAGCGCTGCCAAGGACTGTATCGCGCGGACGGGATACACCTCTCGGATATCGGGATGGACGTATACCTCTGCGCCATACAAGACACGATCGAACGCTTATGGCAAAAAACGTGGGTTGGCCACAGCAGGATGGGGTAAAGGGGGAACTCCCCGGCAAGCAAGGGGTCGCAGCCGGGAAGGATTGGCAGAGAGATAGGGACCCCATCCTTAGGAGAGAGCGCACAGCCCAGACATGAGAAGGGGGAGTGGGGGCACATCGGAACTGGCGGGTCCCCCAGAGTACAAAGATGGGTTAGCCGCAATAGTGACTAGAAGATCTCCTGACGCTTTTACGGCCGGAGAGGCGAGCATACACCTTTCTCAGCGTACCTCTGCGCATGCCTTTGACGGGACCTGGGCAGAGGTGGGATACAGACACTGCGGCGAAGAGTAACGGAGCCCGGAAGGGCCGGGGGGGGGCCCGCTGCCACGACACCCTTGTCCACGGACATGTTAGTGGGGACCGACGGCAGTGGGGAAGTGGCTTGAACGGCCATGTTCCAGAATATCCCTGCTGGGCGGCCGAAGAGATGTTGAAAGATGGGAGGGCTGTGCCTCTCCGGGAAGGATGAGCATAAGTAAGAATCACGATGTTTTGATGTAATATGGTTGTAATGCTTTTTATAAATATTGGATGTTACAATGTCTGAGGTTGTTAAGTTATGCTGTGGCCAACAGTTTACAATACTGTACTTTCCACTTATAGTTGACAAATTGGAAATAAAGACATCTTTTGTGGCAAGTCTGGAGTCGTGGTAATTATTGCGGGGCGGGGGGGGGCAAGGGGAGGGGGGGGGAAGGGGTAGCAACCCGCGGCGGTCATGCTGGTCCCCTGGCTGAGCTCCGGCCGCGAATTACCGCGACCGGACACAGCCGCTGGGTCAGCAAGCCAAGGGTTAACCTTGGTGGGGGGGCGGGGGAGGGGGAGGGCGGCGCGGCGTCCGGCTATAGAAAGGCCGGGCGCACCGCGTTTCGCCCTCTTTCCCTCCTCCCGACGGCGCACGAGAGGGCAATTGACCCACCCGACCCGTCCCTCACAAAGGGGAGCTATCGTCACGGCATAGCGAGAGAGATAGGGACCCCATCCTTAGGAGAGAGCGCACAGCCCAGACATGAGAAGGGGGAGTGGGGGCACATCGGAACTGGCGGGTCCCCCAGAGTACAAAGATGGGTTAGCCGCAATAGTGACTAGAAGATCTCCTGACGCTTTTACGGCCGGAGAGGCGAGCATACACCTTTCTCAGCGTACCTCTGCGCATGCCTTTGACGGGACCTGGGCAGAGGTGGGATACAGACACTGCGGCGAAGAGTAACGGAGCCCGGAAGGGCCGGGGGGGGGGCCCGCTGCCACGACACCCTTGTCCACGGACATGTTAGTGGGGACCGACGGCAGTGGGGAAGTGGCTTGAACGGCCATGTTCCAGAATATCCCTGCTGGGCGGCCCGAAGAGATGTTGAAAGATGGGAGGGCTGTGCCTCTCCGGGAAGGATGAGCATAAGTAAGAATCACGATGTTTTGATGTAATATGGTTGTAATGCTTTTTATAAATATTGGATGTTACAATGTCTGAGGTTGTTAAGTTATGCTGTGGCCAACAGTTTACAATACTGTACTTTCCACTTATAGTTGACAAATTGGAAATAAAGACATCTTTTGTGGCAAGTCTGGAGTCGTGGTAATTATTGCGGGGCAGGGGGGGGGCAAGGGGAGGGGGGGGAAGGGGTAGCGACCCGCGGCGGTCATGCTGGTCCCCTGGCTGTGTTTCTAGCCAGGTCATTTGTACCCAAGTGGATGACATCAGTCTGGTGTACTCACTTTCTGCACTAACAATACCAACAATTTGGTTCGTATTCCTGTTGGCTGAAGAACCTGGGAGACATTTGACCATCTTCTCTCCTTTGAACAGTGTTTCCAACTTGGTGCCTCTGATGATGGAATCTCCAAGTAGTAGTAGTTTTCTGATTTGTGATTTTTATTTCATATTTGGTGGATTATCAGTAGATTGTGCATTTACTCTCTCATTTAAGGGCACTTCGGTTTCCAATTATTATTGCTATCGCCGAACCACAGCTGGATCGGAGGAGAGAGTGAAGCTGCAGGAGGACAAGGACAGAGAGATGAAAAGCCATTTTTTTGTTCTGTTCGCAGGACTGTGAACGGCCAGAGCAAAGAAACATATAAAAACTGGCCATATCAGCTGAAAACCGGCAGGTTGGCAACCCTACTCATAGGAAATATTAGTGTGATTTAAACATCGATTTCTCTGATTCTCAGCACACTACACTATCCACCAGGCTACTCTTCTAGGCTAGTCTCAACCTCATGAAGTTGTCACTGATCCTTATAGTGACGTGCACCATACCTTCAAGATTTTCATGGGAAGAAGGGTTCTAATGAGAAAGCTGATTTCATTTCCTTTCAATCAAAGCATTATTTTCCTGGTGTCAGATCTGCCTGCCTCACTTGTGCTTTAAGTAAGTTGTGGAAGGTGAACCTTGGCAATGTGATATGGCAACCACATACAACATGCTGCCACTGGAGATGGTTTCTCAGCAGAACTATGGTGAGCAAAATGTATCCTTACCATTGAAAGAGAGATAACAATAGGACTTAAAGTAACCCTTCCTGTCATTAACATTCAAATCCTTGTGCAGCACTTACACATACAGTATTCTGCCATGACGCTGCAGTGGACCTGGTTCCCACATGCTGTCTCTTCTCGGGCACCAGCAGGGAGCACACAGGGTCTTCTTCAAGATTTGGATTAACATCGACTGAGACCTGTTACCTGCCAACAATACTGCAAATAATTTATTTCATTTCATTTATTAAAAATTCATATACCACCATTTTGGCTACAAGTCAATCACAGCGGTTCATAAACGTATATAAAACAATTTGCTTACTAACAAAGATCTCCTAACTCACTCAAAAAATATAAAATATCAGGCAGCCAGACCATGCAAAAAAACCCACTGTAACAGATGGCACACTTAAGCCATGCATTTAATATAACTTAAGCTACCCACCATCTTTACTAAATTAAAAAAGCAAGTGGGGGAGTCTCCAAGGTCATGTGCTTATAAGGGAAGGGTTAGGATGGTTGTTATAGTTGGTGCTTCGATCATTAAACATGTAGACAGATAGCTAGTTGGCTGGTGGACATGAAGATTGTCTGATTATATGCCTGCCTGGTGTGAAGTAGTAAGGGCTGTTAGTATAGCTGGGTTTAAAAAAGGTTTGGACAAGTTCCTGGAGGAAAGGTCCATAAACCACTATTAAAAAGGGACCCAGGATATCAATGCTTGACCCAGTACAAGCATTGTGGAACCTGTGTCTTTTGGGGATATTGCTAGGTACGTATGACCTAGATTGGCCACTGTTGGAAACAGGATACTGGGCTTGATGGACCTCGGTCTGACCCAGTATGGCATGTCTTATGTTCTTATGAAGGCTGAGGACCTCATGCACCACCTAGACAAGGTTTTAGATAGTGCTGGGGAGGAGCCTGCTGACTTGGTGCATGTTGGTACTAATGACATAGGAAAATTTGGGAGGGAGGTTCTGGAAGCCAAATTTAGGCTTTTAAGTAGAAAATTGAAATCCAGATCTTCCAAGGTAGAATTCTTAGAAATGCTTCCCATTCCACACTCAAGACCCAAGAGGCAGGCGAAGCTCCACAGTCTCAATGTGTGAATGAGACGATGTTGAAGGAATATGGTTTTAGATTTGTTAGAAACTGGGCATTCTGGGGAAGGACGTGAGCTTTTCTAAAAGGATGGACTCCACCTTAATCAGGGTGGAACTAGGCTGCTGGCATTAACCTTTAAAAAGAAATAAAGTAGTTTTTAAACTAGAAAAAGGAGGTCGACAGTCACCCAAGAGCACATGGTTCAGCCTCCACCCTCTGGAATTCCTTACCGGACCCCATCAGAGCGATAAAAGACTTACAGAGCTTCAGAAAAGAGCTAAAAACCAATCTGTTTTCCGAATACTACAATAACCTCCCTCCAAGCGATAACTCACTCAACCCACCAGCTTAATCCCCCTCTATCCTCTCAGCTCTAGCTCCCCCTCTCTCCCCTCATTTCTCCCCCCACCCCTCCTTTTTGATCTATGCATTAGCTGCAACAACTAACATTTAAATAGTTACAAGTATGCCAACACCCATCACTCCTTTATGGGTATGGTGGGTATGTAAATAGTTCATTGTAACATAGTTTGCACGAATGCTTTATTTGAGCAGTTTAAAGAGATAAGGCTATTTGGATGGTAGCACGATAGTAGGTATATACGCTTCCGGTTTCTTCTTTTTTCCCCCTTTTTTAACTTCTTTATTTATTTTTTACACTTGTGGAGTTGTGTAATTACAGCTTAGATATTGGTTTGAATTCCTTTTAATAAGTTTATGTTAGTAACGCACGGATTTTAGGCTCATTGTGGTACGTTTGAGGTTTAGCATGCATGGACATTGTATTTTGGGTGGCTTCAACGATTGTGGATTATCGTGCAGACTGTCACAAGGGATGGCGGTTTAAATGTTTTTATTAAGGTTCTTACTGACTGTGATTATTTTTAATTGTCATATGTTTATAGTTTTTTAGCATCTGCCACTTTGACCACTTCCGTTCCAAGTGAGATCCAAAAGATTTTTCAGGTAAAAAACCTTGACAGTTTTATTTTATGTGTTGGATTTACACAGCCTGACAAAATAATGATGGGTTATACATGGTGGTTTTAAATATGGGCTGTTCTAAGTTGTGGTCATATATCCACATGGTTTTTCCTCCTTGTCCCTCTTTAGTACTTGCGGTGGTTGTGAAGTTCAGACAATAGATAAAGGTATGTTTATTTTACAATGTGATATATATGTAATTTTGATTGTTCTTAATTATTTATTTATTTATGTATATTAGATATTTATTTGTATCTTTTTGAGTGTTATAATATATATGTTTTTATACCGACTCAATAAGGATTACTGATATATATGTTATGGTTTGGTTTCAATCTCTTTGTGGTATCCTTTTTTATAGATGATTTTTATTTAATGGTTCGACGTTTTTTATGCTGTTCTGATCTCTTTTGGTTTATCATCATTATTAATTTTTTATCTTTATGTATACATTTTATGTTTTTTAATTATTCGTTTAAGTTGTTTTTATAATTTTTATTTACTGTTAGGTCTCATGGTGGTATGTACATTTGTATATGTACTTTATTTATTTTATGGTTTATATTGTCTTGTATAGCCTGCCCCTGAAGAAGGCAATGAAACACGGCCTGTGTCGGGCCATAGGCTTTTTATCCAATAAAGAACATCTTCCTACTGCTGGCCATGCTTCTGACTGGGTCATTGAAAGATGAGCCATGGGTGTGATGTGTACTGTAGAGGCCATGTGGTTGAGCACAGTCAGCATCCCTTGAGCCATTGTCTGACGACTCCACTGGGCATCTCAGACCAAGGCCATCAATCTCTGGAGTCAGTCTAGAAGAAGGAAGGCCTTCATTTGAGCCATGTTGAGGAGAGCCCTTATGAACTCTAGCTGTTGGGCAGGCTGAAAGTGGGACTTTGGGTAATTGACTATAGGATGAATCTGAGATACTTCCTGTGAGCAGGATGAATTGGTATGTGGGTATACACTTCCTTTAGATCTGGGGAGCATAGCCAATCGTCTTTCTGAAGATAAGGGAGCAGGGTACCTAGAGATACTATCTTGCACTTTTTTTGCACCAGAAAGATGTTGAAGTTTTTGAGTTCCAGGATGGGCCAGAACCCCTCCGTCTTTTTAAGGATCAGAAAGTACCTGGAGTAAAATCTCATTCCAATCTGCTCCTGTGGCATGGGCTCGATGGTGAGATTGGCCAGAAGGGCAGAGATTTCTCTCCAAAGTAGGTCTAGATGCAGAGGGTTAAGAGGATATTGGACTATCTGTAGCACCCACAAGTCTAAAGTTATAAGGGGCTACCTGTTAGCAAAAAGAGTGAGCCTTCCCCCACCAGAAGGCTCCCCTCTGTGGACACTAGCAGATTTGCTATGCTCCAGAGGAACCAGTCAAAAGCCCACTCCCAGTTTTGGTTGTGGAGCAGGCTGGACCTTTTGAAGTTTTTCTCAATGCTGCGGGAGTGAAGCCTGCGTTTTTTGCTGAGAGGTTGAGGACCAGGGAAGTACTTGCCCCTATATGGGTAGTAAATCTTCTGGTCCCAACACCCTTATCTCTTGCACCAGATTTTGTGTTCCACTAAGGACTAGGTCCAAAATGGCTTCCCCTCTGGTCTGTTCATGAATGAGCTGCTCCAAGAAACAATCATTTATTTCATCTAGAAACTTTATCTCCCTAGCATGTCCTGCCATGACACTGACCCAGTCGATACCGGGGTTAATTGAAATCACCCATTATTATTATTGTGCTGTAACCTTTGTTAGTTTCCTTGATTTCTTTCAGAATTTTATCATCCATTTGTTCGTTCTGGCCAGACGGTCGATTGTACACCCCCACTGCCATCACCTTCCCCTTCCCCTTTTTACATGGAATTTCAATCCATAGAGATTCTACAGTGAATTTTGTTTCCTGCAAAACTTTAATCCTTTGTGACTCAATGCCCTCTCTAACATAGAGTGCAACCCCTTCACCAATTTGATCAGCTCTATCATTACGATATAGTTTGTACCCAAGGTATCACAGTGTTCTACTGGTTGTCCTCCTTCCACCATGTCTCTGAGATACCAATCATATCTGACCTCTCATTTAGTGCTATATATTCTAACTCTCCCATCTTATTTGCTAGACTTCTAGAATTTCATACAAGCATTTTAGAGGCTGTATTTTATTCATATTAATTTGCCTATTGGTAGGCATGGGTAATTTGGAATCTTTAAGCTCTGTCTGCTCTGTACTCAAGGGCATTTGGGCTATTTTTGTCTTTATTAGAACCTCTCTGCTGATATGCCCTAACTTCAATCTTTTGCTAGTATCCTTCAAGGATACATTGTTCTGAACCATGTGCTCTTGGGCAACTATCAACTTTCCCTAGTATCTAGTTTAAAAGCTGCTCTGTCTCCTTTTTAAAGGTTAATGCCAGCAGCCTGATTCCATCCCGGTTAAGGTGGAGCCCATTTCTTCGGAAGAGCCCCTCCTTTCCACAAAATGTTCCCCAGTTCCTAACAAATCCAAAACCCTCATCCTTGCACCATTGTCTCATCAACGCATTGAACCTCCGGAACTCTGCCTGCCTTTTGGGTCCTGCACATGGAACGGGAAGCATTTCAGAATATGCTGCCCTGGAAATTCTGGATTTCAACTTCCTACCTAAAAGCCTAAATTTAGCCTCCAGAAACTCCCTACCACACTTTCCTATGTCATTGGTACTGACATGTACCAAGATAGCAGACTCCTCCCCACCACTAGCACTATCTAAGCATCTATGTCCAAGCCTCCCTGCCCGGGGGCATTGAGGAATGAGTCTTGATGCTCTTAATCGTCTTAAGAGTAAACTTCACTGCTAAGGAGTGGTGTGAAAGCTGAGTTTTCTCAAACCCAGGAGCTTTTTGAACTCTGTACATTGACCAGTGGCACAGTGAGGGGGTTATCCCACTTTCTTATTTGTAGGTGCTGTAGGATGCGGTCCTCTGGCACCGTCACTTCTCTGCCCTGGGCTCATCGCCATCTCCAGTGAAAATGGTATGGCCTTGGCCATATCCCTCATGAAATCTTGGAAGGACATGTCCTCTGCAGGAGACTTCTGCTATTCATGCAGAAGAGAGGGTCTGACAGGAGCTCAGGAGACCTGCCATCTGACAAGTTCTCAGATTCCACATCGGTCACCCAGCCATCACAGCCAGACTCCAAAAGGAAGTCAAAGTACCTCTGAGACTCTGCCTGGAGCTCGCTCCTGCCTCAAGGGGAGTGTGAACTTCTACAGGATCGATGATGTATCAAGGCTTCTGAGGTTTTGCCGGGTCATCAGCACATCGAGACATTTGAGAGGGAGATGGCCCCATTGGGAACCAGCATTGGATCTTGTTGATGCTCTGATGTCAATGACTGCAGGCTGAGCATGTGTCTCAAGGATCAGCTGTACGATTCTCAATGATGACGTCATGGGCACCGAGGCACGAGTCCGCTGTTCTCCAGCAATGACACAATGTGGACTTTGAGTGCCTGAAGGAGGTGCTCCTTCATGGCTGCCAATTCCAAAGGCCTTGGGGCCTGAGCAGCTTTGACCAATGTTTCCACCATCTGTGCTGGGGTATCAGCATGGCTTCAGTTGTTGGGAGATGGTCGTTGCCCTCCGAAACCCTGGAGGTTGTGAATCCTTCCTCAACTCCAGGCAGAGATCGACTGATGGCTGATGCTCCAAGGCACTGTGAGTGCTTGGCTCCAGTTGAGCCCAAGAACTTCTTGATGCACTGTTGGCAGATTCCTGGGAAGCCATTGAGACCGATGCCGGTGCCAAAGACATTGAATTAGACTTCTGGCCAAAAAGGGATTCTCTCTTTCTCCCAACCCCTGAAGCCTCTCCTTGTCATCTGCAAACACAAATTGCAAAAAGAGGGCTGGTGATCAGGACCCAGGCATTGGAGGCATCAATTGTGCCTGTTGGTGACAGAGATGGTCCTGGCACACTTGGTGCACTTCTTGAATGTGCTGGCCAGTTTCTGGGACATGTCCAAGAAGATGGTCATTGCTAAATCAAATGGCTCTATGGTGAACATGGGCCCGGTCGGGCCACAGGGAAAGCAACCAAAAAATGAAAATTTACTGAAAGCACCAGAACCGATGAAGGAACCGCAACCGACAGAACCAACATGACCGATGGCAGGCACTAACAACAATACTTGCCAGGAAGGTCCCCAAAGGGGAAAAACAATGTTTACCAGCAGAGGACCAAAACAACATCCATAGGGCTCCGCAGAAAAAGGAAGAATGGAGATGGCGCTCTGGCAGCAGTTGGGAAGGCAGGCACACAGGCACAATGGAGCCCCCAAAAGCTTCCAATAGAAGCTGGGGAGTATTCCCTCAC